>OY728134.1:1181222902-1182711235 GCA_963277665.1 Viscum album | reverse complement strand
GGAATCATAACCAAAATCTACTCAAATGATTTCATAGACGCACACCAACCATGTCACCATTAGCAACACATCCCAGTTAACAGGATCCTCACTTCCTTGATGTGACACCTTTCCATTCCCTACAATGGAAGATAAAAATAGTTCTACACACCAATAAAGCAGTGCACAGGGTGTGGGCTAACATGAACAGTATGATCCCACCTAGTAGTTCCACAATAAGTATCTATGTAATAGATAATGTATTCTAATTTTTAAAATACAACATTGTATGATAAGAAGTAAATAAATTTTATAGAAAATGTGGTAAACATTTCCTTTTACCTGAGTTCAAAACAAAAGAAGGTATAATAGTTTAAAATCATCTTTTCCGTATTATTTTTCCATGAGTTTAAACCTTCATATCAATGATATCTCCGAAAGCTTAGCAATACAAAACAAAAGAACATGTATCCTATCACCCAAAAATTCTATAGGTCTAGGCTACATACTACTCATACCACAATAATCATGTGTACAAATTTGATCCTAGAACAAGGGCGTATGAAGTAGAGGAATACCCCATGAGTAACACCCACCCCAAATTTCAGTATCGGTCCCCTAGAACAATATTCCTAGTAAAATGTGGAATGACAAGAAAACCCACCTTGATCACTACAAAACAATGGATGATTCCCTCAAGCTAAAACATTCACCTAAGTACCCATGGTGACCCATGTGATAAATTTAAAAAACCAATTTTAATTGTATGAAAACCATTGAAAATCATTTCGGAATCGATTTATCAAAATCCAAAGAAAACCCATTTCATTTTAAAAACCATTTTTAAACACATAAAAACAATCATTAAAATTCATTAAATCAATTTTATACAGAAATAAAAATCTATATCATTATCATAGGATAAATTAGTAACCACCTACATCAAATTTATGGTCCACATTCCTGCAATGGAATCCCCCCACAACGAAAACCTAAAAAGGAAAAGGACATCATAATGAGATCTCACAAAGGATCTATAAGAATCAAATAATAAATGTCCAAATTAGACAATGTATTCGGCAGTGTAAATCTAGGGCACAATTTCAATCAAACGCAATGAAGAACTAGAATAAACACTAACCCAAAGAGATGCATCGTGGACGTAATGAAGATACCAAGCTAATCAGATCAATAAGAACAGAGGGTTCCCTCTTTAAATCACCTTGGGAGAGTTCCAGTTCGATAGCCAAGAGTTCTTGAAGAAATAAGTTGAGGGAGACTTTTATACGCCTGAATTTAACATGGGCGTAGGTCGGGTCATGACATGTACCCATTGTTCATGTCGTGTAGTCCACGCTATATAAGTTAAACTAAAAAAACCTATATCCTTAGGTTAAAAATGGTATTTAAACCCTAAAAGACATGTAACTTATGTACACTTTATGTACTCGTTCATAGCAGTCAGTACACAACTTGTACCTCAGGTATACGGCGTGTACCTTCTCTAGAGCCTGTAGAACTTCCAAAAAACTACTTCTAAGTAATTGAATAATAAATGGAACATAAAATAGGGGAAACTACCCTGATTATAGTAAAAAGATTTTATATTTATGAAATTGAAAATTTATAGACATATGAGATTGTTTCTAGGCTGACATGTATGAATTTTCTTTTAGATCAAATGGTTCTTTCAGAATAATCTAATTTAAGATGGATTGGTAATTCAGAAAAAATAAAAAATGTTGTGAAAGTGATAATCCTATATTGAGAGAATTGAAAATAATGAAAAAAATTCTATTTTTATGGCTTGATAATATCCACTGATTCTTTTCCATAGTAGTGTAATGTAAATTCAATGTTATCTCGTGGGATTTCAAGTTAGCTTTTTCTACATAGGGTTTGAGAAGAAGAAGTGTATATCGAGTATCACTATCGATTTATTATTCAAGAGGATTATCATATAGTTTTTCTATTTAGGAATTCTATATATGGGTTTAAGAAATAACCAAGATCAAGGTATTAAATACCTCATAAATTTTAAAAGAAGAATGTTATTTAGAGTTGTGGATTTTACTAAACATTCCTTATCAATAATGATAGCAATCAAAGTATGATGGAGATGGTTCATATTTCTAAAATAATATTTATTGGATCATATGAAACATAGTTATAATAGTTTTTATAATTAAATAAATGTGATTTAAACAATTTCATGATTGGTGAAATTTTGATTTTACTTGGTTTATAGTTAATATCTGGAATGACTTCAAAATTCATTTAAAGGTCTAAAGATAAGAAAGAGTTTATTGTAATATTTAGAAAATATAATTTCTACTACATGAAAAAACATTTTCTAAATAGATGAAACTATAGTGGGATGATGAATGAAAAGTAGTTGATGTAACATAATATAGAAAGATCATTAGAAGTATATTTTACATAATAGTGAAAGGACCTGATATTTTTTCCCAAGATTCATGGAAACACATTGTAAAATCATTCAAAAATAAAAACACTTTATTACATTAAAAATAATAATTTTTCATATCATGGGAATAATGGAATTTGGTTTTCTTTACAATGAAAAATATCATCATGAGTTACTGGGTTTTATAGATACATATTTTTCATGTCTAATAGATTATAGAAATTCAATGTGTGGTGGTGATGTCTATCGTTTATATTTTGGTATTTCATATTAATGAATTAAATAAGATATCATTTTATGGAGAACCAAAAAATCTGAAGATATTGCGTCAATTTAATATTGGATGTGGTTATTATGGATGAAGTTGTAGCTTGATTATATGGGAGTTGAAGTGATTTCTCCACAAAAAATTTATTGCAATAATTCAAGTGGTCTCATTGAAATAAATAATCATTATATCATGGATAATGTGGAGCATAGTCTTGTGATGTTTGAGTGGTTGCCTATAAAACTATAGGTTGTAAAAAATATGATAAAGGTTGTACCCAAGGAGGTATTTTACAAGAATCAACTTTCTTTTAGAGTACAATCCACTCATGATAATTGAAAATTTTTGAATAGATGACCCCATATCCACTATGTGTAGTTTGTTTCCCTAATGTGATTATATGAGTTCTTTACAATGCCACCACAACAAAAAAGTGACTTTGGGTTCATTAAAAAAGTTGATAAAATAACATTATGAAATGATATTATATAAACTGATAGGGGGAAGTGAGGTAGGGGATGTTTTAAATATTATTATGTTCATTTCGATCCATCAATGTTTACATATCATGGTAGACGGGGTTTGTGATAAAAGTAGATTCTTTTGTGAGTGAAGTGATTCGTTGATGAACGTATGATGTTACTCTTGTTTCTCTTTCCAAGAATATATTATGGGAACCTGGACTACGTGTTGGGTAAATAGTTGGTTTCTATCTAGATACACAAGAATAAATTTTTATTTTATGGTGGAAGAAGATTTAATGTAGTATCCAAGTGAGATGATTTTTCAACAAACCCAACGTGGGATATTGATGGGATAAAATCCCACAAGTTAACATTATAGAGGTGGTGGGTTTGAATGTTCTTCTTGAAAAATAAAATTTTCCTAGTCTATTAGTAATGCTATAAATATATTTTTGACAATGTATGTTAAAAAATATCTAAAACAATTTAATTTATTTTCTATAATTGGTACATAAACTTTCATATACAAGGTGGTTCCATTTATTGGGTTTTGAAAAATGTTTTGGGTTGTAATCATTGGAGGATGAATCATACATTGAAATGGTTTTATTTCTATATAAAACTCAAAATATTGGAAAATTAATGGATTTAATGAAGGTTGGTTATTTCATTAAGGTATTTTTCTTCATGGAGGAACACTAATTCGTGAAGGTATCATGGTTGACGAAACAACGGTCAGCATGAAGGAATGATTATAATATATTTTATTATGATATATTTTTAAAATTTTAATATTTCATTTGGAATTTCAGGATAATTGAATTCATTTTTATAAATATAAATAATCGTTTGAAAAACTTTGGGTGGTCTTGGATGCTTCACGAAATGGAGGTAACGTCTATAAGTAGGCGTCAATACTTTCATTTAAAATTGTAAGTCTTTAAGAAGTTTAAAATGCTCTGAATAAGTGAAGATGATTTGTGGAGAATTTTTATTGCATTAATAATTTCATAAGATCATCTATTTCATATAGAAGTGGAGTTCATGGAGTCCAAGTCAATTTCAAATAATTTTTGATCATCGTGATGGATATGTGAGATATGAGAAATGAGTGAGATATGTGAAGACTGTGTGAGCTTCATTAATGTTTTGTGATTTTTGAAGGTTGGAATCATTATAAAAGTAGGATATTCGTGAGATGAATTGGGATTTTTTTTATTTATGGAAATAGGGTTTTCAAAAAACATAATCTAATGTGATCTATAAGGGAATTCTAATTAAATATGTGGTAAAATGGTATTGATAAAGTGGATAAATTTTGTACTTAATTATGAAAAAATAAGGTGTAAAAAATATTTATTCATGTGATAAAAAATAATAATAAATTAAAGGAGAATTTATTACTCTTTTTATGATAGAGTATTGTGAATTAAAAATTTTATTGTTTGTAAGCTAGGAGTGATAGTGATCCTATTCAGAACATTATAACATCAATCTACATTAGTGAATTTTGTACATGTAAATATCAAAATTTCTGAAAAATGGATGTATCCTTGTTTTGGGGAACCAAGTAAAATTTTAAGGACATTATTATGATTTTACCTAGTCTCATTAATTTCTATGAGAAATGGAGCGAAGTGTGTTTTTTTTGATGATGAAACAAAATCCGGAGTGGAATTGGTCTTAATTTTTCATACCCCAACTCACCCACACCCCCTCTCAAGGTATTTAATATTGATGGAATAACATGATAATATATGATATTATAAATATGAAAAAATTTATTTAATAAATAAATAATATTATTAAAATAATTAACCTAAAGGTTATGGAGAGTTTAATTAAAGGGAAGTGTAATGTAATGTATATTATCACAATTTCCATTCCATTGTTACATATTTTTCAATATTGACCTATTAAATTTTAATAAGTTTATATACTTCCCCATTAAATTATTTAACCTAAAAAGTTATATATTCATGATATAAAATGATTTAATTCGTGTTAATTCTTCTACGGGTTACAATTTATATTTTACAAAGATAGTATGAATCTATTTTACTACCTGAGTTTATTTTTGGATTTTGATTACATTCATTGGAGGAATGTCATCATTACCCCTCCTTAATTTCTAATAATTTTCTTATACAATATATATTTTTGTTGTTTCCATATTTCTATACAACTATTCATCTTTTTTTACTTGAATCTAGTAATGAAATGATTATAAGAAAAAAATAATTCTATTTAAATCATATTTAATTTTCTTCCATTTCCATGGTTTTAATAATTATTTTACAAAATTTATCCCCTTAAATAAAATTACTTATTAATTATATTTTATGTTATCCTTGGAATTAGAAACATGGTTGCTTGAAATATTTATATTGATTGTTTTTTGAAATATAGAGTTTGATATTTTTTTACATAAAGTTAAAAGGGAAGTTTTTCATGTAAATGGAAATAATAGATGTCCCAGAAACCATAACTATTTTATGAAACTATTTTTCCTAAACACATTTTCTGTTCTCTTATAAAATAAACTATTTTTTAAGTAATGTTTTAATATCTCATTTCAATTAGATATACGCTACCAAAACACTTGAATATAACTTCAAATATATATAATATCTCACTGATTTTGGGGTTGCTAAAATTATCATGAATCATTCACTTTACTATGATCAATAGACATTAAAATTATATTTAATATCAATGTTATTTATCATGTATATTATTTATTAAACCATATATCATTTATTCATATGATGTTTTATATTGAATGTTATTTGATTAAAATCAAATTTTTTAAATTTCATATTCATTGAAAAATAATGAAATTTATAGAAAAGGAATATATTTTACTAATTAAATCGAACATTCAATATATATGAATTCATTGGGTGGTGCCTGTAATTATTTTTCTTCACTAGAAATCTAATGAGTCAAAGATGTTATCCAAATTGATTGGTTTTCTAACTAATGTTTTTAACCGTCTTGGTGAAAGGTCATGGCATTATGAATTTCATTATGTCATTGATCTTGATGTGCAATACTCATCATTGTCTTCATTGAGAATTTATTTATTATTATCAATTATGTTACATCATTTAGATTATCTTTGTATTTTATTAATGGTTATTTGATAGTTTATATGGAATAATTTGATCATCATTTATTTTTGACACATTATTCATTCAACTCAATTTATTAATGAAATGGCATGTTTTTTGGATAGTTACCATGCAATATTTTCTATGACCTATCTATGAAACATTGATTTAGATGTAAATAAACATTTCTAGGAATTTGAGATCATATTTCTTTTGTTTCCCTTCCGCATATATAATGGATAATTATTTTATTATGTTATGGGATTCGAAATGTTTTACATTACAATGTGTCGTATTTTTTCACAATGAAAAATGGTTATCCTATATGTATCTAGATATCTAATACTACTATATTGGTCATTAAATCAGAATTTTACCACTTTTATCCACACCAATATAATAATGTAGACACTAGCTTTTGGTTACTAGATCTGGGGTTGTTATAATTGGTATCAAAGAATATTATTTAGTGTTTGTTGGAATACTTTTAAGGAATACATAGATTTGGGAACATGACCTTATTCTAGAATTTGAGCATAACAATAAAATAAAATCATCAGTATTTTTTAATGGAGAGATTATGTGGTTTTATTTAGAAATAAATCCACTTCTGGATAATGTATGTGGATTAGGTTCTATCAATGTTTTACCAAGTGGTAATAACTTCAATGAGGGAAAATTTAGATTTGGCCTGATCATCCCCTAGTGCTTAAAAATGTGCCTTATCATGTGTGAAGTTTGACACTCATGTTTTATATGATGACTATAAATCATACTATCTTTATAAACCCTAATAAAAGAGTTTAAATTATTCTTATGATTTAAAGATATCAAAAAAGAAGTCGTGTTTTAGATTCGAAGATTAAAAATGATCAAGTATTTAATTAATATTATACAATGTTAACAATTATATGATATGATTTAAAATTTATAATTTCATCATCTATTGTATTATATTTCACAAATTACAAATGATTCATGGTCGAAATAATGATATCAAAACTCATGGTAAACATAGAAATATCCTTACTACAGAACCGATACGACTAGAATTTTATTATAGAATATCATGGATATATTATGGTAGATTTCTCGTGTTGAGATGACTAATCATTCCCAAATGAAGAATCTTATTCTTTTATATCATTATTCTCCTATGTTCTATCACTCCATGTGATAGAATCTCCACTTATTTAGTGGGACTACTATTCAAATTTTAGTGGAGAAAATAATTTTGTTCCTTGAAAATAAATCTATCTCCTTCACATGTGTTGAAAATGAAAAGGATACATATATTTTGTACTATATCAATAGATATTTTAATCAATAGTGGTCATTAATCCAAAATTATATAGAAGAAGAAGAAATATAACAAATTTAATCATGGTATTTTATAGAAATATTCTTCAAAAAAACACATCCCTCATGTGAAAGAAACTTGAATAAAGAGAACGATCAATAGAATTATGAAAGTGGATAAGGAAAGTGTCGCGGAGTATGAGGATACCTTAAATGGTCAATCCAGTTAATCTATGAATTACATTCATAATGAAATTTTAAATATTTATTATTTCATTGATAGAATAAATCCACTTCTTATAATGGATCATGTTTATCAAACATCATCATCATATGATGAAATAGTTTAAGGTTCCATCATAATAGGGAAGTAATTTTATAGATCAAGTATTTTCTAGGAGATTCAATTGAAGGATTGGTCTTCTGGACACCAAGATAAAGTGAATTCATTTAATAAGAGGTATAATATGAATTAGTTTTTGATATGTACAAATTATGGTAAGAAACTTCCCAAAAAAATCTTAAAGTGCATGTGAGTTCTTTATAGGTCCCATTGAAGGGTCATCTAGACATTGACAACATGTGGAAGAAATAAATCAATGATGTAAAATGATTAAAATATATATAATAAGTTAATTGTTTAAAACAATCCTCTAATATATATGGTAATATACCATATAATTGGAGCCGTTGAAAATTACACGATTATGTGTTTACTATAATGGAGTTCAAAGTTCTAAATGATGTTATGAAAGGTATATTAATCATATTCAAAAAATAATGTATAATTAATATTTGATTGTGTATCCTCATTCTCATTTTTTGTGCCATTTATATCAAGTAAATTATATATTTTCTAGGAACCTTGTTAAGGTATTTTGTTTAAAACAAATCTTAGTTAAAATCTCAGTACGACAAAGATTTTCAAGGAAGTTCCCATTATGAAAAATACATTTTCCCCATTGGAAGAATTTTTTTTCAAACCATTGGTTGATAAATATATAATCTCTATTATGTACTAAATTTCAAACCATGATGCATCAATTTATTATAATTAGAGGAAATTTATGATCCTTAGTCAAGTTGTGTAATTACATATCATTATAATGGAGACATCATAATCTGAGTCATGAATAGATCCACCTCCAATTGTCCTTATAATTGAGATTCATGAGAAACATTAGAAAAAAATATTTTTTACAAAAAATCAATATTAAAATTTATGATTCTCCAATTGTAAACAAAATACATCGATATATTTCATTTGTAATTATTTGTATATCAAAAAGTGTGTGAATTTCAGTTTTAAATAGAATTAATCCCGAATTCAAGACTGATAAAAATGACTCCCTATAAAATTTCAACTTTATAATTAGTGGAGTTGAAGAAAAAATTAGAGGAGTTGTGTGATATGGGGTTCATTATCCCATGTGATTCACCATGGGGATCCCATTTTCAGATCATTATGAATAAATATTAATCAATGAGGATATGCCTTGATTATAGGAAAAACAATGCCATTGTGATTATGAAAAGTATACTCCTGCACCAATTTACGTATTATTTTGAAATCTTTCGAGAGATAAATAGTTTTCAAATATTTACCATTGTTCTATATATCATTAATTGTAGGTAAAGAATGAATAAATCCCAATGGAAACATTCCAAATGCTAAATATCTGTTACGATTGAATAGAAATTCCATTTGAAATGTCTAAAACAACATTAAGTTTTTATGGATATAATTAATAGAGTACTGAATAATTATCATGATAAATTAATTTGGTTATTAATTAATGATGTATTGGTTCACTCTAAATTCCATTAGGATCTAAATAATATCTTTTGGATCATTCATTAGAGTCTTAGAATAAAATTATTATATGGGAAATTTAGAATGTGTGACTTCTATCGTCAATATATTTCTCTTCCTCTCCATATTATCGCCAATGATGGAATATTAGTTTATAATATAAGATAGCGGTAATAAATGAATGGAATTCACAAACAAACATACCATAGGTACATTTTTGCAGTGGTTTGGTAGGATACTAATAGTGATTTGTTCAAAAAAAATCGTATTCGGTGAACCCAATATACCAGATTAAACATAAATTGGTTTTGTTCATATATAAAAAACAATGTGAAGAATTGTTTCATTAATTGGATAGTAGTTTGATATATTCTTTAATTATTATTATATGATAAAAAATTGATGTGTTTTTTATATATATTGATTCATCAAATAAGATAATTGGTTGTGTGTGAATGAATAATGTTAAGTTATCTAATATGTATCAACGAAATTCATGAATCAAGAACAAAAATATTCATCCCATGATCTTGAGTTCGAATCCATAATCATTTCTTTGAAGACAAAGATACAATACGTCTGTGGTGAAATATTTGAGATATACATAGATCATAATATATTAAAATACATTATTTCATATACGGAGTCCAATATGAGGAAAATGAGATCAGTCATGTTACTCAAGGATTATGATTTCTCAATAAACTACCACCAAAGGTTGGAAAATAATGTAAAGGTTGAATTGACTAAGAATTTTCATGGAGTTAGGACCCAAATAATTATTTATTGGGATCATATTCTCATGGCTCTAATAAATGATGAATATTTGAATTGTTAGGTAATGGGAGAAGTTAATACTTTTTGAATTGACTGTGAAGCCATCTATTTTTTTAAAATATAATAAGTTCATAATATACCAATGGGCGTTTTTGATAGTAAATTTATTTCATGAATGATGGACAGTTGTCATAAATTTTCGATAATGATGGTGTCAAAAAATATGGAAGGATGTTATTTTTTCCATATACAGCTAAGACAAAAAAAGGAATTATTGTATGATGCTCAATGATCTAATTTCTATATAAATTTTGGTAGAACCAATTTTAATTGTTCTTTGAGAGAACATTTATTGTGGGATAAAATGAATCATTAAATTTATTATTATGTATATAGATGCTTATTTTTATAATAGGTGAAGTCTAATAGACAACATACTATAAGATTTATTTAACATCTTCTAATTTATTTGTATAAATGGGATGATATTTCTATATATAGTTTTATAGAACAACCAAATACTCTTCGATGTAATGATACAAGGTTGTTTATTTTTTATTACCTTACCAGTCAATACATTTACACAGTGTATGGGAAGAATTTCATATTTAACCCCTTACAGGGCATTATATAAATAATTTTTATGACTTTATGGTCAAACTCATTGAACTATGTAAATTAATAATCGCAATTTTACATAATAGTTCTAGAAGATACATAATAGTGCTGGTGATATTGTGATTTATTTGAGTGCCACATAGAATCCTAAAACATTTAGACAGTCTGAAAGGACAATTAAAATATTTCAAGTCAACTTGAGTTAGTTCTCGAATGACCTTCACGGAATGTGGGATTATTATTAACCGTTGGTAGAGTATTATTTTAATAATTTATTCAAATAATGTATTCAACTGGGGTTTTATGAATAATTTTATTTAAGGAGTTGTTTTACTCCAACATGTTGGAATGATGTTGGTGAAATGAAACATATCCATTGTATATTGAGGCCCCAGTGATAAAGGTAAATACTATCCATGATAATATTAATGCATCACCGAGAAGATAAAATGGGCGTGCTAATAAATGAAGGAATGATTTTTTTTCATGTGAGAGATCATGTTTTCATAAAACAACCTCCATTTAAGGGTGCGATAAGCATTGGAATGAATGAAAACTAATCCCCATGTATTTAAGACTTGTTCATGTTCTAGAATCTATTGATTATATGGTTTATCAATTCTAAATGACACTAATAATTTATAAATTATATGACATGATATACCTATTAATGTTAAGGAATTCCATTCCTAACCAAAATCATGTGTTAACCTCTAAATAAAAACAGTTTATATTTTTGAAAACATTTCCTTGAGAAAACAAATTTTTCAATGCCAATCAGTATATTATATTAAATTGAATTATTCAACTTCACTAAATTGAATTTGGTAAAATATATTCCATATTTTACATCATCATAATTATTATTATGTAACAATATCAACATATGTTTTTGTCTTTATGAATGGAGAAAATATTAAAAAATTATTTGTCGTAGTTAATTTTAAAAAAGCTTCACTGGAGTTAGGAAAATAGTACCAGAGTTGAAATTACCAAAACAACTTCCTATTTAATATTTCATATCCATATTTTGATGTTAGTGAATATAATGATCAATAGTGGGAATATTCATGGCCTATTTTAAGGTGAAATATTTTGGGTATATTTTTTCTTTTCTTAAATTCTTAGTGTGTCATCCACCTCAATATGAAAACGTCTCCCCATACCCTCACTAATTACACACCTAAAAAAATTAGACCAACAAACCCTACCTAAATATCTACCCAAAAACCTTATCCACATTCTAAAGGTTATGATATTCCAAAATGAATTATACCATGGTTCTTAATAACATATCGAAAGGTGGTTTCTCTATGTGGAGTTAATTGTCTTCACTAAGCTTGTTTGTAACTTATTATTTTACCACATTATATAGTTAATTAATGTTAGCAGAATTGGATAAATAACATGTGAAGGGGGTTGAATCAGGGTACAATAGATAAAATACTACCCATTCGTATCTTTTTTCATCGATAAACAAAAATATATTCTCTTCCTTTCACGTAGTAATGTATGAAAAGAAATGAAGGCATGCAAGATAAACGCAAATTTTTCTTACTTCACCTGAACTAGAAAATGTCCCAGGACCATAAAAAGGAAGTGTTACTATATACCAAATACACTAAAGAACAGTGATGTTAAAATGTTTAGAGTTGACACACTACACCACCTGGTTTAGAGCCAATCACAGTGTGAGGGCTCACTACCCACTCAACTGAACTATTCCCACTGATTTGTTGGAAGATCCTCTATTGCTTACATGAGTCAATATTTTTTACAACTCATATATTATATCATTAATTTTAAATTTCATCCACATGATTAATACAAAATTATTGTATATTTAATGAGAAATACCCTTTTAATACTTTCGTGATGCTCACGGCCTTCGTGAAGCTCACCTCTTTCACGAAGCTCATCCAGTCTTTGTGAAGCAGCCTCTATTCTCAAGGATCAAACACTTTTACAAATCATTATACACAATATATAAGATCACCACATTTATTATTATTTTTATATCCTTCTTGAATTAACATTCTTAAAGAAACTTTTCACTACAACAACCTTTTCGATCCACATTTATGAATTTAGACCTGTAGATCCTTCTTTAAGTCTCCCTAAATTTATGTAGGGGTTATTGTCCTACCAATATATTTTTTCACTAATTAAATTACATTAAATTATTGTTATAAACATTTAACATTTCTACTTCATCTCATTTCTGATTCCACTTTTCAGCATGAATTAGAATGAAAATTTCATACTAATGAACATTTTTTATTCCTTGAGATCTGCATCAATCCTTCACACTATCACAATGTGTGTTCACGATGATCCAAACCTTTTTCAAATTCCCTTAAGAGAAACCAAGTCTTTTAGAAACTCTTTCCACTCTCATTTTTAAGCTAGGACTTCATGTAAATTCATCATTCAGGCTTCTTGGGACAACCTCTAAATTTTGGACCAAAAAATTTTTGAATACATTTGGGAAAAAAGTGACATATTTGTACACAATTTTTTATAACTATTATGGGGATTCCATTACTTTATCGTGGATAATTTTCATAAAAAACATAAACCCAAAATCACTAAAATGTTTCCTTGAGTGAATTTTTCCAAAAAATATCCCCTATTCGTTTATTTATAACTCATCATATTTTAATACCACATTATAGAAACTTATATGATTTACCAAACCTTGTATATTATTAATTAGATTGAGATATATGATTTACTAAATAAATAATCTAATCCCACATGGTCCATTCTAGTCATGCAAAAAAAGAATCATGGAAACTTCATTAATGAAACACATCATTCCAACCACTCAATAGGTTTAATCATGATCCTAATCTGAAGTGATATATATCCATTCATTGATAATATTTACCATCATTAGATTTATTACTCTCCTTACTTCTCTTCTTTGGTTATCATGATCATGAATGTATAGTGATGTTCAAGAAAAGCTCTGATAGAAATGATTTTTTTCCTTATAATTTAAAATTCTCATTGTGTCAAAGAAGCATTTCTGGGTTATTCAAAAACCCAAAACCATTAAAATATTGAAACTCTATATACTTCACCTCTCCCATTATCAGATTCCCCAAAGCCTTTATTAAGACATTTTATCCCACTTTTATTTGAAAATACATCTCCCCATTTTTCAATGATCCTGAAGATCAGCCCTTGGTGGTTTTATATATGAATAATCACACAGATCAATACATTAGGAAATCTCACCATACCATAAGGAGAGGGGTTCCCACAACCATACATTTTCATGTAGATGGAGTTGAATGAACTTTTAGAGCTTGTTGATAGGATTCAAATGCTTTTTTGGGTAAGTTCTTCTTCTTAATGAACAGAAAATGTAGTTCTACCGGAACATATTCTATATTTACAAGACCTCATTCCACCTTCTCCTTAATTAAATGAATCTTGTTGTCAATGTTTTTTGTCCTTGAGTGATGTAAATGATTCTTGATAAGATTTATGTCACATGAACTATCATAATAGATTCCAATTGGAGTCTTTACTTCAACTCTCATATCATCAATATTCTTCTTCATCCACAATATCTATATACATAATTTAGTATCCACAATATATTGAGATTATTCAGTACATAATGAAATAAAATCTTGTTTCTTGATTATCAAAGAAATAAACAATCTACTAGATATAATGCACAACCTAATTTCGATTTTCCATCATTTTATAAACTATCTCAAACTGTATATGTACAACCTAATATCTTCTTCTAATATTTTTCATTGTATATAAACAAAATTTCATATTTCTCTTGATATATTGAATTATTCATTTCACATTCATGATGTGGATTTCCATGGGAGTTCATTGATAACACGATTCTTCAAATGTGGTAAAAAATATAACTTGTCATGTCACGTTTAAGTATATCATACATCCAATGATCTATCTATATTATATGACATTAACCACTTTGAATTAATGATATCTTGTAAGTTTCATCTAGGTAGCCACCAGAGATATCATACCCTGGTAATTATACATTATATAACATCTAATAACCTCCTTATCATATTTTTATTGGGAAATAAATTTCCCTTTTCATCATTGTGTAACCTCTAAACCAAAGTAAAACATCATTTCACCAATCATTTACATTTTAATGTAACATTTCATAAATTCAAAAAATGGTTTACAACATGCTTCATTTGATTCAGAAAATATTATTTCATTGACATACACTACCACCATAATCCATTTAATACTATCATTATTGACATACACAATATAATCAACACCACCAGGATGAAAACTGAGCGTCTCTATGAATTGATCAATCCTTAAGTACCATTCTCTCAGTTCTTGATTCATTCTATATAGATCCTTCTTTATCCAACATGCTATATTCTCATCTTCATGAATGAGTATTCTATTTGGCTACTCAACAAATACTTCTTCTATAATTTCATTCAAAAATGATTACTAGACATCATTCTAGAAATCCATGTACTTCCTTTTCATAGCATTGTCCAAGAATAATCTAATTTTCTCTGTCCTTGAAATAGTTTCAATGTTTCATCAATATATAAACCCTATTTATCAATGTTCTCTTTTTGCACTTATTGTTCCTTTTTCTCAAATCACATCACTGTCTTCATTCATATTTTTCTGAATGACCCACTTTGTCCTGATAAAATTATTATCGGTTAGTCTCGATGCAATCTCCCATTTCTGATTCTTCTCAATTTTATCTAGCTCCTCATTCATAGCAAAAATTCAATTCTCATTACAATATAATTATTAGAAATATTTTGGGCCTACCTGAGATAATAAATAAGTCTATTGTAAAGAATACATTCCCTATGTTAGAACTAGAACTTCGTGATCATTGATAAGATTTTTCCTTCCAATTTCATCTCAACTCATAATCTTCTATATGGATTTAGACTTGAAATCATTTTGAGCATCATCCTTATCATAATTTGAATAATAATTTTCTGCTTCTCCTCCCCAGGTGTTACTTACCTTCTCAACACATTCATCGGAAAATGATTCACTGTGTTGTTGATGATTTCATTAATTTTTCACTATAGTGACATCATTACATTCAACTAATTTTCCCAACCTCATATTGAAACATTTTTTAGATTTTATTTTTTCATAAGTATCCTAAGAATATCCCTTAATCTCCTTGTGATTCAAAATTTCTATTTTTCAATTTATTTAGATAAAAACACTTACTTCCAAAGAATTGATCTTATTTTAATGGTTTCTTTTTCCTGTACCACATCTCATATAGAGTTTTTTCATTAATTGGTCATAACATATCCTTGTTAGTTATGTATATCAGTTTCAAGTCTACTTCCTTTTATATTTTATCTCATACATTGTTTTGAATAAGAAATATTCTGGTCATGTTATTGATAAACCAATTACTCTTAAAAACTATAGCATTTTCTTTAGATGTTCTCACAAATAAAACATGATTCTTCATCCCTTATTTCATGATATAATATTTTTCTAAGAAGTTTGTAAATATTATACCATTATTAGTATGAAAAATCAATTTTTTCTGGATATTTCCTTATAATTCCATTAGATATTGTTTACACAACTGAACACATCAGACTTATGGGAAATGTCAATTACCCTTTCCATCCCAGTGAAATAATGAATGAATGGAAAATAATACTTATTCCCATCAATGGATCTTCATGAGACAGGCCAACAAAAATATACATGCACCAATTCAAAAATTCTAGTTGTTTTTTGTTTTTTTATTATATGTATTTTATGGTATTCCATCATTTATAAGAATAAAATGTATGAGTAAGATCATGTGGTTGATTAGGAAGGTCTCAGGATACATAACGTTTTACTATATCCTCCACATATGTTTTTCATAGATATAAAATCTATTTATGCAAAAATATTGTTTTTTTCTCTCTAGAAACAATACACATTTCTTCGTCTCCACTTACAATTACATATTTCCATTTGTTCTTTTTTCATGTATAAAAATCACACCATATCTTATTTCTATGATATACATATACTAGTAAATATTATCGAATTCAAAAAGTCACATAGTTGAATGAATCTATGAATGTAGTGATTGTAGCCTTTAATGACATATATATAATCACATATTATTTATTTTCCCCCAAACATGGATTTTACTAAGCCAATTATCTCCATACCTTTATCATTCCCAAATTTGAAAACACCTTAATTTTAATATTTTATTCATTTGAAGTGTTCTTTATTTCATAACATATGTTATTTACATCCACTATCAATAATCAATACACCCGAACAATCAGATGTTTTAAGGTAAATTTCAAGAACCACATCCTTATTAGCTATTTTAATTTCGACCCATGTGTTTTTACTTCATACTCATTATATATTGGAAATCATGAACTTCCTAAGAGTATAATGGACCAAGTTTATAATTTATGGAAAAAATAATATTTCATTTCCATCTCACTTGATGGTTCATTGAGTTATATATTACGTTCAATTTGGTTCTGCATCGGCACATTCCTCAACATGGTCGGTATACAATATCTAGACATGTTTCCAAATAAACCAATCCAAAACAGATGACCCTTTAATGATATTATAGAGTATTGAGATTTTTTGGATGCCTTTGCAGAACATTCCCCCTTCTATATCTCTTCACTATGGAACACACATTTTTTTATTGCCCCACCATTCAACAACAATAAAACCCGATGCAGGGTGCATTCATGTGTGTTACTTATACACCATTGTTTGTCCCTTGGGATCTTTGAATCTTCTGGTTTTACTTCATACCAAAATCAATCAATAATATCAGAGAGGGTGCTTTTATTCTGAGATCAGTCATCACAAAAAATTTTTGGTCAACACCCATATCATCATTATCATGTGAACAAGACTATTTCTTCTTCTTTGTTTGACCTCTATGCTCCACTTATATTTTTTAAATCACATAAATGGTTTAATTTCGTTATGAAATTTTGGGAGATATGTGTTTTTATTGAAACATTACATTTCTTCATAGGACAATGACTTCCTCTTCATGCTCTTCAATGTGTTAGATTAGTTCATTCACTGTTCTATTCAAACAATCGATCATCCTTTTGTATTCTTCATCTTTGAGTTTATATCCACAGTCTATTTCTATGTCCAATAGAAATAATGACTTTATATTATAAATTTCATCCACCAAATCAGTCTTCCTTTCTTCCTTCTACTACGTATTGATTTTGGAATCAAGAATCCTCTTTATTTTATTTCTTCATTTTGGCTCTCGAAACATCTCTCTCTTTAAGAGTGCTTACAATTCAGCCTGCATAACAACTTTTACGTCAACGTATACTTCATAAATTTTTATTTATTCCTTTTTATGAGTTTCCAAAACATCCACCATATAAATCTCTCCATGATCACTACATTTATATACCTCTACAAACATAGATTAAATTGAACAGTAATTTTGTTGGAAAAGAATATTCTTACTTCTAAATAAATTATCTTAATTTTTTTTCCAATTCACATATGATGAGCACATTATTTTGGGAGTTTAAAGTTCATCATCATCATTTCCTTGAAACAAATTGGTTCCCCTTACTACAATAGGTCCAACCATTCTACATTGAATGTATGCAATTTGGAGTTTAACATTGATCTTTCCATTTAATCTTTGAATATTTGAGGAATGTAATAACATTACCTCATCCATATTTTATTTTAACATTCCATCTTCAATGCTGCTCTTTTTCATGGACCTGAATGCCACTTCATTGGAATTCCCTTTTTCCACGTATTTAATAACTATTTTTCATCTTTTATATAGTAAGACTATTATGCAAGATACCCAATGTCAGCTCGTTTGTAACTTCATCATCCAAAATAGAAACTTTTGGAATGAACCATGGTGTATGTCTTCTCTATATTGTCTTAAAAATATTTACATAATCTATAATTTATTCAATAACACACATTTCATCCACAACAACATTTTCCGAGTGAAATAATGCATCAATAAACTCTTTTCAGTTCATCCTCAGATCCTCATATTTTTTCTATAGCACTTGTAGATTATCTTCTCTATCTTTTGAATCATATTTAGAGATATAAAAAATATTTTAAAACATGTAGTCATTTGTATTACCTGTCATAAACTTTATATAAATTTCATTTTATTGTGCTCCCCCAAATTCATTGGTCCCTCTAGCATTAGGATCCCATTCCCCTATGTCAACATCTGATAAAGAACCATAGTCCATAATGCCTGAAATACCATGTTTTGTAGTTGTATAGACATCCATATAATGAATCAGAAGTATTGCTACATTTGGTTCTCCCATAATTAATTTTTTTCCCAATCGAAGATCATAATCTTTCTATTATTAAAATACTCCATGAGAAAAACAATGAATATAAAATTTGGATTTGATACCAAATGTTAGTCCAACTAGGAAAAATACCATGATTGGCGGTGAATCTGGGTATTGAAGATTAATATAAATATCCAATAGGATCTTCATTTCTCATTAAATAAAACTAAATTCTCTTCATTTCTCATTTAAATGTATGAAAAAATGAAATCATGCTTGAGAAATTTCAATTTTGCATGGTTCCCTCGCATTGGGATATGTCTAATGAGCATATAAAAGTAAAGTGCCTATGTACGAAATAAAACAAAGAATACTAATTTAAAATTTTTAATATTAGACTCATTTCCCCTCCTCATTTAAAGCCATTCAAAATGTGAAATTTCATTCTTCCCTCAAATGAATTTCACACAATACCTCTTAAAAATATCCCACTTTTATAACTTGAATATATATGTTTTAAACCCCATTTAGTGTATCATTATGTTACACTTTAATCCGGATTGTGAATACAAATTTAAAACATATTTATTGGGTAATTACGTTTTAATATTTTCTTGAATCTCACTACCTTCATGAAGCTCAACACATTGGAAGTGCTCAACTAGCATTCGGGAATCGTCCTTATTTAATGATGACCAAACAGTTCCATGAATCTTACTAAACCTTAGAAAATCTCAAAATATTTGGTTGTATTTTTATATCTTTTTCGAACTAACATTATTCTAGATTATTTTATCAGGAACCACATATGTGAATCCAGAGCCTTAGAAACATCGATAAGGCTTACCACTTTTCTGATGGGGTAGAGTCCTATTTATAGGCATTCACTATGATTCTAAAAACATAAATACACAAAATCATTATTTTGTGATTCTATTTATTTCCATTCATGATGAAACATGTCTTAACATATCACCATGAAAATTACCCAATAGTGATTCTTATATAAGTCGGAGAGATTATCATCAAATCCTTATGATTTCGCAATGTTCTTTAATGATGATCTACACCCTCACAAAATTCTCATCAAGAATACCTATCAATTGAAAACTCATTCTTCTCCCATATTCAAATTAGGCCTTCATGTAAATTCATATTGTGTGATACTTGAGCCAAACTCTATATTTTAGAACTCAAAATTGTGGAGAAATTTGTAAAACTGCGCCAACATTATGTCTGCAATTTTCTATACCCCTTCTAGGGAGTCAATTCCTTTGAATTGGATCTCAGCCAACAAAAAATAAATCAACCCAAAACACTTAAATTTTACCTTGAGGTATTTTACCGACACTCATAATATAATACCACCATTTTATCACATATAATATGATGTTATTATATTGATGAACTAATATTTATTTGTCTCTTTCTCCATTAAATGGGAAACAAATCCTTTTATTATGACTAGTTATGACATGAAATTAATTTTGTAAAATAATACATTATCCACTACAAGAACCTGGGTTTCATAAGAGGTATGAATACATTAAATTTTAGTATATTTATTTTTATTGGTTCAATTATGGATTACTAATTATGCCACATATTTTTTGAGGGTGTTCATGGATTTTTTGGAGCTTATAACCCTGGATTATGATAGAAAACACAAGGCCGCACGATTAGTAGAAACTATGTCACATAGCCCACATGGTTTCTATTAAATGTGTATGGTGTTTCAATGGGAAATGTAGTGTGAATTGATTTCTAAATTTGTTTTCATGTATTCATTCCTTTTTGGATGGTAAATTATTTTTAGAAAATCCAAATAGCAAGATTGGTACAAGGTTTCTCAAACTATATGTCCAAAACATGAAATTCAATAATTTTTTGATAAATTAATTATTTCATAGTTAAAAAATAAATTAACCCTACCCATCCTTCTACTTCACCCCTATAGTAGATTGTAGGGTTTTTCTCTCTCGAAAGAACTCACATGACCCTCTTTATGCGTTTTAATTCTGTTTCATCATATGTGCTTAGATTCAATATCCGACCATCTCTTTTGATGCGCAATGGTATGCACACTACCCATCACACACTAATCGTTTTTAATTCCCCTCGTCAAAAAAATTTTCATGGAGGATAATATTAATTATTTAAAGGTATTTGATCCATTATTCACTTTTCATCAGATCTAAGATGAAATAAGGGCCACTATTAGAGGAGGATAATATTATAGGATAGAGGTAGGTGGTCTCTGACTCATCCCACAAGTCTCTCCATTTTATAAACTATTTTCATTATGGTAACATTATTATAATCATTATTCTATTATTATATATCCCCTCCTATAATATTACTTCATGTCATTAGACTTTAGGACCCCAATGTCATCCACCCAATGTATGGTGTTTCATTGTTTATTACTTGGTGACCCATGTGGGTCTATCTGCAGCACCGTTCTGGTGATTCATGACAAGAAATTGATATAGTATGTGTTTTAAATTAATCAATTAATTATTAAATGGAATATATTCTATATATATATATATATATTATATATCCTTGATTTATAAATTCATTTTTACATTGGTTTCATATCCCTAAAAAACTATGTCATGCTAAATGAAAGGAAATTGAATGAACGTAATAATTGATATTTTAATTGATTGGTAATTGGCTGCATAACCTTATCCAACCATTCTATGATTATCAAAGGTATTTGAATGAACCTTTTTAATAACAATATAATTAAAAATGTTATTTGGTTACATAAAATATTTATCCTTGTCACATAGTATGAAAGGTAATGAAATGAACCTAATGTGTTAATAAAAATCATGAGTATTATGTGGCTTTAATAAAAAAATAATTATTTATAAGGTGAAAATTTCATATAGACCTTTTAATCCTTATAAGAGTGGTCAGATGTGATACAAATTTGGTTTCTCAAGGTAATTCCTTGACCACTTTGAAGATTTCATTCCAATTTATGAAACCATTTTCCTAGTTAGATGAAATCATTGGAACATGGTACATGTCTACAACAAGATTCCTAACATGATTTCATAGTAACACACTATTATAATTATTGATAGTAGGATTCCACAAATACGCTCTTTGTAACCATATCTGCATCTTCTAACATGTGGTTCCATGAATTCTTTTCATTAGGGACAATCATGATTATCTCATAGATACCTTTAATAAGATCCTTGGTTTCTATTAAAATAATTTAAAGTTGAATTCATAATATAATTTCCCTTGTATTACACTAAGATAGCTTATAGTCAAGATGTATGTTATTACTATGAGTTGGATCAACCCCTATATTTATGGATTCCTTGGTTTCACTTTGGATCCACATTAATTATTATCATCATTATAAGATTCCTTGGATATAACTTAGATCCTCCTATATTATCTCCATTACATATAGTGCAGTTGAAACTTGTTAAAATACATGAAAATAATAATTCAATGATATAAGTTGATACACTGACTGTGGTTGAAGAAGGTATGGGTTGTTTACATTATTGTAATGTTCTTACTTCCATATATATATACCAACGCACTATTTCAATTTATACTCAATTATAGGATTTTATAGATACATTTGGTGTTCACCTACTAATAATTATCTGAAATCATTACTAAGACACTGATGGTACCCGAACTGATAACCTTTAAGTAGGTGTTGATGTAGGGATGTGTCCTTATTTTGGAAAAGGACCTGATTACCTACTTAGGGTGGAACTTGGTAACCAATTTCGAAGACAGTGCTTGGTATTTTGGAATGGTTTTGGCATCTTTTTTATTGCTTTGTATAGAATCTACTTTCAACATCCATGTATATCTACTATCATGATTTGTATAGACATTACATAACATTGTCATCTTTTATAGATGATTAAATTTCCTTATTATGAGATGAATATTTTTGTTGTATGATTATTCGAGTTACTCATTGCTTGTTAAATATTATTATCCATGCCCTATTATTATAAATTTGTTATATTATATTGTATCTACTATTTTCCACTATAATATTATGGAATAGTCTACCCAAATACACACCCTAGGACCTCACTTCTAGTTGAAATAATCTTGTGTATGAGGATGTTTCCTTAAGTCCATGTGTCCCACTGACATGGGTAATCATTTAGTGTAACTATGTTCAGACTATCACACAGTGGCATTGAAGGAATTATTTTAAAAAGTTACTATTTTTCGACGATATATATTAAATTAGGAATTCACTCTAACATTTTTTAAATCCATTCTTGGGAGTAGCAATTGCACATTAGTGATAATATAGAGTTTTCTAAAATGAGTAATCATGTTCTGTATTTTTTCTTATTATAAATTATATTCATTCCATGTTGTGTGATGCACATGTGTGAGTGATTTTTATACGATTTATGAATATTTTACACAAACCATGTACGTAAAAGAGCAGTGTTGCATGAATCATTATCAACACCTAGATTCCACATTCCATTCATATTCCATTATATATATCTGAATTAACATTCATTGCCTGTGTTACCTATGATTGTTGAGTGATCCATGGTTGTATTATATTCCTATTCTACTAACATAAAATATAGGGTAAGATATTTGGTTGTTTATTGTGTTAGTATCAGTATAAATATTTTTTTCTTTATAGGTTGATGGGGGAATCTTACATTTCTAGATTTTACCTATGCCATTCATTTACCAATGGTTACATAAGTTGTGATTTCATTACGATTAACTGACTACCAGTTTCAATTTATGAGGTTTGTAGTCAATGTGAATTGGAAGGGTTATTTATCGAGTCAAGCCATCATATATTACATGTTTCATTCTAAGACAGAATGTACAGATTATTGAATAGAATTAAATGGGTTTCACATTCATTTATAATTTGTATAAACATTTACTAACTTGGAATATATATTTATTTAATCTAACCATAATTTTTTATATAGTAAAATACAAACATAAAATGAAAAATTAGTAATTATACAATAATATGTATTCTAGTTAATGAAGTGGAAAATCATATTTTATCCTTATCGAACTTGAACCCTTGAAAATAAAACTTGAACACTTATCAATACACTTTACTTTTAAGTGGTTAATATGGGGAAGTACCTTAGGTTGTGATCCCTTTTATTGTTATATATTTTTTATAGTTATCATATATATTCTCAAATATTATTCTAAGACAAGTTTATGGAATTTTTAAATGTATTACCCCAAGAAAACCGCAATTTTTGTTCCAGTAAGGTAATGACAATGATGATTCAGATATGGTGAGCCCTGATCCTCCAAGTTTTCCGTTAGAAGTTCCACATGAGGTTCCACCTTATATAAGAAAACCGGTCACTAATACTCATCTTAGATAGGGTTTTGACCATCTTATTTACTCCATGCAGGGTGCTTCATGACATGATCCTTGTATTGTTGATCTGACTCACAAGTTCCTTTAACATCATCCTCCCATATTTTTAGAGATGGATGTCCTTAGTATATTGAGTATGGGAAAGAGGCTACACATTCTAACATTGAGAATATATAGATGCTACTATGGAGTAGGGTGATTATTTCTACATATATTCTTAATGATTTCACCACGGTCTAATGGGATACAATTACATAGGATGGTTATTATGAGAGAATTGTAATGGTGGACATTCAGAATTCCTTCTATGATAAATTCCTCCCTCAAATGCTGGGAGATAAAAAATATAGATAGTTTATGCACCTAGATAAGGATGCTATGTCCATCAAGAACTATTCTTCATGTTTTATTGAGATTAAACACATTTCACTACTGCTAACTGGTGATGACATACTGCAGAAGATACTTTTAGAAGATGGGACCATGTGATCCATCCGCTCAATTGTGAATGACCTTTAAATACATATATTTTATATTAATTTCATTTAGGACCATTTCACTTAGTATAATGTGAGAGAATCTGATTGTATCAAGAAAATAGTTTCATTGTTATGGAATTGTTGTAGTTCTTCTCATATCAAGAAATTTATCTTTGAGGTTTCTCATCAGGAAAGTTAAATATACAATTTCCAAACTAGAAGCTATATTTTTTTAATATTACCATAGATGGAAATTCGATCTAAAACCTTGGTTGGATACACACCCTCGTGAGTGAAATGATTGGGGTTGTATGCTAATTATTCATATATAGAACCATATTTTTCCACATTTTTAGGGGAAGAGGTTCCACTCTAGCTCAACTGTCATGAGAAATGTCATTCATGATGTGTCTGGTAAGGAGTTGAAGTTTCACCATCCAAAAAGATAGAGGGGGAGGTCACTTCTATGGTATCCAGAAATATAATGAGTAGTCTTATTATAAAGGACCTTCATAATGTATTCCGAATGAAGCCAAGTTCTGTGGATCATGAAAGTTGTATGATTTAAAGTCGATACATGAGGGTCAAAGTGTAGGATTTTCTATAGTATATGTTACTATTATAGTAGCCTCAATTATTTTATCTTCTTTATTCGATACAAGTTATTCTCACAAATTTATCTCTTTATCAGTTGTGGAATGTATCAGGCTATAAATTAAGTACTTTTTTAGTCTATTAACCCTATATACATTGTTAGAAGTATAATCAGATGTAATACATAAATTCAAAGATTACACCTTGAAGTATGATGTTATCCCTTCTTCTGATACCTATTCATACTGGATATGATAGGGTTTTATAATAGTCATTAAATGTATTTTTTTGTTACATATCGCGCCTATGTGAAAATCTATCACCATAGGGTGTCATTTATATCAATAATTCGTGGTAGTTATCTCCATTGTCTGATTTTAATTTATAGTCTAGTAGAAACATATTAAAGAATCATGGGCTTGGTGTGGTGACCACAATGATTTTATCTTTCATATCACTGAGTAGGGTTTAAATCAGTCTTAATTCCCTCTGATAGTAGATCTTTTCATGGATATATTTCCCAATGATTTTTTTTTGGAATACCTCATGATAGATAGGTAGACATAATGAATGACCTTATTAGAGGAGCAGCACTAGTCTCCATTCCACTATACATGACGGAACCTACTGAGATCCAACGGATCATGTGATAGTTGGATTTTCTAGAATGTGAGTGATATTTTTTACTAAAAACATCCAAAGAAAGTGTTTGATATATTGCGTTTCTTGTCATGGGACAGGTATTAAAATAATTTATCATACGAATTTTCATTACATTATGCACCTACAACTTGTATTATGAACTAGGGTGAGATGATACTATAGACAAAATAATTGGAGAAAGATTTTTATGATATGAAATAAAGGATTACCTCATCATTGATATTTATTCGTCTAGAGCTGGGGAGAGGATATATAATGTTCTATGATGCATCATGAATTAGATTGGTTGAGGTAAAAATTTAGGTGGATTGAGTTGTTCTATATGTGTATCTACAATTTATAAATCTCAATAATAATTACCTGATGCATGACCTTGAGCTAGATGGAATTGTCTATTCTGTATCCTTATAAAGACACTATCTAATGGGTGATCCCATTATGGTGTCTACAGACAAAGCCTGAAATATATCATTATGCATTGTTAATTGAAACTCATACTATGAATATGTTTCAAATACATTCAATATCTTGATATTGAGATTACCTATACTCTGGGAAAGGGTAATGTTTTGGAGGATGAGAAGAGTTAAAAAACTCAGCTACATTCCATACAAGAAGTCAGTGAAAAATAAAAATTGATGTCCCTCATTTATAAGATGCATATAGAGTTTCATGAGATTCATTATAAGTCATATATTATAGCATTTGTAGTTACCTATTAACTTTTTTGGGGTTATGTTCAATTAGTTCTTTAATCCTATATTATTGGTTCTCTAAGAGTTTCTTTATGGTGAGGACCCTCATCTATATTATTTTATTAAGGGGCATGACTTCTTGTGTATATATGGGCGTGTATGGGTTCCTATAGATATTAGAAAGGAAAAAAAATTTAGATTCTCGTGCTTCTTAGTTGGATGTTCATCATGGAATTTATAAGATGTTTCGACATATGTGATGCCAGGATTGGTGCCTTGGGATGAAACATCAGGTAGTATAATCTATCACTAGTTGTATCACATATCAGAAGGTGAAGGTGGATAACTACTGACCTTTAGGCTTGTTAAATCCATTACTGGTCCCGAAATGTTAATAGGGAGTTGTTGCGATGGATATTTTCATCATATTACCATGGTTTTTCTTGGTAGAGACATAATTTTTGAATTCATTGATTTATTAATGAAAGTGGCCTACATCATTACTAATAAAGATATGTTATCAGTATATTATTTCGAAATAATATATGCCAATGAGATCATAAGACTACACTAGGTCCCTTATACTATCATTTCAAATAGTTATGATTGTTTCACATCAAGGATCTAGTAAGGGTTTCATGGATATATGGGTACAAAGGTGCATATTGGAATATATTTTCACCATTAGACCGATCAAAATCCAGAACGGATGATGCATGTTTTGGAGGACAAGCATATGGAATGCATACATGTTGTTAGAGGATCATGGGAGAATTATATATCTCATATTTATTTCACATATAATAATATATTCCATGAAATGAATATGATGGATCCTTATGATTCCATATATGGTAGGACATTCTACTAACCCATGTGTTGGTTAGAGGTAGGAGAGGCAGTTATTCTATGTCCTCATCTAATGAAGGATACATCAGATACGGTCCAGATGATCAAGTAGTGTATTTATACCTCTCAGTGTAAAAAAAATCAAATCACTATCGATGTCCTCTGGCGTTCGAGGTCAGTGAGCATGTTTTCCGATGGGTATCCCCCAATATTGTGTGATGGTGGATACAATGGAAAGGGATATTTTTTTCTCATTTTTTAATAGCCATTTGAGATTCTAGATAGAGTCATAATGATAGACTATTTATTTCAATTACCTTAGTGGTTCCATGAATTTCATAAATACTTTCATGATTGTAGGATTCTCCTTTATCAACTCAATTAGTCTCATACTTTTGTTCCAAGTAAGGTTTAGTTTGATTCTGATGCTTCGTTTGAGGTATATCCCACATTCATCATTAAAGAGATCCTGAAGGATCTGTGTGGCTAGTATTTTCCTTTATTATGTCTGTTAAAGCCTCATTCCCATGTACATGATGATACCATGGATTAAGATGACTATATATTTTATTTGGGGTCTAATTTGTTTACAAACAATGTTTTCTCACCCAAGGAAGAGAGCATGGAATTTAGTTATTTTAAGGGATGAAAACTATAACAACCTCATTATTTTATAACTCTTTAATCCTGCAGATTTTTGAGATAATTATTTTTTTGTACATTTTATGGATTACTAATGAGGTCACACGTTATTCATCGGTGTTTAGGTATTTCTCCGACATTATAAAAACATTCAGTGGAAGAAACCACTAGGATGCACTATTAGTAGAATCCATGAAGCTCAGTCCTCCTGGTTTCTATGAACCATACTATTTGTTTCATTGGGAAGAACAAGTTCTACAATTTTCTCTGACATTGTCCCCATGGAAGCATGAATGGTAGATGATCTAAATTTTTTAGTAGTTCCAAATAGAATGGTCCATTCACAGTTTCTTAAAATCAATGGATAACCCATGCGGGGTCCCCATTAAGGTAGTGTGGTTCACATTTTTGGCGCATGGTTTTGAAAACCATGCTGTCAAACCATGCAACCCGGTAATTTTTTGGTAAAATTTTCATTTAACCCTTAAGAATATATTACCCCTACCCATCCTTCTATTTCACTCAACTTTCATACATAAGGAATTTTCCCCAAATGAGCTTCTAAGTCCCTCTATATATGTTCTGATTATCTTATGTATTCCGAGCTTGGATTCATTATCTGTTAATTTTGTGGGATGAGAACTATTATGTACTCTATTCATCATTTTTCTTTCCATATTTTTCTTCCCCTGGATGATGCAATTTTGATATAGGTTCATATGCCTGATTTTTAGGGTGTTAATATGTTCTTCAGTTTTTTCTGATCTAGCCTAATATAAGGAATGATACGTGACATGGATTGTCATATATGCTCAAGGTCTATGGTCTATGAATTATCCCATTGAGCCTTGCTATTTTATAAACTTCCATTTTTGGTATCACACCTCTATCACCAGACATTGCTTTTTAAATTTACATTACATTTTTATAATCAGTGTTCAAATATATTATAGCCCCTCCTATATATGTCCTATATGTATTTAGTGGTTATTTCCACCAAACCAACAACTCCTAGTATAATGATTCTTTTTAAAAAATTTGTGACTCATTTTTGACTATCTGAGGACCATTCGAGTGCGATTATACATAACCTCGATATGGTGAGTTATTTAAATTGGATAATGAATTATTAAATGGAAATTATGTTAGAGGTATCACATGAAATTAATTAATAAATTTATTTTTTATTAGTTTCATATCCTTAAATTCCATTGTTATTCTAAATTAATTGAAATTTTGTGAACCTAATAATTGATATTATAATTGAAGGGTAGTTGGCTGCATTCCTTTAGCCTAAATTTTCATGGATATTAATTTTAATGGAATTAACATATTTAATGACTATGTAAAAAAATCATATTTGGTTTCATGACCTATTTATCCTTTTCACCTAGTATTAATGGAAGTAGAATGAACATAATGACTTAATTGAAGGCATGAGTATAACATAGCCTATATTAAATAATAAATTATTAAAAAGGATTATATTTCCAAAGGACCATTTTTTCCTTTAAAAAAATTGTAGGACATTATCCATCCATGGATTACCTAGGGAATTAATTCAGTGATCAGAAGATTCCATTTTGATTCATGGAATTGATTTCTAATAGAGATACCCTCCCTAGAACACGGTCCTTTTCTACTATCGGATTCCATGCATGACACCATAGGATCCCTTCATAATATTTCATGATATTAAGATTCCTAAAATACACTCCATGGATCTATCTTAACATATTTTAACACATCGTATCGTGGATTATACCCATTGGGCCCAATAATGATTAGATTATTCTTACCTCGGATGTGGTTATTAGACTCATATATAGTCATTTATAGTGGAAAAACTCAATAAAATTTCCCTTGGATTATACTCAGACCCCTTATTTCTAGGATTCATGTAATTACTATGAGTTGGCATGACCCATGAGATCAAGGATGCCTTGGTTTCACCATGGTTTATCTTTAATTATTATTATCATTATAGGTTTCCTTAGTAATTCCTCATATCCTCATACATTATCTATATTAAGTACTATATGGTGGAATCTTATTATAAATTAGGACATTATTAATTAAATGATGTAGTTTTAGAAACTAAATGTGGCTAAAGAAGGTATGGGTTTTAACATTACTTTACTATCATTAATTCTGCAGATATATATATATATATACCAATACACTGTTTTAGTTTTATTCTCAAACTTGATTATATAGACTCCATTGGTAGTGGAAATTTTATATTTATCACACACCATATTAGTTTCTCGATGTTATATTAAAATATTGTTTGTATGAATATGTTGATAAGGGTAAGTGTTATTCTTTACACACCAGACTTGATTTCATTCTTAGGATGGAGCTTGGTAGTAGATGACCGAGCCCGCACTCAGGATGTTATATAGTTATGGGATTCATTTTTTTATTATAGAATGTATTTCCTACTACCATGTAAACATATCTTCTAATTCTGTAGACACGTTAAAAACATTATCATCTTTTGAATCTGATTCAGTTTCCATCTAATAAGTTGATTATTGTTTTTCAATACATATTCAGGTTGTCCTTAGCTATTGTTTATTATATTTCTTCCTCAATTATTTTCTATCAATCATATTACATTATATTTGTTATGTTCCACTCAGATATGATTGAATATTCATTCCATGGACACACACTAGGCCTTTGATTCTAGTTGGAAGACTCTAGTATATATAGGTGTGGCATTGCGGCCACATGACCCATTAGATTGGGTACCATTTGGTGGTACCCTGGTAAAGATGAAACTGTGGGCTCTAAAAGGTCTTAGTTTCTTTCCCTACACTTTTTAGAAAATAAAATGTAGTTTAGTAATTCCTTGTAAAATGGTTATAATACATTTTTGGGAGTAGTTAACCCTTGCTTTGGGTAATACTACGTTTCCAAAAATGAGGAATCAGGTTCTGTATTTTTTCTTCTTTACAGTTAATATACATTCACCATTACATGATGCAGATTAGTGTCGTACATTTATATGGTTAATGGGTGTTTTACGATGGTCAGATATAGTTAGGAGAATTGTTTCAAGAATCATTATAGGAACATGTATTCCAAATTCCATGCATAGTTAATTCCATATAGTTACATTTCACCACATTCATTACTTTTGATTCCAATGAATATTGAGTGAGCCATGGTTTTAATATATTACTATGTTTTTTACATATAATTATGGGTAAAGGAATTGGTTTTCTAATGTTTCAGCATCAATCTAAATTGTAATTTTCTATATAGGTTGATTCTGTCATCTAAAATAGACTGTTTTTACCCATGTCAGCCATGTATCTCTAGTTACATGAGCCCGGATTTGGATATGAATTGGTGACTAGTAATTTCAATTTATGAGTTATATGCTCCCTCATTAATATGAAGGGGAAATTTACCAAGTATATCTAATTTATATTACCCATTACATTTTGATATCAAATGTAGTGGGGGTGAATGGAATTTAATGGGTGAATATTTCAGTTATAAAGTGTATAGCCCATTAGAAATTGGTAATTTTTATCCATTTAATTGAACATTAATATATTCATATAAAAAACTATATGCATAAAATGTAAATATTAACTTATAAATGGAATTGGCATCATGTAAATGAAGAACAAATTTGTAGTTGACCCTTCTCCTATAGCAACCCCTGTAATTCAAACATGAAAACTAACCTATACCATGTCATTTAAGGTAGGTAGTTTGGGTAGTAACATTAATTGTGATCAATTTTCTTATGATATTATTTAAATAATGCTTCAATATTTCCTAAAATATAGGTCTAAGGTGTGATCTTGGAATTCACTGACTTATTCCACCATGAAGACCTAGAGGCATGTTCTAGGATATTTGTGATTTCCCTACTCCAGAGAGTGTGTACCCTTAAATTACATTCAAATAGTAAGGAGTTTTAATTGATACACCACCTTAAATACCCAAAACTGGGTCCTGATACTCAAATTATAGAGGGTTGTCTATGTCTAATGAGGTCTATTCTGGGTTCTCCATGACATGAAATTACAACATCTAATCTGACACACGAGTTTTAGAAATATGATCCTACCATAATTTCAATGGATAGTGGCATGTGGGCCACTATGTCTTGGATGGAAGCTATTATATCTATCTTTGAAATCTGGAGACACCTACAGAGAAGAGGTTCAATAATTACACCTATTTGTTGCGTGATTATTTCATGTTATAGTGGGATGTGATTACCCAGGCTAGTCATCATGATAGCATGGTCTGGGTGTAATTTCAGACTATCTTTATGATTACAGCAACCCTACAACCCTGATACATGATTGATCCATATGTTAAATTAGTATAAATAATGTCACTATAATGGATTATTCTTCACATTTTTTTTTGTTTTGATGCTCATAACATATTCTATTTATTGATAAGCTATCACGATAAAGGTGTTTTTAGGTTGTGTTCAATTATTCCATCCACTCAAAGGTGAATGTATTTCGCCTGTATTCCTTTTTGGTGATTGGTAGTTAAGCTCATATAATTGATCAAAATCTGTGGGAATTATATAATATTGCTCAATATGTTTAATGAATATGTTGGTAAGTCGTATTTCTAGTAGTAGGAAGCATATCATTGAGGTTTCAAATCAGAACTTTGGTGGCCAGAGTATCCAGATGGGAACATTCACTGTATTCCATTAGTCTGAATGGAAGAAGAATTTAAAGACTTATTTTGATATAAAACTTCTTATGTATAATTTTTAGGGTTATAATGGATTCTGAGTAGAACATTATGATGATGAGGATATGGAAATGGAAGCCATATTATTTATTATTGTCATCCGTAGAGTGGACCACGTCTTGGTAGTCCAATTATGGCATTGGTCTGTGTATTATGACTGTTATATTCATTACATATGATAACAAAGGATCATAGTGTAATACCACATACAGTATCAGATACTATTCTAGTACCCTATACTAGATTATATGAATTATTTGATACATGTTCCTCCTAATCCTTTATCTCATTATGGTATGTGGAATGTATCCTACTAGAAATTTAGTAATTTTGTGTTGTAATAACCTTTGATACACCATTATGAGTGTGGATAGAGGGACTATTCCAATGATAGGACTGCCCCTTATGGTATGTATATATCCCTTCTTGTGGGACCCATGTATTCTATAGATGAAAGGATTTGGATTTCATTCTCAAAATTGATTGTTTGGTCCAATATCACACCTATGTGGAATGTTATCATTGTATGGTGTCATTTTCATCCTCAAAAAGAGGAATTTATATCCACAAGTGTGAGTGATTTATATAGGACAATATATTTAGACCATTGAATCAATGTCTAGATGGGTGACTTCCAATTCAAGCCTTTATATGGCTGATCAGGGATAATGTAATGATGAATTACTTCTTGTAGTAGATCATTTCGGGGATGTAATCCATGATTATGTTTCTATATTACATCTTAATAGAGAGGTATTGTTCACAATTGATATTGTTCTAATATAATCTCCAATTTATATTACACAACACAGGTAATCACTTTCTAAGAGCTCAACTTTTAATCAACAATTATAATATCAGTAATCTAAGTGTTTCATTTGACCCATCACTTCTCCTTGGGGTTTACCCTTACATTATAGAAATAAGGAAGATGTGACCCTTATTTTATCCGTGTTTTACAGATTGTTGAATGATCATAAATTTAATAACCGGTATCAAATGCCTCTAATAGATTAGATCTTTAAGCTACTACAAAGAGTTATTTTATTCTTGAATATCAAATTGATATCGGTCTATCATCGTGCAGAGGTCAATATTTTTCAATACCACATATGGATATCGATAGTTTGTACAGTCTATGTGAGTTTATTCTTTTCCCATTTGGTCTTATGAACTCTCCCACTATTTTCATGGTTTTAATGAATATGGTTTTCCACCCCTATTTGGATTCATTTCTCGTCACTTTTTTGGAAAACATCTTAGTTTATTCACATAAATGTAGAAACCATGATAAAAACCTAGAGATTATTTCCAATACATTGAGATATAATTATCTATTATCAATTATTTCTATATAATATTTCTATATTGAAACTCTTCCCTAAAATGGTCATAGTATATGGAGTCAAAAGTTTTAGTTGACCTTTAGAAGCTGACTGATGTGGTTTCATAGAAGAATCCAAAGAAATTGTTTTATATAAGTATTTTCATGGGATTCGATGGATATTACAAGAATCTAATACATGACTTCTCACTCATTTTTTCACCTCCTACTGTTCTTTCAATGAAGGGTTTGATGTTCCTATGGTTGAAATCCTCTATGAAATACATTTATGATTTTAAAAGAAAGAATACCTCACCATTTATTTGATTTTCCCATAGCTTATTAAAGCATATACAGTGTTCTATGAAAACTCTGACATTTGAATGGGTGCAGTACTGATGCAGGGAGATCGAATTGATGTGTATGGGTTTCACCAGTTGAGTCCTCATGAGGGTAATTACCTAACACATGACCTTCAACTAGCAGCAGTTGTTCATGCCTAACATTTCATGAGACATTATCTGATGGATGGGCACTTTGTTGTTTCAACTGATCTCAAGATCCTCAAATATATCTTTATGAAGTGTGAACTTAATCTTAGTCATAAAAAATTGGTCGAATAGCATTTTTATTTTGATTTTGAGATTTCCTATATGCATGGAAAGGGTAATATGGTTACAGATTCACTGATTCAGAAATCTCATGTGCAGGTCATTCAAGAAGCTAGTGGTAAATTGAAATTGATGTCTATATTTTATTAGCTACATTAGGAGTTTCATGCGATTCCCAAGTATTATTATATTACATCTTTGGTAGTTACCTCTGTAGTCCTTGAGAGGGAAAAGATCAACCAGTTCTATTATCCAAATGTATGTTTTCTCGAGTATAGTATTTTTAGTGATGACCAAACTCTGGATTGGATTGTTCTAGGAGATTACATCCTATGTATATATGGCCATGTTTGGGTTCTTATTTATATGAGAGAGGAAGTCATTATAGATTCTCGTGCTTTCCATTGGGTAGTTCCTGCATGCATTTTCAAGACATGTTGACATCTACGATGATAGTATTGGTGGCATGGGATGAAATTTCCAATAATAGGCTTCATCACTAGGTGACCCACCTATCAGCAAGTGAATTTCGAGCCCAGATGACCTTATTTATTGTTAAATCCATTACCATCCCTAAAATGGAAATGGGATTTTGTAATGGAAGATTTTTTATCCGACGTAATGGGTTCTCCTCAAGGTAGTGATGTAGTTTGGGTAGTAATAGATCGATTAAAAAATGTATCCCACTTGATTCTTTTAAATGATACAGGTTTAGTTGATGATATAGGACGAATTTATGTCTATGATATCAAACAACTACATTGCATCTATCATAATATCATTTTATATAGGGAAACTCATTTCACATCGAGTTTCTAGATGGGGATAGAGAGAGTTGTGGATAAACAAATTCTTCTCAAAATAGTTGTCACCCTAAGATCGATGGCTAGTCGGAACAATAAATATAGGTTTTGGAGTGCATGATCTGGGTGTAAATTCTTCATTTTTGTGGTTCATAGGAAATGAATATCCCTTTCATTAAGTTACACTATAATAATATATTTCAGAAGATGATTTAGATGTCTCCATATGAGGCCTTATAATGTAAAAAATTCCATCCATCACTGTGTTGGTTATAGGAAGAAGGTATAGTGCTACTTGATCCTCATCTTGGGAAAGTGACCTCAGATCATGAATATCTACAAATAATCCTAGATAAAAATCCTATTCTATTCCTCATTGATCACAACTAGAGTTTTAGTTTGGGGATCGTGCTATAATTTGGGAATCACCTAATATTGGAAATAGATATATATTGAGGAAATGGAAATTGTATCCTCATTTTTTAGGATATATAATATTCAATATAGAGTTGGGATAGTAAATTATCAGTTTCTATTAGCTTGTAGGTATCATTTCATCCATGATGCCTTCCATATTTCATTGCTTCTCCATTATCATGTCGACCTATACCATGCTTCTGATCCCTAATAGGTTGAATTATATTCTGATTCTTCATTTTAGAAGTATCACATACACATTGCTTCTCAGATCATAGAGGATTTCTTAGGACGATGTCTCTATTTTGTACTAGTGTTATGGCCGAATGGTAGTGTACATGGAGTGATTCTTCGACTGGAATAGAATAATATTTAGTGTAATTCATCTCACGATTCCCCTTGGATTGAACTCATGTCTCTTATATCCAGGAAAGATGTTATTGATAACGGTTTTGTTGACCCCTGAGGTCATTGATACCTTGGTTTTACCTTGTGTCCTCTTTAATTATTATCATAATTATATTATTAATTGTTTATAACTTCTATCCTCATAAATTATCTCTATTATATTCATTATTAATGACACATATTATAAACTGGACAATAAATAATTCAACGATACATTTACGAAAACCAGCTGAGGCCGAAGTAGGTATGGGGTGTTTACATTACAGTATTGTCTTTATATCCATATATACATACAGTCACATTCAATCAATTTATACCAACAAACTTGATTTTATAGTCACCGTTGGTGGTTGAATAATGATATTTATCACAAACTATATTGGGGACGTACCCGACCAGATTATATATAAGCGGGTGTTGAGAATTGGAAGTGTGCTGCCTAGGACACCTAAATCGACTATATAATTTGGATAGAACATGGTAGAATGTGACTGAGGTAGAACGTGGGATGTTTTTCAGTAACTTGGATTAATTTTTATTCTTTTTTATATCATGTATTTCCTACTTCAAGGAATACTTTTTGTCCAGTTTTTTAGAGACATGACATGACATTATCATATTTTGTATATGATTTAGTATATATCATTGGTGTTTATTATTTTTGTTGGATTCTTGTTCCACATATCTAATTATTATTCCCTATTTTACTACATCTTATATTGTTATCCATATGTAATATTATATTATATTCGTTGTATTCTAATCAAGATTAAGGGAATAGTCTCCCCATGGACACACCATAGGCCCTTGCTACTAGTCACCAGACTCAGGCTTATGGGGAGACACTCTTTAGTCGATATGGCCCACTATCTTGGGGAACCGTTGATTGGAATCCTAACTAGGAAATTATATCAACTTCCTTAAACATTCCCCCCATTATGTGAATGATATCTTAGCTCACTCAAATATAGTACATATCATCTCCATGAAGAGATGTGGTTTATCTTCCATGTGAAATGTTAAATAGTGGTTATAAAATTATAAATAATGAGGAAATATCATATTTATAACGTTAATATTTATATTTAGATGGTGAAAATATATCTTATAGATAATAACTGAATCTTCCCTTAAAAAATGCATGAAAAACACATCCCTTAACACCCAAAATGATAGTAATCACTAATTATTGTTACTAAAAGGGTGATAAGATGTTAAAAATTATCATATATGATATTATAATTAATAATGTGGTTCGTATAAAAATTAATAACATGCATTAAATAATTATACTTAAGGTTATTGAGGGATCAATAAATGGGAACCATGACGTAATAGATTTCATCAAAATTTCTATTCCATTGAGACATATTTGTTAAAACTCACCTATTCATTTTTATCTGGTGTGTATACTACAACATAGATTTATTTAGAATGAATTTATATATATTAATAATTTTTACTATTTAAAATCATATTCATTCATCCATGGTTATAAAATATAAAACTTATCATATAGATAAAAATCCATTTTACAATCTCACATCATTTTATGATCGCAATTACTTTTACTGAAGGAATCCTATTATTTTCCCTCAATAACATCCAATATTTTTTTATCGACTACATATTTAAGTAGTTTCCATATTTTATTTCATAATTTCCACTATTGGGTACATGATTCTTTCAAGACATGTTTGAAAGAAAATATTTTTTTATATCCTTTTAAATCAGATTTATTATCTCTCCATATCTATGTATTTGAAAAAAATTAAAAAATTTCTTTTATTTGGTAAAATCATTAATTAATTAAATCTAATGTTATCCATGAATTATAAAATAGGTTATAAAGGAACCTTTTTAATTTTTTCTAAATGGGGTGCTTTTGACATTCATTAAAAAAAATAAAAACAATGTGTTTTAACATACATGGTGATATTAAAGTTCCCCACAACCATAATCATTTAACAAAATTGCATCATTCTATGTGTTATCAATATTTCAAAAATTAAAACCACTTTATAAAATCATATTTCATCATTTCACTTCCATTTCCTTTATTCATTCAAAAAGAATTTGTTTTATTCAAAATCTATATTCCCTCTCATGGATTTTTATTGGATAACATTTTCCTAAAACATTCACATTCATATGATCATTGGAAATAAAATTTATTTAAATATCCATATTCCTTTTCATGGATATTATTCATACATAAATATTTTTTCCATTCTACATGAAGTATTTTTCATTGAATGTTTTTTGGTTAACTGCAGTATTGTTTATTCAATAATAATATTTATTGGTAAGAAGTAATTTTCATTTTTTAAATTTATCATTAAATATATTAGGAATTTTTTGGACATGAAGGGATGGGTGGGCCCAAAATTATATATCCCCTAGATGAATCGATAAGTATATGAAAAATATAAATTGACCATTTTAAATTGGGTTTTCTATAAAAATTTAACATATATTTGAAGATGATCTTGATTGTATAGATATCACCGTGAATCCTTAAAAATGATGTGATGAGTGGGACAAAAATTATATAGCCCATATATACATAAAATGGTCTAATGAGGAAAATAAATTGGACAAATTAAATGGGGTTTTACCTCAAGGTTTTAAACTACCATGGAATAAGGACTCGATGGTATAGATATCATCATGATAGAGATCATAAAATACAACATTTATCATTTACTTCATTGAGAATTTTATTATTATTATCCTTGAGTTTAATTCATGGATATTTTAAATGGATTTTCTTCAAGATGGTGTCATTATTTTTATGGAATTATTTGAGTATTATTGTTTCTGACGCTATTATGCCGGGGGCGCGTGTGTCCGTCATGCATGGGAGGACGCGCGACTCGCAGCCCCGCATTCCCGCTTTCCAAAGGCGGGCAGCATCCGTTCCTTATTCAGGGAAATCTGCTCCTTGATCGAAACCGGGATGATGGGATGTTGGTTCTTCCTTCCGTGGATTCCTCCTCAGAGCCCGTCGCCTAATCTGGGTCTCCCTTGTAGATTTAAGACGGTTTCGTGAAGCTTATTCCCGGTGCCATATCTGCATGGACGCCAGTTAATTACGCTGCTTCCGTCGAGATGCTCCAAGGAGTCTCGTCGGGGTAGCAACCTTCGGTGATGGAAGGTCATGTTGGGGTGTCGTTGGCATGACTTGATGATGGGGATCGGCATGTTTGTCTTTTGTCCCATATCACAGGGCTTCTCGAGGGCGCGGAAGCCCGAGGCATCCCACATCAAACGTGGGGAATATGTATCATCTGAGGTTTTCCTCAGCTTCCCATGTTTAACACGGGGTATGTCGTGAATTTAACATCTTGCGGAGACGGATCGGACTGATCGGAACACATATATTGGATTAGATTGAAGGACCCCCTAGGGGAAACACCGATGTTGGGGCCAGCACGTGGGAGGCTTCCCGGATACTATGGAGTGGGGTGGAGTGGCATGATTTCAACGGGATGTGGCGGCCCAGGTAAGGATCAGGATGGGTGACAGAGTGAGGCATGGGGCTTATGCTCTTAGGAAACCCAAGAGGGGGAATATAGTTTAACGTCATGCGGGATGAGGCCATACAGTTTAACATCATGCGGGACGAGGGATATGGGGCTTATGCTCTGAGGCGGCCCATGAGGATATGGGTCTTACGCTCTGAGGCGGGCCGTGGTGGATATGGGGCTTACGCTCTGAGGCAGCCCATGTTGGATATGGGGCTTACGCTCTGAGGCAGCCCATGGTGGTAGGGGAACCGATGTGGAGAGGTCGGAACGACCGGGTGGTGGGCTTGAACCTCGTGGAGGCTTCCTACGTACCATGCGTTAGCACGGATCAATGTCCATGTAGTTCGCTGGCATGAGGCTTATGCTCTGAGGCGGCCCATGTGGATATGGGGCTTAAACTATGAGGTTTCCCATGTTGGATATGGGGCTTACGCTCTGAGGTGGCCCATGGTGGTCGGGGATCCGACTTGGAGAGGTCAGAACGACCGGGTGGTGGGATTGAACCTCGTGGAGGCTTCCTACATACCATGCGTTAACACGGATCAAAGTCCGCGTAGTTCGCTATCATGGGGCTTACGCTCTGAGGCGGCCCATGTTGGATATCATGGTCGATATGCACTCTAATCCCACATGAGTCATGCTCGATGTGGGAAACAAGAGGCAGCAGGGACCAGACAATCACGTCGCGAAGGGTGCATCCGTGAGAAGCGGAATGGGGCTTACGCATTGAGCGGCCCAAAGAGGAAACATGGGATTACGCGTGGTTAGTGGCCCTGGGTGCTAGGGATTACTCTAGGGTGGAGGCCCGTGGTGCGACAAAGCACTGTGGTAAAGGGACTCCACTGGCCTTGGCAGGGGGGAAGTACGGAGATGCATGGGTGCAATCTTCCGCAAGAGAGGCTAGGGGCTTATGCTATGAGGCAACCTGTCCCCCGTGGACAAACGCCACTCCGACAAGAAGGATCTCATTCCATGTGAGGAAGAGTATATTCTCGTGGAGATGAGAGGAGTAAAAAATGTCCGAGCTGGGGGGACCCTGCGTGCGAAGCACGGGGTCGGACCACAGTTTAACGTCGTGTGTTAAGGACGAGGTACTTAGCAGTTTAACGTCCTGTAGCTTGGACGATGTGGGTTCACTCCACACCCCTAGGGATTACATGCCCAATGCCCTCTACCCCTTGTGGGAGGGAAGGCATCTGCAAGGCCGTGATGAAGGGGGGCCGCAGGTCGAACCACTGGGGGGTCCACGTTAGCGTGGCTATGCGAAGAAGAAATAGCTGTTAGCGTGCCTATGAGGAGAAGAATTAGGCAAAGCAACGCAATGGGAAACACCTCTCAGGGGACCTTGAGGTTACTTCGTACGAGCCTGGAAGGACGTACGGGAAAACAACGCATGTTGCGCATGCCCGGCAGGGAAGACATCATGTGCCGGCGCGGAAGGGCAGCCAAGGGGTGTCAAGGTAAAGGGGTCCTGGATGTTGCGCGCAAAAGGATGTCTTGCACACAAAACACCGGGATGGTGCACAATAGGGCCAGAGAATTGTGTGCGGGAAAGGGATTGCGCGCAAGGTATTGCGCACGTAGAAGATGATTGCGCGAAAGGGACAACGATCGTGCGCAAGGGAAGCAACGGGAGGAGGAGTCAAATTCACCAAAGCCGATGGAGTTGCGCGCAAAGGCGAACCTCGGGGAAAAGTTTCGCAAAAAGGGGGATTACCTGGAAGTCATATTGTGCATGGGGGGAGTCGAATTACGCGCCTGAGAGACGATCTGAATTCCTCAACCCCCAAACCGTTCAGGGTCGCCGCCTATTTATAGGCATCGGCCGGCGCGGAATCCAGGCGGCGTGCGAAATCTTCCGCGGCGGGAACTTTCGGCGCGCAAAGCCTCACCGCGCGGAACCGGGGCGCGCAAAATTGCACGCACCAATGGCTCGATTACGCGAATCCTGGGGATACTTCATGAACACAACAATATTTCGCATGGATCCTCTTTTATTTTGTGCACCACTTCTCGGGCCTCAGGATCGGTCCTCTGATTCCGAATATTACTTCGCTTCGTCATTTCAAAACTTCCTCTGGGACTTATGAAATTTTTCGGCATCTACAAATTAACCCCATCAGAATTGGATCGGTGAGAGGTTGCAACGACCGGATTCCGAGGGAAATGCCGAAATGCCGAAGTACTGGGTCTCCTGGGCACTTTGCGTGCAAAATCCCAACGGAGCACGCAAAACTGATGGACTCGCGTGGAATCCTCTTTACGTGCGGCGCGGAACCCTGGCCTCACCTATAAAAAGGGTCGTTGGGTCCCAGAACCGTACCACAGCTTTTCCGCGCGATAGGCTTATAGCTCTCGTGCGCAAAATTGCTCCCGCGGCTGCGTGTAAAAACGCTTTGGTAGCATGGAATTCCTTCCGAATTTTGGTCGTCCTTGCGCGCCTACTCGGGATCTTCTGCGCTTAGCCCGCTGATTGTGCGCTCAACTCTAGGATTTCACGCCACCCCTTCAGATATCGCGCATCACTCTCCGATTCCGTGCACTGCATCCTGATTTCGTGCAACTCCTGAAATATTCGAGATGGCCGCAAACTGAATTGATGAGGGGGAAGCCGCCGCTCGCAGAACCGAAATAGCGGTGAACGGGGAGGTTTATGGCACCAAGGTGATTGTCTCCAACAACCTGACCTTGTACAATCGGCTGACTCCGGCCTAGAAGACGTATCCCCTGTCTCACAACCTCCCACTCTAGAACTTTGGAATCCTAGAGGAGGTGCCCCTTCCGGACTTCGAGGTGGACACACCACGGTCATGGGTGACCCGGGAGGACGAGCTTCCTCGCTACAATATCACCAACAACGGCCATCCTGATAGGGAAACCAGACATATGGACGTATATGTTCTGAACCTGAGGACCAGGACCATTACTGGGGACGATCCTGTCGCAGATAATTCTCCGGCCATCAACGCGAGCATGCTCCGTCAGAGCGTCATGGATGACGCGAAGGGCTGGCTGAAAAATTGGGACCTGTGGTCCGGGGGAAATTTCACCAGGGAATGGGCCTGGGTGTTCTAGGTTTTCCATACCTACAACCAGTTCGAGGATGAACTTCGGTATATTGTCCTTTTTGAGGTGGTATGGACGTCGCAGTTCCACTTCCACCGCCAACCTAATCTCGGGCCGGAGCTCTTCACCCGGTGGTCTCCTGACACCAATACATTCCACCTTCATCATGGGGAAGATCGCATCAGCCTCTGGGACGTTCACTACATCGGGGGTATCCCACTGGGGGGCTACCAATATGACGAGTTCATTCCACCAAAGAACACCTGGGAAGACAGGTCACAGATGCCTATGCTGACGTGGCACCTCCTGGAGCTGGCCAAAGAGAGGCTGGGGGTCAAGTACTTATTGAAGGACATCGCCTACAAGGGCTGGTTCAGCCTGTTCCTTGAGAAGGATCCGGCCGTCAAGATGCTGGGCTGGGGTAAACGGTGCCCAACCGCGGCTCAGAGGACCAGGGATGGGTCATACTAGAGAACCCTGAAGGTAGGGCAATACCAATCATGGGGCTACCGCGTCATCGAGGCCTGACACCCGAATGTCCGGTATGTCGGGTTCCTTGCCGCCTTCCTGAGCGGGTGGCTCCTACCGATGCGGGATGCGAGGATTGGCATCCGTCCAACAACATTGGTGATGGCAGGCACCATGGCCGCCAACAAACAGTTCAAATTGGGTGTCCCCGTACTAGCTAAGTTGTATGCCATCCTGGTGAGTATCTCACAAGGGGGGTCGCCTCGGAGAGTATGTGTCCCCTTCTAGATCTTCCACAGCTGGGTGGCGGCTCATCTCGGTGGGTACACTTTCCCCAATTCCATCCGTACTCCGGGCAACGGCATGCGACCGTCCTTGCTGAACATCGCAGGGGTGGCACCGATGACACTCAATGAGGAGGGCGTAGGGATCCACATTGGCAACCATTCCAACTTCAACTTTAGCCCATTCCCCACCCCAGTTGGCCGGATGGTGGAAAACGGGCGAGGCTCTCTGGAACAGCAGGAATATTTCCAGAGCATTCGGGGTGGGGTGCTCGTGGATCGGATCGACGGGAAGGTGATCTGCGATCCTTACTTGCCATCCCGATTCGCCAGGCAGTTTGGGTGCCTCCCACGAATGCCAAAAAAGTATTCACGGCTGTCTGGCAGGAGAAGAATCCATGCATCCTGTGCTAGATGTGGTTGCTGTTTACCAACTTAGGCTCTGGAAAATTCATTACACTTCCTCCCACCGGGGTTGATGCTGGCTTAGCAACCGAGTATGTCGAACACTGAACCATCACGTACCCTGAGGGTATTGTACGCAAGCGATTCTGGCAACTCGAGGTTACTCACACGGAAACCGGGCGACGGGGGAGAAGGAAAGGGACTGCCGGAAGAGGAGAACCAGGGGTGCGTCAGGCAGCAAGGCCTGTGCAGGCCAGGACTTCAGCAGTAGGAACATCACACAGCGCCACCGTGTCCTCGTTACCCGTAGGGGGGTCACATGAGGCGGCCATGGAACTGCCTGGGAAGCAGATAAGATACCTACTCGAACCTTCCCAAGATGCGATTTTCGGAGCACTGTGGTCGGCTTGGATGACCCTGCGGCAATCGTTTAGCGTTGAAGTCGTCTGGCAGAAGATCATGCAAAACAGGATCCAGCTACCAGAGGTTGGGCTCGTTCAAATTACCGACCGGGTGAACTTCCATCGGTGGCATGCTTATTTGACGGCCATGGATGCATACGCATGCCAAAGGGGTCGGTGTGTGGAGCCACCTTTCTTAGTGAAAGTGATGCTTAGCCAGGAGCATGATCCGGAAGCAATGTCGTCGGGAGAAGGCGATAGCGATGAGGAGTCGGAGGGGGAGGAGGAGACCGGAGAAGACGAAGGCGAAGGAGAAGACGAAGAAGAAGGAGAACCTGAAGATGAGGGGTCGCAAGGGGCGACCCACCAAGGGAGTCTCCGATAGAGCGGAGAGATTGTAGGCTCTGATCTCGACATAACTGAGATACTCGAGGTTTGTCACTATCTTCATTCATTTTACTTATTCATCCACTCTCCTTTTCAACATCTAACCCATTTCCCTGCCTCACTCAGGAGCAGATGAGCATTGGATGGGAATCCCCACCAGAGGAGGGAGGAGAGGAACTGGTGGGAAATGATGGGGATCTGACACCCATCATTGAACTAACAAGCGCAGAGGGGTCTCCCATCATGGCGGCTCCCGCGGCGGCCAGAACACTGGAGATCGATGCTCTGGACTCCTGTAAGTCTCACGCTTCACTACTGGCACTTGTTATCAAAAGATCCCCACTAATCAGTGTACGCCTTGCACAGTGATCTCAACATTGGAGGCTCGTCAGGCTGCGGAGCCCGGGCCGTCTGTGAGAGGACCAGTGGTGGACATACCACCTCATTCAGAACATGCTCCCCGCACTGAGTCAACCCTGGAAACTGGTGAGCAGGGGGCAGTGGACATCGGCGGCGATGTTCATGAGGCGGGGTCGGAAGCTGTCGGGGGCACCATCGCTGCTGGGGCAAGATAGGAAGGTCGCACGGACGTCGAGGATCCTATTCCTCAAGAAGAAATCCCTGGGTCAGATCCTGTTGCCGATCTGCTGGCTGCCTTCCCTACATATCGACCTGCTGACCCTGAGGAGGTAGATGACTCGGACTCAGAGGCATCCGAGGAGAGCCGGATGACACAGCGCAAAGGGTGGAAGTGTATCCAGCGCTTTCTCAGACAGCCCCAGTCGGATTGGCTGAGGCTGATGGGATCACTCCAGACCTGGCTACGCTTCCTATGCACCAAAGGGGCTGACGCTCAGCGCCTTCATCTGACGGACCATGATTACATGTCCGAGAATATACGTGAGAGCAGTCGGCGTGCCGACATTGCCCAGTGTTGGGAAAGATTGGCGAGCGCCCGAGCGTTGCTGAGGGCGGAGTAGGAGGTCCGGCACCTCGAAGGGCAGGCGGCAGATAAGGAGGCCTTCATCTCAACATGCTCTGAGCTTGTGGAGCAACTGACATCCCAGCTGGCTGACGCGCAGGAACAACTGATGGAGGCGAGTCACCAGATGACAGGACTTCGAACCGAGCGGGTGCAGGAACAAGCTAGGGTTTTCGAGCTACGCTCTGAGGTGGTTGATGAGAATAGAGTCTTCAAGGAGCGAGAAGTGGTCCTGGAGGCTACCAGCCAAAGGGTAGCAGCGCTGGAAAGATCGCTTCAGCACGCTGATCCCAAAGGGCTTTGTTTTGGCCATCTCATGAACTTCTTGCTTGTACCGCTCACCATATCAATCCAATACATGGCCAAATCCATTTATCTTGGTTTAATATGCTCAACCATAATTCCAAAATGACTAACAACCCATCACTACGCTCTTGTGGGTCGCATCCAACGCAAGAAGCAAAGGATACTTGGGTCATCATCTCGTCCAACTACGGGGCATTGACCAAGACTCAGGCATCTGAAATTGGGCCTGGATTTCTGAGGAGAAGACCTCAGACTGATTGATATATCACCTTCCCAATGTGCTCTGACACACGAGCTGGGCAATGCCAGGGGAATTGAAATCCATCCGAACATAGGGAGATGGAAAGAAAAGGTGAATCACGCTACCCGAATTCGGAACACTATGGGGTGCGACGATGGAGGATAACTATTAACTGTGGTGGAAACACAACATCCATATCGTGTTGGCCTGGAGTGGGGACAATAAATTAGGGCTGACCACTGACCATGTTCGCAACACGAGGCCTAACTCAAATATCGCTGGTCATTTTCCCGGAACATTGGCCCAGGACAGCAGGCGGACTATAGGTCTATCATCCATGTTGCTACAATAGGCGGACCAAAGTTCTATCATCCATATTGTGGCAGCAGGCGGACCAAAGTCTGTCACCCATACTGTTAGGGGGTCCTGTCAAACATGAACAGTCCTCCGGAACGTTGGCCCAGGACAGTAGGCGGACCGTAGGTCTGTCATCCGTACTGTTAGGGGTTCCCGTAAAACATAAAAGAGAATGAGGATCCGAATAAAGGGGCACGCAAAGCATGGAAGTTGGAGTGATGGTTTGTTCGAACAGATTCCAACACTCCAGAAATTGTGCCACCATGGCGGAGGCGCATCAGGCAGATGTACCTACCTGGTCATGGGTCGTCCCAATTTTCAGGCAGGAACTCTCTGGCGGGAGAACTGTCGCTTCCCATTACTACTTCGGGGCATCCCGAACTTATTCGGGGTGGATATCATTATTACACCACTTCCCACGAAGTCAGGCCAAGGGGCCGACAATAATAAGGGACGAGGTGTGGTAATCCCTAGGGCTGGACCCAAGACGAAATGTCTGGGCATTCCTACATATCTCATTAGGATGAGAATCAAGCCACGCGTAGTTCTGAAAAGGCAGTTTAACGTCATGTTGGACGAAATATAGTTTAACGTCGTGTGGGACGGGGGACACATCTCATCTGTGGACAGGCACGGCACTGCGAGTAACCTGACGTGAATGAGGACATAATCCCGCACCACACCGTACAATCCCACAAGAGAGACCGAGTCGTGGAAAGCCAAGCAAAGGATCTTAGTTTTAGGTCTTAGAATTTGGACCAGAAAAGGTTAGTTTGGGCCTGTGGGGAAGTTCCCAGGTGCTCCTATGTATCTCATAAGGATGAGAATCAATCCATATGTAGTTCTTGAAAGGCAGCACAGCGCGATGGGGCGCCTGCGCAAAGGAGTCGTGCGGGTCTAGCCCTCGCACCAAAAGAAGCAGCATTTGATATATCTTGTTTGTTCTAAAAGGTAAATGGTTTTTCTTTTGTGGGGAAAATGGACTAGGGTATAAGTTCCTTGCGTCTCCACTATAATCAAGCCATAGTGGGTGTTGAAAAGCGGCATGGTAATCGACCAATACCAGGCGTGATGTCCCCCATGGGGAGGTCATCACAATGCGGTGCCATTTTCCGTCGTGTGGCCAGGACGATATCATCACATTTTATGGTCGTATGGTTTGGACCAGCAACACAGTTTAAGGTCATATGTTTTGACCAGCAACACAGCTTAAGGTCGTATGGTTTGGAACAACATCACAGTTTAAGGTCGTATGGTTTGGACCAACACCATAGTTTAAGGTCGTATGGTTTGTACCAACAGCACAGTTTAAGGTCATAAGGTTTGGACCAACAGCACAGTTTAAGGTCCTAAGGTTTTGACCGACAACACAGTTTAAGGTCATAAGGTTTGGACCGACAACATAGTTCAAGGTCATAAGTTTTGGACCAACACCACAGTTTAAGGTCATAAGGTTTGGACCAATATCACAGTTTAAGGTCGTATGGTTTGGACCAACAGCACAGTTTATGGTCCTATGGTTTGGACCAACAGCACAGTTTAAGGTCATGAGGTTTGGACTGACAACATAGTTTAAGGTCATAAGGTTTGGACCGACAGGAACACGCGTGATGCGATACAACATACCAGATACGGGTGGGGGTGTAATCCCATACCATCACCGTGCGCGATTCCGAGTGAGGAGCCTTGGGCCAAAGGGGCCTATGAGGGATCAACAATCAGGGAGGGGCAGGAGATGCTAGCTCCCAGCTATGCTGGGCCCAAAACACAATGTCTAGGAAACTCCTCGTTCCCCATGGGGATGAGGGTGAAGCTGCACGCAACCTACAGAGAAGAAACCCAAGCACATACTCTAGCGCTCAGATCGCAAGAGCCCCGAGAGACACCGTTACGCAGCTCGGTCTGTCTGATGTGTGGTGGTGTACTGAGGGTTAGTACAAGGAGTGTCGAGATTCCACCCTGACATGGTGTGGTTGGGACACAATGTGAATCATGAAACCAACATTCAAGGCCCAAGGAAGCTGGCGTGATGACTGAGGATTACTGTTGACCATGTTCGCAACACAGCATCCTGTCGCGTTAGCCTAGAAGTAGGGGCAAATAAATGAGCATCAACCGCTGACCATATTCGCAACATGGGATTTGTATCAATTTGTCGCCCAAAACCCTTGGGGGCATTGGATCATGACGGTAGGAGAGCCCTTATGCGTTTTATCCAGGCCGTTCTTGGGGGTCCCTTTGGGTGTGAAGGATGGTGGGGCCTGAATGAAGGGTAACACGAAAATTGACAAGTGGACGAAAACTTGTCTAAGTTGAATCTGACACTCCAGGTCCTAGACCATAGTACTCTGAGCACATTAGCAGACCACTGGAAAGGGTCAAAGGGCTCAGTTTGAGAGCGGCCAAAAGATGGCAGATTCCTGAGGGAAGGGCGGGCCAAAAGACCGAGACAACCGGGAGATCGTGGGATCTCCTAAGAGACGGGGCTGGACATGAAATCTAAGTGTTCAGGAAGTCCTACGTATCCCATAATGATGGGAATCAAACCACACGTAGTTCTAGAAGGCGCATTATAATATCATGGGGAACACGACATAGGAGGGATAATCCTGAGAACAGGACGCGCGTTGTGCAGCTATTGCAAACCCGATGTGAATGATTACATAATCCCATAGCATGCCACGTGATCCTATGGTCAAGGTCCCAAAGGCGAGCCATGCACAATTCATTAGAGGACCTCGAGCTGGACCCAAAGACGGAAGGTCTGGGTGCTCCTGGGGCTGGACCCGAGACGAAATGTCTGGGCGTTCCTACGTATCTCATTAGGATGAGAATCAAGACGTACGTAGTTCTTGAAAGGTAGTTTAACATCATGATGGACGAAATACGAATCTTAGTTTTAGGTCTTAGAACTCGGACCAAGGAGCCCAGATGTAGGGCAGAGTGGAGTTTAAGGTCGTGCTGGACCAGGTGCAATTTAAGGTCATGCCGGACCGTACAGTTTAAGGTCATGTTGGACCATACAGTTTAAGGTCATGCTGGACCTAAAAAAACTCTGAGGCTGGACCCAAGATGAAATGTTCGGGCGTTCTTACATATCTCATTAGGATGAGAATCAAGCCACACGTAGTTCTGGAAAGGCAGTTTAATGTCATGCTAGACGAAATACAGATCTTAGTTATAGGTCTTAGAACTCGGACCAAGGAGCCCAGAAGTAGGGCAGAGTGTATTTTAAGGTCGTGCTGGACCGGGTGCAGTTTAAGGTCATGCTGGACTGTACAGTTTAAGGTCATGTTGGACCATACAGTTTAAGGTCATCCTAGACCTATAGCAGGCTTAGGAAAAGTACTGCTTGAGGAACCTGGCATTGGTGGTAGGAGTTATGCGCTCACCATCCATAGTCTCCAGGGAATATGTACCATTGGGATAGACCTTATGGACAATATAAGGCCCCTCCCATTTAGGCTCCAACATGGGTGGTTTCCTGTCGGGGATCATTGGCTCTTTGAGATCCAGCACCAGGTCACCTTGCAGGAAGGAGTGGAGGCGAACCTTCTTATTGAAAGCTCGAGCCATCCTACTCTGATGCCTTTCCAAGTTATGTAAAGCGCGAAGCCTACTTTCATCCAGCGCTTCCAATTCGGCTAGACGGATTTTGGAAACTCTGTCTGGTGCTTGCTGGTCACAGAACGTCATGCGTAATGACGATAACTGAATCTCGATGGGTAGGACGGCCTCAGCTTCGTTCACCAGGGAATACGGAGTCACCTGGGTGGAGTTACGATTCATCATCCTATAAGCTCAGAGGGCGTTGGGGAGCTTGTCCGGCCAACTTTTCTTGTTCTGACCAACCATATTTTGCAGAATTTAAGAGAGGGTTTTGTCAAACGCCTCGATCTGTCTATTCGCTTGCGCATGATAGCAGGAGGTGTGGTTAGAGCGAATGTTGTACTTGGCATACAATTTGTTGAGCTTGGCTGCTCGTAAGTTGGTTCCGTTATCCGTGAGGATAGCGTGAGGTACTCTAAACTGATATATGATATTGGAGCTCACGAAGTCAGCAATAGAACAGTCCTTGAATTCCCTTAGCGGGATTTCATCTACCCACTTCAAGAAGAAATCCGTAGCGGTTAAGATGAACCGGCACTGGCGGGCCGTCGCCAGTGGGTAAGGCCCCACGACATCCAAACCCTAGACTACCAAGGGCCATGAATACTTGGTAGTATGGAGAGGCTCTAGTGGCCGACGCACAAAGTTATCATGAACTCGGTACACATGACACCTATTGGCATACTCAATGTAGTCATGGATCATGGAGGGCCAGAAGTATCCCAGCCTCCGAATCTGGTGGGACAACTTCGACCTGGCCTAGTGGGCACCACAGGAACCAGCGTGCACTTCTTGCATGACCTGTGGGATCTCGACTCCTTGAAGACAAAGGAGGATAACACCATCAAATCCGCACCTATAAAGGAGCTACTCAAGGCTGGGACCACTCTGAAGGGTGAACTGTGACGCACGGCGTCAGATTCATTCTCGCTCGGCTCGGTCCGGCGAAAGATTGTCGTGCTGGAGATACTCAACCAAGGGCGTCCTACAGTCAGGAACTGTCCCGATTAACATGCCTGAAGCCCCCGAGGGTCCTGACGTAGGGGCACTAGTGGTGAGATGGTTCACTCACGGGCCACGATTGCCCTTCGGGATAACATGATCAATGACTCTACGGTGCGCCACATGGACGATTAGGTCATCCTATTCGGGCTCCACAAGTGATGTGGCTAGGCTGGCCAAAGCATCTGCTCGATTGTTCTGCAACCGGGTAATGTGAACGACCTCTGTCTAGGAGGGGAACTTAGCCATTAGACAGAGGGTGCACTCCAGCAATGGCATGAGTTTCGGCTTCCTAACAGCATAGCCACCATTGACCTGCTTGATGACTAGCTTAGATTCCCCCGTTACATACAGATGGGGTACGTCAATCTCGAGAGCCAACTCGAGGCCAGTAATGAGGGAATGATACTCTGCCTCATTGTTGGTGTAGCCTTCTGACAACATAAATGAATACGGCAGAACAGCTTGCTCCGGGGTGATGAAGACGATACCCAATCCCACTCTGTTGAGCCTAGGATCGTTGAGCCTTCTACCGGTGGGGCTCTGGGAGGCACCGTCAAAGAGCATCTGCCAGCATGGGATGGCGTGATCGACTGAGAGGATTGCCTCATCAGGAAAGCCCAGATCATGTGGCTGGTCCGCGGAGGTGGGGTGGGTAGCTAAGAAGTCTACCAACGCCTGCCCTTTGACGACCTTCTGAGGTATGAACCAGATGTCAAACTGGTAGAGGATCACGGCCCAGTGCGCGAATCGGTCGGTCAATATAGGTCGGTTCAGGATGTATTTCAACGGGTCTACCCGAGAGACCAGCTGTACCTCGTGGTGCTGCATGTAGTACCGCAATTTCTGCATGGCAAATACGAGAACCAGAAAGCTTTTCTCGATGGGGGAATACTTAATTTTCGTGTCGAGGAGCATGCGGCTGAGGTAGTAGAGTCTATTCTTTGTCCTCTCGTTGTTCTTCTGGGCGAGAAGTCTGCCGAGGGATTGCTCCAGGGCGGTCACGTAAAGGACCAGCAGCTTTCCAGAAACAGGTGGCATCAAGACCGAAGGGTGCAGCAGATACTGCTTAATCTCCTCAAAAGCGATCTGACACCCTTCGTCCCATTCGTAGGCGGCGCCCTTCTTCATGAGCTGGGAAAAGGGCTTACACTTGTCGGCCAGATTCGCGATGAAACGGCGTATATAGGCTAAGTGGACTTGAAGGCCTCTCAGATCCTGAATATTACTTGGGGGAGGCATCTGACAGATGGCCTTGATCTTGTCTGGGTCTATCTCAATGCCTCGATACCTAACAATAAAGCCAAGAAACATTCTGGAGGTGACCCCGAAGGCACACTTCAACGGGTTCATCTTCAAGTGGCGAGAACGGAGGAAGCCGAACAATTTCTCAAGGTCTCTGAGATGGTCCTGGCGCTGACGAGATTTAAACACCAGACCATCCACGTAACACTCCACCAGCGTCCCGAGAATCGGCTTGAATATGAGGTGCATGGCCCGTTGATATGTGGCACCTGCATTCTTCAGGCCGAAGGGCATAACCTGGTAGCAAAAAGTACCCTGTGGGGCCCTGAAGGCAGTGAACTCTTCATCCTCGGGGGACATCCAGATCTGGTTATACCCGGAGTACCCATTCGTGAAGGAAAGGGCTTGGACCCCGGTAGTGGCATCGATCAACAGCTCTGTCACTGGAAGGGGAAAGTCATCCTTCAGACAATGGTGATTGAGATCGCGGCAGTCGATACAGACCTTGATCTGCCCATTCATCTTCCTGACTGGCATAATGTTGGCTAGCCACCTGGGGTACTGGACCTCTTTGACGAAGTTGGACTTGATGAGCTTATCAACTTCAGCCTCAACCATGGCACTGTGAGAGGGGTGCATCTTTCTGGGAGGCTTCCTGAACCCGCCATGGTTTGCTGGAAGGCCAAGGCAGTGGACGGATACCTGGGGATCTAGTCCTGGCATCTCGTCATAACTCCAGGCGAACACATCACGGTGCAGTCTGAGGAAGTCCACGTACTGTTGTTGTTCCTCGTGGGGCATAGCGGCACTGACCAGTGTGGGTCTCGGGTCCACCTCGCTACCGAGGTCACCTGCAATAACTCATCGACCGTGGTGGAGACGTCCTCCTAAAAGGCAAGAGGATAATCTTCCATGCCCTCATCTCCGCATGTGGAAGGGTCATCCACGTGGGGAGCTGTTTCAGGGCCGCCAGACCCTGATGGGAAGCTGGTGCCGGCTTGGGCGGTAGAGGTTTCCACGTCAGGGGACCCATGCACTGCGGAGACCATGGAGACAAATGCGGTTGATCCAATCCCATCTGCCCTTCGACCCAAGGGGCCACGCTTTATGACATCAAAGCGGTAGTGATGTGTGGGCTTGAGCCGGTCGATTCCGGCCTGGCGAAATAGACACGTATGACGTACTGCTGTTGCCATGTGCCCAACATCCCGATATCGTACAGGGGTAGGAGGCTTGGGGATCACTTGAGCCTGGCTGGTGTAAGAGTACGAGGTGATTACCCGATGTCGCTCGGACCCGGAAATATGCCTTCCTCTGGTACCCGAAACAACAAAGAATTGTCCCATGTCGGGGGTCCTGGCTTCCAACCGATGGATTTGGAGGACATATGTGTCGTCCAATCCTGCCCAAGGACCACTCACGACAGTGGAGGGCTCAACATCACCTGCCCGGATCTGCTTGTCCTTGCTCTTGTAGTAGACAGCATCCAGATAAAGGGCTTCACAAGAGGCAAAAGGAGACGCATCTCCTTGGATCACGCCCACTCGACCCTTAAGGGAGTATTTGAGGCACTAGTGATACGAGGAGGGGACCGCCGCATGAAGGTGGAGCCACGTCCTGCCCATCAATGCGTTGTAGGCAGTGCCCTGAGAGACAACCATGAATTCGGTATTGGCAATCAGGCCACTGAACAGGGTCTTCAGAAAAATCTTGCCAAGTGGAGTTTGCTCGGTCCTGTCATACCCCTGGATCCTGAGGTTGGAGGGAGTTAAATCATCCTCAGACAACCCCAGTTTCCGCAGCATCCAAGTTGGGATGAGGTTAATCCCAGAACCCGTGTCAACAAGACAGTGGCGAACTTCCATGCCATTGAACTGGCCGGTGACGTACAGTGGGCGAATGTGCCCCTCTATGGGAGGGTCTTCATCTTCACTGGAAAACGAGATGACCGCCTGACATTCGGCGTCCTCAATCGCCTATGTGTGGAAGGCTTCTGCGGATGCCACCTCCGTCTCAAACTGGAGGGGGCTCTTTAGAGCCTTAGTGAGCGCCTCACGCATTTCCTAGGATAGGCGAAGGTCCTCAATGATAGAAAGCCTTTCCAGAATGATGGCCAGATACTATAGAACATCATAATTTCAATCTAAAAGCGAGCTTCTACTTACGGGAGGCCGCTCTGCGATTGGAGACATGACGGGCCCTACCGGCGGGACCGGTGACTGACTTGTACTACGCACGTCTTGCTGTTCACTAGTCAAAGCCCGAGAGGAGGCTGTCGCACTAGGACTGGAAGTCTGTAGCCGACCAGCGGCAGGGTAGGGCTGGCTGCGACACGGACGAGGCGGTCCCACCTAATCCAGCAACACAAACGGTGGTGGAGGTGGACCTGTTGACACCGGGTGAGGGGACCGCATGCGCTGATCTCTGTATCGGGCCTGCTGCCTGGACTTAGTAGCGTGCACGGCCTAGCTGGAGGTGACAACTGTCATGCCCTGGTGATTCATGTAGCCATGGCTCCGCCGATGTTGGCGACGGCTGGGGACATTGGGGAAGTCCACCTGGCATTCCTCATCATCGGGAGCCAAAAAGGGATTTACCAACTCTACGGTGTTAACCGAAGCGTACCCCGGGCTTTCACTCGAGGAGGCATCCAGTACTGGAAGAGTTCCCGGAGGGATCCCCATTTCTGGGGGCATAAAATTGCCAAGCGTGCGAGAAGATGACGGCACTGGCAGGGCGCGTTCTTTCTTCTTACGTCGTCGCTTGCTCTTCTGGGAAGAGGTAGGCTGGGACGACGATGCCAAAGCGGAGCTCGCAGATTCTAAGGGATCTGGCTGACTTAGGAGGGTATGGATGATGCCATGGGCACAGGAAACCATCCTGTGGGCCATCCAGTCGTTATACGTCCGGGACCCACGGTCGGAAACCTGCTGCCACTCATCCTCGTTACCGCTGCTGCCATCTGATCTCGCGAAGACACCTTCCACTTATGCCAGGGCTGGGCCCAACCAGACTATGTTGTTGTCAATCTGGCCTTGGAGCCAGTCCTTGAACACATAGCATCGCTGGATGGTGTGTCCCAGGATCCGGTGATAAGGGTAGTAGTTAGGGTGATCAGTGAGACGCGCCTCTTATGGCTTCCGGCACTCAGGCAGCCGCACGATCCTCTCCTCCAAGGCGCTACGGAAATAGTCGGGGACCTGGGCCTCATCAAACGAGTAAGTCTGATTCCTTCTGTATGGGAAGGGGGATATTGGAGGCTGACCAAGGCCAGGTGCCGGATGAGCATGCCGAGGAGGCGGAGCCTGATTATCTCGCCTGGGTGGCGGCGGCGCGTTACGCGGAGGCGTCTGCCGATTTTGAGGCGGTCGCTGCTGGGCCGGAGGCTGTGCCCGTGGGGGTGTACCCTTATTGGGCTACTGAGCTGGCCTTACTGGTAGCAAATCTAGCTGTCTGGGAGCCTCTATCTGGGCTACAGCAGCGGGCTCGGCCCTGGCGGCTCTCCTTGTAGGGATTACAGGAGGCAGCGAGAGTGCCTGACTGGCCTGTTGAAGGGCTTCTTTGAGGTGTTGAGCCTTGTCTGAGAAATCCTGGAACACCCCAGGGTAATTCTGAGTGATCAAAGAAGGAACCAGCTCTGCCTTGACATTCCCTACACACATCGTCAGTAATTTATTCTGAGTTAGTGTCATGTCAAGGGAGTATGTGAGCCCCTTCCACCGGGCGATGAAGTCCGCGACCCGCTCATCGGGACTCTGTTTGCACCTGAATAGGTCTGCAATGTTCATCTTCTGGTTTGTGGAACTGAACTGGTAGAGGAATTTCCGACGAAGGTCCTCTCAGCTAGCCACAGATCCAATAGGGAGCTGGCTGTACCAGACGAAGGCTGGTCCTTCCTGCGTCTGGACGAAGCAACGAAGCATGGCAGCTTCCTGCTGCGCCGGAGTCCCCAACATAGGCCTGCACCTCGAGTTGAAGTGGGCCATGTGTTGTGGAAGATCTCAAATCCCGTTAAAGGGGGCGAAAGTGGGGTTCCCAAATCCCGGCGGGGCCGGCATATCATCCACCCATGATGGGTATGGCTTGTCGTCCGGTGGAATTTCCACCGGCCAAGTTTCCAGGGCCTCCAAGCGGGAGATGAGTACTTCCATGAGATCGTCCGGACATGGATTCCTGTCATCACGGGGATCTCTAACCACAAGTGCATTGTCGGGCTCTCCAATCTGGTAGTCAAGCTTAGCAGCTCGCGGGGTGGCTGCCAGAGCGACTCTCGGGGCAGCGGGAGGAAACCAAGCATGGTTCCCCGGGTGATTCCGCCGCTCGGGAGGGTTCGGTGAGACATACCGCGCCCTTTTTCCATGCGCACCGGACTCTCCCCTGTCGTCGAACACAAAATAGTTGCGGTTTCCTGGGGGAATCTCTGCAATGCGTAGGTGATCCTTCCCCTGCTGTCCTGACCTGGGATTACCATAGTCAGGCCGCCACTCTGTAATGCGTTCGGCCAAGAGCTCATCAACCAGCCTCTTCTTCTTAGAAAGCTGCTGGCATAGCGTGGCCTTCTTGGAGTCTTCCTCTGGCTTCTGCACCGAGGAAGATGGGTTGGCGGGCTTGACAGCCCTGATATGCTCTTTACCCTTGCTGATGTTTCGGCTCTGTGTTAGTGCCTCAGTGGGCATGGGGAGACCTAGGTGGCTCCTCTGGTGGCGAGTGATCCTCCCAGACGGGTCCATGGGTGTCTTGTCCTTAGGGGGTGAGTCCCCATCGAGGTGCTCCACACCGTTTCCCTCATCTGAAAGGTTATCCATGTTGACCGCCACCGCCTTTGGGGACATTCCTTCAGGGCCGCGCAGTGAATCGGGCTGTCGGAGGATCGCACAAAAAAGAAGGGTAGTGTACTTCCCCCATCCACGGATGAACGCGTGGGTTGTGGCTTCCTCGATAACCTTACAGAGTACTTTAAAAGTCTAAACGCACTGTTTCTGGAGGGCCCTGCAGTGGCCCGGCGACTCGGGGTGCCGAACCGCAGGGATCACTGCCAAGTCAACCCGACGACACTGCTCACCGATATCCTCGAAATGTGCCTGACTCCTGGGATAAGGCGCTAGCTGATGGAGAATATGGGAGTGAGTCAACAGAAGAGTCTGGAAGAAACATTCAAACTCTCCCAGGGTGAGCGCCTCTGGTATATCAAAATTTGATTTTGCGACTGGCCAAAACTTCTCAAGGAAGTGGCCCACTACAAGGACGGTCTAGAAGCTCCATGACTCTGGTTCGGGGTCCGGACCTTACTGCCCCTGCTCGCCAACCGAGAATGGATGGGGAGATGGCAATGGCACCGAGGCAGGTCACCGGGACGGTGGGCTGGCCGGTGGGGAATACGGCGAACATGCCGATTAGCCGCTAATCCCTGAGTCGTCCTTCAAGAGCTTCAGTTCTTTGGCTGCCATGTCGCGATAGGATGGGCCAGCGAATGGGCCTCCTGTCATAGTGTCGGTGCTCACCGAGGGTGTGTCGTATTGCGACTCTTCTGTCGGTCCCCAGAAAAGTTCCCCACACTCCCTGACTGAGGTGGAAGGCGCTTCCGGGGAGGCCAGCGATAACTGTGGGTTTGACCCTTGGGGGTACGCCAAGTCCTCGTCCTCCTGGATGTACCTTCAGAGGGAGGAGAGAATCATACAGATCTCGCATTCGGGGAGTACGAGACTGACAAGATTTGCCCCCATTCTGGCCCTCGACTCAGAAGGTCGGGGGGAAGGTTCCACAATCGAGTCGTACTCCGCCTCAGAGTCCGAGAAACAGACCGGTCTAATCTCCGTCTGGACTCCCCTGACATTCCTCCTACGGCGATGACACCCCGCCTTCCTGCCCCTGGGTGGCTCCTCAGGGTAAGGTTGATTTCCGTCAAGGAGTCCCCTGGCCGCAATAGTGCTGGGGAAGAGGGGACTGAAGGCCGGGGTGCGGGAAGCACCGGGACAGATGTCAAAAGGGACATGGGGAGGACCTCCATGTGAGTGAGCGACTGGATATGCAACGGCTCCATAATCACAGCTAGCGGCAGGAGGAGTGACCTCATACCCAGTGCAGTGGGTGCTAGAAGGAGCCATACCCAGAGCGTGGCTGTCGCGAAGAATCCCTCGGATTTCCAAATCAATGGCACGGAATGAGCCTTCATGATGGGTGGCACTACATTGGATCGGTCTGCGGTGGCCATTGCCTGTCCCTGCGACCGGGAGAGTCGACCCAACCTGCATGTAGGGCGGTCGGGGCCTCGACCCTAGTTGGGCATGTGACTGTCCCTACTCAATGTGTGCATGGATCTGGTAGCAGGTGTCAGTAGTGTCTCGGGCCATAGTGGATGCTGAGGTTGGTGCCCCAGGATGGGCATTCTCTTCCACTCGCACCCGAGGATGGCGTCGGGATAGATGGGTGGAGCCGGTGGTGCGGGCATAAAGATTGTCGGGTCCTCGGCCCGCGGGCGATGACGTCGACGTAGCCTGGTGGGAGTTCTTGCCGTTAACCCCTGGGACGGGTCTCCGATCGGGCGGACCCGGACATCCCCCACCTCATTGGTGTAGGGGACGAATGTGTCAAAGAGCTCTGGGGATAGGCTCCAGAAGCGGTTGAACGTCGGAGTGGGGAGCGGCGGCTCCCTGCACCGCCCTCGGGGGCGGTGACGATAGTGGGGCTCAACCACCTCTAGATCAAAATGGGCTAGGCACCTGGTGGGGATGATCCCTTCCTCGTCATACCTACGAACCAAGTCATGGATCACCTTTCGCTGGATGATTTCTGACAGGGAGAGGGGGCGTGAGCGCCCGACAGTCGCGACAATCGGAGCCATAGCGACTGTGGAAAAGACAGGACCACGCGGGGTAGCCGTGTCGGTACTGCCCCTGCCCCTGCGCTGGTGGGCAGGTGGCGATCGAGCTCCGGATGCAGTGATCTGATTCCTAGAAGCAGGGAGATGAACCCATTAGTACTAACAGGAAACGAAATCGACAACCAATAGCCCAGCGTCGTTCCTTCTTTCGTGGTTGGTGAGAGGGATCCACGCTGATGACGTTGCGGAACGGAGTGCACAACATCCTAACTGTCTCAACCCCTGGCGGGTTTCACGTCCCGGTGATAGGTACCCGGACAAGGTGACATGTTGATCTTTTGACATCCCGAACACTACATGTCCCCATATTGAGGAGAAGAGCTTCACATCGGGTTCACCATTCTCTGTTTCCGACGCTTTTACACCGGGGCACGCACGTGTCCGTCACGCATGGGAGGACGCACGGCTCGCAGCCCCGCATTCTCGCTTTCCGAAGGCGGGCTACATCCGTTCCTTATTTAGGGATGTCTGCTCCTTGACCGAAACAGGTATGATGGGATGTTGGTTCTTCCTTCCATAGATTCCTCCGCGGAGCTCATCACCTAATCCGAGTCTCCCTCATAGATTTAAGACGGGTTCGTTAAGCTCATTCCCAGTGCCATATCTGCATGGAAGCCAGTTAATTACGCTGCTTCCGTCGAGACGCTCCAAGGGGTCTCATTGGGGCAGCAACCTTCGGTGAGGAGAAAGGTCGCGTTGGGGTGTCGTTGGAATGTCTTGACGCTGGGGATCAGCATGTCTATCTTCTGTCCCGTATCACAGGGCTTCTCATGGGCGCGGAAGCCCGAGGCATCCCACATCGAACGCGGGGAATATGTATTATCTGAAGTTTTCCTCAGCTTCCCATATTTAACACGGGGTATGTCATGAGTTTAACGTCTTGCCGAGACGGATCAGACTGGTCGGAACACTGAGAGTGGATCAGATTAAAGGACCCCTTAGGGGGAACACCGATGTTGGGGCCATCACGTGGGCAGCTTCCCGGATACTATGGAGTGGGGTGGAGTGGCATGATCTCACCGGGATGTGTTGGCCCGGGTAAGGATCAGGATGGGTGATGGAGTGAGGCATGGGGCTTATTCTCTGAGGCGGCCCAAGAGGGGGAATACAGTTTAACATCACGCGGGATGAGGGCATACAGTTTAATGTCATGTGGGATGAGGGATATGGGGCTTATGCTCTGAGGTGTCCCAGGAGGATATGGGGCTTACGCTCTGAGGCGGCTCGTGGTGGATATGGGGCTTACGCTCTTAGGCGGACCGTGTTGGATATGGGGCTTATGCTCTGAGACGGCCCATGGTGGTCGGGGAACCGACGTGGAGAGTTCGGAACATCTGGGTGGGTGGCTTGAACCTCATGGAGGCTTCCTACATACCATGCGTTATCACGGATCAATGTCCACGTAGTTCACTGGCATGGGTCTTACGCTCTGAGGTGGCCCATGTTGATATAGGGCTTATGCTCTAAGGCGGCCCATGTTGTATATGGGTCTTATGCTCTGAGGCGGACCATGGTGGTCGGGGAACCAACGTGGAGAGGTCGGAATGACCGGGTGGTGGGCTTGAACCTCGTGGAGGCTTCCTACGTACCATGCGTTAGCACGGATCAAAGTCCACGTAGTTCGCTGGCATGGGGCTTATGCTCTGAGGCAGACCATGTTGGATATCATGGTCGATGCGCACTCTAAGACCACGTGAGTCATGCTCGGTGTGGGAAATAAGAGGCAGCAGGGACCAGACAATCACGTCGCGAAGGGTGCGTCTGTGAGAAGAGGAATGGGGCTTACGCGTTCAGCGGCCCAAAGAGGAAACAGGGGCCTACGTGTGGTTAGCGGCCCTGGGGGCTGGGGCTTACTCCAGGGTGGAGGCCCATGGTGCGACAAAGCACAGTGGTAAAGGGACTCCACTGGCCTTGGAAGGGTGTAAGTACAGAGATGAATTGGTGAAATCTTCCGCAAGAGAGGCTAGGGGCTTACGCTCTGAGGCAGCCCTTCCCCCGTGGACAAACGCCTCTCCGACAAGGAGGATCTCATTCCTTGCGAGGAAGAGTCCATTTCCGTGGATACGAGAGGCGTAAAAAATGTCCGAGCTGGGGGGACCCTGTGTGTGAAGAACGGGGTCGGACCATAGTTTAACGTCATGTGTTAAGGATGAGGTGCTTAGACGTTTAACTTCCTGCAGCTTGGACGAGGTGGTTTCGCTCCACAACCCTAGGGCTTACATGCCCAATTCCATCTACCCCTTGTGGGAGGGAAGGAATCGGCAAGGTCGTGATGAAGGGGTGTCATAGGCCGAACCACTGGGGGGTCCACGTTAGTGTGGCTATACGAAGAAGCAATAGCCGTTAGCGTGCCTATGCGGAGAAGCATAAAGCAATGCAACGCAATGGGAAACACCACCCAAGGGACCTTGAGGTTACTTTGTATGAGCCTAGAAGGCCATACGGGAAAACAACGCATGGCGCGCATGCCCGGCAGGGAAGACATCAAGTGCAGGCACGAAAGGGCAGACAAGGGGCGTCAAGGTAAATGTGTCCTGGGTGTTGCGCGCAAAAGGATGGCTTGCACGCAGAACACCGGGATGGCGCGCAATAGGGCCAGAGAATTGGGCACGGAAAAGGGATTGCACGCAAGGTATTGCGCGCGAAGAAGAGTATTGCACGCAAGGGACAACGATCTCATGCAAGGGAAGCAATAGGAGGAGGAGTCAAATTCACCGAAGCCGGTGGAGTTTCACGCAAAGGCGAACCCCAGGGAAAAGTTGCGGGAAAAGGGGGATTACCTGGAAGTCATATTGCACGCGGAGGGAGTCGAATTACGCGCCCGAGATCTGATCTGAATTCCTCAACCCCCAAACCGTTCGGGGTCGCCGCCTATTTATAGGCATCGGCCGGCATGGAATCCAGGCGGCGCACAAAATATTCTATGGTGGGAACTGTCGGCGTGCAAAGCCTCACCGCGCGGAACCGGGGCGCGTAAAATTGCGCGCACCAATGGCTCGATTACGCGAATCTCGGGGTTGCTTCGCGCGCACAACAATATTTCGCGCGGATCCTTCTTTATTTCGTGCACCACTTCCTGGGCCTCCGGATCGGGCCTCTGATTCCGAATATGACTTAGCTTTTTCATTTAGAAACTTCCTCTGGGACTTACTGACTTTTTCGGCGTCTACAATCATTTATTCAATCCATGTTTTACTTTTTTATTTTGAAATTATTTATTAAATTTAATTTTATTTATTTTATTTACCTTTCCATGTAGTTTATTCATTATCAAATAATGACTGATTCCACAATACATAACCCTTACTGAACATTTGTGATCACCCTTTTTTATTTTTCCCCAGATACGAAGAGTATTACTTTTAATGAGTTCGATGATGCCAAATATATTCCATTAATTTTTTTATTTCCAACGTAAAATTTATAACTGTTATGTGCATGGAACTCGATGACTACTAAACTGTCCCACAATTCTTTATTTGACTTGTTGTATCTAAGAAAATGTGTGATAGTATACAACATATTTTGGTTACTTGAGTTAGGGTTGTTACATTAAAGGTTTTATGTGAGGAAAGTAACATATAAGATTCAATGGAAGAACATAAAAATCTGAAAATTTTACAAAATAAATTTTAGTCATTTTTCTAGAAGAGTTGGAGAGAAAAAAAATTGGAAGTGATATAAGAAAAATCATGTGGTAGAGAATAATAATAAATTATACAAGATGAGCATGAATATCATGAGTTGATTTTATGAAATTAAAAAAAAAATCATAGATGAACTAATTAAGAAATGAAAATATAAAAAACACAATGTTAATGGATTTTAAATAACACTACCAACAGAACATGTAGATTTTAAAAGAATCAACAATTTGTTATACACAAAATGTATTGAAAAAAGTTTTCTCAAAACATGAAGAAATATATGGGAATATTTCAAAGGTATATAAATCCATATTTAATATGAATAAATTTATATTTCATGTAAGATTAATGGAGAATTTTTTTTGAGAAAATCACTTCACCACTTTTCATCACATAGAAAAATAATTTGAATTCTCTTGTTCCTATAACAATTTCTTAAAATTATTCATATAATACATTAAATTAAAGGTGAATCGTTAACATGGGGGTGTAAATTAGGATAATAGATTCATTTAAATAAGTTGGATAGATAATATTAAGATAAAACCATCATGGGTTCATTCGTTGGAGAATTATTCAAAAAGAATACCTGTAAATTTATCATAGTTAATAGTGATGTAGGTGTTTTCAAATATAGATATCCACATGATGAAGAAATTATTTTGTTTGTTCTAAATAATTAATATCATGTGATTTAGGCTTTTAATATATTATCTATTATGAAGATCACGAGGGTTGTCTCTTTTAAGGGGTGAGTCTGAATAATTTCAAATATGTAAAACAATTTATTATTTAATATTAATCAACTATTATGTAATTTTTGTGAAGAATTTTTCATTAAAGATGAATGAGATATAACAATATTGTCCTGGTAAAATATAAATAAAAGGAAAAAATTATATTGAATAACCTATCACAAACCAACCTAGGTCAAACCCAAACTGGTCATCAAAGTTGGCCAGAGACAAGAAATGAGAGGCAATATTGATCCCCCTAGGATGGAAACATGTGTTGGGGGATCAATAGAGAAACATAGAAAATGATTCTTTCTTAATATAAATAAATAAAATATTATAAAAAAATATAATCCCAATGAAATAAAAACATTTCCAAAAATTAAACATCATTTATATATAAGATGAAAAATAAAAGAAACCAAACAACAAAACCCAAACATAAAATAATGGCCATATATTCTCTGTGGGAACCTGAGGGTCACTCTACAATTCTAAAACCAACCATTTCCAATGGTGATTAAGAGAAAGCCATAACTAGAACCAAAATAAAAATAATAATAAATAATTATTTTCATGAGTATTATAACTCAGTAGGAATGCATAAAATATATATTCCCAATGTACATCCATTAAATATAAAATAAAAATCAATATTTGGTTTGTGAATCAATATAAAAAAGATAAAAAAATTCACACACCTTTCAATTTAAAACCAACAAAGGTCTAGTGTACATTTTCATTCAAATCCATATTCATTTCTAAGAAGAAGGCATTTTGATTTTAGAGGAGAAAGATGATTATTTGTTTCATGAAAATGGTAATATAGTTTAAAATACCTCCAAAGAATTTTTCATAAACCATTTAAATAAAACACATAACTTTTATCCAATAATTACAAAATACTTGAATTAATATTAACGATCACATAAAAAAGGCAATGGAAAAATAATACACAAGAGTAACCAATTAGTGATGCATATCAATCATCCACCACTAATAACTTTGTTTAAAGGAACATGGGAAAAACCAAGGATCTCCGGGGAATAATATTGAAAATGATATACATATTGACTTGTCTAGAAGGAATTACTCATCCAATGAAATAAAATCATGCTCTAAAGCTCTATTTCACCCTTTGAAGTCTGATAGTGGGGAAATTGGTGCTAAAATACATGCCCCTATAAAGGATAAATATGAAACATTAGTTTTTAAGTGAATTTGATATCAAAAAGTCCTAAAAAACATTTCAAATGGTATTATTTACAATGGTTGTTCGTGAAGATTTAGTGACCACCGCAACCATGTGAGTCTATGATGGAAATATTCATAGGATCACCACTACCCAATGACCTCGTGAACAGCTTGATGGATAGCTTCATAATCCCGACCATGGCATGATCATTCATATAACCCTTATTCACTTCTCGGTGTTCCTCCAAGAATCACAATACCTTGGGCCTATAAATATCTATATCATCCCCCAAACAAGGAACAATGACCCTAAACATTAAACATATAATTCCCTGATTATACAAGAACCTAAGCACCATGAATCACCCAATGTATTGGGGCACACTTAAATCCACTATACCATTATCCTAAATTTATCAACCTAAAGTTATCCTTCATTTTGTGAAATCCTAATCCCTTCCCGGTAGAGGAGGTCCATATATGGAACATGAGTCTTCAGGGAGCATTAATCATTCATGATGCAATCCTCTCCAAAATCAATACATCATTCCAATGCATCGTCATCATGCTTCATGAATAATATTCCATCATGAAAACCCTACTTGGAAAAATGACCCTGAGATTCATGAAGGAACATATAGTGAGGCCTAATGCTTCATGAATACTACATGATGGGCCTCATAATGTTTCCTCCCTTCATCTAACACCTCATAATGAAGGTCATGTGCCCGATTCTTCCAGAACAATTTAGGACTATTTAAGACATGACATCATTCCTTATGTGACCAATAACCACCATTCCAATGGACTAATCAACTTTCAATGTGGACCGGGATACACATATACATTATTCATTGCTACATAGGTAGGTTAAGGCATTTTACTTCTAAACATTGGCATGATCATGTCATCCTCACTAATGGCCACTTCTACACACCATTAAAACGTTTAATAACTAAGGTTGAGTCCCTCATAAGGGATAATTTGTTTCTGTTATGTAATCCCATGGGCTGAGGAGTGTTTCCCCCATGTCTAAGATTCAGGATATAAATTTTTCTAGCACCAACATCCTAAACACAAGATGTTATACTATGGTACTTCTATCCTTGTATGTGTAGCATTGAATGGTCTATATACTACCCACCATAAAAGTGGATGATATCCTCCTCAAATGTAATTAAATCCTCATCACATGTAATTAATTGCTCCTAGTAATCCTATATAGAGTAATCCATTAGTATTTCTTACAGGACACCACACACTTTCTCTTCTTCGCCTCCCTTGAATGAGGACAAGAGAGGGGATTATCACCATGAACCATTATTTCTATCTCTCTTGGTTATTTTTCACTGGGGTCTTCTTCTATGCGTAAGCCCAATTTACATGGAATTAGATCCCCCTCACCTAAAATTGTATCCTCCTCATATAGATCCTATTCATAAGCCCCACAACATAGTCCATACGTGCACCTTCCCAAACACAAATGTCGTGTCTACTTCTTCTATTAATTCTCACACTAACCATGTATCAAATTGTTTTAGAGGTTATTAGTGACTATGAAACCCATTAAACCAGTATCTATATTGGTCCTCCCACTTAGGTTTAATCCACACCCATTTCCTCTATCTGGGTAGCTAACCATGCTTAATCACCACAATATGTTTCCTTGACTATGTGGACTTTTATTCTCAACTAAATGGTATATATACGAAGCCTCTATGAGTTCCAATCCCAAAATCAATTCACATCCAGTTTGTTCCCTAGAGTGACCACCTATCGGGATGATCATTCCTCAATCTAGGGGTCACATATCATTCGTCTCCCCATGAGACACATCTACATGTAAGCACCAAACACGTCCCACATCTATGGGAATCCTCCATAGGTGTATGGACCAACACCCCTCATCAAAATACTTGGGATTTGATTCTAATAAATATGGGCTACATAGGAGGACTACATGTTGTCCAAACCCAACATTTAATTCTTTCCATCCATTCCATCCTCACATCATCCACACCAATGCTGAATTTTTGTTAAAAGGTCCCACCTTCATAGGGAGATCATTTCATCCATCCAGTCATCTCCTATGTGTCACCCCCATACACTCCATTTTTTCTCCTAGTGGCACCAGAGAAGGTATCCTTGCATAGTCCCAACAACATCAATACAAGATAAATCCTCTTGCAATGGGAAGATAGTCATGTGTATGCCTCAAAACATAGCCTCTAGAACACATGGTTTTTTATCCATGTATTCTATGAAAGGTATGTTAGAAGCCTTCCCATGTTTCAATACCAACTAATGGTGAACGTTAATTTATCTCTCAAAGGCATGTACCATCTCTAATCCACCGTTAGTAGTGTCTAGGTCAACATTTCTACTGTGACATATTCACTTTACGGTACAGAACTCCCTGAATACACTTCATCCTATAATTCTGACCCATCCATTGGTAAAACCATCAAGTTCTCACTCATAGGGATATATCTCCCTGGTCATCCACAACAGTTCATTTTGATCATTCTGACATTATCTCCACATGACATTTAATAGTGACCTGAATCCTTGACTATATACCTTATTCTAATCATGGAATTCATGAGGTGAAATACTTAGATGATATTCACCTACGGTGTCTGATACCTCAGGGTAAATAGGGTATTCTTTAGGTGAAATCCTAGGATGATATCACTTTTTCATCAAATATAATTTGGTTGATGTGGGATTAATAGGTTCCATTTCATAAGATGCCTCCAACCTGGTGACCATTGTTCTGGCATCTAAACAAGCAAGTTATTCCCAACATGACTACATCCTTGAACAAAGGTCACTTTCCTGTCAAGACCATTTGGAATTTCTAGAATGAATAATACTAATAAACTCACATCTACAGAGAGATGGCACTAGGAATGAGCTACCAGAATTTAATCATATATATTAGGGTGACCTATACAAGGTTACGAGTTCCGTATAGGAATCCATGAAAGGTAGAGCCAACATATCATCATCATATTTTGATTATTGAGTAGAAATCACCGACAATGTGGTGAATGTACCCCACCATTTGATAAAGATAATACGGGGTACAACGAAGTTCCAACGTGACACCGATGATGTTCTAAATGGAATCACCCTAGTGAAAGAAACAAAAATTGAAATGGTGAAACCCAAAATAATGATTTTCTACTCGTAATATATTGTGTTTCCATGTGGTTCATTTGATCAATAGATGAGAATGTCACCATATCCATCTATGTTGAATTAGGTACCAGCAAGAAAACATATAGACCTAGAATGTAACTCACCAGAGTTTGGTGTAGTTTGAACGTTGGAAATTTTAGTCTGTGACATCACCTGCACAAACCTCTTTCTCCGAAAATGGTAGATTGGATTATGGTGGGGGTGTTGGGAGTTGATTTCCATATACACATTCTTTTAACTAATACTTCCTTCTTTTCATGAACTAGGCTGTAGGAAACCAAGAACCTAATTCCCATCGACGTAGGGGTAGCCAAAAACTCTATATCTAAATACCTCAGGAATTCACCCCCTCTAGGACTTCTAACATGACCACATCTATTAAGTTCCCAATCTATGTCCCATCATCTGAGATCATTTAGAAGAGGGTAATTGATTATCTTGTAAAATAGTATGAGCATAAAAAATTCATTAACATAAATGATATGTAACTTCATGTCCTAGAGGATTCCATACATTGAAAGAATCTTCACCCCGAAGGGCTTTATAGGGATCCAATTCTCCCCAATCCAATGACGAACCTCTCTTGGAGTCTCTCCCCAGAACGATCATGTGACTCTCTCTCATTCATCCTTGAGGTAGGGGATGCTCAAGGTTGTCCATCAATGACCATCTCCGGGGAGTTTTCATGGAGGGCTCCCACCAGGCCTCGTCAACTCTATAAAGAACTAGATATTCCGGCTGAGGTACTGGTGGATTACACCCCTAATATACCTTCTTCAATCTGACTCACTGAATTCCAATGTTGGTCCCAATATCATGATGATTCCCATTAAGGTTCATCATCATTCACAACTTCCATGTATCTTGACACCATTGGAAAAATTCACTAGGTCCCCACCACTACATTATATGGACCAATAAATGGATGATGTGGATCGATCCCTCAACCACCTCATAGGAAGGTTTGGTTGACCCTGTCAATAGTGGGAATCTCTAGAATCCATTCTGGATCAGTCTGCGACGATGTTATTCAATGAGAGGTTCCTCTACATTCTGTCTCAAACTCAAAAAGAGGCCTTACATGCTCTCATAACTTACATGGATATCCTCCCATGTTCCCAGAATTAACTAAAATTGAGACCCTCCCTGACTCACAAACATACATTATGGATTTCCTCCCTATAATCATGTATCCAGAAGCGGTGGTCCTCCTTCTGTCATGGATCCCCAAAAAGAATCTCTTACTCACACCATCCCATGATCTATCAGAAGTCATTCCAATGCATCCAAAAACCCATACAAATTCTATCCCCTAGCTTATGATTCCCTACATGGATGTCCTTACCATGTCTTACTCGAGAGGAGGTCCTCCCCACTCACGCATCCAACATGGAGGTCCTCCCAATCTTCTAAAGGACTAATGAAGAGTTCCTCCTTGCTATGTCGACAGTCATAGTATAGTTCTTCTCTCCTCTATAAGAATTAAATACAGAGGTCCTTCCTATATGAAAAAAACAATGTGTGGGGCTTCCCCGCTCCATTAACCAACAACATGAAGTTCCACCTCATTCCTAAAATATTCAATTCCATCAAGAGTTTATCTAGGAAAAAGATTGAATCATTATTGTTGTAGTCAAAAATCATGAAATGAAGTAGATAATCATCAACCAAGTTCACCTCTCTTGCTCACTGGGGTAAAGTGATTGGATGATGGATCCATATACCGAGTTAGCTACATAAGATTCTAGGGAAGGGGCCCAATATGTGAGGGTTGTCATCATGGAAGGTAATATCTAAAGGATTTCCAAATCCATTCAATGGTAAATGTAGGTGGAGGATTTGTTTCCCTTATATGTTCTAGAGGTTCAGTCATATCTGTCATCTCCAACTTCATTCTATACCTCTACCTAAGATCATAGTGAGTTATTATGGGATGTGATAGAAAATGAACGTCTGATAGACCTATATATGACTACCGCTTCCCTCACACATGAGATGGTGGTATGTAATTAGTCCAATAGGGTTAGACTGAGGCTAAAAACCCCGTTTAAGAGATGCGATCTAGAATGTAGTGATTAGCTAGCTCATGCAACGACCTCTCCACTCGCCATACCACTATATCACCAATCCAAATTTGTTCCAACATCATTTTATTATGAAAATATGATTGAAAATTGGCCATTCCAAGTGTTAGTCCCCACTTCAGATTACGGGAGTCTATGGGACACAGCAGCCTATAATCACATGTCAGTTGAGTTATTTTCAAATTCTATATCCAATATTTAAATTCATGATTTTTCACCCAATATAGGATCATGTGATTTCTAAAGACCTTCTAGGTTATGCATTTTCTACTTAGAGATAGTCATCTGGCATTCCCAAGAATCCAAGATCACTTTGACAGCATTGACCAGAAGTATCATGTAGTTGAGTTAGTAAAACTCCCAGTGTCTTAGTATTTTATATCTCCCACCTAGATTAAGAATATTCATAAGTGATTAATTATGGGTTTAATAGTTCTCCACAAGATAATTGAAGAGGAATATCCACACATAATGTTTCATGGTTTTGGATAGTATAATGCTCTCCACTTATGTCATCTCCTATTCTAACCCATTCATCCTATTGATATTGAGGATATGCCTTCAGGTATGGTCATGGTGAATATTGTAGAGTTCACCAATAATGGAGATACCAGCACATTGTTTTAAAAACAAGAAACGCCCTTGGGGAATCTCAGAATATAGTGGACCCTCACTATGGTGTTCTCACCCTCCAACAAAGGCAAACACTCAACCGTGGATATCCCCCTTGACCTTTTCATGCAAGTCAAAATACCAACATGGGTAAGGGACATATCGGGATGACAAATCCCACTGATCCATATTCATATTCATAGAAGATAGAGGTTTATCCATATATTGATTCTTCAGAGCATAATATTTTGGATTAGATCTGGATCATAGATGGGCTCCTCACAGAGCTCCACCCTTAGTATAGTGCTCTGGTACCCCCTCTATTGGGGTGGCAGGGGAATCTACAAGTCATTATCATCCAGTTTCCACCATGTGATCCTATTGATCAAGGAAAACTACATAGAAAAATGTTTATAGTATTTTTCAATTTACCATGGGACGCATCACCCAATCCACCTAAGCCTTGTGAGAATCCCCCTCAAAACCCCGAGCAAGATAGTCTCAATGTCGCTTCAAAAGATATTGAGCCTCCATATAGAGATTAAGATCTCATATATTCTTTTGTGGTAATGAATCCTCAAAAATAAAGTAATTCCTCCATGATGATTTTATTACTACTTTGATTATTCTCCTTAATTCCCTATATAATCGACAGGTGGAAATCCCACCTGAAGGTAAGCTATATAAAGCATGGGTGGATGACTAGTGAGAACCTCCCGATTTAAATAATATTCATTTCCCCCATTCAACCAAATGGTAGAGATACATTAGTATCTATAAAACTTCATCACATCATGTGGACCCATGTTGGGGACTGTAGAGTAGTAGAAAGCTTCCAAAATCCAATTTTTGTTTAGCCATTGAAAGTTACTCCATTCGACTGGTACATCCAGTTACCCAATGAGTAGATTGCTGACTGGGAAAACCTCCATGTGCAGTTTATCAACCAACTCATCTCTGTCACTTGTAATATATGTATCTGGGATCTCTTCATGTGAAAAAATGGTTGTAAGATCATTTCGTAGACATTGTTTCTAGGTAGAAGATCTTCACGTATAAACTCAACAAGAAACTGACTTAGGACTAACTATAGATTATGTGAATGGGGAATGTCAAGACATAATTACTTACTACCATCATCAATCAAAAAAATCTTATCAGGGTTTAAATATTTCTCTAATATGGTTCATAACCTAGAGGATGTTTTCTCGAAAGCTATGGAGACATATCCTTTTCTACTACATGCTCTAGAAAGAATAATTTCCAATGCATAGACTACCACTATAGTACAGGTGGGGGCCCTAGATCCTCTATAGTAGTTTCCCATAGAGCCACCCCAACTGATGTTTCACCATGTACAACAGCCTCATCAGTAAGATCTATCTTTTCCACCACAAAATCAGGTGGGGCCTCCTCACAAAGCATTGTCTCCTTTGTAAGAGGATCAAGCTATTGACACATTTCATCATCCATCCCTTCACTAGGGTCAAGCTACCAGTGCATTTTACCTCTAAGGATAAAATGAACATACTTCTTTAAAGAGGAATAGGTCCCCTGTTACTTCCACAGTTCCTTGGAATAGGGTGATTTCAAACTACCCTTGTGTAGGAAGACACATGAGACCAAGCTCACTGGTATCCCTAACTACTACCCTTGTCCCATTTTCCTCATTAATTCCATCAAGCAATGATAAATTTTCAATTATTTGATCCAGGTATGGGTGGAAATGATTTAGTCAGATTGGGACCTCTCCAAGAACTGGAGACATTCATCTCAACCTAACTCAATAGTGAAAATCAAGGTTCTAGTGAATTGATGTTGGTCTCCTATTAGGCATCTTAGATGTATGATGACTAGTTGGCCCGCAGGGTAGTCACTCACACCCATGGTGTGATTTTTTCTTAAATAGGACATTCTAGCCTCCTTAAAGTCATTGTGAAACATCTAATTGATAGATATGCTTCCACGATGCAACATTACATGTCTCGAAAGATTAGGTGCTAATAGTTTACGGGAATGAAGAGTCCCCCACCAATGTTGAAGCCATCCATCACACTCGGTGACATCATACCACCAGTGATTAGCATTAATTCTATTGTTTTTATAGTGTTCTTAAATCCTTCTGATGATGACCAAGAGTATGCCTCTGTGAATATTATTGGGTTGTTGGATCCCTACATGGTTCCAAAAAATTAAGAGTATCAGAAAAGTTCCCCAAACACCTATGATTGATAACATCAGAGAAAGAAGTCATGAAAATTATCAGAATGCTCAAGTTAGTGCCTAATGTGAGGCTGTTCATGATACCCAAAACATACATTTAAAACTATGTAAATCTTAGTATATATAGACTTCCCATCGCTTTTTGTCAGGCTAGCCGCCACCATTGATCATATTGATCATCCAAGAAGAGCATCTGCAACCACTTTGAGATTATCTACATCCATCCATGGAGTAGACTCATCCTACCAACATTCAGACAGTTTTTATTCTGGGAAAGATATCAAATTTAACGTATGACATTTCTAGGACCAGCCAAAACATAATGGATCAGCCATTAGTATTTGTCATGCTTTGTGCTATAGATAGTCCTACTATCGAAATAGATGTATAGTTTTCATGTAATGATGAAATGTTTAATCACCTTTCTAGAATACCTCAAATGATTTCAATCCATTATTCCCTCCATATATTAGAAGTAATGTAAGATTCCCTTCCCAAAAACCATCATAATCCCCCTTTAATTTGAAGAAATGTTATTGGATACCAAGCCCTTCCATGTTAAGGAATTAGAGCGAGTGGAATTATAAGACATAAACTTTTTCTTTGGGGAATATGTGGGATCTATTGTGTAGGGGAATATCCATCTATTTTATAACACCATCCAAATCAATGGTGTGGATATCTGTCATTTTCTAGTTATCATAGGTTACCGGATCAATGTCAACCCGACACAAATGTTTTACAGGCTGTAACTGACTGAAGAATATCTATGTCCCTCTAACCTAATGATTTAGTATTATGAAATGATAGAAAAGATGTCACGTGGAGTGATCCATTTAAATACTCAATTTAGTTTCTTGGTAGAATAATTGTATTTCAAGGTTGTATCATAGGATAAACCTATAGAGAATTAATGCGAAGTCCCTAGCTGCATATACATGTTCTAGTTCCCTCAATGAATCTCTAATGCTTTGTGTACTCCATTAATAGATGAGTATTAATTTTCTATGGTGATTAAACTCTATTAGAATCTTGTGAAGTCCGATATTTGGACATTGACTATTAATGGATAAGGGACCAACATGTTCATACTAATGTGGTTGAGTGCAAGAATGATTCCACCAATTCATGGACAGATGTAGATGACCTATTAAATCTCCCAATTACATGTTTAGAGGACACCACAACATAATTAGTGAATTGATTTTTCATATATAAAAACAGTTGTCGATGCAACCCCGGGTACAAGGAACATCGGTTGATTATCTTGTACTCTGACACCTGATAGCATTAATTGATCCAAAAATCACCATTCCTTGTAAGGTATTAGGATGTTCATTCAAGGGAAACCATTTTGTGGAACCTATATATATTCCATGGAGCTAGGTGGAATTACAAAAACCCAACTATCCATGACTACATTCACATCAGTCATGGACCCTGCAGTCGAAGCCCCGATAGAATCTCTTCATATTCTTTTGTCACTATTTCTTTAGTGGAGAAAGTGTTCCATAATGTGGATTCTACATCATCCCAAGCCAGCACTACTGTTCCCCTAGAATCAATTGGATCGAATGAATTTTATCTTCCCACTAATCACCCATTCATAGATATCGAATAATAATTATAAGACGCTCCTCCATTAGAACATGGAATGTACACCACTGTCAATGAGTTAATTCATGTGAATATAGAAATTATGATAGATCTGATGCCAATGTTGATTAATGAATCCATGCATATAGAGGAACAAATCGATTATATGGATTAACTGGAGCATCATCATGATTATTTCACTAAGATTTATGATATGATGATAGGTCTAGATCCTCAGTTCACCATCACTATATCGAACTCCCAGTAATACATTGCTGGATCAAGATTCCTCTCAGAAAAATTCACCCTTCTATTGGTTTTCTGGTCATGGTCGATGTTGTTAAGATTGTCAAAGGCAAATTTTTCATGGAATTTTAGTACCTAAGATGGATATCCAACATCATTCCCAACTAGAAGAATAATATATGACTCAGAGTCTGTATTGACTTCCAAGACTGGAACTGCAACTGTCCAAATGATGATATTAACTTTCCTTTGACTGAGTTATTGATCGATGCCACCACTGGGATCCAGAACCTCTCCATCATAAATTATTCATCCATTTAAAAGCAAATATGAATTTTCCCTAAATAAAAAGATTCACGAAAATTTAGATCACCTTAAGGAACTTTCTATTTAAAAGTATGTCCTGATATGAAGATCACATGAGACACCTATCTGTAGGCTATAAATAGCATCTTCAATTTGATCCATGGGATGTTAGGGGAATGCTATGTGGATGATTTTGTTTTAAAATACAACCATCATTAATACAATATCAGATATCTTGAGATATTTTTTTCCTTACATTGTTCCTGGCATCAGATGGTGAACCCCTTTATGTGTGCCTTTGCGGTTACCTCTGGGAAGTTTCTTGACTTGAATAGAAGTTATATAGGAATCAATATTGACCCAGACATGATCAAGGCCATCAACCACATGCCTCCCCTGAGCATCCTCCAGGATCATCGAGGCCTCTAAGGCCACTTCACTAGTAAAAGCTGATTCATTTTGAATTTGGATAGAAATTGAATGCAGTTTTGAGGATCATGAATAATTTTACCATGTACTTGTGGGATGAAGAATGTTATGGAGAATTATTGGAAATAATGTATTATTTTATACATGCTCTAGTATTGATGACACCAATCTCCATGAAGACTCTGAACATATATGTTACCTCTCCAGAGAGATCCCTCATCACCCTTCTCACCCAAAATAAAAATTGATGTGGTGTTGAATATTTTATATAATATCAATCAATTTATCCATAAAGTGGAGTCTATATACTCTACTACCAAGAAAATCTTCCTCGTACTAGTTTTTTTACTTCATAATTTGTAGTATTCTCTACAGAATCATGAGGTACAATTGGTAACATGTGTGCATGAGTTAGAATACATTGTGACCTCCTCATATTGACGGGATGGTTGGAGTGTTGGGTAGTGATCTTTCAGAAGATTTACATCAGGTTTGTATTGTAGAAGGACATGAATGTCCATGCATTGATGGATTTCCTATCCACCCCTATAACATGAAGAGGATCCTCTGGAATATGAATTACAAGGTTATTTCATCCTCTTAGTAGATTAATAAATTTCATTTTAGGGTAAATTTTCTTATGGTGATTCATGGAGTCATACTGGTCGAAGGCTCAATGATCCCGGACTTAGTAGAGTAGGCTTTGGGATTATCTCCATTACTCCATCTCAGAATTGTTTCCCCACTTGTTCATTTTATCACAAGGTTTCACCCACAACAAGTAACAGTATAAAACTCTCATTATTGTTCACAATATTTGTGTCAAGATTGATGTTCCCTTTAAACATGTGAATTGAGACTGTGAGATAGTTATCAATCAAATCAATGGTGATTATACCATCATAAACTCTAATATCGTGCCCTTCCTAGAGCACACTCACTAGATGATGGCCCAATTCCCTTCCCAACCAATGGTAACTCATATTACTCTATCTTAGAACGGTCGAGTTGACACATTTTCTATAATTTCTTTGTCTCTTGTGGAGCTGAAACAAGATGAATTTTTCATTCAAGGGGAACAGCGGTATGTCATCTCTCCAGTCTCCATGAACAATGATGACAATATCTAGTAAGTAAAAAATAAGAATGTTTGTGTGTTGATTATCTTTTCCTTCATAGAGCCTAACGAATGAAAAGGGGGAATACCTTAAGCACAAAGAGAATCATCCTTTGAAGAACCTCAAACATTTACAAAGGCACGAAGAAGGAATTCTTTAATGATGGGTATCACAAGTTTCATTATGGTCGCGCAAGTAGACATGGGCGCCACATATGGGCCGCGCAAGTAACCTACACACCCTATTCATTTTTCCACCAAGGTCATAAATGGCCTATAAATACCCCCTGTGGTCCCCCCATTTCGAGGATGAAAAATCCAAAACTGAGATTCAATCTCTGGTCACCCAAGACTCCGTCTGAAGTCTTCGAAACACTTCTAATGTAATTCTTTACCTAGAATATAATCTATTAAGAGGAAGAATAAGGCCAAAGTATTATAACTCATCAATACCTTCGTGCTTAAGTGTCCATCCCTTAAGGGAAGTGATGATACTTGCGTGCCGCCTTTCCCTCTCAAGGAAACCTGTGCGCCACCCATTTTAAATCCTTTAAGGATGATACTACGGGCTCCAATCCAATGTCACACAAGTATCACTTCATAGGTTCTTCGTCTCCCAAGTTAACTCAGGTCACGAAAGTATACTTTCACGGCCTGGACATCCGTGCCAGACCAATACTTGTGCATCTCCTTCCAATTCACTTCCTTTCCTCAAATCCACCTTTCCTATTCATGGACAGCCTTCAAAACACTCTTCAAAGCAATTTATGGCATGGATCCTCTGTTGCCTTCCTTATCTGAAAGGAATTATGTGGAACATATCTCAAAACCTTATAATTTACATAACTATATGTCACTAAGGGTAGAGATTTCCTTCATTAAACCTCATCCTTTAAGATGATAAGATCTTTAATTTGGGCATCCTTCATAGGAGTAAGCCCCGATTTCCTTAATCTGGGCATCCTCTTTAGGAGTAATCCCCATGTTCCCTAATCTAGGAATCTTACTAAGGAGTAAGCCCCAATCATAATTTCTCTTAACATGGGCCTCCTTTTCAGGAGTAAGCCCCAGACCTAATTTTTTTTTACTTGAGCTTCCTTCTCAGGAATAAAACCCAATCATTAGTCCCTCTCTAATTTGGGCATACTTCTCAGGAGTAAGCCCTATGTTAAGTATTTAAATCTCCATAAAGAAAATATACCTTTACAGACCCTGCTGTTGGGCTTCATTCTTAAAATAAGTCATAATCTTCATTTACTTGGGCAGTCATACATACTTAAGCCCCACATCATTTCTTATGATTTCATCTTTTATGAAACAATAGTCAGGTTTTACTAATACCTCTTGTTTCTCACCCCGAGCATGACTTACGTGAGCTTAGAGTGTAAAAGTAATTATGACATATCTCTTTTAGAAATTAATCATGCTTAAACATCATACATCATTACTCGAACTATGTGGGTTCTTCTTCCTTTTATAACAAGGATACATAGGTATCCCATCTACGGGTACGATCCCAACTCAAAAATAATCCATGTCTTTCTGAACAACAATAAACTTCAAGTGCCCCACTGAGTGGCTTTAAATTCAGTATGGTTATCATAATGACCGAGAGATTTCTATATAATGTGTTAAAGGATACCATTGACTAAGAATCTATAATAAATACGGATGATTCTCAATCGATGAAGAACATAAAATACAAATAAACGATTCTCTAATTCTTATACATATCAATCATTGATTGTCATATCTGAAGGAAATCTCTTTTTAATACTTGGTAAATTAATAATGATTCACGAACATAACTCAAATCTATAAGAGTGCCCTAGAGTAGATAATAATTCCCCCCAAAAAAGAGTGATGAGTCTGACCTCCCATCCTCTCGACCAATGCAAATTCATAAGCCTCATCAGTCCACAGCTAATGAGCACCTACCTTTGGAATGTATGTCCAAAGGGATATAGAATCATTGGATGTTTCCAGTTCTACGAATAAAGCTGTTAGAAACCGATTGGAATGTTTGAACCTTAAACAAACAAGGTCATTACCATTTCCAAAGGAAAATTTTTCTTCCACATCAAGACCACTATATCATATATGAGTGGAAGATACTACCTTCTAGATAGATCCTTTTTTTGTATCTTAAACATGACTTTCTACCACCTGATTGAGCTGAACATGAGGGTAACCATCAGAAAAATGTAATGTTCACCCTCCAGATTGGGAAAAACCTTGAAAGGAATCTCTTAAAGTATGGGTTTTATGGAACTATCCCCTATTATATCGAATGAGATTATATTACCTAGGTTATTATTGATGTTCATTCTGAGTCATGTGGTGCTCAAACGGTAGGGTTGATGATCTCCCAACCAATTTTATGTTAGGGATACAATTGTCCGCCCATAGTCTTTGACAATACCATGTTCTCTAAGAGGTTTTAGGATTTTCTAATTCATTCTGATTCCATTCATTGACATCCAAAACATCGTCATATTACCATGTATTCTTATCCATTTGTAGTATGGGGTGTTGATTTCATGTGACCGTATCAACCAATCACAGCTTGCTAGTGCAAGTTCAATCTGATCGCAATAGATTTATTTTCTATGTGGGGTGAATCAGTTCTTCTTATGTAAGTCAAGTCCCGATCAGTTATTGAATTCATGAGCTCCAATATCTTTTATCGATTCTGATTCCCTTGTGTTTTTATCAGTGAAAAGATCACATAAATTTGAGAAACAAATCTGAATAATTTGTACGCCAAGTGAAACATCCAATCCAATAAAAATTACCTCTACCACGCTCAAGAAAATAGACATATCATAGTACTCAGTGAGACCCTATATAGAATTATACAAAAGATAGGGGAATATAATAAGAAGAGTTGTCTGAAAAAACTCCCCAACACCCTCTAGGATTATCATAAAATGACTCATAATTCCACCCACGTGACTCCATGGTCCCTAATATATTGAAAAAAGATAGTAATATTCATTGATATTTAGTTTCTATTACATTGGAGAGTTTTATAATATCAGAAGAATTCATAAAAGATATCTAAATTCCATATAGTTGACTTGGATTCACTTAGTGAGAATAGGATCTCATCCATACACAATCTAGAGAGGCATTAGAAAAAGATCTCCAGAATGTTCAACAAGAATCTTAGGCTCCACTTCTTCTACCAAGGTGGCATGCTACTAGCTCTCAGAACACCAATGATACTTGGAAAGAGGAAACCAAAGTTGAAGAATAAGTGGTAAGTATTGTACATAATTCACATGTTTTCCCCAATGGTGCATATTCTATGATCTCTATAGATTGAGAGTGAATCACTTCACCCTCAAATTCCAAGTTCCATTAGTTTTACTTCGCATAAGCATCTGTCCCATTATCCGAGGCACATGATGTTAAACTGGGATCCTAGACTAGTATCCATGACTTAAAACTAGAGGTTCACTTTCTAGGAACATAACATTATGTTGGATACCTAGTCCCAAACCTATGACTATAAACAATATGTAAAATTCCATTCAAAAGTGTAAATTTTGAATAGATGTTCTTGGGGAGTGCATGGTGGGTTGTTGGGTCGCCTATGCCCCCATTAACATAGGGTTATATCTATCCCGCCATGCATATTTCCTTTTGTGGTTCCTTATATCCCCCAACATCTATGCTTCATGGAAATAAAATTTTGAACCCCCACCATCTCTACAACATGATGTTAAATAGTGGTACATCATCCTAGTTAAATAACGATAAACTATGTAACATGCATTGTACTTACCATATGATGTTAATATATGTTTCAAAATCCTAGGAATACAACATTTAACTATATGTTCAAGTCCAAATATCATTACATTTATCTATACTTGGGGTTCCCTTGTGAATGTGTCGTGACTAACCATGCCACATATCCATTTGATACACCTTCTAGAAAGTCCTTGGAACCATGTCCTTAAACTGTTTAAAGCAGGACCAAGCAATATGACCTTAAATTGTTTTCATCCCCTGTTATTATAGTCACATGATGAATAAATTATTAATATCTACATCATAGTTTCATTACATTATAATACATAAAAAATACCTTCCTGGACACATGACAAAAAATAGAACAACACCTAAATTTTATCACTTGAAAGAACATCTCCTTTGGCACTAGTAATCTACCATGCCGTTCTTGAGAACTATATATATCATGAATCTTATCTAAACAGTTTATATAGTGATTAATGAATCTCCAGTCATAGGTCGGGCCACAATTCCCCCCTTTCATTCATATTGGTATATCCTCAAACTTCTCATATAACATAAAACAAATTTTGGATTCTTGAACTATGTGTGACTTGATTCCCATTTTATGGGATATGTAGTGAAAAACATACATTTGTTCATTGGTCCTAACTATATGTATATAAAGTCTACAACCCCTCAACTTCTGAAAATTCCTAAGATCAAGAATTTAAATTGTATTAAAGTCTCCTTTGGGGTTTATTGGGTGATTTTGGCACCCTTTTGGCCATCATACAGATCTAGATCATTAGAAAAACACCCTACACATTCACATATGATATTCCAACTTCTATGGTCCACATATTATGACCATATAATATTTTAAACCCCTATAGTAAAAGAGTTATGACATTAAATTACAAATCCCAATGTCCTAAATTAAGGAATCTAAACATCGAGCATACCCCATCCAAAATCGGGATACAACATATGATGAGTATGGGAAGAATAACAAAGGTTACCCCATTCTCAAAATGTCAGATGTATCACGATAATCACGGGATGCTTCAATGTCCCTATAAGAGAGGATATCCCTCACCGACATGGTCCTCTCACCATGTTGTGTTCCATAACTATGTGTGCCTTGATTATCATCCTTGTGGGATATGTAGCAAATCCCAAACATTTTTTAATTCGGAGAAGCTCCAGATTCATAACAAATTTTTCAAGTTTGGCATCATTTATGGTCCAGCATTATACCATTGATATTTATGTGGTTTATCATGGGATTCCAATATTCCATGTGATTCTCTTTTCTTCCATGTATGTATCATTAGATCAATTATTCTCATTAAAGTCCCTGAAGCATGAAATTAAACACTTTATAAAACATAATGAATGGATCCCACTCTCTGATTCACTCATCCCACACTTTGAGAATTTTCGTATTGGGTTTCATAACCTTTCATATCTGGATGGATCGCCCAATATGTTCATAGTCTCATGCCACTTTTTCTTACTTCCCATCATGGTCCAACTTCCTAATCAGTATCTGTTGGCACCAGAAAACGTGTCTACAAAATATTAGAAATATTTCAATGCATGATCCAATATCGTATCCCGTTTCGAAAGCTTCAATTTGATAGGTCTAAGGGGGCTGAAGATGTAACATATTAAAAGTTCTGTACATTTGATGTTGGGCTGGATAACTGGTTCATGATGCTCTTTCGTGAAGCTCTCTCTGTGATCTCAGAGCAGAGGAACTTGACTAGAGCCTTCGCGAGTGCCGCAAAGCTCGATGACAGTCGACTCCGCGGTTACGATGAACTTGAGGGAACATGACCGAATCCTCCGTGAGCACCACGACGCTAGATGAAGGTCAGCTCCACGATTATGTGATACTTGTGGGACCTCCCTCCAGTTGAGGAGTGTGATTTTCTTCACGGGCCGTATTTGTGCTTCGAGGCGTGAATTTGTGCTCTACGGTGCACTATCCCGACCTCCATCGCCTATAAATACCCAGATCACCCCCTTCATAAATATGGTCATGCCTCCCCTTGGGTGGCTGATCTCCCTTTTTGCAGAGCTCCCATGATCCACGAGGTGATTCCCTTCGCAAAGGGCTCCGCGAGATTCTTTTCTCCATGATAGGTTTTGCACCGCGAGACTCTATGCTCCATGTAATGCTTTTCTCCACGAGACTCTTTACTCCATGAGATTCTTTTCTCCACGAGATGCTTTTCTCCGTGATCCCCCTTTGCTCAGTGAGCCACTTTTCTCCGTGATACCCTATGCTCCATCGGTCCTTTCTCCGCAAGCTTCTTTCCTTCGCGAACCTACTTCACAAGGCCCCATGCTTGGCGAGCCCATTTTTTCCACGAAGATCCTTTTAGAAGACATATACTTTGCGAATCTCTTACCTTCGCGCCCATCGGACCATACAGCATGGGTTGCACACCTGCACCCCCCAATTGGGGTCAGTGCTGTGACGTGGTTCCGACCCTCCGTGATGGTCCCTTTGCTTCAGTCACTGACTCCCATGAATAATGGAGAGTCTCACCATGAACATCTTAGCTCAGGGTGTCGGCATTTTCCATTACCCTAAAAACTTCCACCTATGGAATACCATGAGTTGAGATACTCATCCACACACCATGAAACAACATGAGTTGACATATTTCTCTTGGTTCATTTCACGTGTCGTGAGTTGAGAGTCTCATCATCAATTCCCCAAGAACCATGAGATGACCATTCCTCAACAAAATCCTCCAAACCCTATCACTTGGCTCCTATGACAGGTTGAACCAGAAAATGATGCTCTTGTGTAAGTCCCAACACAAACCATTGATAGGTTACTTATGTCTAACAGTCCTATCTACATGACTATAAAATTTAGAGAACACTATAAAAAATATAGGGTGCCTCTTGCTCCAAACAAGAGATGCCTTATGCTCTAAGAATAAGATTCCAATAGTCCTACCTGCATGAATATAAACTATAGTAAACCCTATCTTCCAAAAATAGGATGTCTCTTGCTCCAAATAAGAGATTCCTTATTCACCATGCATAAGATTCCTAATAGACATCTCTATATGACTATAAACTGTAGTACACCCTATATGCCAAATATAGGATGCCTCTTGCTCCAAAAAATAGATTCCTTATGTTCTAAGAAAAAGATTCTAATAGTCCTCACTACATGACTCTAAACATTATCATTCCCTATCATTCAATAATTGAATGCCTCTTTCTCTAATGAGGGATGCCTTGTGCTCCAAGCATAAGATGCTAATTGTCATCACTACATGACTCTAAACTATATCATTCTCTATCATTCAATATTAGGATGCCTCTTTCTCTAAACAAGATATGAATTATGTTCCATGCATAAGATTTCAATTGTAATTTATACATGACTATAAACTATAGTACTCCCTATATTCCAAATATAGGATTCCTCTTACTCCAAAAAATACATGCCTTATGCTCCTAGCATTAGATGATAATAGTCCACAGTACATGACTCTAAACTTTATCATTCACTATCATTCAATAATAGGATACCTCTTTTTCCAAATGAGAGATGCATTATGTGATAAGAATAATATACCAATAGTCCTATCTACATGATGATACACTGTAGTACTCCTTATATCCCAAATATAGGATGACTCTTACTCCAAATAAGAGATATATTATGCTTCATGCTTCAGATTATAACTGTACTCCGTACATGGATATAAACTATATCTTTCCATATCATTATATAATAGAATTCCACTTGTTCCAAATAAGATATGTCTTGTGTAAAAATCATAAAATACCTCATTAAATGATTATAGTGGCATAAATTCAAGAGAGTTGGAATCCTTTCAAACATTGCATCACGCTACCTCATGCTTTTTGTGTCATTCATTCACATCATAATCCTCTTCGATTTCTAAAGGGACCCCCTAATATCATGGTCTCATGCTTCTTCGGCTCACCTATTGTCCTGGGCCAATGCCTTAGAAGACTTTGGGCAACACTTCGAGTCAGGTCATGTGTTTCGAACACGATCAGTAGTCGAGCATCAATTTTTTGTCCGCATTTCAAGATAAACCGATATGGATGTTGTGTTTTGAACACGGTCAATAGTTATCCTCTATCGCCATGCCACCCTCATAGAATTCTGAATGCCGGGAAGGTGATTCACGCTTTTTATCTCCCTTTTTTCAGACTGATTCCAACGCCCCTTGGTGTTATCCTACTTGTGCACTTGTGCATATGTGTTGGCCCCAATTATATGCCTAGACCAACCAGAGATTTGAGATTCCCTCACGACAAGACATGAATAAGACCCTTCGGTATCTTCCTTAAGTAAGCCCCATTAATCGTTGCCTCTCCTTAGCGGCACCCGAGAAGCTTCCTTGCGTAAGCCTCATTCACCAGTGCCACTCCATATCGACACTCGGGCAGCATCCTTGTGTAAGCCCATTCACCAATGCAGCTCCTTAGAGGCACCCGGGAATCATCCTTTCGTAATCCCCATTCACCATTGTTGCACCATAGTGGCACTCGGGCAGCTTCCTTGCATAAGCCCCATTCACCATTGTCGTTCTTTAGCGACACCCGAGAAACTTCCTTTCATAATCCACATTCACCATTGCTTCTCCTTAGCATCACAAATGAAACTTTCTTTTGTAAGACCCATTCACCATTGTCGCTCTATAGTGGCACCTGGGAAGCTTACTTGCGTAAACCTCATTCACCATTGCCGCTTCTTAGAGGCACCCAGGCAGCTTCCTTGAGTAAGCCCCATTCACCATTCCCGCTGCATATTGGCACTCGGGAAACTTCCTTGTGTATGCCCCATTCACCATTTTTTATCCTAAGAAGCACCCGGGATACATCCTTGCGTAATCCCCATTCAACATTGCTGCTCCTTAGCGGCACCTGAGAAGCTTCCTTGCATAATCCCCATTCCCCATTGTCGCTCCATAGAGGCACCCGGGAAGCTTCCTTTCCTAATCCCCAATCACCATTTCTTCTCCATAGTGGCACAAGGGAAAAATCATTGCCTAAGCCCCATTCACCATTGACACTCCATTGAGGCACCTATGTAGCTTCCTAGCATAAGACCATTCACCATGGTCGCTCCATAGAAACACCAAGGAAGCTTCCTTGTGTAATCCCCATTCTACTTCCCATGGACGCAACTTTCAGGACATGATCCTTAGGTCTCTATCACCTATTTTTTCTCACACTGAGGTTGACGCATGGGATCTTAGAGTAAAAAACGACCATGAGAACCTCTGTAGGCATCCTAGAGTGTAAGCCTCACACACCAACCGGAACTATGTGGACTTGGATCCTTGCCAAGGCAAGGTATGTAAGAAGCCTCCCTGAGGTTCAAGCCCACCATCCAGTGGTTCTGACCATCTTCAAGTCGGCTCACCAACTCCCTTTTCTCTGAACAATGTGGACATTGATCCTTTCCAAGGCAAGGTATGTACGTAGCCTCCCTGAGTTACATGCCCAACACCCATTGGATCCGACTTCCTCTCACATCAGTTCCCACCATTCCAAACTCTGTGTAATTTGATCCTTGACAAGGAGAGGTAAATAGGAAGCATCCTTGAGGTTCATGTCCAACCCCATTTTTTTCCGAACTATGTGGAATTTAATCCTTTCCGAGGCAAGGTACGTAGGAATCCTCCCTGTTGTTCAAGCCCAACATCCATTTATTTTGGATCCCTTAATGTTAGTTCACAACAGCCTGAACTATGTGGACCTTGATCTTTGCAATGGTAAGGTACATAAGAAGCCTCCCTAAGGTTCAATCCCAAAAACCATTGGTCCTAACTCCCATCTATTCGGTTCCCACGAACCCAAACTATGTGGACATTGATCCTTGCAAAGTCATGGTATGTAGGGTGCCTCCTTGAGGTTCAAGCACAACATCGATTTATTCCAACCCCGATCGATGGTAAGCCATTGTGTTCCCCAATCGATGGTAATCCATTGGAACCCCAATCAGCAGTAAGCTATTGTGAACCACAACCAGCGGTAAGCCATTGGAACCCCAACCAGCAGTAAGCCATTGGAAACGCCGCTAAACTATGCAGACATTGATTCCCTGCCATGAAAATATATAGGAAGTATGTTTGAGGCTCAATCCAAACATCATTGTCATCCTTACGTCATTTCCATATCATTCCCCCTCCACTACATTCAACTCTCCATCATCCATCCTAAGTCTCGCCCTGGCCGCCACATCATGGTGAGATTATGACATTAATCCCAACACTACACCTTGCACCATCAGGGTAGATAACCATGCATAAACCCTGAAACACCTTTAACCATCCACCCCAGAGTATCCCTCTTGTGATGGGCCGCTTTCCATGCATAATTCCCAACATTTCTCTGGGTCATTGTACTTTGTGTACACCCCGATTTAACTCCACTTCAAACTACGTGGGTTTTGATCTATGTCGTCTACATAGGGTATGTAGGAAACCTCCATGAGGTTCAATCCCATCCAAAGGTAAACCTTGGTGTTTCCCCAATTTGGGATTCACACTCCCTAATCCGCCCTCAGTGGTGTCCATAACGGCATTCACAGTGTGACATATTCCATTTATGGGACACACCATCCTGGGACTACTCTTGTTGAGTGTTCTAATCTATGTACCCGGTTAACACTGCTGGGGCTCCATCCTAGGGATGTACTAATCTGATACATCTCTATTGGATGTTCTGATCACCCACATTCTGTCTATTCAAGATGTATTTCATGCATCCAACCTCTTGTAAAACATGAGATGCCTGAGAAAAACCTTAGAAGACACACCTTCGGAATAACCATCTCTGCTAGATGTTAAACTCATTTCATACCCCATGTTAAACATGGGAAGCTAAGGAAAACCTCAGATATATGACTTAGTCATAAGATACCCCACGAATAACGTGAGATGCCTTGGGTTTTGTGCCCTTGAAATTCCATCTTATGAGGAAGAGTACATGTTCCCTAATGTTTATGCATCCAAATAAGCCCCTACAAGCCTAATGTTGTCATATAATCCAACCAATGGTTTCTACCATGTTAATACCCCATGGAATGTTTTGATGGAAGTAGTGTACTTAATCGGAATCCACAAAGATGTGGAACTGGGAACGAGATTCATGAACAACTTCTTAATCTTTAAGGGAGACCTGGATAAGGAAACGAGTTCTGAGGAGGAATACCTGAAAGGAGTAATCGACATCCCATCATTCTATTCCGATCTAGGAGAAAACATCCCTAAATAAGAAACAGATGCCACCCTCCATTGGAAAGTAGGAATGCAGGGCAACAACCTGTGCGTCCTCAAACAAATGGATGTGCGTGCCCCGACAAAAGCATCAGAAAAAATATCTAGAACTAAACAATTGATCTTGTATTTTGAACATAGTCAATAGTTGATTCTATGTTTTTCCCCTATCTTCTAGCATGGTAACAGACCTTGTGTTTCAAACATGGTCTAATGTTATTCATTACTCACCATTAATTTTTTCTTCCAGACCATAATACTCTGTATATACCTAGTTTCAACACCATTTTTATGTGGTGATTTGGTCCTTGGTATCACCCCTAATGTGGACTCCCCTATGTCACATATAAACATGTACCATTCTTTGTTTCCCACAAAGAGAAATGATCATGTGGGCATAAGAGTTCTAGTATGGTGTGTAGCAGTGTGGTTGAGTCACACTTGAGATCTAATGTTTTTGACTCAATGACCATAAACAACGGTCTTGTCTAATGAATTATAGGGCCCTATGCCTCCTCGATCCTCATTCATGTTGGGAATATCGTTCCACCACATCATTTATGTCTATTTTGGGAATTAGTCATCTTATTTAGTTCATGATTCTTGTGTGCTATGTTTGACAATTTTTCCTTATTCATGTTTTTTTCCTACTTCCGCATCAAAAAAATATATTTTTGGGAACATATTTTCATTAGTCTATGAATCATGACATTAAAATATTTTTCAAGGTCGATGTGGTTTAGACATAAGATATGTGTAACAACCGAATTATCTGATGTTATAATATGAGATTCATCCTCAGTACATTAAATTAATATCTACTATGAATCATCCTCAGATGTATGATGTAAAACCACAAGGCATCCCAGGTCGTCACCTGAGAGAACCTCTTTGTTGATGTTGTTTATCTACCACATTGTTCCCAGTTTTCATTATTGCTCAAAATCTAAGGTAATGCTCTAATTAAGGGTAGGTTTTATCATTGTTTAGACCAAGGATCTCACCCAAATTTCTTCTAATCCATGGTGTAATAATTTACACAGTGTATGAATCTAGTCACAAAATCCATCTCTCCACTACCATTCTTTGTGTTCCCCTCATTTGGAACATAATCCTCTTCAAATCTGACAGAAACCCCCAATGTCCTTGTCTCATGTCACTCTAGCTAACCAAACTTCTTGTTCCAACATTTTTAAAAACAATAGATTATGTTATGAGATAGGTTTTGTTTCAAAAATGGTCGGTAGGAGACCCCCATTAAATTTTCCCCGCTCATTAACTAATGATAAAGACGATGTGTTTCAAATATGGGAAATAGTTATGATTTTCCATTCATCCACCATCCTTGAGATCCAAATTTGGGGTATTTTTATTCACACTTCCCATTCCACTTAATTTAGATAGAATTTAATTCCCCTGGCATTATACCATTTGTGCACCAGCACATATTGGCGAAAGAATGTTTAATATTGTAAGTGCCATGTCCTCAAGCAAAAACATCCCTTAACCAGAACACTCTCGGTGGTTAACTGATAATAATAGAACATGAGTGTTCAATGGTCATTGTAAAACTAAAATAAAGTTAGAAATCATGTTTTCAATCCTTGTTTCTCAAACCAAGCATGTGCCACAGGAGCTTAGGGATTGGTCATTGGCTGTCTCATGAGTGCGATTCCCGTGAGATAATTAATATGATAAAACTAATGTTTCCATGAACCCAAAATATTTACCTACAGTAAGCTACAAAATAGGAAATTTAAGAAGGATCATCCCCACATTGAAGCCACTTATCAGTCTTAACAAAATTTCCACTATGGATATTCCCCATCAGTCGAGCATTGGAACTCTACCTGTATTTGGCGTGTGGGATCTACTGATTATTTTTTCTTTATGATCTCTATTTCTCCAATCATTATCCACTAGAAAGAACTAATTGACCAATATTTTTTCCTGTTGCTTCTCAGCTTGATGATTAGTCAGCTGACACACTGCTCACCTCACCTGCTCCCAGGACACCTCTATTTGGGCCTTTAGTTGTGTGATGATTTCTGATTGATCAATGATGAAGGTATAAACCTCACTTATTTTCTACTCTAGGAACTAGATATCATAGTTTACTTCATGAATCATAAAATATGTGTTTTGATTTCTCCTGGATATTGGAGGAATCTGTATGTTGTCTCTCCTCTCATATCATTTCGGCAAGGTAGTCGCTAATCAATATATATAGACCTAGATAATATACCCCTACATTGAACAAAAAATTCAACCAATGTTGAAGGGAACCTATATGACTCACCCATTTCTATTATAGAGTTTCAATGAAGCATTCGATGCACTTCTATGCCCTATTCTAGATAATGTGGTTCACTTGGGCCACCTTCTGATTGATTTTGTCCTACTTTGAAGGATCTGCAAGCTTATAAAATAGAAATAAAGATATGATTTTAGCATAAGGATCCACATATAGAATCCTATAAGATAGTATGGTTCACATTTTACGAGGTTGATCTTCCACACTTGATACCACCTCAATAATGATTTCCTTTTAACCCAAGTTTCCATCCCACTAGTGGCATCACCCACTACACCAGCTGACTGTTTATAAGAGGCCTTGTCCTAGTCACCTCAATTGGTTGATTCCACATGGATCAAAACTCTAGTCAGAGAAGGTACCATATACCCTCCGTCCATGTTAGATAGAAGATATAATTCCACTCACAACACTTTTTATAAAGGAGTAGTTTTTATCAATTTGTTTGGTAACATCTAATAGGACTATATGGAATAAAAAATCTATGGAAGTAGAGTGGTAGTGTATCAGGCTCTCTGGTTTTCACCACCAGGATTTTGGCCCATAGACACCCATAGACAACTAAAGACATCAGCGATTCCAAAGTGGCTGAGTTTAAATTGGTATCCTATGTCGTCCCACTGGTTTCATTTTTCCTGGGGACAAATTCTGGAGAATGCACCTCCGCTCATATTGTTTTATCTCCTTCCCCATCAGTGGGGTCCTCTCACGTTTTCTCCTCCAATATGGAACAGATTTTAGTTTTGGAATCTAGATAAGTGTCACTGAAGCTGAAACATGAGAAATGATTTAAATATTACATCAATATGTTCGATGAATTCCTTATCTGGGGTCGTGATCTCACTACTCTCTCGAGGTCAAACTTAAACAGTATCTTGTCTCCAATATTAATCTAATTGTTTTGGAATGGGGAAACATGACTTCCACTCAGCAACCAAAAGCAGCAGAGAGGAGTTCACCTCTAGAAGCACCTTCCCCCATTGTTTCATTGGATTCACTATACCATTGTAGTGCACTTGATCCACTGTCTCTGTTATGAATATTCCATCTCTTCTAGGGAAGATGGAAATTAGTCCATGGCATAACCAATCCCAATAAGATTCATCCCACAAAGGTTGAGATTGTACCACATCCCTTGAACACTGGAACATTTCATGTAGGTGTCTTAGTTTTCCCATTATTCAGGAATGGCAAAATTTTTAGGAACATCCAAATGACACAACCTCCTCTTCGGACACTGAATAGACATTCTATAGACCCCCCTTTATTGATACACTCCCTCCCATGTATGATTGACTGGGAGCGTTGGGATTGGTGTTGCTTCCAATTATTTATTTTTGGCCAGTTCCAGCTCTTGGATAGTTAGTCACTTTGTTATAGCTCCATCAACATGGCATGAAACAACATTCCATAATTATTTTCTCTTTCTACTATTCGGCATCGACCCTACGGTAAAAATACCCCTCCTTAATTATATTGTATGGTCTTCTTTTGTTACCATCACCATTTGGTAGGGGGATACCACATCTTCATGTATGCATGGATGAACCCAAATGTTGCAGTTGATGGTGGTATCTCATTCCAAATTTTTATGTCGTCATGTTTGAACATGATCCAAAGCTTCCTCATCCCCTTAGGGTGTATCTCATGATGTACATGAGAGTATAACTTTAGATTTAACCTATCTAGGAACCTAAATTACATTGGAAATAAATGATGGGTGTATGGTTTTCATGTTGTCTCATAATCATCCCTTTCCACCACCACAACACCTTGAAAGGCCAAGAGATATTACCACCTATTCTGAGTCCTTGATCAATCATCTGTTATTACCCATATCAATATAAGAAATGATTGAAATAAAAAATGATGTGCCAACCAAATCCTGATTATCAAAACCTTAGAACATTTGTTGAATGGGAAAAATCTCGTGACATTCAGAATAGTATGTTAGATGTTGGTCTCTAGTGGTAAAATCATGTTTTGATACTCATCACCTCCCATGTGCATGACCTCCCAACAATTCAAGAAGTGGGACAACCGCCACATTCCCAATGACGTCGCCCACTCTCTAATATGTCAGAGTACATTATACAGCTTCTCAAGAAATGGGATCTCAAAAATAACGCATTTCACTATTTATAGTATAGATTCCATTATGAACGTTCTCATCCATACTCTCATGTCACCATCTATCACCGGACGCATCGACCTGCAAATGAGTATGGTGATTAATTTTCCGACCTCACTATGGGTTGATGCTTATTTTTTATGTTATACACACATAAATTTAAATGTATATACTCTTGGATTCTCTTGTAAGAGTCACAATAGCCTCATTGGGATCCACTTGGATATGTGCATGGTATTTTTGGAAGCTTCATGGCTGGCGCCACACCCTCATCCAATTCCGCCACTAGGAAATTCTAAAATTTAACAAAACATTAAATGAAATGAGCATCCCTCATCCCCATAATTAGTTTATTGGTTTTGGATTATAGATCTCAAATCACCTTTTCCAATCATGGAAGTTGTTCATCATTATCCCACACATTATCCATGTTGATAAAATCATCATACATCACCTCGTGATGGGGATCCAAGAGATATGACGGAGTTTAGAGAGGCTGATGACTACCTCCTTATGATTCATATAAAATGTGTTGATCCTAGGTGACCAAATTCTCAATAGATTTGAAATTATCTCCCATGGATTGTAGAAAAGGAACTTAGAGGCACATGCCACTTAATAAAGTCATTATTACTTCATCACTACCTCAAATTCAGTGGATGATGTGCATGCCCTGTTGGCTGAGGCCCACTCATCAGTGATAATACCACCTTGTCATAGATCCAAATCATCATTCCATCCTTTTTTATGTTTCTTACGATGTCATTATCATTTTTTGACATTTTTGAATAGATTCTTTTGCCTCCATGTTATTCCATAAACATTTTTGATATGGCTTAATGGATAGTTATCTATGATGGGTGTGCGATCCTTCTATATTTGGCCTATAGTGCTCATGTGCCATGTTTATTTTCCTGGTACTCCCTTGACCCAATTATCTGGTTCGTCACTTTTTTTTGGTGGGATTAATATGTTATCCCCTAGATAAAATTTAAACAATGGTAGAATCACCCAAAAGGGGTACTCATATTAGGCTTCCAATAGAATATCAGGTGGGTATTTGTGGTCCAAGTGGCATCGAATGTACACCATAGAAATAATGGTGTTCTCTAATTATTCACTTCCGGTGACATCCTTAGGGACATCCAAATAAGATTCTCCGATGGAAGTAAAATTTGAGAAATAGACAATTATTTAAATTTTTCTCACAAAGATCATTCATGAAGCTCATTTGTAGAGTAATGGATAAAAGATCCTCGAGCATTATGTGCATATTGTGATGAAAAGAAGCTGATCAAAATGGTCATTTTTCTAAAAAACCATTCACATGGTAGGATTTTGGGGAATCTAGTTAGTAAAATATGTGTTCACAGAGTGATGAATCTTGGAGGTAAATATCTTTGCAGTTAAAGACTCCAATATTGTTATAACTGAATTTCCGGTAACACCCCAAGCTTCTACAGTACATTTCCCTTTGAATAATATTATAGCTTGTGTTGTACGCAACATCGAGTTCGAACACACCACAACCAATCAAAATAGTCGTTATTAATAGTAATACCCACTTATTGAAATTTTATAAATTTTATATTTCAAAATAGACTTCATTTTTGGATTTGGAATATCGAAATTATCTTAGTGAGAATTTTTTATATTTTACTGAAAACATTCAATTTTTGATGAATAGTGAAAAACACTAAGTTATTATTTGAAACCGACATTTTATTTAAATATATATTTATTTTATTTAAATTTTTTAGAGGTAAAAATAGAAACATAATACCTATATAAGTTCATGGAATTCAGTGGAGTCATTTTATAATAATTTTAGATATATAAAAAAATTTACCGTCTTTCAGCAACCTCCTAGGAGCATTTGCAAATTTCCATACAACATAATTTTACTGATTCTGTGAATTTAATTTCAAAAATCCAAGAAACATGGTTAATATCATTAAGTAAAATTTGGTTCAATAAGATGAAAATAATTTTTGGTGAATAGTAACTTTTGACTTTTATTTACCACAGTTAAAAGTAATTTGGGTAATTAAGGGTAAAATTGATATCATAATTACCCTAACACGTGTCCTAATTCTATTGGAAAATTATAATTAGACCAAAAACAACCTTAAGAATACCATATGTTCTTCTTTGGTACACTTGAATTAGATAAAGACGTTTATTATTATTTTATTTAAAAAAGAGTTAAAAGAGTAAAATTCAATGTTTAATAAGTAAACCATTTTTAATATAGGGTTACACACAATATAAATTTGAATATAAATATTCATTATAAATATAAAATGAGTTCCTAAATAATGGTTTTTTATTTATAATTTTTAGACATTAAATAATTTAATTTATTTATTACACAATGATGATGTAGTAATTACATTATTAATGAAATATTAAAATAATAGATATTATAAATATCCAAGTAAATGTAAATTGAGACTTATGATGAATTTACCTAATTTTATATCTTAATATGAAATGTTAGTGTTAATTAAATAATTTTCTTTGAAGTAATCATGGTGTTATGATTTTCACAAAAACCAAATTCTAAATAGTGTCAAAATTGACATAACTGAGTTTTTAAAACAAATACTATATTATTAAATGATATAATTTTCATAAAAATATGTTGTTCTACCAAAGGACATAGATAAGGTTATATATAATATTAATAAACCACTTGGTGTTCACTTGTCTTGTTATTGTTAGTTTATTAACCATATAATATAGAAATACAAAGAGACATGGTATACGTAAAACAATTTATCTAATAGTTAAATCTAAAAGATAAGTTTAATTTGGTGACCTAAACCTATATAAAACATATTATATTATAGGTTTTCGACCCATCCCCACCATATCCTTCAAATAAATCATTTTGGAGCCATTATAAACCGAAAATGATTTTATTATAAAATAATGTTTCAAGCTTTTCCTAAAGTGACCCTAACCTCTCTTATAAAAGGGAACTTCCAATTTTCTTAATTTCACGCCTCCAAAGACATTTAGATCGGCCAACCCCTGAAAAATATCCTCCAAACATTCTTACCTTCATCTTAGAGGCCTTAAATTGGTCATAAATTAATCCTATGGAATCCTTTTGATCAAATTGACAGGAAGAACCCAAAGAAGGGGTAAATATTTCATCACCTCTTTCATGTTTTTTCTTCAGCCACATCCTATTTTTTTGTTGTTCACATTATAAAATAATAACTCTAGTATCATCTATATACAGTGATGTTATTATAAATTGGTAAAACCATATTCATTATTATATCCATCATATGAATGACAATGTCACCATACGTGCATACGTACGGCTGACAGTCTCCACGTCGTGGTGTAGTTTGTTATTCCAACACTTCATTATTTGCATAGGTATAATAATGAATATAAATGATTTAAATAATAAATATAACATGTTAATTATTAATTATATATGATATATGATCCAATTACGTACTATTTCCCAATAAATATAATGATATTGTCGCTCATCGTACCTACAGATTGCCGTCTCCACAAACGTGATGAGATTCATTCCCCACTGTAAGTATTCATGAATTATTTTCATTTTATGATTAAAAATAAGGGTTATAAACATAATATAATTATTTATATGAATCAAATACATCATATCCATAAAAAAACATGTCTTACATAACCAAGAATATAAAGGAAAACAAATCAGTTAAAACCTGAAACGATGATACTACTAAAATATTATAAACAAAGCAATATTATAAAATCATAAATGATTTCATATTTATGTGATTTTATTATTGTATAATTTAATAACCATATCTTATCTATTATAAATTAAATTAATATACCATCTACTAATGAAAAGTACAGTGTAAGGTTAAATATCACAATCTCTTTATTATCGGAGGATGTTTTTTATGTAAGTATGTATTGGGACCTCTTTATCATCAACATCCGTGTTTTCTAAACAATGTAATTCAAAACATTTTTACTGTTTACAATTATATGGGTTAAATTCATTTATACTCTTATTTGACCATATATGTTTTCAAATGAATCTTTCCATTGTTTTCCAAAAAAGTTACTCTATGTCCTTTTCGACAAAACTAAGGTAAGTTTTCTTTTTTATATATATATGGCGGGTGTGGCTATTTTCCACCATTATAACATTGACAAATCTTCCCTTAAAAGCTTATAATAATATTTTAAAAATAAATATTTTATTTTATAATTATATGGATATTAATTTATTTTAAAAAAGAATGTGATATTTCTCACAAATATTATTAATTTCATCTATGTCAACATTCATTGATGGATTTTACACTTGTTTGAAATTGATTCTGTACGATAAAAATCTTCAATATTATATTGAAGGTTTGTGATATATTGAATTGCGGATGTGTTATTTTTATAACATTCATGTTTTATGGATAATTTATTGACATTTATTATGCTAGTTTTAATACCAATGTTTATGTTAGGTTTAAACCTTTTCATATGAGGAATGCATTGGGATTAGTAAGTGATCGGTGAAGCCCGCTATATCTCATCGATGAATCGATAGGTCTCATGAGACAAAATAGGGTCTTGGAACAAGGCCTTGAAAAAATATTATTTGTAGTCTTGGCATAAGGCCTTGACTATGTGGTTATGAAGTATGGCATTATGCATTCCATTATTATGAAAGGGGTTATTGATATTGCATGTGATTATTCGACTAGTAGAATATCATGTCAATAATTAAATGTAATTATTTTATTTAATCCTTTCATTATTATGTTGAAGTTTATGTTTAAATGTATTTTTTTATTCTTATACATTTCTTTAATTGTTTATGCTTATTTATGAAAGATTCTGCTATAATGTTATCCTTACTGAACATCTGAGCTCACCCCTTTATATGTTTTATTTTTCCCAGGATGTGAAGTAGTATTTTATGACTGACCTACAGGGATAGTATAAGGGATATGAGTGTGGTATATGGAGACATTTTTGTTGATGTTTTTTATTTTATAATGTAATGTAAAACTTATGAATGTATCTAGTACTTCCAAGGATACTAAACTAATCGGTCATTTGAGACTTGATCTCTTGTGAACATTCCAATGTAATGTAATAATGCACTGACGCTGGGTAATTGGGGTCTGGGTGTAACTGTTTTTATCAGATAATGTTTTGTACCAACCTTGAAAGCTAGATTTAGATATAATCTTATTATATCACCTTACCCTAAGATAGACTTTGAGGAATAGTATAGAAGAACTTCCTATAATTTTGGTAATATAGATAATTTTTGAGTTTTCCTAGTAATACATCCCTGTCTGGATATGATCAAGTAGAGGAAACTCTAGCACAGATGTACCTAGGGATAAAACCCAAAACCACAGCTTAGAGCTAGACTCGAATGGGAACTGGTGCATGACAATGGGCCTTTCTGCACTCTTGGTTACAACACTCCCGAGGGATATTCTTAGGATACTTCTCATTATATTTACTAACCATTATGAAGGGTTTGTGATTATATAATTTCTCAAAGAGTACATTTTTATGATTATGGATTATATCTATAAACTGTTCAATTTATGTTTACTGTTAGAAATGTTTGTAATTATGTATTTTTATTCAAAAACTAATTTAGTTTATTCCATTGTTTATAAATGCACATAGTGGAAGGAATAGAAATCGTATCAATGCACGTAATCCATGTAGGGATTTCTCTCCTACTCCAGATAATTATAGTGGATCTGGTGATGCAACTGGTGCGGATCAAATTATCACCATACTGGGAAAACTCACTCAGGTTATGAATAATAACATTACCCGTATGGAGCACCTTCATCCACAATGATGAGGATCAATGATAGACCTCTTCAAGAGGAAAAATCACCAACATTAAATGGGTATAAAAATACATTAGTATCTTAGAAATGGATAAGTACCTTAGAGAAAATATTTAATGCTTTGTGGAGTAGCGGGACGAAAAAAGTGGTTATGGCAGTTTATCGCCTCACGGGTGATGCAGATCAATGGTGTTCAATAATCCAAAACCCAAAGGATGATGAAGAAGTATCAAACATGGAATGGAGGAAGTTTAATAAGATTTCATTAGAAATATACTTTCCTCGTGACCATCAAGCGGATATGGAATGACAATATCTATGTCTAAGGAAAAAAGGAGGATGACAGTGTCACAAAGTATGAGGCTAACATTGCAAGGTTAGAAAGGCATGCAACAGATTATATACGTAACACAAAGAGTAATATTGATCTATTCATTGATGGGTTAAAACCATTTCTCCTTTGAACATTAGTCACACAATCCTTCTCATCATATGAAGATATTGTCTCATGCAATATTAAGACAAAAAAGGAATTCTTTAAGTCTTATGACTTTAATGAAAAGTAGGAGAAAATGAGATAAACATAACTCTCTGGAAATGGAAATAAGGGGAAGAATGGAAGTGTTGAATATACATCCTCTGGTGAATGTGGGAAGAAACACCCTAGTACTTTTCTGAAGGGAATGTGAGTCTGTTAAAAGTGTGGTGAAAAAGGCCACCAAGTTCATGATTGCAAGGGAAAGAATGAGGAAGTTAATGTTGAATGTTATAATTGTAGAGAAAAGATTCATTATGTAAACAAATTTCCCAATCACCAAGGAAACATAACTCAAAAAATTCCAAGGGATAAAGGCTATGATTATGAGATCACTACTGATGAGGTTGAAGCTCCGAAATACATGGTGGTATAAAATTTAATGGTTTCCTCAAGTTTATCCAATGCTTTATTTGATTCTGGAACAAAACATTGTTTCATATCATCCCAGTTTTCTAGGAAAATTATATATTTTCAATTTGACTTAACAAAGTATTTGTCAGTCAAAACACCTAAGGGAAGTATCATCGCAACAATGTATTGTGAATCGGTTCCCATTAGGGAATATAAATGTTCTTTATCTGCTGATCTCGTCATCATACCCATGATTAAATTTGATAGAATCCTTTGAATGGATTGGTTTTTTTACCATGATGTGAAAATTTATTGCAAGAAGAAGGATGTTACAATTTTCAATGATGATAATGAGTGCCTTATCTTTAGAGCAGAAACGCCACCACCTGATTCTTATCTCGATCCACCCCTGTAGCTCTAATAAATTCAATTATTGGGAAGAAATAGAATGAAATAACTATGGGTGTGGAAAATAATGTTCATATATAGGATGTACCTATTGTGAAAGAATATGTTGATTTGTTTCAAGAGTATTTACATAGAAATCCTCCAGAAATAGAAATTATGTTTTCCATTGGTTTAATTCTTTGTTCAAGTCCCATATAAAAGATACCTTATAGAATGTCCACTATAAAATTAGTGGAACTAAAGAAACAATTGGATTAATTGAGTAATAAGGGATTTATTCTCCATAGTGTTTCTCCATGGGTATCCCATGTTATTTTTGTTAAGAAAAAAGATGGATCTATGAGGTTGTGTATTGACTACAGGGAGATCATTCCTATAACAATAAACAACAAGTATCGCATACCTCACGTTGATAATTTATTTTACCAAATTCATGGAGCTCAATATTTTTCAAGGATTGATATTCAATGTAGATACCATCAGTTGTGCATGAAGAAAGAAGAAATTATGAAAACATCATTTCGAACCATGTATGAGCATTACAAGTTTACAGTAATGCCTTTTGGATTGACTAATGCACCCTCTGTATTTGTGGATATAATGAATAGTGTTTTCATGGAATATCCTAATGACTTTATAGTGGTATTTATTGATGATATCAGGGTATACTAAAAAAGCTACTAAGTTCATGAAAATCACTCACGCACTATTCTGAAAACCCTCAAAAGAATTGAATTATATGGAATGTTTAGAAAGTGTGAATTCTTGCTTCAATATATTTCTTTTCTTGGCCATATTTTCTCTATGTATGGAATCTCTATTGATCCTTAAATTTCAAATGCAATCCATGAATGGATAACATCGACGAGTATAACTAAGGTATGCAGTTTTATTGGTTTTGCAGGTTATTATCGACGTTTCATCCAGAATTTTTCCTAGTTAGCTAACCCATTAACCAAGATCACACGTTAAGAGGTAAAATTGATTTGAAAAAAAGGTTGTGAAGAATGTTTTGAAGAATTGAAGAAAATATTAGTCGATACTCCTATATTGAATCTACCATTGGGGAACGATGGGTTTCTTATTTATAGCGATTCTTCAAAGAAAGGACTTGGTTGTGTCCTTATACAGAATGATAGAGTTATTGCCTATGCATCACGACATCTAGAAATTCATGAACAAAACTATCCTACTCCTAATCTTCAGTTAGATACCGTAATCTTTGCTATGAAAATATGGTGACACATTCTATAAGGTGAAAATGTGAGATATATACTGATCATAAGAGTTTGATGTATATTTTCTCATAGAAGGAACTCAACATGAGGAAACAACGATGGCTTGAAACACTCAAAGATTGTGATTTCACTATACAATACCACTCGGGGAAGGAAAATATGGTGGAAGATGCTTTGAGTAGAAAAGATCATGGAGTTCTGAATATGATGAGAGTTGAAAGAGATCGTATTTTCATGGATATAGTAAATATAGATATGGGAATAACCATGGAAGGTGGAACATCAAAAAAAAATCAAATGGTTTCAAAACCATCTTTACTAGAAAGGATAAATAGTTCTTAGACCGATGATGAGTAGTTTCAAAATAAAAATAAAGCTATGAATGATGGGATTTTGAGTGACTTCATATGCGAAGATGTAATTTTGAAATTTGGGAAGAGAATTTTTGTTCCCGATATACCTTATCTGAAAAGGGAAATATTGGATGATGCCCATAGCTCAAATTTATCTATACACCCTGGTAGCACCAAGATGTATAGAGATTTGAAAGAACATTTTTTGTGGGATGACATGAAGAGATAGATTGCTGATTTTGTGGCAAGATGTATTTTTTGGCAACAAGTGAATGCTGGAAGACAACATCGTAGAGGAGTATTGCAACTTATTCCTATACCTGAGTGGAAATGGGATGATATTTTGATTAACTTTTTCAGGGGACTACCAACGAATACTAGAAGAAATGATGCAATATGGTTCATTGTTGACCGTCTTACAAAGTCAGATAACTTTATTAATATAATATAAGATGTATCCCATGAATGTATTCAAAGTCTCTATATTAATGAAGTTGTAAAACTTCATGGAGTACCCCTATCGATTATTTCTGATTGTGATCACCATTTTATATCATGATTCTGGAAAATTATTCAGAGATCCTTGGATACTGAACTTCATTTGAGCACTTCTTACCACCCTCAAACTAATGGAAAATCAGAACTGACAATTCAAACCTTATAAGACATGTTGAGATCTTGCTCACTTGACTTTCAATTTGTGTGGGATTAGTATTCACCTCTGGTAGAATTTTCCTATAACAATAGCTTCCATTCAAGTATTCAGATGGCACCATATAAAGTGTTATATAGAATGATATGTCGCACACTAACTTTTCGGGATGATGTTGGTGAACAAAAACTCGTAGGATAGGAACATGTTGATTAAATGATGGAAAATGTAAAGTTTATTCAAACCCACATCAATACTGCTCAATGTAGGAAAATGAGATATGCCGATTTCCGAAGGAAGGATTTGGAATTTTAGGTAGGAGATCATGTTTTCTTGAAGGTATCATCATGGAATGGAGTTATAAGATTCGATAAAAAGGTTAAATTAAGTCCCAGGAACATTGTACATTTCGAAATTCTTGAACGAATTGGGGGTGTAGCTTACTGATTAACAACGCTGCCAAGTCTCTCCCAAGTTCATGATGTGTTCAATGTATAACTGTTGAGAAAATACATGTCTGACCCAACACATGTACTCGCCTTTGAGGAAATTAAAGTGGAGCCTTATCTATCTTATTGTGAAGAGCTTCTCACGATTCTTGATACAAGAGAACAAGTGCTGAGAAGCCGGACGACTCATCTGGTAAAAGTTCTATGGAGAAACCATATGATGGAAGAGGCAATGTGGGAACGTGAGGAACTTATTATTAAGAACCAACCAAATCTTTTAATGCAGTAATATTCTAGAAATTTTGAGGAAGAAATTATTTTACGGTGGGGGGATGATAACCCCCAAACTTCCACAGTACATTTCCCTTTGAATAATTCAATAGCTTGTGTTGTACGCAACTTCGTGTTGAAACAGACCACAACCAATCAAACTAGCCGTTATGAATAGTAATACCTAATTTTTAAAATTTTGTCAATTTTATCTGTCAAAATAGACTTCATTTTTCTATTCAGAATATCGAAATTAGCTTAGGGTGATTTTTTTGTAGTTTTTTTGAAAACATTTTATTTTGGATGAATAGTGAAAACACTAAGTTATTGTTTAAAACCAACATTTTATTTAAATAATTATTTAATTTAATTTAATTTATTCTAGGTCAAAATAGATATAGAATACCTATATATAATAAATTTAATTCATTGGAGTCATTTTATAATAATTTTTTATATATATAAAAATTACTGTATTTTACCTACCTCTTAGGAGAATTCTTATATTTGCATAAAACATAATTTTACCACTTTAGTGAATTGAATTTCAAAAATCTAAGAGAAACGGTTAATATCAGTTAGTAAATTGTGGTTCAATAAGATGAAAATAATTTTTTTTGAATAGTAACATTTGACTATTGTTTACCACTTTTAAAAGTAAAGTAGGTAATTATGGTTAAAAATGAAATCATAATTACCGTTACATGTGTCCTAATTCAATTGTATAAGTATAATTCGACCAAAAACAACCTTAGGAATACAATATGATACCATTTGGTCCACTTGGATTAGACTAGAAAATTTATTATTATTATATTTAAAGAAGAGTTAAAAGAGTTAAATTCAATGATTAATAACTAAACCATTTTTAATATAGGGTTACGAACTATATAAATTCCACTAAAAATATTTATTATAAAGCAAAAAATATTTCCTACATAATGGTATTTCATTTATAATTTTTATACATTAAATAATTTATTTTTTTTGACCCAATGATGGTGCAGTAATTACCTAATTAATGAAATATTAAAATAATTGATATTATAAATATCCAAATAAATGTAAATTCAGACTTCTGATAAATTCCACTAATTAAATAGGTTAATATGACATGTTAGGGTTGATTATATAATTTTTTTTGAAGTTATCATACTGTTATTATTTTCACCAAAACCTAATACTATATAGTGTAAAAATTGACATAATTGAGTTTTTTAAAAAACAATATTGTATTATTAATTGATATAATATTCCTAAAAATATATGGTTCAGAAATAGGACTTATAAAAGGTTATCTATATTAATAATTAACCACTTTTGGTTCTCTTGTCTGGTCATAGTATGTTTATTAACCATATAATGAAAAAATAAAAAGTGACATGCTAAATGTCAAACTATTTATCTAAGAGTTAAATATAAAAGATGCGTTAATATGGGGACCTAAACCTATCTAAAACCTATTGGTTTAGAGTTTTTAGACCCATACCCACCTTATCATAGAAATAAATCATTTTTTATCCGTTAAACTAAAAATGATTTTATTAAAAAATAATATTCCAGTCATTTCCTAACGTGACCCTCACCTCTCTTATAAAAGGTCACTTTCCCTTCATTTAATTTCACACCTCCCAAGCAATTTGGATTGGCCAAACCCTTCCCAAATATCCTCCCAACCTTCCAACCTTCATTATAGAGGGCTTATTTTGGTTATAAATCCTACCTATGGAGTCCTTTTGATTAAATCATTAATAAGAACCCGAAGAAGAGGTAAATTATTCATCACCTATTTCATGTTCTTTTCTTCTTCCACTACCTATTTCTTTGTTCTTTCATTATAAAATAATAAATCCAGTGTCTTCAATATACTGTGATGTTATTATAAAAATGGCACATCCATATTCATTATTATATCCATCATATGAATGAAAAAGGCACCATACATGTGTACATACGGCTTACCGTCTCCCCGTCGTGGTGTAGTTTGTTTTTAAAACAATTAATTATTTGGATAGGTATAATAATGTGTATAAATGATTTAAATAATAAATATAAAAGGTTATTGATTCTATATATATGATATAACATCCTATTACATATGATTTCACCTTTAATATAATGATGTTGTTGCTCGTGCGTACGTATGGATTACTATCTCCACGAACACGATTAGATTCATTATCCATCGTAATCATTCAAGAATAATTTTAATTTTTACAATTAAAATTAATTATTTTAAACATAGTATTATTTTTTATATGAATAAAATACATCATATCCATAACAAAATTGTCTTACATTACAAATCATATAAAGTAAGACAAATCTGTTAACACCTAAAACGATGATACTACTAAGATATTATTAACAAAGCAATATTATAAGATCATATAAGATATCATATTTATGTATATGATTCTTTTATAATTTAAAAACAATTTTTTAACTATTATACAGTAGGTTAACATACCATCGACTAAGGAAATGTACGAGGTAAGGGTTAATTTTATAATCTATTTACTAACTGAGGTTGTTTTTACGTAAGTATCTACTGGGACCTCTTTATCATCCACATCCATGTTTTCTTAAAAATATAATTAAAAAAAATTACTATTAAATATACTATGGTTTAAAGTAATTTATAACCTGATTTTACCATATATGTTTTGAATGGAATCTTTTTTTCGTTTTCCAAACAAGGTACTTTATGGCCTTTTCGACAAAATTATGGTAATAATGTCTTTTTTTAACTTATACGGTGGGTGTGGCTATTTTCAGCAGTTATAACATTGTATAATATTCCCTTAAAATAATATAACAAAATTTTCAAAATAAATATTTTCTTTTATAATTATTTTAATTTTAAATTATTTCAAAAATAAAAAGAGATATTTCTCTCAAATTGTTTTGATTTTATCTATGTCAACATCCATTGATGGATTTCATAGTTGTTTAAATTTGATTGATTATGATACAAATCTTTCATATTTTATTGATGGTTTTGTGATATTTTTTACTATGGATGTGTTAGTTTTATATCATTCATGGTTTATGGATAATATATTGACATTTTGTATGATTGTTTTAATCTGAATGTTTATGTTACATTTAACCATTTTCATATGAGGAATACATTGGACTTAATAAGTGATGGGTGGAGCCTACTATAGCTGATCGATGCATCGGTAGGTCGTATGAGAAAAACTAGTGTCTAGGCCCTAGGCCTTGCCAAAATCTAATTTGTAGTCTTAGAACAAGGCCTTGAATATGTTGTTATGAAGTCTGGCATTTTGCATTCCGTAATTATGAAAGTGGATATTGGTATTGCATGTGATTATTCCACTTGTAGAATATCCATGTGAATAAGTAAAGGGAATTAGTTGATTTTATCTTTTCCATATTATACTAATTTTTACATTTAATAGGCTTTTGTTTTAGTCTGATACATTGCCTTAAATGTTTATGATTATTTATGAATGTTTTTCTATATTTTTATCCATAATGATCATTTGATCTCACCACATTCTACATTTTATTTTTCCCAGGATGTGAAGAAGTATTATATGACTGACCTATTGGGATAGTCTGAGGGATATGAGCGTGGTCTATAGAGACAATATTATTGTCATTTTTAATTTTATAATGTAATGTAAAACTTATGAATGTATATAGTACAACCAATGCAACTAAACTAATCGGTCTTTCGAGACATGATCTCTTGTTATTATTCCAATGTTATATAATAATACACCGACTCTGGGTAACTGGGGTCAGGGCATTACAGGTCTCATGCGAAATGATCCCCCCATGCTATTTATATGCACCAGGCTACCTATCATCATATTGGAATTTCCACCAGTGTACATCAGGAGCTGTTCATCATGAGATCTCATCACGAACGAACTAGTTTTACCATGTTTTATGTGACTCTCCCACAAAATCAGATCCTCCTTTACTGTTATCTCCCATTTTGAGGGGGGGGGTATTTTTTGGTGCCTAAAGACATTCCCTATGATATTGCGAGAGGCCACAATTGATTTGAAGTGAATTTAGTTAGAAAAATCCCCAAATTCATTTAAAAGGGTCTTATTTGTGCAAAGTTCTATCATGAATATTCAGTAACCACCATGATCATGTGAGGTCGCGATGGTGATCTCAATGGGAATGAATCCACCCGATAACCACGCAGACATATTAATGGTCGGCTTTATGATCTAGACCAATCCATAGTCATTCATGGATCCCCAATTCACCTATTATCATGCCTCTTATGATTGTGAGCTGTTGGGTCCAAAAATATTTGGCTCATACTACCTCAATGGGATGGCTACCCTGACCATTCAGCATTCAATTCCTTGATTTGTGAAGCTCCTGAGCACACAAACCTAAATTGAAAATGAACCATTCAGGGTATTTGATCACCACTAAAACCACATTCCCATTTTCATAAATACCCAAACCTAATATGATGTTACCTTTCATGAAGGATTACATCCTTCATAGTTAAAGAATATCATTGATTTTACTTGAGGCGTCATGGATCATTAATCCTTTTTGATGAATTCGTTTAAAAAATAATGACTATATTCCAAGGAAGGGTCACCATTTTTTATGAATCATGTTGAATCATGGAAGCCCTTCCCCCTAAAAAGAACATGTTCTTCACAATGGAAAACATAATGAGGAATCCTTATTTTCGAATCCTTTTTCATGGGACTCAAAAGTTTTCCTCCCTTTGGTTGACATCTCTTCATGAAGGTGGAGTGTCTCATCTTTCCACACCAATCCGTGATTGGTTCAGTTGTTCATTAAGTTTATATGTTACATGTTCCACCATTTCCCATAGCCTACTCAACTTTAAGTTTGCCACAATACTCTTATTTAACTCTTTTTTCTCATCATAGGTACACATACATTTTTTTATCTCAATATATGAACACTAATGTGGTCCCCAGAACTGAGAAATCCTCCACAACATTAAAACATCCAATTTATAAATCCAGGTTCATCCTAATGGTTAGTGGGATATGGTTATGTAAGACCAATGGTGGAAGATTTAATCACCCATGTCTGGGATACAGGATGCAAAACAACCTATCACCCACATCCTCATCACAAGATGATAAACTTTGACATTTTAATCAGTTTATTTGTGGCATGGGATAATCATTATATCGACCACCATCATAGAAGGCCATATCTTTCTCACATGGAATTAGATCATCTTTAAATGGAATGAATTTCCCCTTGGCATCCCTTCTACAGTAATACCTTTGTATTTCATGTAGTAGGGAACACTCTTCCTCTTTTTTTCTCCCCCAAACTAGGAAAAGAGAGGGGATGGGTAGTGGGAACCTTTACATACCTCTCCATTTGTGTTTCTTCTAAATGGTCCACTTCATTGTGTAATCCCCATTCACATGGAGTGAGATAATCCTCACATGGAATTAAATCCACCTCATCCAGCTCCTATGAATAATCCCCACACCATCTTCTGTGAGTGAACCCCTGACGACAAGACTATCAGTGCTCCTGCTTCTCCTTGTTTCTCACAATGATCCTGACTCACATGTGCTTCGATTTTATTAGCCACCATTACATACATCCAACATCCACATATAATTGTCCAAATTATTAGGTGTATGACCTTACAACATCGTCCATCCATGGAACTTTCCATGCATATGGCCCTGATCAATTTTCCCGAACTATATAGACATTGATTCCCAACTAACTGTGTTATGTAGGAACCCTCCACAAGGATAAAGACCAACATCTATTCCCATAATATTCTTTCCCATGAGTCACCATGTATCAGTAGGATCATGCCCCTACATGGGGTCACATCTTCTTAATGTCCCCATGGGTCACTTCGTTGCATAAGCCCCATCCAAGTCCCATTTCCCTGGGCCTCCTCTGCAAGTGTAATCCAAGACACCCCTCATCGAACTACGTGGAATTTTATTCCCAACCAAATTGGATACGTAGGAAACCTTCTTGTGGTCCAAACCCAATATTTCATCCATCATATCAATTTCAACCATATCTCATCCACACCCATCCTAATTTTTGGGACTTGGGTCCACACATCTGGGTGAGATCATTCAATCAATATGGGAATCTATTTTGTGTAAGACCCATACAATCCTTTTTTTCTATTAGATTTACTAGAGAATTTAGCTATGCATAGGCCCTAAACCATCCAACCAAGAGAAATACTCTAGTGAATGGTAGTTGAAAAAGTGTAATCTACATACCGTACCCTCCCGAACTATGTGGGTTTTGATACTTGTATTCTAAACATGGTATATATGAAAAATCCCTAAGGATCAGTCTCAACCAATAGATAACATTAGTGAACAATAAATGAGATTCACTAATCCATTTTCCATCATAATTGGTGTCTAGATCAACCTTCAGGCATGACATTTTCCCTTTTTGGGACACAGTTCCCTAGATCCATCTCCAATGGATGCTCGGATCCAACCATTTGTAAACCCTTCAGGTTCTCCCACCTAGTGATGTTTCTCCTTGGTCCACCTCCATGGGGAATTCATATTATTCTCACATTGTCTATAATAGATTTTTAAACATGTGACCCATATCCATGATAATCTAGATCATGATAAACATGGGATTAATGATGTAAAATCCATGGAAAATATGTTCCTACAGTATTATCTACCTCATGAAAAACAAGGTATTATTGAGCTTAAATCCATAGAAGATATAAAATTGGAATTAGATACCCCATGATCGATATGGGAAGCCTCGGGTTCAGTGCATGAGATCCTTCCATACCGGTGATCAATGCTCCATTATTGAGACATTCCATCGATGACCCACATGACCACTCACATGAACGCTAGTTTCTTCCATTTGAAGACAATTTTGAGTGTCTAGATAGATGTTTTATAATTATCCAAAATCCTCAAATATATGAAATTTGGAATGATGTTCAGGAATATTATAAAATCTATGAGGGATACTTGGTCTTGGTGATTATTTCAATTGAGTAATCCATTGAAAAATGATCTAACGTCCCATAATAACATTTCAATCCAGGAAACAATATCAATGAAAAATTGAAGAATGTTTCCCGCCTTTAGAAAATTGGAATGAGTGGTAAAATAACGAACTATATTGACACCAATGACACTCTTGGTGGATACACCCCAGTGAAAGTGTCAGAGAATGGGGAATTATACCAAAGAAAATCCAAAAATATTTCTAAGGGCCTCTATCCAAACAAAAATACTAATCTAGTGAAACCGTCATTCACAGAAAATTGTCTAGCTACGAAAACTATTTATTTCAAGACTAATGTGGGGGTGAGACAATCTCATATTCATATATCATATATTGGAAACACACACAGCATGTAACCCATGAGTCACCTGAAGGACCAATTCCCTTTCCATTAAACTGTTTTATATAATGTTAGTAGTATGAAGTAGACTTGCCACAATATTCACAACAACGAAGGCAATAGGTCCATCTAAGAAGTGTTTACAAGAGCACCTGTTTTACTATGTTCCAAATGGGGCTCAAACACACTTCAATAATTCACCTGTTTCCAAAGGGAATCCAAAAAAAATTCACCACATGTGAAACCATTTTTCAATCCACAAAAGGCACATCACTTCCCAATCCAATACCATTTACAGAAATAACCATTTATGAAACCACCTGTAGGAATCAAACCCATCATTTCAAAAATATGAAAACAAATATTTATGATTTAAAAATAATTTTAAAAAAAATCCATTAAATCACTCACACAACATTTTTTAATCAAAACCACATTTAAGATCATTCGTGAAACTAAAAACCATCTTCTTAGAACAAAAATACATTTAAAAAACCCAAAACATAAATTAGAAATCAGAAATATCTTAAAAAATGGGACTACGTATTTAATAAAGCACTTGTTCTATGACACTGAACAATGAAACACAACATAATTCAAAAAATATTATTAAAGCCACCACATTTAATTTCAATAAATTATTCTATAAATCATAAATCACTATTCAAAATCCATTTAAGGTGTGATAAACATGAAACCATGGATTATTATATTTAATAGAAAAGTTAAAAGGAACTCCTATGACAATATCATGGCACATCAACAATTACCACCTTAAAAAATTTATGTAGTATCATGAATGAAATAATATCAATGAGAAAATTGAACATAGAAAAATAAACATAGTGAAACAATAACCCTAAATCTATGAGACTAAGTGAGAAGAAGAAATCTAGATAAAAGGGAAGAAGATGGAAGGGGATGAATAGATGATTAAATACATTGAAGATCTATCCTGAAAACATAAATAAATAACCATATAATCGCCATGGAAGCAGGTGGGAGGAGTGTTTAATATGGGATGAACATTCTTGTCTTGTACGAACCTAAATAGGGGAGAAATATGGTGATTTTTGGTTAAATATTAAAGTGGGTAAAAGAGTAAAATCACATTGTAAATTACATAGAGAGGTTGCATGGTTATCCTGCACAGTTTAACATAGAGTGCGACAACCGTGCATCCTTAATTTATAAATATTAAAGAGATTCACATTAAGACCACATAGTGTTCCAAATAGTGTGACAATTGTGAGGTCACCACTATCCAAAATGGCACTTTGGTCACACAGTTTCCTAGGTGAAGGCACGCAGTTTCATCTAATCATTCTCTAACTATGTGCCATCTAATTTCAATTAAAAAAATATTTTTTCATGAAAAAATTATGGGGAACCCAAGGATGAATGAAAAAATGAAAAAAATAATACCTAAAAAAAATTCACAGATTGGAAAACTTTACCCACCATGAAAACATTCCACCCTAGTGTGTCACATAATATACATTTGGTTGATTCAAAGGACATATTTTATATGATCTGATTATTCAACTCCTCAAACAGAAGAACATCTCAACCACTGAAAATTATTACTTTTTCCTCTTGTAATAAACAATTCAATGAATCAAAACCACTTCTCTAAAAAAGGAGGAAAACGAGATCTATAACATATACCACTTTTTTCAAACAAGATCATTGGACAAGCTCTAAATGAACAATGTTCACTTAGAGGAAATACTCCGAACCAACAAAACCACACAAATTAACATGTTTCTAAGATAAACTATAGATTAAACCAGATTACCAATATGGGAGGCTGGAATAGACTCTACAGCTTTTGAAATAAAATAAAACTGATCAACTCCAAAAAAAATCCTGGAGGAGATTCACTGTGGGTATCCCCACAATTAAAAACTAAAACTCCTCAAAATAACAGACATGAGAACCCCACCATATGGAAAACCAGGATCTCTCCATGTAGAACATCCTAGGAAATCCCAACCAAATGGAAGGTCAAACCATGCTTTAGTATCTCTATAATATACAACAATCTCTAGATAAGCACAAGCCAAAATTGAACCTGACCAACAAGGGCTAGCCACATAAATATAACAAAATGGAAATTCACATCAGAAAATAGAAAAACCAAAATAATTGTATGAATTTAAGACAACCAATTATTCTTTTATTATTATAAACATAAATTAAAAAGGAAACAAAATGATGAAAGTTAATACTTCATACACCCCAATGGTGATGGAAAGAGAAGAATCAATGTTCCTCATAAACTCAAAGATTTTTAAATGTGTGGAAAGCTTTACTCAAGTACCTTCAGCTGAATTCTTGATGTATTTAAGAATCTATTCCCCCAAAGTTAGAATCTGATAATATCCATCCATTATTGACAAATGACCACACAACGACTTCAACAGAACCAATGGAAACATAAAATCCATGAGACTCGATTTTCACTAATAAGTCAGTTTCACCAATATAGGGATTTAGATAATTCATACACATTATCCTATTTCAATCAAATGTTAAGAATCGAGAACAAGGAACACAATGGAACACACCTCCATATAGAATGGGGATATCCTAATTTATATTATAAAAAAATACTTAAATGAAAACAAAATTTCTCAAAATATTATAACACAATTTTCTTCAACATGGAATGGAAACAACTACCAAACACAACCATGAAAATAGAAAGAGTGATCCCAAGATAGGGACATCAAAATGAACTCAAACCAATATATCCCTCTAGAAAATGGGATAGGGTTTTCCATAATGGGGTGGATCTAGGTACATATAGTTTCATATCAACGCCCCAATAAAACTATTGCAAGTGAGGTAGGAATACAAAAGTACTAATGGTATTAGGATCACTCATATATGATGAATTATTTTGATCCAACTAGCCACACTAATCACACATCATGATCTGAGGTCCAGAAATTGATGACCAAACACTCCCTCAGGCCTACATCCCAAGGTCCTACAACCCAATGCCATGTACCTTGAAAACCCATAAAAAGGTATCTCTAAAAACTAGGTACTCAAAAGAACCTATGATTCAATACCATTTTATATGAAACCAACCTAGGTTGACCCTAAACCATTCACCCATGTCAACCCGAGATAAGGCCTGAGAGCGATTCCATATCCTCATAGGTAGGAACATAATGTCGAGGAATCAAAAGAAAAACAAATGAAAGGATTTCACCCAATATAAATAAATAAAATAGTTTAAATAAATAGATCATCCCAATGGAATAAATACATTTCGAAAAACAAAATATCATTTATAGATAAGCTAAAAAATACATGAAACTGAACAAAATCACAAAAAATAAACCTAAATACCACAAAGTCTCCATGTAGACCCAATTATTACTCTCTGATACCAAAACCAACCCTCTCCCATGGTGATCGAAGCCAAGCCCAAACCTATATCAAAACCTAATAAGATTAATGAAATATAGGAGTGAGAATTAAAACATGGTTGGTATTCCCTAACAATATATTATCAATGCACTTATTTTTAAATTAAAATATTAATTAATTTTAGGATTTAAATATAATAAAAAAGTAATCTTTCCACACCCAAATTCCACATTAAAAAATCATGGACCATTTACCTTTCCCCATTCAAATATAGATTCTTTTCAAAGAAGCATACATTAACATTTTTGAGGGGCAAGATGATGTTTTTGTTCAACAAAATTGGAAAGGTACTGTAAAACGTTTCCAAAACACATGTCACAAACAATTTAAATCTAACACATAACTTTAATCCAAAATGTAAACCATACCAAAATTAGTATAAATGATCACATAACTAGGAAAATGGATGAATAACATGCTAGAGTAATCAACCAGCAAAGAAACTTAATTATTAACCATAGATTACTGATTTCTAGAAGAACAAGGGAAAAATAAGAGAATAGGTTATAATGTAGAACATAATATACATATTTAATCATCCCAATTCATGCCTCAACTTATGAAATAAATACTATCCCACACACTCGATCACAGCCGACCTAGTCTAACTGAGGTTAATTATCCCAAAAGGAATGAAAAAAATCATGATAAGGGTCACTATATAGAGATAAATCATAATCTAGTGAAACATACATTCAATGAAAATCCACTTGATATGCTAGGTTCCCATGTTAAGACTAATGTGGGGGTGAGCCATCAATTTCAAACATGCATCCAATAACATGCACACATATATTATACAATAACCTCACACAATAAGTCAATCACGAGGAACCCTAATGAACTGTTCTTTTTCCATTCCACTATTTTATCCCAAGGGAGTCCAATGTTGTATACCTCCAGTAATATTCAACAACAATTAAGCAACATGACCATAAAAGGAGCGTTTTCAAGACCACCACTTTTAAAAAATGCTAAATGGGCCACAAATACCTTTCATAGATTCACTTTTTTCCAAAGGGAAAAAACATTTTCAACACAAAACAAACCATTTTCCAATCAACCAAAAATTAATCAATTTAAAATCCAAAACAATTTTGGGAATGGACCTTTTCATAACACACCAATTTTTAAATAACTAAACCCACCGTTTCAAAAAGTTTAAAACAGACATTTATGATTTTATAACCATTTACCAATAATATAAATTTTTGAACTCACAAAATATTTGAAAACAAAAACCGATTATAAGTTAATTAATGAAACACAAAACCATAATTTCAGAAGTCAAATACATTTATAAATCCAAATAAATTCATTATAAATCACCAATCTCATACAAAATCCAATGAATCATTTTATCAAACAATATGTTTGAAACACTCCAAAAAAATTTACTTACCTAAAACAATTAAGAAATCAACCTCATTTCATATCAAAAAATTATTCAAAAAATAATACATCACTATTTAAATTCCATTGATGGTGAGGAAAACATGAAACCTATGATTCTTAAATTTAATGGACAAGTGCATAGGGAAACCTATCTCAAACTCACAGTGTTTGGATAATACCCACCCGAAACAAATCTGTGGAGGCTCATGAAAGAAATAACATCCAAGAGCAACCTTAAACAAGATGAACCCCCAAAAAACATTGAGAAATGAGATCCGTTGTTCTAAGAGTCTAATGTAGAAGATTAATTAAAAAGAAAATGGATGAATAAGGAATATGGGTAAGGAATGAAGGATTACCTAGAACTTGTAGCCCTAAAACTTGAATAAATCAACATATAATCAGCATGGAGGGAAGTGGGATGTGTGAGTAATAATGGAGTAACCTCATTGGGTTTTATAAAAAATGTAAGTGGAATAGGGTTGTTTGGTGTTAAATACTAAATAGGTAATTAGTGTAAAATTAGATCTTTAATGTTATTGAAAGGTAACATGGTTGGTCGGTATGGTATCCCAAACTGTGCAGAAACATTGTGTACCTCAATGTTCAAGAAGAACAATATGCATGTCTAGCCTACAAGGATTTCCAAACAATGTGGTAACCATTATCCAGAATGGAACGTTGGTCAAATGGTTTCGTACGTGAAGGTGCATGGTTTCCTTTAACAATGCACCAACCAAGTGCCCCCATCTATCAAGAACAAATAGTCCATTTTTCACAAAAACGTCATGGGGAAACCGAAGGTAAAATGGAAAACAATAAATTAAAAATGAATTAAAAAAAATATTAGATTTGAAAAAACCTTATTTTAATCAATTAAATCGAATTTTAATATTATAGAAGTCCCATAGATATTATAAAATTCCTAATGATTGACTATTATAATTCATGTTTTAATGTTATTTCATGCCCTAAATTCTAATATGATTCATGATAAATTATGTTTCACTTTTTATATATCACTATAATTATCTTTAATACAGTTGAAAAAACCATGAATATGGTTTATGAGTACTTTTAATTCAATTTGAATGATATTTATTTTGATAATAGATATCATTGTTCTCTAAATCAAAACCTTATATTTTCTTAAATTATAATGGATCATATAAATATAAATAATTATCATTTTTGGAATATTTCTTATTTATGAAATGATACCATATCTCCCAATGAACAATTTATGTATTATCATTTATGGGATAGAAATTAAAAATAATGATTGTTCATATAGGGGGGTCTAAGTGAAGGACATTCAAAGAGTACATGTAGATATATAATTTTATGAGGATACTAGATAAATATTAAACATTGGTGATTTTTTTTCACAATTTTTAAAAATTGAATTATTTTTCATCTAATGTCAATATGTCGAAGAAGTAATTATGATGTTGAATAAAAATTGTAATCTGATGTACTGATTAGGAATATTAAGGAATCAAATATTTTTGAAGAATAGATGATGTTCTAAAGGATTTTTATACATGTTATATATTTTTAATGATTAGATGAAATATATAAGAATATTAATTTGAATAAAAAGGTATTTATTTATTAATGAGTTTTAATGAATCATGAAGAGAAAAATTATTTCATTATTTAAGGAGTTTCAGGGAGAATTAAAATATTTAACATGAATTTAATATCTATACGGTGAATACCTTTTGAATAATTTACATCCAAAATTTTCGGAATTTGATAATTATGTTGATATTTTTTATGAGTGTTAATTAATATGTGGTAAATGTTTCTCGTAGGGTATGTATAGTACATTTTCTATATTTTATGAAGGAGTTAAAAAAATATGGAAAATCAAACCCATACAAGCCTGGAGTGTTTATGAAGTGTGGGAAGAGAATGAATAGGCTAGAATCTGGAGTAAATAAGAGTTTTTCATCAAATGTTTAGGGTGTTATCTGAGGCCATAAGGAGAGAACCGCCACCCATTTTGAGCTATTCTAGATGAATAATTGATAAATGTTTAACATTAAAGAGTGTTATCCTAACTGACGTTATGTTGTGGGATAAGCGGGGTTTATGTATTGTTAATCCATTTTAAATGAAGCACACAGACATGATATTTGAATGGGAAACCATTTTTTGGATTTTTCTCTAATCTCAAGCCCTGTTAGAGTTGTGTGCATACAAATCGAACACATGTCGAAAATCGTGATACACTCTGAGATAAATGACCACCAAAAAGATATATATTTGACCAAAATATAATGATAAAGATTAACAAAAAAGAGATGAATTGTGATGATCATTATAATTAACATTGTAATTTGAATGACTTCGGTTTTCACTTTGTCGGCAAAGACACTGTGAGGCCCAAAGGATAAGAATATATACCTTGGAAGACAAATTGTTTTGGGAAAACATCATACCACTATGTAAAGATAAAAATTATTCAATTTGAATTTATATTTATTATTGAACATATCACTATAATATTATCTTTATTCTTATAGAGAGGAAAGGAGAATAAATTTTGGAATGTCTTGATAAATGGGAGGATATGCATATGTTAAGGTAACTTATGTTTTGTTCTGGATAAATAACAGTACTTCATTTTTTCATATGGTTTATATGAAAACTAAAATAAATATTTAATGTTACTGGGAATGTTTTATTTAGGGGGAATCAAAACATCAATAAAGGATTAGATAATTACATCGTAAGATATATGGATATGTCAAGGATATTTTGAAGATTTTATATGATGAATTAAATTTATACAGTTCTTGTTGATGCATTGTTTCATTAAAAAATATTTCATTAGTTGTTAATTCATGTTTTAGGAATATTAAATGAGTAAGAAGAAAAAATTATATGTGGGGTCATTGTATACCACAAATGAGGTTGGAAATATTATTCTTCCATGAATTATTATATGTATAAATAGTCCAAAATAAATTATAATTGATAGAATAGGTATGTGTGATTTGAGATATAATAACTTGTTATGACTCAGGTTAATCCCTATAAGACTTTTAAATATTTTCAATAATATTTCCAAAGACAGGTGCAGTGTTTTAATATGATTTTAATCCTTGGAGAGCCTTTTCAAGTGATATTAAAAGTATTAAAAATATTTAATCATGCATGTGAAGTTTCATTTGAAAGATGATATATCTCCTAAGTAGAGTATCAGATTATAATTATAAGGTTGTGGTTGAGTTCGAAATGTTTTTCTAACCCTAAGCATGAAATTAAAATTATCATCACTTGGTGTCATGTCAGATAAAATATGGTGGAGTGTGTGTTGGAAGGTATGACAATGGAAGAATTGATTTAAATAAAATTAAATTAATCACATACCACACCCCTTTGGTATTCACAGAATGTGACCCTCCTCTCTTCCCCATTAGTGACAAATTACTTGAGCACGAGATCGAGCAAATGAAGCACTTCTAAACTCAGATCTTGATGTAGACAACTCTTGGATAATGAAAATGCAGCTTCCAAGTGATGATTCGACCTCAAATCATTGACCTTTTTCAACAAGGATGGTGGTTTGAATTTTAATTCCTGAGCCCATTTTTATGCATCATTTTATGGTTATAGAGCTCCTATATGATCCCTAGGAACCCCTTGACGGTCAGACTATGTTTTTAGGGGTGAATGTGGTGATTCGAGATGCTCACAATTAAATTCATAATATATTTTCCACATACACAGCATGTAGCAAAAAGGAACATACCATGTGTTCCCATTCGAGAAATATGATTTTTGGGGAAAAATGTCGTCTACAGTAGGTTACATGCCGTATAGTGACACCATGTTGTCTGGAATGAGGACATGGCTAGGGAATCCATGGGAATGTACATGTATAGGTAAAATTACATGGCCAAAGTACACTATCATGGTGTTCTATACATAGACACAGGCAGAAGAAATGACTATGAGGCCATTTGGGGAGGACCCATAGTGTACACTGGTGTACATCATGTGTGGACCCACATGCCCATCCATGTCGTGTGCTTAAAGGAAAAAACTGAGTGTTTAGGCTGGGTCACACGCAATGTAGACCCAATTACACACTATGTAGTCTCCCCTACAAGTTGCTTCAAAGTGGTACATCTCTTCCACAAGTGCTCCGATTCAGTCTTTTGAGTATCCTATCTAGAGAAATTTTCCATGTAGAATAGGATTTTGGCCATTGTTTGGGACTATGATATTTGAGGTTCGGTTATTTTGAGGGTCTCATTATTTCAATACATTTAGACTAGCAACATTTGAGAGATATCCATTGGTCTATTCCTATGGATGTTCACTGTGGTATTACTTACATGGTTTAGGATTGTGATCCCATTAATAGGATGATCATGCATAGAGTTTTTGTATCCATCTAGAGAAGCTAGGGTGGGAACCACTAACATTACATAAGAGTTGTATTATCCTTCTAGAGGGAGTGGGGTGGGATCCTCTGCAATATCATTTCCATATTTTAGTTTCTTGGTATCACCATTACCAACACTAAATGGGTGACGATCCCCTATGTAGAAAGACATCCGAGAAAGGCTAGAGGTATCTTACGGGATACAATCCCCTATATAGATGGTGGTGATTGTAGGGTTACAACATTATTGGTTATACAATCCCATAATTGGAAGTTTGTTTCTATGGTTTGATGGCATTGTTGGTGATTTGAGACCTAATTTGCGAGTTATAGAAAATGGTTTTTGTGTAATCATCATGACTGACACAACATGAGCGGAAATCATCTATTTGAGTGAATTGATCTAAAGGTTTCTATGTTTGGTTTTGGTGTCCCCAAGTCAATCCTAGTAGTGATACCCTATTTGAGATAGTTATTTGGGTCAATATATTTCATTTTTGGTGTCCATTAGTGGGTTATAAGAGTGACCCAATATCTGAGGAGATGTGGATTAAGTGTTTTCTAGAATAGGTTCATACTGCCCCTAGTGGATCATGGGTGTAACACCCCGAGATTTTATGAGAAATATTCTTTTTTATTTCTTTGATGTATTGTGTTGTACAATACACCATTATTATCATGCGCTATACGCAACACCATATTAGGTTTTAGTATACGCAAACACTATTCTTGTCTTGTGTTGCATGCAAGAGCGACCTTCCTCAATAGCATGTGTTGTACACAATACCGAGTTTCACTAAACAATAATATATTGTCCTAATATTATTATGAAATAGCTGTTATGAATAGTATTAACCGCATTTTGAACTTTATAACATTATAATTCATCTTACTCATTTTCTTGAACAATTTATGTGATCAAAATAAATTTTTCGTATAAAGGAAATATTTTTCAAAAAATGCAGTTTTGCCACCTTATGATGGTGCACCCACTCTAAATTTTGTTTTTGACATGTTTATAAGTTCAATTTGACAAATAAAACTTTATCCTTGTAATCAGGATATAAAAATTTACTTTGGATAAATTTTTGACATTATTCTGATTACCTTTATATTTTGATGAATAGTAAAAATACGCTAAATTTTAATTAAAAACAACTTTTTTTATCGAGAGAACATATATGCTTAAATTAAAATATTGAATGGTTTTAAATTATAAAAAGAATATATTTTTACCATTTAATATAATATAAGTCATTAGCATTAATTTTATATTGAATTCATAAGTAAAAACAATTCAATCTTTTGCAATGTTTTAACATTTAAAACCCATTTTCTCAACAGCATGATTAATTTTAAATTAAACACTGAAACTTAGATGTTTTGAATTTGGAAAAATTGATTCCATTTTTGGAATCAGTAGGTCAAAATTATTTTAATAGGCTACATTCTATTTTTATACATTATGAATAGTAACTACGGTAAATTTTATTTACTATAGTTAAAGGTAAATAGGGTAATTAAGGGTAAAATAAGATTATGAAATTACCCTAACACCTGCAAAAATTCTATTGGATGAGTGAATGTTTCCCCATATCACCTAAGGGTTGTAATAGAATCATTTTATGGGCATTTGACCATGAAAATGATGTAATTATTATTAAAACCAAAGAAAGTGACAACATGTCACTCTCTTATATCTTATAAGTGTTATAATTTTAATTTAGAGATAAACTTCATAAAACATCGAACATAAATAGTCCACAGAATGAGAATAAAATTATCTACATCATGTTAATTTATTTAGAATTTTTAGGTATTAAATAATTATCATCAATGATGACATAATAGTGATGTATAAATTATTTGTTCATTGACATATCAAATAAATCATTTTAAAAATAATAAAATAAATATTATATGAACTATTTAATGTTCTGCATGAAGTTTATAGATAAATATGACATGTTATGAATCTATTAAATATTTTGGTTCGAATATATTCTCTGTGTGGATTTTATTTAAATTCAAATAAATGAATAATGAAAAAATTCACACAATTGTTATTTTATAAAAACAACATATTATTTAATTGTTTAAAAATAACAAAATTATTTGAAAATTATAAATTTATATTTATATTTTCTAAAATGTCATAAAGTATCCAATTATGGACAATTCACAACACATAAGTAATTATTTATAAATATTAAATATTTAGAATATTATTACCACAAATAAAATTAAATATATTAAATAAGGATAAATCAAGGTGATAGGGTTTAAAATAAATTTCCAACATGTCGAAATTTTATTGGTTGATGATATTACAACCCTATCACATATCATCTTTTAATTTGAGTAATTTTTGATGTTTTTAGGTGGGGATTGAGTTTATTATAAATTAATGTTTTAGAGGTTTCCAAAAGTTCCCCTCTCTTCTCTTATAAAACAGAACCTCCTCCCTCTCCTCTTCACAATACTTTCAGCCTTAAATCTCGGCCAAACTCTGTCCATTTCTCTTCTCCACTTAATTATAAACATACTAGAGGTCCTGGACTTCTTCAAATACCAACTTTTGTTCCCTAAGAGGAGGTTTAGAAGAGGCGCGTCGAAGAAGAGGTGATATCCATTACTGATTCATTAAAATTAATTTCTTCTTATACTTCCTCTTATTTTTTTTGTTTCATAATAAAGTAATAACATAAATATCACCAATATACTGATATGTTATTATAAATACGAAAAAACCATATTTCACTTTCTATCCATCCTACAGAAAACGAAATCACCGCACGTGCGTGCGTACGAAATACCATCTCCACGCCGTGGTGTAATCTGTTTTCCACAACCACCTAACTTGGATGGGTATAATAGTGTAAAGAATAACTATATGTGATTATTATAACATTATAATAATTCTGATATATTATATAATCCACTCCAATACCAAGCAACAATTTTTGGAACGATATCATTGCTCATGCGTACGTACGAATTACCGTCTCCAGGATGCGATGAGATTAAATCTACATGTCAACCATTCAAGAATGGTTATAATGTATATATAATACATAATAATGAAATATATGACATAATAATGATAATTTATTTATGTAAATATATGTTTCATTGATTTAATTCCATTCAATTCAATAAGGAAATGAAAACATCGTTCATGCGTACGTACGGTCTACCGTCTCCATGAACGGTGTATTTTATTTCATTTATCTATATTATATATATATATATTGAATATATATGATATATAAATTATGTTTTAAATTCTGGAAGTAATTAAATCATGATATATGTAATAATAACATCAAGAACAACAAGTCCAAACACATACGATAAATGAAACGATTTCACCCAAAACGCTGCTTTAACATGGAATTGACAAATGAACGGGTAATATAAAGTCATAAGGGAATCATATATGATATCATAAATATTATTATGGCACTATTACAAGTTAATAATATTTTTTAACCCACTATACAGGATCCTTGGACACATACGGATGAAATTGGACATAAGGTAAGTGATAATTATTCCAATCTCGTTCTCATCCGAGATTGTTTATTCCTAAGTATTTACTAGGGTTATGTTTATCATCCATGTCCATGTTTTCTCAAAATGTTTTCATAAAATGTTTTCTATTCTTCCATGTATGATTAAATTCAGTTTTACACTTTTTTACTTCTACCACAAGGAATGGAAGGAATCTCTCTTTTGTTTACCATACGGGGTACTTTTTGAATTTTCCAGAAAAAGTACAAGGAGAATGACTTTTTTAACTTAAATGGAATGAAAATATTTTTACATTTTTATAACACATTATTTTAATAAAGCTTACTCTTCATTATTTGATGATTATTTTCAAAAAAAATCCTTTTCTTTTAGAATTAAATTGAATTTTTTGAAAATAAAATGATTTTGAAGATGAAAGGATATTTTCCTTAAGAATTCATTTCAAGTGTTTTATCAAAACTATTTTCCATATAAGATGACATTATTTAATATGGGTATGTTTCAATTATATTATTTGATGTTGTTTATGATGAAATGATATCCATTTATTTTATATGGATTATGTTATGATGGGATGATGTTTATGTAACCCATTTTATTCTTTGGGTTATGATGAATGATTTGTGTTTATTTTTTGGCACATGTAAGAATGATTTCATTTTGAGATGGGTGTGATATATATCTCCCTCCAATTCATTGGCTAAATATTTATATCTCATTATATAGACATGTCTGGAATAACAAGTAAATCTGTTTCAGTAATATAGGGCTAGAACGACAAGTAAACACGGTTCAGTAATGGATTTTGTCCACAATGATGATCCTAGCAGCAATGCTTTGCCTACAGTGGAAATCATATCATGCGATTAAGGTTTTGAAACAATTAGATGTTTTGTTACCATGACATTTTATCATTATTGATGTTTCTTTATGATATATTCCTTATATACTGTAATGTTTTATATCATTTCTCATGATTTTGATGTTTAAATTTTATGTTCATGTTTTTACATTCAAATGTTTATGAATTGTTTTATGTTCTCCAAGTTTACCCTTACTGAGTATTTGAGATCACATTTTTTATGTTTTCTTTTCCATAATATATAAATAATGGTTTTAGGTATGAAAAAAGGGGAAGAACTTTATGTGAGATATTGAAGATCTTTCACCATTATTAGAATATTTTTTTCTGAGTTTCCAAAGACACTAAACTATTACAGTCCTTGGGTGTCTGTTTTTGTTATGTATTAAGTATTACGCAAAAGTAATGTAATGTCAATTTTTTTAAGGATTTGGGTCTCTACAATTGGTATTAGAGGAAATTTTTAGTTAAACTTTGGAAACTAGGATGCGATAACTTTAGTGAGATCCCAAGAGATATTTCTAAGGTATGCCTAGGGATGTCCCTAAGGTTATGTATAATGTATAGGTTACAATCCTAGAATTTTTATAAAGATCATGAATAACCTATGATTAAACCTAAAAAGTTAGAGGTTGAAATTAATCCCACTTTATTATATTGTTTTCCTAGCATGATTTCTTCCTCTCACACTATTCCTTTTGAGTTTTAGACGATGGCTGGAACCCGAAGGAACCATTTTGATCAATTTAGTGGAAAATGCAATGATTTTCCTCTTGAAAAAACCAATGTTATGGGAGATGGAGTGAAAAATTTTATTGTTATACATACAAAAGCTATGAATCATTCAGGACTTCTAAATGAGAAGAGAATGGAACTATATTTTATTGAGTCCTTCATGAGGCAACGTCCACCTTCATTCAGTGGGTCTTCTGGTCCACTTATTGCTGAACAATGGATCAGTACCATTGAAAAGATATTTTCCATACTTCGCTGTTCAGAACAAGAAAACGTCATTCTAGGTGTTTACTTTTTAGAAGGTGAATTAGACTAGTGGTGGACTCTAATTAAGAATACAGGGCCCCAAGATGAAATTGAATCCATGTAATGGGATGAGTTCAAGAACTTGTTTTTCAATAAGTACGTCCCTTGTATTCTTAGAACAAAGATGGAAAAGGAGTTCCTTGAGCTTAAGAAAATGGATGATGAATTTGTTGGTATATATGAGGTGAATTTTACAATGCTTGTGAGGTATGCATCTGGCTTAATCATCCAACCTGAAAGTAAGGTTGATCGATTCTCCAGTGTCTTATAACAAAGTCATCAAAGTGAATTAACTATAAGAGACTTCAGTAGCTAGGAAGAAATTGGGTGTTGTGTTTTCAAGGTAGAACTGGATGTTGGGGTTACATATCCATCTCATTGTTTTGACAATAAATGAAATATGGAGTTCAAGGAAAATTCTCCAAAAAATGGTGAAAAGAAGACAAATGTTTCGTTATCCTCAAAGTGTGGGAAGAAGCATGGTGGAGATTGTCTTAAAGGGACAAGAAAATGTTTTATGTGCGGCGAAAAAGTTCATCGAGCAGCTGAGTGTCGAAGTAATGGGAAAAAAGGTACCTAATGATTTGAATAGAGGAAAGACTACAAAGAACGCACCACCAACACTTCAATGCTACATGTTATAGGAAATGGGGCATTATTCTAACCAATGACCTAATCCAAGGGTTAATGATGATCGACATCAACAACCTCTTAAGTCAAAGGACAAAGGCAAGTCACATGTGATCACTATTGGTGATTTTGAATATGAAAACGAAGTGGTGGAATGATTAAGTGTATATGTAACAGGATTCCAAAATAGTGTTTTGGAATCTCATTTATTGTATTACGGAATATTGGAATATCTATATATTGGATTTCAATAATTTTATGGTACCTGTAACCCTGATAAGTGATTGAAATATTTTTAGAAAGAAGTTGATATGCGCATAATGAAGGAATAAGAGATAATAATATGTTTGATAGTATTGATGAGCTCATGACTGATATAAGGACAAAGTGACATCATGGTTTGAGTATATAGAAATTTAGGGATGTGGAAAGAGTTAACTTTTTACAGCATTCATGTTTTCACTACGGTTCTATGGTAATTCATGTTTAAAGGGAATACATGATTAAGGTATTCACATGTTTGGAATGTGACCAAAAATATATATCATATGATATATGGGGGATTAATTATGGTATTTACATGCTTGGTAGAATGACCTCTCTAGTAATCTTGTTCATTATACTATGAGATTAGACAGAAATATTTTGGATAATCCTAAATATTGTAATGGATTAAGATAGATATCGGATAGTATTGATTAAGGTTAGAACTTTTTGATATTATGAAATTTTATAATAGTATAGTTTTAGAAAAAGGAAAACCCGTAGGATGGGCGACAACCCATCGTGTCAAACATGGATATGGGAATCGAACCCACAACCGAAGGTTGACATGCCTTTATCACCTATCACTGGCCTACATGAAGTTTCTGGTTAGTAGAAATTAGTTTTATTTTGTTAAGCGGTATGATAGATGAAGTATAAGTCTATTTCTGGAATCATATACGGTTAATCTCACCATAGATGGACTTATAAATATTTGATAACTTTTGCTAAACTTTTGTTTGAGACAGATGGAATGACCTATCATTCTATCACATGATCTGAAAACACTTCAAGAATGAAAATTTAAACTTCATTTCTATAAATATGAGATGAAGTGGAAATTGTTCATGAAATGGCCAACGATGATATTACACTAAAATCAAGAAAGTATTTATCCTTATGCAAAAATTTATCAACTTTTAGGACATGATATTGAAAACCAAAAACGTTGTCCTAGTATCCTCATATCCAATTAATTAGATGGTACCTTTGATCATCACAAATTTATTGCTTTGTTATTATTGGACTTTTCATAACCATGTTCTCTACCACTCTCCAAAAGAACGTGATGGTTAGATTTCTCTTCCATATGCATATTTTCACCTATGTTCTCTTATATGGAAACCCAGTGATGAGTTAATTTGGGTAACCGTTACGTTTCACACTTCAATTTTTAAAATTAAGTTTTCGTATTCCTTTTTACTATGTGGGTTTCTATGACATAACATTTCAAGTAGTAAACCATTTAACTCTGACGAATTTCGAGGGCGAGATTCATTTTATGGGGGTAGAATATAACACCCTGAGATTTTATGAGAAATATTATTTTTAATTTCATTGATGTTTTGTGTTGTACAGTACACCATGATTAGATTTCACTATACACAACACCATATTATCTTGTAGTATACACAATCACTATTCTTGGCTTGTGTTGCACGCAAGAGCGACCTTCCTCAATAGCGTGTGTTGTACGCAATAAAAAGTTTCACTAAAGAATGATATATTATTCTAATATTTTTATGAACTAGTGGTTATGAGTAGTACTTACCTAATTTTTAACTTTATAACATTATAATTCATCTTAATCATTTTTTAGAACAAGTTATGAGAACAAAATCAATTTTTCCTATAAAGGAAATATTTTTCCAAAAATATAGTTCTACCATCTTTTGATGGCGCACCCACTATAAATCTAATTTTTAACATGATTATAAGTTCAATTTGACAAATAAAAATTCTTCCATGGAATCAGGATATAAAAATTTTCTTTGTATTAGTTTTTTACATTAATCTGACAACCTTCATATTTTGATGAATAGTAAAAATATGCTAAATTTTAATTTAAAATTTTTTTTTCATCGAGATAATTTATATGGTAAAATTATAATATTGAATGTTTTTAAAGTATAGATAGAATATATTTTTACCATTTAATATAATATAAGTCATTATCATTAATTTTATATTGAATTCATAGGTAAAAGCATTTTAATCTTTTGCAATGTTTTAACATTTAAAACGCATTTTCTCCATAGTGGGATTAATTTTAAATTAAATACTGAAACTTATGTGTTTTGAATTTGGAAAAATGGATTCCATTTTTAGAATCAGTAAGTACAAATTATGTTAATAGGATACTTTTTATTTTTAGACATTATGAATAGTAACTACGGTAAATTTTATTTACTACAGTTAAAGGTAAATCGGGTAATTAAGGGTAAAAATAAGATTATAAAATTACACTAAGACCTACAAAAATTTAATTGGATGAATAAAAGTCGACCCATATCACCTAAGGGTCGGAATAGATTACTTTCATGGACATTTGACGTAGAAAATGATGTAATTATTATTAAAACCATAGAAAGTGACAACATGTCACTCTCTTATATTTTATAGGTGTAATAATTTTAATTTTGTGATAAACTACATAAAACTTAGAACATAAATAGTCTCCAGAAATATAATAAAATTATATACATCATGTGAATTTATTTATAATTTTTAGGGATTAAATAATTATCATTAATGATGACACAATAGTGATGTATAAATTTTTTTATTTATTGAAATATCAAATAAATGGTTTTAAAAATATTAAAATAAATATTATATGAACTATTTAATGTGATCCACATATTTTCTAGATAAATATGACATTTTATTAATCAATTAAAAATTTGGTTTCAAATATATCCTTTGTGTGGATTTTATTTAAATTCAAATAAATGAATAATGACAAAACTGACAAAATTGTTATTTTATAAAAATAACATATTATTAAATTGTTTCGAAATAAAAAAATTATTTAAAAACTATAAATTTAAATTTATATGGTCTAAAATGTCATAAATAATATAATTATGGGAAATTCACAACACTTAAGTAATTATTTATTACAATTTAATATTTAGAATATTATTACCAGAAATAAAATTAAATAGATTAAATAACGATAAATCAAGTTGATAAGGTTTATAATATATTCCTGACATGCCTAAATTTTATTGGATGATGATATTACAACCCTATCTCATCTCATCTTCGACTTTGAGACATTTTTTTGGTTCTTAGGTGGGGTTTGATTTTATTAAAAATTAATATTTTAGAGGTTTCCAAAGTGCCCCTCTCCTCTCTTATAAAAGGGCACCTCCTCCCTCTTCACTTCACAACACTTTGAGCCTTCATGCTTGGCCAAACCCTATCCATTTCTCTTATACACTTTCCTAGAAACATTATAGTGGTCCTGGATTTCTTCAAAGACCATCTTTTGTCCCCTAAGAGGAGTTTTAGAAGATGTGCGTCGAAGAAGAGGTAATATCCTTTACCGATTATTTCAAATTCATTTCTTCTTCTACTTCTTCTTATATTGTTGTTTCATAATAAATTAATAAAATAGGTATCACTAATATACTTAAATGTTATTAAAAATATGAAAGAACCCTATTTCATCTTCTATCCATCCTATAGAAAACGAAATCACCCTGCGTGCGTGCGTTAAGAATATCGTCTCCACGTCGTGGTGTAATCTGTTTTCCACCACCACCTTACCTGGATGGGTATTATGGTGTAATTAATAACTATATATGATTATTATAACATTATAATAATTCTGAGATATTATATTATCCACTCCAATACCATTCAACAATTATGGGAACAATATCATCGCTCGTGCATACGTACGTATTACCGTCTCCACGGTGTGATGAGATTCATTCTCCATGTTAAGAATTCAAGAATGATTATAAAGTATATATAATAAATAATAATGAATGATATGACATAAAAATGATACTGTATTTATATACTTATATTTTTCTTTATTTAATTCCATTCAATTCAATATGGTAATGAAAACAGCATTCATGTGTATGTACGGCTACCGTCTCCATTAATGGTGTATTTCAATTCATTTTTCTATCTATTATATATATATATACTGAATATATATGATATATAAATAATTTTTTACATTTAGAAAGTAAGTAAATCATGATATAAGCAATAATAAAATCAAGATCCACATGTCCAAACACGTATGATAAATGAAACAATTTTACCCAAAACGCTGCGTTAACATGAAATTGACAAATGAACTGGTAATATAATGTCATAAGTGAATCATATATGATATCATAAATAATATTATGGTGTTATTACAAGTTAATAATATGTTCATACCCACTATATAGGAGTCTCAGACACATATGGAAGAAATTGGACATAAGGTAAGGGATAATTATTCCAATCTCGTTCTTATCCGAGATTATTTATTTGTAAATATTTACTGGGGTTATGTTTATCATCCATGTACATGTTTTCTCAAAATGTTTTCATAAAATGTTTTCTATTATTCGATGTATGATTATAGTCATTTTTTCACTTTTTTTACTTTTACACATGGTATGGAAGGAATCTTTCTTTTGTTTACCATACGAGGAAATTTTTTTCTTTTCCAGAAAAATTAGGGGGAGAATGTTTTTTAACTTATAGGGCATGAACAGATTTTTACGGTTTTATAATGAATTTTTATAATGAAGCTTACTCTTCAATATTTCAAGATTATTTTCAACAAAATATGTTTCATTTAAAATTACATTACATTTTTTGAAAAGAAAATGATTTTGAAGATGAAAGGATATTTTCTTAAAGAATTCATTTCAAGTGTTTTATCAAAACTATTTCACATCTAAGATGAAATTATTTAATATGGTTATGTTTCAAGTACATTATTTGATTTTTTCTTATGATGAAATCATATCCATTTATTTTATATGGATTATTTCATCATGGGATGATGTTTATGAAACCCATTTTATTCTTTGGGTTATGATGAATGATTTATGTTTATTTTGTGGCACACGTAAGAATGATTTCATTATGAGATGGGTGGGACCTATATCTCTCTCTAATGCATTGGGTAAAGATTTATATCTCATGATATAGACATGGATAGAATGGAAAGTATATCTGGTTCTGTAATATAGTGCTACAACGGAAAATAAACCCGATTCAGTAATGGACTTTGTCCACTATGATGGTCTTGGCATCAATTCCTTGCCTACAATGGAAATCATATCATGTGCTTAATGGTTTTCCACAATTACATGTTTTATTCCCATGATATTTTATCCTGATTGATGTTCGTTTGTGATATATTCCTTATGTACTGTATTGTTTTATGTCATTTCTCATGATTTTTATATTTAAATTTTATGTTCATGTTTTTACGTTCAAATGTTTATAGATTATTTTATGTTCTCCATGTTTACCCTCACTGAGAATTTGAGCTCACCCTTTTTATGTATTCTTTTCCCCGGATAATAAATAATGGTTTTAGGTATGAAAAATGGGGAATAACTTTATTGGAAAGGTTGAAGATATTTCACCATGATTAGAAGATTTTATTATGAGTTTCCAAAGACGCTAAACTATTATGGTCCTTGGGTGTCTGTTTTTGTTATGTATTAAGTATTCCACAAATGTAATGTAACGTCCATGTATATCAAGCATTGGGTCTCTACAATGGGATTGATCACCTTTCTAGGAGATGATACATTTCATGGTTCCAGTAGTGTTTGTATCCTCCCCCAATAGGGATGGGTGAGTTCCCCTCTCTATGTTACCAGATCTGTTGATTTCCAGCGTGACATTCATATAATCGTTGTCTAAATACAGTGTTTTCTCAAATATATTCCCTTCGGATGGTGGTGATATTCCATAATCTTTGTGATACCTGATTTAGTGGTATATCTAGGATGTTCCATCACGTTTTTATGTGTTTTACAGCATGGTTTTTAACTATGGGACAAGTGTCATCTGGAGTGACCGATCTCATGGTGTGTGTGATCCTGGTCGAGAGTTTCATTAAAGAAAAGCATAGGAACATTTACTTTGATATATGGTAGAAACCACATGAGAAATTTATTATTAGATTAGTATATATATGTGATTATGAGATTCCTTGTGGTTTTTTCACTTTTCTAGTTTGACACAACTAGTGGACTGATCTGACGAGTTGTTTATGGCCGAGGATGGTTTCAATATAGATTTTCTATATTTTTTGGGTTCTATCCATCTGGGTAATGTTATTTGTTTCCTATTTGTTTCACACATTTATTTTGGTTTATTGGGTTTCCTAATGAGAATGTCTATACTCACCCATGCAAGGGACTTTCCCTCATGTGTTTTGTCTTATATATACCATGGTACTTTTGAGGGAGTCCCAGGAGGACATGTATCTAATAGAACATATTGAGGTACACCAATTGGGGTGTTTATTGGAGCCCAGATGATGATATTTATAGGTATTGATTTGACATTGATCCCATCTATCTTAGAATGTTGTATTATTTTATATTTTTCTTTTGGTGGTCGTGTTGTTTTCTCTTTACGCTTTCAATAATCTGGTTGTGGGATAGAAGTTTTCATGAATTTGTTTTAGTTTTTATATATATTTTTACTGTTGTATAGTGATTTATATTTGTGTGTATGAATATGTATTAACAATTAAGGCCTCCCATGTGTGTGGTATGCTACTATATTCTACACAGTAGCCCTATGCCAACAGAGGTAGGCTTGGGGAGTTATGGCTCGAGCCCTATTTGGTTAGGTCATGAAAGAGTTGTGTCAGAGCAGGTTCCACTTAGTGACTATAAAAATCCACTTATTTTCATTGTATTGAGAACATAATTAATCATTACAAGGCCTTAGGATACATTCAAATGATGAAAAAGGAATGTAATAAATGCCAAAGGGATTCAATTAAAATAGGGGACAATTTACCCTTTAGGAAAAAAACCATTAACCAAACAACCATAACCAAACTGCTCACAATACGATGCATGAAAAAATTAAATAAAACACTACCATTATATAAATTTCAAACCACTCTAAAGATTAAATCAATGGAATACCAATGAAATATCAATGTAAACAATAGATGAACAACAAAAGACTCCAAAAAGACCACAAGATTCTATGCTCTCCATGCTCTATTCTTCAACCTAACAAATCAATCCAAGTATCATGAGGTGGTTCTAAATTTCTGTGATAAGTTACCTTTTCCCATTTCCAATAAGATAGAGTCTGCAAATTCAGCAATGTTCCAAAGCAGTGGTGAATATAACACTAAGTAGTATTTTCCCAATGACAACCCTAATCATGCACATGGATATAAAAGCTAGAAACATTTATATAAAATAGTCTATATAAATCAATTTCCCATAATATTTTATAACTAAATATAAACGAGTTACAAAACCATTTATAACTACAAGTAGATAAGTTATATGATCATCCAATTTCAATCATGTCATTGTTCTATAAAAGCAACCAAACAAAGCATTAAAACCATTTCTCGTTCATGTTTTGGAATAACCATTATAATATATTTTTTCATAAATTCATCAATTCATGACTAATTATGATAGTTCCATAATCCTGAGTGGTCTCTCATTGATCTACCATGTCATCACATGATAATTACACCCCATGTTCCAATACAACTATTTCACCAACCACATGGTCATATTAAAACCAATTTTTGTAAATCCATTATAAACACACACCACTATTGTTCCAAAACCATTTCAAATAACCATTTCAAACCATTTCAATAAAGAAATTAATTTATTGAATACCATTTAAAAAATCCAATTATAATAAACCAATAAAATTCAATAAAACCATAACTTTTATTGAAAAAACATTAATCAAATACAAATACCATAATTCCAAAATAAATCCCATTTTAAAATCCACATTTTTAAATCAAGGATGAAACATTTTTATCAAAGACCCAATTTTCTATATTTCCAAAAACCATCACCAATGTGGGTTTCAATCAAACATAATGTAGCCAGATAACAATCAAATACACACTAATAAATCAATTTTAAACCTTTCCATTCATTTCTACTAAGAGTAGTTGGTGTGAAGCCACATACCTTGACTGTTTTGATGAAAGCCAACAATGGATGAATAACGCTCTTGAAACCGAGTCAGTTCTCCACAATACTACATTATATATATATATATATTCTCCTAACAAACAAGGACAAATCATATAATATTCTTAATTCACTCTCTTAGATGTACACATAATGGATGTAGATCTAAGAATCCAATAGAAGAGGAGAAGTATATCTAAGTAGATATATGAAACCGATCATGAACTATGAAGAATGATCATATACCTCAAGAATCGGGCTTCAAAACACCATGGGGGGATCCATATTGATTCAAAATCTTTTGAGAGAGGTTATACTACCATAAAGGGAGATTAATCCAGAATAATAGTCACCAAGGAGATAAAACAAGGGAGTTAAAGGAAAAATAATGGGATCCTATTTTTTAGGATCCAAATTTGACTCTTTGCACGGTTAGACTGCATGATTATAATTTTTTAGTAAATATACATTTTATACTAAATTATGTAATACCATTTATGGCCTCATTTTATAGTATCCTTAACAGTGCACCAACCTTGTTGAAGATACTACCTCAAAACTGCTATTGGGTACGGTTTCTCATAGGATTTACGCATGGTTTAGACAAACCATGAGCTTCCCGTGTGAATCCACCTTCTCCCCAAAAAACATATCAAAAGTTAACCCAAATATCCCATACATCACCCTTACACATTATTAACATAAAAAGAAAAATGTAAGAGTTACAGACAAGAAATTCATGGTTGTATATTCTCCCCACCATTGGACCTTTCATCCTCAGGATGAAGAAAACCAACACTGAACTAAAAGAGTTCTAACCAATGCTCTTTAATTTCCTTCTCATGTTCCCAAGTCTATTCATGAATCTGAAAATGATTCCCAAAAAACCGCTCTAGAACAATACTTATCCCACAAAATACTTTTTTCCCTTATGCACAATCTGCACATGGATATGTACCAAAAAGAATTCAGCTCTTGGTCAACATGATTCCATCTGATCACATGGTTAGGATCAGGTTGATACATTTATATAAAGATATATAAAACAAATTATGCACCTAACTGAACCCTGATGGTAATTACAACTGATATTCCACATCTCCACCAATTCCAGAAACTCAAAATGGCTAATATATCATGGGGAAAACCATCCCTACATCCCAAAACGACAATGTCCATTCCTTGGAGAGACCCTTAAGAACACATAATCACTCAATGTGAACGAAAAAGGTATTAGATGATGATATTCAAATGATACATGACAACTATGATCCATCCCCATCCTTTTTCTAATCAACAAAATCATCTACATTGTTTCATGGATAAGTATTGTCCCACCTAGTGAATTCTCATCTGTTTCCACCCAACAAAGTTGACAGTTACAGGAATATCCATACAATGCTTAAAAAGGAGCCTTTTGAACTGAGTCCTGATATCTATTATTATATGAGTACTCCACAAAGGGAATATTCCATTTCCATGAGCCTCCAAAATTCATTACACAAGCTTACAACATGTTTTCCAATATCTATCTCTTCCTTTCATATTTCCCATTTGTTTAAGGATAATACACTATAATCATAGTTAACTGAGTTAAAAGGGTTTTATTTAATGATTTTTAGAAATGATATGTGAACCTCATATCTCTATATGATACTATCGATTCTAGTATACCATGTCTGTTTACCACTTCATGTATATATATTTTGGATAGATCCTCTACCGTATGAGTTTCATGGATTGGAATGAATTTGTCTGACATTGTCTGTCAGTCCACTATCACCCATATGCCACCGTGTTTACAAAATGTTATTTGTACTCCTGTAACAAAATAATTTTCTATTAACTCCCATTTCAACAATAGAATAGGTAACGACTGCAACATACCCACTGGTCTCTAATGTTCTGCCTTAACATGCTGACAAGTTAAGCACCATGAAACGAACTCATCCATCTTCCATTTCATGATGCTATGTAAACTTGTACTTTCATTACATTATCCATATTTTGTATTCCCAGATGAATATCCCTTCTCAATTGGTTGTAATCATAAAGAGGATTCCATGGGATAGCCATATGTACAACCATCCGATCTCGGAACCAGAAAACCTAACTCCCAACCATTTTCCATCCCTCAATTGTCTCCCTACCATTGATCCTTGAACTCATAAATAGACTATCTGTATTGGATGATTGTTCTTATTTTACCATCATTACCAAATCAGGAACAACATAGATTGAAAATAAAATTGCAACCCCACATTGGACATCAGATTTTAAATTCATGTCGGCTAGTACCGACATTAACTACCAAAAATATAAATCTTCTTTCATCATTTGTGCATATGACTTTCTACTTAATTCATCAGCCACCGAATTTCCTTTTCCCGATGTAAACATTAAGTCAATGTCAAACAAGTGGTCATCCAAATCCTTTTCCTCAGATTAAAATCTCATCATGAGAAAATATATTTCAATCTCTTATGATCTGTGAACACAATAATTTTCTCACCGAAGATATAGTCACGCCATGTCTTCAAGGAATGTAAAACTATAACTGACTCCAATTCTTTTGTTGGGTAGTTCATTTCATTCACTCACAAAATCCTTGAACCATATGAAACAACATGATATCCTAGAATTATAACACATCCTTAATAGGATCCTAAAGCATCAGAGTACACTACATAATGCTGTCACGATTCAGGAGAAATAACGGTAGGTGCCGATGTAAGATGAACATTTAGCTCTTGGAAAGACTTCAATAATTCCATAGTCTATCAGAATGGAACATTATACTTTGTCAAATCAGTCCTCAGAAAATCTAGTCATTAAAAGTCATGAAAAATAATCAGTACTAACAATATAGACCATGAAAACATCATATCTCAATTAAATTCATTAGTGGTTTCCAAGACATAATTAAATCTATCTTTTTATAATCCATTGAATAAATTTTTTTAGAAAATACATGTCCAAAAATGCATAACTCTTTTTTCCAAAAATCACACATTGATAGTTTGACATACAATGGATGGTCTCTCATGATTCCCCAAACTGTATCCAAGTGTTACTCATGGTCAGACTTTGTCCCTATATAATCGAATATGTCATCTACAAAACCCATAAAAAATAATCTAGATATCACTGAAATATCTAATTAATAAACTCCATGAAGACCAGAGGTGAATTTGTGATACCGGAAGGAATTACTACAAATTCATAGTTTCCATATATAATTATGAATGATTATTTTGGAATATGTTCTTTCCTAAATCACAATTGATGATATATGGATCCCAAGTCTATTTTTTAAGACCACTAAAATCCACTCAATTGATCAAACATATCATCAGTGCGTGGAAGTGGATATCTATTCATTACTGTAACTTGGTTAATCTTACTATAATCAACGCATAGCTGAAGAGTTATATATTCTTTATTTTCAAACATGACCAGTGGTTCCCATAGAGACATTATTGGCCAAATGAAACCTTTTATTTCTAGATCTTCCAATTTCACTTTCAGTTCCCTTAATTCTATTATGATGGAATGGAAATTGGACTGGTCCATGGATGGAGATCCATCGTAAACTCCAATTCCTGTAACAGTGGTAAGCCTGAGATGTTATTGGTAAATACATATGTATTTTTATTTAGAACTAATGGAAAACTAGTTTCCTTGATATCTTTGATCGATTCCAAATTCAACCACACAAATTGGTAAGAGATCGTGCCCACCGATGGTTATAAAAATCATGTTAAACATATCTTCAGAAGCCTTTGACATAAAAAATTATATTTTATGCCATCCTTAATTGGGAAATGAACTGTTCTATTATAACATTCAATGTGAGACATGAAAATAATTAACCATTCCATACCCATGATTACATCATAGGCATCCATATCCAACACCGAGAAGTCTAATTTCATCTCAACTCCATCAACAGTTCTAGAACGTAGTCTATATATGAAGGTTGTTCATTCTCTTTCCCCAAAAGAAGTTTTAGGTTTTATCATAGAGGGAATCATCTCATGTTTTATACATATAAAATAAATATAACGAAATCAAATTATGGAATAAGATGCACTAGTATCAAAATGTACTTCTATAATGGTAGAATTCAAAAGAATCATGCCTATCACCATAGATGGTCTAGCCTGATCATCTATAATCATATACTCATCTCTATATAATTGCTTCATAGCTGCACTTTAATCCTTTTTTTCCTTGTAGATATTTACATTACGGAGAATTCATGGCATTCCTAACATCACCATGGAATGCTCTGCTATGTTGATGAGACTCATTCTACTATCATCATCATGTCAAAGCATATGATGCTTGAAACACTTGAGAATTGTCTTTATAACCTAGAAACATGGCACATCGAAAATAGATCCTAACATTTCCCATCTCATGGAAATTATGGAGTACTCTTGGTTGTTCCATACAGTATCACATCAAGTGGTCGAACAGAACAGGTTGGAAACACCCCTCATGGATCTTTGGTCATGGAGAAATGTTCATTGATCATGTCGTCTGATTCTACGTCCTACATCCACATTAGAAATAGGTGTACCTTTTCTTATTGCTCTCATAATTAGAGTTCCCATCATTTCCTATAGGTATAATCATTATTCCTCCGCCCACACATCATGATATATCATGTTCAACCACTTTCACTCTATTCACTATCTCTGTATAATCCATAATACAGAGTACCACAATCATAGAGAGAATCTCCAGCCTTAGCCCTGATTTGAAGATGTGTTCCTTCAAGGATGTAATAGCTGAAAGTTATAATAAAAACCACACTAAATACATGAATTTATCCACATATTGTTTTACAGATATATTTTCATGTTTTAGGATTAAGAATTTCGTCATTCTCATGATCCTGAACGTGTGAGGATAGAATTTATTGTTAAAACATTCCTTGAAATCATCCAAACTAAGACTCTGATCCATTTAATCTTGAACCTCCCAATCCCCCCACTTTCATGTGATATCCTTGAGCATATAATCCTCCATATTGACATTTAGCTTTGATGGTGTGCTGATGAAATCGAAGATATGATTCATCCTATTTAGAAACACCTCTACCTTTTGTGTTTAGAATCACTCCAGAAGGTGGGTGGATTCTGCTTCATAAACTAGATGGAATGATCCAAATACCTTTTCTCATCCCTCTGGTTCCCAATATCCATGTCTTTGAATTCATATATGATACTCAGAACAAGCTATTGGGTCACCAGTGGCTTTGGTGCAACCACATTCTCCGCAACTTCTTCTGTATGGTTTCGACAACGCCTACTGGGTTCCATTTTCTAAAAAAACAGAAAAAATATACAATGATAAATCTGTAAAAACTAAATGATTAGAATTTAAAATTTTATCACATCAACTATCATTGAATATTTTTCCAAAATAGCCTCTTTTAGTTTTATCCATTTTTTAGAAAATCTATTATTTCTTTTGAAAATAAAACAATTTTCAAAATGAATCAACCATTATCTTTTAAAAATATATATTTTTTAAAACATGAGGAACATTTTTCAAAAAAATAAACCTTTTCAAAAACTCATAAATCATTACTCGAAATAAAATATGCAATCACAGTGGGATGTCATTCCCCTACACTGCTTGTCATGCTCGTATCATTGGATAATCCCATGAGAATGTGATTCCATGATCCTATATGTTTCCCCGAAACACTTACGTTCCCAAATCCCATGTAACCTGATGTTGAGCATAAAAAGGATATCTACATCTTTTGATGCTCAACATTGGACGTCCCAAAAATCCAACTCTTTCCTAAGATCATAGCCCATGTAATTTTCAAGAACGACATTAAAATCCATGACCAAGAAACTGATGACTACTTTTTATGAAAGGGATTGAACAAGATGATACCATATATCTCAATAAAAAATTTGGATCGAACAAGCTGATAACATTTCAAATGACCCAAATATTATAATTGTCTTGAGAACACAATGAATCATTAGGTGGTCATAAGTGACATCCCGAAGATACAAAAGGCTAGAAATAAATTCCAAAGGGTTTGATTGCATGTGGTGGATGATATAACCTTGGGTAAATAACCCACTAACCTAACATCCATAACCAAACAACATAATATATAATGTACAAACTAATCAAAGAAAACTCAACCATTTAATTCATATCAAACAACTATAAAGTGTATAACAACATAAGACTAGTCAACTATAAACATAAACAAAACCACATTAAAATAAGAACAATGAAATAAATTTGATACTATTATATGAAGTTACACTCAGAGGATTTTGGAGTGAATCCCCCTACTATGACTATTTTGATGAAAACTCACAACTGAATAAGAATTCTCAAGAAACAATCTCGATTATCCATGTAACCACCATTGATCTATTCTCCTACCAACAAAAAGACCAATCATTATCATATTTGGCATTGAATATCTTAGATCTATCCATAAAGGAAATATATCTACTAAATCAATGGTAGAGGATAATTAGATCTTATAAGATTTGTGAAACCAATTAGGAATGATGAATATTATTCACGTTCTTCTAGAATAGTGCTTGAAAACACAAAGGGAGGGATCCAGATTGATTCCATATCACTTACGAGAGGTTCACCTACCATAAATGGTGAGGAATACTGAGTTAGGTCCACCATGGATAAAAAATGAGGGAGTAAGATGCAAATCAAGTGAGATTATATTTTTTAGGATCTAGATTTGACTCTGCACATCGTTAGACCGCTTTTTTTGAAAAAATAAGTGCCAAATGTTCATTAGCTACTTCCTGGTGTAATCCCATTCAAGGATTCCCTACTTGTTCCTCCTAACCATGCACCCACTATTCCAAAGATACTACCTCAATATAGCTAATGTGGATGGTTCCTCCAAGGATTTTCGCACGGTTTAGAAAAATCATGTGCAACCTGTGTACCTCCCCCTTTCCCCTAAAATATATCAAATGTTCATCAAAAACTCCCATTTTTCACCCTTACACATTATAAACAGGAAAATCATAATGTACATGTTGCATACTAGAAAATGGGGTGTACTACAGGGACCACAGTAGTGCGATTGGATTGGGTTTCATTGAAAAATGGTAGGGTGTTTCAATATTGACGATTTAGACAATGAATCTATTATTGGTGTGGTGGCCTATGTATCAATTCAACAAAAATCTAACAAAATTATTTTAAATCTATATAGTATGTTACTATTCATAGGGAATTAATGGTACATGCATCATATTGGACTGTGTTTTGGGTTCTTTCTGTAATACATGAGTCATCTCCCATGATATAATCTATAACCAGGGAACAAACATATTTTATTTTAGGATGACTCCTACTGATAGCTAGACAGTGTTCCACAATGGGATGGTGGTGATGATCCACCCCTAGTTGAGGATTTCGCATGGAGAGCTTCTTCTAAGGTTGGTCTAATTGGTGGTCCACCAGTTATCCCACAACCTGTTAAGAGGAATGTGGTTCCAGTAGTGTCGGCTGAGGATGTTTTCATTCTAAGTGTACTACATGAGTTCTATATGCCGCAACCTCTAAGGGTTTAGGGGTGGTCTAGTCATCTAGAGAGATGATGGATGGATTGAGATTGTCACATATGTTTTGCACCCAATTATGAAACCTTATGATTAGATGGTAGTCCTAGAAGCGATCCTTTTTTAGGGTTTTGTAGGCTGATTGGGCAGTCTGTGAGGAAAATCCATGATGAGGTGACACTCACATAGGCCCTTCTTCAGTGGATCTTTAGGGCGGAGTTCTATCATTCAACGTTGTGGTCGATTTTTATCTAATAGATTCTATAGCTTCATCGAGATAGCATGACCGTGGAAGAGTTCCCAATGAGGTTCACTGACCTATTGTGATACTCCCTATATATGGTGTAGGATCTGTTTATCAGAGAAAACACCTTTGAGTAGGGCTTTTGTTGGGAGATCTGGGATTCTATGGTATCAATTTTCATTTCTAAGTATTATATTGTCCTTCTGTGGTCCTTGGTGATGTAGAAATTTCTATATGATTAGACTATGATCCTTAGTGTCAGGAATGTAGAAGATGAGCCCTCAGTATTAGGGAGTCGATGATGGGGTCAGGGATCCCGACATCCAAGGCACTTCAAGAGGTGATCCCATGATGGAGGTTCTGAGGCTCAGGGATTACATCTTAGTATTGGTCTTCCACAGGATAACAGATGTTACAATTGTGATGGATGGGGAAATCTAACTATATTTCTATTGACCCATGGAGATGTTGAGAGGGATTAGGTTAGAAGAGAACATTATAAGACCTATAGTTTTAATACTAGAGGTCTACAGGGTGGAATACATTTGAATGGAGATAGTAAAGTTGTGGGAGGTGGTTGACGGTATGAGTTTCCACTACCACCCCAAGGTGGTCCTTTCTAGGACCCAGGAGATGAAAGATGGGGGTGAGAAAAAATAAATTCCATAGAGGCCTTTAACCTAGAGGAATCAATGTACATATGTATTCTAATTTTCCAATATACTTTCTATTGTAGTATTTATAGAAACACTTGTAAGGTACTCATTTATTTCTGCTTCTCACTTGAAAATTATTCAGGGTGACACAGGGCATCAGTAAGATGTTCTGTTGGTTCTTTTGGATGTACCTTCTTATGCACAAGGAGGAGGGATCCTTCCCCCGCTAAGATGTATTGTTTTGTTTCAAGTAAAACCTAGAGGGTGAATGACTACCATCCATAGAAGATAATTTTCAGGTGTTATGGGATAGTCTGTCTGACTTGTGTGTTTGGGGAAGGGATGTCTGTTGGAGTTTCATGCGGAGGGTTGGGCAAGACCTAGAATGTGATCTTGGGAATCCTTGTTTTTTTAGTCAGCAGTATCATGTTTTTGGTGTTACCTTAGTAAGCAATTTCAATTATGAGATTGTAGTGTGGTTTGATGTGATTTTGGACTCAGATGAATTGGGGTTTCATTCCCTACTAAGATGTTGTCTTGAGATGTGATTAAATATATATTAGGAGAGTGAGTGATTACAAAATATGATAATATTGAGGTGTGGTGGATAAGTCCATTTTACTTTTGTATTCAGAGTAGGGTTTGGCTGGACTCTACATCATGTTTATAAGGTGGTGTACCACTAGACCCTATAACTGTAGATGGAAAGGGTGATTAGTGTTTTCCACCTAACTCACAAAAGAGACATGTACCGACATTTTTGCTTGATGTAGGCTTGGTTTTATATAGACATAGGTGAGGGTGAACCTTGATATTCCCAAGAGTGTGTGCTCATCTGTTACACGGGAGCTGTTGGTTGCCTTTGTGGTGGTCTTTGTGAGGTCGCTGGAGTGGGAGTCACATTTGAGATCTGAAATTCATTCCCTTGTGTTTATTGTTGTGCTTTTTAATGACAAAAATAGTTTTTGTGTGGAAAATTTAGAAATTTGGTTTTTTCCTATAATACAATGGAATATTTCATACAATGTTTATGAATCCAAGTGCTAAGTCGACACTGTATCTTGAGGCATGAAGAGACTTAGTGCATTGATATTAAAATTATTAAATATATTTTATCATGTTCATTTAGATTCATTGGAAATGTTGAATAAATACTTAGTAGATTCTCATATAAAAATTTTAACACAATGATTGATTTCAGAATCTCATGTTCACCCTAGGTGAAAAATAAACTTTTGTTGTTGTCGGGTGTTGGGTTGGAGTCTTGTTGGTGGGGTAGTGTATGTCGGTGAGGAGTTAAATATGAGAATTAATATAATAAAAATTAAATCAATACCCTCCCCCACCCCTTTGGTGAGCACTGTAGGAGCCCCTACCCTCTTCCCATTTTGCGATAGATGGCTCAAGGAATGGATGGAGTTAACGAGGTGTCACCAATCTTGGATCTTGATAGAGATATCTCTTGGATCATGAATTACAACCTTCCTAGCATCGATTTGACACCAAAGCTTCAGTGTTTCACTAGGAAGTAGGATGCTTGAGGTTTATGTCTTGATCCGCTTGACTATGAAAATTTTTATGTTTTAGATCCATTAGAATCGTTCCTATGACCCATTGAGGGTCGATCTATGTGGGTAATATAAGATGATAATATGGGAAATACGAATAAATTTCCCATCTACATGGAATTCAGTCCAATGGAACATGAAATGTTTTATTCCAAATCAGGGAATATTTGTTTTGTGTACTACATGTCATGTACTATGAGTTACATGTTTTGTTGTTACCCCATGTAGTGTGGCCTTTGGGTATGGTCAGGGATGTTGTGTGAACATACATGTTCAATTAAAAGTACACTTTCAGAGTACATTGGCATGTGATTAAAGACATGAACATGGGAAGAAGGCATGTCTATGAGGTCATTTGGCTAGGACACACCATGTACCAAAGGGTACACAACATCGGGTCCCACAATCACATCCATGTTGTGTTGTGAGAAGACATAGCCATGTGCTTAGGTGGGGAGGCATGCCATGTAGAGCCCCTAAGATGTCCTATAGTCTCCTCGAAGATGAGTTTCTATGAAATTCATCTCCTAATTCAGTGTTTGGACTCAGGATTATGAGTACCCTCTCCTCTGAAGATTTCTACGTAGAAGGTTACGGTTGCTAAAATTTTAGATTAAGAGATGTGAGGTGAGGAAATGTTGTAGGTCTCTTAAGTTAGCGATGGATGGACCAACAATAGTTGAGTGATCTGCCTCGATCAATTACTATAAGGTTTTATTGGGGTATTACATTCTCATACGTGATAGTTATACATATGATAGGATGAGATTGAATATATTTGGGGTACCCTCGAGAGGCATTAAGGTGGGATCCTTTACTATTTTATTAGAGTTGTTGTTACCCCCATTGGGGTCATGGCGGGATCCACTGGCATATTAGTTTCTTAAACCAGGTTCTTGGTATCACCATGACCAACACTATGTGGGAATTGATCACTGATATAGTAGGACTTCCCTATAGACATAATTGCATCATTGGGTATATAATCCACAACATAATAGGTTGTGACTGTAGGGTTGTGGCATCATTAGTTAATTAATCCCTTACTCAGTAGTTGGTTTCCATAGTGTTGTAGAATATTAAGTGACATGATCCACTACACTATGAGTTAAACCAAATAGGGTATTCGAAATAACTATGGACAACAATACGCATGCAAAAATCCTAAATGGCGTGATCTCTAGGATGTTAGGTTTGGTTGTGGTGTCCCCAAATGGATCAAATGATTGATCCGCTATCTGAGGGTGTAAATTTGATTATGGGATTGTTTTTTGGGTTTCCCTAGAGTATCTTAAGAGAGACCCTCTGATGTAGTCGGAGGTCATCACCGCCCTCAAAATATATTTTATAACTCTTACACTAGCAGAGTGGTGCATGGTCAATCCATAGAGAAGGCAGGTGGGTTTTCTAAGGTATTAGACAAGATAAACTCCACTGTTGTCAGTAGTGGACGGAGTGAACATCTATTAACTTTTATTTTATTTTATTTGTACCATGAAGTGGAAACAGGATGACGAAACAAGTTTTTTTACAAAAAAAATAAAATTCACACTAATTACTGATAGTCTAATGAAATATAGTAATGTAATATTATGCAGAAAGAGAAAGGAAGTGTAGAATTAGTAGTCACTTAGGAATTCTAAACTCCTGATTATAAGGTTTGACTTCTTCAGTAATTTATATTGAATAACTCCTCAAAGACAGGATGAAAAATCCCCCTCAGAAGGAGACTCAATAAGCAGTAGATTGACTCTTTGAGTTCACCACTCAGTCATTAATCAAACTGCTGAAATAAGTAAATAAGATAACATATTGAAATAAAATCACCGTAAAATTTCCCATGTTAATGACATTAAAATCCCCAATAAATGATTTCAAAATCTACCTCACCAGTAGATATTGAATTAATGAATTTTGAAAACAATTAAAGAGTAAAACAATTAAACAAAGAATCGTAAATTAATCTCTCCGATAGATTATGATTCTCAAAAATGTAAAGCACGTGAAGAAATATAAGAGTAAAACCAGTTGAATTCGAATTCCCAATCTAAGAAATAATTAGCCTATGAACATGTTGATTCAAATAGTGAAAACAATCAATTATAGAGTACTGTGAAATTAAGTACAATATGGAAAAAGAACTCCCTAAATAATGCTCTGATCATGGCCCCCTTTGCATCCATGTCTGCTCTCTCATCTCCCGGGAGTATTTGCTCTAAAAAATGGTGTGTTCATTCAAGTGAATGAGTGTCCCCTCAGATTTTACTTCTCCTCTACTTAATTATCCTACTGTTATAAGTTGCATGTCACTGCTTTGTTTCCATCGACATAATGTGTCCTTCATGTGTGCACCACACACGTACGTTTTTTTCGCAACTGACACGTCTCTCTAGTTTTTCTCACGTAACTAACTATGGGTGAGATAGTTATATGAATATAGACATGTTCCTGTGTCTTGAATGAACCTTCTTAATTAGAACAGAAGAATAAAAAAATGCAAATAATGGGAAATAGTTAATTTTTAGTTTAATGTTATATAACTTGTTAAAAAGTTAATTAATGTTAACTAAAAATAGTTAATTTATAAGTATTATAAAATATTATGATTATTATTTTATTATTTAATATTTTGTTAAATAAAATAATTATGTTTTAAATTTATTTTTATTCATTAAATTTTTTTATTGATATAAGTATTATTAACAATTAGTTGACATAACATAATTAAATTCTTAAATTAGACTAATATCGGTTTCTTTATTTTATAAAATGATGAATTAAATTACAACATTATTTGGTTAATTAATTTAAATAGTTTAATATTTTAGTTAATTTATTATTAATCATTAAATTATTATAAATTTTTTTATTATTATATTATGTATTTTTTAATTTGACTGTTATTTTATTTTATTTAATTAAACCTATCTCTCCCCACGAAATCACAATGAAAAACAGGGGGAGGGTTTGTGTTCAGCTTCCATCTCCTCTAATCCAGCAGTGGCGCAGCCTCCTGGTTCACCTGGCCTAGCTCCAGTTCGCTGCCCGACAACCTCCTCCAACCGCAGCGTTTCCTGGGCTTGGTCTCCTCATAGGACACATGTTCTTCCTCCAGTAATGTGGTGATGGAGGCTTCAGAATCTTGTAGCAGCAGGCTCAACTTGGAATCCTCCTAGCGTCGGCTTCAAGAGCGAAAACCTACAGCGGCCTGGCTTCTCTCGGCTCCCGCGGAAGACTGCAGCGACTTCCGCAAAAACTGACGGCGGCCAAACACTGTATTTATCTGGAAGAACAAGTGTTGGCCTATGTACAGTTTTGCAGCAATGCACAGGTGATCTCGGATTCTCCAAACAGTTGTGCGAAAAAACTGTGGTTCGAGTACCAATTAATGGTGAACATGGTTCATCCTCAGTGGGCAGAGAAGATCCAGATCGGCATCTTGGGTTCATGTTCGGATGCGGAAATCTTTAATCATGGAGGAAACAATGAATATATATTCTCGGTTTATGATGGCGGCGACTCTTGGTGGATTCAAGATTCTGACAAGATCAGGGTTAAAATCTATCTTCATCAAGGTGATTACAGGGGTGGGATTTCAAATTGGGAGTGTCATCTCTGCATTAAATTTGAAAGAAGTCTATGTCAGGTCTGATTCTTTATCTAGTTTGTGAAGTTTTTATACACGTGATAATTCTCTACAGGGGGTAACGATATATGAAGGAGAATGGAATCGGTGCAAGTGGTCTATGGAAGATATTGGTAAGACCGACAGAGGTGGAGTGAGGATGTGATTGAGGGGTGACCAATGATGAGTGATGGAATGAAGCAGGGGAGAAGGGAAAGATAATAGATAGCAGCAGAGAATGGTGAGGTGCAAGGGAGAGAACATGCATGATAAAAGAACTTCTATCAGTGAGGGACAGAGAATGGTGAGGAATGACTCACCATTAGAAGAAAGGAAGCAGAGGAGCGGCACATGTGAGATGAGCAGCGGCGCGAGGTTCACCGATAGAAAGAAAAAAATAAAATGGTCACCGATGCTATCAAATAGAAAAAGAACACTCGTAGTTTAAGTTTTAAAGGCTATCATTAGTATAAAAAGCGGTCCACGTTGGAAATAAAATAGAATTGGTCACCCATTGACTAAAAAATGGTCCATCGTTAGTTGAATAACAAATGAGGAGAATCGGTGTGGGCGTCACCACTAGTTTAAAAACAAAAGATCACCTTTACAGATAAGGTTAACGATACAGTCAAGGGTCATAGTTGGGGAAAACTAAAAATTCACCAGTGGCCTAAATATTTAAGAACACCATTAGTAAAAAATATTGAAGATAATTAACCATCTAAAACAATAAAATCAAAAATACAGAGATTGAAAATTAAAAGTAGGATAAACAACATAAATTTAAAATACCAATATTATTATTACAGTTAAACTTAAAATTTACATTAATAATCACAAATTGACGAAACTTAAATTATAAACTGAATAATTGTTAAAATAAAATGATAAAAGACTTAAAATAAAATTACTATATAATATAATTACTGGGTAAAAAAGTAAATGAAAAAGGGTAGCATCGGTGACACAATAGGACATTGATGGCTCTTGTCTACCTCACTGGTAGACTAAAAACTAAAATTAGTGACTTAATAATTTAACGAAATTCTTAGAATTAAATAATTAATGTTTTAAAACTCTTAATTAATTAATGAAACAACTATTTGATTACATAATATTAAAAGAAAACTCTTTATTTAGTTTAAACTAAAATTATTTACTTAATTAATTAGTAGGATAATTAAACATATTAATAAACAATGTTAATTAATTCTGGTAAATCTATATTAAAGAATAAAATATTAAAATAGTAGTCAATGTTAATAAAAACAAAAATAATGATGTTAAATGATTATTAATTATTAATGTAAAATTATTAATAGTTGAGAAAATTATAATTAACAAAATTAATAAACAAAGAATAAATTTAGATATGATAAGTAAGATTAAAATTATTAACATAAAGACTAAAAATACTTGACTTATTATGAAAAAGTATTAATTAACAAAATTAATTTTAAAAATACAAAACTACAATTATTTAGTTTAATTTGATTAAATAATTAATTAGATCATTAAGAATTAATTAAAAAGATGCGGCAAAACTATATAAAAACAGAACCACATCATTACCTATTCAAGGAGATGTGGTTTAAGGGTTTTCCAAACCTTGATCACAGTGTCCCCCAATGGATCATGGGATGGATACCTTTTTTTAGTGATGAGAACTTTTATGGTTCCATTATAGTTTTGTAGTGTCCCCCATTATGGAAAGGGTAGATCCCCAACATGAATATCAAATTACAAAAATTTACATTGTGTTGTTGAAAGATGCAGTATTTGATGGGCGTCTTCTCATGGATATATTCCCCGGGGATGGTGGTCTTGTGCCATCTGCTTTTTGATTCCCAGTTGAGTAGTATATATTATATGTTACATCATTTTTTCAAGTGTTACACTATATTGATTGTATCTATTAAAAGAGTGTCATATAGAATTGATGATATCATGGATTTCTTCTACCAGGTTGTGTTTTTCATTATATCCCTGAGTAGGAAGCTATCGCTTGCTACGAGATCGAAACCTCATGAGACATAGAGGTTGAGATGAGTATATCTAGGTGATTATGAGAGACATTATAGTGTTGTAACATATATAGGTTGAATCACCTTATGTACTTGGATGAAAATTCATGTATAGTCATTGATGGTTTTGAGATGGATGTTTTCCCTCGTTTGGGTTCCCGAGGGCTGGGTCCATCTGACATTTTCTTTTTAGTTTCTCCCATATCATTTTGGTTTTTGGGGATCCAAATGATTATGTTCATACTCACCGCTTCACGGGCTCTTCATACATGTGTTGTGTGTTTTTCATACAATATTCCATTCGATGGAGTCCTTATAGGATTCTTAGTAGGGGAGAATAGTGAGCTAGATCAACCGACGTGTTTTACTATGGCTGGTCGAGGGGAATTCTGGTGGGTGAATTTGAGAGTTATACACTCCATCTAAGTAGGTTGGAAAATATTACAGTTTTCTATTGGTAGACATGTATTTTTTCTTATATTCATTATTTACTACGGTTGTGTCATATATGTTTGCATACATTTTTTTGTTTATATATATCTATAAAATTTTTCAATGCGGTGTATGTGAGTGTTTGTGTACATGTGACTTAAGATAAGGCCTCCCATGTGTGTGATAACCAACTCAAGGTTGGACACCAGACCATAGCATATGGAGGTGGGAAAGTGGAGTAACATCGTGAGCCCTCTTGGGTTGGGTTATAATGTATGTAATGAAAAAACAATGTCTAAGAACCCTTAATCTTTTCAAAATGAGGATGAATCCATAACAACATTGACATTCATGAATATATTTATGTTCCTTAAATAAATTAATATATACATTTATATTTTATTTATTTTTAATTGGTTGAATAAATAATAATATATGTATTATGGATGATGTAAACGTCTATAAAAAACTATTCATATATGCTTGCATGTAATACCTGGATATTTTTATTTATAGTATCAATTGATGGAACATTATTTTTAATATCATAATCTATAAACTACCCTAATCATAATTTAATTATGAAATCACGTTATTTAAATATTAATTTTATATTCTGGACCATTGGATAGTATATATGAATATAAATAAAAAATTTATGATTTATATGTGTGAGGAGTTTTCATTCGTAAAAATACTGAATTGAGTAAAAAATGGTTATATTAATCTAGGTTTTATTACTTGAAATGGAAAAAAAATAATTTAGTTGTATGAATGAAACATAATTCTCATGAACAATTTGTTTTCATTAATTATTTACATGGGTAAATAAAATTAATATTTAATAATTTATAAATTTTATTTTAAAAATTAACATCGTTATTGAAATAATCAAGTAAAAATTATCTTATAATAATTTATTTGGAAAATTTGAGAATTATTTTATTTTTAAAGGGATAGTGAAAATTTCATATATTTGTGAAACTTTTCCTGAGATGTTCCAATAGGTCCCAACTCTCGACTGCTCAAAGACAACATCCAATATGCTTGGGGCTGCTGGCTAAGGATGATTAGCCATATCACTTACATGGGAGGCTTTAGTATAATATACGTCTACACACACACAAATCACGAATCCCATACAATGATGAAATGTATAACAACTGACAAAAAATGAATGGATACATCCAAATTTAACTATTAGAGTGTGCAAAAAAGTACTGGAAATAAAAAATGCCATATGTGATCCCACAAAAGAGAGTTTGAAAACAATCAAACAAGAAAGCATTGAAAGGGAATGATATCAAGGAAACTTCCAAAACATACCTTAGTCAGTTTAGCTAATTATGATCTACATGGTATTGGTACCTATAGGTCTCCATAAAAAACTGATCATATACATAAGTCTTCACATGTGTGTGAAAATCGCATTTATGGGTGAGTATAACAATGCACATTAGAACGCCATGAAATCACTATGCATATAACATCAAGAATACCAGTCACCTCGTCAAGGGAATATGTATATAGAAATTATAACAAGAAGATCTATATATATTCAACAAAGACCCCTAGTCTCAATGTAATGTCACATTTTTAATTCCATCATAGGAATCATGGTTGGAGGTTCTACATAGCACAAATCCAATTGAACACACTCCATGAGTAAAATAACATAGATGTCATCTGTCCCAGATGTACTAATCATCGTGTCCCACCATAAGAAGTATACAATGGAAGTAGTAGGATAATGGAACAAATATGAGGACCACTCCAAAGTCCATGTGGTATACAAACAACTCAATCTGGAATAACCCACTATGTAGAGAGTCGTCTCTCACAAAGTTTGGGACACGAAAATACTATGAACACCAAATGGGGAAATATTATGATAAATGATCAGTCAATGGGACTCATGAAAGTATTATATTAAGTGTATCCATGGAATCAAACTAATGAAATCGCTATCCTATATGTACGACATGATTCTATACTAACCCTCAGTGAAATGGATCAACAAAATGCTCCCTAAAATGACTTGTCCTATAGAGACAATAAAAAGGTCATTAAGCCTTTCATAAAGGGATCAATATTGTATTATAGTAGTATATTGTATGACACGTCATCATAGGTTCCTACCTATATATCACAACTCATTCATATGTTTGTTTCTGGGCCTATGTCAGAGTAAACAACGTGTCTGATCGCGTGTACTCCTGACCATGTCCAAGTAAAAGGTTCTCTCCTCGTACATCTAGAATGGTCATTTCCAATTATGATTATACAGCCTATAAAAGTACATGAAATCCTAGACATTTTAATGTACCCTTAGATTTTTACACCAAGATTCTAGGTTGATTCACACAGCATTTGATAGGGTACACACTATGTGTCATATTTGTCTAATTCATGGAAACTTTGGCACTACAAGGGGGTGTCCCACACATCATGTTTTCTATAAAGACACGTTGTGTACTATGAGAATTTTCAGAAGCCGTGGATCATTCAACTACATATTCCCATATCTTCAATTCCAATTATTCCGCCATCAATCTCACCGTTATGATATGATATAGTTAGGAATGAGCATTTTCGTCGGTGCTCACCATAATCCGACCCCCACATGCATAAGAAATACCATCATTGATGGCCCCATCACAATAACATGAATTTATTGAACTGATGGTCTCTAATATATCATCAATCCATCATTTCCATCATCGAATCTCTATACATTCATCAATCCGAACTCGGATATCTGATATCAATCTATTTCACCAAGAAACAGATGTGAAATGATTTATTTATTGATATTTGTCAAAGCATAGGTCAGAAATAAATATCTAAGAAGAATGAAAACTAATTGAGGGATAATTCCATGAAACTAAAATGGGGAAACAACCTTGGTCATGTTTAGTTGGCCAATATCCATTTCCATTAGGATGAAATATGATGAACCAAAACAATTTAACAATTCTCCCAATAATCCCCATGGATAATTATTTACCAAAAATATGACCAATCCACATATCTTTTCATTGGTTGATTGACTTATGTTAGTCACTAAAATTATAATATGGGAAAGGAATCAGAATAAAACATCATACTACCTTGGTTTGGATCAATTCTTGGTGAAAAACAATTATGTTATACTGTCTTTGACGATATCCCCAATTTGTATCGCACACCGATTGATTGTCCATGATTCGTTTGACACTCTCTAATAGATTGTCGTAAAATTATCTCCATTGTATCCTTTATATTTGTATCTTTATGTGTATAACCATAAAAATCATCCTTAAAATCATTTATATTGAGATATAATTTGTTCAGGTAATTAACTAAATAAATTAATATATTCAATTAATTTATTTTAATTTTCCACCATGAATCTACCTCAACTATAATATGTAACACGTTTCAAAGATATATCACCTATGGTGTAAAAACCATGATCTGAACTCAATGGAGACATAAAATTTTTAATATGATCCATCACATATATGATATTTCACTTTATTAGGAAACATATGCAGTCATGTATTTAATATATTAAATATATATTTAAAATATTAATTCGGGTCACATCTGGCCTTAGAATCACATGTCATCTCCATGAAAAGATTATAAAATTATTCATACAATATTCTCAAATAATACATGAAATAATTGTATTTTTTATATACAACCATACATGGTTATGTACACCCTAGAAATCCAATAAATGGATACAAAACAAGATATGGGTATTGGGAATATATCTATGTCTCTCACTCCCAGGTGTTCTCTTGAAGATTCTTGTGCGACCACCACACATTCAATTGGGAATCTATATACCATGAAGGATCAACTCATACAAAACCTAAATATCTTAAGGTTACACATCAAAGTAATATCCTTCCTCGATTTCCAGCTCACCCAAGTTGATTACAAGTAATGGATAATGCATGTAACTCCTAATATAGAACGGGTGGATCGCATCATGTAGCTGGTCTAACTATAGTGAATTATGTAAGTCATATTCCACCTCACCAAATCCATACAGTATCTCAAAGTTCCCATGAATTTTGAAGGTATATTTCCACCTGATCCAAATCTTTGTAATCCACACCGAGGTGATAACCATAAGATCACATGGTATCCCACCTAAAACACAAAAGGCCTCAATGATTGGTCCACTAGTAACTTCTGATGTCTCTATGTAGTCCTCATCCACTCTTGGATGATCTTTACCTTCTATTTAGTAACTCACACCAACTTTATCCACATATGTGGTGACTCTCTTGGTTTGGACTTTTCTAGAGGTGACCTATGATTTCCTTCTAACGAGCCCTAAAGTGTTTTCATTATAGTGGGGGAATAATACATTTTGTTGTATGAAATATCCATGATTAGTAGGTGATCCTCACATCTACAACCAATGTCCAATATTCATGACCGAAAAATTTTCTTCAATACCTAAATAAAAATTTTAGTTTTTTATCTGTATGGGGGTGAAAATTCAAGCACAAATACAACTATGTCTTAAATGAATTTTTTAATTCATTCTATAACCAATATGTGGTGTTAACATCATGATAAAATATGATCATCAGTGGAACTCCATAGAGTCAAAATATGTCATGCACATAGAGTCATACCATGCTCGGTACCAAACATAGCTCTATAATATCTAGGAAGTTGGATGACTTGGTGGTCGGTCCCCAATCACCCTGATGAAATCATGTCCCCTAGATGAGCATCATAGGCCCATCACAACGTCAATGGATTTATCATCCCACTTACACTCAAGAACGTCATGAAGTTGAGCTAAACCTGATGAAACATCATGGTTATCCTTCACATGATGAAAACTAAGGCATCAAGATAGAACATATTCAACTCCCTTCTTTATCCCTGTCCATCGAAACTATTATAGTCTTTCATGGTATATCTTTTCTATAGATGTATGTACCATAAACTGATTTCTATGAAACTCTTTTAGAAAATCCTCACACAATGTCAATGGTACCAACATGCATCCACATAAAAAATCTCCCCACCTTCATAAAGTCTACCATGAGCATATCAATTGGATATATGAGTATGTACAGTGTCAAAATCGGCATAACCATGTTGTGCCTCACTAACATGCTATACAAGTGGAGGGGAAAAATACATCGACTTGAGGTAAGATTATCCATACATACCCATAAATTATTTCTATAATTAGTCCATATAAAATGACACCTCACTCAACAACAACAAACCTGAAATCCTACTAAGAGAATATTCTACCTCATTCTCCGTTCCCGTATAATATACAATGTAAAATTCATAATCATGGTGGAAATCTTACCCATGCCTCTATATCAAATTAAGATAATTTTGAGAGAAGATATAAAATAGAACCTTTTGGTCAGATTATATGATAAAACACTTACCCATATGGTAGTGTTTCCACATCATTATGGATAAGGCTACCACTATTAACTCCAGATCAAGGGTCACATATTTCATCCAATGTTGTCTCAGCTGATAGGAATAATAGGAAATCACCTCCCACCTCTACATCCAAACACAACCAATCATGTTACATGATGCATCACAAATCAGTGCATAAATGGAACTGTCATCTAGAAATATCATGATGGGAGAACTCATCACTAAATTCCTCAAATCTAGGAAATCATGTTGGTACCTCTATTTCAACATGAAAGGATTCCCTTTTTAGGTAAAATATATCAATGGGGATGGTATCTTAGAAAACCCATGAATGAATATTTGATAGAGTCCTTCAAACCCATAAAATCTCTACACCTCCATCAGGAACATGGTTGGATCCCAAGAAAATGCAGCCACAACTTCAAAGTGTCCCCTGCAACACCGTATGCCAAGATAAAATTTATAGAGAATGTGGACCTCTAGAAAATAGACCTAGAACCTAAAGATCTCCATATAATGTTGGTACTCTAAGTGTACATATATTAATGATCCCCAAGGGTCTTGAGTGATACTTCTCAGACACAGAGTACCCAATGTTATCATTTATGAAAACTACTACGAACTTGTCTATTAAAGTCTTAATGATTCAGTTCTTATTCCTATGATCAATATTAGTGCGTTCAATACAATAAATGGAACAAAAAAATTATTGTGATCGTAGGGGCATCATAATTCTGTATTTTGTGTATAATCATCACATATATAAACCTAGTGATAGACTGATTTATGGTTAATAGTTGATAACCATCATTTCCCTATAAAATGATCAAAGAAATGATCTATCCTCAGTTGTGGATAATTTTTCTTTATGGTCACTTGGTTTAGGAGATAGTAGCCCACACAGAACCCTAGGATCATGTTATACTTCATGTTAAATAATAATGGGGTATCCTAGGTTAAAATAGTGGTTCTAATAAAGCCCTTATTTTATATGACCTCGAATTGCATTATGAGCTTGAAAAGCTCTGTAGGGTCCATATAATATGCTAGTGTAGATATTGGGGACACCCACACCCCCTTTGTAGATCAACCCAAATGTCCATCTCTCAATAGGGAAGTAAGCCTGGAATACCCTCAAGAAAGACATCCTCATACTCCCTCACCACTATAGGGAACTGAAAACACATAAAATCCATTAAATTATAAACCATTGTATCCAAATGATGATTAGTCACTTGTACCCCTATTCACGTGTGAATTCTATGCTTCATGGGTTTCCTTTTCATGAGAAAAACAAATCCTACTCCCATTGCTGTAGATACACTGTATATGTCACCTAATATTGTCTATATGGGCATAAACTGTAGATAACTAGTACATACCTAGGATATGTAAATAATGTATAATTAGAGATACAAAGAGATCCCAATAACAACTCTCTCCTCAAAGAGTCAAGTCACACTATTGGAAGATGTCCTTGATTATTGAGTCACCTCACATAGGATTCTCCAAGTGCATGGGTTGTTCTAAAGACTCAACCATAATCTTTATTGTTGAACTGGATATGTTTTAATAAATGGATGTCTTAGAATTGTGACTATGAATACAAATACTATGGTTAAAAAGACCCAAACCATACCTTGCATTATCCTTGGAGCCTTTGGGCCCTATTCATCAACCTCCTGCAGATGCCCTTTCCCCTATCTTCCAGCTCCTGGAGCGTAGTGTGGACCACCTAGTCATGTTGTTGGATGACATATAAGAACTCTACAACATATAGATTCAATCCCAAGTCATCATAAAAATCTTCCGTTCTACAGACCTACATTCTCCTACCATGATCTCTACCTAGGTGGCCCATCCATTATCTCTATATCAGCCACATGGTTGGTCAGAAAATATCTTGCAAAATTTCCAGTTTCATTAGAAGAGTATCACGGCCACTCCATGGTATGAAAAGACCCATCATGTTAGCCCTAAACCACATATCCACTGTGCAAGGATCACCATAGGAAATTCATCACACATCCAGGTCCATGATACTTACATCGACTCCCATCTGATAAAGTCTCTGATCCCGTGTTCCCTCTTTTGAAAACAACATTATATGTATCCTCATCCAGTAAACTCTAATCAACCAAATATATATCTACCAAAAAAAGATAAAAAAAAGATATATTTATAATGATGGATTAGATGTATCTATGAATTCCTTTCCCGATGGTCTGAGCCTAAATGAAATCACCATGAACCATATCCGTTGAGTACCTAGAGATGTTGGAGAAAATCAATGAATACTCAAACACTATAATACTAGCCTTATCATGATCTTTTAGATCTTGGATGCATTAACCCCTCAATGTACCTAGAGATAACTCCTCTCTGAAAAGGAACTCGAATTCTTACTATGATAAGTTCTCCTCGTCATACGGCTGGGTCGATAAACCGAGCCATTGTCCAACATATCTATCATGAAGGATATTTTCCAAGAACACCATTTGACCTATCAGTTTCTTGAAAAGTTGGAAAAAACACATCACTACCTCAATACAGTCATCATTCTCATATGGGTCAAGCTCATATTGAAACATGAGGTGTTACTACCACTAAAACTAATGAAGTTTTCTTAACTTGTTCACCTCATATATTGGTAATGCAGGTACCATATACTGCTCAATGGATGGTGGTATAACTGGTGCACCACCTAGAGGTAAATCCTCTATAACGGGTCACAATATCGATTATTCATTACTAATGGGATTATCCTTATGATCATGATTCTGAATCCTAGATGGAATACATTGTGTGGAATCCAGAAATAGAAATGATGTAACAAGATCTGTGAGTATATCTTGAGAGATTTCCCAATAAGGACATGAAAACCAAAACCCATTAATATATGAATAATTTAATATTTTTTCCCTATAACAATCATCTATATTTTTCAATTTGAATGTATGGTGATCATAGTCCTAGTGTATGGATACATCAGCCTCTGAAACCACACTAGATTCTCTAGCCTAACTATAAAACTAGAAATAGTTAATACTGTCCCCCCAAACCAATATGACGGACTCTGATCATAATATAGAACTAACTCCGCTGAAACCACTCCTTCATTACTTTTTCTAATGGGGAACATGTAACGACTACCCCGATCCTACCTCCAATGTTTCAAGGGTTGTTGACTATCAATGATTTGGAATATCACATACATGGGGGGCCTTATACCATGCTACTTATTCACACACCCACACACTCACATATCCAAGCCAACAAAATTTTGAAATGTAAAAAAGTGATAAAATATGAATGAATATATATAAATACCACAATTGAATTACAACAACAAGTATTGGAAAAAATGTCTATATATAATCCCACAACAATGAATCTAAAAAAAGTCCATCTTGAAATTATAGAAGAGGACTATTATCAAGGTAACTGCAAGAACACGCCATATTTAGTCCGCCTCACTGAACTCCACCTATTTTCGAATCCTCAAGGACTCTATCAAAATTTCAATGATATTCATAAGATATGAAATATATAGGTATATCTTATTTAGGTGTGATTATAACAATACCCATAAGAACACTGTGAAATCCCAAATCATATGACATCATGAATAACAGTTGGCTCATCAAATGTATATGGCTACAACATAGGTAACTAGAATATCTAGGTATACTCTTAAAATACCCAATTTATCAACATAAATTCAAAATATTAATTCCATCATGGGAATCATGATTTAGGGTTCCACAAAACACGCGACCAGGGGAACACGCTCCAAGAGTTAGATAATAGTGATGGCATCTGTCCGAGATGTACTGTTCATCTGGTCTCTCCATAGGAAATATATTTTAGATGTATGAAGAGAACTATAAAAATAGGAGAATCACTTATAATTCCATAGGGAATATTAGGAAATCATTCATAAAGTAGAGGATCAACATAAATATATTGTTCGTCATGATGATACCATGAACTCCTCCCAGCAAAATATGGTGATATAGGATCTCGCTCTGGGACTCAATGAAGAATTAAAAAAACTCTATCCATGGATTCCTATGGAAGGAACCATCATCCTAGATGTGAGATGTGATTCCACACTAACCATTAAAGAAATGAATCAATGGAGTTCTCCCATAGAAATCATTTCCATGCTGAAGAGGAAAGTAGCTCTAATCCTTCTTTAATGGGGTACACAGTGTGTACATGTAGTACACAACATTTCCCTTTAGAAATGGGTCACGCCCTTATATTTAAGACCATGATTATGTCATTTTCCTTGTCCATTTGAAATTAAAATTCAGTTCTGATCCAATGATCTTCTGACCATGTCCATGTACAGGTCTCTACCTAGGTATATGTGGCATTCATTTGACTATGTTAGTGTACATGACAGGTATGAGCCTATGTAATCTTGGTGATCTTTGTATACCCTCTAAGGTATATGATGAAAATCTAGGCCATGTTACACATCTTGTGACTGGGTTTACAAGCCATATAATATTTCTATTTCTCGTGGAAACTCAAGATCCACATAGGAGAGTCCCACTTAGAATGTGTCACCAAAAGACACACAGTGTACAGTTGGATTTTCTAGAGCCCATGGATTCTTCCTTCACATATACCCCCATATCCATCACCTATAATTCCATTTTCAATCTTACTAGTATGTAAGGATTTTGTCTGAGCTAAGCCTTATCATAACCAATCAATGGATTATGGACACCAAATTCATAGGGAATACAATCATTCTAGGCCCATATCATCGTCTCATGTCTCGCTCTAACAATGGGTTTCATATCATTCCTCAATATTTTATTATGACCATCACAACTCAGTCCAATTGTCCATATTAAACATAATCCATGTTAACAATATATTTCACCATGAATTGGGTGTGAAATTATTGTTTAACTAATATTTTATGAACCAACTATCAGAATGAGTATGTTCATTGAATGAAAATGATAGATGAAAAAATCCAGGAAACACCAAAGAGATACGAACCATGTCCATATTTTCATGGCCTCAATCCATTTCCATTAGAAAAATTATAATCAAAACCAATATACAATTATACTAATAATCTCCGCAAATAATCCCACACACACTATCAGACTCATCTAGGAATCAATCTGTTTACCAATTGATTCAAATTTACTATATAAATAAAATGCACGTGAATATTCCAAATAAAACATCATCCTTCTTAAATTAAGATTAATTGATGGAGAATAATGATTATACACCAATTTTCGTGAGATCCTCAAGCTCCATCACACACTGATTTATAATCCACAATCAAATCACCACTCTCCAATAGAAGCTCCTACCACAATCTCTAAAGGATCATATGAATATAGAGTGTTATGTAGATTACCGTACAAATCATCATAAATAACATATATATATATATAATTAGGTCTGGTAATAAATTAAATTAATTTATTTATTCAATATATTTATATAATCATATGCCCATGACCATGCCTCAACCTGAACGCCCGACACGTTCCAAGGTTTTACCACACCAAGGATAAAGCCCATGATATAAAATCATATATAGCCTTTGATTTATGATCTGAGCATTAGTTTATAAGAAATATTTTTTCCCAGAACATATGCATGAATTAATTTAAAACCATTTATTCATATAAAAACAATTCTAAAAGGGTAAGAAATTTAATACTTTTATCATGAAACAATTTTTGTAGTTGACATGGAACCCTATGGTGAAACTCCTACTAATTGGTAAGACTGTATAAGGAAATAGAATAGCGATTGTTGGCACCAAAATTGGAGAAGGAAAAAATACACGACTAGATTTAAGGGTGGCCACGTGAAGCCTGAGCGCGGAGCCCCATAGCTCTATAGCCATTTCCAAGATCCCCCTCTACGGCCGCGTCGTGGAGCAAGGAGGTGTGAAACCCCATGAATCAATTTGACATTCGTGACCCACTGTGGAGTAAGGATGTGGGACACAACACGAACCGATTTGATGTTCACATCCCGCCATAGATCAAGGAGGCAAGATGCATCGTGAACTGATTTGACGTTCGCGACCTTCCACAGAGCAAGAAGGCAGGATGCTCTGTGAAACCATTTGACGTTCGTGAGAACATCGTGGAGCAATATTTGTCTTCACTCTGAGTGAGCCCTGCTTCACGGCGCCTCTTTCCTATAAATACAAGGCTCACCTTGTGCCCAACGGACGAACCCTCCGAACTTTTTCATTCTTAGCTCCCAAATCACAATGAAATCTATACTCTACGAACCATGACATATTCCAGGTATGTTTTCATCACGAAGTGCCTTACATTTGGCATGAATTTGTCCCCTTTTCAAAGAGGGATGCCCTTCACAGTGCCCACGGGCCTCTATGAAGGAAGGGGATTCACAAGGGGACTTGGTTAATCGAAAAGCGAATATGCTTCCCAAAGTACCCTTCAAACACATGTGACCCACATGCTATGGCGGGGTCACTATGCTTTGAGAACCACATTGTTTCACAATTCTATACTTCACAAGGCACCCTTGCTTTGCGAGGCATTTCTCTGCTAATGCATTTCAACTTCGTGAAGCACTATCCATATGCACCTTTTCCTTATGCCTAGGCTATGCCATATCACTTGGAAAATACCACCCTTTCATGAAACGCCTCCACTACATGGCCCCCCAGAGATTCATGAGGCCTCAACTTATGAACCTCTTTGCTCTCCAACTCATTTTCTCATGCGACACTCTAGGTTTGCATGAATCGATTCCAAAGTCTCGTTGAGGGTACTACCCATTGAGTTGCTTCACCTATTGCTTTTTTGCATATCCACGCTAATGTAGACCCATAAATGGATCACTCCATAACACCACCTCACCATGGCATTGCTAATGTCTTTCCTTACCCATGGGCGGGTGGGTATCAGTCATGTATGACCCAGGGTGTGGAGTTAACCCACCTCGTCCGAGCTGTAGGACGATAAAAGGCGAAGCACCATCATCCACAGCACATGATGTTAAACTATGACCTCACCCCAAGCATCACACGCGTGGTCCCCTTCCTTGGATATTCTGGCATGCCCACTGGTCTCCACAGGAGTGTGACCATTACTCAAATGGAATGAGATCCTCTTTATTGGAGCGACATCTATCTATTGGGAAAGGCCAACCTTATTGATGAAAGCCCCTAGATTTTCTTTAAGAGTTTGTACCCATTCTCCCCCTATCTTCTTCATAGTCGAAGACCAGAGAGGTGGGGGATGGGCACCATAGCCCTCCTTTCTTCGGTTCTAGATCCCTCTCCTTTTGGGATATGTCTCCACCTGGGCCTCCACCCTGAAGTAAGCCCCATTCTTCATCTCCAAAGGGCCACTAATTAAGCATAATACCATATTTCCCCTTTGGGTTGCAGACCATGTGTAATCCCATGTTTCCATTTTGGCCTGCTAACCACATGTAAGCCCCACTCCACTTCCCACGAACGTACCATTCCCGACATGATCGTCAGGTCTCTACTGCCTCTTGTTTCTCACACCAATCATTACTCACATGGGCTTAGAGTATTCATCGACCATGACATCCTCTCTGGGCAAACTAACGTGTATGCCCCAAGCAACCATCCTGAACTTCGTGGACTTTGATACTTGCCATGGAAGGGTATATAGGAAGCCTCCCTGGGGATCAATCCCAACAACCATTTGTTCTGACCCTATTCACGTCAGTTCCCACCATCCTGAACTAAATGGACTTGAAACATGCCAAGTAAATGTATGTAGAAAGCCTCCATGAGGATAAATCCCAACAACCATTGGTTCTGGACCTCTTCCCGTTTCTTCCGACCATCCTGAACTACGTGGTCTTTAACCCCTATCAAGGAAAGGTATGATGGAAGACTCCCTATGGTTCGAGCTTAAATACCATTGGTTCTGTACCTCATCACGTTGGTTCCCACCATCCTGAACTACGTGGACTTTGATCCTTGAGAAGCCAAGGTACATAGGAATCCTCCCTACAGTTCAATCCCAACAACCATTGGTTCCAGACCTCTTCACGTCACTTCCGACAATACTGAACTACGCGGACATTGATCCTTGCCAAGGAAAGGTATGTAGGAAGCCTCCCAGAGGTTCAATCCCAAAAACCCTTGGTTATGGACCACTTCACATCATCTCCCACCATCCTAAACTACATGGACTTTGATCCTTTCAAAGGAAAGGAATGTAGGAATCCTCCTTGAGGTTCACACCAAACCACAATTGGTTCTGGTCCTATTCAGGTCGGTTCCCACCATCTTGAACTATCTAGAATTTGATAATTTCAATGGGAAGGTACGTAGGAAGCCTCTTAGTGGTTCAAGCCCCACAAACATTCATTCCATCCCTCTTCACATCGACTCCCCCCATCCTGAACTATGTGGAATTTGATCCTTCCCAAGGAAAGATACATAAGAATCCTCCCTGAAAATCAAGAGAAAACCCCATTGGTTCCGGACCTCTTCACATCTATTTCCACAATCCTAAACTACATGGACATTGATCCTTCCCAGGTAAAGGTATGTACGAAGCCTTCTTGAGGATCAAGACCAACAACCATTAGTTTCGGCCATCTTTGCATAGGTTCCCTCCATTCATAACTAGGTGTAATTTGATCCTTGCCAAGGTATGGTACATTGGAAGCCTCCCTGAGGTTCAAGCCCAACACCCGATCGTTTTGACCCCTGTCACGTCGGTTTACCAACATACCATCTGGAACTACATTTAATTTGATCCCAATCTCCTAGACATGGTATGTAGGAAGCCTCCCTGAGTTGCATCCCCTTTCAGAGGTAAGTCGTTGTCACCCCCATCCAACAGTAAGCTATTGGAAACCCAATCCGTGGTAATCCATTGTAAAGATTAACTACGTTCACCGAACTATGCGGACTTTGATTTCCTAACACAGGGATATGTAGGAAGTCTCTTCAAGGATCAAACCCAATATCCATACTTTCCTCACGTCGGATCCATCTCACCACCCCTCCACTTCACTTAACAATACCTCAACCATCTTGATTCATACCTAAGCCGTCATATCCCGGTGAGATCATTCAAATTCACCTCTTCGCTGCTCCTAGTAGTAACCTGGTAATAATCCACGAGTTAGCCCCAACAACAGTGTTCACTCCAGGAGTTGAACCCATCTGACCCACTCTAGTCAGTGTTCTGATCAGTCTGATCCATCTCTAATAGACGTTAAACTTGCGGCATACCCATTGATAAACATTGTAAGTTGAAGATAAAACTCATAGACATGCTTGTGGAATTTAATTCCACGCATTCGACGTGGGATGCTGTGGGCTTCTGTTCCATTGAGAAGACCTATAATAAGGGGAAGAAACCCATACGCTTCAGTGTTCTAACTTCTAGACATGCCAATGATGTCCAACATGACTACTCCCCCAACCGATGGTTCCAACCCAGGATGGACCCCTTGGAATGACCCGACAGAAGCAGTGTAATTAACTGGCGTACATGAAGATATGACACTGGGAAGAGTTTCAAAAAGAAAGTCTTATGTATATAAGGGAGACCCGGACTAGGTGAAAAGTTTCGAGGAGGAATCCAGGTAAGGAATAACCAAAATCCTATAATCCTGTTTACCTCAATGAGAAAATTACCCTGAACTAAGAACTGATGCTACCCGCCCATGGAAAGCGGGAATATGGGGAAAAAACTGTGTCATCATCCCCGAAACAGACGTACGTGCGTGCCCTGGTGAAAGAGTCAGAAATATAAATTTTTAACCTGATGTTAATAAGCTTCTAATCAATGTAGATATTATTAGAGTTTGATATATCAGTGGACTAACGTGTCACCAGATCCTGCTATCCAATGCTGGGTCCCGCAAAGCAAATAGCAGGCCGCTGTGAAACTCACCAGAAGTTAGGGCATTCAAATCGTTGGGAATCTCAGTCTACAATGTTGTCAGTGTGGATCCCTCTTACCATCCTTTGATGATGGAATGTTGATGGGGCACCATATGTTGATTTCTTTTTTTCCACACTAATGGTCCAATCTCCCTAATTTTCAGGAACCAAACTACTGCACCAGGAACCCAATCGCCTCCCGCCCACCGACATAAGGGCAGGGGAAACACCATGGTGGGAACCATGTGTAGCTCCACCGCTTATACGACAACCTATAACACCCTAATCTTCCACGTTACGGTTCTCTTTGAATAATATAGTCGTGTGTGTTGTACGCAACATCGAGTTCTAACACACACCACAACCAATTAAACTAGCAGTTATGAATAGTAATACCCACTTTTAGAAATTTTATTTATTTTATCTTTCAAAATGGACTTCATTTTTGGATTTTTAATATAGAAATTTGATTAGGGTGATGTTTTGGAACATTTATGATAACTTTCATATTTTGATGTATAGTGAAAAGTACTATATTTTAATTAAAAACAACTTTTTTAATCAAAATAATTAATATTGATAAATTATTAATTTGACTGTTTTTAAAGTATATTTAGAATATAGTTTTACCATTTAATAAAATGTTGGTCATTGGACATAATTTCACATTTAAACCTGACATAAATAAGTGTCAATCTTTTGATATTTATTATTTATTAAAAACATGCTTTTTGTTTTGACAGCGGGAATTAATTTTAAATAAATTTCCACCACATATGTGTCTTGAATTTATAAAATGGATTCCATATTTAGAATCAGGATGTAAAAATTGTGTAAATAGTTAACTTTTATTTTTATACATTTTGAATAATTACTTCGATAAATATTTTATTTACCATGGTTAAAAGGTAAATCCGGTAAATAAGGGTAAAAAAATAATATTATAATAACAATAAATTGCCCTAAAACGTGTCCTAACCCTATTGTATGATCAATGTCCGACCATGAGAATCTTTGGGCCGATTTTGGGACCTCATGGATCCACTTTTAAGTGATAATGACACTTTATATTAATTAAGTTAAAGTAAATAAAAAATTGACTAAAGCATATATCGTTTAGAAAAATAAATTTTAAATAGGGTTATATATGTTATATCTTTGACTATAAGTTTTCATTATATAGATAAAAATCTTTCCTACATAATGGTATTTATTTATAATTTTGAGACATTGAATAATTAAATTTATTTATGACACAATAATGATGAAATATTTTCCTTATTCATGAAAGAATCAAGTAATTAGTATTATAAATGTTAAAATAAATATAATTTGAAAGTTTTGATGCCATAAACAAATTTTATTGGTTAATAAGACATGTTAGGGTTTCTTAAATGAATTTTTTTCAAATTAATAAAGTGTTTATGACTTTAACAAAAATCAATTATTAAATATTTTCTAAATTGAAATAAATGAGTTTTTAAAATAAATATTATATTATTAATTGATATTCTATTTATAAAAATCTAATGTTCTTCCAAAGGACTTATATAATGATATATGTATTATTAATGGACCACTTGGAGGTATCTTGGATGTTTATATTAATTTTATTGACTATATAATATAAAAATACAAAGAGACATGGTAAATGTCAAACTATTTAACTAAGAGTTAAATGAAAACGATGAAGGTAATATAGTGACCCAAACCTATCTAAAAACAATCGGTTGAGTGTTTTTGAACCTATAACCACCTTAATCTTTCAATAATACACTTTGGGGCCATTAAAAATAGAATATTAATTTATTATTAAATAATAGTTCTATCTTTTCCTAAGGTGCCCCTCACCCCTCTTTTAAAAGGGCACTCCCCCTTATCTCTAATTAACACCTTAAAAGACTTTTAGCTCGGCCAAACCCTACCCAAATATTCTATAAACTTCCCTCACTTCAACCTAGAGGGCTTATTTGGATCATAAAGTCAACCTAATTAGTCATTTTGATCAAATAAAAAGGAAGAACCCGAAGAAGAGGTAATGTTTTCACCACCCTCTTTCAAGTTCCTTTCTTCTTCCACTTCTTCTTTATTTGTTATTTCCATTATATAATAATAACTCAAGTATCTTATATATACTGTGATGTTATTATAAATACTGAACAACTATATTCATTATTCTATCCATCTTATTAATGATAATGTCACCATGCGTGCATACGTACGGCTTACCGTCTCCACACCGTGGTGTAATTTGTTATTCAACACTATGTTATTTGGATGGACATAATGATGAGTAATATGTATATAAATAATGAAAATAACATGATAATGTCTATTTAAAATTAATATACCATCCAATTCCACCCCTTTATGGAAATCATATTGTCGCTCGTGCGTACATACATATTACCGTCTCCACGGCGCGATAAGATTCATTTCCACATTCACCATTCATCGAAGATTATAAAAATATATATTACTAATATGTCTATAATATATGAAATAATAATGCTAATTTAGATATATATATTTATATATATATATATGTACTTACACATATTTTATTCACTTAGTTCCGTCCAATACGTTATGAAAACGGAAACAGCGTTTATGCGTACGTACGGACTACCGTCTCCATAAACGGTGTTTTCCATTTCATATATATATCTATTATAAATAATTATATTCTAAATATATATGATATATAAATAATTTTTTATTTTCTAGAAGTATTTTAATCATGATCTGTGTTATACAATCAAGAGTAACAAGTTAAAACACTTACGATAAAAAAAGCAATTATTACCCGAAATGTTAATTTAACATGGAGACTATTATTAATGGGTAGTTTAAAGTCCTAAATGAATAAAATATGATATCATAAATATTGATTTGGTTCTTGAATAATTTAATAACATACTAAGGTCTTCATACAGGAGGATAAATGTACCCTCGACTAAAAGAAAGTGCAAGGTAAGGGGTTTTCATCTCACTCCGTATTCCCGTGAGATTCATGCCATATTGCCACTATTACCTTTTGTGTGGTATATGTACTGCCCATAATTGTATTCTTTGTTTAATACACTTTAATTTATGGGTATTTACATATTCATTGTATGATACATCTTTCAAGGGGTGTACGTTTCGTAAGTTACCAAATTGGTAAGGGTTATTTTAACAATCTCTTTATTATTCGAGGTTGTTTTTACATAAGTATCTACTGGGACATATTTATTATCCATGTCCATGTTTCATAAAAGAGTTTTTAAAGGGATTATTTTTAAGGGTCTTTTTTTACTAAAACATAATTTTAAATGTTTTAAATATTTATTTTTCTAAATCATTCTCATTAATATCCATGTTTTCAAAATGATTTTAAGGATTTATTTAAATGGACATAAATGTTTTAAAAATGTAAATTCATTTCAAAAGATTCAAAGTGGTATGGGACACTATGATTCAAAAATGTCTTCCTTTCAAAATTGTTCAGCTTTTAAATGTTTTCATGAAAATGGGATATTTCTCTCAAAGAGTTTTACAAATCATTTTCTTCTATGTCAACATCCTTTAATGGATTTTAAACATGTTTGAAGTTGATTTAATATGATACAAATATTACATATTTTATTGATGGTTTTGTGATATGTTTGAATATGGATGTGTTATTTTTATACCATTCATGGTTTATGGTTAATGTATTGACATTTCGTATGCTTGTTTTAATACGAATGTTTATGATATGTTTCAACCTTTTCATATGAAAAATGTATTGGACTTAGTAAGTGTTGGGCGGAGCCCGCTATAGCTCCTCGATGCATCAGTATGTCTCATGAGACAACTAGACGTGGAATTTTCTGAGGCTTTTCCCAATTTAATATATGGTTTTGGCCGAGGCCTTAATCATTTTTAGACGTCTTGGCCAAGGCCTTGACAAAATGTTTCAGAATGTCTGGCATCATACATTTCATCATTATGGAAATAATATTGATGGTTCATCTGGTCATTCGACTAGTATAATACCAATGATTATGTTTTATTATGGAATTATTTAATCCTCTAATTTTCTTTCCATAAAAGTATTCATGTTTGTTATTGGTAAAGGAATTTGGTATCAATTATTCACCATGCTTAATATTTATGTCATTTTCCGCTGTATTTCTTACCCTTACAGAGGGTTTGAGCTCACCCCTTTCTATGTTTTATTTTTCCCAGGATTCCAAGAAGTGTATTGTGATTGATATGCAGGGTTAAGAAAAGAGAATAATGGCATGAAAAAAGGATTATTTATGTTATTTTGTATGTTATATAATGTAATGTAACATTCATGTATGTAATCTATTTTCTAACACTGCAAAACTGATCCATCCTTCGGGACTTGATTCCTTGTAATCATGCCAATGTATTAAAATAATGCCTCAACTCTGGGTAACTGGGGTCGAGGCGTTACATTTGGTATCAAAGGAAGTTTAGCAATATACTTGGAGACAGTATTTAGATAAACTCTGATTAGAGCACAATACCATAATATAGACATTGAGTATTAGTATAGACAAACTTCCTAGAATTTTTGTAATGTAGATATTTTGTTAGTTTTCCAAGAAAATACATCATTGTCTAGATACGAACAGGTAGTGGAGGCTCTGGCACAAATGTACCTTAGGGTAAAACCCAAAAACAATGCTTTGAGCTATACTCGAACAAGAACTAGTGCACGACAACGGGCCTTACTGCACTCTTTGTTACGACACTCCCCTGGGATATGCTTAGGAATATTCTCATTTTCTTTACAAATCATTATAAATGATCTACTAATATATATACCTCCTCAAAGAAAATATTTTTATAGATTATATCCAGAAATTGTTCAATTTATGTTAGTTATTTTACAAGTTTGGAATTATTCATTGCAATTCATAAACTGTCCTAGTGTATTCCATTGTATAGAAATGACGCCTAGTAGAAGGAATGTGAACTCCAACAATACATATGATCCAAAGAGTAAGAAGGATCATATCTTCAACAGTATTAAGCCAACATTTAGAAGGGAAATATTATCCCATGTATTCTAAACATATGAAGAAATAATATCATGTGTCAATTGGATAAGTAGATAATTCTCTGAGTCCTATGGCATTAAAGGGAAGCAAGAGAAGAAAAGGATGGAAGAGAGAAAGATGGATAAATGGAAGAGGGAAAAGAAGGATTTTCCTATATGTGATAAATGTGGAAAGAATCACCTTGGTAAATGATTGAAGGTAATGGAAGTTTGTTATAAGTACGGAGAAAAAGGACACCAAGTACGTGATTACAAGGGTAATAAAAAAAAGTTTCAAATGTATAATGCTTCATCTGCATGGAGTTGAGACACTATGCGAAACAATGTCCAAATAATTAGAGTATGCCCCAAATGATGCTATTAGATAATAATCAAGTTATGATTCTACCTTAGATGAAGAAGAATGACTAGTGTTCTTATGTTGTTATTATAGGACTATTTCATTTGGGTTTTGTATCAACAATATACTGGTTATATGAATTATGGAGATAAATAAATATTTTACTAAAATACTATTTTATTGAGGATTTGAGATTATATGGTTCTAAGAAATGCGAATTCATATTAAGCTACACATTTTGGAAAATACATGGTTGATGGAAATGTAATCCTTAATATGGTCCTGATAATGAGGTAGTGATTTTGGAATAGGATATGGTTGATTTGGATAAATTATATTGGATATTCTGGACTTCCATGGAACTGGTTAATAGTCTGTTTATTTCATTATTGTTGGAATATTCAATATTTTTGGATATAAGGATTATATACAGTATTCTATAAGGAATAAGGGAGAATGAATGTAATCAATAAATGTTTTATTGTAATAATAAATGACGAAGGTGTTCACATGTTGTTACATGGTAAAAAGGATCTTCAATGTTTTTAACTTCCTTATAAATTTTGGACTATGAGATTGGATAGATGTATTTTGGATAAGTCTAAAGGTTAGAATGGATTAAGTTTGGAAGGTTATTTTTGGATTTTTATAAAAGGACAACACGCAAACCATGTGACAACCCATCGTGTTGGACGAAGATACGAGAATCGAACACACAACCATAGTGCGATTGGGATTTATCGCCTACCACTGGACTACATGATGTTCATGAATGGTATTATATAGTTTCTTTTTTTATAAAGGGTCTAATATGTGAATTATAAATTCATTATATTTGGAACCCTATACGATTAATTTTGAGTTGTATTATGATTTGGAGTGAAAGATGAGTTGGTGGTAGAAATTTATTAATGGATAAAAATATAATTATAAAGTAAGTATATCTCCTTATGATCTTATCCAATCTCATAAATAAATTCTTAGAACAAAAACATTGTCCTAGATGGTACCTTAGATCATTAGAAATTTATGGCTTTGTGATTGTTGGCCTTTTCATAGCCATGTTGTCTACCACTCTCTATCAGATATTGATGGTTATATTTATCTTCCATATCCATGTTTTAATACTTGTAACACTAGTATGTGTTATTTTCGGTAACCTTCATACTTAACACTCATTATTTTAAATAGAGGTCTCATTAATCCATTTTTCGATGTGGGATTTCAACTAAAATATTTTGAAATGTCAACCCCAAGTTTCCAATACCAAGAATAAATTGTGAGGATGAAATTTATTGAAGGAGGGGATAATGTAACACCCCAAGCTTCCGAGGTATTCTTTTCTTTTAATAATACAGTAGCGTGTGTTGTACGCAACATTGAGTTCTAACACACACCACAACCAATCCAACTAGCAGTTATGAATAGTAATACCAACTTTTTGAAATTTTATAAATTTTAATCATTCAAAATGGACTTCATTTTTGGATTCGTAATATAGAAATTAGTTTAGGATTAATTTTTGGTACATTTCTGATAACTTTCATATTTTGATGAATAGTGAAAATTACTAAATTTTAATTAAAAACAACTTTTTTAATCGAAATATTTAATAGTGATAAATTATGAATTTGAGTGATTTTAAATTATATTTAGAATATATATTTACCATTTAATAAAATTTTGGTCATTGGACGTAATTTCACATTTAAACCGGAAATAAACAAGTGTCAATCTTTTGATAGTTATTATTTCTTAAAAACACGCTTTTTGTTTTGAAAGTGGAAATTAATTTTAAATTAAATTATGCCACTTCTGTGTTTTGAATTTAGAAAAATGGATTCCATATTTAGAATCAGGAGGTCCAAATTGTGTAAATAGGTAGCTTTTATTTTTAGGCATTTTGAATAATTAATTTGGTAAATACTTTATTTACCATGCTTAATGGGTAAATCCGGTAAATAAGGGTAAAAAATAATATTATAATAATATGAAATTACCCTAAAATGTGTCATAACCCTATTGGTTGATACAGGTCCAAAAATTGACATATTTGGGTCGATTTTGGAACCACATGGATCCACTTGTAAGTGATAATGACACTTTATAATAATTAAGTTAAAGTAAATACAAAAATGACATAAGCATATATCTTTTAGAAAAATAATTTTTACATTGGGTTATATATGTTATATTTTCAAATATAAATATTCATTATAAATATAAAACTATTTCCTACATAATGGTATTTTATTTATAATTTTTAGACATTTAATAATTAAATTTATTTATGACACAATAATTATGAAATATTTTCCTTATTCATGAAAGAATCATGTAATTAGTATTATAAATGTTAAAATAAATATAATTTGAAAGTATTGATTCCATACACGAATTTTATTTGTTAATATGAAATGTTATTATTGCTTAAATTAATCTGGTTCAAATTAATAAAGTTGTTAAGACTTTAAGAAAAATCAATTATTAAATATTGTCAAAATTCACATAAATGAGTTTTTAAATCAAATACTATATTATTAATTGATATTCTATTCCTAAAAATCTAAGGTTCCACAAAAGGACTTATATAATGATAGGTGTATTATTAATGGACCTCTTGGGGGGTCTATTGGAAGTTTATTGTAACTTTATTGACTATATAATATAAAAATAAAAGAGACATGGTAAATGTCAAACTATTTAACTAAGAGTAAAATAAAAAAGATAAAGTTAATATAGTGACCCAGACCTATCTAAAACCCATTGGTTGAGTTGTTTTTGACCTATCCCCACATTAAATTTTAAATAATCTACTTTGGATCCATTATAAACCTAATATGGATTTATTCTAAAATAATATTTCTAGTTTTCCCTAAGGTGCCCCTCACACCTCTTATAAAAGGGCACTCCGACTTCTCTATAATTCACACCTTCAAAGGCTTTTGGATCAGTCAAAACCTGCCCAAATATTCTCTAAACTTCCCTCACATCAACCTAGAGGCCTCATGTTTTTCATAAATCCAACCTTAGGAGCCCTTTTGATCAAATCAAAATGAAGAACGCGAAGAAGAGGTAATGTTTTCACCACCCTATTTCAAGTTCCTTTCTTCTTCCACTTCTTCTTTATTTGTTATTTACATTATAAAATAATAACTCTAGTATATTCTATATACTGTGATGTTATTATAAATAGTTCATAACTATATTCATTATTCTATCCATCTTATGAATGATTTTGTCACCATGCGTGCATACGTACGGCTTACCGTCTCCACGCCGTGGTGTAATTTGTTATTCAACACTATGTTAGTTGGATGGATATAATGATGAGTAATATGTATATAAATAATTAAAATAACATGATAATTTCTCTTTAAAATTAATATACCATCCAATTCCACACCTTTAAGGAAATGATATTGTCGCTCGGGCGTGCGTACGGATTACCGTCTCCACGACGCGATAAGATTCATTTCCACATTCACCATTCATCGATGATTATAAAATACATATTACTAATATGTTTGTAATATATTACATAATAATGCTACTGGAGATATATATATATTTATATATATATGTACTTACATATATTTTATTCACCTTGTTCCGTTCAATACGTTATGAAAACGGAAACAACGTTAATGCGTACGTACAGACTACCGTCTCTATAAATAGTGTTTTCCATTTCATATATATATCTATTATACATAATTATATTCTAAATATATATGATATATAAATCATTTTTATATTCTGGAAGTATTTTAATCATGATCTAAGTGATACAATCAAGAGTAACAAGTTAAAACACGTACGATAAAGAAAGCAATTATTACCTGAAATGTTAACTTAACATGGAAATTGTTATTAATGGATAGTATAAAGTCATAAATGAATAATATATGATATCATAAATGTTAATTTGGTTCTTGTATAATTTAATTACATACTACAGTCTTCATACAGGAGGTTAAAATTACCCTCGACTAAAAGAATGTGCAAGGTAAGGGGTTTTCATCTCACTCCTTATTCCAGTGAGATTCATGCCATATTGCCACTATTACCCTTTGTGTGGTGTATTTACTGCCCATAATTGTATTATTTTTGTAATACTCTTTAATTTATGTGTATTTACATATTCACTGTATGATACTTCTTTTATGGGGTGTATGTTTCGTAAGTTACCAAATTGGTAAGGGTTATTTTCACAATCTCTTTTATTATCCGAGGTTGTTTTTACGTAAGTATCTACAGGGAAATATTTATTATCCATGTCCATGTTTCATAAAAAGTTATCAAAGGTATTCTTTTTAAGGGATTTTATTACTAAAAAATCATTTTAAATGTTTTAAATATTTATTCTTCTAAATTAGTCTCATTAATGTCCATGTTTTAAAAATGGTTTTAAGGATTTATTTATATGGACATGAATGTTTTAAAAATGTTAATTCTATTCAAAATATTCGAAGTGGTATGGGATGATTTGATTCAAAAATGTCTTTAAATGTCAATCTTTCAAAATTTTGTAACTTTTAAATGTTTTCATGAAAATGGGAAATTTCTCTCAAGGAGTTTTACAAATCATTTTCATCTATGTCAACATCCTTTAATGGATTTTAAACTTGTTTGAAGTTGATTTAAAATGATACAAATCTCCCATATTGTATTGAAGGTTTTGTGATATGTTTGACTATGGATGTTTTATTTTTGTACCATTCATGGTTTATGGTTAAAGTATTGACCTTTCGTATGCTAGTTTTAATATGAATGTTTATGATATGTCTAAACCTTTTCATATGAGGAATGTGTTGGACTTAGTAAGTGATGGGTGGAGCCTGCTATAGCTTCTCGATGAATCGATAGGTCTCATGAGACAACTAGACGTGGAATTGGCTGAGGACTTTCACAATTTAATATATTGTTTTGGCCGAGGCCTTAATCATTTTTAGATGACTTGGCCGAGGCCTTGACAAAATGTTTCTTGAATGTCCGGCATTATACATTCCCTCATTATGAAAATAATAATGATGGGTCATGTGGTCATTCTACTAGTAGAATACCAATTATTATGTTTTATTATGGAATTATTTACTCATCTCATATTCTTTCCACAAAAGTATTCATGTTTATTATTGGTAAAGGAATTTGGTATCAATTATTCACCATGATTAATATTTATGTCTTTTTATGCTATATTGCTTACCCTTACTGAGTGTTTGAGCTCGCCCCTTTCTATGTTTTATTTATCCCAGGATACCAAGAAGTGTATTGTGATTGATATACAGGGTTTACACAAGAGAATAATGGCGTGCATAAAGGATTATTTATGTTGTTTTGTATGTTATAAAGTGTAATGCAACATTCTTTTATGTAATCTACTTTCCAAGACTCCTAAACTGATCAGTCCTTCGGGACTTGATTCCTTGTAATCATGCCAATGTATTAAAATAATGCACCGACTCTGGGTAACTTGGGTTAGGGCATTACACAACCTCCACAACCACAACTTTTGGGTGCCCACGTCCCATCTCCCCTTCTTAAGTCATTCAATGAAGGGTGATAATTGACCTCGTACGCTGATACGAGGAGGAGGAGATTATCCTGACATGAGATATGGCCTGCAGAGATCTAGAGGCATCTGTGCCTCTTCACTATCACCTCCCCCAAGGGCCACGCATGGAGCCACTGGTCCCCACCCCAATGTAAAATCGTTTCAGGAGCCTCTCCTTAGAACGCCTCAATGACCCTATACCATATGCTGACGAGGTAGGGAATGACTAGGCCAGCCAAGACGGGATCCCATTTTAGGGGGCCCCATGGAGGGATCCCACTAGGCTATGCCAGAACTACCACCAGGCCCCCCCTGAGCTGAAGAGCAGGTACTCTATGTACCGGCACCACCATCCCCGGTCTGGCTAACCAGGCGCTAGCGTAGGGCAGAAGCCAAGGAGGGCTCCCTCTAAAGGGCATAAACATCGACAACCACTATAGCTCGGGACACTACCGACATGTATCATAAACTCCCTATGTATGGAGAGTAGAGGAACTTATATACCAAGACCATATAAAGTCCCCCACCGCCCCACGGGCAGGCTGGGTCAACTCTCTCAGCCGCCGGTGCAGGTAGTGTCAATCCTCAGTATGGAGGTCCTCCATGTACCACCATCATAGAGAACGCGGATCCTCCCCTTCCATGCTCAGCATAGAGGTCTGCCTCGTGTTACCTTTAGTCTGAATGAGGGACTTTCCCACTATAGTGATACTCAGTATGGAAGCCTCTCTCATGCTCATTACATCAGGTATGGATTCATCCATCGTGCCGCAGACCACTGGTGTGCGGACGTCACACAACAAGTCAATCTACAGCATGGTGGGTCTCCCCATGTGCTTACGAAAGATGAAAAAGGTCCTCATCGCATTAGTAATCAGAAGAGTGGAGGCCATCTTTGCCTCACCAACACCTAACATGGAGGTCCTACCAGTATGAGGACCCTCCTCGTGCTGACACTATTCAGGGAAACAAGCAAGGAGGTCCTAGTCATACTCATATCGGCTCCAGAGAAGGACCTACCCACTCCAGAACATCCCATGGAGGTCCTCCATATGTACCCTTTGATATATGTATGTGTGTACCTCGCACCCCGTCTTACTCCGGTGAGAATCCTCTCCGCCTCAGCACCAATAAAGTCGAAGGTCCTCCTCACGCCAAGAATCTACCCTGTCCTCATGAACCATCCTGGGGAAGGAGGGTGGGTCATCACCACCATAAGAAGAGTGCTGAGAAGATTCAAACTGAGATAAAACGGGGTTGCTTCTCAGACTTTGAAGTGGAGTACCACATAGTGATGGATCCCTCACTGCAATCCTCCGTGTTAAGGGTTGGGGCTGAACAAGGCAAATCTTCCTCATACATCCATAATGTGTGGTGCATCAGATTCTCCCATCCATCTAAAGGATTATTCAGTAAGATGAATGTTTGTCGGTTCCACAGGTTGCGGTTGTGTAATCACCACCATCATCACCCGAAGCACTCTCTACATCAACTAGAGATCACAGAGGGCTATTCTGAGAACCAATGGATGACGAGCAACATCATGATCCATCGCCAGTAGTCACAGTCCCTGAACTAGAAATTGTGGCCATTAGCCCATCCAACTGCAATGTAGTGGCTAAGTCAATACACTCTTTGGAGGATAGCTAGAGATGTAGTGGTTTGTCAGATCGCTCACCATATTCTCCACCAGCCTGCCTACCATCCCAGTGGTCTGCTTCGGTACCACTACAATTTCCTCAGCCGACTCTAGTTGATGAGTGGATAAATGAAAGAACAAACCCAGAATCCAAGACCTAGAGCTTATGGAATATCCTCACACCATACCACTTACTTGAGATGTTTTGACCCGTTACAGTGCCGAATTTCTACGCGCCAGAATCCCTCACCTTAGAGGGTGTTGAGTGTTTTTGTCAAACCCTATCGATGATGCACTTCTGCCTTCATCACCAGTGAGTGGCTTATTCGAAAAGACATGTGCATTTTGAAGACAATGGTGACCAATTTCATTTGGATGTTCTGGCTGCACTTCCCGTGTCCCAGTGCCCTGAGTTGCCAACCGTCGTGGGGCCCTCTAGCACAAGTGCATTCAGAGTTTCAATGTACTCCCATAGATTATAAAAGAGGATTCTCCCCACGTACAGATCTGTGTATGGGGGTAGTATTATTCCCTTCACTTTATCCCTATATAGTGACATACCGACTTCTTCGGTGATATCGAGGACATGAGCCCAGGTACAATCATGGTCAACATGGCCATCCAATTGGAAGAGGATAATGAGCTAGAGCTCCTTCATGGGGACCTACCCCCTAATGGTGTTCCACAACAATTATATCCATTAGGAAGGGTTACTCACCAACACAGAATCCTTCTGTGTCTCCCTATGCCCACCGATGCATTAGTCCTTAGCCGGAATCACGGTTAGGGTAAAGAGCATCTCAGAACCGCCAAACCCTCTGACCCGTCTAGCTCAGTGCAGAAGACAAAAAAAGACCCGGAAAAATCCGTGTTGCGTCAGCAACTTTCTGAACAGAAGAATATGGTCGATGAACTCTTGGATGAATGTGCTACAGAGCGACGACCAGACTATGGTGATCCTCAGCTAGTGTAGCAGAGGCAAGGACAACATCCCTTTGGCGAACTACCAATGGGTGACCCAGAACGTCTTGCCCACCCAGACAGGGTTGAGGTTGGATATTATGAAAAGAGGGTGCAATATGTCTCGCCAAATCCTCTTGAAAAGTGTGACAGTCTTCAGGACCCAGCTCAAGTTCCCCAGCAACCCCAAGTGTCATTCCACCAGCCACTCCACGAGCTGCTGGGCCTGTTTACTATGTTGAACAGGCCTCCAATTCCTTGATGGTCAGGGATCCCCATCAAGATAGGTACCAGCGCCCAAATGATCTGATGAAGTTGCTCGTTTCCCGCGTCGAGGTATTGGGGACAAGATAGGTGGCACTCCCACCTGATGAAATTCCATATCCTACATGGGTATATGATATTCCCGCACCCCGATGTTTTAATAATCCCTCCTTTTTCCCCATAAATGGGATAGGGGAACCGCTGCAGCACTTAGCCACTTCATATCTTGGTGTGGTCCCATGTTGGGGACCCTAGCGTAGTAGGAAGCCTCTAATATTTGGTGTTTTGTGTAGACATTGGAGGGACCAATGTTAGTCTAGTACAACCATCTCCCCATGAGATCAGTTGCCGTCTGGGAAGACCTCCGTAGGCAATTCCTCTAGCAGTTCAGTTCCACCACCCAGAAGACGAGTATTTCAGACCTCTTCAAGTGAATGCAGAGGCCGGATGAGTGCGTTGCAGAATTTTTTGCCCAGTGGAAAGGACTGACATACTCCCTTGACATGCCGCTAACTCATGAGAAATTTCTGATGATGTGCATAGGAAACTTCAAGACTGAACTGTTCCCCTACTTGATCACCCAGAACTACCCCGGGGGATTCCGAGACAACTCTGATAAGGCTCAATGCCCAAAAGAATCCCTACAGCATGCTAGAAAGGCACGTCTGTTGCCTCCTACAGTCCCTGTTAGAAGGTTCTATAGAGCCGAGCCTACCGGAGTGGCCCAAATAGAGGCCCCTAGGAAACTAGAATTGCTACCAGTGGAGCCGGCTCCGCATCCTCGCAAAGCCCTCCACCTCAGGCGCAGCCTCTGGCCCAGTAACTCCTACCTCAGAATCGGCAGGTTCCGTGCATAATGTGCCGCCACCGCCTAGGAAAGATAACCCATCACCACTGCTTCAAAAGGCTCTTCCATCACCTCATTAGGGTCATGTTCCAAGGTCCCCCTTTCCAGATAAGAGAAACTAGACCTACTCATTCTACTAGGATTAGGTACCCAGTTACATCCACAATGCCTTGGAGAAGTGGATTGTACGTTTTCCAGAGTGAAGAAGGCTAGAAGAGGAGAATCTCACTGATCACCCTAACTACTACCCTTATCACCAGAGCCAGGGGAACACCCTCAAAAAGTGCTATGTGTTCTAATACTGGCTTCAAGACTAGGTAGATAACAACATAATCTGGTTAGGCCCAACCCCAACACATGTGGCAGGTATCTTCGTGAGGCCAGGAAACAACAGTGATAGTGAGGGCGAGTGGCATCAGGATTCTAACTATAGGTCCCAAAAGTATGATGAATGGATGGCTCATAAAACAGTCCCCCATGGCCTCATCCATTCATGCTTGAATTTTCCAGAGCCTTTAGATGTTGCAGCTACTACCTCTACATCATCATCTCAGCCATCCTCTTCCAAGAAGAGAAAACACCGGTGGCACAATGGAAAAAAATGTCCCCCACCAATGTTGTCATCATCCCGTACTCTAGGAAACTTCATTCCCCTAGAGATGGATATCCCTCCCAAAATACACCCAGTAGCAGATGACTTTTCAAGCGATAGTAAAGGGTATACCTCGGTTAATACTATAGAGCTGGTAAACCCATACATGACTCCTAACGATTTGGAGCACCAGTTAGATCCTCTGAACGTCCCCAGCCGTCGACAGTGTCGACAAAGTCGTGGCTATATGGGCCGTTGGAGTGCGTCGGTCAGCATGTCCAGCCAGGATGTGCATGCTACCGAAACCATGAAACATGCTTAGTGCAGAGCTTAGCAAGGAAAACCTTCTCATCTGGTGACATTAGTTCTACCTTTTCCACTGTTCGTTCTACTAGATCAGGAAGATCCAACCAGACCTCGCTGCGATCAGCCATGCTTCCCTGTGGACCGATCTTAGTCATTTGGACCTCATACGATAGTCACTTTATAGTCTTCGACTAGTGAACAATGGGATATTCCTTGCACCATCTAGTCATGGGTCCAACCGGCAAGACCCGTCATACCTCTTGTTGTAGAGTGACCTCCTGTAAGTAATAGCTCACGCCTAGAACATAAGTATGGTGTTCTAAAACACCTTGCCAGCATCCCAGTGGTGATTTCCATCCTTGAGTCCCTTCTACTGTCAGAAGACATGCGTGGAGCCCTCGCTGAGGCTTTATGGACCCCCTCCAGTTTCAGACGGAAGTAGAAGTTGTAGAAGCCTTCCACGATGAGGTAGTCCAGAATGCTACATTCTAGGACCATATCTCATTCTTTGGACAAGATGAAGGCTCTCCCTTATAGGGGAAAATTCTCTCGATGTACATCACCGGCCATTGCAATGTCACGGAGGTCCGCCTTTGTCTTGTCGATACGGGCTCTGGGATTAACCTAATATCGACTCGGAGACTGCGAAAACAGGGATAGTCTGAAGATGATCGGAGCCCCTCTGACCAAGGAATCCAAGGTTATGACAGTACGGAACAGAAATAGGTGGGAAATATCCTCTTGATGACCTGGTTTGGGGGTCTAGTATCTAGCACCATGTTTATGGTTTTACCCCAGGACACCGCCTACAATGCATTGATGGGAAGGCCGTGGCTCCACCTGAATGCAGTGATTCCCACATCATATCACTAGTTCCTGAAGTACTCCCTCAATGGTCGAGTGGGATTGATTCAAGGTGATGAATCTCACTTTGCCTCTTGTGATGACTGATATCTGGATTCCAACTACTATAACAGCAAGGAAAGGTTGATTCAAACAAACGAGGATGAGCATGCCACAGCTGCGACCGACCCGTGGATATATATATATATATATATATAATGCCTACGTCTTTCCAATCCAGCTATTGGAGGCTACAACCCCAGATATGAGAAATTTGTTTTTTCTAGGATGAGGGAGGAACACATTCCCAAGTCTAAGTGATGTCGGAAGATCACCTCCAACTCCTATAAAAATCAGGCTTAGGTAATCCTAGAGCCTCTTACACCCATAAGTAATCGGGATGTCTACCCCATGCCAATGGAAATACATCATAACTTCTTGTTCCGTCAGGTTGGGATAAACCATCTCAAGATGAAACACCATTACTACTTTGACTTCATCAAGCATGCCCCCTAGGGTTGAAGACCCGATGGGATCAGATCGAATGACTTCATCGCTATATTTGCGGCAGCACATGAATCCTCTGATTCAGTATCCAACGCTTCTCAGGATGGTACCAGCCTCACATCGGGATCTCTTGACTCTGAAGCAACTCCTCCCACTGAGTATCCATACTTCATAAGTGCAGAAGAGTACATAAAGGATGATACTTCTGCCTTTGAAGAGGGTTTCTCCGCCATATTCGAAAAATTGGTACATGTGAACCTCGGTAGCGAGTCAGACCGTAAACCCAAAATGATCAGTGCCGCTATGCCCCTCGAGAAGAAGAAATGGTAGAAAGACTTCCTCAAGTAGCACCGTGATGTATTTTCCTAGAGTTACGATGAGATTACATGATTATATTCTCAGGTAGACATCCACCACCTCAGTCTTCCGTAAAATCAATACGGGTTCAAGAATTCTCCCAGAAAGATGCACCCTTCTCACGGTTCCATGGTTGAGGCCGAAGTTGAAAAGCTCATCAGATCCAATATCATTAAGGAGGTCTGGTAGCCAAAATGGATAACCTACATTGTTCCATTTAGGAAGAAGAACGTACAAATCAGAGTCTGCATTGACTTCTGGGATCTCAACCATCACTGTTTGAAGGATTATTTTCCTCTTCCTATGTTGAAACATGTTATTGACGCCACGGCTGGCTTCCAATCCCTCTCCATCAATGATGGGTACTCTAGGAACAACCAGATCCAAATGGCCTCCAAGTATGAGGAGTCTATAGCCTTCAAGACATCACAAGGAACTTTCTATTTCCACGACATGCCCTTCGGCATAATAAATGTTGGATCCAACTATCATCGGTCCATGCATCACATATTTAAACCAATCCTTGGGAAAATGGTCGAATGTTATGTAGATGATCTGGTGGCTAAATCTCTCCAATGCCTAGAACATCTCAATGACCATGAGAAAGTGTTCGGATTCCTCCATTCTCGTTACTTGAAGATCAACCCATTGAAGTGTGCATTCAAAGTCACCTATGTTATGTTTCTCGGCTTCATCATCAAACACTGGGCCATCAAGATCGACCCTGGGAAGATCAAGTCCATCATCCAGATGACTCCCCTGAGCAATATCTGGGAGCTTCGAGGCTTCCAAGGCCACTTAGCCTACATACGTCGATTCATCGTGAATCTGGCCAGCAGGTGTAATCCATTTTCTCAGCTCATGAGGAAAGGCAGACTCTACTACTGGGATAAATAATGTTAGACTGCATTCAATGAAATCAAGAAGTATCAATTCCAGCCTCCAGTCTTAATTCCACCGGTCTCTCGAAAGCCACAGGTACTTTATGTGACCACACTGGAATGATCCCTTGGCGCCCTCCTCGCCCAGAAGAATAATGAGGGGATAGAGAATGGCATCAACTACCTCAGCTGCATGCTCCACGATACGGAGACCAGATACTCCTCTATCGAGAAGAGCTGCCTTGCATTGGTATTCACAGTACAAAATTTCAGCATTACCTCTAGCATCAAGAGGTACAGTTTGTGTCTCAGGTAGATCCCCTGAAGTACAATTTGAACCGCCCATGTTGACAGTCCGTCTATCTCGGTGGGCGGTAATCCTACAACAGTTCGAAATCAGTTTTGTCCCTCAAAATGTTATTAAGGGGAAAGCAATAGCAAACTTCCTTGCTTCCCATCCTGCCCCTTCTGACTAGTCCCTGGATCTCAATTTCCCCGATGAGGTGATCCTCTTGGTATACCAAGCCATGCCGTGATGGGAGATGCACTTCGATGGTGCTTCCTGGAGCCCCACCGGTAGGAGGATCAATGATCCCAGACTCAACAGGGTGGTCCTGGGTAATGTCTTCATTACCCCAGTACAAGCCATTCTATTGCACTCATTACTGTTGTTAGAAGACTGCACCCACAACGAGGCAGAGTATCAGGATCTCATCAATGGCCTCGAGATGAACCTCGAGATTGCTGTGACCCATTGACATTTGAAAGGGGATTATGAACTAGTCATAAAGAAAATAAATGGTGACTATGTCAGCAAAAAGCCAGGTCTCGTTCCATTGTTGGAGCACACTCTCCAGCTAAGGACCTAGTTTCTATGTCAGCCAGAAATTACTCGTGTTCCTCGATCTCAGAACGGTCGGGTTGATGCCCTAACCATCCTAGCTACATCACCTTCAGAGCCCAAACACGATGATCTAATTATCCATGTGGTGTACCAAAGATTCATTGGTCCAGTCACCCCAGATGACGATGAAAGCTCGTAGGTCAACCACCATACCACCGACACCTCCACGTCAGGACCCCCAGGTCCCCAGGATGCATTTATTTTAGTGACTCCTGATAGGATAACCTCCATTGTCATGTACCTAAAAAATAGTAATCTTTTTGATGATCAGGCCGAGTGCGAGCGTATCAGACACCACACAATACAGTTCACCCTCTAGGATGGACCTGGTCATGAACAGATCCCCTACAAAAATGGGTTTTTTGGGGTTCTCCTCCATTTCATTCAAGGATTCATGATTTCTCAGGCCATCCAAGAGGTTCACCCTGGTTCTTGTGGGCTCATCAGACCGAGCCAGAGTGATCTCCCTGTATCCAGAGACTGGGGTACTTTCGGACCTCCATGATCCAAGACTGCATTATGTTCACCAAGAGGTTCCTTACATGCCAAATTCATGCTAACTTCGTGCATAGGCCGCTAGAGACTCTCCACTCCACGATGTAATCCTGGCCATTTATGGTATGGGGACTCGATATCATGGGACCATATCCACCGGAGATAGTTTTCCATTGCAGGTTCATCCAAACTGCTACATATTTCTTCTCTAAGTAGGCATAAGTAGTTCCACTCAAGGATGGAAAGGCCCGTTCCATCATTGTCATCGTGATATCCAACATCATGTACGGATTTGGACTCCCTCAAGCCATCCTCACTAATAATGGCATGAACATACGTGCAGTTGAGCTAAAGAAATTGTACACTAAGTGAAACATCCGTTCTAACCATGCTTCCCGCTATCATGCACATGAAAATGGAAAGATCGTGGCATTCAACAAGATCCTCTATAACATTATAAAGAAATGGTTGGCTAGAACAGGAAGAGTTGGCCAGAAAAGCTCCCCAAATCCCCCTGGGCTTATCAGATGACGACTCGTAATTCCACCTAGGTGACCCCATATTCCCTGGTGTACAGGACAGAGGTCATCCTGCCCATCGAGATTCAGTTTCCCTCATTGCGCATAGATTTCTACGATCATCAAGCACCAGATAAAGCATCTGAAATCTGCCTGGCTGAACTAGAAGCTCTCAATAAGAACAGGTTTCGTGCCCTGCACATTCTAGAAAATGACCAGAACAAAATGGCTAGAGCTTCCAACAAGAATGTTCATCTCCCCTACTTCTTGAAAGGAAACTTGATAATGTCTCTCAGGACATCAATGATACTCGGTGGGAAACAACCAAAGTTGGAACCCCAATGGGAATGACTTTAAATTTTTTACAAGGTCTACCCCAATGGTGAATACTCTTTGGTGACCATGGACAGTGAGTGTATAACTCCTCCCACCAATGCCAACTTCCCCAGGAAATAGTTTTCTTGGAAAAAATCGGTCCTACATAACCTTAAACTATTTAGTCCCACACAACCTTGAACTATGAAACGTCCCACATGAAATTAAACTGTATGTCGTCCTGCATGACGTAAAACCCTGAATTATCCCGCACGACCTTAAACTATCCACCATCCTCACCTCATGACGCTAAACTTCATGATCATCAAGAAATATGCATGGCTTGATTCCCATCCATATGGGATATGTAGGAATGCTCATACATTATGTTTTGAGTCCAGTCCAAACTCTTTTCATCAACTATTCCCCCCTGGGTGTAGTTCTCTCGAAGGAACCTACATGATGTAGTGTGAGCTTAGTTGGCTCTACTCATGTCGGGAGTATGATGGTCACACCATGTGCCATATCCTAGTTCTTCTATTCTCCAATGTCCTCACCACATGACGATAAACTACATGGCTTTATATAACTATGTGTGTCTTGATTCCCATCTATAATGGATATGTAGGAACACCCAGAAATTTTGTCTGTCAGCCCAGCCCGAACTCTAGAATCTCCCCTCGGGTCAAGACACATGGCGTGGTAATGACATCCTCCCTAATTCTCGTCGAGTTCATCATGACCCCGCCACACATTGCACCCTATGGAGACTTTCACCTTGGTCACCTCCCTAAGTAGCATTAAAATGTAAGGGCACATCTATGATTCACTCATTCTTTTTCTTGGGACTCCATTATCATTCACATTGAAAAGGACCCATGATTGGCCTAGATTCTTGTCCTATGGGATCTCCTACCATATTGAGCTAACATCCTCAAGGATTTCGAACAACAAATTGATATAAGTCCCGCATTACAAACATGGTGAGTGGTTGTTTCTCATTTGTTGTTCCCATTTCAAGTCCCACGATATAGATGTTGTGTTTTGAATTTGGTCAACAACTATCCCTTGTTGTTGTCACTACCCCCATATGTCCCAAACATGGAGTGTAGTGATTCGTTCTGCCCCGTTGTCTTTGCAAGCACTGGTCTACCTCAGGCTGGAGTGTGATTCTAGCTAGTGGTCCCTTATGTGGTGGGGAGAGCCTAGTCCTACTATTTGATTCCCACAACATGCATTGATTCAATGGGCTTAGAAGCTATGACAGGGAAATGCCCGCATGAGGGGTCATATGGATACAGTAGGCCAAGATTCCCAGCCTCTGGTCCCTCTACCCTTTAGGCCCCTTTACCCAGCTTTTCACAAATTTGATTGTGCAGCGTGGTATGGACTAACGTTCTCATTCACGTCGGGATATTTTTCTATTCCCCACACATCCCCATGAGACATTCCTCTATCCATTTATTTTCCCTTCCATTGAAAATAGGCCCTACCAGGCTTCGTGATCCCCATCCTTTGGGGCTTCTGTCATCTTCTAGGTCCAAAAAGACCCCAAATGGCATGGATAGTGGGCCTAAGGGCTCTCCTACAATTTTGGACCAACATCCCTAGCTTCCATCGAACTTTCTGGTCCCCTATCCCTAAGTCACAATTACGATTGTACAGTGTGGTATGGGATTATGTCCTCATTCATGTCGGGTTACTCACCGTGTCATACATATCCCCCATTGGGGTATCTTTCCCTTACTCTATGTCCTTATCACAAGACAATAAACTACACAACATACTCTAGAACTACGTGTGGTTTGATTCCCATCCAAATGGGATACATAGGACCGCCTAAACGTCTTGTCTTCGGGTCCAGCCCCACTTCTTGGTAAACTCCCCATCATTTTCGCCCCTTGGCCTGAGTTCTTCCAAGAGAGGGATATACGGTGTAGTATGGGCTTATTTCCCCATCCTCATCGGGTTTATAACAACCACACTGCATACCTCTCTTTCTTATGTGGCCTTATCTACCTTTCCCAATGCTCATATTTTTGAGTCGACTACCTCTCAGTCCGGTCCCTCGACCCTCTTCAGTGATTCGAAAATGTTCCCAAGAGTACTCTAGTCTGGCACCTAGAGTATCGAATTCCATCCGTACATGTTCTCACCCACCGTTCAGGCTTCATGTTCCCCTTCAATAGGTATTTCATAATCTTTCACATCCAAAGAGACCCCCAAATAGAATGGATGCTTAGCCAAAGGGGCCTCTTACCTCTATAGGCCAACTTCCTTGAGGGTATCGAACAAAATGTTGATACAAGTCCCGCATTTCAAATACGGTCAACGGCCGACAATCATTTGATATTCCCATTCCAGGTCACACAATATGGATACTGTGTTTAAAACATGGTCAAATGACATCCCCATCGTCACACCAACCTCATTAAGCCCAAAATGTCGGTCGCATGATTCACACTATTTTTTCCCCATCATGTCCAAGTGGAAACTCGACTATCCCGGTGCATTCCCTCAGATCACATTTTCACTTTAGGAGGACAAATACACAGTACGTTTTTCTTCGGGGCTCCGCACCGAGAAACCCTGTAAGTACATACCATGTACTATGATTTTGTCTCCTGCCCGTGTTTCCTACACTGAGTTCAAATCACGTAGGGTTAGGAATTGGATCAAGGTATGAACTTATTTGGAAGTGTTCTGCTTCTCTTTGATCCAAGATCTAAGACCATAAACTAAGATCTCTTTATGGTTCCTCTTTTCTGTTTTTCCTTTGGGGATATGACTCTTATAGAACTGTGCAGTGTGGCGTGTGTGGGCTTATTCTCTCATTCATATCGGGTTTGCAATATTCACACCATGTATGCCCCTCTCTAGGAGTTAGTCCCTCCTACTTCCTGTCACACATGATGTTAAACTGTATGTTGTCCAACATGATGTTAAAAGTCTCCTTCAATAACTATGTATGGATTGATTTCCATCCTCATGGGATACATAGGAAAACCCAAAAATCTCATCTTTGGGTCCAGATCAACTGAGAGCTAGCCTCTCCTATCCCATATCCTATAACCCTTTCTGGCCCCTCGACCCGAGGTTTCTCTCATGGAATCACGCACAGTGTAATGTGGAAATCCTCCTCATTACTGTAGGGTATTCTCTATCGCACCACGCACATTTTCTCTAGAACCTCATCTCTCATGTCTGAGACATATTATGTTAAACTATGTCTCAAGGTCCCATCACATGACCCTAAACTGTGAAATTGTAGTCCTAGAAACAAGACGAAAAAAGGCATTGCATCGTGGTGTCCTCACTCAGGGGGACATCATGTTTGGTACCGGTCACACAAAATATCATTTTTTAACACCTACGCATGGCTAGATTCTTGTGGAGATTCTTGGACTTTTAATGCAAGGTCCATAACTACACAAAAAACACTCATCCATCCTAAAGGACAAAACTGATCTATCAAATACTGCTTCTTTTGGTGCAAGGGCTAGACCCGAAAAACCTTATTATCCTTGGAACTGGTATCCTAAAGTTCCATTCCAGAACTATGTATGGCTTGATTCCCATCCTCATGGGATATGTAGGGATACACTGACACTTTTCCTTGTGCCCAGCCCTAGGGTCATTAACCCTCCTGGCCCCTTGGCCCCGATCACGATCCACACTCTATGAACTTAAACTAGGAAACTACAGTCCATGTAACAATCATTAAAATATTAGCCATGGTCCAGGAAGTATGAACTTTAAACTATATGCATCGTCTTTAACATATTACATAAAACAACAGGTCATTCAAGGTCCTTACCAGAGAAGTCCTATTCCGAAGCATGTTTGATTCCGGATTGGACAGGTACGCTCTCCTAATGTGTTTCCACCACAGTGGCATAATTTCAAGAGTGTTGGACTCCATTCAAACAACCCATCACTCAAACCTTCACACTATGTGTTCCCTTTATTCAGACCCTCACCCCCTTTCACCAATTTAAGAAACCCCATAAGAGTATGGACGCTCGGCCTATGGCTTGCCTACTGTCCTGAGCCAATGTTCTGGAAGACTAATGGGTAACATTTCGAGTTAGGCCCTATGTTTTGAACATGTGCAGTGGTCAGCCCTCATTTGTTATCCCCATTTCAGGCTAAAAAAATAAGGATAATCTGTTTTGAATGTGGTCAATAGTTATCCTCCATTGCCATGCCACCCCACTGTGTTTTGAATATTGGGTATCACAATTACCACGCTCCAATCCCCTATGTTCGGATTAATTTAAATGACCCTGGTGTTACCCTACTCATGCACTAGAGAACATTGGAAGGAAGACACATTGAATTTTTGGAGGTCCTTGTCTTCCAATTGGGCCTCTACAATTTCCCTCCAAAAATCCAGAGTGGTTATTCAAACCCCAAACACCCGAAGCTTGGTTGACACACTTAAGTTCAGATGGAATAACATGGTGATCGTACCATGTTTCTCACATTGGGCTCAACCTATGTGAGCTTAGTGATTAATCATTGTGAATTTCATGAATATAACAGATGCATGTAAACCAAACCCCAATAACCAAACTCATGCATGCATCTGGCATAAAACCATCAAATAATGAAGGTACGTTTGAGGTTTTGTGATCATTACAGCACCCGAGGGTCAACCCCTCCCAGGGACGAGTTAACCCCATCAAAAGAAATTTGCAGCTCCGCCACCCTATGGATTGTGGCTTCAAGGATTTGCTACCACCTATTCATCTCCCGCTCCTCCTCGGAAGTGATAGGGCACAATTAATCGGCCGTAGTCTGGGCCCGCTCTACGCTAGTCTGAATGATGTTAATCTCTTTAGATGCATGCTTCATGCATTATTTTTCCTATTCTGGATGGGCATTCAATAATTATATTAGCTCTAATTGCACATTGAGGGAGACTATGTGCTCATCTGCCCAAACCAGCAGCTGCTGAACTTTGTTTTCAGCCTCTCAAAGCCTCTTGATGTTTAAAAATTCCCTCCGCTTGCATCCCACACCGAGGCCACAATCATACTCTCGAATCTTCTCCGTCATATGATCTTGGGCAAGCATGTGAGGACACTGGGAATCCACTCCCCCATCACACAGTTCACGTAGTTGCGAGCGATGTCTATCCATCTAATACTGCCATTTTATTTGGGGGGTGTCATCAATGTAGTGATTGATCAGCTTCCATGATTGACAATAGACTATTTTTATATCCTCTTCATCATATTTCATATTTTCCTAGTCGGCACAGTTGGTAGGATCATATGTGGGGAATTCCCCTAGGAACTCTTCAGCAGGGTCCACATCTGGTGTTTGATTGGGCGTGGTGGGACTTGGGCTGTCTGATCGATCCTCCTCATCAGATCCCACCTCAAAAATATTGAGCTCAGACCTACTGATGATCCCACCAATTATCAGGAGCACCAACGTTTGTTCGGTATAGATATTATTTTCCATGACCACCGTCATTCCGCTGGGAAAAGGGCCGCCAGATGTCCCGACCAACCTCACCAATGAAGCCCTTACCATTTGATGAACTGTACATAATGAAAAGGGTATGAACGTTAATTGGCATGGTCGATGGTTGGTAGTTATGTGTTTGGCAGTGGAGACATATAGATATCTAATTCCTGGTCTCGTTCTTGGGTTGATTCCATCGATACCCTAAGGCATGGCCCCGCGTATATTATCGGATGGTCTGAAAGCTCTGGGGGAGCCACCTCAGGTGTCCTGATCCCGCTGGATGCGGAAAATGATGCAGTCGCAGGTGTAGATCCTGAAGGTCCATCATCAGTATCCGTTGAGGGGTGAGAACGTGTTCTATGTATGAAACCCTCTTACAAAGTTCAAGTTTTAGTAAGGAGTCCGGAATGACTTGGAAAAAGACCATGAGGAAGGGGCATGGAATTTTACAAAAAGGACCTCTGAAAATTCATTATGGTATAAATCCTGATCATCAACTTCACCATCCCCTAATGGGCTCCCTATACCGGCCTCCTCCACCTAGGAGGACTCGTATGATTCTTACGGAAGAGGGAAGTGATCTCTTAGTTCAGCGGATGACATATACAGAGAGACTGTTTGATCTAACAATACCCTCACCCAGTTTGTCATTAGATGTGGGGCACCCCAAGAGTGCACAAAGTCCTCCTTCTCTGCCAGGTATTGCTCCACCTCCATCTGGGATACTCCAAAGATAGCTCTGACAGGGCCAATTCCCAGCAAGTCCATCCAAAGACTGTTCAAATGTTGCCACATCTCGGACGGGTCGAGGAATTGCATGTTGATGTACCAAAAGTCCCTGGACTCCTGGAAGGTTTTATTCTCGGGAATGTCTATATGGTGAAGCTGTTTCCTAGGGGCCTGGGATGATATTCTACGTAATCCTCTTGGTGGCCTCCCCTCGGGATAACTCCTCTCTTCTAGGACCACCGGGTCCACTGCCATTACTGGATCTGCTGCTGGTGCATCACCCTCAACCGGTGTAGGTATTTCCGCCATGGCAGCACCACATCATGTGATTTCCTTTAAACCTTCCGGACCCGACTTTGAGGTTGGGGAGATGCGCCATCATCAACTTGGATGGATTGCTACTTCATCTTCTCCCCTGAGTAAGCCACCTCCCAGCTATTGGAACACTCCTTCACCAACCCGAAGATGGCTATGGGTGGAGACAACTTGTTCTGCATCTTCCCATCCTCTCGTGTGAACATGAGACACATTTTCATCATCATGCACAAGTGCTCCTCATAGTTCTCCCCCAAATAGACATGTGGGATCAGTTGCTGCATGCACTAAAACTACCTGGAAAATCAGTGTAGGGTGTAAGGCTCGTAGAGAGGCTCACGATCCACTCTTTCCACCAGGACTCCACCTCAAAAGGTTAGGAGATAAGAATAGTGCTCTTCTGTTCATTGTAAATCACATGTCAAAGCACTCATTGGTAGTTGAAATAGATGAAAGTTGAAATCTTCTACCTTCCACACTCGGTTCAGTACCGATGACACAGTCAGCTTTGTCGGAAAGCTCCCTGCGGTGTTCATGATTGATGGGCGGAAGTTCGATCCTAGAGCGGATATGGGGTTTAGATATTGATAGACCCCCCCCCTGACGTGAGCCTCTATCCACCCATACTGGATGTGGAACGACCTGCATATTCTTTGTGGCCTCTTCCCCTCGCTGATATGAAAAAACATCTTGTGTAGCTTGGCGAGCATCGAGATTCCGAGGTTCACCCACCCACCTGCCACCAACATCAACACCATGATAAATGTGCTCAGCCACACACCCATGTTTGTAACCCTCACCAGAAGGTTCCAACAACAGATGAGAGACATGATGAATGCAACCAGCCTGACTACCTCTTGTTTCTCAGTACTAATGTTGAACCCCCATCTTCAACTGGTTTTCCTCTAAGAGCTGCTAGTATGACTGCTCTTTGCCTCATTGAGCCCCCTTCGGGAAGTCTGAGGCCTCACTAGAAACTGCCAGTCTTTTAGAAAATTCAGAAAATTGTTGAACTATCTCTTGAAATGGACATCCGTCACTGCTTCCTTGTCCTCTCCCAGCACCAGTTTTATCGACGCCATAGCCAGTGACGACATGTTTTCCAGATCCTCCCATGCACCCATAATGGGGATGAACTCATCATACTTATCCCACATTATCGAGACCCCCGAGATCTAATACACATCTACTAAACCCAATCTATTTGAAATCTCCACCCTTCGGGTAGAATCCGCAAGGACCCCCTAGAAGCTTATTGATGATCCATTCAACCCTTGAGTTTATGGGTATTGTTTTTTGTCTTGGTTGACAAAGATGATTCGTAGAGACAATTCGCGGAGCACGTTTGCGAAGGATGTTCGCGAGGCCCTACAATGTCCTTCAATCGCATGTTGAAAAGTGCTCCGTTGTGAATTCAAAGACTCATTGTGAGCCACGAAGCATAACGCACGATTCACGGAGAGAAATCACAAAGTACGTAGAGCTTCGCGAATCGATAGCGCTAAAAGATAAAATCGTAGATAAGAGAAAGGAAAAAATAGGGGTCAGCTCACCTATTTATAGGCAAGGAACATTGGAGATTTGCAGCGCATCCAGCCAAGGTGAACTGTGCGGCGCGCCCATCCCGTGCAAGACTCTCTGCCTCGCGAGGTGCCTTTGCGACGCCGCTTCGCGATTGACTGAGGAATTTTGGCGATGAACCCTCAGACTTGGACCCTAATTTTCTCCTCGGCACCAATAGTGAGGGGGTCATTTTTTGGTGCCAAAATTTGGGAACGAAAAATCACATGGGAAGCGTTATGGGCAGCCTCGCGAAGCCTGAGCACAGAGCCCCATAGCTCCGTGGCCACCACCAAACTCCATGTCCACGACCGCATCGCAGAGCAAGGCAGAAAGATGCACCGCGAACTGTTTTGACATTTGTGACCCACTTCAGAGCATAGAGGTGGTATGCACCACAAACCAATTGGACGTATGTGACCCATCTCGGAACAAGGAGGTGGGATGAACCGCAAACCCATTTGACGTTCATGAGACCTCCATGGAGAAAGCTTCATCTTTGGGCCCAGAAAGACCTACTTCGCGTCGCCTCTTGCTTATAAATACCATGCTCCCCATGAACCCAACCAATGGATCCTCTGACATTTCAAGTTTTTAGCTCCAAAATCGCAAATCAATCTCTACTCTGTGAACCATGAGCTCTTCTAGGTATATTTTCATTACGATGTGCCTTCCATTTTTCCGGAATTTGGCCCCTCTTCAAAGAGTGCTGCCCTTCCTAGAACCCACGAGCCTCCGCAATGGAAGGGGATCCCCAAGGGGACTTGGGTCATCATAAAGAGTTTATGATTCGTGGAGTACCCTGCATGATCATGTGACACACATGCTTAGGTGAGGTCAATGTGCTTCGCGAATCACATTTCCTCACAATGTTATTCTTCACAAGGCACCCTTTATTCGTGAGGCATTATTTCGTGAATGCCTTTCTACTTTGCAAAGAACCTTCCATAAGAACCTTTTCCTTATGCCTACGCTTGGCCACATCACTTTGCGAAGCACACCCCTTAACGAAACCCCTCTCCTACATGGGGCCCCAGAGCATCATTAGGCCTCTACTTATGAACCTATTTGCTCCACAAATCCTTTTCCATGTGACCCTCCAGGTTTGCAGGAAGTGATTTCAATGTCCCTTGGATGGTACATCTCGTTGCAATGCATCGCCTCATGCCTCTTTTCATAGGGATGCTAACAGCTATTTCTTCTTCTCATAGCCATGCTAACATGGGCCCCTCAGTGGATCACTCCATAACACACCCTCACCACAGCGTTGCTGATTCCTTCCCTTTCCTAAGGGTGGGTGGGTATCAGTCATGTAAGTCATAGGGGTGCGGAGTGAACCCACCTCGTATGAGTTGTAGGTGATTAAACTACCAATCACCATCTTTCTCAGGACATGACATTAAACTATGAACTCATCCCATGCATTGCACGTGAGATCCCCCACCTAGGACATTCTGCATGCCCACTGCTCTCCATTGGAGTGTGACCATTCCTCACATGGAATGATATCCTCTTTATTAGAACAACGTCTATCTATGGGGAAAGGGAAACCATATTGTTGTAAGCCCCTAGATTTTCATACACAAGGTAGATCCCCCTCTCCTTCTATCCTTTTCCCGGCCGAAGACCAGAGAGGGGATGATGGGCACCTGATCCCTCTTATCTTCGGTGCCAAATCCCTCTCCCTTTGGGTTTTGTCGCCACCTCAGCCTCCACCATGGAGTAGGTCCCAATCTCCATCTCCCTCAGGACGCTAATTAAGCATAAGCCCCTATTTACTCTTTGGGATGCAGACCATGCGTAAGCCCTTGTTTCTATTTTGGGAGACTAACCACATTTATGCCGCACTCTAATTCCCGCATATGCACCTTTCGTGACGTGATAATCAGGTCTCGGATGCCTCTTGTTTCTCACACTGAGCCAGACTCACATGGGATTAGAGTATGCATCGACCATGACATCCTCTCTGAGAAGCCTAGAGTGTAAGCCCCATGCTACCATCCTGAACTACGTGGACTTTGATCTTTTCCAAGGAAATGTATGTAGGAATCCCCCCTGTGGTGCATACCAAACAACCATTGGTTCCGGCCCTATTCACATCGATTCATGCCATCCTAAACTACGCAGAATTTTATCTTTTCCACAGAGAGTTATGTAGGAAGACTCCCTGAGGATCAATCCCAACAACCATTGGTTAAGAACCTCTTTACGTCATTTCCCACCATCCTGAACTGCGTGGACTTTCATCCTTTCCAAGGAAAGGTACGTAGGAAGACTCTCGAAGGTTCAAGACCAATAACCATTGGTTCTGGACGTCTTCACATAGGTTCCCACCATCATGAACTACATGGACTTTGATCATTTACAAGGCAAGGTATGTAGGAAGCCTCCATGAGGTTCAATCCCAAGACCATTTCTTCCGGCCCTCTTCAATTCAAATCCCACCATCCTAAACTATGTGGACATTAATCCTTTCAATGTAAAGGTACGTAGGTGGCCTCCCTAAGGTTCAATCCCAACAACCATTGGTTCCAACCCTCTTCACATTGGTTCCCACCATCCTGAACTACGTGGACTTTGATCCTTGCCAAGGCAAGGTATATAAGAAGCCTCCCTAAGGATCAGTCCCAACAACCATTGGTTTCGGCCCTCTTTACATCAGTTCCCAGCATCCTGAACTACGTTTACTTTGATCCTTGCCAAGGCAATGTACATAGGGATCCACCCTAAGGTTCAAGCTCAAAAACCATTGGTTTCTTCTCTCTTCATGTCATTTCCCACCATCCTGAACTACGTGGACATTGATCCATTCCAATTAAAGGTATGTAAGAAGCCTCCCTGAGGTACATGACCAAAAACCACTGGTTTCGGCCCTCTTCATGTCAGTTCCCACCATCCTGAACAACTTGGACTTTGATCCTTGCCAAGGTAAGGTATGTAGGAAGAATCCCTGAGGTTCACGCCCAAAAAACATTGGTTTTGGACCACTTAACATCGGTTCCAACCATCCTAAACTACATGGACTTCGTTCCTTTCCAAGGAAAGGTACATAGGAAGCCTCCCTGAGGTTTATGCCCAAAAACCATTGGTTCTGGTCCACTTCACGTCAGTTCCCACAATCTTGAACTATGTGGACTTTGATCTTTTCCAAGGTAAGGTACTTAGGAAGCTTCCCTATGGTTCAATCCCCGTAACCATTGTTTTTAGACCTCTTCATTTCAGTTCCCACCATCACAAACTGCGTAGACATTGAACCACGCCATGACAAGCTACGTAGGAATCCTCCCTAAGGTGCAATCCCCAAACTCGGTCGTTCTGACCCTCTTCACATCGATTCACCAACATACCATCTGGAAATACGTGGAATTTAATCCATGTCTACTAGACAGGTTACGTTGGATGTCTCCCTAAGGTTTAGCCGCTTTCAGCGGTGAGCCATTTTCCACCCCATCCTACGGTAGGCCGTTGGAACCCCAATCAGCAGTAAGTCATTGTAAAGATGAAATAAGTTCACCAAACTATGCAGAATTTGAATCCCTTCCATAGGGATACGTAAGAAGTATCTTAGATGTTCAAGCCCAATATCATCATTGTCCTCACACTGGCTCCATTTCATTCCCCCTCCACTTCACATAATCAGCCATCATCCATCTTGCTTCATACTCGGGCCACCACATCTCTGTGAGATCATGACAATTATCCTTTTTGTTGATCCTAGTTGTAATCAGGTAAATAACCACGATTTATCCCTGACATAAGTGTTTCTTTCAATGGTTGCACCCATTTGATCCACAATAGTCAGTGTTATGATCCGTCTGATCCATCTCCACTAGGTTTCAAATTCACGACATACCCTGTGTTAAATATAAGAAGTTGAGGAAAACCTCAAAGTCATGCTTATGTAATATAATTCCTTGCATTGGATTTGAGATACCAAGAGCTTATTCTCCCTTGAGAAGACTGATAATAAGGGGTAGAAACCTAGACGCTTTAGTGTTCCAGCTTCCAGACACACCAGGGATGTCCAACGTGACCACTCCTCCAACTGAAGGTTGATGACCTTGCTGGACCCCTTGGAATGTCCCAACATAAGCATGTAATTAACCGGAATCCATTAAGATATGGCACTAGGAATAGTTTCAATAACAATGTCTTATGTCTATAAGGGAGACCCCAGACTAGGTAACAAGTTTTGAGGAGAAATACATGGAAGGAAGAACTGAAATCCCATCATCCTATTTCGATTAGGGAGAAAACATCCCTGAACAAGAAACAAATTCTGCATGCCTTTGGAAAGCGGGAATGCAGGGCAAAAAACAGTGTCGTCTACCCTGAAACAGACGTACTCTTGTGCCCCAACGAAACCATCAGAAACCTTGATCATCCCAAATCAACAACATTCATCTTCATTATTTATTTTTTACTTTAAATGTAAGAACCTCCACTAAAAATTAAATCCCTATAGAGTGGCCTCTTTTCTATAATAGTTGGATATAATAAAAAATGATACAGAAACTCATCCCATGGCACAAACTCCATTTATGATTCATAATCTAGTAGCTTCAAAAAGACATTTTCCATCCAAAAACATGGATATTCTGAATTCCCAAATATTTCATACCCTCGAAAAATCTTCTATATTGATCACTACATCTTAGTTATTGTGGAAACGGCATAAAATGGTTGGTCAGTGACCCTTGAAAATCGTACGATTTTTTGAAGTTCCCTATATATATCATTAAGAAACCCTGGTTTCTCCTATGAAACATTTAAAAAAAATTTGAAACCGTTATAAAGAATCATACTCTGCCTTTTATAATCCTTTTATAATTTTAAATTAACTATATGAAATAGCTACGGAAAATGAATTACCATTACATAGCCTTAAATAATTGAATGTTTCCCATTCATAGTGTTTCTTCTTGTCATCTGGTAACCTCAAAAATCATATGACTACCTTTGTATAGCCTTTTCTTTACCCATACACAGAATTTGGAAACCACCTGTTTTCTTTTCACATCTATCCTTTACGTTTACACATATCAATATTTACCTTTACATATCCATTAAAGGTGATCAATTACCCTTACGTAGTAAATGAATTACCGTTACATTGTCCTTCTAACCATTATATAGTGGTTGAAGTATATAGTTACCTTTATTCACACATGTTTACCATTACAAATTTTTTAGTATAACATTATAAAAAATTCAAAAAAATATTAATACCCTTATATAGTGGGGGAAACAATATACATACACATACAAAGAGATTTAAATGTCTGTGTTACCCATATTTACTAACATAAAATCCTCCTCCATAAAGGTCAACGGTATTATACACTTATTCCATCCATGGGACCTGTGTAAGGATAAACAATACATAATAACTGTTTAATTTCATCAAAAACTTCATTTCCAACTATATTCACAAATGTAATAATTTAATTGAAAATCTTCCATATTTATTGAAATAAATTACTTTCATTATCAAAATTATTAAAAAAGTTAATATTTATTAAAAAAAATGTTAATAAAAATTCCATTAATAAATTGTAACATAATAATCATGTGAATATTATTATAAATAGAGAAATAATGTTATAAAATTTCATAACCCAGTTGTTGATTGTATATTCGATTAATCATAAGACGTATTAACTAACATGTTGGTCTTAGAAGCAATGAGAAAGGATAAAACCAATTTTACATGGATTAATGTATAAACTAATGTTTAATGGTGATATTACTCCATGGAAAGGTGACTGTGCTACCATAGAAATTAGTATATCAAATAAAAGTTTAATTACAAGTACCATCATATAAAAGGGCCAGTTTTGTTACATAATCATTATAAAATAAAAAATCTAAAAACATAAATTCATAATAATAGTTGCAACTAGTGTTGTAATACATGTAAAAATACATGGAATCAACAAAACCATGAACTATATTTGATCAAACATTAATGAGAATAATATATATTTATATATATCTAAAATATAATAACTACAATGAAAATAAATAAAAAATTGCATAGACGTAGTATATATACCAAGGGAAAACATTTATGACTTTAGATTATATAATGAAATGTATATATAAGGGGTAATATGGTCATTGGGAGGCAATGTGATTGATGGAATAGTAACTAGACAATATGGCCATTGTAATAGCCACATAATAGTTATGTATACAATCAAGAGAAATATATATTCATTTTATAACAATAATATAAATAATTATTTTTAATTATAATTATTAATGAAATGTAATATAATAATAAGCAGTTTTGTCAGAATAAAAATAATTTTTTTTCAACAAAAACTCACTAAATGCATGATTTATAAATATATTGTGTACTATTTAATAATAAAATTTAAAATATAAGAGATTTTAATTGAAAAAAAAAATTAATTTCTAATTATCCGGTAGCATTTTTGAATTCTGAGATCTTAATATTTTAATGGTATAAACAAATTATGAGGTAAATAGTAAAATATAATATTAATATAAAATAGTTAAAATTAATTCATTTTGATGTAAAAATGATTATTTATTCAATAAATATGAATCCATGAAAAAAAGTGATTTTATTATTATATTTTTTAATAATGTAAAATCAACTTAAATACCTATAAAGTCTTTTGGAAAGTAAAAAATTGATCATATGGGTTTGAAATTGTTTTTGGGGAAGATATACATTTCCATGGAATAAATATTAATTTTTTTATTTCAATTCAAAAACATATAAATCTAAAAATAGATAATTTAATTAAAATACCATGAATTAAAAACCCAGAAATGTAAAAGTTTTATCATCATATTAAACCTATATTTTAAATGAATATGTTTATATATAAGCAAAATTTATAACATCCTGATATTTTATAAAATAATTCCACTAAACTTAATTAAAATTATTTTATAGCTAGAATTACATGTAATGAATAGTATATCTTGTGTTATATGAAACACCAATTTTATCTTTCATTTAACGTGACATCGATTCTCTTCGATACGATGATTTACACGCACAAATGAGTTTTACGATACTATAATATAATATTACTATGTAATATGATAGTTAAAACCGCGGATTTTTAATAGAGGTAATTAATGAGATTAACTAAATTATAAAAATATTTTTATACAAGTTTATAAAATTGATTCATTCCAATTAATTTGAAATAAAATCCAAATGAATATAAATGATGAGTTTTTGTAAAAAACTATTTTGATAACAAAAATGGTTTTTTATCATGAAAAATAAATTGATTAGATTTATTGAAATATATTAATTAAATATATATATATATAATATGTTCAATAAAATATTTAAAAGCTAAATTTTTTGTTTTCTCGATAGGAGATAAGAATAAATAAAACTTTAAGCCTAAAAAAGAAGTATTTTTGTGAAAGGTAGTTTTACCGCCGGTTAGGGGAAGACTTGTTTTAAAACTAATGTTATCACTATTATATATTTTATATGAAAAAACTATTTTTAATGGTTAATATCAAATTTTACATTGTGGTATTTTATGGTATTTTTCCAAGAAGTTTCATTTTTTTATGGATAGTGAAGAAATCTAGATTTTTATTAATTTTTTTATTTAAAACATTTATAGTGCTACATTTAAATTTAATTGGATTGAAATTAAAATTATATAAATTTTACATAAATAAATCTAATTTTGGTAATTTTAGTAAAATTACAATTTTATTTCTACATAAAAACTTTTCAATCTATTGAATTTTTTACATTAACTCGTTGTTTTGTCTAGTATGCTTGAGTAATTTAAAATTTATTTATGCTCCATATGTGATTAAAATATGGAAAAATGGGTTACATATTTTTAATAATATTTAATTATAATATATTTTAATATAAATATTTTTTTGAGAAAATATAGTATTAAATGAAATTACAATTAAATACAGTGATTAAGGAGCAAATGAGTTTACATAGTGATTAAAATTTAATCTTAAGTGGCCAAATGACATATAAACTTGTATAACACTGCTTCGATGAAAATATATCTACCAATATCACATTATACACGATTTATATGTGTTAGTGGGTATATAATATAATTAATATGACCAATATTATATTTTACGAAAAGAAAAAGAGAGAAATATACCTTGCTTCATTTAAATGTCTATAAAGTTATGAGGACATCTAAAAACTATATAGTATTGGTTATAAATACTATTTTTCAAGTTAAATTAACTTTATTCGTCATGATATTTTATATTTAATTTTTAGATATGAGAAAACAAAAATATATGTTTAAGAAATGATAATGTATGGATTATTTATTTAATATATAATGAAATAAATGATACTAAAAATATTAAAATTATGGTAAATAGAATGAATATTGGTGTTCCATAGTTTTTTCAGATGAAAATATATGTATACATAGATTTTTACTAAATATATTTTAATTACATTATTTTATTTATATTTTTTAAATATAAATAAATATATAATGTTGAAGTCGCCATTAATGTTGTGTCTAATAAATGATAATTTATCAAATGTTTTAAAATTAATAACAATATTTTCGCCTATAAATTGATTTTTGAATGTTCATAAATATAAAATATTCTCTATTAAGGGGAAAATATTCATTTATAATATTCATATTTTCCCCTAAATAATAAAAACGTGGATGGCATAGTTTTGGTTAATAGAGTATTTGTGTGTGTTACACACGCTTCTGTTAAATTTAATTTCCAAAACACATGGGATTTACCTTTTTTATAATATTTATAATTAGTGATTATAAATTTTTAAAATATTATCACATTAATTTAGTCATCTTGGATGAATAAAATTTGTTAGACAACTGGTTTTCTTAATCAAATCAATATTGTAAAAAATAAGAAATCTTAGGAGTTATGGAATAAAATGTATAAAAAATGAATTTAAATGTTCTGTGGTGAGTTTTTATTGAAACTAATTCCACTAAAATTAATATTTTTTCATTTTTAAGAACATGAGGCATGGTAAACATATTAATAGTGTTTAGCATTTTCAGTTTAAAATAATGTGACTCCTCCTCCAATATAATAATGAAATCACTCTACCCACTTATCCACAAAACTCAGGCCAATGTAATAGTCCAAACCCTAACAAAATCAACTACAGAAATCCCACCCATTATTCTGTAAGCCTCAAATTTTTTATAAATAAATAAAGTACATTAGTGAAAACTAAAAGGAGTTATCTGATGAAGAGGTAACATTCTTCAATGAACACTTTGTTGTATTTCATTCACAAAACCTATATTTATTATATATAATGATTATAAATAACATCAATACATTAAATTTAACTATATGTTTTTATGTTAATGTTTTCACCTACACATACACACACTTCTATAAAATGGTAATCAAAATCATTATTCGTGTGTACGATGGACTACTGCCTCGCAAAATGACGTTGCTCATTTGTTCTTTTATCACCTATAATGGTTGAGACTTACGATGGAACTACTATTTTTAAATTATATATAGATATATATTATTTGTGATTTATTTATTATCCTATAACTCCTACCTTCATGCCTTCATTTTTTTGAAATATAATTTCATCTTCTGTGGACAAGTAGACTACCTCCTCCTCAATACCATGCGATTTATTTAGGTTTTTCATGGAATGTATTAAGGGATGTTATGAAAAAAATACCCGATATAAGTGAAATATTTGTGATATTAATGTAATTATTACCTATTGGGGAATATAAAACATCATTTTATTCTTTATATTTCACCCATTGAAAAAGTGATAACTTCGTCTGTAGATGTGTGGACTAGCACCTCCTTGAAGCAATATGACTATTCCTTTTTCATAACCATGTAACCAGAATGATATATATAAGTTTAAATAATTGAATAATATTATTTTAAAATACAATTATTATTATGTAAAGATGAAAATTACTTACCTTTATTCAATAATGATCATGGAAAAATGAGAATGTTACTCATATGTACGTACAACCTACCATCTCAATGATCGTAATGTTGGTTCATTTTTATTAAAAATAATTAATTTTTTATTATAAATTTATAATTAATGTGAAAATGTGATAATTATTTCATTATTTTTATTCTTTATATGTTTATATAATTACCACATTAAACTTAATCTACTTATCAATGTTTGTTTTGACACAATAACTAAATACATTCAAAACATCTAGCATAAATTTAACCGATTGTGTAATTTTATATATCATGTTTATAAGTGAAATATATGAAATAATAAACTTATAAGAAAACAAATAAATTAAATAATATACATAAGTTTATAATTCATGAATATGTAGAACATTCAAGATGAATTAGACTCAATGTAAGGAATTTTCATCTCAATTTTTACACCAATGAGATACATGTCATATTCCACACCTTATTATTTTTTGTATAGTATTTCAATAAACTTTTGATATTAAAGGTCATGAATGATTTTTTTTTCATGGTATTTAAAGGTTTCATTTTATCTTTATTATCATAGGGGTTCCAATTAAGCTGATACTGGGGTTGTTTTGGGGATTTCACGTCTAACATTTCATTCTGCAAGAATTATTCCATATTCACCCTTATTTTCTTTTATACGGTGTGTAAAATTCTCATGAATTTATTTTATGATTATTATACATAGAAATAATTAGTTTTACATTAACATTTTAGGATCTATCATTCATGTGTTTTATGTTTTCATTGTTACCAACGTGGAAATGAATTATTTTTTCATAATTTTCCTTCCTTCTGGAGTTTTTATGTTATTAACCTCTCATATTTTAAATGGTGTATATTTAGATACATTGAAATTTAATATCATGATTTTATATAGTCTAATATATATATATTTTAAAATTTTATTCCTTCATGGGTATTTTGATTTCAATGTTTTTAAGTGGCATGAGACACTTTTAATGTTTAAATATTTATTTTCCAAGATAATATTTTTAATGATATTTTAACAGGATTTCTTTTCATCAATATAAACAAAACTTGTTGTTAATTATCCTACACATGTGATATTTTCTACAGATACTAAAATAATTATTTATGTTGTTTGATTATGATTTTTCTAAGGATATTTTTATGGAACTCGTTCCATTTCCATAGGATATCCATTTTTAAATGAGATTACTATGGAACCTATTTCTTTACCATGGGATATAAATTTTTCAATGATATTGTTATAAGATAAATTTCATAAACATGATACAATTATTATTAAAATATATTGATATGAAAACCATTTAATTTCCATGAGTTTATTGTGTTTCTATGATTTTTTGGATGAAAGTGTTTTATTCATGGTACGTAAGAATTATATGAAATTGGTGAGCTCGATGTGGCATATATGATGGGTGATCCACATTAAAGCTCTCCAAATAATTGGTTAATGATAATATTATAAGTAAACCATATTTTTATTCTAATTTTTGAGGTTTTTATAGTGGTTTTTAAATAGTTCAATGATATGTTTCTCCATGTTACTAAAGAGTGTTTTAATTTCTTGTTTTGTGTTTATAATGGTTTATTTGATAAATAATGATATCATATGGGTCATTATTATTGATTACTATGACTCTTTACCTTTCCATATTTTCATATTTTATGTTCCATGTATTGAAGGTTATGTGTTTTTCATGTTTTGATAATACACTTTGATTGTGTCATCATACCCATAAGCATTATTATACTTATTGATGACATTAAATTATTAATTCTTATGTTTACCCGTACTAATCATTTGAGATCACCCATATTATGTTTATTTTTACCAAGGATATAAATAATGAGGTTGAGTTATATATATATATATATGATTTTAAAAGTACGATGTTGATAAGCTATTTTGGAATAAGGAAAACTGGGTTAAATTGGATCTATATTAATTTCATGACTATTTAGGTGTTTATGTAAGTGCTTTCCATAATTATAGAATACTATAAAAAAGTTCCAATATAATTTATGTTGTCTAAATTTTCATATTGAATTTGTAGGTTTTATATGTAATAAAATTGGGATGCAATTATCCGCATCATAGTTGGGAATTTAGAGATTTGTTTTCAGCACTAGATCCCATAGTCTTGGTACTGGACTACTATAGTTGGCATCGAATTTCAGTTTAGATAACATTAGATATTTTTATTTTATCAAATGAGGATATCTTAATATTTTTTATACCCTCACATGACTATAAAAATAATATTATTCATATGTTTAAAGTAATAAGACACCCAATTTGTGGTTTTTATGTAGTAAATATTATTAGGTCATTAATAAATTTTTAGGAGATATTTATTTTTGTTGAAGTATATGAAAAAAAATTAATGTGAAGTATTAAATTACTTTTAATGTAAATATTTTTTATATTATTGATAACATTTAGGGTTTATATGATCTTTTATTTTTAGGTTACTATGGAAACACAATTAATATCATATACATTCCTGCATGATTGAAAGTTAATTTTCTTACAAAGTGAAAAATGTATCATCAAAATAATATCACCATCCTCTAAAATAACTAAGACATGTGATAACCCTTGTTGTTAAAATACTCATTAGTTTGGAGGTTATTAATGTTCTTTTTTGATTTATGGTTATGGAATGATTTATTTTTCCCTTTGGGTACTGCTATTTAATTTGATGATTATTTTATCATATGAAGGATTATTCATTTTTGGAGTTATAATACCATGTGGTAAAATTTTTGGTATTGGTTAATTTATAATGATATTTGGAGTACCCAGACTATCCATTTTAAGATTGTGGGATATTTAAAAGTTTATTTTAGTGCATTAGGAATTAAAATTTCATCTTGAATACTCATTATTTATAGAAAGGAATAATATTTTAGGTGGAAATTGACTAAATGATTAAGTTATAATCATCAAGAAAGTATATTTCGTTTTTCTATTATTCTATATGGTATGAGAATTATTTAACTCTTGGTAAAGATTATTAGAAAAATATTAACCTAGTACCTTCAATTCTAATGAAACAATGGGCATTTAGATCTTCACATATTTATGTTTTTAGCACTGTATTGTTCTATTTATCATTCACTTGTTATGATTGATGACATAATTCAATCTCTATAATTATTTTTTTCCTTTTCTCTTCTCCCACCTATGTTCTCCTTTTGCGGTATCATAGTTATTTGTAACTTACAATGACCATTATGTTTTTTACTTTCTCCTTTAAAATATTTTTTCATTATTTTGTTTGTACAATCTGGGTTTCAATTGCAGAATTATAAATATGACAATCCTTTGATATCCATGAAGATAATAATTTTATCCCATCCATCATATTCTTTTATATAATTCTTAGTATAATTCTTGGATTTAGGTTGGTTGGAAAAAAATAAAGGAGAACTCAAATTCACCGCAATGTAAAATACAGTGGAAGAAATAATGATTCAATGAGAATAATCAATATGGTAAGGTAATTATTGTAAACACATTCCATGTAAGGAATAATCATATAATATAATGTATAAAAAATATGAAAAGGTAAATAACTTAACACAAATTCCATATATTAAATAAACTAACTAGATAAACTATATATAAATATAATAACTACAGACACATGCCATTCAAATAACTAGACGAGGAATTATCCATATGAAGAGGTGAATAACTAAAATCTATGCCATTTAATCAATAAAATGAGAATAAATCTATATCATTTTTCATATTGAAAGTCTCATGTACAATGATAACAGAATCTGAATGAAGAAATTCTAAATTATTGGATATGATGTTTTTTTGGTATATGGTAACTTTACTGTCACGATGTTTTATAATACGGTTTAAAACATTCTTGGTGAACACCCCACTAAGGCTCCCCAACTAACTCATCCCACGAGACTACTGATTCATCAAAAAGATAACTATAACTGAGCCCCACACATGGCTTACATGTCTAAATCATTCCTTGTACATCAAATAATATATTTATATCTTAAAAAATTGCATTACTTAATATCTAAATTGAATAAAGGATATTAATTAATAAATATTTCCCCAATTAATCAAATTAATTTCTCACACACAATTTATGAAAATTTAATATTTAGGAAATAACATCCATGATAAATTATATGAATATTTAGGAGAAACATAATGTTCAAATATCCCTAAAAAATGAATATTTCAAACAAGCATAACAAAAGGAATCAAAAAATTTAATTTCAATACATTCATTGGTCAATGAAATCATGAACCAATCAATGGATGAATAAGTATGGTATCAATACAACATATCCAACGTGGAGAAAAAAAATTAATAATGTTGATGATGAATGGTAATTCTATATTAGGATCTCTTAAAAATATTTTTGATGAAATTGGCCTTTTCATTTTAAATTTAATTCAAAAATCCCTTACTTTATATATAAAATTAAATAAATTATTTTAAAAAATATCCTTTTTTACATTCAATATATGATTTAATGAAATTATGATTGATAAATCTGTACATGTCATATAATGTAAAAATAAAATTCCATTTTAATGGTAAAATGATTAGAAAATGGCCTTATTTATAAAGAGACAATAAGTTTCTGATGAAAAAGAATTAAATAATATTGTTATATAAACCATTGAAAAGACCATAACATTTGAGTAAGAGTAAAAAAATTAATTTATTTTATGTATCAACATTATATCCCAATATGGTAAGTATAAATACATCAATATATGTTAAAAATGATTATACACATAGTAATATAATGTTAAAAATAATGATGATGTAATATAAACCAATGAAGATGAAGTGGGTTACAACATTTATTAACTACATGGGAAACGTTATTATTAAATCCCCATAGATAAAATAATTAATGTTAAAACTCAAACTATTATGAATAATGAATGAATAATGATGTTACATGCTATTTGGGAAGTATTTACACTATATAGAAGAAATTAGGAGCACAATATTAAAGAAATCCTCATAGAATCGTAATTAAAACAGTGTCCCTTACCACAACGGCAGAATATGAATTAGAAGTCCCAAAAGTAATAATTATCAAATGAAAATTTTAAATAAAATTAAGAAAAAACAATTCATGATATATTACACTGAAAGTTTTAGTAGTTACACCACTAAAAATAAGTAACTAGTGTTAGTGAAGTTTGCATCAAATAATGAAAAGTGAGACACTAATCTCTTACCTTGAGTTTTTTGGGTGTAAATTATTTAGCCTCATGTTTAATGGTTTAAAACATCTATAAAATCTTAAAATATCTATAATAATGTTTTTTATATCACATATCAACTAATTATAATATCTTATTACCATTTTTTAACAATCATGCACAAGTTTCACCATTTTGGGTGTAAATTGTCTGGTTCTCCAAGTATGTTTTGACATGTTACATGTGGTTCATGTTATATAAATCATTATTACATCATATACAGATTTTAAACCATTATGTAAATATCTTATATACTCAATATATCTGTATTTATAATAATCCATAAAATTTGGAGTTAAGAAATGAGATACACTATTCTTGTAGATGGTGGGTCATACATTCAGATGAATTCCACTTCCGTTTCATTATTATATTTAATGAATTAAAAATAACTTATATAGATTTATATTATAAATCCAATATAATATATATATTTTTATATATTTCAGATATTTTTGTAAAAATCGTTTTTATTATGTTCCATGTAAAGCGTGAACAAATCTCATCGCATATAGGAGACAACAATCCTTACTTCCACAAACGAGGTTACCGTATTACCCTAAAATATAAAGAAAAAGGGTATGTGAAGTATATCAATTAAAAAATAATATTGAAATTATATGTATAATATATATCATATTAATATATTTTTTTCATCATATCACCCAACAATTAATGGTGGTAAAGGAACAAATGAATGAAAACTTATGTTGAGGTGGTATTCCACCATACACACAAATGGTTACTTTGTTACACAATTGATTGAGGTCTGTTTTAGTTGAAATATAACAATTAATATAAATTACCCTAATTATATTTATTGTGTTGATGTTTTTTTACTCATGTAATATGAATATTTTAGGTGGTGGGGAATGAAAATATAACAAAATAGCTTGAGGAAGGATGTTACCTCTTCATTGGGAACTTCCTATTGGTTTGAAAAAAATTCAATCCTTAGATGGATTTTTTACCAAAGGGAGGATTTGATGAAGAGGGTATGGATTTTAAGGAAATATTTGGAAATAATATTTTCAATCCAATTTATCATGAGAGTAGTGATTATGTGTGAGGGGTGAGTGCATTTATTTTATTAGAGTAAGTGTGGCATTCTTCTAATTTTTTGAAAATGGAATTCCAGCATAGTTTTTCCTTGAAATGTGGCCCCAATAATGACCCATGTTCAATAAATTGGAGTATAGGTTATAAATATTAAAATCTAATGGATTTTTTAAATTTTTTGAGGTTGTTTCCATTAAGATTATGGTTTTGTCCCTCGTTAAGTTAATTTTTCTCTTTATTGATGTAATTATTTTTAGTCACATTCAGAAATCATCCTAGATAGAAACTAATTTGGAATTATTATAAATTTTATGTTATTATTATTCTTATAAATTTGGAATCACATTTTCAAAATTTCAATAAAAAAATAGGACAATTTTTATTTAAAATCATTTCTATAGACGAGACGACAATACAGCTTTTTAAAGAGAAAAAGTTGAATTGTTTGCTATGTTTTTATAAAAAACTTCAAAGTTCAATTTTTCAGATGAACTAAATTGAATTAATTAATGTAAAATGGATTAAATTTTACTTCAATCGCATTTAAAAATATAATTTATCATTATCATTGAATCATATAAAAACCAATTTTTTAATTTAATTCAAAATTGTACACTATTCATTATAAAAATAAATATTACAAAAAAACTAAAAAAATCACCCTAAAATAAATTTAACATTATAATTTTTAAATTTAATATTATTTTTTATGATAAAAATTATAAATGTTTCAAAAATTGTATTTACAATAGGATTTCCATTGAAACGTGGTAAAACTATCTTTAAAAAATATATGGTATTTATGTAAATTTTTTGTGGTTGTTATATTATGCCGATTAAATATATTGGATGAATATAAAAATTATTTGATTAATTTTATTTCATATATATTTCATTAATATAATTATGTAATTGTAATTAATTTAATTTAATAAGACAAAATTCCTTTGGGAGTATAAAATGCTAATATTTTCTTTATATTCAATTGGTTTATAGTCTTTTTACTAAATAATTGGTAACCAATGAATTCGTCTTACATTTCATTAAAAAAATATTTTCATAAATTATTTAATCTTATTATTAACTTCCAATTTAATAGCCATGATATATCTAACTATATAAATTAATAATATTTTATTTATATATTTTTTTTCCGGTAAAACATGATCTTATATGTAATGAATGATATTAAACAAGGTTGTTCTTACATTTAAGGATATCTAATTCAATTTCAGTTGCATTGAAATATATAGCATATAATTAAAATATTAAGTAAACTACAAATTCTTGTGTTAATATATTCCCTTTAGTTATTAGTGTTGTGTTTCATACATGTTATCAGATACTATATTATCACTTTATAATTTTGGGTGTTACATTATCTCCACCATAAATAAATAGAATACTGGAAATTTAAACTAGATCTTGGTAGAAATTTTTTTATTCTGAAATTAATTTGTTGAAAAACCGACATCGTAAAATATTTATAAATATAACATCATAATAAGTGAAAATGATACATGTATTTGTCATATGGAGTAACATATAACTATGTTTCTATGTTGGAAAACATTCGTGGAAAGAGAAAATATAGACCTGGAGTAAAAGAATAAATATTTATAGTAGTGTTTGAGTTGATCGATCAAAAAAATTAATAATAATTGTAATTCATAGGGTCTCAAAACCATAAATCTATGATAATTTAGTAGACCATCAGTTCAACAAAATTTAATGTATTAAGACATAAAAATCGATGATTTTATTAATGTTGAGTAATTATTTTATAACCCATGAATATAATGAAATATATTTACTTGATATAACAAATTTCATAAGTATTATTCCATATTTTCATTGTGATTTGGTAATGTTAAAATTCATCCCTTACACTATGAATTGGATATACTAAAATTAATAGTGATTCCCTATGTAAGAAAATACACTTTTAATGGATCGTAATACCCATAAAAGTGTGACATGTCTTTCCATTTATCTCTATGTATTTTCCAATACGATTAGGTTTAATGAATTATTTTATAATAATCCAAATTAATACTAGTTATTCTTCACTAATATTTATTTTTATGATTGATTAACTACAAATAGTTTCATTTTAACCAAGACATCATGTTGTCTTGTTGTTGGAATGAAACCCTAATCATCCTTTGTTCATGGGTTCATTCCCAATAGCCTTGCTATATTTCATGTGTTGTCACTTGGCATACATTTTATACTTTTTTTAAACTATATTTATGCAGTTTACAAAATAAATATGGTGGAAATCCATGACATAATCTAAATCACTAAATATCCATTTAACTTCTGATTTCAATACAAACCTGATACATAAATACTTAATTAATTTAATTTAAACATAGAACTTTCCTTGGACTAATTTTTAACCTAAGACATTCAATGTCGTTATCTATCTATGTCAATAATAATAGGCTATAATAAAAATTTGAATTTACCAAACATTATACCCAAAGAATGTCATCATAGGTGCGTATTAAGGAACATTTTTGTGTACCAATGCTCATGTCAGACCTAACACACCATTTCATATTTTTTACCTCCAAGTATATCAATTCCAGACCCATGTCGACTTGTAGTATCTAGATATAGATCTATTTATAGGAAAACAACATAATCTCAATCAAACTAAAAATTTAGGATGTTATTCTATACTTATCATAAAATACTAAATTCTGGTTACATTTTATAATAAGTGTTTTCCTAAATATAGTTCCCAAGGATTATATTAAAATTACTCTGATACCTACTATAGATACCATACCCTAGAAGCCCGAAGTTAGTGTCTAATAGTATTACATTGTCATGATTACAAGGAACTAAAATCCTGAATGATCGATCATTTATGTTGTCTTATTAAACCAGATACATACCCGAGTCTTATATTAAAAAGTAATAAACTAATTACAGCATAATTGTTTTTTGGATAATAACATTAGACCACCTAGAATATCATAATATAACTTTCTTAGTATACGTCATGGATTCCTAGGTAAATGAAAGAAAACAAGGGTGAGATCAAATGATCGGTATGGTAAAATGAAGTGGAAGAAATAATAAATCAATTAAATTAATCAATATGGAAATGTAATGACTAAATACATAGTCCATTTAGAAATTTTTTTGAGAAGGACATGCATAAAAAATATGGAATGGTAAATAATTGAACAAAAATGACACATAATAAATAAACTGAGCGAATAAAAAATATGGAAAGGTAATACCTATGAACGCAAGGAATTTGAATGACTAGTTAAGGCATAATCCATATGTAAAGGTAAATAATTTGAATCTATACAATTTAATCAATAATAATGGAAATAAATGAATCCATATATTTTTTAACAATGAAAATATCTTATATAATGATATATAAATATGAATAATGAAATGCTTAAATATTTGTTTGCATTTTTTGTGGACTTTAATGTTATGTTATTAACTATAGAGAACTAACTCGTCCCATGAGACCATTGATGTATTGGGGGGTAATCTATAACTGGTCCCGAGCTTTATCATAACAATCGAAATCATTCCTCATATATCAAATAATCAATTTAATTCATAAAAAAATATCCTTATCAAATATCTATATTGATTAATATATACGTAATAATCAATATTTTTATAGTTAATCACATAACATTAAAGTCCCCACCAAATGTAACAATACGATACATTTTAGGAAAAAATAATAACCATGATAAATAATATTAATATTTTGGCCAAACATATTATTTAATAATCATTGGAAGATTAATATTTCAAGCGAACACAAAAAGGAATCAATTAATTTATTTTTAATAATATCATTCATAAAACACAACATTAACCATCCATATGAATAATTAATATGGCATAAATAAAATATTTATTATGGGGCGAAAGATAAAGGGTCGTTATAATTGATGTATAAAAAAAATCTTAAATTTTTTTTGAGGAATATAGAATTAAATTTTGAAAAAACATTTTTAAAATAATTTTCATTGAAAATAACTTCGAAAAATTAATTTTCATTAAATTTTAACATTTTATACTTGCAAAGGAATCTTCAATGAAATTAAAGTGGGTAAATCAATACATTTTGTTCAATGTAAATATAAAAATCTTTTTACAGGCTAAAAATGTTATTAAACTGCCTCATTTAGAAAGAGAAAAGAAGATTCCATCGAAAGAAATTGAAATGAAAAAGGGAAAAACAATCTTTAAATAATTTTTAATGGCTTGAAATTTTTTTGAAAACCATTTTAGAAAATATGGGTTTTAAAAGATAATTGGTGCCCCGACTAAAGAGAAAAACGATGTCAACTTTTCCTAAAAGAATTTTGTAAAATGATTTATGTTTGAAATGGTAGAATAATTGTAATATTTCATAAAAAATCCATGAAAATATAAATGAGAATAAAATCAGATGGTTTATGGTGAAATTATCTAAAAATTTCTTGTAATCGAAATTTATGTGAAAAAAACCTAAAATAAAATGACAGTGTAAAGTAAACCTTTAAAAAGACCATAATGATGGAATGGGGGACCAAAAATTAATTTATTTTGTGTTTCGACTATAAATAGACTTAATATAATTTGGGATACATAAATATATGGTAAAAATAATTATACACATAATCATTTAATATTAATGACAAAGAGGGAGTAATTTAATAAGAAGAAAACGAATTGGTTTACAAAAATTCTTTACCACATAGGGTAACATTAACCCTAATCACCAAAGATGAAATAATTCAAATTACTACTCAAATACCATGAATAATTAATGAAACAAGATACTAAATTTTAATGTGGTAGTATGTACACCAAATATAAGAAACTGTTAGCACAACAATAATGTACGCCTTAACAGAATGGAAATTATGATGGAGCCCCAACCACTGTGGTAACTTGTGAAATAGAAGACCAAAATGTATTTATCATCAAATGAATCATTTAAATACCATGATGTAAAAATAATTTATGATATAGTATATCAAACGATTTAATAGGTACACCACACAAAATAATTAAGTGGTGTTAATGGTGTATTCCTCACAGAAATAAATTAAAAAAAGAATCCATTACGTTGTAATTACTTTTTAGTGAAAGATAATTAACATCATTTATAATAGTTTTAAACATGTGAATTTTTTAAAAAAATCATAATCATATTTTTAATATCATATATTAACTAATTCTAATATATTTGTCCCCGTTTGTTCCAAATCATTCATCATTTTCTTTGTTTTAGGTATTAATTGTCATGTTTATTGAGAATGATATGAATTGTCACTTGTTGTTTCTATTACATAGGTCATTATATAATTATCTCCCAAATGTAAACCATGCAATAATTATCATATTTATTCTTTATATTTATGTATTTATAAAAGTCCATAATATTTGGATATAAGACATTAAATTTACTTTTCCTGAAGACAGTAGGTCTTACGTATGCATGAACGCTACTCCCATTTCATTATTAGAATAAAATAATGGAAATTAAAATTATATATATATATATATATATATTATAAATCATGTATCATAATAATTTCATATATCTAATATTTTTTTGTAATTATCCATAATAAATTCCATGTATAGCATGAATAAATCACATCACTTTGAGGAGGTGGTATTCTACACATCCACAAACATTGTTATCTTATTTCCAACAAATAAAAAGTATAAATTTATGTGTTATATAAAAATTACAGATGCATATAGAGATTATAAATATGATATATATCATATAAAAATTTTGTGTGAGTCATAATTCCCAACCATGAATGTTGGTAAAGTACAAAACTGAACAAGATCACTCCGTGAAGTGATATTTCATCGTACATATGAATGGTAAGTTTGGTACCCATTCAATGTATGTATGTGTAAGTGCAGGTCAAAAAATTAATATTAAAACATATAAATATATTTATAATACTGATGATATTTTTTAATCCTAGAATAATAATATATTATTGGTTGGAGAATAAAAATAATACAAAAGATCTTGTGGAAGGATTTACATCTTTTTTGGTTGACTCCTTTTGGTTTGCACAAAAGGGATTCCTTAGAAGAATTTATGACCAAATGAAGGCTTCCAAAATGAGGGGAGGGATGCTAATGAGAGATATGGGAATATATTGGAGAATCCCATGTGACATGAGAGGTTTAAGGATGTCATAGGGTTGAGTTCCTTTTTATAGTGGATGAGTAGGGGCATTCTTAAAATTTGTTAATGGGAATTTTACCCATGTTTTCTCCTTGTAAATTGTCTCCCATAATGGTCAAAACTAGATCCATGTGAGTCTATATATGATATAAGGTCATATATTTTATTTTTTAAATCTTATAGGTTATTTTCCCCATGTGTTTATGGTTTAGTCCGTTATTAATCTAATTTTTCCCTCATTCACTGTAATTAAATTTAATAACTTTCACTAACATTTTTTTTCAAAAACTATGCTCACGTAATTATAAATTATAAATTAATAGGATTAAAAAATTGAAAATATTTTTTAAAAATTCCAGTATAAGAATTAGAAAATGTTTAATTTAATATTATTCCTATAGAAGAGATAACAATGCTCAATCTTAAAGAAAAAAATTTTCAATAGTTTTCTATATTTTTATATCCAATTTCAATGTGAAAATTATTAAAATAAAATAAATTGGTTTTATCGTTGTATAATTGACCTAATTCATCTATGAAAAAAATTAATATATATTTTATCCCAAAATATAAATAAGACGATAATGTAATTTTGAATTAAAATTCAGTATTTTCAACTATTTATAAAAAAAATATTTATGAAATATTAAAACCAAAATCACAATATCCTTATTTTTAGGATACTATTCTTCAAAATTAGTATTTTTGTCATATTAAATTTATAAAATCACTATAAATTGATTAGAAAATATGTTCTCCATTAAAAGGAGGTAAAACTACCTTTAAAAAATATATGTTTCATAGATAAAATTGTGGTTGGTCTTCTCTTATCATATAAAATATATTGGATAAATATAGAAAATATTTGAATAAATATATATAATATAAATTTTATTTCTATCATTACATAATTATAATTAATTTAATTTATTAATATATACAGTCTTTGGTAGTATAAAAATAAAAATATCATTATATTCAATATGTTTATATTATTATATCTAATTAATTTATTACTAATAAAGTAATACTATATTTTTGTGAACCATATATTTTCATAAGTTAGTTATTCCTATTAATAACTTCAAATTTAACTGCTAGGTTGGATCTTACTATATTATGTATAACAATTTTGAAATATATTTTATTTTGGTAAAATTCGGTATGGTGTGTAACGCACTCTATCGAACGAGAAAATTATCCCTTGAAAGGAAAGATAACATTGTGTTGTTTGAATTTAAATATATATAATATATTACAAATTGAAAATATATTACAAGGGCTCATGATTTTTTATGCCATTAATCACATTCTGATGTGTGCAATACACAATATCAGATACAATATTCACACATTTGAGTTTTTGGTTGTTACATATTTTTTTAAAAATTCATTTTAATTATATGATCTATTGAGTTACACACAAAGAATATTTTTTATATAATTCAAGACAAACCATTTTTTCCCACAACATCTAGTCTATTCGATCACATGTGTAACACAAAAGACAATGTTTTACCGGAAAAATATAATATTAATTTTTAACATTATAGTTATAAACTAGTAGTTAGAGTGGAAGAAAAAAATAGGAATAATTAAATTGTGATAATATAGTATATATGGGTTTATAAAATGGATTATTTCCAATTATGTAGAGAAAAAACATGAATATAATTGATGAGTATTTATGAAATTATTTTTTTAAAACAAGAATGGTGTTTGTTCTTAATAAATTAAATAAATAACTATTAGTGAAAGATATTAAAAATATATGATTATATATAATACCTTCAATCTAATATTTTAAATTCATCATATGATGTTTCTGGACAAGATACAATAATAAATCCATTTAAGCATAAAAATATGTATTTTTCTAAAATGCAGCTTTCCGCTATTTAATGGAAGATGTGGTTTATATCTAGATTTTATCAATTTAATAAATTTTATTTGAAAAAATAAGACCTCATTTTGGAATACTAATATCAAAATTTACTTTGGGTCACATTTTTTTATTTTTTTGAGAATTTTCTTTATTTGATGAATAGTTAAAAATACTAGATTTTAATATAATACTATTTTTTCATTTAAAAATTTTTTGTATTAAATTATATTTTTTAAGAATAATTTAATCAATAATAAATTTTTATATTCAATTTATTTCGTTAGAATCAGTTTCAATTTTAAATTGGATATAAAAACTTTTCGAAAAGTTGTCCATTTTACATTAACCCGTCATTTCCCCACGTTTGAGGGATTAATTGAATAATAAATTCTTCCACATCGGTTATTGGAATTTGAAAAACTTCTTTACATATTAATAATAATAATAATTTATAATTTATATTATGTCCAATTAGTTTTATAGAAAATATATTACTAAATGTAATTAAAATTAATTATAACGATTAAGATAAAAACGGTATTACAAAGTTGTTAAACATTAATCATAAATGTGAAAATGACCCATAAACATGTATAACACATCTCTGAAAAAATTAGACTGATAAAAATCTATTCACTATTTATATAAGTTATTAGGAATAAAATTTAACAAAATGTATCCATATAATAATTTATGAAACGAAAAAGACAAAAATCACATCATTATTCCTTTAAATTTTTACAAATCATTGGGGATACAGAAAAACAATTTTGGATTATTTCAAAATATTATTTTGAATTAAAAATTCGTTTTTATCATATAATTTTATATTTTACTTTCATAAATAATATTACAACAATTGTTGTTTATGAAACTCTAACACATGGATTATTTTGTTGATAATTAAATAAAATATCTCTTAATAAAAATATTTAAAGTTAGGTAAATGAAAAGAATTTCTTTGTTACTTTATATTTTAAGATGAATATATTATTATAAAAGTATGTTAACCAGATATATTAAAATTCCATTATTGTCTTCATATTTTATAAATGTAAATAAATATATAATTCCAGAATTGACCGTAATGTTGTTTTATAATAAAAGATATATTATTATATAATATAAAATTAATAAAAAGATTTTATTATGTAAATTGATATATAATTTTTAATAAACATAAAATATGATCTATTAATTAACCAAAGGATCTTATATAATTAAAATATTAACCTAAGAATAATAAAAATATGTTTGGAATGGTTAGGGTTATGTAGAATATTTAGCGTTACATGTGCCTGTGTTAAATTTAATTACCAACACACATTAAATTACTATTTTTTTATATTTTAAATTAGTGGGTCAATAATTTATTATTATTATAACCCTATTATAGTCTTAATGGAGGATTTAAATATGTTAGAAAACTAGTTACCTTGATAAAAAACAAAATAAAAAAATATGGAATATTTCAAGATTAGGAAATAAATATTTTTGAAATGAATTTATTTAGTGTGGTGTGAGTGTGGATAGACAACAATTCCCTTTAACTAAACTATGTGTCATTTAGTATGCACATTATTTATGGGAGACCTCCCAATATTGTTTAATTTTTTGTATTTACATCAATTCCACTCCACTTTAAAATGGAATTCACTCTCCCTAATTATTTAATCCTATAAAGTCTTTTGGATCTAAAACACATGAAAATATAAACTCCAAAAATCTCTAATATCATACTATATTCTTCAATATAGTTATGAATAAAAACCAAAAGTCATTTGGGGCAAACCAAAAGGCGTTTCATGAAGAAGATGTAAAATTCGTCAATGAGAACTTTGGTTTTATTTCTATCTCTACACATTCAACTATTTTTATATAATAATTATATAAAAACCTCTATATATTAAATATATTTATATGTTTTTATTTTTATTTTTCTACCTACACTACACTCCCATCAAATTGTATATGAATTCACGGTTCCTGTTTACGACAGACTACCGCATCACGAAATGATGTTGTTCTTTTTTTTCTTTAATACCTCCTTTGGTGATGAATTATGAAGAACATAATTTTATATATGATATTTATAATATTTAGGAACTATTTATTAATATATAACTCACAAATTAATTGTATTCATATCTGGGGAATAGAGTAAAATTGATTTGGCATGGTGGACTACTGTCTCCTCAAAACGATTTCATTCGTTCATGATTTATATGGAATGTGTTAATGATGGTTTTAATATTAATATATATAAATGAAATATTGTATATATTAATGACATAATTAAATATCCTAAAATATAAAATATAATTTTTAATATTCAATTCACTCGCTGAAAAACTAATCACGTCGTTCATGGACATGTGGACTATAGCCTCCTCGAAGTGGTGTGATTCTTCCTTTTTCATCACCACATCACACGAATGAATAATAAAATTGTATAGAATTAAATAATGTTATATTTATAATATAATTATCAATATATAATGATAAATATTACTCATATTATTTCCAAAATGCTAATTCAAAAATGAGAATGTTATTCTTACATTTGTACGAACTACATACTCCATGATCGTAATATTGGTTAATTTTTCAGAAAAATATTTCCTGTTTTATGTTAAAAGAATAATTGATCAATTTTTCATAATTATATCATTATTATTACGGGGTTAATTGAATAATTGCATCATTTAACTTATTCTAACTATCTAATTCAATTTTGACATATGATCTGGATATATTAAAAACACACTACTTAAACATAATTGATTATGTAATTGAATATAACTTTTTGAAATGTTAAATAAATGAAATAATATATTTTTAAAATGTTATTGAAAAATTATACAAGTGTCATAAGTTTAGTATTCCGATTAATTGAGGGAAATAATGATTAATTAGACTCAAGATAAAGGATTTTTGTCTCAGTTTTTATATCTGTGGGATAAATATCATATTCACAAATTAATTATTTTGTGTTGTGTATCAAATACACATTTTGATATATTTACTCATGAATTATTTTATCATAACTATATTTAAATTGTTCATTTGATTATTATTACCTTTGGGGTTTCTGATTTAGTGTTTACCAAAGTTATATGCTAATTTTTTGTCTTACGTTTAATTTTTTGAGACTTATTCCATATTCACCACCCAATTATTTTTTGTGGTTCATATAATACCCATGAATTTATTTTATTGTTATTATCCTTAAATTTTTTTTTCATTACATATCAATTATTTATCTCTCTTTCTTGGTGTTTACAGTTTAAAATTCACCAATGTTGTATTGGATTTTTTTCCCAATTCTCTATCCTTATGATGTTTGTTATGTTATAAACTTTTTTAAAAAGGTTTATATACAGAGACCAAGAAGAATCATATCATGAATTTATTTATTCTATTATTTTTAATTGTTATTGGTTAATGGGTAATTTTATTTAAATGTTTTAACTTGTTTTGTGATACTTACAATGTTAAATGATTATTTTCCTAAAGAATATTTTAAATATTGTTTTAAGAGAATTTACATTTATCAAAAGGAACAACCCTTATTATTACTTATCCTCCACAAGTGAAATTTTGTATTCATATTATCCTCATAATTTCACATTATTCATTATGATTTTTTCAATTAGAGTTTTATGGAATAAGATTATTTTAGATGGGATAACCGTGATCCAATGAGATTGTTATGGAACTTGTTTCTTTACCATAGGACAACCATGTTTCAATGAGATTGTTATGGATCCATTTTTTTCAATAGATATCCATTTTTCACTGATATTTTTTTGGATCCTATTTTTTTCATGGTAAAATTATGTTTAAAATATATTGATATGTAATCCATTTATTTTCCATGGGTTTGTCACATTTTTATGATTTTTATGATGAATGTGTTATATTCATGGTACCTGAGATTTATATAAAATATTTTAACCAAATATATCTTATACAAAGGGTGATCTTCATTATAGCTCTCCAATGGGTTCTGTAATGATAATGTTGGAATTCAGTCACATAGTTATTACTGTTTGTATGGGTACTATAAGGGATTTACAGTTTATATAATGTTACACTGTGAAGATTCTCTATGTTACCAAAAAGAGTTTTAATTTCTTGTTATGAGATTATAATTCTTTATTTTATCATGATTGATATCACTTGGATCATGATTACTATTTCTGATAAATCTTTCTATTTCCATATTTTCAAATTTTTTGATCTGTGTATTGATGGGTTTAAGTTCATATATGTTTCACCCATACAGATTGATTATTTCATCAAACCCTTATTTACACATATGTACATTGATGAAATTCAATTATAAATACTTATTTTTACCCTTACAGAGAATCTGATATCTCCCTTATTATGTGTAATTTTCTTATGGTTATAAATAATGACGTTGAACAATTTTGTTCAATAATTGTTTTCAAAAGGATGATGTTGATGACCTATTTTGAAATAATAATCATTGGTCTAGGTTGGAAAAATGTTTATTTAACAACATGTGAATTGTTAATGTATGAGTTTGTTTTAATTCTCTAAAAAACTAAACAAAAAATTTCTTCTATAATGTACATTATTCATGTTTTCCTTTTGATGTTTATGGTTATAATAGATGAAACATCAGTCACAACTATTTTAATCATAGCCAGGAATATAAATTTCTGGTTTCATCACTGGATGCAAGAGTGAGAGTACTAGGATTTTATAAAATTAGAAAAACATTATCCCACAATTTATATTAATACCCACCCACCCTCAAATTCCTCCCCAATTCAAAACTATTAAGAGTGGGTTTTCTCTAAAATTATATATCGATAGTTCTTACTGGGTATTCTTTTATTTATATAGTGTTCTTTCCAGTGAAATAGTGCATGGTAAGGGTTACTAAATACCATTACTTTTCACATTTATATTTAATTATGTTATAATTCATTTTCTAGTGAAATATAATTATAATTCCTTTTAATAAATATATTATTTTATTTATTATTAGTAACTAGTCTTACCTATCATTATATTGTCCACATAAGTTCTTATTATGCATAAAAATTCTCATAGAAATAATCTCCATTATCCAAATCCACAAATATTTCTGGTATTTGAGGCATTATAGATGTATTATTTATTGAACACAGATTTGTCTTATGGTGGATGACAAAGATGTTGTTAGGGGATATAATATTAGTTCTCGGCTAGATTAAATTTAATTTTGGCATAGGTTCACCTTTTTTCAACAATGTACAGCAACCATCATTTCTTACATTAATTAAATTCATCTCTTTAATGCATATAAATTATATGTGATAGGTACTACATTTTCTGGAGTGGATATTATCATCATTTCATCAGTCTCCTATAACAACAAGATATTGTATTCAAGGGTTACTTACGATTCATATTCATATACCATGGAATTATTTGACATTATTACTTCAATATCATTAAACTGATATGGGCACCTTCCCTTTAATAAAAAATATACTATAGTTTAAAGGGAGGTTTTTAGATAATCACCTAGATATATTATTCCATTGATTATAGAAATATTAATTTTTTTTATATTAATTATTTATATATATATATAATTATCTATTAAATATCCCAGATTATGAATGTGGTTAAATTCGTAAATTTTTCTATGTATTATTATGTTATTATCATCATATGTTGAAAACATTGGAAATATCATCTGATGGGAGGGGCATGTAATTATATATACCCATGATGAATTAGTATGTATCACTTGAAATACTATCTTGGGAATTTTTTTCATGCTTACCCATTTATATATGGTGAATTTTTTAATTCCATGCGATATTGGATAGGATGTTCAGCATTATATATTCTGTAACTATATGATTATTTATTGATTTTTGAAATTATAATTTGTTTCTATTGATATTTATTAATGGATAAATTATTCTCGGGTTATCATTTACATGTCATTTTTTTCCTCTATATTTGCCTGACTTTTTTAATGTTATATATTACACCACCCCTTTATTGAGCCTTTAATATTAAACCTTAATTATTACCTCTATTTACCTAAAAAACAAAAAAAAATTGTGTGTGGAGATATGTATAATTTGAACTCATTAAAAAAATTAACTTATTTTGAAATGTGTTTTGAATTTAAAAAGTAATAAATTAATCATATATGTATAAAATACCCTAAGTCTACTAAATTATTAGATTTTAGGTAATGTTCCCAAGATATTATGTGCCATTGAAATTAAATAACCACTAGATCTTTTTTATTAAGGTTAATGATTTCACATAAGGGTTCTAATGATGAAGAATGAAATTCAAAATAATATAGAAGAAATTTAAATGAGTTTATCTCATTCTTTCTTAGAGTGTTATTATGAGAAAAATATAATTTGAAGGGTTAAATTCAATGAATGTGATTATATTTTGGCATGATTGAAAATAATTTATGCACAATAATAGAGAAAGATCGGGAATATGAATAATAATATTAACCAAAAATATAATCTATTAGATGAATTGTGAAAAGTGTTCATAAATATGAATTTTATTAAATGAAACTGAAAGGGGAACACATCTAGGAAAAATATCATTCTCTCAAAACAAAACATAAAATATTATGAAGTCAAATGTGAAAAAAAGGATATGGAATTAGATTATCATTTCTATATATCTTTTATGGATAACTCAAATATATCCAACTATCCCTTTAACAAATATAAAAAATGTGTGAAGATGATAGTAGTACTAGTACCAAATTGTAACAACCCTTACTTTTAAAAATGAAAGTACCATATAAATAAATAAATAGATTACTATGTAAGGTATTTATATAACTCATATGGTCTATTTTTTATTTTTTATTTTACTAGGCACTAAAATAAAGACATATTACTTCTCTTGAGAATAAAATACAATTATAAATCATAATAATGTCTTCTGTAGATTCTATATAGTGTCATTTAGGATTAGTAAATTTTAAAATTTTTAATAAAATATATTCTAAAGAGATTAAAAAATCAATGAGGTAGACCAGGAGAATTATATCCTTTCAAACCCTTCACTATGATCTTCTATGGATGATAGAGTCACTATGATTTACCCTTCACTAAGTTGATACTCAAATTAAATAACTAAAGCTCGAGATAGACATATTTTGTGAGAATTCCAATAATATATATATATCAAGACACAAACCATGTTCACTGAACCACCCCTATAATGTACTATTATTATGAACCATAACCCTAGGACATATACTAGTGTAACAAGGTGTTACTGATCTAGAATATTATAGTATGAAATCATATTTTTCATTAAAAAATTATTATAATGATCACATTTCATTACTAATATATATATAGGATTATATAATAAATCTTATCTAAATGATATTTTTATATGATGAAAACAAGTATTTAACTTTTGGAAAATAAATAGTTTCTATTTAAAAATATCAATTTTATAAATACAATAATAATGAAATAAACATTATTTTCATAAAATGTCTTTATTAAAAATATTTTTTAAGTTTAAATGATTATATAATATAATTAATCCCCACGTAAATTTTAAAAGGGTAAAAAATATAGTCATATCCTAAAAATTAATATTTTTCATCAAATGCACCTTTTTATTTAAATGTGGTAAGTCCTATAGATAATGAAAATAAACTAACACATTCAAATTTATCACATTGTAATTATCCAAGGGTGAACTATTCATAATATTATGAGATATTATAATTCTTTTTGGCAATAATTATATATGGTACAAGTATTCGACATGTATTATGACATCATAATAACACAAAACTGTTGTAATACAATACATAAAATGAATCCACGATTGAAAATTAAGTTTTCCATTAATATAATTGTTTATGTAATTTCATTATTTTTTAAAAACTATAAATTATTTTTGATGTCCTATATTACATTTTATGGTTTTTTGAATAAAAAATTAACAAAATGACTCACTTCCACATAGAAAAACCCATCATAATCCTTGTTGTTTTGATGATTTTATAACATAGGGACCAAATACTTCATTTAGAAATTAAAAAAAATTCCCCTCAATTTTTCTATAAATACAAACTAAACTCTTATTAAAATTCATTCAAATCCTATCGAGAATAATTTTACTCTCTATATACCTCTCTTATTCAGTCTTAATATATTTCCAATCTCTTATAATGGTTATCCTAATAATTTAAAAGAAACCTCTCATGTGTGGGATTCTATTCCTCTTCTAATTCATTTATGTACATAATTTTGTTTTTAATTTTGAATTAGAATTTTTTATGTTATTACTTTTTATCACAAATACATTTATTATCCTTATAGATCCAATGTAATGAGAGACCACATTTCAATCTCCAAAATTCCTTCTTTGAGCATTTTTTATAAATATGTTTTACTATTATAGTGTTTCGGTGAATTTCCTTTCCAGTCTATTATGTTGTGAATATCCATACCTAATTCCACTCATGTTTATTAACCTAGGTCAACCATTCCTTAATTTATTGGTTAATTACATCTACGTTACCTAAATTTACTTGTAATTGGATTAAAATTGAAGAAATATAGTTATATGTTTAAAATAGACATGTCACACAAATAATTGTTCATGATATGAATGACACAGTTTTTCCTAAAATTATATATCCCTCTTATTCATTGGGTTATGTTTTTATCTCAAGAGATACCATATGTGGTGCATGAGACATTATCCTAAGTACACTATGTTATGATGTATTGGTGGATAACATTGATTTTTTCTTATGACCTCATATATAATATTATTTCTATATCATTATGATACCAAAATGTTATTAACTTATGGAATCATTTGTCATTATGATTATGCTTCTAATATTTCTAGGCCGTCATCATTTTCATCATAAATCACAAGTACATATTTATTTTATAATATTCATGGATTTTTCACACACTATGATTTATGGAACACCCATTTCTTATATAGATCCCAATGATTCCACATATAGTATTATAAGATCCATGGAATTTAATGGTATACTATGCTTTGATATTGTCATTTTATCCAAATTAAAATTTATTTTTTCATTCATCTAATTCACTATAGACACCATGCATCTTTTTATTTTATTGGATTTTATTCTTCGTATCATTATGAATTTAATCATGAAATGATATTTATAAATAAAATGTCTTATCATTGTTTTTAATATAGAATGGTTTCATTATTTTGGTAATTATGATAATAAATAATTGTTGAAAAACCTATCTACGTGTACACATATATAAAATTATGAAATTTTAGTGAATAATGTATTGGGGGTTTCCAAAAAAGAAAATCAATTTCAAGAAACTAATATTAGATGTGGTTATGTCATAGATGTACTGAAGGGAAATATCCTAGAAATGGATAATTGGGTATTAAATCAACTAACAATTGGTGTGCAAAAAATAGTCCATGATACAAAAATTGTTTCAGTCACTAGATATATATACTCTGGTAAATTAATATCCTCATTATAAATCATTATGAAGGACATGAGTATATCATTTTTTTTGAAATATTGACATCAAAATTACATGACATCCTTGCTTAATGCCTATCAATTCATGGAATCTGGTAACTAGGTCTTTAATATGTTATCCCTTTCACATTTATATTTTCTCTATTATATACCTAATGTCATAAACATTCTTTCCCCTATTTTTCTTTTTTGTAGATGGAATGAAATAAGAAGAATCGTGTGAAAACCAATGTCATGGTCGGCATGTTGACTACTAAAATGACAAGCCAAATTTAAAAGGATCATAAATCAAGAACTTCATGATTATACATACTCAATTAACTATATTTTTAACAGAAATATGAATATTATTGAAGACCCACATCCCTATAATAATGAAAGTTTTTAAATAGAGGCCTCTACGGGATATAGGCCTCTAATATATAGTAGATATTATGATCCCATAATCATAGAAAAAATGAATAAAATCCATTTAGAATATCATATCTATCCTTTAATTCATTATGAAGGATAGGACCGTGCAAATTTTTTATCACTTTAAGGGATAATCTAAAAAAAATTGACATAGATCAAGGATATGACTCACAATGAATGATTTCATGTAATGAGGTTAGAAGAATTCTTAAAACTGTGTTTGAAAAAATATTTTCCTCACACACCACAATATAAAATGGGGAGGGAGTTCCTTGGCCTAAAGTAAAAGTATGATGAATCAATATTTGTCTCTCATGAAAATTTCACATAACATTTTCAATATTATAGGGTATTTTCTATTGACCTTAACTAAAAATTTGATTAATGATTTCGTGGGAAATAACCAAATATATGAAAATAAAGTTTTATTCTAGAATTTTATTGTTATAAATAAATTTACTAATGTCCCTACATTGTATAAATATAGATTTGAAAATATCAAGGATCTCACAGGGCTAGATATTGGGAGATAAAATTGGATTTTAATTATATGGGAGTGACCAAGATATATCATGGTTGTATGATAGTCAAACATCCCTGTATTCAAATGTGTAGGAAGAAGAAACATAGTACTTTCTTGAATGGGACATAGAAATTCAATAGGTTTTGGAAGAAGGGGTAAAAAGTGAATGAATGATAATGGGAGATGAAGAGACCCACCAATTTTATGTATGAATTTAAATTTCATTTTAAACCACAACCTATTTTCTTGTTCTTCAGCTAAATTAATGAGGAAAATATGTGAACAATTTCAAAAATTCAATGTATTTCATATATGATTGACTAAAACATTCACAATGCACTATAAAGAATAGTTGAACACATTATATTATAAAAACTAAGGTGGATATGAAAAAAAATGTTGAGAAAGGTACAATAGTTTTTCATTCATAAATAGTAAATATACTATTCGATTTTGTTCTAAAAATTCAATTATAACACACATGTTTAGTACAACTATGAAAACACTACCACAAAATATAAAAGTTTAGTGATCACTAAAAACATAAAATTGTACCATTGTTATTTCTCCATCACATAACATTTTTAATATCAATATTTGTTAGTTGAATTTCCTAGATGAACTTTTGATAATCTCGTTAGATGAATTTTTTACTATCCCATGCATGGAATGGTTTTCCTTATATATGTCCAAAAAAAGTTCTGGGGAAGTAAATTACCCTATGTGACCCAAATTCCCCTCAGATTCTATAATATTTTTAGATGTGTGATGGATATCCATTCAGACCGGAATCACAAGAATGAATATTATTACCTTATGAGTAATAATATGTAGCTAAAATTAATGAAAAAAGGTGACAATAATTCGGTAAAATTGTCACATTGTATGATAGAACGATGATATATTCCACGAGGAATTTTATGGAATTATAAAAAATTGGGAGTTTGAGGTCTCAATAAAAATTATATCTAGATCTTTTCAAATAATGTTGTCACCATATATAAAGGCCATTTTTGAAAATTAATTAAAAAAATTGGAAACATATAAGGAATTTTTATAAAGGTTTTATAGACCCAAATGCTTCACCAGGGGTCACACCAGTCCTTCTAATCATGAAGAAGGATGGTTTAACGTTCCTCATTCATAATTATCATGAAATAAAAATTTTCACAAAAAAGAAACAACATCCTCATACATATATTGATGAATTATTGGATTAGATACAAGAATCTCAGTATTTGTTAAAGATATATATTCGGTATGGATGTTATCAAATAAAAATTATGAAGTATTATGTCCCAAAGGCTTATTTTCAAACAAGTTATTTCCACTATGAGTTTATAGTGAGGCCATTTGGACACACTAATACTCTTATTATCATTAGGGAATTAAATAATAGATATATTATGGATTACCTTAATAATTTCAAACTATACTTTATATAAGATGTTATTATATACTCAAAATGTAAGGAGGAACATTACAATCATTAGAGTGATGTGATTAATAACTTATAGAAGGAAAACATATATATGGAGTTGAATAATTGAATTTTTTAGATGAATCATTTTAAATTTATAGGGAATTTTTTCACCATAACAGATGTAATGCCCCAACCCTAGAATCCCAGATTCGGTGTATTAGTTTAATAAATTGGCACGATTAAAAAGAATCATGTCCTGAAGGACTGATCGGTTTTGCAATCATGGAAAATAGATTACAAACATTAACTTTACAATATAATTTCAAACAAAAAATACAACATAGATAGCTCTTTGAGAACATCATTATTCCCTTTATCTTAACACAAAATATCAATTATAATACACTTCTTAGAATCCAGGGAAAATGAAACATAGAAAATGGGTGAGCTCAAATGCTCAGTCAGATTATTAAATATAACAGATGATAACATAAACATTAGGAATGGTGAATAATTGAAAAGACGTTCCTTAAAAAATAATAAACATGAACACTTTATGGAAAGAATATAGGATGAGTAAATAATTCCAAATTAAAACATAGTCATGTGTATTATACTAGTCTAATAACCATATGAACCGTCAATATTATTTTCATAATGAGGGAATGTATAATGCAGGACATTCTGAAACATTTTTTCAAGGCCTCGACCAAGACGTCGAAAAATGATTAAGGCGTCAGCCAAAACTATATATCAAAATGGGAAAGGCCTCAACCAATTACACATCTAATTTTATCATAAGACCTATCAATGCATTAAGGACCTATAGCGGGCACCACCCGATAATTACTAAGTCCAATACATTCATCATATGAAAAGGTTGAAACATAACATAAACATTCATATTAAAAGTAGCATACGAAATGTTATTACTTTAACCATAAATAATGAATGATATAAAAATAGAACATACATATTCCAACATAGCATAACTCATTAAATACAATATTTAATACTGTATTATAATAAATCAACCTCAATCAAGAATAATATCCAGTAATGGATGCTGATGTAATTCAAAATGATCAGTAAACCTTTTTGAGAGAAATATCAATTTTGTTGAAATAATTTAAAATTTAAAAATTTATAAAGGATGTAATATAAAATAGTTTTTTAATCAAAGTTTCCCACACCACATTTAAACATTTGAAATGAATTAACTCTTTAAAACAATCATGTCCATATAAATAATTCGTCAAACCCATTTTGAAAACATGGACATTAATCAAAATGATTTAAGAAGAATAAATATTTAAAAGATTTAAAATGATTTTGTAGTTATAGCGTCCCTTTAAAATAATACTTTTGAAAAAAATTTTATGAAACATGAACATGGATAATAATTATGTCCCCATAAAAACTTACACATAAACAATATCAAATAATAATGAGATTGATTAATTATCCCTTACCGATTTGCTAACTTATGAAACATACTCCCCATGAAATAAGGATCGAACAATGATGATGTAAATACCCATAAATTAAATTATATTACATATATAATATAGTCATGGGAAATTCATACACCACACAAAAGGAAATAGTGGAAATATAGCATGAATCTCACAGGAATAAGAAGTGAGATGAAATCCCATTACCATGTACTATCAATCAAGTCGTATGACCAAAAGTCAATAACCACCAAATGAATCATAGAATACCATGAATATAAATAGAATAATGATAATATATTTTAAATTTCAGTACACAAGACACCACATTCAATAAATAAGTAGTGAACAATGGAAATCTCACGGAATTAAAAGTGAGATAAGAAACCCCTTACACTGTTGTAATCAATCAAGTCGTATGAACAAAAGATAAATACCACCAAATGAATCACAGAATAACATGAATATAAATATAATAATGATAATATATATCAAATGTCAGTACACAATTCACCACATGCAATAAATAAGTGGCGAACAATGGAAATTTCACAAAATTAAAAGTGAGATAAGAAACCCCTTACCTCGTGTCTGACATGACTCATATGTTCTGTGTTATTCCTGAATAATAAACATAAGTTAATTTATACTAACTTATGAATATTTTTTAACTTTATTATTCATTTTATATCACTTATTAACTTGTTATAACAATTAGTTAATTGTTTGAGTTCATTTTGTACATTTTGTCGATGTTTGGAACATTAGTCAAAAATGAACTTGTTATAATTACAAATTTTCCATGGGGTCAAAATTCCATTATCTCAAGAATTATATTTGTGATTTAGATATATCATATATCATATATATCCACTGTATATGTATTCATAACAAACCATATCATTTTATGTTAAGAAATGAAACACACCGTTAATGGAGACAAAAAGCCGTACGTACGCATGAACACTACTTTCATTTATATTTTATATTTAAAGGAATGAAAATATATTAATAAATTGGTATATTATAATTACAGTATAATATAATATTATATATACATTATTTAAGTTCATTAACAAAATCCTCTCTACATTTCATGTAACGTATGGACGAGTCATATCACTTTGAGGGGGAGGTAGTCTGCACTTCCTGAAATTAAATTATCACATATATAAAACAAGAAAAGAACAAAGGAATGATATAAAAGAGAATTAATAAAGAATAAAGGTAAAATAAATATCATAAATATCATATATAATTATATTTACACCATAATGGCCACCATAAGAGTTGGTTGTAGAATATTGAACACTCATCGTTTCGTGATGTAGTAGTTCACCATCCACAGATGCATTATGTTCTATACCCGTTAGATGGAGTTGTGTGTAAATGTAGTTCAAATAATTTTCATAACAACAAAATAATATATTGAGGATAATGGTTTTGTTATACAATAAATAAATAAAAAGATTTTAGGGGGGAAGGATAAGTAAAATAAATTAAAATAACTTAAGAGGAGATGTTACCTTTAAATCGGGTAACTCCCTTTGGTTTGAACAAAAGGCTTCCTTGAAGTGCCTTATGGATAATAAAATTCTTATATGAGGAATATAGGGATGTAGGGAGATTAATTTTTCATAATTTGGATGATCCAATGTGCTTGAGAGGTGTGGGTAATGGGTTATAGGTGATGAGTTTTTATAAGGGGGGGAGGAGGGGCTCTTTAGGAATGTTTGCAAATATTATTTTAATATATAAATAGTTTTAGTTTATAACAGTCTAAAACTCATTAAATTAGAATATAAGACGACTAATGTTCGAAATAAAATAATCCAATAAGAATTGGATAGGTACTGGATATTCTTTTAATTTTTATAATATCACTTATTTAAATCATTCATTAATGAGGTAAACACTGCATCATTATTATTTCATATATAATTTTATTCATTAGATGAATAAAAATTATAAAAAACATATCATGAAGTATAAAATCCTTTTATCTCTCATTTGAATAATTATAGTTGAAACTCTAACTTATATAACACAATGTATAATTTTGTTTTCTAATAGATATATGTTTATGTCATTTATGTCTTTACATTAAAATAATTAATATAAAGTGTCATTATCACTCTCAAGTGGCTCCATGGGGTCCCAAAATATTTCAAAGGATTTCCATCGTCATACATGTATCAACTAATAGGAATAGGACAAATGTTGGGGTAATTTAATATTATTATAATATAATTTTGTTACCTTTGTTTACCAGATTTACTCTTTAACCATGTTAAATAAAATAATTACTGAAGTAAATATTCATAATGTCTAAAAATAAAAGTTACCTATTTAATCAATTTGGACAACCTGATTCCAAATATAGAATCCATTTTTCCAAGTCCAAAACACATAATTGGCATAAATTAATTGAAATTAATTCCCACTGTCAAAACAAAAAGCCTGTTTTTAAAAAATAATAACTATCAAAAGATTGACACCTGTTTATGTCCAATTTCAAAGTGAAATAACTTCCAATGACCATCATTGGATTAAATAGTAAAATTATAATATAATTATAATTTAAAACCATTAAAATATATAATTTAACACTATAAATTAGTTCTATTAAAAAGTTGGTTTTAATTAAAATATAGTATATTTCACTATTCATAAAAATATGAAAGTTATCAGAAAAGTACAAAAAAATTATGAAACAAATTGTGTCCCTATTATAATGAATAATTTAATTTCACTAAATTGAATATATAAAAGCGTCAAATATTGGATTTAAAAAGGGTTCTCCATTAAAAGGCAGAAAACTGTATTGTTTTTTAAATTACATCTTTTATCGTAAAATTTGAATTTTCCATATATTATGTCTAAGAAAAACAAAATATGGAAGATAAAATTATATATGATATATATAAAATTAAAAATGTGGTTAACAATATTAATAACATTTTATGAACAGTTAGTTGGTAAGTTTTTGTGCGCTCGATCTCAGAGTTTCTTTTAGGGCAAGCTATTAAATTACTTTAAAGAGATAACATACTATGAAATATTGGGGTGTTACATTCTCCCCTCCTTCAATAAATTGCATCCTCACAATTTGAAATTGTTCTTTAAAAATAAAATGTTGTAAATAGATAATACATTTGTTGAAAACCCAAATCGGAAATAAGCTTAACAAAATTTAGTCTTAATAAGAGGGAAAGTGAAATGAAAAAGTCACCACCAAATTAGGGTTTCGAATAGGATAACATTGGTGGAAATTATAGATACATAGTAGGTGGAAAAATATAAATATTTATTGGGAGTGATTGAGGTCATCAATCACAATCAACTGTAAAATTGAGGGCCTCAAAGCCATCAATCTACGACGATTTAAAATATCGTCATTTCAACAAAACATAAGGTATTAGGATAACACATTTTTGGTATTAAGATCACATACATAATTTTTAAGAATTATTTTTTTCATAGAATAAGAGAAAAAATATAATTGAAAAGTAGAGTTCCATTATTTAACTAATTTCTAGCACAAACGCCTTTTTCAATCTAAAAGTTAATAGAACATAAAAATATTCTATTTATCAAAATAATATATTGTTCCAAAAATAATAGATTTATAATTCACTTGTCAGTCTATATTAAAAGAACTACATTATAAAAACTAGGACATCACGTAGACAATGGTAGGTGATTCACCCTTATCACCCTTCGGTTGCGGGTTCAAGTTTCGCGGCCTTGCGGGATGCCACAGGTTGTCACCCGTCCCAATGGATGTCCTTTTTATAACAATACAGAAATAATTTTAAGAAATTATTTAACCTTAACAATTGTATACAATGCCTAACTTAATCCATTCCAACCTTTAGTCTTATACAAAATACTTCTGTCCAAACTCAAATCTCACAATTTATAAGGAAGGTAAACAAAATGAAGATCTTTTTTTCCACGTAATAACATTTTAATGCCTTCAATATATATTCTTTTAAAACATTGTAAAACCCTTGTTGACGCTCCTTTCGTCACAGAATCTAAAAAATCGGAAAAGGGGAATATCTGAGCTCAAAGTGATTCAACCATTGAAGAAAATATCAAAAATCGACAAAGGCATGAACAAAGGATCAAGAGCAACTGCACCGCGCAAGTTATATCACTGTCGCGCAAGTACACTTGCGCGATGCTCTTGGTCGCGCAAGTGACTTGCGCGGCCTAAGTTATAACCGCCCGGTTACCGCCCGGGGTCTTCTCCTGCCTATAAATAGACCCTGTGGGCCCCCCATTCGAGAGGATCTTTTTCCAGAAACTCGGATTGAAGCTCCCGATGCCCAAGTCTCTTCTCAAAGCTTCCAGAACACTTCTAAAGGTAATTTTTTTACCTAGAATGGAAGATTTAAAGAGAAGAAGGAAGGCCTAAGGGTTGAAACTCATCAACACTTGTGCGCCGCCTTATTCCTTCATTAGAACTCGCGCATTCCTTTTTTGGGAGAACCTCAAGAGGATTCTAAAGGGATTTATAAGGAGTCGCTCAAATATTCTAATGATGTTTGAGAATCGCGCAAGTACCCATCATGTCGCGCAAGTATACTTGCGCGACCAATACTTGCGCGCCGCCGCAATACTTGCGCGCCTTTCAAGACTTGCGCGCCCCTACCTTTTTGGGTGCCCATCTTGCCCATTTTACCCCTTTTAAGCCATCACACCTTTCCTTTTCAAGATTCAGTCTTCAAGACACTCTTCAAAGCCATTTATGGCATGATTTCTTGATTTGAATTCCTTATCTGAAAGGAATTATGTGGAATATCTCTCAAAACCCAGTGATTTAAATATCCTTATGTCACTAAATATGGAGAGTTCATTCATTCAACCTCATCCTTTAAGATGAGAGAATCCTTAACTTGGGTCTCCTTTTCAGGAATAATCCCCAGTTATAAGTCCTTTAACTTGGGCATCTTCCTCAGGAGTAAGTCCCAAATTCTTAAAGTTCCCAATCACGGGAATCCTCCTCAGGAGTAAGCCCCAATCTCAAACATGGGCATCCTCCTCAAGAGTAAGCCCCAATCTCAAATATGGGCATCCTCCTCAGGAGTAAGCCCCAATCTCAAATATGGGCATCCCCCTCAGGAGTAATCCCCAATCTCAAATATGGCCATCCTCCTCAGGAATAAGCCCCAATCTCAAATATGGGCATCCTCCTTAGGAATAAGCCCCGAGTCCTGTAACTTGGGAATCCTCTTTAGGAATAAGCCCCAAACCTTAATCCCTAACCTGGGTCTCCTTTTTTTCAAGTATAAAACCCAGTTATAATCCTGGGCTTCCTTTTCAGGAATAAGCCCTAAGTCCCCTAATTTATCTTTAACCAGTCCTAATTTACCCTTGATTTGGGTTTCCTTTTCAGGAGTAAAACCCAATCATAAGTCCCCTCCTAACTTGGGCATCCTCCTTAGGAGTAAGCCCCAAGATTAGAGTATTCAAATCTCCATGAAGCACATATACTTTTATGGACCCTGTTCATGGATTTTCTCCCTAAAAGTAAATCCTCTGGGCAGTCATACATACATAAGCCCCAAACCATTTCTTATGATTGCATCTTTCATGGAACAATTGTCTAAATTTTACTAATACCTCTTGTTTCTCACACCGAGCATGACTCACGTGAGCTTAGAGTGTAAAAGTAATTGTGACATCCTGCTTTGAACCATCAATCATAAACATCATACCCTTATTCGAACTACGTGGGTTCTGATTCCTTTTTCAAAACAAAGGATACGTAGGTAGCCCATCTATGGGTTCGATCCCAACTAAGAAGTAATTCATTGTCCTTCTGAATGATGATAAACTTCAAGTGCCCCACTGAGTGGCTTTAAAACCAGCCTGGTCATCATAATGACCAAGAGAATTTTTTTAAATGTTTTGAAGGATACCATTGACCAAGAATCTCTAAATAGATACAGATGATTCTCTATTGATGAAGAACCTCGAATACATTTAAAAGATTCTCTAAATTTCTTTCATATTTAATCATTGATTGTTAAACTGAAGGAAAGCTCATTTTATACTTGGTAATGTAATAAGGATTCACGAACATAACTTAAATCTCTAAAGAGAGTCCCGGAGTAGACAATAATTCCCCTCAAAAAAGGTGTGATGAGTCCGACCTCCCATCCTCTCCACCAATGCAAATTTCTAAGCCTCATTAGACCACAAACTAATGAGCGCCTACCTTTGGAATGTAGGTCCAAATGGATATGGAATCATTGGATGTTTTCGGTTCTACGAATAAACCCGTTAGAAACCGATCAGAACGTTTGAATCTCCCATCCAGGAGGTCATCCCCGGATTCCGTGCGAAACAAAAAATGGTGAACCCGATGTGAATCCTTAACCAAGTTAAAGTGATGTTCTTCTTATTTGTTAGGGCCCTTGGGCCAACAAAGAAATCAATGACATATGCTCATCCAAAAGATGCAGTGGCTGGATTCATCTTGATTATGTCTGTTATATGGAACAATCACTCTTTTCTCAAGATTTTCTGCAAAATGGTTTTCCTTAAATTCACCCCTGTGAATACTACTGCTGTAAACACATCTACTCTAAGGTCTACTCCTATGAAAACCAATGCTGATACTCCTGATGGAACGTCGTCCGCTATGAGGATGACATCACCAACTCAGCATCTTCAACGCTGGGTTTCTAATGCACTGGTTAAGGAGTACCGTCGCAACGGTACTATCCCAACTCTGGAGGCCACTTCTCAAGCCCTCCAAGTTAACAACTCTACCTGTTCGTCTGGACAATGGTGGCCAGCAATCAAGAAGCAGGTGGTGCTGACTGCCGTCTCTAACCGTTTCGGGTCGTTATCCCCAGAACGCAATTTCCATTCACTCCCTTACTCTGAGGAAGTTAATGAGCAGGTCCCTCAGGGCCTTAATTCAAAAAGACAGGAGTACTTCCCGAGGGCTCCCATCAATAATCGCCGCCAGACTCGTGCGGAACATGATGAGGGTACCGACTCCAGGCATTCATCTCAGGTTCTTCGAACCCGAGCAGGCAAGATGAACTGCCAGAGACGGAATCCGGTTAACAATGGGCAGGTTATCATCCCTGCCATCTGCGGAGAAGTCCACCAACCTAACTTGGTGGCAAACAACGAGCAGGCACACACACCTGTCCGTTTTAATTCCGCTGTCCAGAAGACTCGTCTGGCAGCATCAAGCCAATCCCGCCAGGCAATTCCGGTGGAGTATTATAGGCAGGAACATACACCTACTTATACATCACCAGTTAGTCAGCAGGCTCGTCTGACTACATATGATGGATCTCGTCAACCGCATTTGGCGAAGTGTAATCAGCAGGCACATACACCTGCTAATACTAATCAAGCCTACCAACAGTATCGCTTGGTAGCGCACGGAGAAGTCAGTCGGAAAGCCCCGATGACAAAAAGGAGGCAGACTCAACTCTCTGCCTCCACACTTGAGTACTGTCAGGATTCACTGACAGGAAAAGGAGGACAGGAGCAGGCACATACACCTACTCCAAACCCAGAATGGACGTATATCCCCGTTCCGGCGACTGAAGTCACCAAACATATTTTATCAATGGTGAAAGAGCAGAAGCAAATTCCTGGTCATATTCTGGATGCTTGCCAGGATATCATAACAGCTTCAGCATCATCTCAAGGACAGACACATAAATCTCTCCCTAGCAGTGGAGTGACACATCAACGATTCACTCCGGAACAGACACACACATTTGTTCCAGTCCAAGAGGGTCATGGGGCATACTCTCCCATATCATACGGACAACCAAGTCAGGCACATACACCTGATTTGAGTAGAGATCGTTAGCCTAACTTGACCATCTTTCCTGATCAGGCACATACACCTGCTCAGAGCAATCACTTTCATCATCAAGTGGTTTCTAAAGTGAGTAAGAAGACATCTAAGAAAAAGATCCGCCCAGCACAATCAGGAGATCAAAGGCCAATCTATAACAAGGCCTTGCTCGATGCTGGAGTTCTTGAAGCCCTCAGACATTTATCTGTCAGAATTCAAGATTCTACTCCCTCAGTTCCCAATAACGGGAACATTAATTCTGAAGGTCTTCAACAGACACTTCCTCATGAAGACTTGCTTCATGAAAATTCGGTCAATCTTGAAGTTTCTTCTTCAGATGAGAGCCACAGGAACCCTCTGTGTGGTCAGAAGACCAAGGAGCAAGAGATCTCATCTTTTGTTGTAACCCATTATGGTGGTCCTCCCCATGATGATGAATTTCGCTGCGAAAGTCCTCTCCGCAGTAGTGATTCACATTGCCTGGAAAATGCTCCAGTGGACAATGTAGTGCCGAGAAAGCCCTCTTATCTTGAGGCACTTGCAAATGCGAAACCAGTCATGTCTGATGCTTTATCGCTAAAAAGTGAAATACTTTCTCAATCAGAAGATAGCCCAGGGTGTAGGTCATTCTCCGAACCACCCCTAAGTCATGCATCTTCTAGTTTGATCAATGATCTCTCTACCAATTATGTTGAATCCGATGAAGCAACAAGGAAACACCAAATCTGGTCAAAATAGGTAGAAGAATCTTCATTTAATGATAAAGAGGAAATGCTGAACATGAGGAAAAAACTGGCAAAAGGTGAAGTACCAGTCATGTTTTGGCCTTTGGCTGACTCCCAGTACGACATTCCAAAGATGTTAACGGATGATGGAATCCATGATATTCGTCTCAACATATGGAAAAATCTTTGTCAATTAAATAAGAAGGTATTATCTTATGATGAATATGAAAATCATCTTAAGATAATAGAAGGGCTACAACGTCAGATTGATTTGGCATCCCTATCAGTCTCTCGGTATCTGAAGGCTGAAAAACAACAGAGAACCCTTCAACGTTCATGCCTTGGCGCACTAAGAAAATTGCGTCGGTTAATTGCCAATGCTCCATCTGATGTTCATATTAGAGGATGGGGTGTTCACGGAGCACTACATTTCACAGTGCTTTCCAGTCAGCAAAGTCTGCCGAAAATGGTATCATGCAATGTTATTGCCCATGGCCGGCCACAGTCAATGGGATTTGTTCATAATCAAAAGTTTGCTCAAGAACAGGATTCAACTAGTTCCTCTCAAAATCAAGCATATAGAGAACAAGTTGTTGAATTGCTCTTACATCAAGTAGGCGAGAATATAGCACAAACCTCTCGTATGGAGCAAACACGTCATCAAATGACAGAAGTCTCGGAAATCATACAACGGTCTGTTGAACCAGGTGATAAAAGTGGATACAGGTTAATGCATCCAGCTAATTTCCGAACTAAGATTAGCAAGATCAAGAGATCTTTTAAGAAGATCTCAGACGTAGCATGTCAAGAGCCACCCCAGCTTTTCAGAATGGGGACTTCTCTAACCCAACCCTCAGAGTCAACAAATGGGATTCGAGGAGTTGAGCGGAATCAGCAGGAACATCCCCAGTTCACGAGACTGGGGACTCTTTCAAATCATCAATCCCCTTCTCATAGAATATCGGTCTTTTCTCGATTGGGGAAGAAGCCCCAAGAGGAACGAAGAGCCAAATTATCAGGAGATTCCCTCCAAATTATAGCTCGTCAAGAAATTCCTAAAGGATTGAATCAACAAAAGGAAATGTCTCATCAAAGACATGAAAGAAGACAATATCACAAAAATGTTGATAGAAGGGATGCGATGCATTATGCATCAATCAATGTCATCAATGCCGTTGTTGCTAATCCACCAGAGGAGACTCACTCAGGGGACACAGATGAAGAGCGTCCTGCTCAAGAAAATGTACGCACCGATACAAATGAAGAAGGTGTACGTACACGAAGTCAATGGATTACTCAGAACCTAGGTAATCCACTTCCCTCCCTCCAAAAGGTATCCAACAAAGGGAAGGGAAAGAATCAGGTTACATATCCTTCCTCTGGAGAAGGTCAATCGCTCTCATTAAAGCAAAGGTTTGCACAACAAGAGGAAGAAATGAAAGAATTAAGAAGAATGAATGCAGAACTACTTCAGAGTAGTCTTCTTCTTAAGAATGATGAAGTTCGACAGCCGAAGGAATTTGTTGCAGTTACTGAGATGGATCAAGAATATCCTCCTTTATCAGTACACCCCCAGAGGTCTAATCCTGTGGGTCAAGCGCAACAACGGTTGGCAGTGCTACCATCAGTTGCAGCTCCAACCACCACGTCTGTCCAAACTCCATTTATTGCACCTACCCAAAACCAAGTTCAACCTGATGTTTCTCAAAAGTTAATAACTACTATTGAGTCATTAACAGCTCAGTTAGAAACTATGGAAGGGAAACGGGCACAAGTTCAACCTGAAAATAAAGTTTACCCTGAATGGGTAGATTCAATTTCTCCTCCATCCAGTTTTGGAAACCCCGTTTTCCCTCCTTTCAATGGATCAGGCGACCCTGAACAACATTTGACGCATTACGTGTCTTGTTGTGATCCTATGATGGGAACTCTAGAGCAGTAAGAAGCAGTGAAACTCAGATGCTTCGTGCGAACCTTGCAAGGACCAGCTTTTGTCTGGTATACAAGATTGAAATCTCGATCAATCATCGGATGGGAGGATCTTCGTCAAAATTTACTTCTTCAGTTCAGCTCAACTTTGCCAAAAATGACAGTTTTCGATCTTACAAACTGCAAGAAAAGGGAGAATGAAAGAGTCTCTGATTTCATTGCTCACTAAAAGGGATTAACGTATTCCCTGAGTTTAGCACTCCCTCAGGAAGAGCTGTTACCAATCTGTGTGGCAAATTTGCATGACGAATTACGCACGCCATTGATCCCTGCGAAATACACAGGAGGGTTTCGAGACCTTACTTAAATCGCTCAGCAGATTGAAGATTCCCTTATACAGGCTAAGGTTAAATCTCGTGTAATTCCATCAGCTCCAGGAAGAAGAATGGGTAAAGCAGAAACTGCTACAGTTATGCTTAAACAAGCACCTGTACCTATATCTATTTCAAAACCTTCATCTTCTCGAAGGAATCCACCTCCTGAATGCCAACAACAAAGGCCGTTTCTTCCAAATGATCAAAGAGATCAACGGAGAAAAAAATTTGAGGATATTAATAGTAAAACATACTCTTTCCGAAATGAGCAAGTTCCTGGTTACTTCATTTCAGCTCTAGAAAATAATTTGGTTCAATTACCAGTGCCCAAGAGGCCAAACAAGGAAGGAGATGAAGATCGTCCCAATTATTGTCCCTTTCATCAAATGTTGGGGAATCCCATCAAAGAGTGTTTTGTCTTTAAAGACCTCCTGCAAAAGATGGTCGACTTGGGACAAGTCAAATTGAAGGGTTCTTCAGCTCATGTAGCGTGTGTTACCGCTACAGGTCCAGAGGAAGGAGGCGAGTGGAAGGAAGTCAGAAGCAAAACTGCGCAAAAATATGATGATTGGATGGTCAGAAAGACAATCAATCGGACCCATGCAATTTTGCGAACACAATTGAAGAAGCCAGTTGTGTCTCTTACAAAAGCAATAGTTAAGCCTCCATCAAAAGACAAATCCTCAAAAGGGTAGCGCAATTAAAATAAGAAAGAGGGATCGGAAGAAGATGAGTATGTATCGAGGCCTAAGTTGTCTTTGACTCTGGAAGATTTCATGCCATCTACTTCAAAGCCACGGGCACCGCCCCATCAAACGGCACAGCCCAAACAGGCTAGTCAGGCAGGGTCTTTATCAGACGAAGAGTTAATCTTCGGTTCTGTTAATATGATTCAATTAACAGATCCATATTCCAGTCTTGATGAGCCTGAATTCCCTGTATCAAATAAAGGAATTCGAGGAAGTTCCAAAGGTTCAGGATACAGAGGAAGACGTGGATCTTTCCGAAGCCACTACTCCAATTCTACCCCTGCTAGCACTGTGTATGCAGCAGAAACTCGTGGTAGAGCCCTTCAGCGAGCTCAAAAAGAACAAGCAATTTCTTCTGCCAATGGCCAACTCAGTTTTGGCACAGTTATTTTGGAAGACTGATTAAAGGTTCCATCTTCTTTATCTCAACAAGTAAACGGATCTAATCAGTATAATCTTCCAAAACCAAGGATGTTGCCAACTTCTATCCCAATACAAGATGCATCAGCTTCCAAAGCATCTGCTTCCAAGGTACCTGCCAAACCTCATATTCCTGTTGGGAAACACATACCTCTAGATCAAAAGTATGATATATTGAAACACTTGGCCCAAGTACCAGCCAAGTTATCAATTTTGGATTCTTTGAATCTGTCAAAAGATCTTCGAGAAGCACTCATCGAAGCTTTGTCAAGTCCTCAGGAGTTTGAAGCTGAAATTGCTGCAGCTGAAGTCTATCACATAGAGAATAATCCTGCAGAATGCCATGCAGTGATATCTTTTACTGATAAAGATGAAGATGATGTTGTGCATGGGCACATAAAACCTCTCTACTTATCTGGCAAAGTCAATGGTTTAGATATCTGAAGAGTTTTCATTGACAATGGTTCAGGAGTCAACCTCATGCCCATTCATACACTTCGTCGATTGGGCCTCATGGAATCTGATTTATCTCCTTCTACCATGATGTTACAAGGATATGATAAAAATGAACAAGAACCACTGGGCGGAGTTACACTCAGAACCCAATTTGGAGATCTTGTATCCAATTCGGATTTCATGATTGTTGATCAAGACTCAGCTTTCAACGTCTTGCTTGGAAGACCCTGGCTACATCAACATGCAGCTATTCCTTCATCATACCATCAATGTCTCAAATACTATTTCAATAGTCAAGTTGGAACATTGTATAGTGATAAGGCCCCATTCAAGACATGTGAGTCTCAATACATTGAGGCAGAATTTTATCACATGAAGGGAAGAGAAAAATTTACAATGAAGGAGATTACCAAAGTTAATGCTCCATATGGTTTGGAGAAAATTCCAATAAATCCATTTACACATGTGAGTACAGATTATGTGTTACCTATCAATCAAACTTGACAAATAGGCCCAAATCAAAATACTCTTATGGAAAGATCCATAATGTTAGTTACGGAAATCGAGCCAGACAACATGAGAGAAATTGGTAACCTACCAAACAGTGATGAAAGCATAAGTGGTGACATCTTCATTTCATCTGCTGAAATCCAACAAGTCTATACTTCGCCAATCAGGCCAGAAGAAGTTATAGCAACACCATAGGTGAATAATGATGTCGATTCTCAATCCATCGTCTCCTCTTTATTTCCCAAAGAAGGCCCTTTATCATCAATAGGGTCGGAAATGGAAGCTTCTTCTTCAAAATGTGAAAATTTTGACATCTCTTATGATCATGAGAATTTAGTTTTGTCATATACTATGCAAGTAGAAACGGAAGAAATAGCACATGATGAAGAGGAAGAGGAAGATCTTAGAGATGCTCCTCCAGCATTTGAAGAGGGTATCTCTACCACTGTGGATGAACTCAGAGAAATAAATCTGGGTATAGAGAAAGATCCACGCCCCACTTTAATTAGTGCGGCCATGACCCTTGAAGAGGAAGAGATGTATATTTCTTTTCTAAAGCAAAATAAAGATATTTTTTCTTGGAACTATACAGAAATTCCTGGGCTTGATCCTGATGTTGCTACTCATCATTTGGGTTTACCAAAAGAACATCGAGGATTCAAGCAAGCCGCGAGAAGAACACACCCAACCTATGCTTCCAAAATTGAAGCTGAAGTGGATAAGATGATCAAAGCTAACTTCGTCAGAGAAGTTCAATATCCCAAGTGGTTGGCTAATATTGTCCCTGTAAAGAAAAAGAACGGAAAAATTAGGGTTTGAATCGATTTCAGAGATCTTAATCAGTATTGTCCTAAAGATGATTTCCCAGTTCCGATTACAGAACTCTTAATTGATGCGGCGGCTGGTTATGAAGTAATTTCCTTCATGGATGGATATTCCGGATATAATCAGATCCGAATGGCCCTAGAAGATGAGGAATCTATAGCCTTCAGAGCCCCTCAAGGTGTGTTTTGTTACCGGGTGATGCCCTTTGGTTTAAAGAATGTAGGTGCAACATATCAACGCGCCATGCATCGTATCTTCAAACCTTTCTTAGGGAAATTTGTTGAATGCTATGTAGACGATTTGGTGGTTAAATCCAAACAACGTTCTAATCACTTGGCTGATTTGGAAGTCATATTCCACAAGCTTCGACAACATAATTTGAAGATGAACCCCTTAAAATGTGCTTTTGGGGTAACCTCAGGAAAATTCCTCGGCTTTGTTGTACGCCATCGTGGTATTGAAGTCGATCCTGAGAAGACCAAATCAATCCTTGGTATGTCACATCCTCAGAATTTGAAAGAGTTAAGAGGGATTCAAGGACACTTAGCCGATATCCGGCGTTTCATTTCCAATTTGGCGGGTAAAAGTTTACCCTTTACCAAATTATTGAAGAAAGGAGTCACTTACCAGTGGACTGAATAATGTCAAGAAGCATTTGATGTTCTCAAGAAATACCTCTTGAGTCCACCAGTACTCATGCCACCTGTTGAAGGAATACCAATTATCCTCTATGTGCCAGCTCTAGAGCGATCATTGGGGGCCTTTATTTCTCAAAAAAGATGCTGGGAATGAAAATAGCCTCTACTATCTCAGTAGAACTATGCTTGAAGCAGAAAACCGGTATTCAAGTATTGAGAAGTGCTACCTGGCATTAATCTTTACTGTTCAAAAACCGAGACACTACTTGCAACATCACGAGGTCCAATTGGTATCTCACAATAATCCGCTCAAATTCATCCTTAGTCGTCCAATGCTTACAGGACGTCTAGCAAGGTGGGCAGTTATTTTTCAACAGTTCGACATTCAGTTTGTGTCTCAAAAGGAAATAAAGGGTCAAGCTCTGGCTGATTTCCTGGCTGAACATCCTTCCATGGAAGACACGTCTTCAGATATTCAACTCCCTGATGAGGAAGTTTTCTCTATTCAAGAGAATCCTCAAACATGGGAAATGTATTTTGATGATGCTTCCAGAAGTTCAACAGGGAAGAAAATGGAAAATCCTAAATTCAACAAAGTTGGTTTAGGAATTGTACTCATTTCTCCAGATAAGGCATTGTTACCTTATTCCTTTCTATTGTGGGAAGGTGGTACTAATAATGAAGCCGAATACCAAGCTCTCATTATAGGCTTGGAGTTAGCACTCCAAGCACAAATGAATCACTTAAAAGTGAAAGGTGATTCAGACCTAGTAATCAAACAAGTCAATGGGGATTATGCCATCAGAAAAGAAGAATTAATCCCTTTTTATGATTACATCAGAGAGTTAATGGAGGAATTCCCTTCAGAACCGACATTTTCTTATGTCCCAAGATCACAAAATGCTCAAGCTGATGCACTGGCTAATATAGCCACAGCTCTAGCAGATCCAAATCGGGACGAGACAACCATCAGTATTGCCCACCGTCGTGCAATTTCACCTTATGTTCAAGCCAGAATAGAGGAAATTAATGAAATTAGTCCCATTCCTGAACCGTATGGTCATACTACCGGATGGATGACACCTATCAGGTAATACCTTCAAAATTGAACACTTCCACCTGATAGAGCCGAGAAAGATCAAATCCGGCGACGTGTGGTCAATTTTACTCTTTATGATAGCCCAAACCACCTAGAAAAAATTCTTTACAAACGTGGTTTTGATGGAGTTCTCTTCAGATGCATTGATGGTGAAGAGACAATGGATGTCATGAAAGAAGTGCATGCAAGAGTATATAGTGCCCACCAGTCTGGACATAGATTGTCTGATCAAATTCGAAGGCTTGGATACTTTTGGCCTTCAATGATACAAGATTGTGTTAATTTCACAAAGAAGTGTCATTCATGCCAAGTATATGCCAACTTCATTCATCAACCTCCAGAGTTACTTCATACAGCTAAATACTCATGGCCATTTGCCACATGGGGAATGGATGTGGTGGGACCTTACCCTTCAGCTACGACCAAGAAGTTTAAGTACATTATTACTGCTACTGATTTCTTTTCCAAATGGGCAGAAGCAGTACCTCTCAAAGAAGTCAGTTCTAAATGCATTGTTAGCTTCATCAAGTCTAACATCATTACTAGATTTGGTGTCCCTCATACCATATTGACGGACAACGGCACCAACTTTTGTTCTTCTGAGGTGAAGAAATTTTATCAAGAATACAACATTAAATCCAACCATTCATCTAGGTATCATGCGGCAGCTAATGGCCAAATAGAAGCCTTTAACAAGACTCTTTCAAATATACTGCAAAAGATGGTGGATAAAGCTAAGAGGTCATGGCCTGATAAACTCTTTCATGCTTTATGGGCTTATCGGACTACCACCCGCAATGCAACGTGGTCAACTCCATATTTGTTGGTATATGGAACAGAAGCAGTCTTGCCAATTGAAGTTCAATTGCCCTCACTCAGAGTAGCCATTTGTGATCAGTTATCTACAGATGAGCAATCCCAAAAGCGATTGAATGAATTGGAACAGTTAGATGAGAAAAGATTGTGCACTTTGCACCACTTGGAAATCTATCAGAATCGAATAGCACGAGCTTTTAACAAAAAAGTTCGTATTTGTTCATTCATTCAGGGAGAATTGGTATTAGTTCTCAGAACTCCAATGATACTAGGAAAGAAACCTCTCAAGCTTGAGCCAAAATGGAAAGGACCTTATTCCATACATAGATTATACTCCAATGGAGCTTATTCATTAATCTCAATGGATGGAGAACTCATCACGACTCCAACCAATGCCAGATTTCTGAAGAAATATTTTGTATAAACCCAAAATATGGCCCCCAGAACCAAGACTCTTACAATTGGTTCATACAACAATAGTCCAGTATGACTTTAAACTGCATCATCCACGGTCTATGCATATGACCTTAAACTATTTGCACTTTCGTCCAACATGACGTTAAACTGTAGAAAAGAACTTGCCTCCGCAACATGACATTAAACTGTGCAGCACCAGTTCGTCCTTGCTATATGACGTTAAACTATACAGCAATGGTCCTGTATGACCTTAAACTGTAACTTCGTCCAACATGACGTTAAACTGTGAAAAAGTTCCCTAAACCGTCCAGCATGACCTTAAACTGCATCATCCTTGGTCCATGCATATGACCATAAACTATTTGCAACTCCCTTTTGTCCAGCAAGACATTAAACGGTGACGTCCTAACTACATGACGCTAAACTGTATAAAAGTCCCTTACGTCCGGAAAGACATTAAACTATATAATCTCAAAGGTCCAGCATGACATTAAACTGCACCATTCACGGTCCATGTATATGACCTTAAACTATTTGCACTTTCCTCCGACATGACGTTAAAATGGTACACTCTTTTGTCCTTACTCCATGACATTAAACTGCACAAATCCCCTTTTGTCCTACATGACATTAAACTGTTATTTTGTCCCTGATACACGATACTAAACTGTGCAGCACCAATAGTCCTGACTGCAAGACTTTAAACTGCATAGTCCCTGAATATTTCCTACATGACATTAAACTGTCCATCGTTAAGGTTGTTATTACCTCTTGTTTCTCACACCGAGTATGACTCACATGAGCTTAGAGCAAACCTCAAACATAACACTCTCTTTGGGCCCCTAACCATGTGTAAGTCCCAACAACATTTTTTATTAGATCATTGTCCCCAAGAACAACTTGATCATTAATTCATTCTTTAATTGAACTACACGGACTTTGATCCTTGCCCTCCAGGCTGGGTATGTAGGCAACCTCCCAGGGTTCAAGGCCAAAAACAATCTCTTCACATTAGTTCACCACCATCTCATATGATGTTGATTCGTGAAACCGCACCTAAAATCAATATCTTTACATTGATTCAATTTCGTCCTTGTTATATGACGTTAAACTATGCAACACTTTTGTCCGGTACGACAATAAACTACAATATTCTTTGATTTCCTCATTTGAGAGAGAACTATTATTGACATTTATTTTTCAATCATGGTTTTCATTTTTAAAAGACTACGTGCATACATGGTAATGCCTAAACTTTTTATCTCGGGTTAAACCATCATTGCACTAAAGTCCCCTTTCACCCTTCACATGTACGAACCAAATTCGTACAAAGGGTAGTTCTTGAACTACGTGGGCTTGATTCCCATCCTTATGGGATACGTAGGAACGTTCGAGTATCCCTCGAATCCAGCCCCAAGTCTTTTGGGCCTAACCCCAAATTTCACTTTCAGTCCCTTGGCTGAAAAGTCCTCATGAAAACACACACTGTGTATTCATTATTATGGTCCGAATTCTATGACCCTAAACTAAGATCATTCATACTTTCGTCTTGCACGACGTTAAAATGAATTTCAAGAACTACGTATGGCTTGATTCTCATTCTTATGAGATACGTAGTGAAGTCCAAAATTTCAATTTAGGACCCAGCCACAACATGATTATGGTTATCATTGACCTATGTATCTCTATATACGTTAGACAATACCCATATTTATGTGTTATAATCCTAACCTTAAATATTTTCAGATCTTCATAACCCTTTTCATGACTTCTAGTCAGAAAAATGTCAAACTTCTGAGAATTCTTTTGCCTAACTATGCAGCACGTGCCCATAGGTGGCCTTGCATAAACCATCCACATAACAGACTTTTTAGCCAAAAGAAACTATTTTATTTGACCATGCAGCCAATGCCCTTAGGTGGCCCTGCATATTTCAACCCCCTAACGGGTTTGTTAAATAATGGTAACTTCATTCTTGGGAAGAATGCCTCTTTTGTCATTATTTGTCTTAAACGACAGTATGTAGGGATCCGCAAAAAAATAGCCATCCTTAACATATTTGTCCCATATCCTTTTTCATGATCTGAAAGTATTCAAGTCTATGGTTTATTCTTCTTCCCTATGTTTGGGTCAGACCTTCGTAGGAGTGATATTCATCCAGTTCTTCGATAATATTGTCTGAAAATATCTTCTCCATATTCAAGTACCTCTTTCCATACAACAAACTCTATACTTTAGAAAATCTGAATCCCCATAAACTTTCACTGGCTTTTAGCACTAGGAAAGTAAATTTCTGAGAGTTCTTTTTCCTGACTATGCAGCACGTGCCCATAGGTGGCCTTGCATAAACAGTCCACATAACAGACTTGTCAGCCGAAAGATACTATTTATTTGACCATGAAACCAATGCCCATAGGTGGCCCTGCATATTTCAACCCCCTAACGGGTTTTGTTAAATAATAGTAACTTCATTCTTGGAAACTACTTCTTCTAATGCCTTTTAGCTCTTTTTCATATCATTCCTTAGATTCAAATATTCTAAATCCATAGTTTACATTTTTTCCCTCATACTTGAGTATGGTAATATGTTTTCAGATAAATTGTCAAGGAATTGAATCCATTTTAATCCATTTTGGTCAAAGCTATTTCGACCTTAAATATTAGCCCCTTTATGTACAACATGCATGACTTTAAACTGCCCACAAAAGACAAAGGAACTCTGAATAAAAGTCAAGTTCTAGCTCACTAAATATACATTTTCGTATGATTTAGGTAATATTGAGCAATTAAAAGATTCAAAGTTTGTAGGGTTATTTTTAATAATCCTAGTAAAAATCAAACTATACTTACTAGGCCCATTGTCTTAAGTAAATTTGAAGCAGGTAATGAAAGAATGCAGGTACAAATGATTGAAGATGAAAGTGTTTTTCATTGATACACAAGAGTTAGAAGGACATCCACAGACTGGAGTCTCTTCTCTTTTTCAAGAATTACAAGAGGCTTTCAACATAACACTTCATTTTATTTACGGCATCCCGAGCTTCATTAGCAACCACCTAAAATTCATTCATTCAACTGGATACAATAAGAGATGCAGTGATACCAGCTCTTCTTGGAACAATTGTAAAAGGATGTTCTTGAGTGTGGTTTGAGAAAATTTTCTACTGATCAAACAGTGACTCTGTTTCTGTCCAAGAGACTTGGAAGATGGATACATGGATTTGAGAATGGAGCATTGGAAGTAAAGAGCCATTTGGAGAGATTACTCTTTTCAGATATTGCTCTAATACCATGTTTGTATTCTCTCCACCAACCATTAGTGGAAAAAATTTCAGCCCATGGGTTTTCCATTTTCATATCTGCAAGGAAATGACATGGAGGAAGAATTTGAAAGTTCACATCATTGTTGTTGCCCTTAATGCACAACATAACTGAAATGAAGGAGTAGCAGCACAACTGCATTTCAGGTGTATAGTTCTTTGCATCTGGAACATTGACTCCTTGCAGATGACCATGACCACACAGAGGCATATAGATGCTTTGTGGAAAATTAGGATGATATTTCTTCAAGTACTTAGCCAAATTTGGGAGAGTGCTGTTGCAGATATCATAGTAATCATGGCCAATAATGTTCATCATGTCATCAATCCTCTTGCTAGCCAGTTCATCAGACGTTTTAATTCCCTTAGGAGCCATTGAATATACACAAGAGTTGAATAAATTAAACTTTTAAATGGGTTTATTTTTAATAAAATTTGTGAAAGAATTCGGAAAAAATGGCTAAGGCATAAAGGCGCGCAAGTCTAAACATGGCGCGCAAGTATTCGTGTACCGCGCTAGTTTTTGACGAGCAAGTATAAACCGCGCAAGTACGAATACCTTTACAGGAGCGCGACATCAAGGAAAACAGTGGAAAACAGAGCAACCTGCGTGGCTAAGATGACCTCCGCGGAGAGAGCTCGAAGGTATGAAGTCTGGAAATCCGGATGCTTGTACGGAAGTGAGGCCCTCTATTTATAGACGCGGCCGGGACCCTGCGCGCCGTACCCTGCGTGACCGAGCGCCGTATCCCTACGCGATGCGCACTTGCGCGCCGCCCTCTGTGCCCTGAAGACTTGCGCTCCCCCTTTTCCTTTGGATGGATTCGATTTCCTTAGAGTCAAATCCTCATTTCTCTCCGGATCCAACTCTGAGGGGGGACTTTTGTTGACGCTCCTTTCGTCACAGAATCTAAAAAATCGGAAAAGGGGAATATTTGAGCTCAAAGTGATTCAACCTTTGAAGAAAATATAAAAAATCGACAAAGGCATGAACAAAGGATAAACAGAAACTGCACCGCGCAAGTTATATCACTGTCGCGCAAGTACACTTGCGCGATGCTCTTGGTCGCGCAAGTGACTTGCATGGCCTAAGTGATAACCGCCCGGTATCCTCCCGAGGTCTTCTCCTGCCTATAAATAGACCCTGTGGGCCCCCCATTCGAGAGGATCTTTTTCCAGAAACTCGGATTGAATCTCCCGACGCCCAAGTCTCTTCTCAAAGCTTCCGGAACACGTCTAAAGGTAATTTTTTTACCTAGAACGGATGATTTAAAGAGAAGAAGGAAGGCCTAAGTGTTGAAACTCATCAACACTTGCGCGCCGCCTTATTCCTTCAATAGAACTCGCGCGTTCCTTTTTTGGAAGAACCTCAAGAGGATTCTAAAGGGATTTATAAAGAGTCGCTCAAATATTCTAATGATGTTTGAGAATCACGCAAGTACCCATCATGTCGCGGAAGTATACTTGCGCGACCAATACTTGCGCGCCGCCGCAATACTTGCGCGCCTTTGAAGACTTGCACGCCCCTACCTTTTTGGGTGCCCATATTTACCATTTTACCCCTCTTAAGCCATCACACCTTTCCTTTTCAAGATTCAGTCTTCAAGACACTCTTCAAAGCCATTTATGGCATGATTTCTTCATTTGACTTCCTTATCTGAAAGGAATTATGTGGAATATCTCTCAAAACCTAGTGATTTAAATATCCTTATGTCACTAAATATGGAGAGTTCATTCATTCAACCTCATCCTTTAAGATGAGAGAATCCTTAACTTGGGTCTCCTTTTCAGGAATAATCCCCAGTTATAAGTCCTTTAACTTGGGCATCTTCCTCAGGAGTAAGTCCCAAATTCATAAAGTTCCCAAACATGGGCATCCTCCTCAGGAGTAAGACCCAATCTCAAACATGGGCATCCTCCTCAGGAGTAAGCCCCAATCTCAAATATGGGCATCCTCCTCATGAGTAAGCCCCGATCTCAAATATGGGCATCCTCCTCAGGAGTAAGCCCCAATCTCAAATATGGGCATCCTCCTCAGGAATAAGCCCCAATCTCAAATATGGGCATCCTCCTTAAGAATAAGCCCCGAGTCCTGTAACTTGGGCATCCTCTTCAGGAATAAGCCCCAAACCTTAATCCCTAACCTGGGTCTCCTTTTTTTCAAGTATAAAACCCAGTTATAATCTTGGGCTTCCTTTTCAGGAATAATCCCTAAGTCCCCTAATTTATCTTTAACCAGTCCTAATTTACCCTTGATTTGGGTTTCCTTTTCAGGAGTAAAACCCAATCATAAGTCCCCTCCTAACTTGGGCATCCCTTTTAGGAGTAAGCCCCAAGATTAGAGTATTCAAATCTCCATGAAGCACATATACTTTTATGGACCCTGTTCATGGATTTTCTCCCTAAAATTAAATCCTCTGGGCAGTCATACATACATAAGCCCCAAACCATTTCTTATGATTGCATCTTTCATGGCACAATTGTCTAAATTTTACTAATACCTCTTGTTTCTCACACCGAGCATGACTCACGTGAGCTTAGAGTGTAAAAGTAATTGTGACATCCTACTTTGAACCATCAATCATAAACATCATACCCTTATTCGAACTACGTGGGTTCTGATTCCTTTTTCAAAATAAAGGATACGTAGGTAGCCCATCTATGGGTTCGATCCCAACTCTGAAGTAATTCACTGTCCTTCTGAATGACGATAAACTTCAAGTGCCCCACTGAGTGGCTTTAAAACCAGCCTGGTCATCATAATGACCAAGAGACTTTTTGTAAATGTTTTGAAGGATACCATTGACGAAGAATCTCTAAATAGATACAGATGATTCTCTATTGATGAAGAACCTCGAATACATATAAAAGATTCTCTAAATTTATATCATATTTAATCATTTATTGTTAAACTGAAGGAAAGCTCATTTTATACTTTGTAATGTAATAAGGATTCACGAACATAACTTAAATCTATAAAGAGAGTCCCAGAGTAGACAATAATTCCCCTAAAAAAAGGTGTGACGAGTCCGACCTCCCATCCTCTCGACCAATGCAAATTCCTAAGCCTCATTAGCCCACAAACTAATGAGCACCTAACTTTGGAAAGTAGGTCCAAACGGATATGGAATCATTGGATGTTTCCGGTTCTACGAATAAACCTGTTAGAAACCGATCAGAACGTTTGAATCTCCCATCCAGGAGGTCATCCCCTGATTCCATGTGAAACAACCCTAAACTACCATAAAACATTATTTAATACATTCATGATCCCTTTTTCTTTATAGAATTTTAGATATACTCCTTAAATCCAAAAATTTTGAATACTCAAACAATTATGGAATAAACAAACCATTAATTAGTTCCAAGGATGTCAATAACATCCAATAGAATATATTAAAATAAATAATCTCTTATTCCAAAATCAATACCTCAGTATCAGGACCATATTATATTTTATCTTTCCTCCAACCATGTATTTTCCAAAAATATTAACCTCCTATTGAGTCACTTTTCTTGATACCACACAATCTGAAATCCTTAATGAAATAGTACTGTAGTACAATCCTTATATAATTCATAATTCTTATAACCAGTATGTCGTTGATATAACACTCAAACGAAATAATTATTTAATAACAACATAAGAAAATTAGTCATTCCTTTTTATATGTGGTAGTGTCATAACTTGATTATTATCCAATAGAATCATTTGGGGCATACTCTGATTATTTGGACATTGATTCGTGTAATGTCCCAACTTCTTGAAAATGTATTATTGTATATATGAAACTTCTTTTACCTTTGAAATAACTTACTTGGTGTCCTTTTTCTCCACACTTATAAAAAACTCACATTCCCCTCATGAATTTACTAAGGTGATTCTTTCCATAGTTATCACATATGTGATAATCCTTCTTTCCCCTATTCCCTTTATCCATATTTCTCTCTACCATCCTTTTCTTCTCTTGCATCCCTTTAAATCCATAGGACTCAGAGATTACAATACTTATTTTATTAAAACATGATATAATTTCTTCATATGATGAGAATAAGTGAGAGACTATTTCCCTTCTAAATGTTGTCTTAATACCATAAAATTCATGATCCTTCTTACTCTTTGGATTATTCATTTTACTAGATTTCTTAGTCCTTATACTTGGTGACATTTATAAACAATGACATACAGAAGGATAGTTTATGAATCATAATGCATAATTCCAAACGTGTAAAATACCCAGCGAAAATTGAAAATATTATGTATATATTCTATAATCATAAAAATATATTTTCTTTGAGAATGTATTTATTCATAAATCTATCAGAATGTCTTGTAATTAAAATTTCAATTATCCTAACCATATCCCCCAGGAGTGTCGTAACCAAGAGTGCAGAAAGACCCATTGTTGTGTACCTGAATACCCTGGGTCAAGCCCGAAACTCCTTGTCAGAGTTTTCACTACTAGGTATATCTGTGCCAGAGCCGCCTCTACCTGCTCATATCAAGATAGGGATGTATTTTTTGGAAGATTCACAAAAATATCTACATTACCAAAATTTTAGGATGTTCTTCTATACTAATCCTCAAAGCATATCTTTGGGTAATGTTTTCTAATAAGAGTTTTTATAAATCTAGTTTCTATTGTTATTTATAAACTTCCTAAGATACCAACTGTAAAGCCCCTACCCCAGAAGCCCAGAGTTAGTGCATTGTTTTAATACATTTTCTCGATTACAAGGAATAATGTCTCGAAGGACCGATCAGTTTAGAATTATAGGAAAATAGATTACAAACATTTACTTTACAACACAATTTCGAACATAAATTAAAACATAGATAGTTATTTAAGAACACCATTATTCCCTTTAGCATAACCAAAAATATCAATCATAATACACTTCTTGGAATCCTATGAAAATGAAACATAATAAAGGGGTTAGCTCAAAATATTAGTAAGAGTCAGCAATACAGTGGAAGATAACATAAACATTTTCCATGGTGAATAATTGAAAACACACAACTATAAATATAATAAACATAAACACTTTATAGAAGGAATATAAGCTGAGTAAATTATTCCACAATAAAACATAGTCATGGGTATTCTAATACTGAAAAAACCACATGAACCATCAATATTATTTTCATAATTAGGGAATGTATAATGCGGGACATTCTAAAACATTTTTTCAGGGCCTCGGCCAAGACGTCTAAAAATGATTAAGGCACCGACCAAAACCATATATCAAAATGGGAAAGGACACAACCAATTCCACATATAATTGTCTAATGTAACATACTGATGCATCGAGAAGATATAACAGGCTCCACCTATCACTTACTAAGTCCAATACATTCCTCATATGAAAAGTTTGAAACATAACATAATCATTCGTATTAAATGTAGCATAAGAAATGTCAACACTTTATCCATAAAACATGAATGGTATAAAAATTTCACATCCACAGTCAAACATAGCATAACTAATTCAATAAAATATGGAAGACTGTATTATAATAAATCATCCTCAATTAAGAATAATATTCAGTAAAGGATGTAGACATAGTTTAAAATGATCAGTAAAATATTTTCCGAGAATTATCCCTTTTTGGGAAATAATTTAAAAGTCAAACATTTATAAAGGAAGACATATAAAATAGTATTGAATCAATGTTTCCAATACCTCTTTGAATCTTTTTAAAGTAATTAACTTTTCAAAACAATCACGTCCATGTAGATAAAAGCTTAAAACCATTTTAAAAACATGGACATTAATGAGAATGGTTTTGTAGAATAAATATTTAAACCATTTAAAATGATTTTTTAGTTATATTGCGTTAAAAATAACCCTTTTAAAAACTCTTTAATGAAACATGGACATGGATAATAATTATATCCCAGTAAGAACATACACATAGGCAATCTCAGATAATAATGAGATTGATGAATTAACCCTTACCGATTTGGTAACTTACAAAATATAAAAACCATGAATGAAGGATAAAAATGACAATGTAAAAACCCATAAATTAAATTATATTACATAAATAATATAATCATGGGAAATAAATAAACCACACAGAAGAACAAAGTTGAATTATAGCATGAATCTTAAGGGACTAAGAAATGAGATGAAAACTCCTTACCATGTTGTAATAAATCGAGTCGTATGACCAGAAGTTAATAACCACAAAATGAATCACATAATGAAATTAATATAAATAGAATCATGATAATATATATCAAATGTCATTACACAATACACCACATTCAATAAATAAGTGGAAAATAATGGAAATCTCAAAGAATTAAAAGTGAGATTAGAAACCCCTTACCGTGTTGTAATCAATCAAGTCATATGACCCAAAGTTAATAACCACCAAATGAATCATAGGATACAATGAATGTAAATATAATCATGATAATATATATCAGATGGTCATAAAAAATACACCACATGAAATAAATAAGTGGCGAACAATGGAAATCTCATGGAATTAAAATTTATATAAGAAACCCCTTACCTCGTGTTTGACTTGAATCGTATGTTCCGTGTTATTTCGAAATAATAAATTTATGTAATTTTATACTTATTTATGAAAAAATTTCAACTTAATTATTCCTTTTATATTACTTATTACCTTTTATAATAATTAGTTAATTGTTTGAGTTCATATCAGACATTTTGTCGATATTCAGAACTTTAGTAAAAAATGAACTTGTTATAATTACAAATTGACCATGTGGTCAAAATTCCATTATATATAGAATTATATTCATGACATAGATATATTATATATCATATATTTTCAGTGTATGTGTATTTATAATATTTCATATCATTTGATGTTTGGAAATGAAATGCACCGTTCATAGAGATAGTATGTCGTACGTACATCTAAATGCTACTTTCCTTTTAATTTTATATTTAGAGGAATGAAATCATAATAATAAATCAGTATAGTATAATTATAGTATAATATAATATTTTATATATGTTACATATGTTAATTAACACCATACATTGTATGTTCCATGTATGGTATGTACAAGTCATATCACTTTTAGGAGGCGGTAGTCCGCAGTTCCTCAAATGAAATTATCATATATATACAACATTAAAAGAATAATGGTATTCTATAAAATAGAATTAAATAAGCTTATATATAATAAAATATAATAAATATCATATATAATTACATTTATATCCTAATTTCCACCATAAGTGGTGGTGGTAGAATATTGAACAATCATCGTTTCGTGAGGCAGTAGTTCGTCGTCCACAGAAAAATTTTGTTCTATACCCATTAAATGGAGGTTTGTGTAATTGTAGTTCAAATACATGTCATAACAACAAACTAGTATACTGAGGATACTGGTTTGGTAATAAAATAACGAATAAAGAGAGTTTTGGGGTTGGAGAAGTATAACAAAAGAAAAGAACATAAGAAAAGATGTTACCTTTAAGTCCGACAACTCCCATTGGTTTGAACAAAAATTTTTCCTTGAAGTTCCTTATGCCTAAGGTAAGGCTTATAAGAGGAATGGAGGGATTCTTGGAGATTAATTAGGAATAGGTTGGATGAACCATGGGGGTTTAGAGGTTTTAGTAATGGGTTAGAGCTGATGGATTTTTATAAAGGGGAAGAGGGGCTCTTTAGGAATATTTGAAAATATTATTTTATTATATAATTATTTTCAGTTTCTAAAGGTCCAAAACACAATAACATCATCGATAAGATGAATAATGTTCGAAATAAAATCAACGAATATGAATTGGACAGGTTTTGGATATTTTTTTAATTTTTATAATATCATTTATTTAAATCATTAATTTATGAGGTAAACACTACATCATTACTGTGTCATATATAGTTTTGTTTATTTGATTGGTAAAAATTATAAAAAATATATCATGATTTAGTAAACTGTTTTATATTTAAAATGAATATTTATAGTTGAAAGGATATCTTATATAACCCTATGTAAAAATTGTTTTACTAAAAATATATGTTTATATCATTTTTGTCTTTACTTTAAATTAATTAATATAAGGTGTCATTATCACTCTCATGTGGCTCCATGGGGTCCCAAAATAGACCCATGTATTCCCATGGTATGAAATGTATCAACCAATAGGAATTGAGGACATGTTATGGTAATTTAATATTATTGTAATATTATTTGGTTTCCCTTGTTTACCGTATTTACCATTTAACCATGGTAAATAAAATATTTACTGAAGTAAATACTCATAATGTATAGAAATAGAAGTTACCTATTAATACAATTTGGAACTCATGATTACAAATATATAATCGATTCTTCCAAAATAAAAACACATAATTGGTAGAAATTAATTTAAAAGTAATTCCCGTTGTCAAAACAAAAAGTGTGTTTTTAAGAAATAAAAACTATCAAAATATTGACACTTGTTTATGTCCAAATTCATAGTGAAATTAATTCAAATGACTAAAATTATATTTAATGGTAAAAATATAATCATATTATGCTTTAAAACCAATCAAATTTAAAATTTTACACTATAAATTATTTCAATTAAAAAGTTGTTTTTAATTAAAATTTAGTATTTTTTACTATTCATCAAAATAAGAAAGTTATCAGAAAAGTTCCACAAGATTATAAAAACTAAATTTTTAGGTCCCTTTATAAAGAAGAATTTAATTACACTAAATTTAATATATTAAATTGTAAAATATTTCATCAAAATGTGTTCTCTATTAAAAGGCGGAAAAACTGCATTTTTTTAAAAATGCATTTTTTATCTCAAAAATTGATTTTTCATTATATTATGTCTAAGAAACACAAAAGTTGAATGTTAGAATTAAATAAGAAATATATAAAATTCAAAATGTTTCTAACACTATACAAAACTAATTTTTTAATGGTATGTTTGGTAAGTTGTGGTGCTCTCGATCCCGATGTTGTGTGTAGCGTAATTTATTGAATTATATTAAAAGATAACGTACTATGAAATCTTGGGGTGTTACAAAAGAGATATATATAGATATTTTAATGATATGAGAAATATAATGATGTAAAAAATCATCTTCTTTGATTAATATACACAAATTCCTTTGATAATTTGGGAACTAGAGATTGTTTTTGAGAAAATATTCAGAAACATTTAAAACACTAACTAAGATAATTCAGATGGGAGTCATGTTTTTCTATGATAATGAATGTGTAGAGATATTTAAAGAGTTAATGAAGGAGAAAATAAATGATTGTTTTCTAATATTACCCACTAGTATAGAATTATTTATTATATATTGTGATATGTCCAAAAAATGATTTTGTTTTTTACACATTCAAAATTTCAATGTGTTAGCATATTCCTGCCCCTATTTAAATATAAATGATAAAAACTAATTAATTCATTTTCTAGAATTGTCTTCATTTATCTTCACATTGGAGTTTTCTTAAACTATCTCCATGTGGAAAATTGTAACATATACATTGATCATATGTGCCTAAAGTATATATTTAAACAAAAACAGCTTTATATGAGCCAATTAATGAATTCAAAACTAGTCAAGCTTTATGAATGTTTAATCCATTAAAATCCCACGATGGATAATAAAGTATAAGATTTACTTTATATAATGGATCATGTAAAAAAATCCATTATGGTGATTGAATGTGATCTTATATTCATTAATGTAGACTGAATGAACAAGGGAATCATAAAAAGAACATCATCCAAAATTACAAAAATAACCACTCAACCAACCATTGTTTGGAGTATTAGGGAGGAAATAAATGATTATAAGATATAGTGAAAGGTAGTGAATATTATTATATTTAACCATGATAAATATGGGATTATATGTTTTGGATCCATTATATGGGACCCATAAAAACAATAACTCAACACATAACATTTATATGCTGCTAATATATCATCTATATATATTAATCTTATATGCTCTAAAATGTATAGACATATAATGAAAAAATTTCAATTTGATAAAACTAAGTAGGTATTTTACTGTTTGAATCTCGATGATAGTTATTTTAACAAGTTGAGGCTAAATTTTATAATTACATGGGTAATATGAAAGAATATACAATACCATTACAGAAATTGGACAACATAGCCATGGATATTATCATAGTAATCCTAATAATATTTCAATACCATTAAACTATTATTGTGATAGTTAGTCACCTTATGAAGTATACTCATTACCTTTCAATGATGGGAAATTTATATCATGGAAAACATGATAAAACTAAATAAGAGAAGTAGTAATGATGCATTTACCACAACTATTATCCGATAATGATCAAAGGTATACCAAGAGGATTTGGAGAAGCCTTTGACATATGTGGTATTTAGAGCTACATTTCAACCCTGGTTATAACCATTATATGGTTGATCAGTCTATAATATCTATTAAAACTAAATAGGATATTCTATAAAGATCCATAAATTCAATGTATTTTTTTTAATTAAATAGAATTATTACACGTCTTCAAAAATTAACGGCACGTGTTTCTGAGTCCCGGAGAGCCTGAAATGGAATTTTGCACATTTTTTAAGGTATATTCTGTAAATGTGTGGGTGATGATTTCTACCTTTTGAATCAGGGATTAGATTGATAATACGATGGCACCGATGAATCAGCAGTTCCAAGATTCACTTAAGGGAAAATTAGCTTCGACTAGAAAGGGTTGGACAAAAAAAAAGAAAATTTTTGGACATTAAAAATAATAATAATTACATAACTAAACGAGTTTTTTATTTCATTCTTTGTAACTATTGAGCAGCGGTGGTGGGACCTCTGGGTTGTCAGACCATTTAACAGCCGATTATACTTGGTTGGGTAACTGCACTATTGGGATAATTTAGAGGATCATTAATTAAATTTATTAATAAATCTCATTAATTGTGTGGTGGGTTGATCTCCTTTTTTCTTTTCTATAAACAAAGCTCAGGAAGGGATTTTTGACACATAAGAGAGGAATCTCTGACGAAGTGCCAACGACATCTTTCACCAATGTAGAATGGAGTTTCAACGACCGTTAGAGGATTCAACGATGAGTTCCAAAGGACGTGAACCTTCTCCGTTTTCCACAATAACCTCGAGAGTGGACATACTTCCCCTTCTGAATCAATATCCAGTGAATGCGAGGAAGGGGGTTTTCGTTGTTTAACTAAGATTTGTTCATTCTTCAAATGATTCCCTTGTTATTATACTAACTCAAAGGGAATGGCCCAAAAAAAACAAGGCCCAAACCCTCTTATGATCCCAATATCGGTTTTCTTATTTGTGGACCCTGAAAAATTTGGACAGAAGGTGGAACTAACGGCCACATAGCATAAGTATTATCCTTGGAAGTTGTAAGAATAGTCAGGAATAAAATTGGACCACCGGAGCTCCATCGGTGGCCCGCAGATGCTCCGTCGGCATCAAAGACTAAGGAATACGATGGCCAGCACCTGCCGTCTGTGAAGGGACGGCGGTGCCCGAAGGAATCATGGAAAAAAGGGGGAGACTGGCCTTTGTCATCCGTGTTGGATCTGAGCAGAGTGTTGTGGTGGCACGTTGTGGACGAGATCCGCGGCAGAGGGCAGACCCGCGGTCTGCAGGTTCCGTAGAAGGTCGGTCCATGCATACTAGCCATGTTGTGTGGTGTCATCAGGAACTGTAACATTTAGGAAATTAATGGTTCGAATGTTCGGGAGGGGTGCAGACCCCCGCTCCTGGCTAGCGGGTGAGGCAGTTCTACAGCATGGTGGGCCGTGCCCAGTTAGGTGGGCCGGGCCGACCCCACGGCCCAGCGGGCTAGCATGTGGCCAATGGGCCAATCCCACATCCCAATAAGACAATCCCATGACCCAGCGGTTCGGCATAGGCCCAGCCTAACCGGGATGAGCCCAGCCCCTTCGGACTGGGTCGGGTCGGCCCAATCGGGTCAGACCAAACCCAGACCCCTTTCTACCTTGTTACGCTTAAATGGTCATATATCCTAAACCGGACATCGGTTTGTCGAACTGTCTATGGCGCCAGAACCCACAGGACGTGGAAGTCTCTTTGTGATACTTCAATTGTGTTTTAGATAATGCTGTAGTACATCTAGGTAGTATCAATATTGAATCGAATAGGGACCTCAGCACTAAAATGACTATAACCTATAGACAGGGTGTCCGGTTGACGTGAAGTTTATTATTTTCGAACCCTTATGACATGGGGTTCATTGGGTAACTTCATCATGGGACTTCTTTCTATTTGAAATATGACTGATGGCTTGAGGAGTGCATCATCCCACAATAAATTGTGCTTTGTGCGGGAATCTAGTGGTTGGCTGTGATGGGATGAATGAATAGAGATCAAGTCTGGGTTAGCACCGAGGGATCTTGTGCGGGTCTACACTAAGTGATCTTGTGTGGGTGAGAACCAAGCGATCCTATGTGGGTCACCACTGAGAGATCTTGTGTGCGTCAGCACATAGCAATCCTATGTGGGTCAACACCTAGCGATCCTATGTGGGTTAGCACTGAGCAATCCTATGTCGGTCAGCAAAAGATCCTCTTGACAGAATATGATGATCTTTCTTTATGAGTAATCATCTGTACTTTTGTATATAAGTGATACCGAGTTTGAGATGAGTATTTTTATTTGTTTTTTTTATTGAGACCATGCTTTGTGGCCTTTCTATTGTGGTATTCTGGGAGACCATTGAGGGTCTTAGGGTCCCTACAGGGTATTGTTTTAGTCACCCCTACACAGGCTTTTCCCACACCTTGTTCTATCTTGTGTAGATGAAGGATATCTAGACTGATTCTTGAGGATTCCTGTCTTAACGGTGATTAGAGGTGATTAAATGTTGGTGTACGGAGGTGAGCGATATATGCGGATAGCTTCATTGATGATTTGTACCTACCCTTCAGGTAGGAACCTTGACAGATGACCATCAAAGCTGTTTTTCATTTTTACTGGACATATATTTCATTTGGGCTTTTATTATTCATCCTTTACTTTCCGTACTCACTATTACACCCAGTAGTAATTATTATTTTTAGTTTTACCTTTCTTTTCCATTGTGTTTCTTGTGAACAGTCTTCCATATCTCTGTGTGTACAGGTTTTTGAGTAAATTCATTCCCATTTTAGGGATATGCCTTTCTGGTGCCAGTCACCAACCCTTTTCCTATGGAAGGTAGGTTTGGGGTAGTCCTGGCATGGGCCCGGGGGTATGGGTCCTGACAAAGTAGTACCAAAGGGGTCAGATCTACAAGAAGAACTGGGAGTTTATGTTTTAAATGGAGCAATAGTCTTACGTGTTTTAGGTTTTGGTTTTAGTTTGGGGAGTCCAGTGTTGGTACAGTGGCTGAAATATCCAAACACCATGACCCTGAATTTTGATTTCTGACATGGTACATGAAAACACTATTTGTGTGTGTTTTAAAAATATTGTTTTTCTTTGGATCTCTTTGAGTCAGCTCACTAGATTTAACTTATTTAAAGTGACACACCTGTTTTCTTTCTGGATGCCACCGTGTGATATCCATCCAGGATTCCAAAGAGAGATCATGATGATGGTCCACCGAGCGATGAGGCATCGATGCAAGGCCCTCTTATGGTAATGGCACCTTCTGGTGGTGTACCAGCCGCACCACCACTCATAGAGAACTGGTCCCACCAGCCCCACCAGTAGACCGTGCACACCGACTGAGTGATTTTCACGAGTTTCAGAGATAGAGTCCTCTAAGGTTTCATGGTGAGACAGATCCCCGGGCTGCAAAGGACTTGATGGAGGATGTGGCATGGGTTTTCTATTAGTTTAGACAAAAACATATCAGATGGTGATCCTAGTTGGTATCCTCTTACAGGGTAAAGTAGGGAGATGATGATGCCTGATGTTCTAGATGCATGATTATGTGTCACTATCCTGGTTGGACATCAAGAAACTATTCAGGGAGGAGTTCATACCAGCGACATTATGCTTAGTGTGTATCTAGGAGCTACTTCACTTAAAATAGGGCAGCCTAATTGTGGTCCAGTACTCATCGAGATTCACTGACCTCTCTCACTACTCTACTAACATGGTACACTTCCCATTCTATAGGTTACAAACCTTTGAGTAGGAACTATTTTTGGAGATAAGAGCATCGATGATATCGATCAATATCCCGACGTAGGATAAAGTGATCGAGTAATCATTGTTGGTGGAGAGATTCCATTTTGAGAATGCACCAACGCTGAGAGCCACCACTGGAAAACAGGTAGTTGAGTCATCTGCTGCAGGTAGTAGGCAGAAGACACATAGTTCAAAGTGGGCCAGACCTTCCGGAGTACGATCCCATGACACAGGATCGGAGGTGCACAGTATGCGAGTTAGGAAAGGTTATATGAGGACTAGAGTCTGTTTCTGTTACGTCGAACAAGGGCACATGGCTTGAAACTGTCCGACTCCCCTCTTGGATGACCAAAAAATGGTCGAATGGCCTGAACCTGAGACAATAGTGATGGCTAGATTTTCTCTAGGACTATGACATTCAGATAGTCTACACTCAGGGGAAGGGAACATGGGGGATGATGAACTCAGCAAGAGATCAGGACTACAGTTGCTGAGTGAGGCAACAGAGTATCTATCCACCTTGCAGATATCCCTTGTTGATAGTGATGGAGCATCATACCTCTAATCTATGACAGTGACTCCCCTGCTCCAACTTTCATAGATATCCTCAAAATGGTAACCTGAAAGATTTTACGAATTTGGGGAGCACGTCATCCTTTTTAGAGGGTGTACCATGGTGCCAGGGATGCTACGAGTGGAGGTGTTGAGGGAGTTACCCACATCCTCTTTGGTGGTATATCCTGGTGTCACAAAGATGTACCACGACCTCCAGCATCAGTACTGGTGGCTAGGGATGAAGTAGGAAGTGGCGAATTTTGTTCCACGGTGTCTCATTTTTTCACCAAGTGAAGGCTGAGCACCAGGTTCTAGCAGGCTTGACTCGGCCACATGAGGTGCCAATGTAGATATGGGATGAAATTTCAATAGACAATTGGACTGGGCTACCACATACATACAATGGCCACGATTCTATATGGGTGATTGTTGACCGACACACTAAGTCATCCAACTTCCAACCCATATGAGAGAAGGGATCAGTAGAGGGCTAGGGATGCCTTTATGTACAAGATATTGAATCGATTAAAGCGGTTCCATTAACGATCGTTTCTGATCATGATGATCGTTTTACATATCGGTTGTGGATAGGATTACTGGAGGCGTTTGGGAATCAGTTACACTTGAGCACCACCTTTCATCCTCAGGCAGATGGTCAAACAAAGTAGACCATACAAACTCTTAAGGACTTGCTTTGTGCATGCGTCCTTGATTTTTTCAATAGTTGGGAGGATCAACATCCCCTAGTGCAGTTCATATACAACAATAGTTATCACTCCACCATCTTCATGACACCATCTGAGGCCTTGTAAGAGTGATTGTGAAGATCACCTCTATGCTGGGAAGACCTAGGGCAGTCATCACTTATGGTTCCAGAGTTGTTACGGGCTGCCACTGAGAAGGTGCAGATCATCCAAGATCAGATGAAGACTCCATAGATCTAGCAGAAGACTTATTTCAATAGGAGACAAAGACTCTTGGAGTTCATGGAGGGAGACAACATCCTCCTACGGGTTTCACCCCAATGAGGATTGCAGAGATTTTTCATGGCAAAAAGCTATATATAAGGTTCATTTGACCTTTAGGGATACTAAACAGTGTAGCTGAAGTGGCATACCCCCTAACACTTCCCCCACAGATGCACCAAGTTCATAATGTGTTCCATGTGTTTCAACTGAGGAGGTACATGCATGACCCATCACACGTTATCGACTAGGGAGAGCTTGTAATTGACGATGGAGTGATGTTCACATAGTTTTCATTGGAGATAGAGGATCCACAAGAGTGGATCCTTCATGGATGGTTGATCCATCATGTGTTAGTTTGGTTTTAGCACAATAATCTCATAGAGATCACATGAGATCGGGAGGCTCAGATACATGCTTAGTACCCCAATTTGTTTCCCATGATTTGTTATAGATTTTGGGGATGAAAGTCCCTAAGGTGGGGATAATGTATTGTCCTAGAAATTCGATGTAAAATGTTTTTTTTAATTTAATGGAATTTTTACAAGTCTATGAAAATTGAAGGCACGTGATTCCGAGGCTCAGAGTTCCCATAAAATAATTTCGATTTTTTATGGAACGTCTAGTAAACGTGTGGGCGATGATTTCTATCTTTTGAACCAATTATATGATTAAAAATCCAAGGGCGCCATTGAATCCACAGAGCCAGGATTCACATAATGGAATCCTAACTTCGACTAAAAAGGGTCGGATTGAAAAGATTTAATTGTTGGACTTTAGAAAAATAATAATAAAATAACTCAACAAGTTATTTTATTTTGTTCATTGTAACCGTTGAGCGGCAGTGGAGTGACCGCTAGGTTGTGAGACCATTTATTGGCCGGTTACACTTGGTTGTGTAACCGCACCATTGGGATAATTATTAGGTTCATTAATTAAATTTATTAATGAACCTAATTAATTAAGTGGTGGGTTGAACTCCACTTTTCGTCTATTTAAACAATGCTCCGGAATGGGTTTTTTTGGTACTAAAGAGAGGAACCTCTGACGAAGTATCAGTGACGTCTTCCACCTATGTAGAAAGGAGCTTCAACGACCGTTGAAGGATTCGAATACGAGCACAAAAGGACATGAACCTTCTTCTTCGTCTGCAACACCCTTGAGAATTGACACTACTTCCCCATTTGAAGAAAAATCCAACAAACTCGAGGTTTCTGGGTTTTGTTGTTTAACATGGATTTTATCATTCATGAAATTCTTCCCTACTTATTATACTAAAACGGAGGGTGCGGGCCAAATAAACAATGTTCGGACCCTCCACTGATCTAGGTATTGGTTGTGTTCTTCACGATCAACCAGAAGATATGGTGGAAAAGTGCAACCATGGGCCACACAACATTGGTATAGTCCCAGGAAGCTTTAGGCACTGTCAAGAATAAAATCAGACCACCAGAGGTCCATTAGTGACCCACAGAAGCTCCGTTGGTGCAGAAGTGCTGGAGACCATGGATGGAGAAGGCCCTGACCTACCGACCACGAAGGGACGGCTGCACCCAAAGGAGCTATGGCAGACAAGGGGGTAGCTGGCCTCTTCCGGTCATGATTTAGTGGGGTGGTGCACTGCGGCGGTGTTCCATAGAGGAGTGTCACGACTTCGAGTTGTGGCAGAGGGCAGACCCGCAGTCAATGAATTCCACAGAAGGTCGATCCATGCTGACCGAATAGGTGGTGCAACACCATCTGGAGCTACTAATTTGATGACTCGAATGGATCATCCATTCATGAGGGGAGAAGACCCTCGTACCTGGCCAGTGGGACGTGCTGTTCCACGACCCGGTGGGCTGCGCCCATTCGGGTGGGTCGGCCGGACCCAAGGCCTAGTCGTCCTAGACCATGGCCAAAGGGATGAGCCCCTTGCTCAGTAGGTCAATCCAAGCCCATCCAAACTAGGCTGGGCCCAGTGGGGTAGGTCGGGTCGGTTTGACCAGGTCGTCTGGACCTGGACCCCTTTCGGCCATGTTATGCTTAAATGAGTATATCTCCTCAATCGGCGTCCGTTTGACGAACCGTCTATTGCGCCGGAACCCTTAGGATGAGTTTGTGATTATGAAATACACCACTTGAGTTTTAAATAATGGTGTAGTAGAGTAGGGTAGGATTGAACCTAAATCCAACTGGTCCCTTAGAACTTAAATGCATAAAACTTACTGACCAGGCATCTAATTGACGTGTAGTCTGTTGTGCTAGAATTCTTAGGACATGGTGGTCAATTGGGATACTTCATCATGGTACATCCTATGGGTTGAAATATGACCGATGGCTGGATGAGTAGATCCTCTTGGAATCAAGTGTGCATTGTGCTGGAATCCAGTGGCTGGTTATGATGTGAATAATGAATAGTGATCCTATTAGCTCAGAATCGAGCCATCATCTATGGGTCAGTACTGACCAATCCTATGTGGGTCAGTACTGAATAATCTTGTGTCAGTCAGCACCGAGCGATCCTGTGTGGGTCATCACCGAGGGATCCTATGGGCGTCATCACCTAGAGATCCTGTGTGTTTCAACAACAAATCCATTTCAAAGAAAAAGATGATCTATCTTTAAGACTAATCATATGTAATTATTTACATAAGTTATAGCTAGTTTGAGCTAAGTCTTTTTATTTTTGCTTTGTGATTGAGATCATTTTTGGGGCTTTTCCATTGTGGAATTCATGGATACCATCAGGGGTCTCGAGGTCCTTACTGGGAATTGTTATACTCACCCTTGCATGGGCTTTTCCCACACCATGTTGTGTCCTATGCGGGAGATAGAAAACTAGAATACGTCTTGAGGAGTCAGGGTTGGACGATGCTCAGAGGTTATTGACATGTGATGTATGGAGGTGGCTGATAGACGTGGAGAGCTGCGGGGATGAGCTTTACTAACCCTTCTGGTAGGAACCATGGAGGAGGACCTCATGGGATGTTTCCCCTTTTATGATGTACTTCCATTTTAGTTGGGCTTGTATTCTAGTCCCTTTTACTTCAGTACTCACTGTTTCACTCAGTAGTGGTTTTTAGTTGTGGTTCTACCTTTTATTTTCTATTGTGTTAGTTCTGCAGAGTCTTCCATGTCTGTGTGTGTATTGGTTTTTGAGGTAATGCCTTCCCAATTTAGGGATACTCTTTTTTCATTCTAGTCACCAAATCCTAGCCTATGGAAGGCGGGATTGGGGCAGTCACAGCATGGGCCCATGGGGGCGGGTTGTGACATTATCAATTAAGATGTTCAATTTGTTTACTAGGAAATTGGAATCAAGACATTACACTAGTGGATTTGTCATTTAACAATAGTTTCCATTAATTTATTCAAATGGATCCTAATGATGATATGTATAAGAAGTTGTATCAGAATTCAACATGTTGGGATGAAGTTATATAGTGGAAGGTGAGAGGACCAGATCTTATTCAACAGACCATATAGACATTTCGAAACATTGAACATATTATAGAATCTATACATTTTCAATAGAATGTCTATACATGAAATCATCAATGAGACATACAGTTTGAGGTTTGAGATATGTTGTTCCTTTGTATGTCACGATGGACGAATGTCGTGATTATTGGGAAGAATATAAATCTTAGAACTATATAAATTAACCCAATTAATATATTTTATTTCATTAGAGATGTGGCCAATCAAATATCACTTCCACATTTTATATATCATGTAGATGATTTTTTATATAAGTCTATCTTAATGAAGTAAATATATGTCCCCAAACATTTACTAAACTGATTGGTTGAACATTTTTAAAGTGATCATTCATACGGGGAGTATGTAGCGATTATCATAAATCATTGATAGAATGTTATAAAAGAATAAGAAAAATTATCTTGTAAAATTAATATAGAGAAATCAAATGTTTAAGGAGACAAATGGGATCCATAATAAGTGATCAAAAAAAGTTCCCTCATCTATTTTAGTGAATGAAATTTAATTTTGTGGGAGAAATATCTGTTAGGGGAAGAATGTAATGAAAAAAATCATAAATAAAATTTACCTTAGAATGAATATATTCCTTACAAAGATATGTAGTTATAGAAACCACATTAACTATATTTACTTCCTTATTTTTGATAGTTATAAAATATTTCCACTTTTTGTCTATTGGGAAAATAATAAAATTTCAAATATAAACCATTTTTAATATAGTTATTCTATAGTGAAAATTATTATTAGTATATAATTAGGGTTATGATAAAACCAAAATGAAATAGAAGGAAGAAGTGACACCCTCGACTAGTTGAATTGTACACTATTAAGCCTATCATTTAGAGCTTTTAAGGGGGATAGATTAATTATGCTTCTACCTTCAACAAAAAATTCTATGATATTGGATCCAAACCATGAGTAAAACCATTTATGGAATAAGTACATGGTTATAGATATCATCACTAAAACCATGTTCATTAAAACACCATAAGAATGTACTATTATCACACATCTAACCATTTAGACATATGTTAGGCATAATAGTGCATTATTTATCATGACTGTAGTATTTTAAACATATCTATATCTTTGTAATAAAAAAATAAATATATTTATCCCATTTCGTTATTACATTATATATACATGAATACATAATGTGTTTGATAAGAATTAGATTTTGATTTCAACAAACAATAATTGTATTTTTAGGAAATGCATATTTTTAATTGAATAATCCATTTGGATAAATTCAATAATATCTAAATAATTTAAATATTAATCAAATAGTCTTATTAAAAAATAAATTCTAAATATAAATTGGAATATAGAAAAACTAAGTCTAGTATAATTTATAAAATGTTGATAATGTTCGTTTGATTATAAAAACTAGTATTCTTCAATACTAAATGATTTTTATTTAAAATAGAAAATTTATTTATTCATAAATTTTTTAATAATATTAATTACATTTTTGAAATCATCATGTCAATATAAAATAATGGTTATTTTATCTGATTTTTCTATGATGGTAGTTTTTTGTAATGAAAATTAAACATTATATATATATATAATGTATGTATTATGACTTCAAATTAACCCAATAGTGATGTAATAAATACAATATATGGTATTATAGACTACAAAATAATTTCCCATTTAAATAACTATTTGTAAGTAATATTATTAAATTTAAAAACCTATAAAGAATCCTCAAAAACCTATATTATATTTTTAATGTTTTAAAAACAATTTTTTATGAATGTACCACACTACCATATAATAAATGATATTATTTTATTCAATTGTATCCATAATTTAATGTATAATTTAAATCCAGTCTTCCTTATTTTAAAAAATAAGAAAAACCCATTTGAAGGCTTGTTGTTTTGATTATTTTTCACTTATAGTCCATAATCAATGTTTAGAAAATAATAAATAATTATCGTATCTTTTTTATAGATTCAAATAGTTCCTCATAATTATATTCAAAAAAACCCATCTAGGAAAAATGATCTCAATATCCTTCTCCTAATCACATAAAATGTGTTCCTGGTATGTTATGAATCTACACCCATGATCTTAGATGAAACCACTTATGTAACAGATTCTCTTCGTCTCTCTCTTCTTTCAAGTACTAATTTTTTATTTTTTCCCTTTTCAAAATTGTTAATTATTTCATATGTTATTATAAATCCCATTATATTCCAAATTATTTCATTGAAATGAGTGAAACCATTCACTCCCATTAATCCTTTCCAGGAGACATTATATACAACCACTACGCTGTCGAAATTATATCATGTATTCACCCACAGATGAATATGTGTTTTGAATACCCATACCCATTTTCACTCAATTTTATTCTTCTATTTATACATCTACTTCATTTATAGGGTAATTTTATTTTTTTATCCCACACTCCAAAACCATGTATTTAAAATTGATTAATGATGTTATTATACTATATGATATTTTTCAAAATAAATATATATACTCAAAATGTGAGTGGAAAGGCGGATCAGAATTATATTGTCCTCAAATGCATTGGTGAATGATTCTATGTCATGTGACATAGTGAATTGTTCATGGGAGGTTAACATCAACACACTATATTATGACTTCTCAGTATTTAGACTTGACTTATGCCAATTATGTTGTGTTTTATGTTATTTCCACATTCCAATGATGACTTTATGTTATAATATTATATCATGCTACGAGGATTGGAATTATGATTCTATACTTTCTATTACATCATGGTTTTATACATGACTCACATGTACAATATATGTTTCATCCATCCTTTATTGTTACATTGACAAGTTTTATAGGCCTTCCCATTCTTATGTTTGTCCCGAGGCAATCCTACATAATATTATTAAATCAAGGGATTTTAATGGAATAATATGAGGTTTTTATAATGTATATATAACATTTTTTCATGTTAGTGTGACCTCTATCTAAATTTATAAATAAAAAAGTCCTCATTATTTTTTAGGATAGTGTTATTCATATATCTATATATGAAATCTAGAAATAATATGCATAATGGATATTATTTCTCAAAGAAACCAATGAAGTTTAACTCAATGATGGATCTAATGATTTTATTGAATTAAAATATATTTATTTAGATAGTAAATAAAGATTTAAAAATAATTAATATTCATTAAAGAAAACTCATAATGTTGAAAGTTAAAAGAATATTTCTGAGAGATATGTGAAGTTTTCATTAGAAATGGGAGATCTCAATTAAATTCACAAATAATGAGATATGATTCTTAAAATTAATATGAAGAATATAATTTATGTTAATGGGAATCTAAAATTTTCTTTAGTGATGTTAGTTGAAAATAAAGGCATAATTACTTTATTAATTGGAGTTCTAACATTCTATAACATATGGGGTGAGTATTCTAAAACAACTTTGACATTTTATGATGATACAAATAATATTTTCAATTGATTTATAGTCCTGGAATTTTTTTTAACACTCAATATAATAATCTAAAAAGATGAAATACTTCTTGGAATGGAAATATGGAAGTTTCTTTACCATAAATGAATATGACACTCATTCACACCACTTTTGGTTGTTTAAAAAAAATGACATATTGAAACATAAAGTTCTTAGGAAAATCATAATGTAAAATACATGGTTATTGTGAATTTTTATATTATTAATAAATTTTATAGAAATTATTATATTTTCAAGGTATAAGAATGGTAAATGGGTAGATATTTAGGAATGTTATTTTCAACAGAGTAGATTTCATTGATGGAGTGTGTTTGGATAGTTGAGTCAATGAAACAAATCCTAAATTTATTTTATAACACTTAAAATACTAGATCTATACGATTCAATTAACAAAGTGCATTCAAACTGATGTTTATATAGGTCATTAGAGACAATGTTTAAAGAAATCTAGAATTCCATAATTGTATTTCCTTGAGGAGACTACTGGGAGAAGTTATTTACCTCAACACAGAAAAACAAATTGACTCACAATACTATATGAAAAATTTATGTGGTATGAGAACCTGAAATATATCTAGGGAGGATTTATTTGAAATAAAATAGTTTTTTATATGGCCTATAAAAAAGGGATAGGTGGCATTACTTCAATTTAATGAAATGATCATTCATCAAAAGTCATTGGTAATAAAAACTCTTAAAATTATTTAAAAGGCATAATTGAAAAGTGATAAAAAATTGAACACCTAACTAATGGTTCAATAGAGAATGAAATTTTATATATTTAGGGTTATATACTATTGAGTTTCTCCTCACAGCATGAATATGACTATGAGATTTCGCGAGCTTTATATTCTAGGATCCAGATCTATATAAGAGTTTCTTAAAGCAAGGAAACTCTTCTTGGTAAAGGAAAATTCATGTTGGTTTGGGATGATGGTTATTGATTATCACATAGAAACATGATTTTGGTTTTTTTAGATTATTCTTCGACAATTATTTTGTAATAACATATGGATACATACCATTTATATCAGGATTCACATTTGTTTATTATCATTATCTTATTATATAAAATAAACATTATGATGTATTTATACAAGTGAAATGTTTCGATAGGTTTTTTGAAAATACTCAGGCTCTTATCACCAAATCAAGAACATTATTTAGGATTTATGATGATCCATATCTTTTGATGTGTTAGTTCGACCTACGTCACTTCATTAAAAAATGAAATTATGGGATATAATTTTAAGTACACCATGGTTTTAAAATAGAATTCCATTTTTGATAGAGAATGTGAAACACAACACTGAACCCAAAAGCCATGATTATTTAAATATGATCATTATTACATAACTATAAAATTGAAGGGTATAAATAGTATTAAATAATTTAAAAAAATATTTATAAATGTTATACAAAAATTATAACCTATTAGGAAATAAGAACATAATTTTTTGAATATATATATTTATTCTTCAAAAAAAAATGTTTTCATTAAAATTGATTTTAATTGATCTTATTTGATAAAAATTTATAATGTAATTTTTTTTATATTATTTAAAAATTTAAAATAATTTTTGAAATCAGAAAATATATTTTAAATTAGGGTGTCATTCGGTTATTTTTTAAGAAATATTGATTTTTAGTTAATAGTGAAAATATAATATTTTGTGAAATATCGATTTCATAATACCAAATTAAAGAATTTAGAAGTCCCATTATTATTTAATACGATTTAAATTTAAAATAAGTATTATTTAGTAAAATTTGATAACATTAATTACATATATATCATCATTATATTTTATTGTTAAATAATTTTATTTTCAAGTCCCTAAAATTATTTTTATCTAGAAACAATTTTAAAATGCATAAAGTTTATTTATTTTAATTATTTAAAATAACCCCTATTAAGGAATGATTTAACGGAAATTGATAGATTATATATCAATAAATATTATCTAAATTTATTTTTTATTACTGCTTATCAAATTTGTTTTATTATAATATCTTATGCTAGAAAAAATTTATCTTGAACCTATTTTTTTTAGACACGTACATAGTTTTAATCTAAAATTAAATTATAAAATATTTGTTAATGAAATTTGATAAATTTTATTCCTTATTATATATCAAAATAAACTTTATTATATAATAATTTCAACATAATATTTTGTCATAATGAATAATAGAAAATAGGAAAAAGCAGTTATCATGGTAAAAAATTAAAATAATAAAGTTGGGAAACCTAAGAGGTAAATATGGTGAAATATATAAAAGATGTATATTTTAAATTTTAGTGTTTTTAATAAAAAATTTATAACATATAATCCTTTAATTTTTTTAAATTTTTGAATCTCATGTCTTGACAGTAACTTCCCATAATAGAAAAATTTTCGGTATTTTCAAGAATGTCAACCATCCTCCTTTAGAAATATGAACCCACTCCCCGCTCCTTTACAAACATCCCAAAACCAATTGGGTCATCCAATAAATGAAAAAATCAATTCCCAACTTATTTCCCCTCATACTATAATCATTTTTAATCATAAATCCAATCATGGTATACGTTAGGTATAATCCATAAGAGGTTTTCTAAAAAAGAGGCAACATTCATAACAAAGCATCCTTATTTTATTTCTTCATCCATATCATTCATATGTTACTGAATCATTCTCATATAATGACATCATATTATCCCATATGATAATATTTTATTTTTTATTTTATTAATAAAACTATTGATAATTCCATTAATGACATTTCCCTTCCAATTTTTATTTCATATAATATAGATCACAAAAAGTCACTTCTATAACACAATAAAAAAAATTAAATAAAGAATTAATGAAATAAGATGTATTTAAAGAAGTTAAAGAACATATACATATGAAAGTAAAATGACATTAGGAATTGTAATATGACCCTTGTGAATAGTAAATTGACCTAATGAATATTAAACTCACCCATGAATGTATAAATAATGTTTAGGCACCTTACAAATAAATGTATAATATAATTAAAAGAGAGTATAAGTAATTGTGTGTTTTAAAAATTAATAATTATGTATTGGTATTTTTTAAAGTCATAAATATTTACTTAAAAAATTATTAATAAAATAGTTTAAAATAAATTTTATTATTATGAATTGTATTCAAAAATATAATTTTTTTCTTATGATTTGGGATAATCTTATGAGACCATAGATAATTTTCCAGAGTGTTATAAAATTAGTCATAAATTTAAAATCAGTATATTTTGAGAAAATAATGGTTTTAATTAATAATTAAATTTCTCATATTTTTAAAATTTTTATTATAATATTGAGTTAATTTTTGAATTTTTCAGGTCGAAAAATGTTAACGGTGAGTTTTTTTATTTTTTTAAATGAATTTTTGGTGAATAGTAAAATAAGATAAATTATGATAAAGGGAAATATATTAAATATTGAGTCATAGAGGATGTATGGCTGATTTAAGTTCCTAATATCAATGAATCTTTCATTTATTACATATATTTGATAATTATTTTCAAACTATTAATAGTCTTAAGCCAAAATAATAAATAAATAAATATAATATTAAAAAAAACCCTCTCTCCTCCTCTGTAAATACGACCCAAACCACCCCTTCCCCTCACACAATAAAAATTTGACCCTTGTAGAATTTAGGCCCAATCCTCTTCCTTTTACTTTTATTTAATTTTATGTTCATTTATTTTATTATTTTATAGTAACCTGCTCTCATGTAAATAGATTTATAACTAAAAAACATTCACATACTAGAATTTCATTGTTATAATGGAATAAAATATCATCAATCCCCTTATCATCTCTCTTTTATTCTAAAAAGGGAAACATCATTTGTGAGGTTCTTTTTTATCGCCTTTAAGGATGTCACATTTTCATTTTCCTTTAACATCTTCAATGATGATCTAAAATTAGTTTAATTGGTTCAATCATGTTTTAAAATTTATATTGAAACCCTTTTTTATTTTGAATGTAAAATATTTTTATCATACTAATTGATAAATAAAAACTAGTTTGTTGTCATTTAAAACCACCTAAAATAATTTAAATTAATATCATTAACATGTAATATAACCATTCAACCTCATATCTTGGAAACAAAATATTTAAAAACAATTAAACCGTTTTATATTCTTTAATAACATATAAATCCCATTATGGAGAATTATATCAATTTTACATGAACTCCATTACATATAAATAGGTGAACCAGTCATCAAAACCAATAAAACAATTGCACCAGAATGATGAAATTAAACATTATAACTTATATACAAGGCCATAAATGAGATTAATAATGCTAGAAAAAATATAATACAAATTAAAAATGATCTTAATTGATTAATTAATTGATTTAATTTTAATACACATTACATTAAGTCTATGTTTAGAACTCATTTTCACATAAGGTAAGGGTTTTCTTCCAGAACCTTCATTTTCATTATGGTTGTGATTTCGTTACCTATACAAAATTTCTATTATTCATTAATTTTAAATAAATATTATAAATTAGTTTTTATAAATTCCATCCTCCTTTATCAAGATAATTTCATCTTTAATTTATGGGAAATTTCTATATTACAAAGGTTCCCTTCTCAATTATTCCCAATACGCAAGACTAATTAAAGGAAAGGTCTTGATTTCTTACCAATTTTAAAGTATTATCCATAATCTTCTTTAAGAAACTATTATTTTCATAAAATCAATATTTTTTTCATGAAAAAAATTATTTTTTAATTTTATGTTTTATATAAACAAACATGAAAAATAAAAATGATTTTTCCAAAAGAACACTTCTTAGTAATGAAAAAGGGTATTTCTCTCATGCATTTTATGATGATTTTAGTAGGTTATTTTCATATATTTCGAAAAATATATTGAATTTGCTTATTTATTAAGGTTTATCTCATATTTTTTTCATCCACACTATTTTATTAAATGTTTTATGATCCGTTTAATTTTGGGTATTCTATCTTGATATCATACTACCCAGAATGGTTAGTGATTACGTTTACATATTGGAGAAGGTTGTTTAAATTTCATAAATATATGTTATTTATGTTTATCCCCATTCATATGAAGTATTTATTGGGCTTTATAAGTGAATTTTGTTGCCTGATATATCCCCTTAATGCATCGGTATGTCTCACTAAACAAACTGGACTGGGTTTTTACCCATTATATATGGTTTCTTGGATGAGGACTTGACAATATATTCTTTATGTATGGATTTATGAATTACATAATTGTGAAATTAGTAATTAATAGTCCATGTGAACATTATACTAGTAGAATATTCTAGTTTATGCTTTATAGATGAATTATTTGACAATCTTTTATTCCGTTCATATTACCCTCATGATTATGTTGTCATTTCTTCAGTACTTTTTTTATTAACCATACCTTATTAATTATTTTTAAACTATATTACATACCCCTACTGAGAATTTGAAATCAACCATTTCGTATCTTTTATTTTTCCCCTGGATGTGAAGATGCATATTATGAATGACATTCATGGATAATATAAGAGTTATGAATGTTTTTAATGGAATTTATATATTATATTTACATTAAAATTTTAATGTAAAAAATAAGTTTGTATTGATTATTCCAAAACTACTAAACTACTAAGTCCTTCAGGATATGATTTCCTTGTTAATTATGATAATGTAATGAGGTAAGGCACCAACTATGGGAAACATGGGTTTGGGTCTCTACAGTTGGAATCAAATAAAGTTTAATAGAAACCATGGAAACTAGATTTACAAAACATAGATTATTTAATGTAAAAATAAGATATACTTTTAGCATAATAAAATAATAATATACATGCATTTTGGTAAGGTAAATATTATACAGATATTCCTAGAAATATACCCTTGTCTAGATACTATAAGGGGATGTGGTTTAAGAATAGTTATACCTAGGGGTAAGAACTCTAAAAAGGTATCCCTGACCTAACTTGGGGTAACATGGTACATTAAAATGGGCCTTACTGCACAACTGGTTTGACACTCTTGAGGTATATTCTTAGTATAAGTAGAATTTTCATTAAACACCATTATGAAGGATTTATAAGTAAATTTGTTCCCAAAACCATGTTTATTATTATTTAAATAACTATGCATATAATTTCCATTTATGTTAAAAATATTTCTAGTGCGAGCTTATACATCATGATTTATAACCAAATCAGTTGTATGTTATTATTTAGAAATGGATTCAAGTGGATGGAATGTAAAATATATCAATGAACGTATCTCATGTAGGAATTTACATCCTATTCAAGATACTGATTGTCGGTATTAGAGTTTCAACTAGGGATGAGAAACATATAATATTACCATGAAAAAATATATTATTTATAATCTATTACCTTACCCATATAGAGCATCATAATCTACATTGAGCATGATAAAATTTTTATCTTATTATGATACAACATCCTCCACCATTTAATGGGACTAAGAATCTATTTACATTACAGTAGTAGAAAAATTCATTAGAGAAGATATTTATCTTTTTGTTAGGTAACAAATTAGAGAAGGTTTCCATTTCCATTTAACATCTATCGAGAGATTAATATAAATGGTGGTCATTAATTCAAAATAAGTGGAGGGGGAATAAATTAAAAAAAATTTAATGAAGGGATTTTATATAAATTTTAGAAGAATATTATTTTCCTCATGAACCACAAGTGAATATGAAGATGGAATTCTTTGGTCTATGATAGAAAGAGGATAAAAACATTGATAATTATAAAATCATCTTGACTAGGATATTAATTAAATCCAAGTAATACATAAATAATTCGAGGAGAATGAATATTAGATTATTTGATGGTGTAAATCCATTTCTATGAAGGGATATAGTATCCCAAAATTTCTCATCATATGTAGATATAGTATCATGTTTTATCAAGACAAAAAATAATTCTCTAAGTCTTATTACATTAAATAAAATAAAGAGAATAAGGGGGATTATGAACACTTTGGAAAAAGAAATAGGGAAATGATTATTTAGGGAAGAGTTAAGTTTACATCATGAAATAATTGTGGGAAGAAACACTCCAGTAGATTCTTGAAGTGTATGGGTGTTTGTTACAAATTTCTAAAAACATACAACCAAGCCCCTGATTTGAAAGGAAATAATAAGGCTCTTAATTTTCAATACTAAAATTTCAATGTGATGGGAAATTATGAAAATTATTTTCCAATGAGTCAATGAAACATTCACCAAATAAGTCTAAGGGAGAAAGTCCAAGCTATGTGGTCACAACTACAATGTTCGAGATTCATAATGACGTAGTGGAACACACATTAAACATTTCCTCAAACATATCCAATTCATTATTTGATTATATATCATTTAATTATTTTATATATTCCCAGTTTTTGAAGAAAATTAGACACTTCCCTTTTTATTTAATAAAGTTGTTGTCTGTCAAAACACATAAGGAAAGCATCATTATAACAAAGATGTCCCATTCACTCCCCTTTATGACACATAGATGTGATATAGTTTTAAAAAAATCATTATCCCTATGATAGTATTTGAAAAAATCTTCGAAATAGAATAGGTTTCAAAATATGATGTGAAACACTATGAAAAAAATAAGGACATTTTGATTGGTTAGGAGGACGGGGAATCATTTATCATTATAGGAAAAACCTCCTCACACAATTATTATTTGGATCTATCCCCTAAATCTCTACAAAAAAAGTTGTTATTAAGGATGAGAAAACACCCTATATGGATGACGAAGAAAAGAATCAAATTGAAATTGTACCTAATGTGAAATAAAACATCGATTTAGTTCTAGAGGATTAACCTTGACATCATCCGGAGAAAAATAGCTGCTTTATCTATTGATTTAATCCTTGGTCAAAGTCCTATATCAAATACTACTTATAAAATAGACAATGTGTAATTATTATAAATGAAGAAAAAATAAGATTAATTGAGTTATATTGGATTTATTCTCCCTAGTCTATTTCCATGGGGATCTATAGTTATCTTTGTCAAGATGAAATATGTATCTATTGGAGTGTGAATTGATTATAGATAACCAATGATATTATAATATAGAACAAATATCCACTCTCATACATTGATGATTTATTTGATCAAAATCATGGAGATCAATTCTATTCGATGATTTTCGTTTGATCTAGGTATCATATGTTGCATGTGAGGAAGGATGATATTTCAAAGAAAACATTTCTAACTAGATATGGACATTACATGTTTACAGTACTACCATTTAGACTATTTAATGAAACCTATTTCATTACAGATTTAATTAATATTGTGTTCTAGGAATATCTTGGTGATTTATTTTTGTGTTTTTATGATATCTTGATATATTAAAAAAGTTATGAGGCCCATGAGAACCACTTGTGGGTTATTTTAGAGACTCTTATAAGAAAAGTGTTATATAGTATATTTAGAAAATGTGAACTTAGGCTTCAAATAGTTTCTTTTATTTTTTATATTATCTAAAAGGATGGCATCTTAGTTGATCTTCTGATCAAAAATGCAGTTCAGTAATTTCCTACACAAATGAACATGATTGAGGTATATAGTTTTATTAGTTTAGCAGGATATTTTGTTGTTTCATTCATAGATTCACCCTAGTTTCCAACCCTTTAACCAAGCATACATGAAAAGCGGTTAAGTCCATATGGGACAAATAAAGTGATGAACATGTTTATTAATTGATGTAGAGATTGGTTTTCGCTCTTATCCTTACTCTACAATCATGAAATGATGAATTTGTGATTTATAGTGATGCATTAAATTAAATCCTCAGGTGATTTTTTATATAGAATATTAGAGTTTTTTTCTTATACATCAGGGTAGTTAAAAATCATGAACATTACTCTCTAGTCAGGATCCTGAGTTAGTAGCTGTAATCCTTACTCTGAAGATATGGTACACTATATCTATGGTGAAATATGTGAGATATATATAGATCACAATAGATTGATATATATATTCTCATGTAAAGAAATCAACATGAGAAAAAATAATTTTCTCAAACTATCATAGATTATGATTTTTCAAAACACAACCACAAAGGGGAAGTGAATAATATAGTAGATTCATTGACCAGGAAGGATCATGGTGTTTAGAGTAAAATGAAGCTTGATAAGGACCATGTGTACATGAATCTAGAAAGGATAGATATCTGAATTATCCCAGAAGATGAAACATCATTAATTTTTTAAATTTGGTTCCCAATTATAATTATTGAAAAGGATTTAAATATCTCATTTTGATGTTGTGAATCTTCCATATAAAAGTATAGTTGTAAATGATGGGAAGTTGGTAGACTTCTTGTATGAGGACGAAATTATTAAATGTGGGAAGAGGCTTTCTACATCATTTATACCTGATCTAAAAGGGGATTTATTGTATGATTTACATAGATTGAATTTTTTTATAAAACATGTTAGCTCTATTATGTATATATATTCCAAGGAACATTTCTAGTGGGATAACATAAAGTGGTAATTTATTTAATATGTATCATGGTGTTTAGTTTTCCTATATGTAAATGTTGAAAGACAACATTTTACAAGATTTATGAAACCTCTTCCTATTTCTACATGGAAATTGGATGATATCACCACATATTCTATCACAAGATTACCAAAAAATACCAGAATAAACGACACAATATGGGTTAATTTCTATCGATATACCAAATCTGAATTTTTTTTTCACTATATGGGATATTTTCAACTAGAATGGATATTAATAATCTATATTAATGATTTAGTAAGACTTCATGGAGGAAATATCTCAATTTGTTCTGTTCTTGATCTATGATTTACATAAAATTTCTGTAAATATCTCCAGAATGGAATGGATAATGAGCTTCATTTGAGTACTTCTTATCACCCTCAAAATGACAGGAAGTCAAAAATGATGCTCCAAACATATAAAGACATTTTGAGATTTTTCCCCCTTGAATATAATGGTATATTTGATCAATATTTTCCTTTGGTTTAGTTTTACAACAATAATAAATTCCATGAATGAATTCAAATGGAACCGTATAATGAATTGAATGGAAATGGATTTTGTATTCCAACTTCCACGGATAAATTTTGTTAAAGGATATTTGTGGGCCCATAGGATTTGGAGGAAACAATTGAAAAGGAAAAAACTATTCAAGCTAATATAAATAATATCAATGCAGGAAAAAGAGCTATGATAATAATGAAGTAAATTATTTCGAATTTCAAATGGTAGATTAACTTTTCTTGAAAGTATTTCCACATAATGGTTTTTTAATATTTAAGAAGAAATAGAAAATAATCCTTATATAAATATTCAATTTTAAAATTATTCATGGAATTTGAGATGTTGATTATTTTTTGGAAATGATTACTATCCTTTCTAATGTACCTAATGTGTTTCATGCCTATTTGATAATGAAGTACATTCCATACCCAAAACGTGTACTCACATGTGAAGGAAACAAATTTGAACATGATTTATCTTATTTTTAAGAGCCAATCAAAATTATAGATTATAAAGAAATGATGTTTATGAATCACACAACTCATCTGGTAAAGGTAAATTGATATAGTCATTAAATTAAATAGGTGACATGGGACACTAAGGAATATATGATGATGAACTACACAAATATTTTTATGAGGTGACATTTTCAAAATTTGGAGGAAAAAATTCTTGCAGGAGGGTAAAATGTAACAAACCAAAATTCAGTCATTGATATTACCCTTCTTATGTTTATTTCCTAAATTATAGATCACATAAAATAACTTATAAAACACAATAAAAACATTATAAATGAAAAATGTATGGAATAAGTGGTATTTCTAGAAGTTATGGAACCTATACTGGTGAAATATTAACCTGACCATTGGAATAGTAATATGACCCTAATGAAGAGTAAATTTTCCAAATAAATAGTAACATCACCCATGAAATCATAAATAAAATATATGCATCCTATAAATTAAATTATAATATAATGAAAAAACAGTATAATAAAGTGACTATTATAAAAATTAATAATTAAGTGTGGAAATTTTGCAAGTCAAAAATATTTAATTACAATTTTATAATTAATTAAATGATTAAATAGAAAATTTATTTTCATGAAATGTATTAATAGATTTAATTTTTTTCTGTTATGATTTTATGATAATTTTATAAGACCTTAGTACATTTTTCAGTGTTTCATAAAATCAGCTGTAAATTTAAAATTTGTATTTTTTGAGTAAATGAATTTTTTTAATAAATAATTAAAATTTTAATATTCGAATTTTTTTTAATAAAACGGTTTACATTTTTAATTCCAATCATATAAAGTTCTTTATGGTGATTGTTTTGGATTTTTCTAAAATATAAGATTTTTTTTGTTAATAGTAAAATTCTATAATTTTGATAAATGCTAAATACCTATATTATTGATTCATAAAAGATATATGGATATTGTAATCCTATAATCTCAAACCCCCCGTAAATAGTTTTATATGTTTTATGATAACTACAAAACTATTCTTAGTATTGAGCCATAATAATAAACGAATGAATAAAATATTTCAAAAACACCCCTCTCCTCCACTGTAAATACCACCCCTCACCACCCATTCCCCTAACAACTTACAAGATGTTATACTTGTAAAATTTATATAAAATATACTATAAAATCCCATACCCTACATCCAATACATCTTGGTAACATCAAATGACCAATACCAATCCCTTTAAGGAAGATCTTAAGGAGGATAATTCAAGCGGTCAAAATCGTCTTCCTTTTACTTTTATTTGGTTATCAGGTTCCTTCCATTTATTATTTTATCCACACCTACCACCGTAAAAATGGATTTAAAACTCCATTACCATCAATATAGATGAATTTTATTATTATAATGGAATAATCCATCATAAAAAAAATTATCCAATAACTTTTATTCTACGAATGAAAACATCATTTGTGTGGGGTTGTTTTATCACCTTCAATGATGACACGTTCTAATTTTACATAACCATATTAAAGGATGATCATAAAAAAAATAATGATTGAATAAATATTAAAAAATTAAATTACAACCATTTATAATTTATTGATGTATCAAATTTACATTATACTAAATGATAAAACAAAAAGTGGTCGTTTTGATCTAAAACTGCTAAAATTAATCTAAAATAATGTCATTAACATGTTTTCAAATGATTCATTATAATATATGGGAACATAAAAATATATAAAAAAAGCACTAATATATGTTCAATAATAATAAATAAATCCAATTATATAGATTTATACTCATTTTACATGAAATTTGTTTTTTATAAACAAGAGAACCGAACATGAAAACAAAGAAAACGAATGCTCCTGAATGATGAAATTAAACTATATAACTAATCAATAAGAGAATAAATTATCTTAATGGAACAAAAATATATCTAATATATATAAAATATTCCTAACTAAGTATGTAATTGATTTAATTTAATTATCGATGACATAAGTGTCAAGTTCCGAACACCTTTGGACATAATTTAAGGTATTTCTTCTAGAACCTTCATTTTCATTCGGGTTATGTTTTCTTCCTCTATAAACCAATGTGATTATCAGTTTTTTTATATACATATTACAAATTATTTGTATAAATTAAAACATCATGTATCTATAACATTTCATATTTTTATGGGAATTACATGTTTTACAATGCTTCCCTTCTCAATTATTCATGATATGGAATCCCAACTAAATGGATCATCTCGATTTATAACACATTTTCAAGTACCATACATAATCTGTTTTAAGAAACCATTATTTTTATAATCATTAATTTTTTCATGATAAAAATATCTTTTCTTCTGGTTTTATTCAAAAATTCATGTAAAAAGAAAATAATTTTTTCTAAAGAACTCTTTTTTGAAAAGTAAAAAATGTTATTCATCTCAATAATTTCTCAATGATTTTACTATAGAATTTTTTTCTATTTAGACACCTCTATTTAATTTTATACATTATTAATGATTATATATTATGTTTTCTATCAACCATATATTATTAAATGGTTTATGAAAATTTTGACTATAGATGTGCTATCTTGATACCACACTCCTCAGAATGGTTAGTTATTATGTTTATAGATTGGGGAACGTTATTAAAATTTAATATGTGTATGTTGTTTCTGGTTTATCCCCAATCGGATTCGGAATTAATTTGATGTATTAAGTTATTTTTGGGGTTTTATATATACCCTTAGTGAATCATTTGGTATCATAAGACAAAAATGGATGGGTTTTTACCCATTATGTATGGTGTCTTTGTTGAGGCCTTGAAAGTATGTTTATGATGCCCAATATTATGCATTCCATCTCTATAAAACTTGTAATTGATTGTCTATTTGATAATTATACTAATATAATATCCATGTTTCAATTTAAATTTGGAATTATTTTTCAATCTTTTATTCATTCAATATTATGAACAACATTATGTTTTACTTGCATGTGTACTTTTAGATATTCGCGATGCGTTATTACTTTTGGTTTCACTGTATTACATACCCTTACTGAGCATCTATGCTCACCCTATTATTATGTATTATTTTTTCCAAGGATGTGAAGATGAATATTATTAATTTCTTACATGGATAATCATTGAGTTAGGGATTATTCCATTTGAATCTCTATATTTTATTTCTTTTCTAAGTTGTAATATAAAACTTTTGTTTTTATGTAGGTCTCCCAAAAAAATAAAATATTTGGTATGTTGGGATATAATTTATTATTATTATTCCAATTTAATCAGTTACTACAAAATTTCTAAGAAACTAGTGTTGTATTTCTATACAATTATCCCAATCATATATCTACATCCATCAACTAGGTAACAAAATCATTGATCATGTGTATAGTGGACTAATGCCTCATGAACTAATATTATTCGTTTTCCATCATCATCTCTTATGGATGATCATAGTTATTTAATTGATGATTATAAATTACAATAATGACATATTAACCATTCATTAAATGTACTATATCATATAATTTCGTACATTACAATTCGTTATAAATGATAATATCATTTCTTAGTATGGTATACTACCGCCTCACGAAGTGATGTGACTCATTTTGTTTTTTAATGAATCACATGGATGGTATATGTAATTTTATTTAATGAAATGATTTTTTATTTACAATAAAATAATAACTTTTTATTGATAAAATTACACTTACCTTCTTTCCCTTATTAATATTTAAAAATGAAAAATTATTCATGCATGTGTTTGGCTTACCCTCTCCATGATTGTAAGGTAGTTCATTTTTGATAACCATCGGTCATGATTGATTTTAAAGGAATAATTTATAAATAAAAATTTTAATTATTTAATTATTATTATTTAGCTGATTAATTAATAATATAGTTGATTTTATTCAACTTACCATGTTAATTTTAGACCATTGAGTCGAACAACATTAAATAATCTGAAATAAGCCAACATGATTAATTAATTTAACATGGAATAGTAATTTAAAAAATTAAATTATTAAAAATATTGAAAAAGGTTCTATAGAATGTAAATAATTAACATAATATTTTATTCATTAACATAATGAATGAGTTTTATGAATCAATATCAATGTAATATATTTCATAAAAACACCCATTAATTCATGTCAGGGCCACTCTATGTGATGTCACAGTATTTATCTCCTTAATGATATGTATATATTTTAAATACAATATATTTTTATATTATTTATATATGTAGATGATCATTCTACCTTCCTTTTATAGGTTAACATATACTATTTTACAATTTCTTCAAATTCATTCTTTAAGAAATAACTTTTAATTATGTTATAGGATAAGATTATGCAACCCATTTCTTTTCATGGGTGATTATTACCTTTATGCCTTATAATTGATTTAATTAGTTGTTGGAAACATGAAAATACTTGAAATGAATGTTATGTGTGGACACATAATAATATTTCCCTCTAATATTTTGGATATTGATTTAGCCTCATGATACCTCATGTGTGTGATTAAAGATTTAACCAAATCCGTTATGTGACTCTATCCACCAATGTGGTGTATAAATAAAACTTCACAAGACATGAACAATACCCCTCAATGTTTTTTACCTTCCCAGAAATTAATTATGACTCCTTATTTGGTGAGATAAATCCAATTTTCTAGAAACAATAGCTATTCGATACATCAATAGTTGTGAAGAAGTAATATAATCCCTCAATGTTGAAATGGAGATCACTGAATTTCAATGTACTCATTGGGATAAGAAGAGGAAAATGGATTTAAATTTTGAAGACATTATGGATAAATCCTATAGTGGTATTAATGTACATCATTCCATTTTTAATTTTTTTTGGAAAATTCCTCCTTGAAATTTCTAGTATGGGACTAGAATGTACATCAGGTACATGATGGAAGAGAACCTTGCTAGAGTTTGTCGATGGGAGAAAACTACCGTTGCTATAGAAAAATTAGATTCTCTAACCATCCCTCATACAATTGTACACTATTTCAACTAAATGAAACAAGTTGACTATGGTAACAAATAAAATAATCCAATAGTTGTAGATAATGACTGATGGTAACAACCTCCAAGGCATAGAGATAAAGAGAGATCATACACCATCACAACTACATAAGTGGATCCTGAAAATGATATGGTGAAATGTAATCTATTTATTTGTTTAATAATTATGATGGTAATTATTTATTCTAGTTCGATAATTTCTTTTATATCATACATTTTTAATAGAAATATTCATGATCCACATCAAAATAGGTAAGTTGATTTATCATTGAGGATAATGAATGGTTCAATTATTTCATCAAAAGCTTTAACTCTTCCCCATGGAATATTTTTGAGTTGAAAATCACATAAAAAATTTTATGTCTTAATTCAGAGTAAATTTATGAAATTGTAATCCTAGATTGACGTTCCTTATGTAGTGAAAATATGAAATTATAACTTAAGGAAATCACCTTTAGAATCACTAATCACCTTCTGATTTTATATAAGTCTTAGGCAGTGGATGAGTCTTATTAGTTTTCACCATATAATTAATGTATATATTTTCCTTCTAAGAATAATTATATTTTTGATATTATTAATAATTTGGAAAAAATATTTCTTTACAACATGCCAATTTTGATGGATTATACTAATGTATTTTTTGAATATTTTTCTAGTCTCCCTCTTAGCTGAGAAGTTTAAATTTCCTTGAAAATTATACAAGGAAAATTGAAAAACTCTATGACTCCATATAGAATGTATATGTATGAACATTATATTTTAATGATTAAAATGTTAGAGAATACATATAAAGCTGTTTTACACCCAATTCCATCACCATGGAGGCACCATTCCTATCCATAAATAATATGGATGAATCAATTCACCTCTACAATGATTACCGTGATTGTCAAAAAAAATAAAGATAAATAATAAGTATTTATTACCATGGATATAAGACTTGTTTAATTAATAACATAGATCTTGGTATTCCTCTATGTAGGTACTTTGGCCAGGATACCACCAATTAAGGGGAACTAAGGAAGATATTCTTGAAATTACCTTTTATACATGGTCTTGACATGATAAGTTCCCAATTATTCCATTCAAATACACTACATATATAGAAATGTTTCTGGAAATAATGAATAGTATCTTTATAGATTACATAAAAAAGTGTGTGGTAATACTTATAGATAATATTATTATATACTAATGATTTAATGAGATTATTGAGGAGTATTTGAATACTGTGTAAACAACATTGAGAATGTATAATCTATATACAATGAAAAGTGAAGGTCGGATCCAGATTAATCAAGTCGCATTCTTATGTCATATTATTTCCAAGAAAGGAATATCTATAGACCATTATAAGATAATGGTGATCTAGGATTGTCCTATTCTAGAACATGTACAATATATTCATATTTTCCTTTGATTAAGTGGGTACTAATAATTTATTTTAGTAAATTATCTCAATATGAAAATAAACTAACCATTCTTACTTAGAATTGAGTAAAAATTATACTGATTACTGAACGTGAAGATAACTTCATGGAGATGGAAAAGTGTCTTATGATTGTATGATAACATAGTCTACCCTCAACTGGTTAAATATTTAAGGAATACAATGAATATTTAATGATGTTTTTGGGTTGTATAATAATACAAACTGATAGAGTGATATCCCACACCTCATCGATGTTCAATGTTCATGAGAATATCCATCCAACACATGAGGTGGAGTTGGTTACATTGATCATTCAATTGATGTTGTGGTGAAATTTTCTTTATTGGGAGATATGTCAAATATACAAGGTCCAAAATATCCTAAAAATTATATTCACAAAAATTAAGAATAACATGCACCAAAATAGATTGATATAGCTAATAAAAGCATTGATTGCTGAATATTTTTCCATAATGGAAAAGAAAACAATGTGGATGATCCTCTATGTATAAATGATCTATATATTTTATCAATTATGAGGATTGAGAAGGATTAAATCTTCTTAGACATGGATAGGATGGAAATGGAAATAACAAAAGGAACTTTATCCTAAAGTTCCTAAATACCTTCTCAATTATATGTTTTTTAGAGTATCAAGGAGGAATAGAAAAATGATGAGGTGCTATAAAAAATATGATTAACATTGTGGTGATTTATCATTGAGAAATATGTAGTCATTTGTCTTGTAATCCAGATATGTGTCCCATAAAAAAAAATTCTTTAGTGATAGATTCTACAAGAAGGGAATAGTTCATTAATTACTATCAATTTGGGAATATAGAGCATCATACCCATGCTTCTAGGTCTGGTACATAAAAATGATGTAAATTTTTTAAAAAATAAAAATAACTGAATAATATACATTCATTTATATCTAAGGATATTTTCTAGTTTTCGGTTTGTTGGAAATGGATTATTCTGACATATTATTAATGTTTAAAAAATAAATAAAAAGAAACAGAAAAAAATTGCCCGAACTTGCTTCTTATTGAGCTAAACTCCATGAAATATTTATATGAACTAGAAAAACTTTTATAGAAATATTGGGTGAAAAAAAATTCCCGGTAAAATGATATTTAAAATCGACTGAAAAACCTTTTGTAAAATAATTATAAATTTTTAAATATAATTTTGAAAATAATTATGAATATATATCTCTAAAAGCAACTTTGATAAATAATTTTATAAATACATAGTTTCAAAAAACACAAATGAATTATTTTTTAAAATACTTATAATTTTGAAAACATAATTTTGAAAAGAAAAATAAAAATATAATAACTTTTTGAAAACTCTTTTGATACTGCTTGGAAAATATGATTTCAAAAATTCCATTGAAAATAATAATGCCTTTGGAAACATATAAATATACTCTTCTTAAAATACGTATTCTTTTGGAAAATCTTAAAAGCATGTGAAAATAGTTACACTTATGAAAACATTATATTTATTTTGAAAATAATTATGCTTTGAAACTATGTTAAAATAATCCAATGTATTTTCCAAAAATAATAATCAATATTTTCAAAAAAAATAACTGTTTTACAAATGAATTGAATACTATCTTGGTCCCACTCTATTCTTTAGGAATTAGTTCACTCCTCATCCCCTTCTTGTTTATAATGTCCAAAAGATAATTTCTTATAAATCATTTTTTATCTTTCTTTATATATATATATTTTCAACTGGGGTTTTTTATTTAAAAATATAAAAATTATTTGAATACACAAACACATTTATAATTATTTAAATATTTTCGTTCTTAGGAAAATCCATTATTATATTTCACTCTAACAAATATCATGCCATTTTTATTTTACATGGTCTGTTAATAAAATTATTAAAATCCATGAAATTATAATTTCTGATAAATTACATTCTTATAAAACATTAAACATTTTCTTTTAAAACTCTTCCTTAAATAAACATATTAAATCCTAATTTTCTGAAACCATAATTTTTTAACTCATTATAAAATATAAAACATTCAAATGAAATGATATATATTATAAATTTCAAGTTACAGAAAATAATAAACATCTAATTTCTCTTTCTTATAATTATCGTGTGCAAGTAAAATATAATAACTTAAAATAATATTGTATATAATAATAATTGTGAAATTATTATATTCAAAAAATAATTCCATTAATGATATATACACACACACAAATATATATATATATGAATATTATTTTACTTTAATGAAAAATTATAAGTAAATGTAAATAAAACCTTATCTTCTAGCATTAAAAGGAAACTATATAACACATATACGAAATATAAAAGTAATATTTACATAATAAACATGTATTTCAAGCCCAATTTAAAAATATTATGTTAGATGATTTCACGTTGTGAAATAAATTACTAATTACTTTCAAATCACGTAATGATGGAAAGTCATATATATATATATTGATACATATATATAACAAAATAAACCATTTACATAAATTTAAATAAAATTCATTCCTAATAAAAATATTTTAAGAAGATGTAAAAAATAAAAAAAATGAACTTTATAAATATTATAAATTTATATATGTATAAATGTATATATATATACACAGAATAATAATAAACGTGGATGGTTTTTACAATAATTTATGACAAGAACAACTCATTTTCTAAAAACATGAGTATTAAAAATTCATATACCACATTAAGCATATACTCATAAATACATTCATATATTTGGTTAATAAATTGAAATGACATGAATATATTTATATATTTATATCATATATTTAAATTCTATTACATGAACTTGAAAAAATTAAAAACCATCAGCTGTATAATATATATAAATATATATATTTTTGGAAACATGAAATTACAAAACACCCACACACACACACACAAACACACACACACACAGACACACACACACACACACACAGATATATGTACTTACATAATTGAAAAAATGAAAATTTTGAATGGTAACATAATACACCCTTACATTTTAATAAATCTGTATACATGACCTTTTAAATAAATGGGTAATCCTAGTAATGATAAATACTGATATGTATAAGATTATCTTGAAATTGGAATCCAACAAAATTATATAAATATTTAAATTTGAAATTTTGAAATAATAGTTTTAAAATAAAAATTTCTCCCTCTCTACTCTGGAAACTAAATTTCAGATGTCGAACTAGGGGGATTGAAGTTGCATTATACCTTGTTCCAATAGTATAAAACCAGGTGAAAATAGGATGGGAAGAAAATAGAGTGTGAGGATTCAGTTCAGGTTGTTCAACTATGGGTTATCCCAATTCAAACTAGTTTTTATATACAGGTTTTGGTGTTCCGTTTGGGGGGAAAAGGTAATGAATACAAATTGAACCAATAATTGAGGAATATTATGAAGGTGGCCATGTCGGGTTCCAGGTGAAATGCAAGCGAGTTTGGTATATAGTGGAGGAATTGATTTTTCATGAAGGGGGGAGGAAGATGATGATACTGATTGAATGTGACATCCATGGAGGCTCCACTTTAATTTTCGGTGTAAGACTCGAGGCACCGTGAGGGTTGCGACAACATCAGACTGATATGGAGCGATCTGAGGCTGAAGTTGTCTGGGAGATAGATTGGGGCTAGTGTGGGTATGATTGGTGGATGATGATGATTCTTGTGTTGATGGGGGACTTGTTTGATGTTAGAAGGGTCTTGAGGATGGAGTTGTGTGGCCTCTTTTCTTCTTTGAATTTTTTTCTTTTTTTTTCTTTTCACTTTTTTTTGTATAGGACCAGTCATACATATATATATATATGTATGTTAAAACTCTATATAGAATAAAAAAATTATATATTATTATGATTCCAAGATATTAAATTATTACTTAACCACAAAAGAATTATTTATTTCTATATATATTCAAACATTTTTATTATCAGTATTACTATTATTATTTTCCAATTTAGGTTAGTTGTACTTTTTGAATTTAAAACCATCGTCATTTTCAATACTTTAGTTTCATATATCTAATAATTATCAATTATCATAATAATTCAAGATTTTTTCATGGTCGGCGTGCTCGCTTCAGTGTGCTTGCCTCCGGCATTACAAGATTTCATCTTGGCTGCGGTGGGCTCGGCGTCGGGTTCGGTGTGCTCAGAGGCAGCTTTAGCATGCCTTCCGGATCTGAGATCTCTGCTCGGCTCTTTCCTAGCTTGACATCTGATCTGGCGTGCGCATGTGGGCTCAGGGTCGGCTCCAGTGGACCTTAGGGGGGAGGGATTTCAATTTGGTGCTGCTATTTTTTATTCCATTTTTGATTTGGTGAAGTTTGTATCTCGTTCGATTTGTCATGGAATTAGTGGTATTTTGGTGGTGCAAATGCTGTGGTTGGCTATGAATCTGTCAGTAACCGACTAGTTTTGTTGTTGGAGGAGATTTGGATGGACCATTGGGGCACCCAAACATTCTACAAGGTTTTTCTTCAGATGAGGATAGAGCTGGTCGTCTTCACCGTGCATGACTTTCCAGATTTGGATGTTTGAGAGGGTATGGTGTTTCCATTAGTACCAGGCACATGTGTTATTGCACGGTACATCTTGCTGAGTAGTCATGCTTTGGTGGAGGCAGGCCTTAATGTGTTTGATGCTGGGCGAAGCACTTCTTTGTAGTCTTGTTCTGGGTTGCAACCCTCATTCTTTTTTATTTTTGTTAATTTATTGATGTCCTTGAAGTCCTGGTTTTCCCCTTTTCCCTTAAAAGGGGGCTTATCTAAAATCAATAAAAAATTTCAGCCTTCGGCCCATTCAGTTAGTCATAAGGATTATATATTATAAATCTTAGCACTTTTGTTTCACCTAGTTTTTGTAAGGTTATATTTAACATTAATAAACCTTTTATACCTCTTAATTTATATTATATATTTTATCTATCATTAACCACCTAAATTTATAATAGTAATTTAATATTTATAAAATAATTTCAAAATAATGTCAATTTATTTATTACGTAACAGAAATAAAAACACATTAATAAAAAAATAATTTATCTAAAATCATCAGATGTAATATTATACCCACCATAAACATTTTTTTTCCTTTAAATTCATTTCTTGTAGTCATGAAAAATTATGAAATTCAATATTTCACGATTTGGAAAACTAAATATATGAGAGTTATATATTTATAATGGTTAATTATCATCATTGGAGTTCAAAATATTATTTCCAAATATTATATTATTCCTCAATATTAAATGATAGAAAACAATATTTTACTAAAAGAGTATACTTAGAGACTAAAAATATTTTAATAAAACATCCTTTTATCCAATGTTATCCAAACTAACCCTTGAATAATAATTGTAAATCCCCAGACCAACTCTAACAAGTCCGGTACAAAAAATGATGTAATTTTTTTTAATAAACAATAACTAAAAAATATACAGACAATTACATCTTAGGATATTTTCTAGTTAATGATTTAGAGGGAAAAGATCATTCATACGTATTATAAAACATTAAACAATAAATAAAAAGATGTGGTAAGACATTGCACAAGATATCTACATATTGAAGTTAAACTCCAGGAAAGATCCATATTAACATGAAAACATTTAATAAAAACATAAAATGAGAATAATTTCCTACAAAGGGGTTTCAAAAAAGGGAGTGAGTTTTTTAAAAAAAAACATGAAACTTAATAAAAATAATTTTGTTAATGATTTTGAAAATATAGCATTGAAAATACCATTGTGAAATACTTTTAAAAATAAATATTTTTAAAAATTACATACCCTTTTGAAACTACCTATATTTTTGAAAACATATGTTGGAAAACAATTTTGGAAATATAATACCATTTTGAAATCTCTTTTGAAAATCCTTTGAAAACATGATTTCAATAAATTTATTCAATAATAATTATCCCTTTGAATACATATAAATATAATATTTTGGAATTAATTTTTCTTCTAGAAATATAGTAAATCCTATGAAAATAGTAACTCAATTGATAATATTATATTTCTATTGAAAATACATATACATTGAAGACACATTAAAACAATCTTATTGTTTTTAAGAATATAATAAGCACAATTTTGGTAAAAAATAATATAGCCACAAAAAATTTAAAGTTTGTCTTGGGAACACCCACTTTCTTTGTAATAAGTTCATTCCACATCCCCTTTTTTACAATGTATATGTGAAACATTGTTATAAAAACCTTTTTAACTAGGATTATATATATACATTTACCACTATAGTTTTTGATTGAAAAATATAAGAATTATTTTAATACACATACCCAGTTAAAAATATATATCTATTTGTTTTCATAAGAAAATATCTTTTTTGATTTCACAATTCCAAATCTAAAACCATTTTTTATTTTATAGGCTCTTTCAATAAAACAATTATAATCCAGGTAAATAAAATTTATGATGATTTACTTTTCATTAAAATTTTAAACATTATCTTTATAAACTCATTGATACATAAACATAATAAATACTCATTTTTATATATCACAATTTTATGTTTTGACAAATTATAATAAATAATAATTTCACATAAAATGATACTAATTTAACATTTCATGTTACATGAAAGAATAGAAATCTAATTTCAGTTTCTCTAGATTATCGAAAGCACATAAAATATAATAAAATAAAATGATGGAGTACATAATAGAAATTTTAAAATTAAAATCGTCACAAAATTATTAGATTAATGATATATAAATAGATATAATCTTACATTCATTATAAATTATAAGTAAAAGAAATTATTCCCTTATCTTATAACATTAAAAACAAAACTATATATAACATATGAGAAACATAAATGTAAATATTCCAAAATTAAAAATTCTTCATTAATTATTTTAAAAATACGATGTTAGATGATTTCAAGTTTTTATCAAAATTACATATTTGTTTCGAATCATGCATTGGTGAAAATAAATTTATATATTTATATACTTATATATATAATTGATGAAAGATACCCCTTATATAATTTTATATAACTTATATTCCTAGTTACAATATTTCTTTAAGATTTAATAATTATTAAAAAATAACATTATAATGAGTATACATGTATATATATACACACATGTATATATATATAATGAGTATAAAAAATGGATGGTTTTTGAGAATAATGTATGACATGCACACCTCGGTTCATTAAAACATGAGTATTAAAACTACATATATCACCTGATTTATATACTCATAAGTACTTACAGATATGTGGTTTATAAAAATTAAATGGAATACATATATATAAATATATATCATAGATATGAATTATAGGATATGAACATGAATAAAATGAAAATAATCAGGCCTATAATATATATACATATATATGTTTGAAAAAGTGATATTATAAACCATATATATATCTGTATGTATGTATGTATGTATGTATGTATATATGTACTTATATACCAGAAAAAAAATGAACATTTTGAATGATATCATAATAAAACCATGACGGAATTTTTTTTTGAACATAGAACTTTTGAATAAATGATTTATCCTTGAATTGATAAATATGGATGTTTATAAAGTTAATGTGACATATGTTTCCAAATATAGGTGGAGATATATATAAATTTATAATTTTTAAATAATATTTTAAAAGAAAATAATTTCCCATGACATATAATGGATACTGAAATGTAAAAGTCGAAATAGGGGCATGGCAGTGGGATTTTGCCTTGTTCGAGTTGGATCAAACCTAGTGAAAATAATAACAGATAAAAAAATATGGAAGGGATTCAGTTATGGTTTTCCATATAGGGGTTCTCTCAACACAAAATTGTGTTCAAATTCAGGTTCAGGTATTGTTGATATGGTTGGATGGAAGGAGGTGATGAATATTAATTGAACCGATAAAAGTGGGATACGATGACAATGGCCATGTCGAGTTCTACATGACATGCAGGTGAGGTAGATATAAAAGGGCTGAATAAAGTTGTCATGAGGTTGGTATGTGAGGTACAGAGATACTAACTGAAAGGGACACTCATAATAGCTCAGAGTTTTTTGTAGGGGATGACTCGAAGCACTGCAAATGAGGTGGTGACATCAGATGATTGATGTATGATTCAAGAACGAAAATGCATGAGATATATATTGAGGCAGGTGTGGATATGATCATTAGATGAGGATGGATCCAATTTTGATGGGGTACTAGTTTGGGGTCATTAGGGTCATGATGATGTAAATGCATGGCATCTTTCCTCCTTTTCATTTTTGCTGTATTTTTTTCATTTCAAGTTTTTAATAGGATCAAAAACAATTCTATATAAAACAAACATAATAATATATTCTTATAATCCCATGATATTACATTATTAGTTCACTATTAAAATTGAATTTATTTTAGTATATAATCAAACATTGTTTTTTCATGGTTATTATTATTATTTATTACGTTAGGTTGGTCATACATTGTGAATGTCAAACCGTCATCATTTTTAATACCTTCTCATTATATATATAATTGTGTGTGTATCATAATGTTTAATTTACCATTTAAGAAATTATATTATTATATATTTTATGTTGGTGTAATTACTTTAGTATAAAAATTACTAAATTTCAATTATCGCTATCTGGTCTTATTTTTCATGTATTTATATTAGATTACGATCTTAACATTAACGTTTCATAGGTAACTATTTTAATTATGAAATTTTATACAAATATTAATTTTTTCCCATTTTAATAAACATATTTTATTATTACTGAATTCATGTTTCATAATGCTTATGTTTTATAAATCATATCAATTTTGTTTCTCATTATTTATATATGGTTATTTTTACCATTAATTGACAACTTATACATCTTAACTTGTATTATATATTTTATATGTCATTTACTATCTAAATTAATAATTTTAATTCACTATTTTTAAAATATTATCAAATTAATGTGATTTGATTTATTCCATAATATATATAAAAAACTTTTATAAAAGAATAATTTATCTAAAATCCTGGGATGGTATAGGGAAGAATTACAATGTATAGTGATTTGAAGACAAACTTCTAATGGGATAAAATGAAGAGATAAATTTTTGTAGTTATATCTTGATGCTAAGGTATGATAAAAAAGTCAACTCTGAATGATAGAATTCTAGGATTTTGATGCATCCATTTCCCGCAATAGTTCATAAATAGGAAAATAGAACTATGGATTTCATTATAAGACTCCCTAGGATGCCTAATGGAAATAATTCCAAGTGGGTCGTAGTGGATCACCTAACAAATTCAACACATCTCAATTCTATCACGGAAATTATCCCTCTTTACCATATCACTATGATATATATAAGTGAAGTGATAATATGTCATAGAGTTCCACTATATAGTGTATCTAATTGAGAATCCAGTTTTACCACATTATTATTGAGAATCCTTTAAAAATATTTGGATATAGAACTCAATACCACTACTTCTTATCACCCTCAGATGGATGGTCTGTCAGAGAGAACCATGAAAACTCAATAGGATATACTAAGATAGTTTTCAATGTATTTCCATGGATATTTGGATTACCACATCCCCCTAATAGAGTTCTCATATAAAAAAACATCGAGTCTATAATTCAAATTTCACCTTAGAAGGATTTGTAAAGGAAGGTGTTCCAGAATCCAACATTATTGGATAATGTGGGAGATAAGAAGCTAATAAGAAATTATCTTGTAAAATATATGACATAGAAGGTTTAAACTGTTTAGCCTCAAATGGAATCTGTGTAATTATTTCCCCAAATCTATATATATAATCATTAAAGAGACATATATTTTGATGTTGGAGATAATGTGATCTATCATATTTATATATGGAAGAAATATATGAGGTTTGAGAAGAATCTAAAATATATTCCTAGATACATTGGCTCATTTTATATCCTTGATCGCAATGGAGATGTGTCTTATCACTAACTCTTCCACCAAACATATATCAAGTACATTATGTGTTCCATGTGTCTCGCTTGATGATGTACGTACTAGACCCCTCATGTATAAGGAATCCAGAAAAGGTGCCTTTATAAAATGAAATTTATATGAGGAGAATCTAGTGAATATCATTGATCAAATATAAACTTCTATATAAAACAAGATAAATCATATAGTTATAGTGTTATAGTGAATCCACAAGTATGAGGAAACAACTTTTGAATCAAATGAGGTGATGATAAAAAAGTACCCTCACCATTTATCACTTTATATTTTAAAATAATTTTTTTTGGTAGAGATTCATTAATGATGGAATAATCTTAAACTCTTTGTTTTTAAAAGGGAATCCATTGTTTGATAGCATTTGTAACATGCAACAGTGAACCTAAATGAATGACGAATATTTACACAAAATTGATAGAACCAAACTAGTAAATTGTCATGTATTAATATGATTAATAATGTAATGAAATGGATAAACATTTTCTACTGAATTAATAAAATCATGGGAAATAAGAACATAATTTTATTAATAAATAAATATATTCTTCAAAAAAATATTTTTTCTTAACAGATGATATTTATTAATTTTGTGAGAAAATATTTTATTTTTTTAAAAAAATTAATTTAATTTTATATAATGAAAATGATTTTCTAAATATGAATATCGATATTATATTTTAGTGATTTTTTTCAGATTTTTTGTAAAATAATTATTTTTCAGTTAATGGGGAAAATTAAATATTTTTGGTGAAGCTGTCATTTCTTTTTAATAAATTAAGTAAACTAAAATCCACTGTATTATATTTTATTATTTCAAATTATAAAATTAAATAAAGAGATATATTTAATAGAAATAATTACATTTGAATCATATTTATACTTGATTTTAATATAAGTTTATTTTTAAGGATTGGAAACATTTTTTCTGAAAAACATTTTAACATGAAAATGCTACGGTATTTTAAATAAGTAAAATAGAAAACTATAAGAAATTATTTAAATGAAATTTATAATTATATATATATATTAATATTTATTTCATTTCATTTAAGTATGACAAACTTTCTAATGGTTATTATATGATAATATAATTTATTAAAAAAGATATTATTAGAAAAAAACTTTGTGTCATGTTTATGATATTAATTTTAATTAAAATTATACCAATTATTTGAAATTAATTTGATAAAATGAATTCCACATTTAAAATCTGGATAATTATTATTATACAATATTTTCAACATAATTTTGTTTCATAATGAATAGAACAATAGTGAAATATAGTTATCATGGTAAAGAATTAAAATGGTTAAAGTGAGTAACATTAGATGTATGGACTATAAAATTTTGAAAACATGTTTATATTAAATAGTATAGGTGTAGGTTGAACATATATCTCTTACAATTATTTATTTTTAATTGTTTTGACAATTGAATAGAGAGTGAGTTCCCATTATCGAATATATTTGGGTATTAACAAAAATGTCACTCCTCCTCCCTTTCAAAATGGAACCTCTCTTACTCTCCTATATAAACATAAAACACCCCATTGGTTCATAAGATATGATTAAATATAAATTCCTTACATCCCTCCACTAATCCTATAATCAGTGGTTTTTTTATAAATCAAATCTATGAATGATTTAGGTATAATACTAAATAGTTGGCATGAAGAAGATGTGGCCTTCTTAACATAGAATCCATGTTTTCCTTCCTCATTGAACCAATTAATATATTAATCAATAATGAAAATTTAATAAAATTTGTATAAAAAATATAATATTATTTTATTATGTTAATGGAATAACATAAATCCATCCCCACATGAAACAATCATGAAACAAAGACAACAATTATGTGTTCAAAAGACTACAACCTTGCGAACTGATCTAAGTCTTTTTTCAATGTTGACTCTAAAGAATACTCATAATGATGGATTGTATGTTTATAAATGATATAATACATATTATACATTTTATTAAAATAATTTAAAATATAATTTCTTACCGTACCATCCACTAAAAATGATAACGTCATTAGTGTGTAGGGAGGACTATGACTTCGTAAAATGATGTGATTCATTTGAATTAATAGAAAATTACATGGATTGTATATATAACTATATTAACATAAATAATATTATATTTAAGATATAATAATATTTTTTCAAGTTAAAATAACACATAATGTCATTTCATCATGATCATTGTAAAAGTAGAAATGTTACTCATGTTAACGTATAACTTATCCTCTCAAATATTTTATCATAGTTTGATTTTCCTATCCAGAAATAATGATTGGTATTAAGGGTGTAGTTTTTGCATAAAATGATATCTATTTAAATATTATTTTAATATATAAAATTAATGGAAAATATATTTTATGTTACTCCACTTACCAATGTGATTTTGGACATATGAGTTGAACATTGTGGAAACATCTGACATGAACTTAAAAGATTAAATAATAAAGTATGATATGTAAATGAATAATATTTATTGAATAAAAATATTGAAATAGTTTTGAAATATAGAAAATAATTAATATTATATTATTATTCTGGATTATAATGAATGCCCGTGATGGATCGGGTTTGAGGTAAATGAGCTCCCTAAACAACCCCTTTCAATGTGTTATGAACACACTCTATCTAACTCTATTTATCACTCTCTCTAATGACTTGTAATTCATATTAATTATATATATATATGTCCATAAAATATATACGTATGTCATTATCCCTTCATTTCATGTGGTAATACATGTTATATTACAATTTTTGAATTTCCTTCGTTAAGAAATTTTTTTGATCAGGTTATGAGACAAAAATTAGAAAACCTTTTATTTCCATGATTAATTCAAATGTATTTGTCATATTATTGATTTTTCATGTTGAAAATATATTCAAATACATGAAATGACTATGATAGTTGGGTCTAAAATTAAATATCCCTCCAATTCATTGGGTGATATTTATGCCTCGTGATATATTATTCATTTGATTGGGGAGAGAACTTAATCCATTATCTGACCTTGTCCACTATGGGAAGTTGTCTCAGCAGTTATCCTTCACATATGTTTATGTCACATTTTATGTTTGAAACATATTTCATAAGCTAATATGATCTTTTGATATCATTCCTTTTATATCATTCTACCATTTTATTACTCATATACCATATATTGTATCATATCATTTTGTAACTTTGGATAACAAATTTTTATTCTATATAATTTTTATTCACATACAAAGATTTATAAGTCCCCCCATTCATTAATTTCTTCCCTATTTTAGGATATAATTATTTAGGATCTCATATGGTTTTTAGGATCTCACTATAGGGAAGAAAATAAATATTACATGTTTAGGTTACCTTTGTTGTATTATGATCCCAGTCTCCCAATTACATGAGGCCTTCACAATAATTTTATTTTACTATGGGATATTTATGATTAATAATCATTTGAAAATATTTGTAAAAATTATTTAGTTACAATATAATTTTTCTGGGGGTGGTTGGTAGACAATATTTGGGAATATAATAACTTAGGAATTATGTGTGGTAAGGTTCTTGGACAACTCACATTCATATCTGGCCACGAGATACCAAGGATGGTTAGTGATTTTTTATCAAACTGTTGAGATTTATTTTCAAATATGTTAGACGAAAATTGTCATGATTTTTTGATTTTAAATGTCTTGAATATATAGTTTTATAGTATATTATCTTATTATAATACGAATTTCAAAGATAATTATGTGTTTTATATTTTTTCTAATGATAAGGATTGCTAATAGGATCCCCTATAATTTTAGAGTAGGATCTATAAGAATTTACCACAAGAATACTATCAATTCAACACCGATTTAGTTGTCATGGTTATACAAGAAGATTTAATACTTGTGTAATTTGGTTAGTATAAATCGAGATTAGATTATGGATCATGCTTTATAATTTACTAAAAAAATCACCCAATATTCTATGTTGAAAAAGGTTCAATTTATCCTAAGTTACGTATTGATAGAACATGAAGTACTTTTCAATTATTTATGACTATAGATAAATCTATGGTGGGATTTTCCACATAAAAGTATGACGGACTAGGATGGAAATGGTTAGATTCCCTCATGAATTGTAAATATAATGTGTACCTCACTTGGACAATATAAATGATGGGATATAATCATTATTTATATCATAAGATGTTATGTGTGGTGAAGGATTTTTAGTTTTTGAAAATTGATTGAAATCACTATTTAGTTTTTGTGTATTCTACTCACTCCATGTATTGGTTCACGTAACTGAAATACATGTGATTAATAACTACCTTAAGGAAATAAAATTTAAGATGGGTATGAATTCGGAGATCTGGTCAATTCCAATTCTCATTTTCCCACTTTCCATTCATATGGTAATCGATAGTAGTGATATTCTTGTGTCAATCCTACATTCCTATAGGTCTTAGTGTATATGTTGTCACTTTATGGGGTATATAGGATTTTTTCTGTCAAAAAATGTAACTATAGTAAGGGTTCTATTTCTACATCTAGATCAGTAACATGAGATTATTTTTGACAACACAATGAGGTTTTATTCCACTATGGAAAACCTATACATATAAAGACAAATTGTATTCTAACATCTAGGAATTTCCATAATTTAGGATAATCTAGTCACCTTAATAATTTTTTGAAAAGAGTATCCCAAGGTAGTATAGATTGATCCACTACTATCAATGGCTCAGATTCATGGTAAGGTAACTAAAAAGGTGATTGATTTGATTCAATATAAAATAGTGATAGACATGAAAATAATAGGCCTTAGATAGTGGAAAAGGATGGATTCCTTTATATATAATATTATTATATAGGGAAATGTCAACTAGGGATATCTAAAATGAAAGGTACACAATTTATTTCATATTATGTACTATAGTATCTGTTTTATTCCATTATACATCATTCATTTTTTTTTCTCATGACTAACCAAATGAATTTTTTTTGGATCATATATCATTCAGGATGGTTCTTTGAACTCTTGTAGGAAGGGGGGTTAGAAGGGTTTATATGATATGAGTGTTAGTTTAGGATAAACAAATTCGAGGTCATATTGGATTTTCTAGTCCTTGATTGTGATATATTTTTCATCATCATTAAAATGGACTGTATGTTTCATTTAGGTATCAAATCAGATATTAAAATAGTATATATATGTTTTTATCTCTTTATGGATTTACCAACTTCATTCTAGCTGAGTATGATCCTTTATATAGGAGAGAAGGGCCTACTATTCCCAAGGCCCAAATGATCACATTCCACTTGGAAAAGATGTTTCCTCATGTCATTGACTAGTGGTTAAGTTGTTTTCTTCATACTATAGTGATTGAGTTTGATGATTTATTTATTGTTTTTTGGTTAATAACCACTTAGGGTTTTCTATATTACTATTGACTATTCTACATGGATAAGTACGATAACTATTCGTTCTTAGCATATATAACCACTCATTTTAAGGAACATAATGATTGACATGATGGTCATTATGACACCATATTTTTCTATCTTAACACATCACATAGGGTTTCACTGTTTATCATCATGAGGAAGGTATATTCATGCATTTGAAATTTTGTTGATTACAGAAAGCTTAATTAGGTGTTTGTTTAGTACATGAGTCATTTTCTTAGGACTTATGATCTATTTGATGAAAAGAATTTATCCAAATTATTTTCAATGATTTATCTTAGTTCAGTATAACATTTGCTAAAATTCACATAATATAAATTTTAAATGAGAGTATTCAGGAGAACATATTGATATCTAGAGTATTTAGTTATAAAATTTGTTTATATTTGTAGATTATGGGATTATTTTCCAATTTATGTATCATATATTTCATTGGTTCTCGGAATCCTTCATGGTTACGTTTTTGGATAATATTTTTCGATCTTCCAAGACAAAGGATGAACACATTGATTATTTAGTAATTTTCATTAGAACTATGAAAGGTCATATTCTATAGTTAATTATATTAAAATTTCAATTTTTTTAGTAATCACTTTTTTTATTCCATGTTATACCTATAAGTGTATTATCATAAGATCATAAAAAATTTCAAGCGATGATGTCTTGGGAGAAGTATATGAATGTGTTATAGATTCATATTTTCTTTAGTTTGGCAGGGTTTTATAGAAGTTCCATTCTAGTTTTTTCTATGATTATATCTCAATTGATATAGTTGACCCTTAAGGGTTTTATAGTTGAAATTAATGATATGTTTTTAAGATATTTTGAGAAACTGAATGTGTAGTTTAATTCATCTCAAGTTATGATTATTCATGATTTATTTGGGTTATAATGTTCCTTTTTAATCCATGTGTACAAGAGTAGGATGTGTTCAAATATAATGAAAATATGTAATGGCCTAGAGATCTCAACAAAAGAATATTTTGGATAATTATTATCCAACCCCTGATCTATTATTTTCTATAATGATACATGCTCCCAATGTATGGTTCGATTATATCCTTAGAGATTAGTTTACTATATATTATGATTATAAGAGCCTAAAATCGATTTTTAATAGTAGAGATCGTAACCTGTGACTATGATTCTAGGTTGAGTATCTTTAAAAAATTTATTTTGATATTTTATTCACATCAAGAAAATAAAATTTGGTCATTGATGAGTTGAGAAGAATGTCACTGACTCCATCCTTCAAGGAATTAGTAGAGGAATAGTTTGTGATGAGTCTATTTCATAATATGGGTTTTTATTTTAAAGAATATGATGGGAAGATATATAGTTCCAATGTCTTGGGTAATTAAACATTTTCAGAACTGATTCAACATGGAATAGAAACATACATTGAGTGATAGGGTTTTTGTTAAATACATTGTGGTGGAACACCTCGGTTGACTAGTATTGGTCTCAAGAGTGTCTCATGTGTTTCAGATTAGGATTGGTAAATCCAATAACACTATGCATGGAGTTAAGGGATAGTTTAAATGAGTCTAGTTAGTTTATACACCATGGAACTACCAATATATATCATAATCTTATTAGTAAATTTAAATAATACGAATATGGTGGTTGAATATAGACATCGTAACATGATTTATGACAATATATAAGACTCAGGTAGAGAACTCTATACCTACCATTTTGATACATAATTTAATAATTTATGTTTGGATGTTGATTGAGATCTACATGGAATATATTTTTGGTTTAACATGTAATACTCGTGGGAAATATGTTAATTAGGTGATCATTGAGAGACTTAAAAAATCAACTCATTTGTTTCCAATTAAGGATATGAATAAGTGGAAAATCTAATGAACCAGTAATTTAAAGAGATATAGAATCTCCCTAGAGACACATTTTCATTTTATATTGATAAAGATACATGATTTAAATCATGTATTTGAAATGGATTACAAAAGGAGATCAGTACCCAGTTGAAGTTAAGCATATTTTTTCTCCCTTAGACTGATAGATAATCCAGGTGAGCCATTCAAATTTTTTATTATATTTTTTGGTAACATGTAAATGATTTTTGTGGTTCCTGAAATAATCTTCTTCCCTTGGTTATGTTCACATATAACATTAAATATCAAGACTTTATTTATACAATTACTTTTTAATCATTTTATGGGAGACCATATATATTTTGTTTTTATGGTAATAGTTAAGAGAATGGTCTAGGGTTGGATTAAGTTATATTAAAGATATAACAGACAATCTATAATTGATCTAAAAAATATTTTAGAAAACTTATTTTCTCAATAAATATTATTTGGACTCTCATCATCACTCATTTTAGTTTTTCATAGGTGATCAGGGTTTTCTTAGGTTTTCACCAAATTTGGGGGAAAATTATTTTTGAAAAAAGGGAATGTTTAAAATATGTTTTATTGAATATTTTTATATTATAAATCATGATAGAATGGTTAATTATAGGTTGTAAAAATCATATCTCTTCATGTTTACTGATGAAGTGCCTCATGTTTAAGAACTAATGAGGTATCCATAGGACCCTTAGCATGTTGTATAATTGGATGATGTTGAGCTAGTTCCCAACACCACAATGGTTGAAAAACCAAAAAAGATTCTAGATCATCAAAATAAGTAACATCATCAAAAAACAATTCCTTTATTTCTTGTACTATTGTACCATATGTGCTGAATCCTTGAGATTTGGGATCATGAAACATTGATGATATAATATTGGATTTTAAATCATTTAGATTATAAAATAATATCATATATTTGAAGATAAAAATTATCACGGGGGGTTGGTGCACTATGGGCCACTTGTAGTTTTTATATTTTCTTTCATTTGTCTCTCTTATGATTTTAATGGGGTTTTGAGTTTTTTAGTTTGATATTTTAAAATTTATAAAGAAAAGATCCTGGAACATGACCATTGAATGATTATGAAAAAATCACATAGTCACTCTGTGATATAGATATTTTGATTTTAGTGGTGTTCTTAATGTTTGTATCATAGTTTGTGTGACCATGTGTGATTTCTAAGAAAAATATTTGTTTGTTTGGATTAGGATCCAGAGGTAGTTGCATTACTATAACATAGTTTTTATAAATATGATTTTGTTATTAAGTAATAAATTTCTTAGTTGTTCAAGGGGGAGAAGGGGTCATATCATTAGTGTAGGGATTTTCTAACCTTATAGATTAACCATACGACCCATATGAAATTTATAAAAATAGATAATTACAATGATGATCATGGTCATTTAAGAAAAATATCCCTATACTTTCACATTATCTCAACCCAACCCTTCCTTGATGGTGTAGGACTGTCTCCCTTGGATTATTTGGAAAATCTCAGTTAGTATCAATGGATCTCATTGATTAATTTTACAACTTTCATACATTCATCATTCTCTTTATTGATATCTCATTTATATCTCTTTTCAATAAATTTATGACCTTATTATGGGAATTTATATGTCAATATAGAGGTTATTATTGTTAACAATTCATGTTTCTTATTGGTCTTGGTTTTATATGATGCGATCTTGTCCTTTTTAATCATCATTATCAAAGGTGACTATGTTTTATCTTGTAGAAATTTTGGTGTCGCTATATAATATTTATTTCTTATATAGATTCATTTCATTGTTCTATTTTATATTGGTTTGGTTTTTAAAATTATTTTTTAATATCATTATTGGTTTATTTTTTATGTAATTATTAGGTGGCATGTAAATAGTTTTTAAAATTGCTTCTATTTAAAAATAGATTTATTCACTTCATGGGTTTATCTCTAAATGTTTCTTTTCAAGATTGGTATAAAAAATGAATCCCTGGTAGAAATATTTTATTAAGATGTGGAAATGGTTTACATGAAATTTTTAAGAGAATATACAACATGAAACCCATGGGTCTATTAGTTTTTTCATCTATGAAAACCTCAGTGAGTGAGTAACCTCTAGGGTTTATAGTTATGATACCAATAGACTATGGAAGGACTAGATATAATTAGGATTCATGTGTGTTATATATAGTTTCCATTGTGTTTCTTAGTTATAAATTCTCATAGGCAAGAGCCCATTTGTCTTATGTTCTTGGTTTTAAATAATATTATAACCTTTAATGAATCAATTTATCACTGCTTAATCATATGATAATCCATGAATGGTTTCATTTATTTTATAGTATTTTCCAATCAATAGTTTTTGATGAATTGTTTATTTATTTGAATATGATTTTTTAATAGAAAATTAATTATTTTTAAGAAAAAAATTTAAATAAAATATACTTCTTAGAATTTTCTTATTTTAATTTAAGAAATATTTGATTCTTTGTGATACACATTGTAAAAATTCATGGGGGAATCCTACATGGTATTTTTCTCACACCGAATTTATTCCCTTTGGGTATTAGTATATTGTGTTTTTAATATGTATTATATTTTCACATAGCTTGATGGTTTTTCTTAGTAAATTACTCTTTATGGTGGTTTGTGATTATGGTGATAGATAGTCACATAGATACAAGGTGTTGGTTGGTTTGAAGGATAACACTTTTGGATTTGTTATTTTAAATCACTTAGTTACGTTCCAGGTTGTCATGGATGTACTCAGTTTTTTATCATTAACTTATTACAAATGAGAAATTTTGTGTTTCTTTTTCATGTTAAATTTTTCCCAGGGTTTTGTGTGTTGACACCCATGGTCTTTTTATCAATGTATGATGATCTATAACATGCTTCAACCCTTGGGTAATGTAAGGTTGGGTGACATGTCAGGTTAACCTATGATGGATTGTTAAAACATGTGACATAATTTGGGTCACAAATATGTTTGATATTAGTCTTCTATTGTCTATGTTGTGGTTATAAAGTTTTCAAGAGTGCAATATTGGTATTTTTTTTAATTTTTAGTTAAATTCTATATATGAAAAAAGTAATTCACTGTTAGGAATGATAGTGTTACAATTGTGAAAAATGGATTTATTTATTCTACTATAAATTTTCATGGTTTAAGAAGGGTTTTCTAACCATGTGAGATTTATAGAAAAACTATTCATAATTTTAGTATTTGTTCTAAAGTAAATTTAATAGCTACTTCATTGTTTTCCACTAGGTTGTAATTCATACGTAACAATGAGATTTATACTTTAGGGGGCTATAGGCACTTCTTGGTTTGAAAATTCACGAATAACTATGTTTTGTTCATGCATCACATATGAATTTCTGAAAAATATAATATATCTCTGATGTCCTTACTCGTTTTAATAATAATCATACAATATTTTCTTATTTTCTAGAGCTATCTTATACTAAATGTTCAAGGATATTCTCTCTCTTTTTCTTTTGGGATTATCCTTTGGTCTCGGTGGATACCATCAAGGTATGTTATTCTTTTCACCCATTTTCTTATCCTCTTTTTCAATATCTTTTCGATACCTCTCCAAATTCATGTTTTCAACCTATTAATGATGGTGATATCCAATACAAGTAGTTTATGTGTGGAATTGATTATTTTTCTTATATATCTACGATTGAGGGGAACTAATGTATTTAAATCTAACCACCATTTTTATTGGAAACAATTTTTCATATATCAGAGAGGTAGGTGTGTCTATAAAATGGTAAATTCACTAGGAACATGTTGTTTTTTATTTTTACTCTCAATTGGATAATATATATTTTTTATATCTTTGATGGCTTTTTGGGATAGCTGCATAGTTGGTTCCAGTACATATTTTTGAAGGGGTTTTCCCTTTAAAATAGTTTTATGTATTTCATGTGTTCGATGAAATGCCTAAAATATAGTACTTATTCAAAAATGATTATCTAAGAATTTTATTGGTAAAGACTCACTTATTGAAACTTTTTATAAAAAACTTCATGTGTTTTTCTTTAATATTTTGGGGAGACATAAAACTTGGTTACCGTGGGTATAATGGGTAATAGATATATTTATGTTATTATTATTATTATTACACTAATAGATGATAGATTTATGATACTGATAGACTATCACCTGAAATGATATCTTTTTATTAAAAAATTTAATATATAGTATTCATTATTTGTCATAGTTACATATCACCTTATGTTATAGCCCATTTTTTCTTTTTTCCTTAGTTTCATTCATGAGATTGACGTTTCATGCTTTAATTTCACACTTGTTTTTCATATCAGTCCATTCGTTGTTTTTGTTTATATAACTAAATTTATCATTCATTTAATTTGGTTATATTATTGGCTTATTTGAATATGATATGTTTAAAAGGAAAGTAAATGGATTTTATTTGATAAATGGTTTCAAATTAAATTTCATTATTAGACTAGGCTCGTTTTAAATAGAGAACTAACATTTCCCCAAAGAAAGTCATTTTTCATATTCATGATGGTATACAAAAATATAGACAAGGTGTGGTAGGATACAGGTGAAGGAAATATTTTAATAAATCATGAAATATTCATTTGCATAAGGTCACTTGATAGTGGTTTGTGATAATGGTGACATACAGAAACATGGATTCATTGTTTTTTTGTTTCCTCGATTACCCTTTTTGATTAGATTGGTATTGTATCATAGTTATTTACATTTTCCCTACAATATATTTTAGTAATTGACATTACCTTTTTACATGTTATACATTTTTTGTTTCCATAATGAAATCTTTATGACAGTTTCTTTTATTGATTACTAGGTGCATATCCCAAGCTCATAATGATTGATAATTACTTTCGGGCCATTTAGGGGGCCGGCTTGGGTGACATATCTGGTTGCCTTGGGTTGGTTCATTACAAGTTACATTCATATGTGAAGGATTACATAATGTAAAAGTAGAGAGAAATACCACGATTCTTGAAATAATGTTTTAGTGACTGATATACAAATTATAAATGGGCTGAAGTATAATATACTGAGTGTCTCTAAATTTGTTAATAATTAAAATGTGGTGATAATTCATAAAAACTAATTTTTCATAAAGAGATCATAGGACCAAACATTCATAAAAAAGGGAAAATTAACAAGGGGTGACGAATTTGAAATTTCAAATCATCAAAATTATTATTACATGAGCATCGAAGAGTTCAATTATCATTAGAATTTGAGAATCTTCAATTTGTGTCAATTAAATTTGTACCATAAAATTGAATATGAATATATTAAGAATCTACTAATCATGAATCCGAAAAATCTCAAATAATTTCAATCATGTTAAAAAGTAGACAAGTTAAAATAATATCCAATACGTTATGTAGATTAAATCATAAAATCTATTTTATTTTATATAATTATATGTTTATCATCCAATGAGACTATAGTAAACCATCAGAGATAGGTAAATTATCTTTATTTTTACTAACATTACTCATATGAACTAAGTCAACATTCTATGGTGTATATTGTATTTCTTCTATTTGTTTAAACTCTTTTTTGTGGGGTGCTAGAAATTATATTAAATTTCATTTAATCTTGAATTCCATGGTCTTATTATATTGATATATGGTGTATAATATTATGAAACATATTTATCCTACATAGTGTTACTCTCAGGTTCATATAGCTAGGATTTTATATCCCATGAATGCAAAAAATTAATTAAAATCAATGGAAATTTTAAATTTTTATTGGTATTAGACCATAGAGTACTTATTGGTCATTAATTCTATCTTCCCAATTAAATACATGACTTTAACTAAGCCAATTAACATGATATTGTGGAATTTATAACCTACATGACTTTACTATGTATATTATCCAATCAATAAATATGATATCGAACATATTTTTTCAACCCTAAAAAATGATCAATGGTTTACATAATTATGATAAAATTTTAAAATTGAAGGTAAATATTATATTATTATTAAAATAAAAAACTAATCTTAATTAATAAATATTCAATTGAAATAAATGTGCAAGTAAATAAAATTCCATAAACATTAAATCATTATACTTTTTGTTTTTAATGAAAACCATAACCTTGATAGTAACAATATAAATAATTTATTGAATTGGAAATAATATATATTTATATATAGAATCTGAATATTACTATTAATTATTATTATAATATATGTGTACCACCCCCAACGTTAAGTTAGTAATGCTTAATTTTTTGTATATTGTTTATATAAATTGTTTGGGTGATGTTTGTAAGATTTTAGAAACTTATTAGAATGTTTTTTTGGGATATTATATAGTTTTACAGTGTGAGAATTATTTTTGGAAACCATGAAACTCCAATAGAAAACCATGGAATGTGAGACATGGGATAATGGGTAGGCCCGCGAGTAGGTGCACAATTTTTCAAAAACGTAAGGCCACTGAGTAGAAACCATGAAAAGTGGAAAACTGAGACTTTTCATTGTTATAATATGGTTGGTCTAACAGTGTAGGCCAACCATACAAGATTATCCTTGAGGTAGAGGTTAGAATATAGTTATCATATGATTTTACTAACCATCCGACTAACCATGCATGACATAAAATTAAGATCTCAAAAAAGTTAATCTATTTTGGGATTAAGTTCAAAGCCTTCGTTTTTTCTCCATTTCATCCCAAACTCAATATTTCTTCCTCTCAAAGGCTATAAAATCATTCCCCATTTATCTAGAGATAATCTCAAGGATTTTCATCATGTATTGATGGTTAATTTACTATGTAAGTCACCTTTTCTGATGGGTTTTATGGTTTTTCTTAGATTTCCTTTCCTCCCTCTCTTGGGTTCATATATATAGTATTCAATGGATATATTAAAGGTTTATGAAGCCAATAATAGAAATATTTGAATTTGTAGAGGTTATGGTATGATACCTAATGCATGGATTTATAGATTCAACCTGGTTTTGTGGGGTTTTCTATGTTGTTATTCCTTTCATCCATAATCTTGGGGTAGGTGGCGTCACTCTCAACTACACTTTTTATAACATAAAGTTTTAATATCAAATTTATTTTATTTCATTAAAATGACTATTAATTTTCTATTCCTAGCATGATATAAATCCTATTTAGTGAATTCTAGTTAATTTTATGGTTCTGTTGAAATTGGTTGTGAAATTTTTATTATTTTATTTATATTAAACTGTTGATCATTAAATATGGCTTTGATGGATTTGAGAATTTTTTATCCACTAAAAGAATAGTTTTATTGAAATGGATTGAATTGTTAAATTTTAAATGGTTTGTTCAAAAATGGTTGGTCTGGTTTCATGTGAATTGAGTTAGATAAGGTTCTGAAGTAACCCCATAAAAATAATAGATAGATAAGGATAGGGAGTACCCTTTCCAAAACGGTTCACTATGTAATGACTTAGAGAAAGGACGACTCACCAAACATGAGTATTTGTAGTTTCACGGTTGCATTTATATTTGGATGCATGTTTGAATGTGTGGATCCGTGCAATGGTATGCCATTATTCCAAAAAGGATTGTGTAATATATTAATGCATTGTTTGGATATATTTCATTGACAAAAAAGTTGTTTCAAGACTGTTTTGATGTGATGTTTTTTCTATGATATAAATATTTTTCAATATCTCTATAAAAATTTGATTATATTAATGTTATAACATGATATATTATATTGCAATGAGTAGCAATATCATATGGGGAAAACATAAAATTATTCATTACTCACCCCTACTTAGAATCTTCACTGATTTTGGAGATGTTGTTTACCGAGACATTGGTAATGGTAATGAATTGCACTTATTTAGTGGTGATTCATGACACATTGGTTGTATTGCAGATTTTGATCATGCAGTATGTTGGTTGTTCTTGAATTATTTCTTGTAGTTTTATAGTTTTCATTATCTTTTCTTCCTTGGTATAGTTCTTCCTCAATATTTTCAGCATTCATTGTGGTACACTTGTTGTAGTTTGGTTTTGATATCAATGGTATAGACATGGGTTGTTTTAGAATTATATACTTCATCATGCAGTGGTTTATTTTCTATATTATGTTTGGTTGGTTTGTTTTTTTAATGGAAAATCACCCCCTAATTGTTTTGAATCACATGGTATTAATTACTAGCCATTGGCATCCTAGGGATGTTACCAAAGGGAAATTTGAAATTATACCTCGACTCAACCTAATGATAGTGGGCGGGATGTTACAAGAGGTATTGATATAGGTGGATCCATATTTCATTTTAGGATAAGTGGTATCATCTTGTTTTGTCCATTCCAAACATCTAGTATTAGTTTCTTTAATAATATTTCATCAGTTGTGTCTGTTTTAGAGTTGAAAATCCTTCAATGTTAGTCCATGATTTGGGATACTATAAAATATTAAGATTGTTGATACTTGAAATGTAGGGATTAAAAATTATGTACCTAAAATTTTATATGAAACATAAAGTCAATAGGGTTCTTGGTACATAATTGTTTTGAAGAAGCTTATAGGAATTGGAGTTTCATTATCATGGTTTTAGCTAATGGGACACACATGACATGCCATATAGAAATTAATTCCCTATAGGAGTGAAAATTTCATTTTGATAAATGATATATTATATTCTTCATAAATGATGATTTTAGAAAAATGTTGAAATTACAATCAAATTTGATATTTATATAAGGCTTGATATGTGTATTTTGAAGCTGGTTTGATTTTAAAAAATATTGGTGGAATTTTTGAAAAATGGTATAATGTTGAAAATTTTGAATTTTCAGAAAACATTATTGTGATAGTCATGATGAGTTATTATTTTAAATTCTTAAGCAGTAATTTTCAAGATTGTGTATTTTTTTTGTGTGTGTATAGAAAATAGAAACTAGTAGGCGTCCTAGAAACCAATCAGAATCGGCTACTATGAATTTAGTTTCAAATTATCCATAAGTAAACCAACAACAAGTTTAGGGTATCATTCATGATTTTCCCATTCTGTATTGAGTGAACATGATATATAGACCAATACAAGTGTATTATTTCACTTAGTTTCAGAACTAGAATCCACACATCTGTTTGGGTGATTCAGAACAAGTGAAATTTGATATGTGGGTGAATTGTATGAATTAAATATTTGATTTCTTAGGCTCACTAGTATTGTTGATGGATAAGTTGCAAATGTATTTGCTAGAGGATCCCACATGATAGAGGTGGTATTTATCAGTTCAATCGAAAAAAACCAAGACATTTCTTGGGAGGATTTAGCAAAATTATTGAAAAAATATTTCTTTCCACACACTTTAATAATTTCAATAATGTCGAACATCATCTGATTGATGAAGGAGAGCATTATAGTTAAATAATATTAAACTAAATATATAAATTCTGTTCACTTTGCACCAAAATTTTCTAATAGTTATTCTATGAAGGCACCCATTTTTTAATCAGGGATGAGTCAGGAGATTGAAATGATGATTTTTGGGCTCTATAAAGCGGATTTTACGGAGATGGGAAGTTGAGGGATGATGAAATAAAGGGATATATCAACAACTATGGGTGGAGGTAGCATGTAGATACATTCATTAAATGGAAGTAACTATGATTTTGTGAGAAATAGGAAGATGTACACCTATTTCTTACATATTGGGGTGTCTCTGAATCAGAATGAAGGATCGGTGAATCTCCCACAATGCACCAAGGGAAGGGATGGATGCTTCCAATGTGGATTGTTAGATCACATAAAGAGAGAATATACGACACCACCTAGAGGATGAACAAATTTCAACCCAATGGGGAATCTTAAGTTTTATTGTTGTAGTTTTCCGATGTCGAGGGTTCGAGACACTTCTCAGGGATCACTTACATTGTCTTATTTGATGAGAAGACATAATAAGAATGACTATCATTAGTAGGATAGATCTATATATTGTTATTCATGGGAGACTAGGAATCCTCACCAAGAGAAATATCAATAGGGAAATAAAGACCATTGTGTTGTGAGTAAGAATGTATACGAAGATTTGAATGTTAATGTGGATGACCAATATAGAACATCAATGGTGTGAGGAACAATTATTTTGAATACCAAAATTATGGGCTATTTTTTATATGTGGGTGTCCCATTATTTTATTTCTTCTTGTGTTGTTGATTTACTGGGTTTGGATGTTGAAATGGTGGATTCTATTTTAAAACATCAATCTCCTCTTAGTAAAAGATAATGTCGAGACCTTATGTGTATAGAATGTTATATAGATGTTAATGGAGTTGAGTTGATTTGGGATTTTTGTATTCTTGATATTGATTTCTATGAAATAACCATGGTAATGGATTGGTTGACAATTTTCAAGGCACACATCGATTGTTATACTAGAAAAAATTTCTTTACCAGAGATGATGGCATAAAGAATATTTGTAGAGGAAACTAGAATGTAATGATATGTGAAGCAGGCATCAGGGAAATAGTAGTTGGAATGATATCATACTAGTTGGAATCACAGACTTTTCCGTCATTGAAGTGATCACGAATATAAGTTTTCTGGTAGTTGTGGATCATTTCCTAGATGTTTTTTTTCGGAAAACATGTCAACTCTTCCAACTATAAGAGAATTGGAGTTTAAGAATAATCTCCACCAAGGGAATATTCCTATATCCCATCCATCATATATAATAATACTAAAATAGTTAAGGTAATTTAATGTATAGTTGTACGCTGTATAATGTAATGTCTTAATTTAGAGTAGCACATCTCCATGGGTAGCACAGGTCTTCTTTTTCAAGAAGGAGGATGTAACTCTTTGGTTTTGTATGAATTATCTAAAGCATAACCAAGTTATTATATATAATAGATATCCAATTCCACACATTGATGATCTATTTGATCAATGAAGTATAGCTATGTTATTTTCTAAAATATAATTTTGATCAGTATATCACCAACTACGGGTTATAAAGGATAATATTCCAAAACAAATAGGAATATATAAGGCCATTACGAGTATGTGGTAATTCTTTTCATTCATAAAAATGAATCACTAGACCTTATAGAATTCATGAATCATATATATCATAGAATTATATATTATTTTATGGGGTTGTTTGTGGATGTCATATTGGTGTATTCATAGACAATTTCTGAGTATGAACATCACTTGGTGATGGTGTTGGGAATTTTGATTGATGATCCTATGTATACTAAATTATCAAAGTTAAATTTTTGGGCATTGATGTGTGTTTCAAATTCCATTTTTTCTCTAACTGTGGTGTTTCTACAGATCTAGAAAATATATTATCTATTATTTGTTGGTAACTACTAAGGAATTTCTTCAAGATACGAAATTTATGTGGTCTAGATTGGTATTACCATTAATTGTTTCATGATTTATCATGACATTATTCACCTATGAAATCCTTTTAAAATAATAAAGTTTCATTTCAATGGAATGAGTAATTTCATAAGTATTTTTGTGAGTTTCATTTTCACCTCAAATCAGCATTGATCTTGATATTACAATAATCCAGAAAAGGGTATGTGGTATATTGTGAAGATACGAGATCTAGGTTGGAATTTTCTCTCATCCAGGGAGATCATATTGTTTCATAAGGCTCAAAATAGTTATTATTTCATATTAAGAACAACCCAATACATAATTTTATGTTAGTTACCATCAACCATTCTTTGAAAACATCACATAATTATTTATTTCATGAGAAATTTACAACGTTACGGATCATAAGTTCTTAAAACATATTTTCTCTCAAATATATTTGAACCTGACATAAGGTATATCGATGATGTACCTAGAAATGTTGGACATTGAATTTATTTATACACCAGGCAAGTAAAATTCAGTGGTAGATACATTAATGAGGAATTTATATTCATAGATGCACTAAGAGGCTTCAGAATAGTGGATGTTCATGTCGCTATTGCCAAAGTGGGATTAGAATGTGGTGAATGAGATGATGTTATAGTGTTCTTTGCAATTTATTTTGTTCCTTTTTTTGTGATTTTTAAATATGTATTAACTCATGGTTTGGAATGATTTTCTATTACTAGAAAACTAAATGGTGGGGAAACCATTTAGGGATGAAATCTTGAAGAGAGAACATTTTTTGGTTTGTAAATTGGATGTTCATACCTATGTATTTTTAGAAAAACAATATTCATGATTACCCCCATTCCTTATGGGTTTTACATACTCTAATATAGAATATTTGTAATACATTGAAAGCATAGGTTTGATGGGTCCGTTATAAAATGAAGTGGTGTGATTTATTGTTGAGATTCTTAAAATTTCAAAATGTTAATGTATAACATCATTGACCTATAAGAATGGTTAAGTCATTAATAATTACTATTTGGAAATGGGAATAGATAGATATGGATTTTTAAAAATGTATCCCAATAATGGTTTTGAAACATGATTCCATATTGGTGCTAGTGAATCGACTCACAATGTCATCCATTTTCACCATATTTTTAAATCACATAAGTTGAAGGACTTGTCCAAAATCAATATTAGACAACTTATAAATAGGCATTGAATACCAATTTGATAGTTTTAGAAAAATATAGGAGGTTTATTTCTCATTTCATGAAATATATACAACAATCCCTTGGGTGTTAGTTGACTATGAGTAAGACTTATAACCCTCAGACATATGTAGAATCTGAAAGGATGATGAAAATGTTTTAAGAAATTTTGCAGGTTTTGTGGTTGATTTTAGTGGCCCATGGGAGGAGAATATACCATTATTGTAGTTATTATATAAAAACAATCATTATGCTTGAATATATATGGATACTTTTGAAGAATTTTATGGGTGTTGTTTCCATTCTCTATTTTTTGGGTGGAAACAGGTTAGAATTCATAGGTTTGCCTAGCCTTGTCTAAGACAAAGTGGGTAAGATTCTATTGATCATGAAAAGGATGGTTATGGCTCTGAGTCATCAGAAATCAAGTATTTACCATTATATTATTGTCACTGTTTTTCGATGTTATTGTTCATGTTTTTTTATAATCACTCCAATTCTTGAGAATCATTGTTTTGGGAAGTAGTTAGATACATATCTTCTATACATAGGTCATTTTGAGATTCAAGGATAGGTTGGAGATGTGGTATACATGACGTATTTTCCATCATGGTTTACTAAATTGCATAATTTGATTCATCTATCATAGTTGAAAATTTATCCGCTAGATCACGACCATGTGATTAGATGGGATCATGTTTACCTATAGTCATATGCTTCGTTGGTTCACATACTTGTATATATTGTGGATAGGAAAGAGGATATTTGTACTGGGAAAATCATCAGTTGTGTGAGGGTTTTGGGGAAACAAGGTCTAATATAGGAAGATACATGTGCTCATAAGAAATAAATCATTAAGAAGTGGCCCATGTTACATTGGTACAAAAGAGGTTTTATACTTATTAGATGAAAAGGCCAATTTTTGGGAGAATGTAGTACCCATAGATTCAACTATGTAACCCTTAACTTATGTATTTTATGTATATAAATTGTTCAGATGATGTCTGGAAGAGTTTTAAAAGATTTTGGAATTTTGATGGATCTTTTCTACTAGAGAGGAGGTCGAGCACATTTTTTGAAAATTGTGCATCTTCTATAGGATACCATGCACAATGAGACATGGGTTAATGAGAAGACACACTAGTAGGAAACCAGATTGTAAAATCTATATGACCACCTAGAAAAACTGTAAAAAGAAGGATAAAGAGGTTTTTCATTATTATAACATGTTTTTTCTAACTAGAGGTCCAACCAGGTGATATGCTTCTTAAGGCAGATGCTGGAATATGTTTACCAAACAGTTTTCCTAACATTGTGTCAAACCACAAATTGTTGAAAAAACAAGCCTAAAAATTGGATTTGTGTCATGATTAACTTTAAACCCCATTTTTTACCAATTTTAGACTTAACTCATGATTTTTTCCTTAAAAAGGACATGTAATATTTTTCCACTAATCCATATCCTATCCTTAGTATTTTCTTGGTGCATCGATGGAAGAATCCCTTGGTATGTATCATTTTGTGGTATTTTTTTCATTGTATTTTAAGATCTAATTTCCTTCTCCTCTTATTTTTCATAGATCTAGATTGTTGTGGATATGAAATAAAATTTTTATGCCAATTATGGTTATATTTTTCCTTTATGGTATTATTGGGAGAGATATAAGGTGGGTTTTGTATATTCAACTCGGCTTTGTGGGTGTTTTCACGATAATATTCATTTTCACCACAATTCAAAAGGAATGTGGTTACACTCTCAACTCCTATATTAATAACATCAAAGATTATATTCAAATTTATTTAATTACCTAAAATTTACTGTGAAATTGTGTGAAAATAATGGTTGAAACCCTCTTTAGTGATGGATTGGGGATTTTATGTTTTGTGGGTATGGGTTGTGCACTTTGAATTGTTTTATTCATTTTAATATATTGATTTTCAAATATGGATTTTTTAGATTTGGGAAATTTATAGGATAATATGTTTTCAATAAAATATTTGTTTTACTGAAATAGATTGAATTGTTTTATTCAAAATGCTTTTGGAATAATCGGTTGAAAAGTCTTCATGTTTATTATGATGGAAAATGGCATGAAGTACCCCCATCAAAATAATGGGATGGATAAGTATGTTGACTACCTACATAAAACAGGTTCACTATGTGATAAATTAGTGAAAGTATGGCTCACCGCTTGTGAGTATAGGGAAGCACATGGTTTCCGGCATGTTTCGATGTGTGAATGCGTTGAATGGAAAAACATTACTCCATATGGGAATGAGAAATAGTTGGAAGTATTGTTTTATTTTGTTCCATGGAATGTAGTTTTTTTTGGGAAGTTATTTTTATGCGATTTTTTTTGCGTTTGATATAGAATGTTTTCAATTATTTATATAATTTTTTTATTTAAATGTGCTATTAAGATCTATCCTAGTGGCATGAGTATTGAATTCATTTGGGGAAAATCTATTAAGATCATTACTCACCCCAACTTTGTCCCTTTGGTGCTTTTATAGATGATGTTTATTGTGACACAAGTAATGGTATTGAATATAACATCTTTAGTGGTTCTTAATGAAAGATTGGATTTATTGTGGATCTGGAGCATGAAGTTTGTTTGGAGTTGTAGAGTTACTTCTGGGAGTCTTTGAGTTTTGTTATTCATATCTTTCTCTATATACATATATTGATATTCTTAGTCTTTCTCCATGGTACAGTAGTGGTAGTTTAGTTTTCATATCTATGGTATTTATTTATGTTGTTATAAATTTTTATTATACATCATATATTGGTTGTTTTTCTATTGTGTTATTGGTTGGGTTGTTTTATTTTAAAAGTGTAAATTATCCTTTTATTGTTTTCAAGCCCTTGATATTTATTGGCAGCTTTGGGAATCCCGAGGATGTCACTTCAGGCCATGTATCAATTCCACCTCCACTCAAATCAATGAGGAGTGGTGGGAAGTTATAATATGTATCACTATATATAGTAAATTAAGTCTGAATTTTATATATAAGGGCATTAAAAATATGGTCATTGAAAATAATATAATTCCATAATATTAATTTTATATGAATGTATAAAATAGGTAAATTAATGTTTCAAAATTTCTAGTGTGTATTTCAAAATACAGAAAACAAATAATAAAAAAATATTTATCTATTTAAGAAGAAAATATAAAATTAAGATATTTATGTACAGAAATGATTTGATATATGTTAGATATTTATATTATTATTACTATAAAATGGTTTGGGGTATTTATAAATTTCAAATAGGTTTTAAAAAACCATTCTATTGGTAAAATTTAGTACTTGTAAGATAAATAATTAATTTCAAGTGGATGTGATTATGTAAAATTGCTTTTAAATGTAGAGGTAAATTATAATGAACTATTTTTTAATGTATTGTGTGTTTTTTAGAATAAATGAAAGTGATAAAATATTAAGGCAAAATATAATGTGATATTTCAATAAAAATTATTTAATATATATTATTTAATTTTAATTTATATGAATTATGATTTAGATTACATATTATTTTAAAATTCTTTTTTTATTAAAATAAATTTTCAATGTATTGGGTGTACATTTAAAAGAATAATTCTCATATTTAGTAAATAACAAATATTAAAAAAATAAATACATTTTTAGACATAAATTTTTATTATAAAATACAAGTCGGTTTAAATTATTAAAAGAAATCGGTAATCTCTATGGTAAATAATAATTCTAGGTAAAAGATGAAAAAGGTGGTAAAAGGAAATAATTTAATGTGGCTCAAAATTTTAAAAATTAAATTGATTATTGTGAACTCTAGAAGTTATTTTTTTAGGTGTGGAATTTAATATTAAATATCCTACAATAATTTCCAAACCCAACATACCTAACTCCCAGGTGATTTTATATATAACTTTCACATAACTTATGCTTCCAAAAACAATTAAGCTTCATTTTTACCAATTAAAGAATCTTACACAAACTCTACAATCCATTCAAGTCCATAATAACCATCTTTAATAGACACAAATATTTATATCACCAAAATAATTCATAGACATTTTTAAGTTCTTAGATCCCAGAGAATGTTAAATCCTTTATTCTAATGAATCCCATGTCAAGAAGGATAAAAATAATCAACACACCAATTTGTTCAAAATATTTTTCCATTAAATCCACATATTGAATAATTCTAAATATAATACCCAACTATAATGATGTAATATTAAAAAATTATAATTCTATTTTGGTGATACTAAAAAATATATAACTATTAACTCTTACACATTCTCTAGTGTGGAATGTTCTTCTTCGGGTTAGTCTGACCATCCAACTGAATAATAATATGACATTACAATTTTTATCATCTTGAAAGTGTATCATCAAATTAATAAAAATAATGTATGTTATTAAAGTGTAATTTTTTATTAATATAATATTAGGTTCAGTTTCCATAAATCCCATTATATGTCCCATATACCAACCATATGTTGGATTGAATTCCCTTCTTGCATCATGTCTGCATAACCACATGCATGTATTTCCTGTGTCAGTGCCCCCTTATTGTCCTGAAGGACCATTTCCCCAAAAAACCATTCAGTATGTATAATAGAATGAATAAATTTTTGAAAAATAATAATTACACTACCATCATTAATTATTTTTATGAATTTTTTTGATGAATTGTTTTCTACATCTCCATTACAAAACATTTATGAAAAAAGAAAAATTAATAACATATGATGTTGAAAATAAATAATCACTAACTAGTATATGTGTAATGAATGATCATAATAAAATATTAGAAATGGAAATATATAGAAATAAGGTTTAATAATATGTTAATTGTTTTATTAAATATGATTTTAAATAGAATCCATGGACGTTTTGAGTAATGGTATGGTTTTTATCATATTGATTTTATATCTTTGAGATGTATTTTGTATTAAAAAACATCATTATTATTGTAATTAACATACTACCACAAGAATTTATTATACCATATATTTCATTTTATTCAGGTAATTTACAGATCTATAACGTTAAATTATTTTAATTTTTTTTATTCAGAAGTATCCAATGGTGAAAATGTTTTCAATCCAATCTCACTTTTAATTATAGATTATTTTTTGTATAAATTAAAAAATTGTAAAATTTAACATTATTCTCTCTATGATCACCTAATATTTCTAATCATAAGTGTATTAAATTTTTTACATGTCTACGGATAATTTTACTTCTCTTAGGTTTATAATTTACACATTCTGATTCTTTTAAAAGATTGAGACCTTATATATTCTTTTCGGTTGAGAATATTTATAACTCATGTACATATTCTAAATATTTGTTTATAAATGTTATTATATCAACATATATGATTTAAAATTTATTTTTTTAACTCAATTTATTTTTTTCAAATAAATATTCTTTTAGCATTTTCATATGGATATTTTCTATTTATAATGAAATTAATTTCAATGGATTGAAATGAATATTAAAATTTAAAAAAATTAGACATGAATTAATTTTCAAATATATAAATAGAATAAAAAATGTAACATGCCTAAATATTAAATCATATAAGATTAATTTATAATACATATCATTATGAACCACTCTAATTTTTTTTTATATATCTAGATTCATGAAAACATAAACTACAAGTACATAATAGATGAACATCATAACCCACATTATTATTAAAAACTAGTACCCTTAATAGAAATATTTTTCTTCAAAAATTCAAAATATACTTGAGAAATAGAAGAATAATAATACTGGGTGAGACTAGATTCACCTAAAGAGTATATATGAGACATACAATCAATAATCATATATATGAATATCCTGAGCATAAGGGTGTGAGAAAATGATCATAATATTTTAATTTTAGACCAACCAATTCATAAAAACCATAGTCATTGAAAAAATCACGGAATTTTATAACAAATTAGTCATAGAGGAAACAAATAACATGATATATGATAGAAAAATATTTTTATTAGTTTGTATCAATAAATAGTTTCATAATGAGGGGCATAATAAAAATCAAATTAATCTCATGTCAACGACACCCAACAAGGCATTCGATCCACATTAGTTTTTGAATAACCACACATATACCATATTTTAGATTGCGATAACCTCTAATAAACCATCTCTTTGGCATGATATAACCACCCATATTCACTATTTCGGGATTTAGATAACCCCTAATGTTTTCTTTAAGATCATAAAACAATAATCTTTACCCAATTCATTGGAGGGATATAACAGACCCACCCATCAAATGATCATAATCCATTCATATAAATTAAAAATTATCTTGAAGAAATACATAATTAAATGAAATCATAATCCATTGAGATGAGAACTATTTCTCTCAATATTTCATCATCATAATAATAAACTATTCAGGTAATGATTAATGATGGTAACATTTTATAATATCCCTAGTAAAGAATATGAAACCTAAAAGGTTCATTTTATTGTTTAAAAATACCTTTAAAATCACTAAAATATTCGCGAGAAAAATAATCTATTCATTCTGAAATAAATTATATGAATGATAATATTATCCAAGATATTATGAAAACTTTTTATTAAAATAAACTGTGAAAAGTTTTAATTTATTATTCAATGAAAAGAGTAATCACAATGGTTGTAAATTCTTTTCATGTGGTGTATGTTAAAACAAAAATTTCTTTCACATTTTTGGTAAAAATTTCAAATTAAATGTTTTATAAAATGACAAAATGATTCATTTAACAAAATGTTATAGAATTATAATCAATGGTGAACATGAATTTAAAAAATTAATGGTGGATTTTAAAAACATTATTTAAATCATTTTAATTAAAATATTGATATAGAACAAAAATATTGTTGACTAGAAATTGAAATAAAGTTAGTTTTCCATAAAAAATAATTCTGTATCATGAGTTATTATAGAGAGTAAAATTATTGAAAACCATTTAATATATAGAAATAAACATATGATAAAAAAATAAATTTTATTTTATATATTTAGTTTATATAATTTCATTAATGGAAATGTAATCATAAGTAATCATGGAAAATATGAAAGTGTTACCTAAAAACCTTAACTCAAGTTTCTCATGATTAATAAGCACAATAAAGTCCTATATAATAAACATAAATGTATTATTCTTTTATAATACAAAAATATTCACACATATAATATGATACATGGCATTCTTAAAAAATCACAATATATTTTCATTCACAAACATTCATTTTCATCATCAATTCACATGTCATCATCTTTGTTTTTTAAATATTATTAGTTTGAAAGTTATCATCCTTCGAAATTGATCGAGGATAATTATGACTTATAAATTTAATAAAAAGATAAATTCAATATAATTAAATTATATAAATATTTAAAATAGTTCATATAATACAGTGATGAAAATGTAATTACATCACTATGTAAATATGGTTTTCTTTACATACACATGAGTGATGTTTCCATTTTTTAATTGATGGGAGAAAAGGAAGGAAAATAATAAATAATATTTATAGATTCAATCTTATATCATAAATGACATTACTATGCAATAAATATATCAAACCAAGCCACCATTAATGCTTCTTATAGAAAACTATTAATATCTCTATGTGGAGATGGTTTTCGAGACACAGGCACGTATGACATTTTCATCTCCAATTTGATTGAGAATATGCGTTAAATTGTTATGTAATCATCGTAATAACATCTAAGTATGTAAGTGATATTGGATTCATCATGTTGTAATTTATACAATAGGTTTATAGAAATTATATTAATAAATAAAATTTAAAATGTTTATATAAGTTTTATACTTATTATTTTAGAATCCTCCATTAACATAAGTCTTAAATATTGAAATATATTTGAACATATATAAGTCATGGATTGTTTGAGAGACCGCCATTAGAATAGACCATGTATTATAGTATTGTTGTTATGAATATTCTATGTTTTTTAATATATATTTTATCATATATAAGTCAAATATTGTTATAATAATTTATAGAAACAATTTCCCTTTTATAATTGGGGGGAGGGACAGTTATTGAATTTGTCTAATGTGTTTGATAATATAATTCCACATTCTAGAGATAATCAATTAAAATTTCAATGAATTAGAATTTAGGATAATATAATAATGGATTATCATCAATAAAAAATATTTTCCCATGTTTAGGATTCAGTAATACCCATATGACTTAGTTTAATACTCCCAATAAACTCATTATAACATCAACCCTTCTAAAAAATATTTTTTGTTTTTACAATTAATTATTACCAAAAAATAAGTTTCAAATATTATATTATATTAATTATACAACCTCCAAATATATAATATATTTTATAAGATTAAATTTCTATTTTTTTGAAGTTTATATTTTAAATATTCTTAAAAATTAAATACACACTTGTTAGAAAAAATTCATATTGAGTATAAAATTTTATTTGCTTCCATTCCTTAAACTATAGAAAAAATTAATGTCAAAATAATAGATAGAATATATAAAGCAAAAAATAAATTAATATAGTTTATAAATATATTTTTTTAATTTATTAATTTCAAAATACATTGTCTGTATAAAAACTATTTTGAGAAAATGTTGGTTTTTAAGAAGAAAAATGAACACACATGGAAATAATGTAAAATATTGATTATAACATAGTTAATTGAATTATTTAGTTAAAAGATTAATTATGTTATATTTATTAAATTATTACCATACTAATACCTTTTAAATTTCAATATTTAATAAAATAAAATAATAGTTATAGAAAAATAAATATTTTCATTATTAACAGAAAAATAAATCTTCATAGAAAAATCCTAATATTTCACAATAGAGTAATATGAACATTATGATTGGAATAAAAATTTGTAACCTACAATTTCTACAAATTTTTTTATGTAATTATAATTTCCATGCACCAATATCACTAAACTCTTATTTTGAAGAAAACATATTTTCTATAAAGAAGGAGACACTATTGTACCGGAGTCAAATATGAAATTAAAATACAATTTTGATATATAATAGTGGGTTGAACCACAGTCAAATATGACAGTTAAATTTCTAAATATGATATTATGTTTATATTTCTTCAGATCATTATCATGCCCCAACATTGTAATAGTGAACTCTTGATATTTCATTTTCTATAAAGGTTTTAGAGGTTTCTCGCAATTAAGATCATCTTTACACCTTGTATTAAAAAATGGTTTGAATAATTCCCATAATCCTATTTTTTGAATCATTGGAGTGTGGATTGAAAATTATAGGGAGATTTATCTCTATCAATATAATTACGTATCTTTATACCCTTACATTATCTTTTTATTGAATAAGGACCATCATTTCACGAATATACAAATTTACTAGTCCCATTATGAAAATTTCATCTATGTTTCCTTTTTCACTACTGGTGTAAAGGAAGAATCATCTTCATCCCACTATTGTTTCTATTATTTTCATTTATTAGAAATTTTGTCCTTCATTTTTTATAATTACCATGAAGTTTATGGGTGAATTTTTTCCTTTTCTATCATGTTTTACCATCCAAAACATTCCTCATTTCCACTAATGTATCTTATGGATAACAACCTTCATATATATATCTATGCGACTATAGAATAAATCATTATTTAATTAAGTTTTAATGATAGTAAAACATTCAAATATAAAAAGTGTTGTAAAATTTGGGTCTAACATACTAATAGATTCATCACTACTCTTAATTAAATGATGTAATTCATTACCTATTTAAATAAATATTATATGATAAATGTACTCATTGAAAAATAATCTCAATATTTCATCCCAATTAATGTATTTATTTCATCCATGTTATCATATATTCTTAATAAGAGTACACCCTTAATTTTTATCTCTATCCAAATGATAAGTTTCTAAAATACCTTTTTTATTTTACACTCACTAGAGAATAAAATATATCCTTTTAGTGGTACTGGTCAATTTTTTAACAATTAGTTGATCAATAAATCCACTAAATGGGGGATTATTTTTTATAATGAGAGATTCTATTAAATTTTTTTCCATCCTTTTACTATTTGGAAACTCAATATGATTCATGGTTTGAGAATATGGTAGAAAAATATAAAAAAAGATTTTTAATTCAATATCCCTCAGCATTTAGTTTCCCTGGATGGGAATCATTTCATTTTCTATCACATTCAGTGTTGATAGAGTTTCCTTGAGTTCAATACATTCACCTAAAACAAAAGACATAGTATGAGAAAAACTATTTCTACTGTGAATTCAAATAATCTTGATAATAATTTATATTTTTGTCAAAATATTGACATAGTATTTCAAAATACATTGCATTATCCTTCTTCGTCCAATATCATTATCTACATAAATACATTATAATGGTTCATAAATGTAATTTTAATTAATCCAAGCAAGTCCTTAGGATATTCAATCAATGTTTGTGGTCATATACCCAATCACCATGAACCAATAACAAACAAGTTAACCATTAATCCTCCACATTCAATGTGGTATCCACTAGGAATACAAACTCCACAACAATATCCTTATGATTTTATCTATACATGGATGTAATTTCTACGAAAAAACCCAGTATTTACCATTACAGTGTAAAATATCCTATAATTTTGAATATCCAAATGGTTCTCACAAATTATATTTTATCCTAGATTAAAAAAAACTAATCCTTCCTTCATACCAAATATATAAAAACTATAATTATGTACATAAATACTATGTATTGTTAGATGAAAATTCAATAAATACAAATATGGTAAATGATAGAATAATAAATTATTTGTATCTTTTGAAACATGGATACATAAAACACTGGACAATAAAATGTCAACATCATTCCCAACATAATTCTTCACAACTAGACCACTTAATAGAAAGTTTGAGATATGATACCTAGTTTGGTTAATATGAGATATATTGCTTATCATATGTCATATTTTCATGAGCATAAGTGTATGAGACATAGATATTTTCATTTTAATATCATTTATGAAAATTTATAAAATCATGATAGATGAAAAAAATAATGGTATTTCATAATACATGAATAATAAAAGAATAAAATAATATATTCCACTTTAGGATGAAATCTAATAATATCATATCTTAAAATATAATCATTTTAACACCAAATGTTTTATTAATTCTTTGAAATAAATTTCATTTATTCAATATCTTTTTATTGGCCCTCACATGTTTTAGTGAAACTTGAAAAACTAATAATAATATTATTTTGACGTGAAAATTAATACCAATACCAAATAACATGGAGGAATGAATAGAAATAGAAAATAAAAATAATTAGTTATAAATTTTTATAATAACAAATGATATCGATTAAAAAGTACTTACTTTTTAGAAAAGTCATTATATGCTTTGAAAAATACTTTTTTTCTCAAGAAATAAATTTTCATTACGTTTTGTAAACAAATTATAAAACAATTATAAATTTAATAAAAAAATGGAATTAATTTTTCAAGCTAAATGTGTCAATGATCTCTTAGGGTGGGTTTATTGGAATTTTCAAAAATGAGTACTTTTTCAATGATGATTGAATTAAACAATTTGTTGTGGAAAACTAAATTTTCATTTAATGAATTTATAAGGATCAATTTTTTAAAAAAAATGATCAAAAATTATAATTTTACCAATAATATTATTATTAATCAATTATAGTTAATTTTAATTAATTTCAAAAAAATATTTGATATAAAATCCTTTAATACATTTGAATGTTTTTCTCTTTAAAAAATAACTTTTTCTTCACCCATGTGGGTTTAATTTTAAATTATATTTTTTCACATTACTGAATGGAAAATAGAAAAATTAATTTCATATTTTTTTTCAATATAAAAATTATTATAAAATTTCATCTACATATATTTTTATTAAAGTGAATTGGAAATGTAGTAAATATTATTTAAGCTGCTTAAGGGAAAATGGGTTTATAGGGGGTCAAATTAATAATAGAAGTTCTAAATGACTATGAATCTATAAAAAACCCATGTTATCTCAATATTTAGACATTTTAACCTTTAATGTGGGATAATGACCAATTCATGAGACTTTTATCATGTGGAAAAAAGTCATTTCACTTTATTCATTTCAAAAATGTTGTGTTTTTCCTCTCCCCAGCGTATAAAAGGAACCCAACTTCACTCACATCTTCAGACTTATTGGAAAATTTTGCTAAAATAATACATCCCATATATTATCCATAATTATGCAACCACAACATTGAGTCCATATGTTAAATGTAATACCCTCAAATTAATCATTTATGTATAAACCTAAAGACGATATTCAAAGATGAAGTAAAATTATTAAACATGTGTTTTGTTTTATTTATTATTACAACTCACTAAATTAAAATTAAAAAATGATAATATAATAACAAAAGTATATTACATGTTATAATATGTTATTTTTTTAATTTCATGATCTAAATATTTCTCCTCTTCTAAGAAATGGGAAATGAAACGGTTGATCATCTGTACGATGGATTACAGCCTCACGAAGTGATATTATTAATTTTGAATATAAAAATTATAGTGAAAGATATAATTATGGATTTAATGTTTATATATTATATTGGTTATATTATTATTCATATTTAAATATAATATCATGTATACCACCTTACATTCCATTCCGTAGGAACACATTAATGTCGCTCATCTGTACGATGAACTATTGACCCGTAAAGTGATGTGATTTTTTTTCACTTACACTATATATTGAACGTAATATGGTTAAATATTAAAAATATATGTGATATATAAGATACAAAGGGATTCAATAAAGGTAATAAACTATTTCAATTCCTTTAATTTCATCTTTAGAAAAATGGAAACAACATTAATGCATACTTATGACATACTTTCTCCATGAAGATTGTAATTAAATTTTTATATTTAATTTAGATATATTATTATAAGTACATATATAATGAATATATATGATAGTAATATCATATTTAAAATTCTTTTTATCATGTATCTAACATCAGAATGACTATTATGAAGATACCAAACCAAAACAAAATTGAAAAAGAAAAATATTCATACCCGGAATATGATTTTAACAAGTAAATGTTAATAAAAAAAGTTGTAAAAGGTCAAAAGTATGTCATAAATGGTATGATAAATATGTGTATGGGTCCATAAGAAATTATTGCAAACCTATATTTATTATTTTTGATGTTCAAAAGTTTACACATGAATTTGAGACATAAGTTATCTGATTTTTGCCTCAATTTTCCTTCTTTAGGATATAAGTTATGTTATAAACATGTATTATTTTATAAACAGTATATATTTAAAAATTGACATTTTATATCATTAGTATACTTATATTAATTATATTTAACGATTAATTTTATTGAATTCATTATTGTGTCTTATAATTCAAAAGATTACCAAAGAGGTAATGGATTTATATATCTCTTATATTTTTGTGGGACATATGAAATATCCAAAAATATTTATTTTTTATTGTTTATATACATAAAAAGATTTTATTTCGTGATTAATATCATATAAATTATGGGATATGCATTTCCTTGTTATTTTCCCCCTTTCATGGGGATTTTGATTGTAAATTTACCAATATGGAAAGGTTTGATTTTAAAATTTCATTTCCTCTCCGGATTGTATATCAATATGATTTCGAAGTTAAATTATTATAATATATTTCTCATGGACATCAGTAATTATCTTATCCTATTATTTTTATATTATAATACATATTATCGCATCATTTTCTTCTCATTATATAATGAATAATAGAAAATAAATTTTTTAAATAAATCAATCTTTATTTCTATCTTCAGAAAAAAATACTTTTTATTCCATATAATTATTATATAAAAACGTTTTTAGTAATGTTTTAATAATCCTATATAATTTTTAATGACATTTCTACCATTTTGGTCTTTCACAAAAAAAGAATATTCAGGTCATTTTCCAAGAATGCCCCCATTGGATTGTACCAAAAAAATTTGAAAGCGATGTTTGTTTAAACAAGTACGACATGAATGGAATTTACCATAGTCATGAATACACAATGTTTTAAAGATTAAATTATATTATTAATGTTTTAATTTCAAATAAAAATATTTTCATAATGTTTTAGGAACTGTTTTTATAAAAAATTAAACATTCAAAGCGAATGGGTCATTTTCTTCAACAAATATTACATGTGAAATTTTAAAATAATTTTCCGTATAAGATGTCATAATTTCATTTTACTTATGTTTTAAAGGGGATATGATAAAATTGTACCATACATATTCACTATTTGGACGTTTTATGCCTATAATGATATGATTATTAGGACACTAATTCATTTTATACGAGTTATGTTATAATTAACTGATGAAATGTCAATGAATTTCATTTAATTTACATGGGTTATGCTATGATGATTTTTTTAAAAAAAAATTCTTTTTATGGGTTATGAAGTATTTTTGGTTTTATTATTATTAGGAACATAAATGTATGGATTATGTGATAGTGGATATATATCTCACTCAAATTAATTATGTAATTATTAATGTCATATGAGCCCAAAGGGTACACGAAAGGTTATCCCAATCCAGAAAGATAGAACACGAGAGGTTATCCCAATCCCAAAAGAGGATACACATAATGTAATTCAAAAACCAAATTAGGTACACATTTGTTATTCCCAGGACAAAAATGTTATGAATTATTTGATGGACAACCTCAACATAAGTTTTCTTATTCATATGTGTTCCACAATTTTAAGACTTATTCAATTGTTATTCTTTCATAAGTCTTTCTCAATGGTTATATTAAGAATCATATTTTAGGAAATTATATGATTTATTACATGGATCATTTTTTATGATATATTATATTCATGGTATGGTTTTTCAATTTTATTCCCATGTGATTATACAATTGTATTCATGTGTTGTTATTATCTCCAAGGTTTACCCTTACCGATCATCTGAGCTCACCATTTCTATTGATTACTTTTCCTACATTATTAAAAAAATGTATAATTTAGAATTAGTCTGAGATGAGTTCTATATATGATTAAATTATTGGGAAAATATATATTCCACCTATGAACAAGATTTTTATGGGTTATTGTCCCAAATTCACTATAAATAAGTCATTATCGAATGGATCGTTGTGTTATTCAATAATTATTCATTTATGAAGATGTAATGTTTTTATATGATATTTCATGGTCATTATAGGATATATCAATGAAAATTTTTAGTTAAAAATTGAAATTATGATGATAAAACATTATTTATATCCATAGGTATATATCAAAGGTTTTTTATATGATAATTTAAAAGATGATTATAAGTATATTAAAATCTTCTCAAATCTTGGTGATGGATAGAGAGAGTTATTTCTAAGATGTTTCATCCCATTATGAATAATACATGTTGATGTGGTTTTAGAATAGATGTTCCAAAGGGTAATAACCTCATTAAAGGAATTTCAACCTCCACATGGTCATTACTTGGTATATAAAAACGGGCTTTATTGCACACTTCGTTTGACAATCCATGGGGTTATGATTTAGAAATTAAAAAAACATTATAAATCATAATAAATGATTTGAATAAAGATAATGAGTGATAAAAATTAAACAGAAAGTATTTTAGATTATAATAAGGTGTCCTTATTTAGATATCAGAAAGGATTTTTTATGACTATGTGTTTTCAACTATGATTAGTGTTGCTCATACTATGTTTTTTGGTTTTAGTGAATGGTTGGAAATTGGAGTTACTGGGTTAACATTTAATGTGATATAGAATGTGTTGAGGGGAATCTGATTATCCACTGGAATAATCTTATATTCATTTTGAATTTATATATTTTTCATGTGCCTTGTTATTCATAAATACCATTTTAGTGCATTTACACTTTGAACATCATTTCACGTCATGATTTCCATTCTTTCTTAAAATACACTATTACATGGTACATTTGTGAGAAAAATTTACAATAGACAATTGCCTTGATTTAAATTTCATATTTAATTTTCAGGTTTATCATTACATTAGTAACAATTCATACTTTTGGTGCACTTGATGATTCAAATTGGAAGACCACCAAAGTGGGCCTTGAACCAACAACATTCTGGGCGAAGTGAGCTACACAGCATCCCAATACAATTACTCTAGCGGACAGGTTTTAATCCCAAAGTGTCTCAAACATTAGTTGGAGATAGAATAAAACATGGGTAACATTTCATTCAAGAGTGGCCCAAGATAATTATAATGTTGTAATGAGTTCAAGGTGGCCCAAGTTGATGATTCAATTCTAGGCCAGATTCCTCGGCCCAGAAAAATAGCCCACCATTTAATTCATATCTCGCAAACCACAAAGTATTTTTGGCATAACCTTTACAGTCTATTAGGGAAAATCCGGGGCTTCATTTACATATTCTATGTCCCAATCCAATTCGGCCTTCTTGAAGGTGTATTCAGAACTTCTTTTTGGTGGATGAAATATGGCCCCCACTTCGAGGAAAAAGTTGAAAGGTCTCCTCTACATTAAATTTCCACCCACCATTCCCCAACACAATTAATTAAATGCACATGGGATGATCGGTTATCGGCCAAATACTTCCAAAATTCCTATTTAAGGCAGTAGTGGTGGAGTATTTGGAGGTTCTTGGACTTTTACTTTCACTATAATGTTGTTATGCCCAATTGCATTTGTAACGTTCTTCTTTCACATGTAAGTCGTTTGAATCACCTTAGTTTTCAATAAAAGTTCTTCTTCTTCTCTTTTTGTGGTCATATTCTTTTCACATTGATACCTTTTCCACAAGTTGTGATCTTATTCACACCAGAACTTGTTAATTTTTTCACAAAACAGTGGAGTGATCGTTTCATTGTTTTATTTTTCTTCTTCAATCCTGCTTCCTTAAGTCGACTTCCCGCTTCCATTTGTTGAATAGAATAAATCGAGGGATTACCCCTTAAGGGTTGATCCTAGGGAGTTTCATGGAGTGTATTGGATGTTATTTAATGTGCTTAAATTCATAATCATTTCATTATTTTAAGATTTCCATTTGATGATTTATTTTCTTCCTCGTCTTCGCCAACTTTAACAAGGAAACATTTAGAGTGATAGTGCGATCCAATTCCTTGGAGTGATCAATAAATTGATCCTACAAGTTCATTGGTGATTAGGCTTGGAATTGTGTTGGGATTAAATTGGTGAATGATGTTGTGGAATTATTTTATTTTGTGGATGCATCCTGAACTACTAAAATGAAACGTTATAAGAAAATAAATACTTTCAATCAAACCCTAGTAACAACTTATGATCAACTCTTCTCCGTTAATTGTTTTAGACTAAGTAATAGTTTGTTTTAATTTATTTTCTATAAATTAAATCAGTAGTTATTCAAATCAAATAAATCTGAATAGTTGGCCACTTCATAGACAAATCCTTCCAAAATCAGAGTGTATTAGGTTCCTTCTTCGGTCCCTGTGGATTTGACACCTACCTGAACTACAACGACCGCATACATATAGGGTAAATTTTCACATCAACCAAATTCTAGTGCAATTTTCAGGGACCCATGTAATTTATCTTACACATCATCATCCTTTTCTCACCCCATGTTCTCTATTCTCACCCCCATCTCTCTTATCTTTTCCCCATTTATGTTTGTGTGTGTCCTGAGAATCTAGAATTCAATAATCTGTCTTCTCCAATGGATTATCTTCCAAATCAACATGTCACAAATGCATACAGGAATCAAATTCAAATTCAATATTGGGAAGCCGCTAAATTAGAAAATTTCTTTGATCAACCCTTGATGAATTACCACACACCTGATGACAGGTACAATCATTGGTAAGATTAATATTTAAACGATAAATTTCAAGCCCTCTCAAGGATGGCTGAAGAGATGAATCTTGGAGAATTCCATGATGATCAACCACATAAAAATTCTATTCCTCAAAAACTGATTGAAAATTTGTGTAATCAAATGGATATAATGAGTTCCAAGGTATCATCTTTGATATTAGAACTACAACCCATTAATACTTGTTAGGAACTCATCCCTACACCAATTGTACCTTCCAAAGCCTTATGTGGAGTGTCTAGTTTCCCAAAAACCCCTCATTAATTTATTGAAGAACCGACCATTAGATTTGGGGTAGGGGAATTGAATCAATAAATTTTTGAAGGGTCTTTAAATCAGGAGGAAATTGATTTCATGTATTTACAATAGGAAAATTTGATATCAAGGATTGAGTCTCCTATGTATAACTCTATTGAAAATTTTTCAAAAACACATATCACTGGACCATTGAGAGAAATTAAAAACATTGAGTCCATAACCATTCCTGAAACTAATCTCTCCAATTTGGTGGTTGAATCATCTATTCTAATGGAACCAATTTTGATGAGAAGTTTGGAAAATGAAACTAATTTGGATTCAAAATCTCAACATGTGTTTGATTCTCCTACACAACCCAATATCAAAATTATTATCCTTCCTTCCCACCCAATTATACCTTCATAAGTAATGATCAAAATCATTCAATTGGAATTCATTCTTCTCTTGAAACCAGAAAAGTTGGAATGGTCATTGATTTCTTAGGAAGGACTACAGAGGAATCTAGATAAACCATTTATGATATTCCAGTGATTTTTTCACTCATTGTAGAACATAGGTTTGTACATGACACAAATTCTAAACAAAGAATCAATCTCAATAAAGTATAAGTGGAGAAATATGGGGTCTTTAAAATGTTGAAATTTGGTATTGGGTAAGTTAGAGGGTTCATGTGGAGCTAGAGACGTTAAACAAAAGCACTGCACAGGAGGTAACCCATGGTTTTCATGTTTTATTTTATTTAATTAGACCTTCAGACTGTTGACCAGTTCTTATTTAATGAGTAAGGATGGGTATGAAAGGGGAGCACCATATTCACCCGTGTCACGTGCTGTGATCCCTGAGTAATACCTTACCTAGAAAGTTCAGAGAAGACAATGTATCATCAATTTGATTTATTTTATATATGTTTTTGTTAGGTTAAAAATAAAATAAAATAGACTATTGACTTGTTATTCATTTATTAGTAAGGACAAGTATGAAAGGGGAGCACTGTATTCATCCGTGTCATGCGGTGTGATCCCTGAGTAATACCCTAGCCAAAAAATATAAAGAAGACAATGTATCATCAGTTTGATTTAAAAAAAAATTGATTGTTGACCTGTTCTTCTTCAATGAGTAAGGATGGGTATGAAAGGGGATCACTGTATTCATCTGTGTCATGCGGTGTGATCCCTGAGTAATACATTACCTAGAAATTTAAAATAAGATAATGTATCATCAGTTTGTTTTATTTTATTTAAGTTTTTACTAGGTCAAAAAATAGACTGTTGACCTCTTCATCTTTTATGAGTATGGATGGGTATAAAAGGGGAGCATCATATTCATCCATGTCACACAGTGTGATACCTGAGTAATACCTTACCTAGAAATTTAAAAGAATACAATGTATCATTAGTTTAATTTAAAAAAATAGGGAAAACCATAAAAATTATGAAACTTGGAATTAAATAAATCGTTGTGTTTTTTGTTTTGTCTTCTTTTTCTTCTTGTTATGGTTGAGAGACTACTTTGGGTGATACATGTTCAATCAAGAAGGTGCTAACATCCCCAAAGAGATCAAAGGAGTAATCTGGAGCATCATGAACTTCAACTTCAAAAACCAGGGGAATTTGTTCCATGTTTATCATTTTCAATTTCTTCTTTGAACTCCTATCCTACTCCCTTCTAACTATTATTTTCTTTAAACACTAGAGACAGTGTTATTCTATGTTGGGGGGAGATGAAATACAAATTTTGATCTTGTGTGCAACAAAAATTATGTGGAAGGAAAAATATCATTAACCTTGAACATTATAACACACATTTGTATCTATGAAATTGGATATCGAATAAATTTAAATGCCTTGATTCTGATTTTAATGCAAGTTTAGGTTCATGTGAATTGATTTTGGAAAGTGCGGTTGTCTGATGTGATTTTTCACAGTTATATTTTCATCCATTTAATAAAAAAACAATGCACATCCTCTAGATTGTGGGTTATTAGTTTGAGTTCTTGGGGTCCCATAATAAATGGAATAGGTTTGGTGAACATTTTAATTTTAACATGAGTATTAAAAAAAATTAATTACGCCTAAAGGCATGAATTGACCTAATGTGGGGCTTTTGACACTTGGGGATTGTGACTCCATCGTTTTCTAGCCTAGAGTCGGTCATTTTATCTCTATTTGTGCTAATTTGAATTTGTTTTTGATTGAGTTAACTCGATACGATGACCGAGAATTTGAGCTTCACTTGGTGCTCTACGGTCTTTGAGCCTGGGAGTCATCAGCAAAGTCTTGCTACATGGGTTGACTTGATTGGGTTCAATTTCCATTACCATGGAAAAATTTCAAAACAAAAAACAAAAATAAAAGAAAAATAAAAGAAAATAAAAAATTGAATACTCATCTTAATATTAAATTCTCATTCCTCCTAGCGCTTCCATCTTTTCTCCCTTTGAATGAAAATGACCCCCATGTCTATTGTGATGCACAACATTTCGTCATGCTTAATTGAAATTGGATGAAATGTGACGATAAATTTGGATAATGGAGTGGGCTTGGGCATGGGTTATGCCTCTGTACTTAGCTTGTTTTAAATTATTTTGATGGGTTTCATAATTTTTGGTATGAGGTATTTGGGTGAGCAATGTGTATTAATTTTTTTTGGAAAAGGTCATTCAAATTTCATGTTTTTGAGATATATTTTTCTCGGTACTAGAAAAACTCAAGTTGGGGGGTTTGATTAGCCACTGGAAGATTCTTATATTAATTTTTAATTTATATATTTTCCATGTTCCTTTTTATTCATAAATACCATTTTAGTGCATTTTACACTTTGAACATCATTTCACATCATGATTTCCATTCATTCTTAAAATGCACTATTACATGGTACATTTGTGAGTACAATTAACAATAGAAAATTGTCTTGATTTTAATTTCATATTTAATTTTCAGGTTTATCAGTACATTGGGAACAATTCATACTTTTGGTGCACTGGATGATTCAAATTGGAAGACCACCAAAGTGGGCCTTGAACCAACAACATTTTGGGCGAAGTGAGCTGGATAGCAGCCCAATAAAATTACTGTAGAGACTAGAATTTAAACCCAAAGTGTGTGAAAATTTACCTGGTGGTATAAGAAATCATGGTGAACGTTTCATTAAACAATGTTACAAGCTAATTACAATGTTTTAATGTAGTTCCAGGTGGTCCAAGTTGAAGATTAAATTCTGGGCCAGATTCCGCGGCCCAGAAAAACAGCCCACCATTTAAATCATATCCCACAAAAAAATGTATTTGGGGATGAAAATTTACAGGCTATTAGAGAACATCCGAGGCTTCATTTAAGTATTATATGTACCACTCCAATTCAGACTTCTAGAAGGTTAGTTCATCGCTTCTATTCAGTGTACGAAATTTGGATCCCACTTCGAGGCAAGAGTTGAAAGGTCTCCTCTACATTAAATGTCCACCAACCTTCCCCCAACACAATTAATTAAAGGCACATGGGATGATGGGGGATCGTCCAAAGACGTCCCAAAATACTATTTAAGGCATTAGTGGTGGATTATTAGTATTTTCTTGTAGTTTTACTTTCATTGTAATGTTGTATGCCAAATTGCCTTTGTAACGTTCTTCTTTCGCATGTAAGTTGTTTGAATCACCTTAGTTTTCAATAAAATTTATTCTTCTTCTATTTTAATGTTATTATTTATTTAAAATTGATAATGTTTCCTCCAAGGTGTAATCTTATTCACACCAAAACTTGTGAATTTATTCACACAACGATGGAGTAATCCTTTCATTGTTTTATTTTTCTTCTTCAATCCCGCTTCGTTAAGCCGAATTCCCGCTTCCATTTTTTGAATATAATAAATGGAGGGATAACCCCTTATCGGTTGATCCTAGTGAGTTGAATGGGGTGGAATGGATGTTATTTAATATGAATATATTCATAATCATTTCATTATTTTATGATTTCTATTTGATGATTTATTTTTTTCTCGTCTTCACCAACTTTAACAATGACACATTTCGAGTGATAGTGCGATCCAATTCCTTGGAGTGATCATTAAATTGATCCTACAAGTGCATTGGTGATGAGACTTGGAATTTTTTAGGGATTAAATTTGTGAATGATGTTGAGGAATTATATCATTTTGTGGATATATCTTGAACTATTGAAATGAAACGTTATAAGAAAATAAATACATTCAATATAACCCTAGTAACAAATTAGGGTCAACTCATCTCTATTAATTGTCTTAGACTATGTAATAGTATGTTTTAATTTATTTTCATTAAATTAAATCAGTAGTTATTCAAATCAAATCAATCTGAATAGTTTTCCACATCATTGCAAAATCCTTCAGAAATCAGAGTGTCTTAGGTTCCTTCTTCGGTCCCTGTGGATTCGACCCCTACCTGCACTACAACGACCGCATACCTATAAGGTAAATTTGGGCGCAACCAGCATCCAAGTTGAATGCTGATGGGAGAGTAGAGTATTTTGATTATGCATAATTTGATTTCGGGGTATATTATTAACTACATTTAGTTTAGTATTTTTCCTAAACCAAAAAATAAGGGTAGAGAGGAATACTTTGAAAGTTTATATAGAATTATGATTACATTAAAAACATATCATAAAGGGAGCATGAATCAACCAAAATAATAAGTCAAATGCAGTAGAAAACTATTTCAGTGTGGATTACAGGGTCATGTAGGGATGATTTTTTGATGAGTCCAATATTTATTTGTGGGAAAATGTGAATCATCTATGTAAATTCCCTAATAAAAGAGTTATATTCTAGACCAAATAAGAAAAAATTCCAATTAAATCATTTACATAATTTTTTTTGAAGTATTTATGTAATGTACTTCATGTATTATGTTGTAGACATATTTTTATCAATTATATATATGATTGTAATGAAACTAAGGATTGTGTTAATTTTGGAAGCATATATGACTCTATGTAATATTAAAATAATACATATGGGTAGCCTCATGTGTTTTTGATTTTATCCTACACCATATGTTCGATTAACTAAAAAAACATTTTGATGTTTTATGTGTTAGAAGTTTATCAAAATTAAGGATATTTTTGGAGAAATTTCCGGCAATACAACTTAGTGTTTTTGTACATGATTTTGTGTGAAAATATTTATGGAGGATATACCTAATAAATGTGTTTGAAAAAGGTATGGAAACTATTATTATATAGTGATTCCATTTAGTATTACTAATGTACCCTCTATATTTGTGGATTTAATGAAACATTTCTATAGTTATTACCTTGATCAGTTTTTGGTATTCTTTATAGATGACATTCCTATTTATACAATGATCATGAAATAGAGATAAGAGCTATTGGTAACTATATTAATCACCATATGGATGGATGATTTTTATTCTGAATTTAAAATGTGTGAACTTTTTTTTAAAAAAGGTTTCATTTTTGGGACATTTACTCCCATTATAGAGTATATTATTGGATCCACCAAACATGTAGGCTATTTTGTGTTGGCCTAGACCAACAACGGTGATAGAGATGTGAGTTTTATATTTTATTCTATATATAATTGATGTGTTTTAAATTATTTCACATTAATATCTTGTAAACATTTCAATTTAACTCAGAAGGTATCCATGTTCATTTGGATAGATTAATGTGTATAAAACTTAATGGAACTAAGAATAAAAATATTCAATCCACCTTTTCTTAAAATTCCTTATAGTTGAGAATATATTTTAATATATAGTTATGCATCTGAGAAAGTATTGTGATGATTTGTCATGAATAATGGAATGGTTATATCATATTCCTCATGAAAATTTATGGTCCATGAGAAAAATTAACAAACTCATGATACAGAGTTAATTGTGGTAGTTTTTTAATTAATGATATGGGTGAATTATCTTTTTGGGGAAGAGCATGAAATATATAATGGTAAATAATGTGTAAAGTATATAATATCATTTAAGGAGTTCAATATGTGCTATAAAATATAGATATATGTGAATAATTTTAATTACTAATCAATAAATTATTACAATGGGAATAAAAACTACATGCCTGAGGATCTGATTCGAAAGGATCATTCCAGTTTATCTGAAAATATGATCACAAATGATAAAATATTTATTGACTTTAGAATGATAGATCATAAATCATGAATGATTGGGAGAAATAATATATTTCTCAAATAATAGTACAACCACATATCTAAATGAAGATTAAAGAGGCATAGAAGGAAAACATTATGCTTATAATGATGGTCACAAATATTCATTATTATAACCAGGAATATGATGGAATAATAAGGTTTAGGAACATTTTTTGTGTTCCATTGAAACCTTATTCGATATTGGAGAAGTAAGAAGAGTGTCATATTTAATAATTACCTCTCCATACATTTAGTTAAAACTTATATATTGATTTGGATGAGTGTTTTCAATGGGACGGAATTAATAGAGATATCATAGTGTTTGTATCTCGGAGATAGGAATGTAATAAAATTAATGATGAGAGACAAAGGTATAATTGGATGTTAAAACTATTACCTATACCAGAATAGAAATGATAAACCATCACGATGAATATTTTCATCAAACTCCCCAAAATATTTAAATATTAAATTGATATATATTTTCTAGTGGGTCCCCATTCAATATAAGAAATCATTAATATTATAAAATATTATTTTATGCTAGATCATTTTTCTTGGATATATGTTATGTAAGTTTTAATACTTCATTGGGAACCATGTTCCATTCTATCTGATCATGATCTGATATTTACATTGATGATATAGTATAGTCTTAAATTAGCTCTAGATATAGATTTTAGTTTCAGTACTATGTATCCTACGTAGATAGATGGAAAAGAAGAGAGAAACATTAATCCCCTAGATGATAGGTTGAGATCATGTTCTATGTATTTCAAATGTGGTTTCTATCAACACCATCCCCTAGTTTGGTTTTCATAAAAAATAACTTTCACATGTTAATTTAGATGGTTCATTGTGAATCATTATATGGAAATAATTGTATTGAACTAATGAACTAGAATGAAATTTCATAAATAAATATATTAGGACCTAATATTTATGAATAAATCCTTTGAAATTTTATATCGATTCAACAACGCAGTAGGAAAATAAAAATATGGTTGAAATGTTATGTTGAGAATCACCTGTGTAATGAAGATTTTATTGTTGGTGATAAGGTCTTTCTATGAATTCCTCCATTAATGAATGTAATTATATTAGGAATGAAGGGAAAATTAATCTATAGGTATATTTATCCATTAATAATTCTTGATTGTATTAGGACCCTAGATTAAAACTTGTCACATCCACCAAGACTCTATCAGGATCATGATATGTTATATATATCTCTCTAGATAAAGTACATACTTGATCCATGACATTTAATGAAAAAACAAGTATTTTCAAAGGATCATGATATTATTTGTGATGAAAAAATATTAGAGGTTCAATTTCGTATTTATAATTGTCTATAAAACTAGACCCCTCGCCTTATAGTTTTTGGTAGGGAAACCACTAGATTTTGGAATCCTTAGAGGAACCTTAGGATGTTATGGGGAAAAATGATCCTAATTTTTACATATCAGAGTGAAATATTTTTGGTTGAAATTTATTTTAATGTGGTAAAATGTAACACCCTTCATTTTTTTAATTTTCTTCAAATAAATATTATTTCATCAATAGCATTCATTACACGCAACATCGAGTTTCAACAAACCCAGAAAATATATTAATATCTTTATTGAAAAATGACCATCATTACCAATCCATTAAACATGAATAATTTAATATGAATAAAAATATTTACAATATTATGTATAATTTTTTTATATAATGAAATATAATTGATAAAAATGTTCTTTAATTTTTTTTAAATTCTTTATATTCTTTAAAAAAAATTATTTTCTCAAAAATTTGATTTGTATTGATTTTTTAAATTAAATCATAAAATTAAAATTTTAAAAAATATATTAAATTAATTTTAAAAAATGAAGACTATTTTTTGAATCATCATTTAAAAATTATATTAGTGTGAATTTTGTGGATTTTTGAATAAAGAATAATTTTTCATGAATAGTGAAATATACTAGTTTTTATTGAATACTAGAATTTCATGTAAAGAATCTATTAGTTGAATTCTATTTTATAATGGCGTAAAAGTTAATTTATATATATTCTAATATTATTAATCCATTATAGGTTATAATAATCAATTTCATATTGAATTTTGATGTAAAAAAGTTTTAAAATTTTGTAAAAATATCTTTTTTGAAAATCAATTTTTGTTGCGCCCGTGGGTAAAATATATAAATTAACATTTCAAAATTATATTAATTGAATAAAGATAATGGATTTCTTATTTTTAATAATAATAATTAATATTTTATTATAATTACAAATTTATTTTTTGTCAAAATTAACAGTCAAAAAAGTAACAATTAATTAATGTGGTTAATGCTAAAATGGGTTTACCATGGGAGTAAACTAAAAATGATAAGGGTAAATTTAGCTATAATTTTTTTGATAACCCATTATATGGACAAATTTATTAAACATAATCTCTCTGGATAGATAATATGAAATTTTGGGGGCTTTCTCATGGGTAAAAATGGGTACAATTTGTTATTTTCAAAACATCCATGTATATCCTCTCCCCAATTTAAAAAAGGAAACACCTATCCTATCCTATAAACACAAAAAAATAATCTTTGATTCATCCAAGACCTGCCCAAATATTTTCTTTATTTAACTACCCAAATCATATAGGGTATATTTTAAATTGTAAACCACCTATAATGTCTTTAGGTATAATCCTAAAGAGGATCTTCAATGAAGTGGTAAAATTTATAATCTTTTGTTTTTGTTTTATTATTTTTCCATATCCTTCATATATTCATCAATTATTATAAACTAGTAGAACTATTATTATTAGATGGTATTATGTTAATTTAATTACCTAAGTCTATCTTATCTTGAATCAAATGGGATATTAACTCATCGATCTTCTGTATGATAGACTACAACCTTGTGAACCAATGTTATTATATTTCCAACACTACCTTTAAAGGCTATAAATAATGGTAGATTTAATATTTATAAATTATATTTATGATAATATTATAGTTATTTAAATGGTATATCACATATACCATTTTACATTCAATATTTTTGGAATATGACAATGTCACCAATGTGTACGGTGGACCACTTCTTAGCAAAGCGATGTAATTGATTTTACACATACAGTTTACATGGAATGTAGTAATGGTAACACTGATGAACATATGTGATATATATTACATAAAAATTATTTTGGAAAGATATTTTATTATTTATTATTCCTTTCATTTCATCTACTGAGATAAGTGAAATGTTGCTCGTTCGTACATAAAACCTATCATCTTTATGAATGGGGTAATTAATTTTATATCTCAATGATTAATGGATTACTGAATATAAATATTCAATGAATATTTATGATGTTTTTATCATTTTAACATTCATGAGATGTTTTAACCATTATCAAAATGAATTCATCAAGTATAATAGAATAAAACCAATATAAAAAATGAATTACTTATTAACCGAAATAAAATTTTCACAAGAAATTTTAAATACAAATATAATAAAATTACTTATATATTTCATATATGTTCTGAGAAAAATACGTATGTTATTATAATATATATTTTTTATATAGTTTTTTTAATGTGTATAAAGGAAGTCGGGACTTATGGTAAGGGTCTTGGTTCTCAATTTTCCTTCTTTGAGACATTTATTTTGTTATCCACCTATATTATTTTATGAGGTGTAAATTCCACACCAATAACATGTTATACCATGAATATCATTCTATTAATAAAATTTGATTTACCATTTTATTTTATTCTTTCTTGTCTATTATGATTTCAAATATTACCAAAGTGGTAAGGGATTTCTAGTCACTCTTTTATTTTTGGAATACATATGCAACATTCACCACTTATTGTTTCTATGTGGGGTATATACATCCCATGTCTATATTTTATTATTATTATCCTGAAATCTAGTGGATATTCATATCCATCTAAGTTTATATATTTCATGAATCTTTTATATCAAATTATTTTAATGTCGTAAAGGCGAAATGTTATAATATGACTATCTATCATGATAATTTTATTTAATGATTTTAGTGACTAAATATTATGATCAATATCTCAATAACATAATGAATTTTATTCTCCTATGTAAATTCAATTAAAATTCATGTTTTCCATTAATTTTTCACAATTTAAGTTCTCAATATCTCAAAAAATAAATGTTCTCAAAGAAAGAATACATTATTTCTCTCTCTCGGGTGGAAACCTATTTCTATTTCATATCACTGTTTCATAGAAATGATTTCAAAAAAAAAATAATGTTAGTTTGTAGTTCTTTAAATACATTGTTTTACCTTTTTAAATTTTTATAAAAAAATTAGATGGAATATCAATGTTTTTTTCCGATCAAGGAAATTTCTCATTTTATCAAAAATGTAAAAGGAATAATTGATTTGATGGGTATGACATAAATTTAATTAATAATAATAATGAACACATTATTATTAAAATTTAGAATTCAAACATTTATTTTTCAATTTAAAATGAAATTAATTTCCCAATATTTAGTGAAATTTTGTTTCAAGGAGGTTATTTTTATTGTGAAAAACATATATGTATTCGGCAAGATTCTATGTGATATTTCAAAATCAGTTTTATTATATGTTCATTTCATTTTATGTAAAATAATATTTATGGAAGAAATGATTCAATTGTAGTATTTTTTTACTAAATGGATATTTATTGATATAATAATAATATTTTTATGAAACTCATTTCATTTCCAGGGGTTTTACAATGATGAAATGATTAAAATTTTATAAAAAATATTTCTTTTAAATTGTTAATTATAGGTTTAAATGTTAAAAACCTAATTTTTTCCATGGGTTATGATATCATGAATGTGTTACGATATTTTGGGACACAAATCTATGGATTATGTGGCATGTGGTACATATATATACCTCAAATTCATTAATTATGTATTAATGTTATATGAGATCAATGCATACAAGGGATGTTATCCCAATCATGAATGAGGGTATACATGATGTTATCCCATGCCCAAAAGTGGGTAAGTGTGAGGTAATACCATGTTTGTAAGTGGGGATACTAGTGTTTATACCAATCCCAACATAGTTATATTGGTGGTTTTCCCAATCCTAATAAGTAATGAATGTCTTGCTAGATAGACATGACATATGATTTTCCATGTTATTATGTATTCAAAAATTATAGGTCTTATTCAAATGTTATGGACTTATGGTTCATGTTCATATAATCAGTTATGGATAATTTATTATCAAATTCAATGATTTATTATATGACATATTTTTAAGATCTTTGATATGCATGGTATGGTTTCCAAATGTCATTCTAATGCTTCCATACCCATATGCTGGTGTTTCTTAATATCTCCCATGTTTATCCTTATTGAAAATTTTACCTCACCCATTCTAATGTTTCATTTCACTAAGTCATGATGAAAATTATATTGTATGATAATCAGAAAAAGGGTTCCATATATGTTTAAATTAGTGGTAGATGGTGTAGTTCACATATGAACCAGTTGTTTATGTATCCAAGTTTCCAAAGGAATTAATCCTAACATACTCTATAACGAATCATTATGATATAAAAGTTATATTTATTTAAAAATATATAATATTTCAGACTAATATATATTGGTATTTATAAGAATAATGTGTGCCATAATCAAAATCATAGAACTATTATATCAATGTAAATCAATAATTTGCTCAATGCACATTATTATTTGGCCAAACACTTGCGTACCTTCTACGAGAATGGTATAACATAATGTAATCTCCATCCAGGTATTTGGATGACCACCCATGTGACCAATTATATTCTTTTGATATCCTTCTATATACCCCATAATGATTAAAAACATTAATCTTTTCCTAAATCATTGGAGTGATATAATAAACTTTCCTATCAAATAATCATAATAAATTCATATCAACACCACATGATCATGAAAATATTTACCATCACATCTAACTATAATAAGTGGAAAAGAGAAGAGGATTTATTAGTACCATATCATCATAGAAAAAATCCATCTTGATAGATAATATTAATAATAATATTTTATTATATCCCCAACAAAGAATAATAAATATCAAATCATTTTCATATAAATGAAAATACCATTAAATATAACTAAAATATTATTGAGAAAAATATCCTTTAATATTTGATATCATATATTTTGAATCCAAAATATTAAAAATATTAAACAACATTTTTTCTTGGAAAATAACTATGAAAACATATACATGAATCTTTAAATAAAATATATGTAATGATAATGAAAAAAATATTGATGTATTGTAAACTAAAAGAAAAGTTCCATTCACATTTTAGGTAAAAATTAAAAATTACTTCATTCGTAAAATGTTAAGATTATTATTTTAAATTAATTAATGAATTTTATGAACTTTGAAAATAAATGAAAAAAATTTTATACAATACTAAAAATATTCATTTGTATATTTGGTAGAAAATGTGGAAAATGAGGAAAATGTTTCCCTCACAAAGAGAGAGAAAATATATGGTTTTATATAAAATATTTCTTTTACCATCTTCATAACAATGATTTTTAGGTCCAAAGGGGCTTAAATACTCTAAGAGGGGGTGAATCAGGGTGTGGATGTTATTTTTGAAATTATTCCTACCCGACTAGATCTTAAACAATTTTTTACAAGGGTCGTTATAGTTTCATTTATATGTTCATGTTGATCAATTCATTTCTTCTATATCTAGTGATGATGCTTTGAATGTAATACCGAAATACAAGGACACAAACACAAATATTTTTTTTTCAGGTTTCAACCTCACTAACCTATATCCAAGAAGAATAAAATAGAAATGTTCAAATTGTTCAAAATCCACTAAGTTTCACTGCCAACTTACATCATTTGGGATACATCACTTCTTTGTCTAGGATAACAACCTTGACAATGTATAGGTTCATATCAATGCTTTCCCACTGGTCACTCCCTATGTCTCTTTCATTGGCTCACTGCTGGTGGAAGGTATCATAATCTTACTCTTCCTTTTCTCACTACTCAATAAGGCATCCACACAGTTTATGGTCTTTTGGGACTCCTTGTTTGCGTGAAAGAATACATAATCAACTGTAGATAGATTTACTATTGAAGTCACATATTCACCAATAGATGAGACCCACTTTTATGAATACTGTAAGTATGTAAAAATTTCTTTTGTGTACTATACATTATTTTCAACACTTATTTGAATATCCGTGAACTTCCTTTATTCGCTTATGAATAGATGTGATCTTCCTGGCATGAGTCATTCATGGACCAGCCCTTCCTCTGCACACTTCCTCCACATTCGTAGACCAGAATCAAACCCAAAACAACTTATTATTCCATGAACCAATCTTTCATCCATGGAACCCTTTCTTTTTTGAGCTTCAGAGCCCTGAAAAACCCTTCCGTGGGATGTTTTCATGAACTACATCGCCCTTCGTGGAATCCTCCCTCACAAATTCTTCTCCTTCGCTGAATCCCATTAAAACTCTTTCGGACATTGCAGAATTCTACATAGATCTGTGATTTTTATAATTGGATTCCATATCTCCATAATCATATTATTATGGTTCCTTATATAGTAAAATTGATTCATAAATAATTATTACCTAATTTTCCCAGGTCATTTATGTAGTACTCCCTACACAGCAAATAGTGCTATGAGGTCTGTATAGTGACATTCATCAATCGCAGCTGCTGATGCCTTTCATAAACAAGTCACTCTTCTTAGCTAAAAATGATTTTCTTCCCATGTACTCCAATTCTCCCATCATCTATGATTCTATAATGAACCACTTTTCCGACTGTGGTCCATGTATCATTCTTCACAGTCAACATAGCACTGCTATGTGTAAATCATTCCTTTGCTGACTTTTTTCCATTATGTGCACCGCCTTTATGGTGCATGAACTATTAGTCACATTCCATCACATGTGTTTTCTAAAAAATAAAATTCCTTTTCCTAAAACCAAACTCTAAATTTTAAGGCAATATAATTTGTAAAACACTATGAAAATGTTCCTCCTTAAACACTAGCTTCGGAAAAAACCAATCATACACATTCATAGTCATATAAAATTTTAAACAAACACAATAAAGAAAAAACCACTGATTGGATGAAATAATAGAATTTTTACAAACAATATCCACATTTGGGTTTATAGACAAATCTTCACATTTTCATACATAGTTTAATATTCTTTGATATTCTTTCAGCATTCATTCTTTATGGAAAAGAGAGGGATCCCGGATTAAATCCTCAAAAACTCTAATACCACATGATCCATTGTAGAACTGAGAAAAAATAATACAATTAAATGTTCATCAATGAATAACTTCATTCGAAAACTAATCTTCTGTATTCATCATGATACTCAGCTATTGTGATATATAATTTTTATTAATAACCTTTAGTATCATCATATTTAAAAATACCTCTATCTTACTTCTCCAATCTTCCGTTTTCATCATGAACCTCACTTGTCATTATATATAATCTTTGATCAATCAACATTAGAACCATCATATTTAAAAATAAACCTATCTCGCAACTCCCCCTATCTCAATGCTCCACCTATCAGATTCTCCCACAATCATCATTAATAAATTTTAATCCTTTTGGATTCCACAATTTCTCACCCTTTGTCAATGAAACTATAGGTCGCTTCTTTATTGTCTATAATAGGGTAAGGAAATCATATTTTTACATTATTTGAAAACATACTATACCTAGGGGAGAGGGGGTCCAACATCCACCCATTTTCATGTGTGGGGAGTTGACTGAACTCCAAGATGCAGTCGATGCCATTCAAATGCTTCCCTGGGTAAGGCCATTTCCAGAATGTATGCAACCTATAGTTTTTTAAGAATATACACCAATGTTAAAGGATCTTGCTCCACCTACTCCTCGATAAAATAATACTTAATTTCAATGTTATTTTTTCTTTGAGTCGTGGAATATATTTTTAATAACAATTATATCTATTGAATTATCGCAATAGATCATGATTAGAGACTTCAATTCAAATAACATATCATCAAGATGGTTATTCATCCATAATAGCATCATGCATGCTTGAGTAGCCATAATATATTAATATTCTATGGAGCTCAATGAAATTAAATCAATTTTTTTCTCAGACAATAAATACACAATCCAAAAAGATAAAATTTACTTACTAATGTAGATTTCATATCATTTAATGATTCAGAGAGATCTACATATATATATATCCTTATAAATCATGCTGATATTATTAATTTTAAATCAAATTAATGTACCATATTCCCTTAATATACCAATTTATTCATTTTACATAAATCATGTGAATTCCCTTGGGATTTCGTTGATACCGTGCTGATTGGAATGTTGAAACAAATATCTGGTCATGTCACTATTATTTAAAATAGGATTCCAATGATATTCATGTATTTTGGGACATTAACTACTTTTCCATAATCATATCTTGATAGTTTCATCCAAATATCCTTTGAAAACTTTTTTTCTAGAAATTTTCCATTCCAAATCTTCTCAAAACCTCCATTGCATATTCAAATTGATAAATTAATGTTCCATTTTTTCCAATGCTGCACCATACATATTCTGACCCACCAAATATTATGTCATTAACATACACCAACCCTATAAAATATCAGTTACTATAATTTTGTGAACATTGATTGTAACCAACTCCCCCACATTTAAAACCAAACATCTTCAAAAACTGATCAAGCCATGAATACCATGCTCTTAGTGATTTATTAAACCCATATAGAACATTATTTAGCCAACGACATTTTCGTCTTATATTCATGAATGAAAAAAACTATCTGGCTACTCAATATGTACTCCTTCTTCCAGAACCCCATTCAGAAACACTAAAAGGAGGTCCATCTAGAAAACTATGAATCTAATTAGAAATTTTATTGCCAATAATAATTTGATTCATCTCAGTTTTGTCAAGTTCTTCATTCATAGCCTAGTCCAAATTATACTCTAAATCTAATTCATCAAAAAAAAATTAGGCTTCACCTATTATAAGAATAATGATTATTGTAGAGTCTTCATTCTTCTTGTCTCTAGTGGAACATTCTGATCACTGATTGTGTTCTTTCAACTAAGTTATTTTCTTCTCTTTAGGATTCTAACAAATAAATATATTAATTCCACTGCCCATCATCATTGCCTTCTCTTGAATCACCATTTTCCACTTCATGTTCTTTTGAGGCTCTTATCTCTTCATCATTATCCTACTAGAATCCTGAGAAAGAGGAATTACTCTCCCTCTTCATTCACATAGTACTGCATAACTCATTGAACATCATATGTTGAAATTAGAACACAACCAGGCTATGTCAACTATATTAAATTTCTCCATTGACTGCATTTATCATCATATAATTGAAACATTAATTCATTTACAAATTTTATGATCCAATCTATATTCTTATTTTATAGCGCCACATGGCTATATTATTTTCAGAAAGTGAAATTAACACTTGGCACTGAGCCATTGAAAGATCCCCTTGAGACTACATATTAAAATCTATTTGTTAGGATATCATTGTATAAAATAATTAATTATTATTTTTCCATGTAAATAACTTAATTTCACATATTATAACAACATGAAATTATTAAATTCTTCATAGGACTCTCCTTTTAGATGAGGATATATCACATATTATCACCATATCTCCCTAAAAACCAAGCTTGTTCTACAATCAGTTTTATTTTGGTGGACTGGCGGCACTGACATGACGTGTAAAATTTAATATGATTTTAAGGTTGATTTATAGTCTATGGAAGACCCTGGGTTGTTTCTCGAGGAGCATTTATAGGTTTTGAGTACGTACATTTAATAAGAATTACTAAAAGTGAGGGGGTGGCATTGAAAATCGATGTATGTTAATTACTTAATTAAATAGTTACATAGTCAATAAGAAATGGTAGTGTATTAATAATTATGAGAGAGGAAGATCATTTCAAATTCAATATACATCTTGGTGAGTTCATCATTCTGAAAAAGACACATGGTTTAATGGAATCCTTTGGTTGAGCGTTGTCAAGATCTCAACATCCCTCTTGACTCTTAAACATTTCTCAAAGAACCACCCCTTTAAAAAAAATTGTGTTGTCATGGTTTGGGTATAATTCATAGAGAATAAAGTCTACCAAATCATACTAAAATATAATGTATGTGTGAGATAAATAGGACGCTTTTCTTGTCCAATCGGAACAACCGAATATTTCCACTTGAAATATCAACCCAATCGGTGTTGAAATAAAAAGTTTTTCACTTAATTTTAATAATTGAAATAAAAATAGAGAATAATCATGTCAAGATAAGAAATAATTGAAATAATTATCACACAAATTACACAGAACTAGTAGAAGAACAAGTTCTGGAACTCCCTCCCAAGTGTGTGTATCTCCCTCAAAATGACCATCTACTGTTTAGCTCGACATCGGGTGGAGGAGGAAGCTCAGGTGGAACTTCACCATCATCCTTGATTCCCCTATGAGGATACGGGTCTCCAGAAATCCTTTTATGATGAGAGGACTCATTTGGGTCTCCAAAATTTTAGATCTTTTCCTCACGGCCGAACATGAAAATGTTGATCCCCATGTGACATTTTATAAGAAAATTGGAAGGTGGTATTGAGCACACAAAATTATTAAAACCACTTTTCACATGTTTGTTGACCTCGAGAAAGCCTTATCTCGTTTTGGAGAAAATAACATACTTGTAGACCCCCCCCCCTCTTGGATGTCGCCACCAAATATCTGGCCTAATTTGGAAACTTATAGCATGAGATATGGACAGATCACAACACACCACTTTTGAATTCATGCAGATTCGGTGTGCGGAACATATTAGGTCGGTTGGGCCAGCAGATTTCTGAATGTGTCTTGGGTACATTCATATGAAATGTATCCCAATGAATTTTGGACTAGACTAAAAAATTTAAGACAAATTGGATGCACATTCTAGTATTAGTGTGTGGATTAATCCCCTAATGTTCTTGAATCCTGTGCAGTTTGGACCATTTTTCTTGGACATCATAATGGGCCCTCCAAATCACCTCCTCCTAAAATGGAATCATCAAAAAAGGTTACATTTAACTTTTTAATAGTAATAAAAGAAAAATAAATGATTCAAAAATTGAATGAAACTTGTTATTATTTTTATAATTTTCAATATAAAACAAGTTTATCACAGTGGTGTAAAGGTGAAAATTACACAGTGAATCATGGTATGATCACACCACGACACCTAAACATTTTCACTCCTGGGAAAATTCATACATCCAAATATAATGATTCATATATATATATTCCCAACATCATTATGATTTAACATTGAAGATATTTTAATTAAAGTAATGTGATCAATGCACGAACCACACCAAGGAGTTCTTTCAAGTGAAAATAGAAAAAGGTGTGTGATAAATCATATCATAGTAAAATTCAAAAAAAATCTTGATACCAAATTGAGCATGGAATTCATATGTCAACCATGAAATTAACTCTCCATGTGTGTGTGAAAAATCATTCCATGCTATTCTTTCCACTAGAAATCCAATAAGTAACGGTTATTTTAACATTTATCAACTTAAATGATTTTTCCCCCACTCATACCCTACATCCTTTGTAATCATATTCCAAGACCCACTCAATTAATCATTCCCATAAGTAAAACTATAAGCCCCCCAACCATGATATCCACATATGTTGCACATTTCATCACACCCCTCATTTATTCATTTCTCTGAAGTTGCATTTGGAACAAATCTCACACTCATATCTAAAACCTTGTTTGATATCCTCAAGACACTAATTGTAATAGTTATAAGAAGATCAAAGGTTGAGGAGGAGTTTTTTTGGCCTACCAAAGACATAACCAAATTATTTGTTTAGGGTGTACAGTAGTCAGATGTTAGGTACACATGCATATATCAATCTGGTATAGTAATGAAACAAATCGGATAAGGAATGAATGCATAGAAATATCATTTAATGCTTAAAAATATAATCCTAAAATATATTTACCTTATATTAATTAAGAAATATTCACATGTTGTGGTTTGGTGAAAAAAATGTGTGGATATATTAGTGACATAGTATTCCCAAAAACTACTCACTCAAGGGGCATCAATCATCTCAATGGTTTCACATAGATATATACATTTATGTCATTGACAGAAAACAAATTCACTAAAAATCACTCCCTGATTCTTACTAATATTTTGTTAGCCTTAATTATGGTATGTTTACTTTCCCCCCTTATGGTAACCCAATAATGGAACTTTGGATTTTTTATGGTGAAAAATGCAAATACCATAAAGAAGGCTAAAAAGAGAAGAAACAAGAGAGATAAGGTAAATCCTAATGAAACCGTAAAGATTGGGAAAATTAAAAATACAATAAAAAAGAATAAAAAATATAAAAGGAGAAAAATTATGAAAATTCTTAAATGACCCAGGAATATACCCATACCCCACACCTAAAGTTTGGAATGTCCTTAGAGTAAGGAAAGGTAATGTGGAAAGGAAGGATAAAACCTAGAGTTTCATTCATAGATTGCTTCTTGAACATAGAATTTCTCCATCGGGGACTCCAGAATGGATTCATGGATGTGCTTTAGCCGCTACCCATTGACAGTGAAGGTTTTCTTGGTTTCTTCATTTTGAACCTGGGAAACTCCAAATGGAGAGATGTTAGTAATAGTGTATGGTCCAAACTAGTGGGAACGAAGCTTAACAAGATGCAACTTCAGCCTTGCATTGTAAAAGAGGACCTTCTGCCCAATGTGGAACTAACGATGAAGGATATGACGGTCATGGTCAGCCTTGGTTTTCTCATTATAAATCTTGGATTTTTCATATGCATCTCTTTTCATTTCCTCTGACTCCTGAATCTACAAATTTATTTGGGAACCCACACCAGAAAGATTAGAATTGCATTTTTTGATGGACCAGTAGGCCTGGTGCTCAATCTCAACAAGGAGGTGACTAATCTTTCCGAACACAAGACAATAGGGTGAGATTCCAATGGAAGTTTTGAAAGAAGTATGGTAGGCCCATACTGAATCAGCAATTCCAGGACTCCAATCTTTTCAATTAACTTGAATGGTTTTTTCATGAATCTGTTTTACCTCTCTATTTGATACCTCTGCTTGACCATTGGTCTATGGGTGATATTATAACGACCCAAACTTTACATACATTGTTAATACTTCAAAATTGAAGCACACTTATTACAACATATGACAAAACCACAAAGGACCGTATAGGTATAGTGTCTTTAGAAACTGGGAAACATAAACAACTGGTTCACAAATCTTCTACAGTGTCTCCCATTTATTTCATCATATCTAGGGTCCCTTTTAGCATATTCTACTTAATATCCATCTTCCTGACCTGGGGAAAAGAAAACATACAAAAAAGGGTGAGCTCAAATGCTCAGCAAGGGAAAATAAAGGAAATAAAAATCATATCATATCTTTTTGAAAATCATAACCTGCAAAAGAGATCATAATATCTTAACATGGAATAAATCATAGAAGTGAAAATTAGATCCCCATAATCATAACATAAAACATGAAACTTTGCGGCATGCACACAAAATCATGGAAAATCATTTCTTGTTAGTCATGACTCATTGCCAAGACTATCTTAGCGGACAAACTCCATTTTTGAACCGAGTTCACTCCTCGTTTCAGTCCTGTATCACTGAACCGAAATAACCTTCCGTTCCAGCCATGTCTATCTCATGAGATATAAATCTTTACCCAATGAATTGGAGGGAGATATAGGTCCCACCCATCTTATAATGAATCATTTCTTATGTGTGCCACATAATCATACATCATCGCATAACACATGTAACAAAAATGGGATTCTTGAAACATCATGACATCATAAAACAAATCATATAAGGTAAATGACTTCATAAAAATAATTCCTTCTCAACATAATCAAATCAATGTAATAATAGGGATAAAAACAGAAGCATATATTATCTTAGATGGAAAATAATTTTGATAAAACATTTGAACTCCCTTCTTGAGGAAAATATTCTTTCTACTTCAAAAACACTTTTCTTTTCTTAACATGTCATACAATTATAAACTAAAAGAAGTTGATTAAAAATAAACATGAAAACTTATAAAAGAAGATTCTTGGAAATAATGTTTTAAAAATACATTCTTGCCGTATAAGTTAAAAAAACATTCTTCGTACTTTTGTCGGAAAAGTCAAAAAGTACCTCATACGAAAAACGACAAAATATTCCTTTCATATCCTTTACTAAAAACTCACCGAAGGGTAAAATTGGAATTAAACAATTGTAGGTGGATGGAAATAATATTACATATTGAGTAAACATGGATGTGGATGATAAAATACACCCCAGTAAAAACCAAAGTATAAACAATCTCGGATAAAAATGAGATTGTGATATTTCCTTTACCATAGGTCCGATTTGCTTTGTATGTGTCCGAATATCCTGTATAATGGTTTAAATAATGTTATTTACTTCTTCCAGAATCATACATATTGATATGATATCATATATGGTCATATTCTTAGATTCTTATTAGTAATATTTCATTGTTACTTGTTACTCGGGTCTTTATTGCCTTTTGTTCTTATGCATGTTTTTCCGAATAAATTATTATTCTTATTTTAAGGTTATAGATACCTTATATCCAGAATGGTATTAGTGTATCATATATAATATTTATTCATTCAATTCATTTATATAATTACTATGTAATTATGATCATGTAGAACGAGTCGCATCACATCGTGGAGATGGTATTCCGTACGTACGCACGAGCGATGATATTGTTCCCATGATCGTGGAATTGTATTTAAGTGTATTTATACTATTTCAGTATCAAAATCAAATTATAATAATTATATATAGTTACTCATTACACCATTATACCCATCCTTGTAAGGTGATGGTGTAAAATAGATTACACCACGGCGTGGAGACGGTATTCTGTACGTACGCACGCGCGGTGATTTCATTTTTCCGTAGGATGGATAGAAGGTGAATTAGGGTTGTTTCATATTTATAATAACATATCAGTATGTATGTAATACTTATTTTATTACTTTATCATGAAACAACTAAAGAAGAAGAAGTTGAAGAAGAAAGAAATTGAAAAGATCGGTAATGGATATTACCTCTTCTTTGAAACGCCTCTTTGAATCCTCCACTAAGGGAACTATGATTGGTCTTTGAAGAAGACCAAGACCTCTAGGATTATTATAGGGAAGTGGAGAAGGGATTTTGGCAGGGGTTGGCCGAGCTTGAGTGCTCAAATTGGGGTGAGGAGGAGGGGGAGGAGGTCCCCTTTTATAAGGGAGGAGAGGGGCACCTTAGGAATATCTCAAAATATTATTTTATATTAAAGTCAAAATCGGTTTATAATGGTTCCAAAGGGTCTTATTTCTAAGGTAAAGTGGGGATGGGTCAAAATCCTATCAACCAATAAGATTTAGACAAGTTTAGGTTATGATTTTAACCTTATCAATTAGATTTAACTCTAAGTTAAATAATTTAACTTTTACCGTGACTTTTTGTTTTCTTACACTATATGGTTAATACACTTACTATAACATGCCAAACGAACCCCAAGTTGTTTATTATTAATATATATATCCTTATCTAAGTCATTTGGCCAAACCTTAGATTTTTAGGAATAAAATAACAATTAATAATATAATATTTGGTTTAAAAACTATTTTGTGTCAATTTTGACACTATTTGATATATGATTTTTTTGAAAGTCATAACAGAATTATATGTTCGAACCAGGTTGATTAAATCAACAATAATATATCATAGTAACCTAGAAAATTATTGGAATTCATAAAAAGTCTCAAATTACATTTATTTGAGCATTTATAACATCAATTATGTTAACATTTCCTTAAAAGGGTAATTACTGCATCATCGTTGTGTCATAAATAAATTAATTTATTTAAAGTCTAAAAATTATAGATAAAATATCATTATGTAGGAAATCTTTTTAGATTTCTAATGAATATTTATAGTCGAATTTATCTTATGTATAACCCCATATTAAAAATGTTTTAGTTATTAAACTTCTATTTTAACTATTTTAACTATTCATTAAATAAAATAATATTAAATGTCATAATCTAATCCAAGTGGACCTAAATGGTCATATTATATTCATAAGGTTGTTTTTGGTCGAATTAAACATATCCAATAGAATTAGGACATGTGTTAGGGTAATAGTAATATCATATTTACCTTAGTTACCCTATTTACTATTAACCGCGGTAAAAAAAAGTAAAAAGTTACTATTCACCAAAAAATTATTTTTATCTCATTGAACCAAATTTTACTTACTGATATCAACCGTGTCTGTCAGATTTTTGAAATTCCATTCACAGAAGCGGTAAAATTATGTTTTATGCAAAATTCAGTTTTTAACCTACCACTTAGTGGTTTCACTATTCATCAAAAATTGAAAGTTTTCAGAAAAATACCAAAATTTCACCCTAGGCTCATTTCAGTATTCCGAATCCAAGAATGAAGTCCATTTTGAAAGATAAAATTTCAAAAAGTGGTTATTACTATTCATAACGGCTATTTTAAATAATATTTTAATAGGATATCGCCGTTTAGTGAAACTCGGTATTGCGTACAACGCAAGCTATCGAGGAAGGTCACGGTTGCGTGTAAAGCAAGCCAAGCAAGTGTTGTGTAGAAAAAGATTCCTTTGATGATTTATATAACATAAAAGTCTCGGGTGTTACAGATATGCAGTAGAAATTCTATGACCGACCTCATACCGACACAAAAGTGATTTCATTGTTCGGTTGCTGAAATGAGAACCCTGGTCACTGATGATGAACCTAGGTAAACCAAACCAATAATAAAATTGGGTTCTCAAAAATTCCACAACTACCTAAGAATCATCAGTCTTTGTAGCTCGTGCCTCTACCCATTTTGACATGTAATCAACTACCAGAAGAATGTACAGGTTTCCAAAGGAATTGGGAAATGGCCCCAAAAATTCAATACCCCAAACATCAAAAAATGACATGAAGGAGAAATGGTTGTTGTGGCATTTCATTTCATTTTGAGACATTACCCATTATATGACAATGAGAAAAAGTTTGAAAAAAATCACGGGCATCCTGAAAGACTGTTGGCCAAAAGAGACCAGAATCAAGGATTTAGAAAGTAGTCCATTGGGGACCAATATGGCACCCACAAGTAAGAGTGTGGAAGAATACAAGTAAAGATTGAATCTCACTATCTGGAAGACAACGCCTAAGGGCTTAATCACTATTGGTGCGCCAAAGGTAGGGTTAATCCCAAATTTACCAATAAAACTCATTTTTAAGATGATGGGCTTGGTTTTAATTGAAATCAGCAGGAATGAAAGATGCTACCAAATAATTTACAATCATAGAATACCAAGGAATAACATCTTGCACTCGGTATAATTTCTCATCAGGAAACATTTCATTTATGAGAATACATGGGGGTGAGTCAATGTTTGAGTATGGTTGAATCCTACTGATATGGTTATCCACCACATTCTCTGCACCATTTGTATATCTAATTTTTAAATTGAATTTCTTGTGAAGGAGTATCAAACAAATGTGATGTGGTTTTGCTTCAGGTTTCTTAAGGAGATACCGGAGGGCTGTATGGTCAGAGAAGACAGTTACATTGGACCATAAAAGGTATGACATTAATTTTTAAAAGGAAAACACAATTTCAAGGAATTATTTTTCTTTTGTGTTGTAGTTTTCTTAAGCATGGTCCAATGTACTTGAGGCAAAATCAATGACATGTGGAGCTTGATCAACCTTTTGTGATAGGACTGCCCCAACTGCATATTTTGAGGCATCACACTAGAGCTCAAATGGTAAATACCACTGATGTGGTTGGATTACCGGGGGTGGAATGGGACTCCATTTTAACTTATTAAAATATTCTTCACATTCTTTATCAAAAAAAATTCCTTTTTTAGTAACTGGGGGAGGGGGAGTGAAATTTAACTAATGTCACAAATGAAACGACGGTAAAATATAGCACGACCTAGGAAAGATCACACATCCCGTACATTTTTTGGAATTGAAGGGGTGAAATGAAATCCACTTTTGATTTATCTACTTGGATACCATCTCTAGAAATGAAATGTCCCAAAATTATACCTTTTCTCACCATGAAATGGAATTTCTCATAATTTTATAGTAGATTGTTTTCAATACAATGGCATAGGACTGAACCAAGACTACTCAAACATTTATTAAAACAATATCCATAAACTATGAAACAATCCATTAATACTTCCATGAAATTCTCTAGGTAATCTGAAAAAATACTAACCATGCATCATTGGAAAGTACTCGGAGTATTGCACAGACCAAATGGCATCCTTCTATAAGAAAATGTTCCAAAGGGGAAAGTGAAGGCTGTCTTTTCCTGATCCTCAGGGGAAATATGGATTTGAAAGTATCCAGAATACCCATCCAAGAAATAGTAGTAGGACTTACCCGCTAGCCTCTCTTGCATTTGGTCAATGAATGGAAAACAGAAATGGTCCTTCAAATTGGGTTGGTTTAGTTGGAGATAATCAATATTGACAAGCCATATATTATGCACATGAGTTGGAACCAATTCATTGTTTTTATTTTTGATTACGGTAAGCCCAGTGTTTTAGAAACTACTTGAATGGGACTGACCCATTGGCTTTCAGAGATGGGGTAAATGATTCTAGTAGCCAATGATTTTGTTACCTCATTTTTCACAACTTCTAAGAGGTTTGGGTTCAGTCGATATTGTGCCTGCCTCAATATTTAATCCTCATCATTTAATAAAATATGATGTGTACAAATTGTAGGGAAAATACTAGGAATTTCAGAAAGTTTCCTTCCCAAATATTTTTAAAACTCCCTCAAAAGTTCAAGATGTCACAATTCATGATCAGGAGAAACTGAACTAGGAATGATGATGGGTAACTTGATTCCATTCTCTAGATATGATTATTTTAAATCTTGTGGCTGTTGTTTCATTTCCAATTCAAGTGTATTTTTTATTGATGGGAGTGTGTGTGAATGTGATAGGTTACTGATCTCATCTAACAACTCAATGGTATCATCCTCGTATGAGGAATGAGATTTTACAAGCTTATCAGTATCATCTATGTTTATTTGATCCTCACAATTCAAGAAATAATAAATCAATAAACATGCATGACAGTTTTATAGACCACTATAATAATCAATGAATGAAACATTACCTAGAATTTCAATCAATGAAGAAAAAATATAATCGGGGTTGAGGGAATGATAAGAATTGTTTTCATGGGAATGGAATACATCAATTGAATTTTTTGAGAGATAGGAATGTTCTTCTGGGGGGGTTTCATGGAATGAAGGATGTTGAAATTGACTATGTTACCACCAAATTCCATAGATAATGTACCATTATGGACATTAATTATGGTTTTGGTGGTTTTCAGGAAAGGTCTTCCCAATAAAATTGGGGCATGTCCATTAATTCTATCATCTTCCATTTTAAGCACACAAAAGTCAGTAGGAAAAATTAAATTTTTAACCCTCACAAGAACATCCTCCAACACACCATAAGGGTGTGCGGTAATTAGGATAGCCAGTTGAACAACAATTCCAGTGGGCTTCAGTTCACCATCCTGTAATGAAGAGTAAATGGAGTGTGTCATCACTTTAATAGAGGTACCCAAATCAAGCATAGCATTAGAAAAATAATTCTACCCTATGGTGCATAGAATTGAAAATGTTCTAGGATCATTACACCTGGTGGGAAGTGATGGCTTTATCAATGCAGAAACATTCCTCCCCAGGCTCACCTTCCCATCTCCACAAAGTTACCTTCAGTGTGTACACATCTCTTTTATAAACATGGTGTACTGTGGAATTTTATTCACAACATCAATCAATGGGATGTTAACCTGCACTTTCATGAAAATTTTTAATATTTCCTTATCATGATATGTTTACTTTTGTTTTCTTGGTTGGGTGGCACATTGAGGAAATAGAAGAAGAATGGTTGGGTTAGGTGACTCATCAATATACAAACTTTTTCTTTTGTAAGGGATTTTCTCAGGACAAAGTTGTTCAACATTTGGAACATTTTTAATGGATGGGATGGAGGTTTCCTCAGGAGGGGATGACTCTAATAGAGGATTCATCTTACATTCTAGTTCTTTTCTACTCTTATGGGCGATGGAACTAAAATTTACATTATTCCTAGGGTTAACTATTGGTTGAGAGGGAAGTCTACCAGATCTGTGACTTTGAATTACACCCACTGAGTTATCTATTTGGCCTAATTGGGTTTTGAGGTATTATATAGATGCCGGAGTTTTTTTTTGGAATTGGATATTGTTGGCTGTCATTTCATTCATCATATCTTCTAGGCTAGGCTTGGGTTTTAGAGGAGATTTTGGAAAGTCCTTTGGGGTGGTTGAGGATTTCTGGGTGGTGTGGTGGATGACTACTCTTCCCCGGTTGGTTCACTTATTGTTGAGGTTGGTTTGAATACCCCATTTCCTGTAGGCTTGATTCTCCTTCCACATAGGGTTGGATGGATAGTAAGGATATTTTCTAAAGGGTTGGTTATATGGGCAACCTGGAAATATTGCCTCACAACTCTCAGATAGTTCCCTCAATTGAAGAAATTGGTCATATTAGTGGGTGTCAGAAAAACATAAACCACAGTGGATGAGAGGAGGATATTGGGATTTCCCATAGGAAGGAGCAAGTTTTCAAAGAAGGTTAATTACCTCTTCGATCATTTTGTCCACCTTTATCTCAAATTCAGTACTTTGCACCTCGTGGACACCACGAATCAGTACATTGGACCTTGAACTAAATTGTTTTGTGTTTTGATCCATGTTCTCAATCGAGGTTCTTGCATCAATTGGGGTCATATCATCTAACACACCACCTACAACAACAATGATCATATTTCAATCAATAGAGATTAAACCTCCATAAAAATATTGAATTAACAGTTGATCACTTATTTGGGGTTGTGGGCAACTTGAACATAACCTTTTGAAGAATTTGCAATATTCATTTAATGTTTCCCCTTGAGATTGTCTTATACTACAAATTTCATTCCGTATTGTAGCAGTTTGAGAGGGTGGGAAATATTTTTCAAGAAAAAGGCGTTTCATGTCCGCCCAACCACTTATTGGGGAATTAACATAATATAACCAATCTTTTTTTGTGTCATTTAATGAAAAATGGAATTACCATAACATTATTTGTTCCTAATCCACATAAGCATGTTTCAATGTCGAACAAATAGTATGAAATTCTTTTAATTTCTTGTGTGGATCCTCTCTAGGAAGTTCATGGAATCTTAGTAATAGATTAATTAAACCATATTTTAATTCAAAATTGGGTACCTCACATTGTAATTGAATTTATATGGTATGAATATCAACAACATGTAAGGTTAGTTCCTTTAGTGTTCTAGTGTTTTCAGACATGTTATAAAAGTTTATTTTAGTTTTGATATCAATTCCAGAAGATGATGAAGGGTGAAGAAGAGTTTCAATATATGGTGTGTCCTCCTTCAAAGTGTTGTCTTGTGTGTCTCGGTGTCGTTGACGTAGGTTCCTCTCCAGTTCTGGTTCAATAGGTGCTAAATATCCTGGAGTAGAACATGTCATGCACCAAACCTACACAACACATAGATCATAAGAAAAAGGGTTTGAAAAGGTATAAGAGAAAACAATTAAATATTAACAAAAATTAAAAACCCATATCAAAAACACAGACTAAAAACCAAAGCGCTCCCTGGAAATCGTGAAAAAATTTGGACACGCTATCATGATGTGGCAAATTGATTATGATTTTAAGTTTTCATTATAGTATAGGGAAGACCCTAGGTCGTCTATCGAGGAGTGTTGATTGGTTTTCAGTATGTATTTTTATTATGAATTACAAAAAGAGAGGGGGTGGTTTTTTAAACAGATTTAAGTAAATTACATAATTAAAGTGTTAAATTATTGATAAATAAAGGTGGTGTATTAATAATTATGATAGAAGAAGATAATTTCATGTTCACTGCACATCTTGGTGAGTTCTTCATTCTGAAAAATACAAATTATTTAAGGGAATCCTTTGGTTGAGGGTTGTCAAGATCTCATCTTCCCTCTTTCCTCATAAACATTGCTCAAAGAACCACCCCTTGACACAACAATCATGTTGTCAAGGATTTTATATAAAACATAAATAATAAATTCTACCATAGCATAATGAAATATTATATATTTGTGATATAAATAGGACTCTTTTCTTGTCTAATCAGAACAACCCAATATTCCCACATAAAATCTCAACCCAATCCGTGTTGAAATAAAAAGTGTTTCACTTGATTTTAACAATATTAATGAAATCAGAGAAGAATCATGTCAAGATAAGAAATAATAGAAATTTTTTTCACACAAATTACACAAAACCAGTAGAAGAACATGTTCTGGAACTCCCTCCTAAGTGTGTGTAGCTCCCACGAAATGATCGTCCACCGTTTAGCTCGACATCGGGAGGAGGAAGCTCAGGGGGGAACTTCGCCTTCATCCATGATTCCCCTATGGGGATAGAAGCCTCCAAAACACCTTAGATGATGAGAGGACTCCATTAGATCTCCAAAATACCAGATAACGTTTTCATGGCAAAACGTGAAATGGAGGATCCCATGGTGCCCTTTTATAGGAAAATGGGAAGGTGGTTTTGAGCACACAAAATTCTTAAAACCACTTGTCACATGTGTTTAGAACTCCAGACAGCCTTATCTCGATTTGGAGAAAATAAAAAAGTTTTATACCAATATTTGAGCTATCTCCACTGAATGTTTTTCATAATTTGGACACCTATATCACAATATATAGATAGACCACATAATAAAACTTTTGACTTCGTGCAGATTCAGTGTGCTGGAAATATTATGTTGCTTGGTCCACTAGATGGTCGAATGAGTCTTGGGTTCCTTCATATGAAATGTATCCCAATGCAGTTTGGTCTAGTCTATATAATTTCAGCCTAATTGGATGCATGGTCTAGTAGAAGTTTGTGGATTAATCCACTGGTGTGCTTGAATCTTGCGCAGTTTGGCCCATTTTTTTGGGACATCATCATGGGCCCTCCAAATCACCTCCCCCTGCAATGGAATCATAAAAAAAAGCAACTTTTCCATTTTTAACAGTGATAAACCCAAAATAAATTATTCAAACATGGAATGAAATTTCTTATTATTTTTATAATTTACAATATAAAATAATTTAGCACAATGGTGTAAAGGTGAAAATTACACTGTGAATCATGCTACGATCGTGGACAAGTAACACTTTGAACTCGAGAATGATTTAAAAGGTTATATTTTCCATGAAACATAGAATAATTGGATCATACATGTATATATTTAACATATCTTCCATTTCAAATCAATATTTTGATAACATCATCCCCATTTTCTATTGCTTATGACCATTCAATATAGTTTTGAAAAAATAAATTATTGTGTGAAACCAATTATTGGATATGACATCATATGTTAATTTCAATTTTTCAGATTATTGTCTTTCCATGTATCTCTATTCAACTTATACAATCATTCTCTTTCAGCAAAAACACCCCAAATATTGAATATCCTCCTCAGTCACTCACAGCTTCTAAAATATATTTGAAACATTTATTTGATGGGGAGAGGGGTACCACCAGAATCCTCAAAAAAAGGATTGTGGTTGATCCTAAAAGATCAACCCTTTGATACTTTGTAGAAAGTCACTATATTGATTTTGTGCTTATTCTAAGTGCACAACCAACATCAAAGGTTTTGGAATTATGACTTAGAATTATTTACCCACATGTGGGGTTTTCTTCTAAAATTTGTGTCTTGTAGGCTTGGCAATTTTCAAAAGAATTTGTTTAAAATCATTAATATAAATTTTCTTCCATAATGCTCCACTAGTATGAAATTTTTAATAACTCGTTCTTTGATCATGGATCATTCCACTTGTCTCATTTTATTGCTTCTTCCTCCATTAGAGCGATATTTATCCTGAAATCAATTCTCTCCTTATGGTATGACATTATAGTTTTTCAATAAATTCATCATTCAGTTTTATTTTCTCATTTAACTAATTATTTACATTATTTTTTCTGGTGGTGGGTGGTTCACTAAACCAAAATTCATATTACCCACAACTGGAGTAACTCATCCCATTTTCTTCCATGTTTGTTCACATTCGTTCAAAGAGACCTTTTGTGAGTGTAATAGTGGAGGTGATTGATACTCATTTCTTTGAGCTCCTTGATTTTCCCCCAATTTTTTAAACCTATTTTATCATATCATCATTTTTCTTCCAATGTTGGATTTTTCTTCATACATTACTAGAGTTAGGGATCCCATTTTAGGTTCCCCGACCTACCATAATTTCTCTCTTATAAAATATCTTTCCAGGATCCCAATATTAGAAAATATAAAAAAATATCCTATTAAAAATACCTCATTTTGTAATTTATTTTTTCAGATATTGATGAATCCAGAGTTTTTATTCTTCCAAAATTGATTCCTCACGATTCATGAAACATACTCATGGTGTATCTGAATTATTTATCAATAATACCATCGGATGTATTATTTCTTCAAAGATTATTTCCTTTAATAATTTTCAAGAAACTTATCCTAATTCTAAACTCTATAAAGATTTCTCTTTTCATATCATTAAATATGTTTCAAATCATCTGAAAAAAAATTATGTATGTCCATGCATCCCACATTAATAGCACATGATTTCATTATATCATGTAAAATCCTTTTTTATGTATGTCTTTATCACCTACATGATTTTTTATATTTATGGTACTAATAAAAGATCTTTTCTTCCCATTAATGGGAGATGGTTCATCATATCCAATAACATTTTCTCCCCAACTAGATGGCCTTTAGAATTATACAATCCCTTTATATTTTTCCTCTGATGTATCATATTATCTTTTCATTTCATCTTCACCTGCCAGTGGATAATCAAATTGTAAGTACAAAAAATCCTTCAATTTAGTCTTGGAATTGGAATTAGATTTATCCACTTCTTTTTACAGTAATTTCAACTCTTCTCAATGTTTTTCAACCATCATATCGCTTTATTCATGTTGATCATTATTTTATCTCTTAAGATTCATCCCAATACTCATATCATATTTCAATTCACATGAGATATTATCATCAATGTAAAATTTCTCCATTAACATAATTATTAAATTATCAATACAATCTGTACAACATTTATTCTCTTGTATAATCCTTTGTATATCAAAAAATATTCCACATAACTATGTTTCAAGATCATCATTTCTTGATTTGAGATAATGAATTTTGTCTCAGTTTATATTCTTCACCTTGCCATTAGATTTGAGTTTATCTATCATTGTTGAATTATTTTCCGATTCTTCTGCTTGGTAATCATTCTTCTTCCTTAAGTTAGTATCCAAATATATAAGCATTATATTCAAAATTCTTATCTTTTCAAAATAAATATCCTTAAATCCAATTAATATATCATTATATTAATTTTATTCATTTAATTTCCAATCCACTTCCTTTGTTTCATGGAAAACATACATATTTTTAATTCATGGAACTCCATTATTATAAAAAGTTCATATATCCTTGGAATATCAGGTTTCTCATTCATTCTGGAAGCATCGTTGAATGAGTATGTGTTTTCATTATATGAGTTATCCAAATAATTCTTTTGTCCATTTCGTTTTTTTTGTTTCAAATGAATCATATTCATTCTATAGAGACATATATACCAAGGAAAACAACCTAAATTCTTCTTCTTCTTGGATTTTATTCCCTTTTCTATGCCACACTAATAAAATTGAAAAAAATATGATAAAAAACGAAGCCTATGATACCAATTATTATGTCTAAAATGGGTTGATATACCCTGATGGGGGAGAATCGGTGTACGGATAGTCTTTTAAAAATTATTCATTCTTGATTATATATTGAACTATTTATTACAAGGGTAACTTCAAATTAACGTATATTTTTATGTCGGTCGATTATTTTCTTCTTTCTCTTATGTCAGTGCATATAATATAATACAAGAATGAAAGTACACTAACCCATTGATTTTTTACTTGGCTCACCCTAACTAGGATACATCCATGTATCATTAAACTATAATGATACAATTGTACCAAATCCAATGAGGGTCACTAACAAATTAAAGATTTTATGGTAAATCACCTCTATACACTTTCTAAATTCAGTTACAAGGTTTAAGGTTAGGTTACTGCATTCCAGTGGGTCACTCTCAATATCTCTTTATCTATATCACTATTAGTGGAATGGATCATAGTCTTCCCCTTATATTTTCTAGTAATCATTATGGGATCCACACAAAATGTATTGAATTTTATGTTCTTCTATTTCCATGAATTCATACATCCTCAATTGTGGATAGATTCTTTATTGAATTCCATTTTTCACATTTAGATAAAATCCACATTTCATGTTACTATAAGATTTTTTAAATTGCCTTCATGAACTATTAGTTCCTTTTTAAACATCCATTAATAATCTGAAAACTACATTGCTTCCTCTATGAACTGAGATACACTGCATGGTGTGGGTGCTCTACCGACCACCTCTTCCTCCATAGTCCACCTCCTCTTTCACTGAACATCCTCCTACTATGGACCACATCTTCTTTTCTGGAATATCTCTTCCTTTAAAAACCTTTTTCCTTTATGAGATATAGATCCCCAAAAAAGCCATTAAAAGGTTGTTCCAAGGAACTAATTCACACTTCATTGAATCCTCCCTCATGAACTCTTCTCCTTCATAAACTCCCTTATTACCTATTTTGACCATCACTAAATTCTCCCTAAAGTGATGATATTTTGTAATGGAACAATCCCTCTATATATTTATCAGATTATGGGTCATTATATAGGAAAATATATCTGAAAATGTTTACTAATTTGAATCAAACAAATCTATGGTGTGGTACAACCATCACCACAAACTATATTATGTTGTCAGTATAGTGTGTTTCATCCTTCACGACGACTGATGCCTTCAGAAGTGGTATTACTACCTCATCGATGAAAATGATGGTTATCCCATTAAATTCAATACTCCCCTAAAATATAAACCTCCAGTGATCCAGTTTTCCCTCCATAGTCCATGTAGAATGCTTAACGGTCTTCATAGCACAACTATGTTTATAGAATCATGCCTTTTTATAACATAACTTTTCATTACATTTTACAAAACCGAGGATCTTTAAGGTTTAGTGTCTTGGAAACCAAGAACTTAATACATGACAACATAAAACATTAATATTAAACACTTAATAGGATTATTCTTTGTTCATACTATGTTAATTACAACATCTGATAACTTGGGAGCATATATCAAAGGAAAGGGTGAGCAGAAGGCCCAGTAAGGGAAACAAGAGAAACATTTTACATGTGAACTTGAGATACATCAATAAAGTCATGATAAATAACTTTAAGGCATGAGAAAGAGATCATCAGGCATATAATAACAAAAATAACATGTTTCATAACTTGAATATGAGGCTACAACATTTAACTTAGACAATCATTTTCATATATCCAAGGTCTATCCACAAGGTTTCATAAAAACAATTACCATGGTTATTCACCAAGGTATTGTAAAATGGTCATCTCTAGAAATTAAGTCTTTAACCAATTAATTGGAGCGATATCAGGGAGCACCATTAATTTGTCTTTATTATCATGTGATACATATATATCATCATCAATCAATTCAAAAACAACCCCTATTACATAAAAGAAATGGTTTTAATTTCATAGTCATAACATTTTAAAAACTGCTTTAAAAACGTGATCTTTATGTCACTTTAAACCCACGAAAAAGGAAAGTGGGTCTCATGTATGTAAATACCAGAATTTAAAATAGAAAATTTTGATATATATGTGCATACCCCTATAGATTAAAGAGTTTTAAGTATTCACATAACAAAATAAAAGAATTTTAGAAAAAGATAGAGACATTTTGAGATGAAAATTCGACAGCATAACGTCTATGTTGTATAGTTTTAGAAAACATTGAAAAGATAGGGGACATGGGTCACCCACTCATAAATGATCCATAAACTTATAGAGGGATTGAATATAAAGGATATAAGAACATGGTAATTAAATTTTAAGGACATACCATATGAAATGAAAAACTTGAAAGGGAGACAAAAATAAGATTTCTCTTATGAAGAATTTGGCAGCCTAACAACGTCACATAAAACATAAAAAAATGAATTGATGAGATTAAATAGGGTCTCTAATCATGTTAACATAAAAGGACTGTATGATGAATATATAGATCATAGCCCAACCTATAAAAAAGTAACTCGAAAGACATGACATGAAAGTAAAACTTTGAAAATGGGAAGACTGAAAGAATCGCTTACAAAAATTCGACAACCTAACGGCGCCACCTAAAAATTATTAAAGTGAATTGATGAGAGTAACATGGGGTCTCTCAAAATATTAAAATAAAAATTACTATAAGGTGAATATAAAATAACATCCTTCTACATAAAAACAAGGAGCATAAATGAAATGACATAAAAGATAGTACTTGAAAAGAAAGAGAGAGGTAGGAATCCTTACCGTGAAAAGTAACTTTGAAATCATGAAAGTTGGGACCTTGGGAGGCTTGGGGGAACCTAGAGAGGACTCCTTGGGAGATAAGGAGACCCTAAATTCGTTGAGGAGGATTTTTTAATTGAAAGGATGAGATAATGGATTGGTATTTATAGGGGAAGTGAGGGGACAGGGGATTAATGGCCAAGGGGCACCTCATTGGTGGTACTGGCAAAACCATGGGCTTGCCCATGGTATTTTTCCATGGTATTGTCCACTTCGGAAACTTAATAATTTATATTACTATTCATAAGTCTATGAGAATTATTACATAACTATTACATCCTTAATGATGTCATTAAACACCCAAAACTCTAAACTGAAAATTCACTATTCACCATAAATTCAACTTTTTCATAAAAATCCCAAAAATTCACCTTAACATAATATCGATGCTCTGAATTCAAAAATGAAAATAATTTTATAAAAATAATTTTCTAAATATTTTTAATTTATTTTTAAATAAAAACACTATTCACCCGACAAAACTAATACTTTAACTAATAAATTCTGAAACAGTTTTTTACCTATTTTAATGAATCACATTACTTAATCAAGGTGCCTAAATTATATTAATACTTTATTTAATTGAGATTACTAATCCGTTTGGTCACATTACTAATTCTAAGTTTAAAATCACTATTCAAAATTTACTATTCATCAAAAATTAAGTTGATCTTATTAGACTCTAAATTTCATACTAAACACAACTGTAGAAGACCATTTTTTGAAAATAATTACACATTATGAATTATTTATGGTTTACATAAATATTTTAAAATGCCCTTTTTCCAAAATTCTTCAATAATATGCATCCTGTATTTATCCGGACACTTGAGATTCACAAATTTCAACATAAGAAGAAATCACAATTTTTATTCAAATCAAAGGATTACACAAGGCAGTTATGGTCTCCTTACATAGCCCCTTATAACACCATCATAGGACATAAGAGTAAGGTGTTCTAGAGTGATAGAATATTAGGGAAGCTCGGACAACATTTCCATAGTAGGGATTTCTATCATCTTGAACTTCTCGCGAAGGGAATTCTCTTCCAGCTTCACACGATGAAGTTCGGCTTGGGTTTGGTCTAGAGTAAATCCCAAAGGTGCTACCTCCTTCCTGAGTTCTGTCAGATGGTCTTCGATTGGACCGAGACTACTAGATGGGTCCATCGAAACCTATTTCTATATTAATTAATCAATATCACTTTTATTTATAGAAAATATTTATAACATTTAGTTTCCAACAGTCATATTGACCAACGGTCATATAACAGTTGAAACCCAATGGTCTCATTTTAATTATACTCATTTTATTAAATGAAAAATAAAATAACCCACAAAAAATTTGGGAACAGAATTTATGCAAAATAAATTGGGATCATTACAATGTGGATATCTGGCCTTCGTTGATTTTACTTTACCATTCCACATACCTTCGTTATGGTCTGTGAACTACGCTTCACGGTCTGTGAACATTGTTTTGTGGAAAAAATTCCTTTTCCAAAAACCAAAATCCAAATTTTGACACCCAAAATTTTTGTAAACACTAGACAACTACACCACCTTAAAAACATTCATCGGTAAACACAAACCATACTCACTCACAGTCATCCAGCTTTGTAAACAAACACAATCAACCCATAAACACCACAAAGACACCATGTGTGGTTTTTTCCAAAAAAATATAGTAGAATATTAAATGAAAAAAATTTATATAGATTTTTTTGAAGATGATACAAATTGACATAAAATTTGTGAGATTTAGATCATATAATTCATTCATTCAAAATTTAATTATACATAATCCTTTAAAAAATGAGATTGTATATTAAAACCCATACCTCAATTCCATCATTCTTAGAAAGATCTTTATCCTAATGTATAATAAAGTTAAATTTATTTTACATTTATACCATAACCATATTCATACATATAATTCTATAAATTTTTTATTAATAACATCATATCAACTATTCATTATCATTCATCCATTATCATCTCCATTTTTAGTGTTAAATGCTTCATTTTTCATGAATATTTCAGTTATATATTTTTGGTCCTATCACGTTAATATGGGTTCATTCTTATATAAAATGAATATCATGAATTAAATATAATTTATATTCATTAGAAACATTATAATAAAAATTTATAAAAATAGGTTATAAAAAATCTATTACATCACTTCATGTATATGGTTTTCCATATATCCACACATGTGTCGTTTCCATTTCATGATGGGTGGAACGAAGGGAAGGTAAATAATAATAAACCATTATAAATTCATTATAATTTTATAAATATTTTATATATAAATTAAATATATGATCATAGCCACCCATGAAGAATGGTTATGGATAATTATTCATATCATTAATTGGAGGCGACAATCCATAACTACACATGAGAAATACATTCATTTACTATTTGATAGATAAGATGTGAAAACTGGTTGTGGAATCATCATAATAAAATATAATTAAATTTATTATTATATATTTTTCATTTGTTTCATGATGACATGTTTTGGGTAATTGTAATAAGAAATAATATTTTAAGAGATTGATTCAAATATATATATAGTTTTTGAAATGCATCCTTTATCTTAAATATTAAGGCTTGGTATATTGTACATAGGTAAAGACAAAAAAAATCTCGAATAAGGTGATAGAATATAATTTTTTTTTTCAGAAGTTAATTTTTTAAATCTATTTTTTAAATATTGTGAAAAATTAAGGATAATAGGTTCCCTTTTATAGTTGATGATAGAGACACGCATGAAATGTTATATAAGATTACAATATTGTGATGTCAAATTCATGATAAATTGGCTCAAAATGGCCCTAAATTCCAATTTAAGATATGATAATACTTAAATATCAGCAATAAATAATATTAGTACTTATTTCTGTAGAATCCTTACACATATCTCTTATCTTAACCCCTAGTAAACGTGGGTTAACCAAAATAGTCATAACTATTTTTTTTGTATTATTATTAATTAGAATGAAAAATATAGTTTATAATATTAAATTATATTAATTATTTTTATTAATTATATGGAATACATTAAAAAGATGAAATTTTTATATTTGTAATTATTTAATTTTAAATTAATGTGTGGAACAAAATGAAAAACCTTTTTAGAGAAAATAATTTTTAAGAATAAAAATGAATTTACATTCATTACATTCCTTTTAAAATGAAAAATATGAATTTAAAAAATAATTTCTTCCATAAATAATATTTAAATTTCCTTAATAAAATCTGTAATTTAAGATTAATTTTATTTATTAACATAAATAAAAATATCACACCTAGAAACAGTTTTTGAAAAAATCATGTTCTTATGTGAAAAAACGATGTTATTAAAAAATCAAAAATAATAATGAATCATTAGTTATTAATTATATAATTCAAAATTAAAGGTGAAATACATTAATTTTTAGAAAAATTAATAACATAATGACACTTTAAATTTCTTGATTTAATGAAAATGAATGGCAGTTTTTGAAAAATTGTTATTCTCACTATTCGTTGAAACAAAAATCATTTTATAAATAAATTAATAAATGAACTTAATAAAATATTGGCCTAATGGAATTGATCCTATATTTAAGTAATTATTTTATGTTGATATATATATTCCATATTCTAATTACACTTTCTTACTCAAATGTTGGATCTTCAATATTGGATAATGTTTTCAGACTCCTTATAATCCTATATTCTGTTATGCCAAAATCCTATTTCCATGACCCATGACTTATGATATATAATTTATTGAGTATGATACTCTTATGTTATGTTTTGGGACATTTATTATGACCTCATTAACCCAATTATATCTCATTCTATCTTATGTAATTTGACTATATTCTATCATCTTTACACTTACTGAGCTTCTGAGTTCACTGTTTTTAATATTCCCCTCACCTATGCTATAAAGGAATATATTATGGATGATATTTATAGAGGGTATTATGTGAGATTACTTTTATGGGATATGTTTAATATATTATAAAATCATTAGTTAATATTTCTAATCTCCAATAACACTAAACCACTGTGTTATGTGGTGTGACTTTTAATTATATGAAATGAATATTATTGAAAAGTAATGTGATATTAATCTAAAAAATATTTGGGGTTCCTATGAATAATGACTGAATAATCACATCTCAGAAAAAACCATTCCCAAATCCAACAATTCCTTGGGCCATTAGGAATGAGTTACAAAATTTCATGCGGATTAAAAACCTAAATTTATACAGAATCAGAGGCATGTTCTCAGAATATTTATTGAGAAAGACATGTATTGTCAATTAGTAGATGAAATAAATATAATTCTAGGTATGTATGATATATTATTATAAATAACTGAATATGAATATAAATTGTTATTTTTTGGACATGTTGATTATACATTCGAGAGTAAATTGACTATAAAAATATTAAATTTTACATTTGATTATGTATATATTCTTGTAATGAATATTAATAAATATCATATCATATGATGAATGTTTTTATGTAACAATAATGTGATATTTTCCTTATAAAATCAATTAAAATTAAAGGTCATAGAGGTTACTTTCTATGATTATAATCATATATTTATTTGATGATGTTGTTAAATATATATTATTTTTATAGATGATATAAGTCTAACTAACAAATATAGAATAGTATATCTTGTGTTGGAAGCTTATAAGTCATTGATATTTTATCTCATTTACATGACACTTTTTAACCTACAATGGAAGCGTTTTTTAGAATAAACCTATTTGTATAAATTTCATATTTTATATCTCTTATTATATATTATAATCTATTGTTTCCTATTATGGTCCTTGAAAAATATATTATTGTAAATTTATATCAGGAATCATGTACATTCATATCTTAAAAAAACTGTGATGACATAGATCAAACCCAATGTAAGATATGCTTGATAAATTTTGATTAGTATCACATAAATGAGAATGTATATGTAGGATATTTCCATTATATGTTAATTGAGGTAAATATATCATGATGTTATTTAGAATGGACCAATATTATTATTTCCATTAGAATATAATTTTTATAAAGATAATCATCTTAATAAATCCAAAGACTGTTATATCACGTGTATAAGTTGACAAAATTAGTATCAAAAATTATTTATTAGATATTGAAACAAATGGATTATATTTATTAGTAATAATTCAAAAAGGGTTTTAGTAATTGTGAAATTAAAGAATTTATCTATGGTTTTCATGATGTTTACAATAATAAAATTTGTAATCAAAAGAGATTAAGTATGAAACTTTCCTAAATTAGATGAAATTGAAATATCCTTGGTTAGCATGACTACTCGCACATTGAGGGTTGGGTTCCCATCAATGATTTTTTTCGTCCAATGATGTGATAGTGAGAAACTCATAGTTTGAATTAAATAGTTCCCATATCAAGGGCAAGTCACCATTACGACTCCAGTAAATGCTTCATCAATATCGAAATTTCCCATACCATCATTGATTTATCTTATATTTCCATAGTTGTTGAATTAGGATAATACCATTATGTAAAAGTGTGGGGAACCCAACATCTTACCATGGATGGTGATTTCACAATCCTAGCCACCAATCTCATCACCGCATATTGAGAAGGTCTCCCCTTGAGGAAGAACTATTCTATATATGTCATTCCTATTAAATATTTAATAGATATAGTGGTGAACCCTGTGAAAACAAAAAAATTGACCAGGGGAATGATTCTTGTGACATATAAAATATCACAGTAGTGAAACCTATACATGAGAACCAATCATAGAATTGGGGACACCAACAATAGGAAAACCCAAGTCATTCATAACCATGAATTACTAAGGACCGAACAAAGATGTTTTTCCATCCTCTTCTATAAATGAGGGTTGTCACCATTCGAAGATGATGTTCATTCAATAGGATAATGTGATTAGGGTCTCATTGTTCCTCTATAGTTAGCAATATATATATAATTTCTTAGTCTCTTTGTGGGGAATGAATTTTTAGCCATCCCTAGAGCATTCAGAATCTCTTCTCTCTGATTTTACACTAGATGGAGGAGATATTCAAATATATATATTAGTACTATTAAAAAAGTATAAATATAAAATGTGTGATAGGAACATGATGAGAGACATTAATAAGAGTAATAATACCTATATTACATGATAATACTATTGAATCTTGAGCCACCTTAGTAGGATTTCTTTTTAATTATTGGTTAAATGTATCAAATGATGGTACTCACCCTCAAGTGTATGTATAAGAGGAGGTCATCATGACCCCCCCAAAGTCTACCCACCATTTATCTCCTTCAAAAATGATTTAAAAATTATAAAAGGTATAAAATAAGATAAAATCAAGTTGGAAGCCCGACTACTGGCCATCATTTGGTCAAGATCTAGTCTCATTCAACAATTCATTTCTCCATTAAATAATTCCATACCTAGACTTGTACAATGTATCTCTAGAAGTATTTATGGGTGACTTTCAACCACAATTATTTCCCCCAGTATAATTACCAAGGGTTCATTAATAACATTAAATACATTGAAAAAAAGTTCATAAAGTTCATTCTCATTGTCTTTTTAGTGTCCTAGCATCATGGTTCTGGTATATACAACTAATTATTTCAATATTTTAATACTAAAAATCTAAAAGTATCACACCAAATTATGAAATAATAATTTTTCTCAATTAAAATTAGAGGAGGGGTATATATGTTACTATGTAATCCTATAATCTCTTTTAGAGATTATAGATGCCTCAATATTTTCCTCCCAATTATGCTAGTAACTCTCCCCCCTAAAATACTACAATGTTAAAAATTATCACCACCAATCCCTCATATACTCAGGATTATAAAAATAATGACTAGAAATATGTGTAAGATATTCCCTAATAGGGGTGAAAATGATCGGATATCCCTCCTTTAGGTTCCCAATCCTTTCAAAAATTACATCCCATGGCCTCAAAAGTACGGAGGATATACAAAATCCAACTACAATTTAAACCAATTAAAATTCAAATTGAATATATAAATATTCAAATATAATATAAGCCACTAGGAAAACCATGCAATATTATTTAATAACACATTTTCTTAGGGGAAATTATTTCATACAACAAATAATTATTGATGTCATATGGAGGTATTGTTTAGATTACTGAAATTTTGATAAAGACACCATTATACCTTTTATAGGACCAAGACAACCTATAGTCGTTAAAGTTCATATATGATAGAATTATTAGGTTTTAATCACCTAAACCACATATAAATATTCTCATATTACCCCACTATATTTTATCAACATGAATTTATTCAATTGAATCATGACTATTTTGTGTTAAGACTTTTCTTGGACGCTAGGGGTTATATAACAGGTGATGCAACCCATGACGATATTATCATTTGTTCCACTAATAGTCTAGAAGCCATATATATGAAATTAATTTGGTGTATCCCAAAAGTAATTCATAACTAGAGTGGATAGATAGTGTTCCAAAACTAAAAGTATTAAAAGAAACATTATTTCTCTCTTTTAATAATAAAATTAACCAATAATGGGATCATAGACATTTTTACACCTGATGTTTTCAAAAATGAGGTTCTGTAAACCTGTAGGAGGATCCAAAAAATTTATGATTTTTTTAAATACTTGGTGCTCTTTAATTTAATTTCATAAAAAAATCAAGCACGAGGAACCATCACATATTTTAGGGATATCCCAAAATACATCCTTTATCAGTTCCACTAATCCATGAATAGGACACGCTTTAGAAAACTATTTATGTTCTTGAAGAAAGAGACCGAATTTTTTTCAACATCATTACCTAAGAATGGTATTGAAAAACACCCTCTATATCCAACATCATCATGAAAGGATTTATTTTTATTTTTATGGAGAATAGTTAGGATGTTATATTCCATTCCTCCCCTCCAAGAATTATCCATGTAGATTTTATAAAACTAAATTTAATGATCAGTTCATAGAAGTTCCCTTATAAGAGAACATTAAAAGGTTTATTTCATTACCCCCTCCCTACTAGAATAAATAATCATGGAATAAGAAATAGAATTATTCAAAGAAACATTATTTCATAATTAAATATGGCTCCATGGTTCCCCATAGGATAAAATATATCTACTATAGGATCTTCATGAGAATATTTCCTTGGGCCCCCGGGTAGGATTTGTAGGAAATCACATTATGGAGGAGATGAAACTAGTATATTCATTTGAATATGAGAATTTTGTGTTACTATTCGCGTGTTCCATCAGTAAAAACCTATTCAATACTATATAAATCATTATATCATGAAATAGTGAGTTTCAAAACTTTTCAAACTACCAAATAATATTTTTATATACCATAAAATATTGTTTTATATTAATGTACTACCTTTAGTACATAGCATATTGGAATATATTGGAACTAGGTGATTCTTTTGAAGATGTTGTGTGTATCTATACAACCTGGCTTGATGATCCTGATATCAAATAGTATCTACAATTATCAAAAATAGGTGACTATATATTTAATGGCTAGCAAGACAGATAGTCAATCCCTTTAGCTCATGTGACCATTATGGCATAGATAAGTAATCCAATTTTTTACTTTCTTTATAAGTTCCCCTTGTTATATACTTATCTTTAAATATTTATATAAAATGAAGGAATCATTATCTTCAACATATAGGAAAATTGGATCCATCCCTAGTCTCAAATACAATTCCCCATCATGAATACATTTCACATTACAATGGGAGGGAGTTATGTTACTCACCCCATTCTATAGTAATCACCTATCCTAGAGGTGGAGTACCCCAAGATCAATGAAATCATATTATTGGATTAATGTTTAGTGATTATATAGGAATCATGATAGTCAACTCCCATGAAAACACCTCATTTATTCTCATTGAGAAATGTGAAATAATTATTTAGTATAAAAAATTACAGAGGTTATATCCTTGAATATGTGTTCTACACAAGTTAGAATATACGGAAAGATTTTATCTAAGATCAAAACGAAAAATCAAATATGGAAGTGTCATATAGTAATTATCAATAGAAAATTTATTTGGTTAACCATTTCCCTTTTCCAAAAATTTGAAACTAATATACATAATGGTCTAATAGTTATTTAAAATAAGTATGTGCCAATATGGAACCACTATGTTAGCTAGTTTTTCCCTCCATGATTCTAGGAAAGGCTTGGAAAATTAGTGTAAAATATGATCATAGCTCAAAATTATGATGAGTCAAGGAATTTCATTGGTATGTTCTCTCGACTCCCAATTCTACATTCTCTCCTCCTACCAATGAATATTATAAAGGCTCTTATTTAAGCCATGATGATACCATAAGATTATTATACTAATAGGGATATTTCTATTTCCCATTAACAACGTATCCATTTAACAATAAGGAAAGAATATTATTACAAATATTATACCCCCACATAGTAGGATAATTCAATATCTAAAAAGATCACGTAAATAGAGTCATTTAATCTCATTGATACTTATTATTTATATGAAGTGTGTATTGATGAAGCCACTAGTTCATTGGAAGAAATTGGTCCCACCCCCATCGATGATCTAGTTCATGTGAAACATAACATTCCGATAGACCAAAAGAAATCGCAGATCATTGTATTCATTTATATCAATGAAAAATATGTAAATATTTAACTATTAATAAAACATGAAATATTTTTATTGAACAATAAAGAGATTCTAGTTTGAGAACCTTTTATACCCATGAACCATTATTAAATTATGATCGACCACTATGGATAAAAATATCCACTCCAAAATATGTGTTCCTCTCATGGATTCATGTTCGAGTTCAAATACGAAAACATGATCAAATGAAACCTCTTTAGTGATGTTCAAAACCATAAATATTAGATAAAAATTCATAGTCAGGAAGAATAATTTATATATATTAAATTATAAATAAAATTTTGATACAAATGATCCCAATTCCTAAAGGAGGATTTCACTATACCAAAAATAGGGTTATTGATTAATATATATTTGGGTATAAATTCCAACTGTATCAATGATAGATATTCTAGATATAATCAAATATGTATATTTGATAAATATAATGATGTCATTAAATTGAGGGAATATTAAAGAAGACACTACTAGAAAGTGATTCCCTTTGTCTTGTAGAATAATGGACAGACCTACCAGTTGGTCATTCATAACTAATGCATACCCATTATTGGTAAAAATATGGGGTGAAACATCATTGACATGGTTGACAAATTCTACAAAAAATTATGTCCTTCACAAAGATATAGAGAATGTTCCCAGCATGATATTTATTACCAATGTGAAGATGAACCCCATGATATCTATATTTATAGGTACCTCAATGAAATTTATCACCTTGGTTTTCTGAGCTAGGATCATCATGACTGAATCTAATAATATCAGGGTCATTCCTATCATCTTCCCTTATTGGAATACAAGAGAGAATTAAGTCATTAAATGATTTGCTTCTTATATGTAATTTGTTTTCACCAACAATTTGGGAAAGGCAATGTACATCTCTAGAAAAATAAAGGATGGTGTTTCCTATAAATTAGATGATTAATTGTGTAATTAAATTTCTATCAACATGTTATATATATTATGTTATTCAGCTCTAATACAACCTACCCAAAAGGATTATTTGTTCTTCTATATAGTATCCTCTGATAGATCCCATCAACATCTATTGGATCAATATAATAATATTATAAAATAATTATAGTCGGTACTACCTCAGTGACATGATGATTCAAAATGAATAAAACTATTTTCTAATTAAAATGAACATAATTAATATTTAATTTGTTCTCGAAAGGTTTCACAATAATTATTTTTGCAACATGACACCAATTGAGCACCCATATAGATCTGTTAAGAACATCATAATCCAACTCTTGATACCTAGATCATAAACATATTGGTTTATTATCCATTATTAGACTAATAAATGGGTCATCCTTTCAAATTATTCCAAGAAAAAAGTGTGTGAATATTTTCTTTCCATATACCTATCACAATAGGAGTTTTAGATGAATGTATACATCCTATATGAGTCCATTCATCATGTTAATGAAGAATATTATTATTGGTAGATGCAATTTTATGGTTCCTATAAAATACTAACCCTAATAAGAATCAATAAACCTATAGTAAATTTGGTTGGAGTTGGATTTAGATTCATCAACCCCTTAATGGGTCTCAGGTCATTCTCATTCGTCCTTTTAGAGGGGTAATAAAATAATTAGTGTAAGGACCCGACCCTATTTTCCCGAATTTAGTGCCTTATTTTATTAAATTGATATATTAACAAGGAATATTCATCCCGTTGGACTCAGTATTTTAGAAGCTTTTGATACAAAGTGCATACATAAGTTCAACATGACATCTTGAAAAATGATACATCATCAAAACTCCTTTGAAAATATCCATAAGTCTAAGGTTATTTATGCATGTCATTAATAATATACCCCTTCATTTCTTGAGAAAATGAAACATTAGAAAGGGATGATCTAAAATTATCATTTAGGGTACGAAATACAGCTGAATAATTCATTAACATACTCATTAGCTAGTTTGAATTACTAATAACACATGCCTTTGAAAATAAACACAACACATTATGGAAGGAATAAGAGATGAATAAATAATTCCTCAATTAATCATAATCGTGGGTATTATAATTGTAAAATAAAAACATGAACTATTGATTCTATGTACATAATGAGGGAATTCATAATGTGGGACCTCATAACCATTATGTCATGACCTCATGCCAAGACCATAAATATCCATTTTTTCAAGGCCTCGTGCCAAGACCATAGTATGTATCATGAGACATACTGATTCACCGAGGGGATATAGCAGGCCCCACCTAAAACTTAATATGTAAAATTCATTCTTAATATAAACAAGGATAAAAATGAACAACATATATGTTCATATTTAAACTAATATCTTAAATGTAAATAACAATCCCCGAATATTTAAGCATAAACACTAACCATTCAGAGTAAATTCTTGAATGAATTTAATGTAGAACATATATGGTAAAAATAATAATAAATCATTAAATTAAATATTGTATATGATATCAAAAAATATTAATCCCAATAATAAATAATAATCAAAAATAGATTTGATAAAGAGGAAGATTCTCTTATAAAATCATCGAGTAATTCTTGAGATAAATAGTCTTCTACTTTTAAAAGAAGAGTTATATTAGAAAAATAAATGTATAAAACCAGATGTGATGTAACATATTATTTTAATAATAAAATTAAAGATTTTATAAAGATAATGGTTTCCAAAAACAGACTATAGAGTGCCCTTGAAAATAGGTGACAATTTGAGAAATTCTCTTGAATCGGGCTTGTATTTCGGGAATAATTTTTTAATGATTCTTTTAAAACAGATAATTAAGCATAAATAAAAGTAGGATTCTAGTTTTTACTCATATATATGACATTTTCACAGAAAATAGGATTAGTAAATATCAATAAAGAAGAATTTAATTGATGTATGTAGAGTATAATAGTAACCCAAATAAAAGTGGACGTTTGGGTAGAAAACCCTTACCTTAAGTCCGAATGTTCAACTCTTGACCTTATGGTCCTGGAATATATAATTAGACTCATTAATAAATTAATTAAGATTCTATTATAAATTTATTTATATTAACATAAAAGTTTTAGTTCATTTTTTCCTTATTGATAAGTTATAATAATGAATTTGTCGTATCAGAGTGTTTGTTTTCTTAATTTTCATAATCGGTTCACGTGTTTTTAAGTAATGGAGTTCATGTGGAATAAAAGTAAATCAAAATAATTGAATTTAAACATTATTTATAAACATACATAGGAGTTAATGGTCATTTATAACATTTTTTACATGTAATTAGGACGAATCATTTGATGAAATATTAATGACAACCACATAGAATATTTAAGCGGAATTTCGATTATTAGAAACTAGTTTTGCCATATGTTTTAATATTATATACATATACGGGTTATCTAATGATAAATATGTTATTATAAATATATTATAGATTGTTTCAACCATGAAAATGATTTCATGACCATTATTTAAAGGGAAATTGAAGAACAAACCTTCTTCATATGCGATGGTTATAAATGGGAACCTCCTGGATGACGATTCCATTTATAAAATAAAAGAGACAGAGTAAAAATATTGATTATGGTTATTACATTAAAATTATATAATTACAGTATATAGATAATACTTGAGATATAATGGTTATTTGGGTAGAGGAGGTGAGTAGAGGATAACAATAGAAAGGAACTTGAAATGAAATTGGAAGAAATATAATGTGAATTTACCACAAGGATCCACCTCTATGAGAACCTCATTTCGGGAAGGTGTTTTTGTATTTTGGTAAGAACAATAACTCATGGATGTGGGTATTGACTAGGGAAGGGTATTTGGGCAGACCGTTTAGGAGATTCAAGGTATAGAGGTGTAAATAGATGAGGGAGTGAGGGGGGGTTTACAGTGGAGGAGAGCAGGGTTTTCCCATTATTTTACTCAATATTTTATTATTTTTACAAAGACAACCAATACAATTGATTCTTGTGATGAAGAATTTTATATTTTAGTGTGGGTTTGAACCATGTGTAATTACATCAACCACGATTCTTGTAATTCTGAATTTAATAGATAATGTATATATATAAGGTAATTTACTGTATTTTATTATTCATAAAAAATTTGAGTATTTCAAAAAATCTCAAAAAATATCCCTAAACATTTGTTAATGAATAGAATTAAATAATTAACTCCATTTTTTAAAAATATTTTTCTGAATATTATTAATTATTTTATTAATGAAATCATAATTTATTAAAAAATAACAATTTTAAATCTATATTTTGGTTTATATCACCATAAAAATTTAATCAAGATATCAATATCTTATATCCATAAAACAATAAAATAATAATATGAGTTACTATTCATAAGGGTAATATTACTTTTTATATTACTATTCACAAGGGTATGTTACAATTCACCAAAAATTATGTTTTTTTATCAGACTCTAAAGAACATATTGAATACAACTATGTATGTCAGTTTTTTAAAATTTAATACATAGACCTAGAAAAAAGTATGTTTACTGGAAAGGTTACAAATAGTGGGGTTTTGTATATGATTATTGTTTCATGCCTTCAATATTAAATTTTTTTGATAAATCATCGGGTGTAAAATTATTCCCTCATTACAAAAATTTAAAACTTGAAATTATTAGAATTTTACATCACAAAAGTATTTGTGTTGTTCTTCAACATAATCTCCTCAGTCTCCCATGTCACCTCTTCAATTTTATGGATTTTCCAAATTATATTTACTAGTTAAGTTGTTTGATTCCTCAATAAATGTTCTTTAGTGACCCGAACCCGGATAGGCGCCTCCCAGTAAGATAAGTCAGGTTCCAATTCTATACCATCAGAAGTGATAACATGCATTGGGTCTGGAATTACATTCTTTCAGTGATACAATGAACACATTATGTACTTTCGAAATGCTAGGTGTTATAGTCAAACGATATGTAATAGCTCCAATTCCCTCCAGAATTTCAAAAGGGCATATGTACCTATGGTTTTGCTTCCTTTTATTCCAAAATATTATAACACCCTTCCATGGATATACTTTTTAGAAAACATGATCTCCCACATGAAACCCCAAGTCTTTCATTATATTATCAACATATTTTTTTTTTAATTTTAGATGATTTGATAGGACGTTGAATTTTCCTTACCTTCACTGTTGTTTCCTCCACAAGCTCTGGGACCACTAGCTTCCTTTCACCAACATAATCACAACATGTTGGTATATGACATCCCCTTCTATACAATTCTTTGTATGGTTCCATTTTATCATTGGAATGGAAATTTTATTGTTTAAAAAATACACCAAGTGTAAATTTTGATCCCACATATCTTGAAATTCAATAAATCATGATCTCAACATCTCTTCTAATGACTGGATCATTCTTTACGATTCCCTATCAGTTTGAGGATGATAAGAAGTACTCAAACGATGCACAATATCCAATGCATTTTAACGGATTTTCCATAATTTCAATGAAAATAGAGGATCATGATTAGAAACTATTGAAAGTGTTACTCCCTTAAGTATCAAAACCTCATTGATATAGAGTCTTTCTAGGTTCTCCAGTGGGAAATCCTCCCTTATAGTGAGGGAATTTTTAGTTTTTGTAAGTTCATCCACAATTAACCATATTGCATCATTCATTCTTGGTGTTTTGGGTAATCGGTGACAAAATCTATTGTGAGGTCATCCCATTTCCATGTAGGAATAGATATAGGATGCATAACACCTCTAGGATATTTTCATTCGGCATTAAATTGTTTACAGACTATGAATCTTGACACATAATCAGCAATTTCCCACTTTGTGTTGTCCCAATAGAAATGTTCCTTCAAATATCTATACATTTTAATCTTAAAAGGCGGTATAGTGAAATATGAGCTATGAGAATCATACAATAACTCCCTTTTCATCTAGGGTAGAGAAGGAACATTGTCCTGTTCCCAAATCTCATAATTCTATCTTCACATACGATGTCAGACAACTTCCCCTATTTCACAGCATTAATTTTCATTTATAGGTTCTCATCTCCAGGATGAGATATTTTAATATTTTCTAATAAAGATGGTTGGGAAACCAAATGAAAATGTAGTGATGTTTCACCTTCAATGACCATTACAATATCCATACCCACTAGATCCTTTTACAAAGTATCCCTATCAATCCCCATTTGGTTGAGAAATCCAAGATCTTTCCTACTCAATGCATCAACTACCGTAATTTCCTTTCATAGGTGGTAGTGTATGGTACAATCACAATCCTTGTGTAGTTCGAACCATCTCTGTTTCCTTATGTTGATTTCTTTCTATGAAAAGATATACGTCAGACTCTTGTGATCTAGATATTTCTGACATCGTTCATGATAGACATAGTGTCTCCATATTATTATATTCAAGATCATAACATCTAACTCAAGATCATGAGTACGATAGTTTTTTTCATGAATTTTTAACTTCCATGATACATAGGAAAAAACTCTAACATTCTTCATAAGGACACAACCAATTCTATTCATTAATGCATTATTATATATCACAAACCCATCATTACCAGATGGTAGAGTTAGGATCAGAACATTCAATAATATCCTCTTCAATTATTCAAAAAAGTCCCCACATTCTTTTTTTCGTAAAAACATATCCCATTTACATGTAATATTATCATTGGGTTTGCTAAACGAGAAATGTTATGAATGAAACGCCAATAATAACCTACTAAACCAGTAAAAATACATACCTTATTTATGTTCATCAGAGTAAGAAATTCTTGAAAAGCTGTTTTCTTCACATGATCCAGAGATATTTAATCCTTATTGACACTATGGCCAAGAATTGAAATTTATTGACGCCAAAATTCAAACATTCTAAATTACCTATATAATTCATTTCTTCTAAGATTCTTCATAATTGTGCACAATTTATTTTCAGTATCATCATAGCTTTTGGAGTATTCCAATATATAATCAGTAAATATGACCAAAATGTAATCAAAATATTCCTTTAAAAACTCTATTCATTTGGTCCATGAAAACAGAGGGAGCATTAATCACTCCAAAAGGCATTCCTGTAAACTCGTAATTCCCATACCTGGTTCGAAATACTATTTTTTGAATTTCTTCCATACCCACAAGAATCTTATGATTTCCATATCGATTTTCAATCTTCGAAAAATATTGGGCTCCATGATGTTGATCGCATAAATTATTGATTTGAGGGGCTCCCCATAGAGGAACACAAGGGAGATTAAATCTTTTATCACTCTATTCCTCTAGTTGTTTCATCAATTACACTAATTTCACTATGAACATTCTATATGGGGAATTTGATATGGGCCTTGAATCATGAATTATGTCAATAGAAAACTCCATTAACCACTCTAGTGTATGTCTAGGTAATTCCTCGGGAAAGACGTCATCAAATACTTGCACAATTGGTATGACCTCCATTTTAAAATTATTTTCTTCAAACATAGTTATTACATTCCCTTCATTCCAAATAAATGGATTCAATAGAGCTACTGGGGGTGGATCTAGATGAGAATCATATGGTGATGTTTCTTTCTTAAAGATAAGGGATTCAACATTATCTTCAAATATTATTGTAACACCCCAGGTAAATAAAGAATATGAAATTTTCAAATTTTCTATATTTGTGAATAAAATATTAATATAACTTTAAAGGGGATGCTATGCTCGATGTCGTACTCAATACGCAACAACGAGTTTCATTGGAATCTTACGTTGCACTCTAATAATAAAATAATATTATTTTAAATTGTAGTTAATGACTAGCCATTGTAATGGTGGGAATGAACAGAACTAACTACAAAATTAATATATATATTTTCAAATATTTTTACTTTTTACAATAAATGTTAGAGGATTAAAAATGCGAATGAATCCAATTTTAAGCGAAAAAATTCTAATATTCTTTAAAAGGTCGATTAAACGCCTTTTGATGACGAACCTCTTTTAAATCCACTTTTTGACAATTTTATGTGTTATATTGGACAAAATAAAATTCTTCTTTATAATCGGGGCATCAAACTTTACTTTGTGTAAATTTTTGGTATTTTTCCATTAATGTTCATTTTTTAATGAATAGTGAAAAAATGTTGTATTTTAATTCAAAACCTCTTTTTAATCTAATTTATTGATATGAATAGATTATCTTTTGAATTGGTTTCAAAGTTAAATTAGAATATATTTTTACCATTTAATCCAATAGTGGTCGTTGGAATTAATTTCATCTTAAATTTGGACTTAAACTAGTGTCAATCTTTTGATACTTATTGTTTCATAAAAACACGCTATTTGCTCTGACAGCGGGAATTAATTATTAAATTAATTAATGTAACTTATATGTTTTTAATTTTTTAAAATATACATCATTTTTGAATTTGGAATATCAAGTATAGCCTAGGGTGAATTTTTGGTAATTTTCTGAAAATCTTCAATTTTTGATGAATAGTGAAACCACTAAGTGGTAGTTAAAGAAACTGATTTTTCATTTAAATGAAACATTACCACTTATATGATTTAAATTTCAAAAATCCGACATAAATGGTTGTCATTAATAATTAAAATGTTGTTCAATGGGATTAACATAATTTTTTTGGTAAATAGTAACTTTTAAGTTTATTAACCGCGATTAGAGGTAATTAGTGTAATTTAAGGTAAAAATAATGTTTTAATAATATGAAATGACCTAGACACATGTCCTAACCTCATTGGATGTGTCATGGCCGACCAAGAAATTCCATGGGTTAACTTGGGGAACTCATGGAGCCACTTTGGTAGTAAAATGACATTAATACCTTTTTATTTAAATTTAATGTTGAAATGTCACAATCATGTGTTGTTTCACTAAAACAATTTTTACATGGGGTTATAAAAGTCATAGTTTTTACTATAAATATTAATTAGAAAGCTAAAACTATTTCCTACATATGATATTTTTTTTATAATTTTTAGACACTAAATAAATTAAATTATTTATGAGACCATGATGATGCAACGATTACCTCATTATTTAACGATTTAAATAAAATGAAATGATAATGTAAAATCTAAGCCCTAAACTTGTCAAAAACCTATTATATGGGTGGATTTAGAATCCTTATTACCTTATCCATGAAATATATCCTTTTGGGACCTTTAAAATCCGAAAATCATTATATAATAATGTAATATTTTATAACATTCCAAGAGTGCCCCTCCTCTCCTCTTATAAAAGGCCCCCACCTCTACCACCTTAGCCACACCTCTCAAGAATTTTTCTCGGCCAAAACCTGCCCATTTTATCTCTCCACATCCCTCTCTTAATCATTGAAGCCTCACCTTTGGTCATAATCCTTTCCAAGGAAGCCTTTGTGCTCAAATAAAAAAGTGTTACCCGATTTAAAGGTAATGTCTTCCCTTGTGTTCTTTTGTTTTATTTTGCTTCTCCAAACCCCTAAACTCTTTTTATTCCTTTATTTTGTAACCAAACCAGTATCTTAAATATACTAGGATGTTTTTATGTGAAGGATTATAGCTATACTTACACACACCTTCGTCTAATGGTTAAAAAACATACTGTTTCGGTGGATGGCGAATTTCTGCCTCACGAAACGATGATTGTTCAATCTCCTCTTAACACCATTCATGGTGTCCATTATGATGTCACTATATTTTATATATGATTTAAATGTTATTTATGTTATCTATATGATTCTGAATTTTATATTTAAATCATGCCTTTATGCTTTTCATGTTGTGCAAATGCGATAATTTCATACGAGGAAGTGTGGACTACCGCCCCGTCATATGATGTGACTCATTCATGCAATACATGGAATGTATAAAGAATGAAATTAATGAAAATATGTGACCTATATAACAAATATATTATAATGGAATTATAATATATATAACTCTCAATTATTTTTAATTCCATTAATATGACAAAGAAATGAAAGTAGCGTTCATGCGTACGTACAGATTACCGTCTCCATGAACGGTGCATTTCATTTCTTACCCTTAAATGATTATTTAATATTATAAATACATGTATATTCTGGATATATATGATATATTTGATATACAAATAATTAATATCATTCTGGATATAATGAACATTTGACCAGACGAACAACATGTAATTCTAAGAAGTCCACTTTCGACTTAAGAACCAAATATCGACAAAACCAATATTATTAACTTAAATGATTACATAATGTTTATAACAAGGAAATAATTAATATAAAAGGAATAATTAACTTGACAAAGTTTCTTAAGAAATTATAAATTAACTCAAGTTTATTATTCAGGACGTTAAAGAATGATCGAGTCAAGTCTGACCCGAGGTAAGGGATCCTACCCCTCTCTTTCTTTTTAAGTACACTCTTTTATGTAATTTATTTTAAGCTCATATTTCTTATGATTTGGATGTTATTCTATATTAATATTACTGGAAATATTATTTCAATATGATGAGATACCCTATTTTATCTCATCAATCCATTTTTGAAGTTTTAAGTGGCGACGTTAGGTGTTCGAGTTTTCGTAGAGGATTTTTCATCTCACTTTTATTCCCGTGACATTTATGCTATGTTTGCTACTATTTCCTTTGAGTTCTGTATGTAATTCCCATTATTATACACTTTTTGTAGTATAATTTTCTTTTATGGGTATTTAAATCTTCATTGTATGACCCTTCTTCCATGGGGTGTACGTTTCGAAAGTTACCCAACTCGATAAGGGGACCTTTCACCCTCCTCTTTTTAAAAAGACTTATTTTTGTTATGTCATTACATATTATTATATTAAGATATATTATTATATATCCTTATTGATGTAAAAATCATTTCCAAGTGATGAGATACCCTTTTTGTCTCATCAACTCATTTTCTTAATTTTAAAGTGACGTCGTTAGGCTGTCGAATTTTTACAAGGGAACGTCTTAACCCAATTTCGATTTCTTTGGGTTCAACTTGTAATTCTTGAACATGTCATCCTATGAATATGTGTGAATTACCTCTGATTGTTTCACAAATAATATCCACTTATATTGGGTGTATTTATATTTCTCACACATAATTATGTGATATATTTATCCTTAATTTAAGGATACCATCTTTATAATGGATTTCATCTCAATTTACATTTCCATTTAGACTTAATTGTTTTTATGCACCAATTCACTCTTATATGGTGTATATACTATCCTTTGACATATTATATCATGAATCACTTTATTCTCATGATATTATAAATTTCGGATTTAATGTTATTCTGATATTATTTGTATCCAAGAGTCTCTCATTTTGTTAAAAACTCTTTAACAAAAATATCGTTTTAAATGTATTAAAGATTAATTATTCTAAATATTTATCTTAAATGTCCATGTTTTCAAAATGGTTTTCAGTATTTATTTATATGGACATTAATATTTTAAAATTATAATTCCATTAAAAGCTTCAAAGTGGTATGGGACACTTTGATTCAAATATCTATTTTAAATGGTTTTTGAAAATGGATTGATTAACTCAATATCTTGGAATTAATTATTGTGATTTCAAATGAAATGTTGTTATTTAAATGTTTATATTTTCAATATTTTATGTATAATGATGGTACTTGGACATTTTACGGGTGGTTACATGATAAACCATATGACGGGTGGTGCTGTGAATTCCAGGACGGGTGGTTACATTATAACCTCCAATGCATTGGGTATGGATGTTGGCCGTATGGATACTCCATTAAGTATGTGTGGAAGTCGACCGTATGGTTATTCCATTTAAGTATGTTTATGTCCCAAGTTACCTTTATATGTTATGTTTTCTTTATATGGGTTTTGTGGTAATATTTTGGTTACAAAAGGGTAAGTAATGGTCTTTTATTCAGTGAAGAGTTTTTACTACTTCATAAAGCTGAAAAGTATTACTTTGGAAAAGTATTCATGGTTTACTTGTTGTTTTGAAAAACTAACTGTTTTCCTTCTTTGTGTATCCTTTACTGGGCTTTTTATGCTCATCCCAAGTTTTTGAAATGTTTTCCATAGGACTTAAAGATCAATAGGGTCAAGGATGGGATCAAGGAAAGACATTCTATCTAAATCATGGAACTAGACATATTTCTTTTTATGTGTTTTTTTATTTTATGGAAACTTAGTAGAATTCTCTACTATGTAATCTTTTAAGATGTAATAGTTATGTCCTAATTCTCTAAAACACTAAACCTGAAAATATCCTCTATGTGAATTATTCGTTTAATTCATGATTAAGTAATGTTTAAGGTCGGGGCCTTATAGTTGGTATCAGAGGGAGGTTTAGATAACTTTAGAGGTTAGGGTATTCTCTAAGCATAAGTGACATTACCATAATAGTTAGGATTTCAGAAAGAGTCCTAGTTTTAGATAAAGTGAATGAGTAAGTATATCTTAGTGTTTATCTTCCTCATTAGTACATGATGGTTTTGTTGATATACTCACACTGACCTTTTTGGTTTTAGTAAATGGCTGGATCTAACAGGCACCAAAGTAACAGTGGATCTGAAGGAAACTGTGACAGTTTTCTGAGCGAGCAACTGAATGATATGGGAGCTTCAATGAGAAATCTTGTGTTTATCCCCAACCAACTATCTGGAGTCGTGATTGACCACCTAAACCTTGGTGACTTCTATAATGCATCATATATGCGAGAAACAAATCCCTACAGAACTACAGGTAATAATCATAAAGGTATGTGTGTTCAAAAACCTTTGTGTCAAAGATGTGAAATGAAACACCTAGGAAAATGTTTCAAAGGGACAAAAATATGCTATAGATGTGGAAATGAAGTTCATAAAGCAAGAACCTTCCATGGAAAAAGGAAGCATCCAGTTGACTCGAGGAAAGGGAAAGAAGTTCTTTATAAGGGATCAGTTGAATGTTTTAAATGTCGTGTGCATGGTAATTATGCAAACACATGTCCTATGAAGAAGTTTCGGGAATGGGATCACCAAGATCGTACAAATATTCTTTTACCAATATGAATTCCATTTCGATTGAGGATGAAGAAACTGACAATGACCAATCAAAGGAATGGATTATTTCTTAACTTTTGTTTTCCTATTTTGGAATCTTGGGATATGATTCATGATTTTGTTTGTAGGAAAGAAGTATTTCAGAATAAGTTGGAAAGGAATGATTAATGGATCATGAAGAATGTTGAATGAGTAAAAATTCAACATATAAGGGCTTCAAGAGTTATGGTAAAATTATTAAGAGTATTAAGTCTCTTTTGATGATTGGGCTATATTAGAAGACTTTTTATAGTATGTGTAACCCTGATGTTTGATATATGAAAATTTTATTCAAGGAATAGTTATCTGTTCTTTTGTGGACATAGTTATAAAGATCCATTTGGGCTTATATGATCCTTACTTTTTAGGTAATTATGGGTTACTATATGTTATGATGGAAAGTGAAAGGCATGAGAAAAAAATTGAGGTTAAATTATGTTATGATTATTTTTGAAGATTTTATCTCGTTTTGGGGAATGTTTTAAGAATTATATAGTTTTGGAAAAAGGACAACATGCAGACCGTGTGACAACCCGTCGCGTCGGACAAAGCTGCGGGAATCGAACCCACAACCAAAGTGTGGCTGGTATTTATCGCATACCAATGGACTACGTGAAGTCCCTAGTTAGTTTGACTAATTCTTTTTAGTTATATGATTTTAGGAATCAAGAGTATGTTTATTTTGGGTTATCTATGGAAATGATTAACCTATCATCTAGGATATGTGATTAGGTTAATTACTTTTCAATATGAGAATTTAAGAGCAACTGATGTTATTTGAAGATAAAAGTTAATTTGTAACTTGGAAGACTATGTGATTAAATCCATAAAATATTTGGGTTTCAATATTAGTTTGGTCTACTTTGAAGAATATTATGGAATAATTTTTTATTGAATAGTCTTCGTTGAACTTTGGGTTTTTTTTGGGACAAATTTTTGAGATTAAGAATAGATTTTATTTTTATAAAGGATTATACTTTTTTGGATTATCTGATCTCATACTAACAATTTTGGTTTTGGATTTTGTCTAAAGACATGGGAAATATATACTTCTATTTTGTGGATTATGTGATTCTCAAGAAGTTTATTATAGTACTCTTAATGTGAACAAGTCTTCCTAAAAACTCGTCTTTTGGAGAAAATATGAGTTTGATTAAGGAATCTTGTAGAAGTTGAAAGTCTACGTGACAAGTAAGTATGTTTCATTATGATTTAGTTAAGCTCAAAAATAAATTCCTCAATGAAGAGTAACTTAAAACAAAAATGTTGTCTGTTAACTTTTCCTAATGGGGAATCGAATACCGTTTAACCCACCACAAGTTTGTGATTTTCTTATGGTTAACTTTCTCCTAAACATGTTTACTATCACTCTCCATCAGGACATAACCCTTTGTTTTCTCCTACATATCTATATTTTCATACTTGGAATTTCAGTATGGGTTAACTCGGGTTACCTTTGTACTTCTCTTTATTTATTTTAAAGTGATAATTTTACTGACTATTGTTCCGATGTGGGATTTCCAATGAAGTTTCCAAGCCCAATTTTAAAATTGCGAGGACGCAATTCCAAAAAGGCGGGAAGGATGTAACGACCCAGGTAAATAAAGAATATTACATTTTCACATTTATCTATATTTGTGAATAAAATATTAATATAACTTTAAAGGGGATTCTATGCTCGATGGCGTACCCAATACGCAGCAACGAGGTTCTTTGGAATCTTACGTTGCACTCTAATAATAAAATGATTTTATTTTAAATTGTAGTTAACGCCTAGCCATTGTAATGGCAGGAATGAACAGAACTAACTACAAAATTATTATATATGTTTGTCAAATATTTTTACTTTTTACAATAAATATTATAGGATTAAAAATGCGAATGAATCCAATTTTAAGCGAAAACATTCTAATATTCTTTAAAAAGTCGATTAACCGCCTTTTGCTGACGAACCTCTTTTAAATCCATTTTTTGACAAATTTATGTGTTATATTTGACAAAGTAAAATTCTTCTTTAGAATCAGAATATCAAAATTTACTTTGTGTAAATTTTTGATATTTTTCCGATAATGTTCATTTTTTAATGAATAGTGAAAATTGTTGTATTTTAATTCAAAACCTCTTTTTAATCTAATTTATTTATATGATTAGAGTATATTTTTAATTGGTTTCAAAGTAAAATTAGAAAATATTTTTACCATTTAATCCAATCGTGGCCGTTGGAGTTAATTTCATCTTGAAATTGGACTTAAACTAGTGTCAATCTTTTGATACTTATTGTTTCATAAAAACACGCTATTTGCTCTGACTGTAGGAATTAATTATTAAATTAATTAATGTAACTTATATTTTTTTAATTTTTTAAAAAAGAAATCATTTTTGAATTCTGAATATCAAATATATCCTAGGGTGAATTTTTGGTAATTTTCTGAAAAACTTCAATTTTGATGAATAGTGAAACCACTAAGTGGTAGTTAAAGAAACTGATTGTTCGTTTAAATGAAACTTTACAACTTCTGTGATTTGAATTTCAAAAATCCTACATACATGGTTGTCATTAAGAAGTAAAATGTGGTTCAATGGGATTAAGATAATTTTTTTGGTGAATAGTAACTTTTAAGTTTATTAATCGCGATTAGAGGTAATTAGTGTACTTTAAGGTAAAAATAATGTTTTAATAATATGAAATGAGATAGAAAAATGTCCTACCATCATTGGATGTGTCATGGCCGACCTAGAAAATCCATGGGTCAACTTGGGGACCCCATGGAGCCACCTTGGTCAGAAAATGACATTAATACCTTTTTATTTAAATTTAAAGTTAAAATGTCACAAACATGTGTTGTTTTACTAAAACAATTTTTACATGGGGTTATACAAGTCATATTTTTTACTATAAATATTCATTAGAAATATCAAAAGATTTACTACATCATGATAGTTTTTTTATAATTTTTAGACACTAAATAAATTAAATTATTTATGACACCATGATGATGCACGATTACCTCATTATTTCACGATTTAAATAAAATGAAAAGATAATGTAACATCTAAGACCTACACTTGTCACAAACCTATTGGATGGGTGGATTTAGAATCCTTATAACCTTATCCTTGAAATATATCCTTTTGGGACCTTTTAAATCATAAAAGCATTATATAATAAAGTAATATTTTATAAATTTCCAAGAGTTCCCCTCCTCTCCTCTTACAAAAGACCCCCACCTCTACCACCATACCCAAACCTCTAAAGAATTTGTCTCGGACAACCCCTGCCCATTTCATCTCTCCACATCCCTATCTTCATCATTGAAGACTCACCTTTGGGAAGAATCCTTTCAAAGGAATCCTTTGAGCTCAAATAAAAAAGAGTTACCCGATTTAAAGGTAATGTCTTCCCTTGTGTTCTTTTGTTTTATTTTTTTTTCTCCAAACCCCTAAACTCTTTTTATTCCTTTATTTTGTAACAACACAAGTATCTTAAATATACTAGGATGTTTTTATGTGAATTATTAGAGCTATACTTACACACACCTTCATCTAATGGTTAGAGAACATACCGTTTCGGTGGATGGCGAATTTCTGCCTCACGAAACGATGATTGTTCAATCTCCTCTTAACACCATTCATGGTGGCCATTATGATGTCACTATATTTTATATATGATTTATATGTTATTTATGTTTTCTATATTCTTCTGAATCATATATTTAACTCATGCCTTTATTCTTTTCATGTTGTGCAAATGCGATAATTTCATACGAGGAAGTGTGGACTACCGCCCCCTCAAGTGATGTGACTCGTTCATGCAGTACATGGAATGTATAAAGAATGAAATTAATGAACATATGTGACCTATATAACATATATATTATACTTTAATTATAATATATATCTCTCTCAATTATTTTTAATTCCATTAATATAAAAAAGAAATGAAAGTAGCGTTCATGCGTACGTACGGCTTACCATCTCCATGAACGGTGCATTTCATTTCTTACCTCTAAATGATTATGTAATATTATAAATAGATGTATATGATGGATATATATGATATATATGATATCCAAATCATGAATATCATTCTGGATATAATGAACCTTTGACCACACGAACAACATGTAATTGTAAGAAGTCCACTTTCGACTTAAGAACCAAATATCGACAAAACAAACATTATTAACTTAAATGATTACATAATGTTTATAACATGGAAATAAGTGATATAAAAGGAATAATGAACTTGAAAAAGGTTCTTAAGAAGTTATAAATTAACTCAAGTTTATTATTCAGGACGTTAAAGAATGATCGAGTCAAGTCGGACCCGAGGTAAGGGATCCTACCCCTCTCTTTCTTTTTAAGTACACTCTTTTATGTCATTTCTTTTAAGCTCATATTTCTTATGATTGGGATGTTATTTTATATTAATCTTACGGTAAATATAATTTTAATATGATGAGATGCGCTATTTTATCTCATCAATCCATCTTTGAAGTTTCAAGTGGCGTCGTTAGGCGGTCGAGTTTTCGTAAGGGATGTTTCATCTCACTTTTATTCCCGTGACATTTATGCTATGTTTGCTACTATTTCCTTTGATTGGTGTATGTACTGACCATTATTATACACTTTTTGTAGTATAATTTCATTTATGGTTATTTAAATCTTCATTGTATGACCCTTCTTCCATGGGGTGTACGTTTCGAAATTTACCCAACTCGGTAAGGGTGCCTTTCACCCTCCTCTTTTTAAAAAGACTTATTTTTGTTATGTCTTTACATCTTATTATGTTGGGATATGTTCTTATATATCCTTATTGATGTAAAATTTATTTCCGAGTGATGAGATGCCCTTTTTCTCTCATCAAATCACTTTCTTAATTTTAAAGTGACGTCGTTAGGCTGTCGAATTTTGACAAGGGAACGTCTTAACCCAATTTCGATTTCTTTGGGTTAGACTTGTAATTCTTGAACATGTCATCCTATGAATATGTGTGAATGACCTCTGATTGTTTCACACATAATATCCACTTATATTGGATGTATTTATATTTCTCACACATAATTATGTGATATATTTATCCTTAATTTATGGATACCATCTTTATAATGGATTTCATTTTAATTTACATTTCCATTGAGACTTCATTGTTGTTATGCACCAATTCACTCTTATATGGTGTATATACTGTCCTTTGACATATAATATCATGAATCCCTTTATTCTCATGATATTATAATGTTCGGATTAAATTTTATTCCGAAATTATTTTTATTCAAGAGTCTCTCATTTTGTTAAAAACTCTTTAACAAAAATATCATTTTAAATGTTTTAAAGATTAATTATTCTAAATCTTTATCTTTAATGTCCATGTTTTCAAAATGGTTTTCAGTATTTATTTATATGAACATTAATATTTTAAAATTATAATTCGAAAAAATCTTCAAAGTGGTATGGGACACTTTGATTCTAAAATCTCATTTAAATGGTTTTTGAAAATGGATTGATTAACTCAATATATTGGAATTACTTATTGTGATTGAAAATGAAATGTTGTTATTGAAGTGTTTATATTTTCAATATTTTTTGTGTAATTATGGTACTTGGACATTTTACGGGTGGTTACGTGATAAACCATATGACGGGTGGTGCCGTGAATACCAGGACGGGTGGTTATGTTATAACCTCCAATGCATTGGGTATGGAAGTCGGCCGTATGGCTATTCCATTAAGTATGTGTGGAAGTCGACCGTATGGTTATTCCATTTAGGTATGTGTATGTCCCAAGTTACCTTTACATGTTATATGTTCTTTATATGGGTTTTATGGTAATCTTTTGGTTACAAAAGGGTAAGTAATGGTCTTTTATTCAGTGAAGAGTTTTTACTACTTTATAAAGGTGAAAAGTGTTACTTTGGTAAAGTATTCATGGTTTACTTGTTGTTTTGAGAAACTAACAGTTTTCCTTATTTGTGTATTCTTTACTGGGCTTTTTATGCTCATCCCATGTTTTTGAAATGTTTTCCACAGGACTTAAAGATCAATAGGGTCATGGATGGGATCAAGGAAAGACATTCTATCTAAAACATGGAACTAGACATGTTTTTTTATGTGGATTTTTTATTTTATGGAAACTTAGTAGAAGTGTCTACTATGTAATCTTTTGAGATGTAATATTTATGTCCTAATTCTCTAAACTCTAAACATGAAAACATCCTCTATGTGAATTATTCGTTTAATTCATGATTAAGTAATGTTTAAGGTCGGGGCCTTATAATTATAACCTCTTTAATCTTGCAATAATGCTTCGCATCTTGATTTGAAATCCAATCCATACCGATGATTATATCAAAGTAAATGATGGGTATGACAATAAAATCAGCAGATAAATAAAGTTTATATACCATAATGGGTACTAACTAATACAACATTTTTGAAATGATACTTCCCTAATGATTTTTTACCGACAACTCCCTTATTAAATAAAACTAAAAATATCTTACTTTCTTGGTAAACTAGGATGATATGGAAGAATTTGATGATCCTGAATCAAAGAAGTAATTGGATGTGTTCTAAGAAATGATTAAAATACCTTCCACCACATCTTTTGGAACATCAACCTCTGTAGTAGTGACCGCATAAGCATGAACTTTCTCCCTTGGTCTTCTATGTGGAATGTTTCCCTAACAAGTAGGACATTCAAGTGCATAATGTCGCATATCCCCAAAATATTAGCATGGAACCTTGGTAGCCTCATATTTCCCCTTACAAACCTGAGATAGGTGGAATTTTTTCTAAACATGTAATAGACTCACATTCCCTTCAGGAAAGTGAAAATGTGTTTCTTCCCATAATTACGGATGGATGGATGGTCAACTCTTCACTTATTCATCATATTATTATTTTGTTTTTCAATATTTTTTGATAGAACTATTTAACTAATTATTTCTTTTTCTTTCATAAGACATAGAAAATTACTTTTCATTCTTGATTGCACTTAAGACTATACATTCATATGATAATAAACATTGGGAGACTAGAGCCTTTCAGAGGAATGGTTTTAAACGATAAAGGAATCGATCAATTATTCACCTTGGATTATGTATGTAGTCCACAACATGGCTTTCCAGCCTTGTAATGTTGGAATCATACATGGAATCATTTTCTTCCCATATTGACTTAGATTCATGAATTGCCTTTCCAAATCTTCTCGCAGTTCACGAGGGATGTATTTTCAAAGAATATTTCCTTAAAATCCATATGTTTCATTTCTTCTATTTCATCGTCCTCCTTTATGTTTTGGATTAAAGACCACCATTTATCCTTATCTACCAATATTTGTTAAACTACCATGCAAACCTTCTCTCTTTCATTTAATCCCAAATTAAGAAATGTGTTCTCTAATGAACTTATCCATTGCTCCGCTACAAATGGGTGTGTTCTCACATTATGTGATGGAGGTTGTTGTCCCATAAAGAGATATAAAAACCCCACCATCCCCATATTTTGTATCCAGATACTTCATATGTGTTTGTTTGTTATTATTAACCTGATTCATTTGTCTCAGTTTAGTTATGAGTTTCTTATCACTAGTCATGGTACCATAGCCAAAAGAATTATCTTGCATCAGAGGGAAATCCCTACATGGGACACACATATTCCTAAAATTTCCATTCCTTCCACTAGCGTCCATTTCTAAATAATGTAATACAATATATTAGGTTATGAATCATAATTTATAAACTCAATGTAGAAAAATACTTAGCATAAATTGAAATTCTATACATAGGGAATCTCATAATAATAAACATGGTTTCCTTGAGGAAACAATTAAATTTAAATCCTTCATAATGGCTTATAAAAAAATTTGAATTATCTTATGAATATCCCCCATAATTTTCAAACATGATGCCCAGTAAGGCACGTTGTTGTGTTCCAGGATACCCTGAGTGAAGCATGAAACTCTTTGTCGGAGTTTTCACTAATAGGTACATATGTGACAAAACCACATACATTTGTAGTATCTAGAGAAGGATGTATTTGATAGAAAGATAGATATAATATATTCCTTACCAAAATACCAAGATGTTCTTTTAATTTCATCCTCAATGACTTTCTATGTTTTTTTCTTCATAATCAATGTTTTCTAAATCTAGTTTCCATGTTTTGTACTAAACTTTCTTTCATACCAACTATAAGGACCCGACCCTAGTTTCCCAGAGCTGGTGTCTTATTTTATCACACATTCATATAAATACGGAATATTTATCCTGATGGAATGGGTATTTTATCAGCTTTGGAAGCAATATACATATATATGTTCAACATTATAACATGAAAATAAAAACAACTTAGAAACTCCTTTGACAACATCTATGACTCCTAGGTTATATCTGCATGTCATTCATAATATACCACTCCATGTGCTTGGAAAATGAAACATAAGAAAGGGGTGAGCTCTAACAATCAGTAAGGGTAAGAAATACAGTAGAAGATATCATAAACATAAACATTATTCTTTGTTAATAACTAAAAACAAATTCCATTAAAAATAAACATGAACATATTATGGAAGGAATAAGAGCAAAATAAATAATTCTATAATAATACATAATAATTTGTATTTTAAAAGTCTAATAACCACATGTACATCAAATTATATTTTCATAACGAGTGAATTTTTAATTCGGGGAATCTTAGCCATACTGTCAAGGCCTCGTGCCAAGACCATAGATATCTATTTTTCCAAGGCCTCCTGCCATGACCATAGTTTTTCTCATAAGAACTATCGATGCACCATGTGGATATAGCAGGCCCCAACTAACACCTACTAAGTCCAATTCATTTTTCATGTGAATTTTTAAAAACATAAACAACATATACATTCATATTGAAATGATTATACAGAATTTAAATAACTTTCCCAGAACATTATTGTATAAACACAAACCATTCAGAGTAAATTTGGGAATGGTTTCAAAATAGAACATCCACGTTCAAAGTAATAATAAACCACTAAATTAAATATTGTATTTGACATCATAAAAAATTAATCCTAAAAATACATAAAAATCTCTAAGAGAGTTCAAATAGATGAAGTTTCTCTTATAAAATCCTTGAGTAATTCTTCAGATAAATACACTTTTACTTTAATAAGAAGAGTTCTTTTAGAAAAATAGTTGTATAATACCATAAGTGACATAAGATAGTATTTTTATAATATATTTAGATATTTTATATAGATAACAGTTTACAAAAATAGACTATAATTTTCCCTTGAAAATATGTAATAATTTGAGAAATTTCCTTGAACTGGGATAGTATTTCAGGAATAATTTTTGAAAGGTCCTTTTAAAACCCATAATTCCCCAAAAATGAATGTATTTTTTTGGTTCATACACATATATAAAACATTATCACGTAATATATATGGGGTAAATATTATTAAATAATAATTTAACTTTGGTAAGTAGAGAATAAGTGTAGCCTGAATAAAAGTACAGGTTTGGTTAGAAAACCCTTACCTTTTGTCTCAATGTTCTTCTCCTGAAATTATTATCCTAGAATGTGAAATTAGAATCATTAATTACATAATTAAGATCCTATTGGACATGTATTTAGTTTATAATATATTTTTTTCATTTATGTCCTTATTGATAAGTTATAATACCGAATTAAGTCATTCTGTAGAATTCCTTTTCATGATTTTCATAATTGGTTCACTTGTTTTTAAGTAATGGAGTTCATTTGGAATGGATGTAAATCTCTAGAATTGAATTTAAAAATTATTTATGAAATTCAATAGCTACTAATGGTAATTTATATAATTTTTTGTCATTTAATGAGGATTAATCATTAGATGAAATAATAAATGACAATCACATATATTACATTAGCGGTATTTTGATTATTAAGAACTATTTTGGTCTTATAATTTAATATTACATTCACATACTAGTTTCATAATGTTAAATAGGTTATAATACATATATTATATACTGATTAATCCATAAAAATGGTTTCATGACCAGTATTTAATGGGAATATAAAGAATTAAACTTTGTCATCCATGAAGGTTGTAAATGGGAACCTCACTGACGATGATTTTGTTTACAAAATAAAAGAGAAAGAGTAAGGATATTGATGATGGTTCTTCCATTAAAATGATAAAATTACAGTATATATATGATACTGGAGTTATAATAGTCATTTTGATAGAGGATGTGATGATAGGATAAAAATAGAAATGAACATGAAATGAAATTGAAAGAAAAAGAATGTGAATTTACCTCTTGAATCCACCTCCTTGAGAAACCTCATTAAGGGAATGGTTGTTCATCTTTTGGTTGGATAAATAGCTCCTAGACTTTCATAGTGACTAGGGAAGGGTGTTTGGGATGAATATTTTGGAACTTAAAGGATTATAAGACTTAAGATTAGAGGGAGTGAGGGGGGTTATAGGGGAGGAGAGGAGGGTTTTCCCAATATTTTACACATTATTATATTATTTTACCAAAGCCAACAAATATTATTTGTTATTCTGATCAAGAATATTTATAGTTTCATGTGAGATAAGTCCAAGTGTTCTTACATCATCAATTATTCTAGGAATAGTGAATTTAAATGATAATATATATATATATACTGTAAATTCTTGTATTTTACTATTAATAAAAAATCGAGTATTTCAAAAAAATCACAAAAAATAACACAAATAATATTTTGAAATTTAGAATTTAAAAATGAAATCTATTTTTTAAAAATAATTTTTAAATATTATTAATTTAATTTTTTTTAAATCATAATTTTTTCAAAAAATAGAAATTGTAAATTTATATTTCATTTTATATCACATTGAAAATTAATCAGGATCAAATTATCTTATAACCATAATAAAATAAAATATTATTATTATTTACAATTCATAAGTGTTATATTACTATTGATATTATTATTCATAAGTGTATGTTACTATTCACCAATAATTATGTTTGTCTTGTCAGACTCTAAATATCTTAATGAATGCAACCGTGAATGTCAGTTTCTCAAAATTAAAAACATAGAGGTAGAAGAATTATGTATACTATGTAGGTTATAAAAAAGTGGTGTTTTGTAGAGACTTATTTTTTCATGCATTCAATATTATATTTATGTGCTAATCTTAGGGGTGTTAAGATGTGGCTCAGTACCATACCCTCATTAAAATCATGAGTTGTCCTTCAAATTCTAAGATCCTAATTTTCATTTTAAGATAGACTCTCATATGTAGATAAATAGGATAACTTGTGGCTGCACATTGTGGAAACACAATCTCATTCCCTAGTTCAAGAAAACATATTCAGTGGATGATCAATTTATCTTTAATCTAAAGGTGTATCACATCCCACAATATTATAATTCTTAAGAAGATAATATCGTATGTTTTTCTTTTCTCTTATAGATCATGGCCTGGAAAATATTTTCAAGATTATGGTGCATTAGAATGAAATGTACTATGTTTCTCTAGTTGGGAAAAATTATATATTGAATCATCTTTCCATAACCACATCCCCATGTGGGACCCAAAATCCCCATTAATATAGATGAAAAATCATAATGGAAGAATCCTTTTACTAAGTTTCTTGGTCATGTAACTCATCTAGAAATACATAATAATTGATAGAAAATTCCCGGAATATTGTTGAATTTTGTCATATGTGATTCACTCAGCAATGATAATTTACTTCAAAATATTATATCTGGTCTTTTTATTCTATATTGTATTCCATGATATTATATTTCATTTGATATATAATAGGTTCATATAATGACATGTGGAACTCAGTAGTTTGGATTGACTATCCCCCACTATATCCAAAGGCTCTTCTTTTTCCCCACAAGGGTTTGTGAATTCATTGAATTAACCAATACTTTTTACACTTGATGGATTTCTTCCATATTTGTGTATCATCCACTTAAGATTCACCACTATAATAAATAATCTCAACCCTTTAAAATTTTATAAATTGATGTCTTGTGTCCCTAAATACAAATAATAGTAATAAAATTTATATTTTTCCTCACATACACTAATTTATTTTTGAAGTTAGGTTATGTAATTATCCTCATGGTGGTCATGAATCCATTCCTAATTTAGTAAGTTAAATAACACATAATTCATAGATTATGGATCCATTAATCTACTCTAAAAAATAAAAAACCTACTGTATAATCCACCAAGATAAAGAATATCTGTTCTTGGAAAATAATATAGTCAAACATCACTTCATGTTATCAAAAAAATTAAAATAAATAGATAGAGAAATTCTAAAAAATCCATCTATAAAATTCTATATAATATATGGGATTTGAATATAAATTTCTATCGTATAAGGATCTTGACTTCCCAGTAGTAATATCTGAGGAAATCATTGACCTCAAACTAGAAAAATCCTAACACATATTATAAAAAATAAAACAAATATATCTAATTGAGTAACAACTACCATTTCTCCATATATTCATATAAAAATTCTAAATTCCTAATAAATTTCCCAAAATATATATATATGATCTACAATACCATGATATAAACATTATCAAAACAAAAATAATCCTTAACACCCATCAGAAAAATTATTCAAGGGTATTAAACATGATTGTTCCACTTTTCTACTTATATGTTTGGTTTCATGGTTCTCACTTTGAAAATACCAAAGACCCTATATTGAAATATAAAACAGTGGCGACAAAATATGCGGTAAAATTTTCCATTCAGTTGAATTAATTCAATAATGTTTATCAATTGTTCACCAAAGAAGGGAAGAACATAACTCATCCCTTAAATGTGAGTTTCATTAAAATGTTTTCACATAACATCACTTTGGGTTCAAAACCTTATTATGTGTTACATAACACCAATCATAACTAGTCCAATGTGTATGACCCAAAACTTCATAGATCTTGTTTCAAGTCAACTAACGCCAAACAAAATGACATAAATTCAAGTCATTAATTTAAATTGTAATAAGTCCTCTTCTCATACCTCTAAATTAAACTACATACATTCCACAACTTATTGAAATTAAATTTATACATTATATCCATCCAACGTTAAATTTTTAATTAAAGAGAAATAAATTTTAAGGGGAAAGTGGGAACCCTCACAACTAGCTAGTTTCAGAGCCAAAGGATACGACAGATCTATTAAAGAAAAGAGTGAGTTGTTTGGAATCATTTTCCTAGAACAAAACCCAGGGAGTATCGTTTACCTTCGTGCGAGGTAATTCCTTCAAGGTGCTCTTGAAAATAAGATCCATGTTGTCCCAGGATTTCTTGAACTCCTCTTTGCTAATCTTCCCCATTTTAAAGTCTCTAAGAAAAATGCATGCCTCCTTATCAGCCCACTCGCCTTGGTCCTTTGTAGTAGCAACCTGGATCGATCTACTCTTCTTCAAAGCATTGATATCCAAAGATTCCTCAAACATTTCGTTGATCGAATGCATGAGTAGATCCCTATGTTCCAACATAGAGACCATTTGGCATTGTGGGTCAGCTTTAGAAACCTCTTCACGATGCTTCCCCTAACCCCTCATCTCTACAACACCTAAATAAGTCTCAGGACAAGTAGCTCCACATCTTACCAGAATCGGGTCCTTAGAGATGGCTGCCACCTCTTGTTGGAAAAGGTATTTGGACTTGTTCAGAGTTGAGCTGTCAGCCTTTGTAGAGGCCTTTAGGGACAACTTTCCCTTACCAGTAGTTTTGGTAATATGAGGGCTAGGGAGGTTGGATTAATCCTTTCGTCTGCGTGACCTACAGTTATTCGATATAAATCCTTTAGAATCCATGAATTCGTTCTTGGCTTTCCACATATAGGATCTAAAATATTCCTCCTCTATAACACGTTCCTTGGGCTCATCATGGTCTGAGGCCTTGACCATTTCCTCTTGGGATGTTTCTGCATCATCTACAAGGTCCTGACCATGATCCACCCTGAAAACTTCCTCACAATTGAGGCACTGATTTTCACCAAGCACTACATACTGGTTCTGGGAGGTCCCGATTGGCCCCCTGCTAAAAGCTTCTCCGCATAAGAGGAGGTCTGTGGAGCCTTATTTGTCTTGGAAGAGACTCCTATCTTCTCAAGTCCATGACCCATATATTGGAAATGGTTGGTACTGTCTTCCAAATCTAGGCATTGAGAGGACTCCTTGGAACCATGACCCTTACTATCAACTTTCAGGATGGCATCATTCGATGTTTTATGAGAAACTTTCTGGAAGACCTATGGAGATTCCCAGAGGGTTTCCCTCACTGTCTGCCCCACCCTTTGGCTGACCTGATCTGCAACCGTAAGAAGGGGCCTCTCCTCATGCCCTACCATGCACCCCTGAATGTCGTCACCCAAGCTACTTGCACCTAGATAACGATGCAGTCGATCAAAAACCATTGAAACAAGTGGCCCCAAATCCTCTGGACCACCTTTCTTGGATGAAACCAGAGAATACCCATGGCCTGCGCCAAAAGGAACCTGCCTGGTATGGTCCTCGCCCAAAGGGATATTATCCCCCTTATCATGGACAACCATATGAACCTCCTTATAATCATCCCTTGAAGAATCCACCTAGGAACCAGGCCCTACAGACAGAACAGAGGGGTCGGCCTCATCAGAACCTATAGCCTTCATCCTGCATTCGAGAAGACTATGACCCTGTCTATTGTAGAAACAACAAAACATAGTCCAAGATTCGTAGAAAATCAGTTTGAAATATCTATACTCCCCCTCAATCACAATCCACACAACTTAGGGAGGAGGCCGAGAGAGATACATTTCAATACATAATCGTGCCATAATCAGATGCTTTAGAGAAGAAGTCTGCAGATCAGCACAAAGAAAGTGTTCTATAGAGTTACCTATCGACGGGAGTAGCGCTGGATTATGGAAAGGTAGCGGAAGGCCAAGAAGATGAATCCAAATCTCTGTTGTAGAAGGATCCCACTGCATATGAAGATCAAATGACTAGTGGAGTAGATGAAAATGGAAGCCTTGAACTAATCATTCAGGTCGATACAACGCCCGCACTAGGTTTTCATCGCTTTAGAATCTAAGAAGAATCTGTCATGGCCCAAGCAACCCGACAACTGCTCGTTGAGCTAATCCCCATTACTCTTTCATAATCATGTAAAACAACTCAACCAGAGGGTGAAGCCGAAAGAACCTAGCCACAAGATACTAAGATAAAAGCATGGAGGCTGTGTTGAACTATTACGGAGAAATCGGGTCCACGGGTTGTCCATGAAGAACCCCCAGAACCTTTGGGGAGACATAAATTCTAGGAAAGAACTATTGTTTATCATATGAAGGTAATGAAATAGAAACCCTACCTCTATCATGAGACCCCTGATGAGAAGCGCCCTGAGGACGAGACCCCTTCCCCAGCAGGGGAGGGGCCGCCGCAGCCGTCATTGATGCTAGGGATTCATCGAGGAAGATTCGGAGGAGAGGCTACCTATTATAGATTAGATCATTATTTGTTAATTTGAACATAATTATTACTTTTTTAATCCTATCCTAATAGAAAAACCAATCCTTTGGAGTTTATATAATATTATAATATTACTTATAACTATTTCTTCTTTATTTCCCATTTCACATGATAAGTAACACCAACCAGAGGTCACATCCCTACTATAGACACAATTCCATTATTTCTTGCAACATTCATTGAGTTCCAATTCCCATTAATGATGTTCCCTAAACTAAAATGGAATCAATATAAAGTTCCTACCAAGTAAAATTTCTACCCCATTATTTCACAAAAATTCCCCAAAAATGTGCTTGATACATATTTGTAAAGCATCCAGAGTTTTGAATTCATTCTGACTATCCATATTAGTTCACACAGATATTTCATATCATTATCAACCTTTAATTTATAAATGTACTCCCCTTTTGTGATTGAACATAGTACAAATATTTATATCATGTTTTAGGTAACCATCTTGGGAGATTATTATCTAAAACATGATAGTTCATGGGTATTCAAGACATGGTTATTAGTTTAACCTAATTAGTTTTACCATATTCTAGACTATAACATCATGGAACATGAATTTTAATAACATGATTAGTAGTAATCCGCATCCCATTTCTCACTCCTTTATTATTTAGATCTATGTAGTAGCATATTACATAACATATAACCTTCATTATTTTCATGTAATTTTAACACCCATGATATTTTCTATTTCTACACCCACCCATGAAAGAATAAAAAGATGATCATGGGGGTCATGGAATTTTTTATTATGTTTTTCAGGGACACATAAAGTTTTTAGTGTAACATTTCAATATATATGCACCCATAAATATTTTTTTCAATAATGTTACATGAGTGACATGATTTTTATCTTTGTTACCCACACTGATTAGGACTCATGCAGGTTAAGAGGGTCTTGTAGATTTCTTACCAACATAACCAAGGATTGTTGTGTTTCTGAGAAGGGAGTTATTTTGGTAATATATGTAAATCTGTAAACTACACAACCACTTTTATTCCTAGTTATATGAATTTAAATGAAAAAACCCCTTTTAATATATGATTAATAAATTTAAACTCAATACCCCAGTTAAGACCTAGTTACATGACTCTAAAATATAGAAACCCATTTTTTTAATATAACTATGATATTAAACTCTAAAACCCCATATTTCATAGGACTTCATGAATTGAAAAAATATATTACATCACCTATTTGTAAGTCATTATTTTTCAAGATAAAAAACATTTCAATATGATGATAAAATTTATTTAATAGTATCCTTGTTAAAATAATTAAATTTCTTAGTTAATGTAATGTTTATATGATGTTTAAACTATATAATAGTAAATTATTCCTCACTTAAGAATATACACCACCTAAAAATATATTATTTACGTACAAAATCATCTTTTAGAATGATGTAGTAATTTATTCCTACATTATAAAATATATAGTTACACCAAGATCTCATGTCTGGGTTCTAACAAAATATTTTTTTTTGTAACACATTTCATTTTATGATGGGAATTTTGAAAATCACTTTTTGATTTTACTTTTCATATTCTCACTAGAGAAAACCCAATTCATTCCTCTCCATTGTATAGGAGTTAGATTAATGATGAATATTTTCGAACGAACCGCATGTTACATGATTATTGGTTAGTGGTATTTGTATTGATTCTTAATTATACTATTCCTAGACCAAATATAAGTCACTAATTTACACCGCCTTTTTTAGTTTTGGGTACCAATATATCAATTTTTTTCCATGAGGACATCAAGTCGGTTCAAAAATCAATAATTAATTATCTAAGTAGTGTGACAATGAAATCCAGTTCCCAAAACTCTACATAAAGTCCCTAAACTATGTGCCTTCATCGATATGGTTATTTCATTAGTATGTGGGGGTTTCAATTCATGTCAATACCACTTTTCCTTATTTATCCATATAAAACCTCACCCTTTGTCTATGCACCATATCCACAAGCTATGTTCATTATTTCTAGAGGTCATATAAATTAGTATATTACTCTTTAATTATTGTGTTGTTCAATGTTGATTTATTTTTGTTTCCCCTAGAATAAGATATAAAGACACAATAATTTTATCATACCTTGGTCAAATAATCATAATCATAAACATTCTAAATCTACTTAGATGATTATTCCTAAAGATATGTAGAATTGAAGTGACCATTGTATTTTTATTGCTTCCGTGTTTTTATATGTACCATCTCTCTCTAAATCATGGTCGAGATAAATTAAGATGATCAATCATAATTCTATGTTCCATACCATAATCTAATAACCTAATTCCATGCACTGTGACTTTATCTATGTTCTTTTTCCCAAATTTTTTCTATATTAGTGCCAGGTTTTCAAATTCATCTCAGGATTATCCATTATTTATGCAATATATACTACCTCACATATGGTCCATTCTAGATGAAATTAAACATAATATTATTAGGTACTAACCTCATATAGCATGAGGTGTTATTTCACCTTATATATTTTTCATGTGAGTTAGGATCATCAATAGGAATAGTGAAACTCCATGAAATTTTTTATTGTGGTTTTTACCTAGAGTACTCAGACCTAATCTTGATGTTTTTACTTCATCTAAAATATGTACATCCATGGGAATTTAATAACACCATTAATCTATAATTTATATATAATATCCCCTATGGTGATAGAGAAATTCTCCAATATCCCATCTGTTTTCTACATAATATTTCTTGGATGAATAATTCTCTTTTGGGACACAAAGAGTGGTGTGATTTGAATATTATGTCAATAATTCACCCTAATTTTTCATATATTAAATCTAAATGATTTACAAGTAGAATCTATTCTTTAAATTGGGTCATTTTTTATCCCCTTCTAATATATTGTCCATCCCCAATGTTATTAAATTTTTGAAGGAATTATATACCTTATTCAAAACCCTTGCTTCATTAGAGTTGTAACTTCATTCAGGTTATTATTGTTTACCTATATCTACGTTGTAAGGGTATGTTGACCATTCATAATGAACCAAATATTTTCCCACCATATTCAATGGGTTCCTTTATATTTGATATTACATTCTAACTCAGTCTCATGTGTCCCTGGTAGGAACTATCATAAGACATTAAAAACCATTCATTACACCTTTTTTCACACATCAAGCATGGATCAAACAATCATTATTGTTTTTTCATATTCCTCATTATAAATTCTGATACTATTTTTTTAGTTTTTTTCATGTGTTATTAAAATGAACAACCCTCTGTCATCCTCACTGTATGAAATTACATTCAATGTTAACAATCCTTTTCATTTGATTTCATTGGCACACTATCACTACTAGTATATTTTTTTAAATTCCATTATATTTCAGTAAATACACAATAGTAAACCCACTGTGTAGAGTATGTTTCCAAAAAATCCCATACATTAGTTCTAGACACCAATTACACCCTCTCATGAACTTTGTGTGGTCTGATTCTGAATCCCTGGGAAACATGTTACTTCAAAATACCTTTTCTTATACCTAATCATATTAACAACAAAATTTTTCATAGAACTCTTGCCTCTTATTTGAGGAATCTCGAGAACCATTTCATAAATAGTTCGATGAACATATCATTTTCACTATATATGATAAGAAACTATATATTAGGTTATTATAATTTTTCTCTAATGATGAGTCTCATTGGTATTCTCATCTGTCATGCAAGTCTTTTTTTTTCACCGGAGCAACAACACACTTAGCCCATCTTCTCATATGATTTAGTGAGATTTTGGTGTATGGATTTCATCCATCAGAACTATTTTTGGCTTCAATTATAAATCGTATAATATATAAGGATTGCTTGATCTCTTATTGTGGCCGGAAAGACGGGATTTTCACAAACCTCAAATCTCATCATAATATGTATTCACATCACCAAGTAACATTATAACAATTAATGTCATGATATTATATTGACTATAGTAGTGTTATAAGAATCATGATCATAAACTATGTTCATACCAAAAAATTATATTGACACTAGTATTGTACTTACCTATCCCTACCTAAGCACGACCTATCAATGAGTGTTATAAGTTGTGTGACCATAAACCATAGAACATCATTTGTCTACATTCCATGACCTTAAACATGGAATAATACCATATAATTAACTATATTAATACTCTATATGTATTTTTAGTAACTACTTAGGTACTTATGACTTGTGATAAATCACTATTCTATCACTAGAATAGAATTTGAAAATTGGGATCTATATGAAAACACAATGGCCCATGTGACACTATACCTACTTTGGTACACCCAATGATGAATGAATCCACCAATGATAAAATTCTTAGACTTCCATGATCGTTTTTTATCATCCTACATATTCTGACCCTCCATATATGGAATTCTATTACTTGATTCACCATCATCTAGTCATTTCAAAATAGATTTCACTATAATGAAGTCAAAACTCTACAATAGCTCACTATTCATATAGGGAACACATCCTAGTGAATTATTGGAATTAATATATTATTAAACCATCCTATTTTCACCTCATAATATATCATGTGATAGTGGATCCAATTTCTGAAATGAATAGTTAGGATTCCTCCATAGCAACTATCATCACAAAATTTCTCTCGTACACCTCATTTACATATAAAAAGTAAAAAAAACATCATATTATCATCCTTTTCAACCTTTTTCTTTAATTAAGTAGATATATATCATTTATTTAAAACCATCATGTACTCACAATATTCATACATTTCCCTATTTATTGCGTGTAACGTTATGAACCCAGCCTATATTCCCCGATTATATAAACTTATATGGAATAGTCGATCTCCATTTTCCTGTTATTTTTAATATTGATTATAACTCATGTGGGATTAGTGGTTTTTTTCAATAATTTCACAACTTACATGAGACTCATTATACTCATTAAATAATTCTAGTTTTCCACATTAAATGAACATGAGATGCATATCCAAACACATATAGGTTAAATTACTTTAAAATGGTCACTATATTATGCTAAAAACATGACCCTGAATTCCTCATCAACTGATCGATGTTGTACTGAATTAAATTTCCATAGTAATTTATGTCCATCGTGAGTGTAAAAAATGGTTATCCCCATCCTAATGTCCACTATAATACATCAATCTATAATTATAAAGTTAGACTTTACATTTACCCAATATTCATGGATCTTTTGAAACTCAATCAAACTTGAAATTTCACGCCATTCACCATGTTCATTGATAGGTAAAGTCAAACACATTTAATTCCACTAAAATAATTACCCTATACATATATGTTTTTTATTAATGGTATATATTAAATTACAACCCTTAACCAACCTCCAATATCCCACACTATCCTATAATGGGAATAATCATTTATTTTCCATTTGTTTCTCAATCATATCATGAATTATATTTTCTTAGAAGATTTATTTTTCTATTTAATTAAATTTATAAACTTCTAATAAACATCAAGATACTAATTGTTTATTACTGGATCAAAATTTGATCATCTTAGTCATATATATCTTTTTAAAAACTAACTATAAGGTTAGGTGAAGATAATAATGAAAAAAGTTTCAAAAATGATCAATGAGGTCTAGTGCCCAATGGAGAAGAAAATGATTTATCCATGTTGGACTCTTCTTGTTTTAATCAAGTTTTAATGATCACAAATCTTATTAAATCTTGTTAATCCTATGTAAATTATCTCAAATCTTGTATAATATGTTTTAGTACCTTTATGCTTTAAGTAAATCCATTCAAGATCATAAGTGTTATACATTCAGTTTGATTACTGTTCACTATCTTTGATTCACATTATAATGAATTCTTTGAAAAATGATTAAGTCGAATCCATTATATGAATATTACTACTTATGTCTGAATATAGATATTTGGCTAAGTCTGAGACACTTTGAACCAGACACCATAAACCAGACACCGTGAACTAGACCCTGTGAACCTTACAGCGTGACCATGAGACACCATGACCACGAGACACCTTTAACATAAGACAGTGTGACCATGACACAATGTGACCATGAGACACCATAAATATAAAACATTGGGACCAACCTCACACCAGTTCAAGGAGAAATCGTTCCATTACATACTGTGACACCATTTCTTAATCTGTTTTTTCATTTATCAATTTAATCTCTAACAGTCATATTTGATGTTCTTAAATGCACTGACATAATTAATGTTTCTTTATAGACTTGTAACCTGAGATTATGAGGTACGGTGTGTATAATACATGAAAGATATTGGCTCCAACACATGGACTCCATGATAAAAGACTAGTGCGGCCCTGAAAAAAAGTGTACAGGAAAGCGATGAAAACGGGCATGAGCACAAAAATGAAGAAAACAATAAGAGAATTTTTTTAAGAAATAATTATCACATGAAAATCGATGCTGTTGAAGAACACGTGAATCATACTTGAATCCTAGAATCGAGAACATATTCACACTAACAAACTTCCTGAAGAACACATGTCAAATCTGTCTAACTTGTGACACTCTATTTTCCATATGATTACTTGATTTCTGCATCTGCTTTATCTCAGATGTCTAGAGCTCCCAAGAGTAACACATAGGGAACTTCTAAACTCTTCTCAATATTTATACACTATTGTGTAACATTTTATTATCTTTCAAGAAGTGTGTGTATTTTTATAACAACACACTCTATTTCCTATGTTAACCCGAAGGATACAATATAACCTCTCTAAAACCTTTTTTACACTTGTGTATACACATAGATAAGTGTGGAAGAGGTCCCTGGGTGACCTGGTAATTTGTATACACAAAGAACTGTGGAAGAGGTCGTGTAAGCTGGATTGTCTTGTGTACTGTTTTTTACCCCGATCCATGGTTTGGATCAAGTTTACTTATATAAACTTCTTGGTGGAAGGTGATCACCAAGTGGAGTGGATTAGATATTGGCTTGAGAATGAACCACTTGTTTTATATCTACTGGGCTGCTTAATTTAGTGTTTTCTATTTTACTTTATTACTATATAATTCAAGAATAACCAAATCTACTTTGATAGATAATCTTATAAATAAGTTATAATTGTCTTTCCTTAGTATAATAGCTTCAAAAGTAATATTAATAACTAATATTAAGATTACATATAATTAATCAGTATTCTATGAGGTTATTTAAAAAGTCAAACATTCATAACAGTATAACCTTGATTAACTGGGTTGTATTTAACATTTTTGGAGAAACCTTTTAAGAATAATTTTTAATAAAAAATATTTTATAGATACTCAATTAACCCCCCCCCACTCTTGAGTAATCTACTCCAACCAACATTTGGTATCAGAGGTTGTGTATTAAGACTTTGTTTTTAACCATATTCAACTGTGATTGTAGTTGTACTGTAAAGATCTATAAATTTCTGTTAAATCTAAATTTCAAGCTATTTTAAATTATTTATTTATTATGGATAATATATTGGAAGGTTCTGCAACCAACATTCCACCATTCTTTAATGAAACTTATTATGCTCAATGGAAAATAAAAATGAAAATTCAATTTGAAAGTATGGGTTTTGAAATTTGGTATTCCATTATAGATGAATATAATATTCTTGATATTGATAGAATGACATGGGATGCACCTACCAAAACTGCATATAATAACTATTTAAAAGCTATGAATGATTTATATTTCCCTTTAAGTGATGAGTAATTCTATAGAATTTCGGCCTGTAAAGCATCCCATGCAATTTGGGATACTTTGTGGGTTTGACAAGAAGGAAAATCTAGTGTGAATGAAATGAGACATAATACTTACACTATTAAATATGATAACATTAAAATGATACCTGATGAGCCTATTTCTAACATGAATTTTAGGATCAATGAGATCTCCAACACAATTATTTCTCATGGAAGAGAAGTCACTACCAAGGAATAAATCAGGAGAATTCTTAGATGCCTGCCTGACAGATGGAGAGAAACCTATGCCTCTATTAGAGAATCATGTGCCATCATCAAGATACAGGTAAAAGAACTAATTTGGAAATTGATGTTGTATGAAGAGGAGCTTAAATTCAACATGGAATAGGAGGATGAACCAAAAAGGAAATATGTTGCATTCAAGACCACCACCTATAAACACAAAGAAAAAAATAAATTGGAAGCTTCTGTAGAGGGTTCCTAAAGTGAACAATCATCACCTGACAGTGATGATGAGATGGATTGATTATCCATATTTTTCAAAAGATTTTACATGAAGAAAAAAATTTAGAGGGCCTAACTTCAAGGTACGATATGACCAAAAAGGGAATAGGAAGAAGGATTTGAAAATAAGTGAAAAGACTGATTAGATTGTCTGCTATGAATGTAAGTGCAAAGGACATTTCAAGGCTAATGGTCCAAATATCTAATACAAAAAGAAAGACAAGATCACGGACTGGAAGTATAAAAATGAAATGAAGGCAACCTGGAGTGCTTCTGAGGACAGTTCAAGTGACTCAGAAACATCACTTGATGAATAGGCTAATAAAGACAATATTTGTTTTATGAAAAATAAATATGAGGTAACATTGAACTCTATATATAATTCATACTATTTTGGAGATGAGAGTGACTCCGAAAATATTTATAATGAATAACTATTTTAATACTGTAATATGCTTGAAGAAACATGCAATGAACAAAAAAGTAAATATAAATTATTGAAGAAACAATATGCTCTTACTGTGACTGTCAAATATGAAGTCACAAATGAAAAAGAGAAAAAATTTCAACTACTCAAGGATAACAATGAATTAAAAATTTATAATGATAAATTAAACAATGAGTTAGAAAAGGTTACAAATGGTAAAATTACTTTTACTCAAATTCGAGGTAAATTTTTTTCCCTATATACAATACAGGGATTGGTTATCAACATTGAAAAAGAAATCTTGGTTGAAAAAAATTTGTTTCTAAATCTAGGACATATAGATTCACTCTCAGTTCTGGACACAAATCAACTAGTTCATGTTATGATACACTTTCTGCTGTTTCACATTTTTTGGGACTAAATAAATGTTATTTTCCAAATACATTTAACAATTCTTATAGGAAACCTATGAGACAGATATGGGTTCCTAAAGTACTTATCACTAGTTTTATTGGAACCAAACTAGTATGGGTACCAAAATCTGTTTTTACGTGATAATTATGTAAGAAAGCTTCTTGAAGAGTTTTGGTAAAAGAATATGGTACATGGACAGTGGGTGTTCAAGGATCATGATAGAAGAATACTCATGCTTCAAGAACCAAATAAAAATTAATGAATGACATGTCACTTTTGGTGACAATGAAAAAGGAAAGATTATTGGACTTGGCCAAATCGGTAACCCTAAGTCAGTTTTGATTTCTAAATTACTATTTGTTATTTTTTTGAAATATAATCTTCTTAGTAGTTCACAATTATGTGATGATGGATTTCATGTTAAATATGAAAATGATGCTTGAAATGTATTTAAATCTAAATATGAATTAGTTTTTTCTGCATTAAGAAATAAAGATGTATATTCTGTTAACATAGAGTCTTTAGATTCTCAAAATGCTTCATATTTAAGTGTAATTCCTATAGATTCTTCGCTTTGGAAAAGGAGACTAGGACACTGTAATATTCACTCCTTATAAATCTAACTAGAAAAATATTAGTGAAAGACCTACCCAAACATGTGTCTCCAAAAGATAAAATGTGTAATACCTATCAAAAGGGAATACAACTCAAAATTTCATTCAAACAAAATAAAGAAGTGTCAACTTATCAACCTCTTGAACTCGTTCACATGGATTTTTATATACCATATAGTGTTTCTAGTTTAAATTTGAAGCACTATGTTTTTTGTTCTTGTAGATGACTTTTCTAGATATACTACGACCTTCTTTATGGCACAAAAAAGTGAAGCCTGCACTTATTTTACCAAATATTCTAATTCTGTAGAAAATCTTACTAGACATAGAATTAAATCATTGCGAAGTGATCATGGGCCTGTGTTTGAAAATAAAGAGTTTTAATCCTTTTTCTCGCAAAATGGCTATAGTCATAATTTCTTTTCCCCAAGAACAACACAACAAAATGGATTTATAGAATGAAGAAATATAACCCTTTAAGATATTTCTAGAAAAATTCATAGTGATTATGACCTACGTATTTAATTTTGGGTTGAATCTGTAAATATAGTATGCTAGATAATCAATATAGTATTGATTAGACCAGTTATTTAGAAGACTCTTTATGATTTATGGAACAATGGAAAACCCAAATATACATAAATCAAAGTTTTTGGTTGAGAAGTCTATATCCTTAATACTAAGGATAATATTGACAAATTTTCATCTTAGAATGATGAAGGTATATTTTTTGGATATTGAATTTCTAGTAATGATTATAGAGTGTTTAATAAAAGAACTCAATTGGTGGAAGAATCTATCCATGTGAAATTTGTTTAAACAGACCCACATGAGACTAAAACCATTCTAGAGAACCAGAAGAATGATGTATCAAATATGAACATTAATTCAAAATCCTCAAACCATTCTATGAAAGAATTAGTGAAAACATCAAGTTTTAGAAATTTCATAGACTCATGTCCCATTGAACATGAAACTATTGATGAACCTAAAATCACTAGTCCTTCTTCTTCTAGAGATTTTAGACTTCTTAAGAACCGTCTTTAGATGCTATTATAGGAGACTTTGAAAAAGGAACTCAAACTAGATCTTCTCTTAGAAATCATGTTGAACATCTTGTCTTCTTGTCACATCTAGAACCTAAAATCATTAATAATGCCATAAATGATGAATTTTGAGTGATGGGTAGGAAATAAGATCTTTTTCAGTTTGAAAGTAAAGAAATTTGGAAAATTTTCAAAAGACCCAAGCATACATTCAACAGAGGAACTAAATGGGTGTTTAGAAATAAGGTAGATGAAGCTAGTAACATTGTTTGAAACAAGGCTATATTGGTTGCACAAGGCCATAGTCAAGATGTAGGAATTGACTATGATGAAACCTTGGCACTAGTAGCTAGACTTGAAGCCATTCAAATTCTTCTTTCTTATTATTCAAATCTAAATTTCATACTATATGAAATGGATTTTAAGAGTGAATTCATAAATGGGTGTATGGTTGAGGATGTCATTGTTGAGAAACCTCCAAGTTTTAAAAATCCTCATTTTACAAATCATATTTTTAAATTACCGAAAGCTTTATATAGTTTAAAACAAGCTTCAAGAGAATTATATGATAGACTGAGTACATTTCTTCTTTTTAAAGGTTTTAGAAAAATAATAGTTGATCCCACCCTTTTTATAAAACAAATTTCCAATGATTTTTTAGTTGTTAAAATTTATGTAGATGTCATCATTTTTTGATCTTCAAGAAATTAATTATATATTTATTTTTCTATAATGAAGAAAAAATAATTTTAAATTAGTTTAAAGGGTGAAAAAAAATTCTTTCATTGATTCCCAATATTTCAAAATTATGATGGTATTATTTGAAATCAATGTAAAAACTCAAGAGATCTTCAAAAATGTTTTGGATTGGATAGCACTAAAAGTAGTGACACTCCAATGAGTACAACATGTACGTTGGGTCCTGATGAAGATGAAAAATATGTAAATAAAATAACTAATATAGGAATGATTGGATGTTTACTCTACTTACCTGCAAGTCGACCTAACATTATTTTCAGTGTGTGTATGTGTGCTTGTTTTCATGAAAATCTTAAGGAATCTCATTAAAATGTTGGTAAGAGAATTTTCAAATATCTTAGGCATACACCCAATCAATGAATTTTCTATCCTATAGGACAATCATTTCAATTAGTTAGTTATTCTGATACTGACTTCGATGTCTGTAAGTTAGATTGAAAAATCACCTCTAGAACATGTCACTTTTTAGGCAAGTCACTATTATCATGGTGTAGTAAGAAACAAAATTTTATTGCATTATCTACTATAGAAGTTGAATACATAGGTGCTGGTAGTTGTTGTGCACAAATTTTGTGGATGAAACTCACATTATAAGATTATGGATATCAATTCATCCATGTACTTATAAATTGTGACAACACAAGTGCTACTAATATCTCAAAATTTCTTATTCACAATCTAGGAAGAAGCATATTTATGTAAGACATCTCTTTTTGAGAGATCATTATCAAAAAGGTGAAATCACTTTAGAATTAATTTGAACTGAATATCATCTTGTTAATATATTCACCAAACCATTAAATTCTAAAAGAATAGACTACATCATACATGAACTAGGCATGATAATCCTTAAGTAAATATCATATTGTTTTATACCTTACTATTTTATATCTTTCTATTTCATATTTTACTATCTTAAGACGTACTATTTAATGTTTATGGTCTCATAGTTAGTATTTCATGGTTACTTTTTGACAGTTGTTGTCTCTAACAATACGGTATAATGGTCTAGAAACCACAGTTGTTACAGTCTCACCGTAAAAACTTGGTAATGTCTCACCGTGATCTCCAGTTACAGTCTCACCGTAAAAAAAATTTACTCTCTCAACATAATATTTCCTTGTTATTTTATTTATAGATATGAACCCATATCATGGTAATTACTTATTTCTTTCTCGCACTTTTTTACGATGATTGGTATTAATAAATTATAAAATAAAAGATGTTTCACTCCTTCTGTACTTGAGCACCCTTCTATTCTCTCAAACTATAACCCTTCATCAACCCTTCAACCCTTCTCTCTCTCGAACCTTCTGTGAATGCACAAAATTAATCCTCCTTCATTTTCGACTTAGGAGAAACATAGTTCAATGATGAAGAAGGTCTCAACTATGTTAACACTCAAGGTTCATCTGAATCCAAATCTGGTAAACCGAACTATAGTACCTGAGAAAGCTATATGCCTTAAGTGGCCTCTGCCGAGTAATTCTCTAGTTTTGAAAGTATTAAAAGACAAAGGCTGGTTATATTGGTTTTCAAATGAAGATAAACCTATCTTTCTGAATCTAGTTTCACAATTTTATCATTATGTGCAATTTTTATTTGATTTAGAATGTGGCTATGTTGTGAGGAGTTGGATATTTAGCTAGAAATGTAGTTTTTCTTCATGATTATGGGCTACATGCCTTAGGATACCTCATGAAGGTATTTCTGTAGATTACCAGAGAGGTCCTCCACCTCCTAGTGAATTAATTATTTTGGAAGATCCCTTGGAATGTTTAACTGGAAATGGCACCAAGAGGAGAGACATTGCTACTGAACAAGATGGATAATCTAGAATAATGTTTAAGTTTGTTTAGAACATGATTATCCCCAGAAAAGCTGATTTATCTGTACTTAATTATCATGATATATTTTTTATTATTCTTATGAAAAAAGGATATAAGATCAATCTTTGTAAGTGTGGCATAAACCATATGGGTAAATTGATTGATACCACATCAAACTAAACCTCTATATTCTATTATCATCTCATCTCAGCCATGTTACATGCCAAAGTATTGGTTGGACCAACTGATGAAGTTATCATGGATCATTAGTTCTGTCTCTCAAAAGTTATTATTAAAAGGATGAGGATCAATTGTAATCCTTGGAAAAATGCATGGGTGGAAGACAATGATAGGATCTATGAAATGTTCAATCTAGTGGAACATCCTACAATACCAAAAGCTATTTATGATCCTATTTTGGAACCAGAAGAAGTTGTTGAGTATTCTAAAGAAGAAGAATAAGAGGAGGATGATGTGCCTCTTAGAGAAAATATTCTTGATAAAGAAGACAGTGCTCATACACCTCAAGTGATAATTGAGAATGATATCTATTCTCCTAAAGATTTTGTTGGTCTGGAAGATCACACCGATGTTGAAAAAGAATATGTCTCCATAGAAACCGAAAAGGATGTTTTGGAAGCACATGTAGAAGAGAAAATTCATTTGATGCAAGAAGATGACCTTGAGGAACTCCGAGAGGAACATGATGTTCTTGAAGTAATTCCTTTGGATGAAGAGAGAATGGATCTAGATTTTCAGTTGGCTAGACATGAAATGGGTGAGGAACTAAGGGATAAATTTGTGGAAATAGATTAATTCCCTAAACCTCTCAGTCCTGAGATGGATGCACCTGTTGAGCGAGAGCATCCCCCCAATTTTAATCAGTTTTCATGCCCAATCTTAATGATCCAAGATCAGTAGACACATGGTAAAAATTTACCTATCATTTTAAAGTGAATGACTCTCAAGAAGTCTCATTCAAAGGTCTTACCCTTTCCACTATGTTTCAGTTGAAAAAGTCATCTGCTCCTAAAGATATATCTTCCATAGAACTTGATCTTGTCTCAGATTCTAACTTTGAGCCTTCACCAGAACCTCCAACCGTAGTGGATAAATTTGATTTGAAAGAATTTGAGGATACCCTTTTGGATGGGGTTTAAAAACTCCTAAATATTCAACCTTCTCCAGTAACAAATCTATGTGAGTGATATGCCTCACTGTTATTGGAAAAAGTCATTTGGAATATTCAACCCAAAATGCTTAATGAGATACAAGAAGTCAGAGTTGAGAATAGACTGCTTAGTGATGAAGTAAAGACTCTAAGGGGTATGATTGATGAAATAAAAAATGTGATGAATTCTAGATCAGATCCTTCTTGTCATCCTATTGAGACTTATTTTTTTCAAACCCCACAAGATATTTCCTCTCTGATTCAACTTCACTTAGCTTACATAGATGGAAAGGTAGCTGAATGGAACAAACACATAGTGCAAGAGATGCGTGAGCTAATAGTTGCTCTTAAAAATATAACTGATGAGTATAAGGTGTTCCTTCATAAAGTGATCAATCAATTGAAATATCTTACCCCAGCTATCACTGATTCTAATGCCTCTGGTAAATCTTCTCAACCTTCCTCAGTCAGTGAGCTGCTCAAAACAGTGTACAAAGAAGAACTTCAGGCTTTTCTTAGTGGTTTCAATGATGAATCTCTATATGATGTTATCCAGAATAGTGACAGAGTTCTTGATTTGGTTAGAATCCATTCTACAATTTCTAATGATGCTCAACCTGTAATTTACAAAAAAGTGGACTTCTATTTCAACTGAATCATCTCCATGACTGACATGAAAAATCATTTCAAGTACCTTGTAGAAAATCTGAGGATCCCTCCTATTAATCAAGACTTCAAATCCCAAGTTCAAAATCTCATCATGTTCACATTTCTATTGGAAAAGTTTATGGAGAATAAGGATGACTTTGATAAAGCCATGCATTATGGTGGAGAGATCATTGATGATTTTATCAAGAATTTGAAGCCCTATCTTCATGTACAGAGTACTGCCATAGTTTCTCCTACGGATTCACCTTTGAGACCAGGTTTTCCTACCTTTGCCTCTTCCCAAGCCACCACTTCAATGTCTGTCAGTCAAGCACTGAGTTAGATCAGGCCTGTAATCCTTGATAACCAATTTCTTCGGTCTTCAACTACTCCTACATTGGCCCCATCGATCTTTGAAGGCCATATTTTCCCTTCTCAGTCAACAATCTCACTCCATTCTTCTACTTCATCCTCTGCTCATATGGATTCGTCTACTAATGCTGCTACTAAGGGAAAAGAGAATACCATCCAGTGATGAAGAATCATGACTACTCTCTTTTGATAGAAATATTTTTGTCTTTACTATTTGTACTGAAACTCTTTTTCTCTAATTCATTGGGCACTTTTTATTATCTATTCCTTATTCACTCTTTTTTATAATCCCAAAAAGGGGAAGAAATTTATATATGATTTATATGTTAGAAATCTAGATATGTTCTATGCACCTTGGAAATATGTAGTTGGAACAAATATACATTGTACATACACATGATTTGTGATCCTCAAAAAGGGGGAGATTGTGGGACTCCTCGGGTGTTAATCATGTTTTAATGATCAAAAATCCTATTTAAACTATGCAAGTTATCTCAAATCATGTATACTATTGTTTAGTATAGTTAAGCTTTAAGTAAATACATTCAAGGTCTTAAGTACTATACATTAATTTTGATTACTTTTCACTATCATTGATTCACTTTATAATGAATTCATTTACAAAAGATTAAGTATAATCTAATCAATGAATATTATTATTTAAGTGTGAATACAGATATTTTTCTAAGTTTGTGACACCATGAACAAGACACCGTAATCCAGACACCATGAACCAGACGTCGTGAACTAGACATTGTGAACCAGACTCTGTAAACCCGACACCTTGACTATGAGACACCGTGACCATGATACAATGTGACCATGAGACACAGTGTCCATGAGACACTATGACCATGAGACACCGTAACCATGAGACACTATTACCAACCACACACCAGTTCAAGGAGACACCATTCCATAACATACTATGACACCGTTTCTTAATATGTTTTGTCGTTTTTCAATTTAATCTCTATCGGACATATATGATATTTTTAAATGCATTGACATGATTAATGTTTCATTGTAGATATTCAACCTGACAGTACGAGGTACGAGGTGTAGAATACATGCAAGATTTCAACTCCAACACATACACTCAAAGATAAAAGAGTAGTGCAGCCCAGAAACAAAGTGTGTATGAATGTGATGCAAACCAGAATGTGAAAAAAAAATAAGAACACACATTGATCATTTTTTAATAAATAATTGTCACATGAAACATGATGCTACGGAAGATAAAATGAGGCATAATTGAATCCTAGAATCGAGAACATCTTCGCACTAACAAATATCACGAAGATCACAAGCTAGATCTGTCTGTCTTGGGACACTCTGTTTTCCATATAAGGACTTGATTTTTGCATCTGCTTCATCTCAGAAGTCCAGAGCTGCAAAGAATATCACTCAGAGCACTTCTGAACTTATCTCAATATTTCTTCTTTGTTGTGTATCATTTTATTATTTATCGATTAGTGTGTGTATCTGTATAAAAACACACTTTGATTCTTTCATTAAAATGATGGATACAAGATATCATATTTCAAACATCTTTTTACACTGGTGTATACCCATGGATAAGTGTTGAAGCGGTCTATGTGTGGCTAGATTGTTTGTACCCACAAAGAACTGTGGAAGAGGTCATGTGACCAGGATTTTTCTGTGTACTATTGTTATCCCTGATCCAAGGTGTAGATCATATTTATTTATAATAAATTATTGGTGGCCGGTGATCACCAAGTGGAGTGGATTAGTTCTCGGCTTGAGACTGAACCACTTGTTTTATATCCTTTTTGCTGCTTAACTTATTCTTCTCTATTTTACTATATTAGTGTATAATTCAGGAATCACTAAATCTAATTTGATAGTTAATCGTGGAAAGAACATATAATTGTATTGAATTAGTATAACAGCTTTAAAAGTAATATTAATAAATATATTATGATTATTGAGAATTAATAAATCTTATAGGAAGTTATTTAAATGGTCAAACATTCATAACAGTATAAACTTGATTAACTTTTCATTATTTAACATTATTGGGGAAACCTTTTTAAGAATTATTTTTAATCATAAATTTTTTATTGATACTCAATTCACACACACTCTTGAGTAATATACTCTAACCAAAAATCCTTATGATGAAATATTTCTCACCCAATGTTGAGAGGTCCTATTTAAAAAAATTATATTTCTGGTTACATGTGTTGTAGAACCTCCCTTAGATAGATGGTTAGGGATTGTATCCCTTACGAATAAAAATAAGTCGCAGAAAAAAATCCTATTATTCTAAATTTTATAAAAACATTAATACAAAATAAAAATTCCATGGATGAACCTCTTACCTAGTAGAATGGTTAATTTTAAGGTCCTCAATTAGACTACTCTTGATTCTAAAAAAGACTAGTGAATTAATTGTTATGGACATAAGATTTTATAATTTAATAAATTAACAGTCTATATAATAATGTAAACACTGTTGTAAATTACATGAGGTTCCACACAGTACCAAAGTTTCCCATTAATAAAAGTATTCTATAATGAATTCGAATAAATGTAATTTTAATTAAATGTATATATGTTCATTCAACTCAAGGTTTCATAAGTTTATAACAAAAGGAAACACTAAGTCTATATTTTCATGATCACATATGGTTCCTATGATCTAGAAATCATGTGTGAGATAGAATCTATTAGATACCCTTATTTTGCCCATTTTTTTGATCTATCCACTGCTATGTTGAATCCATGTCCTCACACAACTCAGAAATTTGAGCAGTCTAAAAAAACAAATAATATTGGAGTCCAGTAGGTCAAAATCTAACTCAAATTTACTCATAAAAGTCCTCAATCATATTTTCATCTACTAAAAATATTCTCATGATACATTATATGAAAAGGAAAACACATCATGAAATAACCATACATTGACACAAGACATGATTTTATACAACATCAATATTCTTTGGTTTATCATTCACTCAATTCCCTCTTTCGAAACTAAAATTATTGAATATTGAGGGAATGGGTGATCTAAACATTTTCAACCTAGTTTATGTTATAAAAACCCCATATGAATAATCGATATCATAAACAATCAAACATGGTAAATCTTTGTTGACTATTGATAGTTCTATTTTTTAACTTTTCATTTCTTCATAGAATATATCACATCCATACACATATCAACTATTATATGTTGTGTAGCATCGAAAAATGTGTCCCCAAATAATTGACCTTGAAGCATTACAAATGTACAATCCTTACCATAAATCCTTATTTGTTCAAATTTTTTTTTCAATAGATCAATTAAAAATCAATTTCCTTAGCATGATGTTGTAAATTTTATAACATATGGGTACATAATTAATGGTTCTAAAATTAACGGACTATTAACATACTATGGAATAAAACTATGAATATTGAACTGTTAGGGGATTGATTTTTTTTATTATAATATGTAGGATGACTCATGGAGGTTCAATCCTAGAATTACCAACATTCCATCTCTCCATTGGATGGTGGTATATTTGAATCTTGGTCATCCTTTTTCTATATACTCATCCTCTCACCAAATCTAAAAAATGACTTTTTGTCAAAAAACATAGGTCATGTCAACTCAATGTTGAATATTTATCTTCCCTTATACAATGATTATATTTCAATCCCCCCATCTTATTTTTTCTTTTACTTTCACGTATGTAATAGGTCTATGTAAATTTTTTCCTCATGGTACAAGTATGTGGATTCCTTTTAAAATGCATAATAAAACACCTCAAATTCATCAAAACCCATCCATTATCATGTGATATGAATGAATATAATTAAAAATCATATTATTCCTTTTTTATCAAGACTGTGGAAAATTTTTTGGGGAGAAAATAATGGGTTTGGTAATGATATAGAAATAACTTATGTTACATGTTGATGTTGAAACCTGTGATGAGAAAGTAATCCCCTAGTAATGAGTATAATTTTAAATAGGTGTTAAACCAAATATGATTTATATTGTATGTATAATTTTAAATTTTTATAAGAATAATACAAATTTTATTGAAAACTAAAAATCTTCACAATAATAATATATAAAAATATATTGTTCCATCTTTTTAAAGAGAAACACATTTCCCATTATTCCAAATAATACCAAATAGACACATTGTATTCAACAAATGGGGTTCACCCTTGTATTGTATTAGATAAAATAATTAACTAATAATCACATGAATATGTAATAGGTAATATGAATCAACAACATATTATTAATATTTATATGTGACCTAGATTAGGAAGGGAAAATTATATTGAAAAACATGGAGGTAAGTGCTAATATCTCATCATCTCATTCCTATAAAAGAGATAAAAACATTATCTCTAGTGATGAAACACCACAAACCTTTGAAATGATGAAATTAGGAACATAGATATAAACCACTTGTGAGACATTATAATAATAGTAGTCAATGTGAAATATTTTCATAATAGATGTGATGCTAGATGTTGATATTAAACTAAAATCGATTTATCATTACTCTATTAAGAAAAAGTATAAGAGATCCAAAAAATAAGAATACCCTATATAAATTTAGAATTACTTTTGAATTTTATTTTAGAATAAATATTCATCGCGTGTCCCTAAGAAAATTAATTACTTAGGTAATCACACACACATATATATATATACTAAATGAATAGTAAATTGATATTTATTTATTTATTTAAATATTTTTAATTGAATGTTCAATAATTCCTTAAGAGGAATGACGGGTCTAGATAATGGCTCAGAACAAATTTTGATTAATAATTCCCTGATTTTAACACATGTAAAATAAATTATAATTTTATTATTATGATTATTTGATGAGTAATTTACATGATATTATGATATGGTTATGGTAATATAGGGAAAAATTTATTATTTTCCCTAAATATATAAAACTAATTTTATCATTTTTAGTGTTTACAATTTGTGGTGAACAAAATGTTTCTCTATAGAATGATATCAATCCTTAAAGGGTAGTTATCAAGATTTTCTCCAAGGATATATAATCCTCCTCCATCAAATAAAGTCTTCATTATCCCCATATATATTTCTTCCTATATATAGGGAACATTAGTTGTTATCAATTGGAACAACCCTACTCTACTAGTCTTCGTTTCTACCACATAAAGATCAACATATGATGTTCCATGGTTCATTAAAAACATATGAATACTACATGAGAGTGTATACCCTTTCACCTTTCATTCCAATCAGAGTATGACTATATTGGACATATAATTTCACAATGATGAAGGAAATCCATGAATATAGGTAAATATTATTAAAAAATTGATTATAAATTATATTTGTATGATTTTTTCACTTGGATTGTTGGGTTTTGATTTTTAATTTTATGAGTAGAATTATAAATAAACTAATGAGAACCTATTTATGGGAACATGGATAGATACCTTTTTCACACACTAAAATCATTTTGTAGTTTTAGATAGGTCAAATATTTTTTATAATAATTTATTAGTAATTTCAGTTTTGATACAGTTGATGTTAGTTTTATTTTCTTTTTCTATTCATTATTAATCTAAAATTTTACATTTCACATTTATTTTCATATATGTGTCATGAAAATTCCATGGTGAAATGAATAATTCCTCATGGTATCATCAAAAGTCTCTATAGAGTTTGTAATGAATAATAGTTAGCTATTATTTTAATAGAATTTTAAAACCAAATACACATTTTCAACGTACATGTAAATGTTATTTGAATCATGAAAGATCATGTTAAGAATAATAAACTATATCTATAAATGTTTTTTGTGACATGACTATATGAGATGTGGAATCATGTGTTTTGTGTCATGTATCATGAGTGTACACAATGTAATCCTACATTGTTTTTCACACTGTATGTGTAATGGAAATATGGTCAAAGTACATGACATGTATAAATTATAAAAATTTTATTGAAGTTAAAAATCATCACATTAGATATGAAATAACAAAGATTATTACTTGGGTACATATTGTGTAACACATACTTGGTTTGGTAAATTAATCATTGTGTGACTGAGAATTTTATATGTATGGATGTAGAGTAGAATATAAATTGTTTAATAATTTTGATACACATTTTCAATAAAATATATTAACATGGCGTACAATCCCTACTATGTATTACACCATATGAATTAGTTTCAAAAATTAATGTTAATTGTATTCATTAGGTGAAGTACACATCATATTGATGGTGTACAGGTCTTTTGATAGTAATTTTTGAGTACTAAATTTATATCTACATTCACTAGTAGTTTTAGAACATAATGAAGTTTATGGTGCTTCTATAGACATTTGAATTCAGGGAAATAATAATTGGTAAACACTGTATATATTAATGTTCTGATATATTGTTAAGAAAGATGTATTGACTACTTAGATTAACTCATAAAAATATCTATCTGGTAATATTCTGACCACACATGTCTAATAAATCCCATATAAGAATAAAATAAAATAAAAGGACCATTTAGAGAATAGTAATTATCTATATGTGTAAAAGTAAAAAAAAATTAAAAGGTTACATAACTTGTGGACCCTAATATATGCTCAGTCAAATTCTGGATAGAATGTGAGACTAGGTATAAAGGAATATTCAATACCCCTTATCAATACACACCATATATGCAAAAATTTTAAATTAAATTAATTAATTTTAATTGTATAATATAGTAGTGGTTGATATTTTCAAGGACATATTGGATGCACAATTAAGATAAATGAAATAATGAAATAATTAGATAATTATTTGTTTAATATTAGAAATGTATCTTCAAATATAAAATTTAAATGAATTATAGGTAGTCATTAATTTTTTACTTCTTCCATATGTGTCTGATCATGGACTTCAACAACGTATTTATGTGTGAGTTTCATTGAATATATTTATCAATGACTTGTTTTTTTATAAACATAATTTAATTAAAAACATCATATCTGAGTCATCCACTCATAGTAATTATGTATGGGGTTTAATGTTAATGGTTTAATTTTTTTACTGTATACGCAAGTTCCCCTCACAAGCATGTAAGAAAAAAAATGTAATTAAAGGAGCTCCACACTGAGTTGACATTGATTATGATGGAAACATGGAGAAACCAATCAAGGGAATATATAGGTGAACAAGTGGGATCCTTTATTTAGGGCCGAGATCTATTCATTGAGTCACCACCAGAGGTCAAGTGATGTTTTAAAATATGGTTAATAAAATAAAAAATAGTTAATTTTCAAGATCATTCAATATATATATATATATATATGTTTTTTCTAGTTCATAGTTACTTATATTTGTTTTCATGATGGTGAATTCAAAATAATAGTGAATAATTATATTGAATGATGGATTAAAAGGAATGGATTATATGTAAATAATATTATTTTACATGGTAAATAACATATATAAAATACATATAATATTAAAAATTACATAAAAGGATTTAATAATGAATAATTCATTCTTAAGATAAAAACTACCCATAAAAGTATTATGACAGTATAGAATTCCATTAAAAGGGATAAAATGGAACCATTTTAAAAGAATGTAACTACCTACTTTTAGTGTTATTTAAATTATCAGGGTGAGATATAAAATATTTTAGTTTGACTTAACCTAGTTTTAATGAAGGGTTCCTCTACTCTATTATTAATGGTGAAAATATTGTCCATGTGTTGATGAAATTAATGTTTCAGATTTTAAAAGCGGGGAGTCCAATCAATGGATTAGAGAACTAGGTTCTAATATAGTATGAAATATATTTTTCCAAAATACATTATTAGAGCATGTTTGGCCACCATAAGGGTTTTAAAAAGGTAAATATTGATCTTCTCTAGTAGAATGCTTACATGCAAGGAAATACAAAGTCTAATAGAGAGGGATATTAGGACATAGTAATAATATTTGGACACTAATAAAATGGTAATATTTTTTTAATTGGTTTAGTATTCAAAAAAATTTATAATACTTGATTATGGTTTTTTGTATAAAGTAGACATTTAGATGACCTCAACATTACTTCAGTAGTCCATACTCGATACAAAGATCTCATGATCGGCTATAACTTCCATGAGTTTTACGTGAACATGCACATTCCACTACATCATGAAATGAATTCTCACATGATAGATTCTCCTATTCCTGATGATCCCTATAAGAATTTATTTATGTAAGAGATCACTATCTAGTCAAGACACATTAATGTGGAATTAAATGTTTTCTTCTTAATGTGATCATCCACGACTATTGATCTTTATATGATACTTGTAAACAATGATGAATATACATTGTTGACTAAGCTCCATGATATTTAGATGGGAAAGTGTAGGTAAGATATTTATGAGATATTCAAGGAACCCATTCAATGAAATATTATATATGGAATTCCTATTTGACTCCATTTAGTCATGATGATTAGATAGATTGAGAGTTTGGACATATGGGATATTAATATACCTAAAGAGAAAAATACCAAACTCATTCTTTCTTTACTATTTTATATATTAACCTCTTGTATTTTTAATTAGAATATGAATAATATTGAAAAGTCACTGTTGGATCATATTACCTTTATTCAATGGAAATATAATGATATGAGACTTTGAAAACCATGATTCATTATAGTTAACCTATGTAAAGTAAAGAAAAATCACACTAATACTGATTCACTAACTAAGGTTTCTATACACTATCCAACTATGAAGAGAAATATGGAAATGAAGTCTATAAGAAAATAAGCATAATGTTATTATTTTTTTAGAAGTTCAACAGAAATAATATCTATATTATAGTAAGGTAGAATGTAGAATCATAATGTTCATTTTTAATCAATTCTATTCCCCCCATATTTACAATTAGTGTATTATAAAAAAATATATGGTTCATAAATTCATATCCAAATATTGGAAACATGTATATTATTTATGTTCTCAAAATGTGAGGTGGGTCATGGAGAATCCAATAATACTATACTAACATATTTCTCTATTGTATAATTAAAAATTACAATTCTAAATGGATTTATTCTATTATTGATGAACTATTATTACATTCATAGTCTCACTAAAAACATTTTTCTAGGACTTAAAATGAAATGAATGTATTTCAATTATTTTTTAATTAAAAAATGTATAATTTTGATAAAGATACAATTCTCAATGGTATAGAACATCTCATTATTTCAAATTGTGTATAGAGTAAAAAAGTGTTAACAATTAAAAACTATCCATATTCACATGAATTGTTTCATAACCATTTATGGAATAACATAAATAGTTTTAAAAAAAGTTGTGGCAGAAAAATCAATATCAGGATAGGTATTTTGATCATTTTGAATTTAAAATAAAATTTATTTGTCATGCCAATTTTTAAGGTAACATAACAATATATCCATTAGGAGTAAAGAGTGAAGTGGATACATTTACACTCAAATTAGTTCATATAGTTGTGTGTATATTTTTTATATTTTATTTTATAGGTGGATATATGTACTTCATAATTATTATAGAATTTGACATGGATATATCTAAAACCGAATATAATTGATAAAATACTTTAAGTCATTTAATAAATATAATAAATAAGTATAAAATATTCTTCGTAATATGATAAGAAAAATATGATTATATCCATGATCATATTATCTTAATCAAGTGTTCATCAAATATATTACTAAATTTTGGATTATATCTCAACGCACTCCACCATAAATTCCATAGTGGAAAGGTTTTAGAAAATTATTTAAGCACAAATGGTTTAAAATTTTATATTCGATGATGAGTCATGCATGAATTGAATTATCATTTTGGAATATTTTTTACAGTTTGTGGAATATATACTAAAACATCTTCCAAATAATGTGGAAAATGGAATTCTATGAGTCAATGTTTTTCAAAAAAATGCATTTTCACATTATCATGATTTGGGTTTTTGGGTAGTTTCTAATGATATCATATGAAATATACTAGCACACTAAATAATGAATTTTTTTAGTTATGTGATATCTTGTGTGAAAGGGTATATTATCTATACAACCCCTCAAACAATAAGGTGACAGTGGAAAGAAATTTGATATTCATGGAGATCATGATTTAATCTAACAGAGTTAATAGAATAAAAATCATCTTCCATGAATCATGATACCATAGAGGAGGCCCAAAAACTAATTCTACAAGACCGATAAAAATTTCAAGGGATCAAAATATTTTTTATGATTAGAACCCGGTATGGGTTCTATATAATGAGGATGGGGACCCATTATTATTTACCACAATGAATCATTATCCTCTAAGGATGTATTAGGTATCTCATAAGTTGAATTATTGATGTAATAAAGGATGTCTAATATGGACTCTATTTACCAAAATTATTTTTGAGTTCTATAAAATATACCCAAAATGTAAAAACATTTGAGTAAAAATAGTTATTCATAATGAAACTGGAGAATTAATTGTAGGTTAATTACAATAAAGAATGGTTGTTTGCTAAAGGGATTATGAAATTTCATGGTATTGACAATGAAAAAACCTTTTTAACTAGGTAAAATTCCTAAATCTATTATAATACTTCTATACATTGTAGAATACCACGATGATGTTATTTGTTATATGGATGTCCAAAATCAGTAACTTAATGGAATGATTACGAATGGATTATACCTGAAACAACCATTTTAGTTTCTAAATACAATAAATACCAATAAGGTATTCCAATTTCAATGATAATTTAATATTTAAAAGAAATCATGAAGATAAATCAACATTTTCTTCAATAAATATATGAATAGATTTAGTTTCATTGTTATTGAATGAATGTTCTATTTCTATAAAATGCTTATTGATAGTGAAATCATCATCCATGCAGTCTATGTCGATGAAATATTACTAGCATGAAATGGAATTCCTACCTTAGGGTCAATTAATATTTTATTGAACATATTTCTCTATATAAAGAAATTATTTTATATAAACGAAATTATAGGTATGATGATTATTTGGGATACATCTAAGAAACTACTTGGTCTAATTTATGGTAAATACATTGTTATGATTCTGATGTGTTTTTTATAGAAAAATCCTTTATTGTATAGTCATATGTGTAAAATTTCATATATCCCTCTAAGAAAATATACACTCAAATAAAAGATGAGAGACAATGGATGAGTAATATTCCCAATGAATTAGTGATATGTACAGTAATGTATTTCTGGATATGTATCTAGAATGATGATTCCTTGAATATAATAATAATAATAATATATAATGAAAACTATGAGCCCACCATTATATAGAAGTCAAAATTATCAAAATCTGCAAGAGTCATATTAAGAAAATGATCCTAGTTTATATTTTAAATAATGAGGTAGTATGTAGGGTGTTTATAGATTTTATTTTCTAAATGGGATAATGTTTTATAAAAAATATTGGATTTATCTTCACACTCAATAGAGGATCTATGAGTTTAGAAAGCTCAAATAAACATGGTATCCTAAATTATTTCAAAAAGGTTGAGTTTAAAATAAATTATAATGGAGATAATTGAGTTGTATTGATAAAAATGATCTATGCTCTTGATTTTTTTCCTAGATGTAATAATTATACTGTATTATATTTTGAAAATATTATAGTGGTGTTCCTCTCCAAGGATCAAATTCCACATCAATATATTTTCCATATAATTTTGATGTATCATCTATTAATGTTTTATCGTAATGCAGTGTGGTTTAATTTGGTTGATTTTCTATAGATGGTAATATAGCTAACATGCAGACTAATTCCATATCTTATTGAAAGAATGAATAATATTTGAAAACTAATGGATTATAATATGATAGATATTTTCTCTAGTATAAGAGAAATATTGTTGGAGTTACTACCCTATAACGAAATAAATTATACTTCAGATTACCTATATATTCAAAAACTGAATATTTAAATAAAAAATATCACATGATATGTGTCCATATACAAAATTTTATTTTATACTTACCATAGAGAATATATTAGATTGAAATTTTATTAAAGTTCAGTATTAGGATGATAAAATTTATGTTATATAATTATATTCTATTTTAATTTTTTTATAGTTGTATGCCATCAATTAGATGATCATAAATGATTTATGTTATCAAGTGTCAAAGCCTAATAACACATTTATACTTCTTATCATACTGTTCTAATAGGATAATCTCTAAGAGGGGAGCTTTTTTAAATAGAACCACCTATATGAATATCACTTGTTATTTTTTTTATTACATATTCCTATCTTTGATGGTGTCTGTATGTAATTCCATATACTTAAAATTATTAATAATTTATATAAAGTTTATTTTTTATTGACATATTGATGAAAAAAATGATGAAATATTCATGAAATTTTGTATGATACATTTTGTGTGTCAAGATTAGTGTGATATTGATGATTAATTCCAAACATTATTTATTCCATTCTAAATTAATAGATCTGAATGTATCAAAAACATTAGATGGAATTGAAGTATTTTATTTTTCCAATGGAAAAGGAAATTTTGACAATGAATTATTTTTAGTAAATTAAATGAATTATATATTGCGGTTAAAGGTCGATGAAAAAAGCACGCTACCTATTTGATAAGATATTGATGGAATGTGTTATATTACAAAATGTAAATTTATAAGGGGTTTTGTGATTATACATTAATATATGTTTCTATATCTGACAAAATGTTATTATAGTGAGTGATATTGGACTTTATTATACTTATTTTAGTTCTAATAATAAATTTTCCTTGAGTGTAACATAATTAGTGTATAAAGAGCCTTAGATAATTTATATTTTAAAATAAAATTATACATAAAATTATCAAAATTTGTTTAAAATTATAATAATTCCTATTAATAAGTAAATAATTTTCCAAATAGTAATAAAGTGATTTTTTTAATTGGAATAAACATTCACTATTCATGATTTGATAAATTTTATGGAGGATAGAAGGACTATTTAAAGGGTCAAAGGTAAATGAAGTTTAAATAATATATGAGATTATAAAATTTCATTGAAATGTAATTAATATTATTTGAAATTGGGTATGAATATAATAAATTGATTTTATAAGAACCTTTTTCATATCATAATCCATATACTATGTCTATAAACATAATTATTTAATGTATACAGTTATGCTATAGAGATGCATTATGATGTATAGTGATTTGAAGTCAAACTTCTTGTGGGATAATATAACGAGATATATTTTGGTATTTATATCTCGATGCTATGGTATGACACAAAATTCGAGTCTAAACGATATAAGTCTAGGGTTTTGATGAAACCATGTCCCACAGCCATACATAAATAGGAAAGCAGAACTCTAGATTTCATTATAATACTTCCTAGGATGCCTAATGGAAATAATTCCAAGTGGGCCATAGTGGATCACTTAACAAAGTCAACACATCTCAATTCTATCAAGGAAATTATAAATTTTTACCATATCACTATGATATATATATGAGAGGTGATAATATCTCATGTAGTTCTACTATATATTGTATCTGATCGAGATTCCATGTTTACCAAATTATTATTGATAATCCATTAAAAATATTTGGATATAGAACTCAATATCACTACATCTTATCACCCTCAGATGGATGGTCAGTCTGAGAGAACGATAAAAACTCTATAAGATATACTATGATAGTTTTCAATGTATTTCCATGGATGTTGGGATTTTCACATCCCCCTTGTAGAGTTCGCATATAACAAAAACATCGAGTCAATAATTCAAATTTCACGTTATGAAGATTTGTAAAGGAAGGGGTTTAAGAATCCAACATTATTGGATAATATGGGAGAGAAAAAGATAATAGGACATGATCTTTTAAAATAAATGACATATAAGGATCAAACCATTTAGCCTCAAATGGAATCTGTGCAATTTTTACCGCAAATCACTATATACAATCATCAAACAGACATATATTTTGATGTCGCAGATAATGTGATCCCTCGTATTTCTCTATGGAAGAAATATATGAGGTTTTGGAAGAATCTAAAACCTATTACTAGATATATTGGATCATTTTATATCTTTGATAGCAAAGGAGAGTTGTCCTATCACTAAATCTTCCACCAAACATATATCAAGTACATGGCATGTTCCTTGTGTCTCGCTTGATGATGTACGTACTATATCCCTCATATATAAAGAATCCAGAAAAGGTGCCTTTATAGAATGAAAATTAATATGTGGAGAATCCAGTGAAGATCCTTGATCAAAGATAAAATACTATATAAAATAAGGTAACTTAAGTAGTTATAGTGTTATAGTGAATCCACAAGTATGAGGATGTTTCTATTGAATCAAAAGAGGTGATGATAATGATGTACCCTCACCATTATTCACATTATATTTTAATATATTTTTTTGGTGGAGATTCATTAATGATGTAATAATGTTAAACTCTATGTTTTTAAAAGGGAATCCATTGTTTGACAGCATATGCAACACGCAAAAGTAAACCCAAACGAACTATGATTATTTACACAAATATTTTACTACCAAGCTAGTAAACTGTCTTGTTTTAATATGATTAATAATTTCATGAAATGGATATACATTTTCTAATAAATTAACAAAATCATGGGAAATAAGAAGATAATTTTTTAATAAATAAATATATTATTCTAAAAAGTATTTTTTCCTGATTCACTATATTTATTAATTTTGTAAGAATATATTTTGATTTCTTTTAAAAAAATAAAAAATTTATTTTATAAAATGAACATGATTTTTTAAAATCTGAATATCGATATTATATTTTAGGGATTTTTTTTGATTTTTTGAAAAATAATTATTTTTCAGTAAATAGAGAAAATTAAATATTTTTTTTTGAAGCTTTCTTTTTCTTTTTAATAAATTAAGTCAATTAAAATCCCCTTTATTATTTATTATTATTTAAAAGTATACAATTAAATAAATAGTTTTATTTAATCTAAATTATTACATTTGATTCATATTTATTCTTTGTTTTAATATAAGTTTATTTTTAAGGATTGAAACAAAATTCTGAAAAAACATTTAACATGCATAATGCTTCTGTATTTTAAATAATTAAAATAGAAAATTGTGAGAAATTACATACATGAAATTTATAATTATATATATATATAAATATTGATTTCATTTAATTTATGTAGAACAACTTTTTTAATGTTTATTATATGATTAGAAATTTTTTTAAAAAAAGATGTTCTTATAAAACAACATTGTGGCATGTTTACGATATTTATTATAATTAAAATTAAAAGACTTATTTGAAATTAATTTGATAAAATGAATTCATCATTTTCAATCTGAATAATTTTTATTATACAATATTTTCAACATAATCTTCTTTCCTAATGAATAGAAAAATAGTGAAAGTTATTTATCATGGTATAGAATTAAAATGGTTAAAGTGAGTAACCTTAGAGGTAAAGAGTATAAATTTTTTAAAACATATTTATATTTAATACTAGAGGATTAGGTTGAACATATATCTCTTACAGTCATTTATTTTTAAGTTTATAGGAAATTGGATAGAGAGTGACTTCCCATTATTGAATATATTTGGGTATTGACCAAAATGTCACTCATCCTCCCTTCTAATAGAGAACCTCCTCGACTCTTATATATACATTAAACCCCCATTGGTTCCTAAGATACTCTAAAATATATCTTCCTTACATCCCTCCACTCATCCTGTAATCAATGGTTTTTTATAAATCAAATCTACGAATGATTTAGGTATAATACTAAATAGTTGGCCTGAAGAAGATGTGTCCTTCTTAACATAGCATGCTTGTTTCCCTTCTTCAACCAAAATCTTAATATATTAATCAATAATTATAATTTAATTAAAAATTTATAAAAAATATAATATTATTTTACTATGTTGATAGAATATGCTAAATCCAGCCCCACATCAAACAAACATGAAACAAAGCCATCAATGGTGTGTACGGAAGACTACTACTTTGCAAACTGATCTAAGACTTTTTTCAATGTTAACTCTAAAAAATACTAATAATGATGGATTTAATGTTTATATATGATATAAAGACATATTATAAATTTTATTAAAATAATTTACAATATAATTTCTTACTGTACTATCCATTAAAACTGATAACGTCATTAGTGTGTAGGGAGGACTACCACTTCATAAAATGGTCTGATTCATTTGTTTTAATACCAAATAGCATGGATTGTATATATACCTGTATTAACATAAATAATATTATATTTAAGATATAATAATATTTTTTCAAGGTAAAATAACACATAACTTCATTTTATCATGATCGTTGTAAAAGTATAAATGTTACTAATTTTTATGTACAAATTATCCTCTCTAAGATTTTATCATAGTTTGATTTTCCTAACCATACATAATTATTGGTATTAAGGGAACAGTTTTTGTATAAAATGATAAATATTTAATGTGTATTTTACTATATAAAATTAATGGAATATATATTTTATGTTATTCCACATACCAATGTGATTTTGGATATATGAGTCGAACATTGTCAAAATGTCCAATACGAACCTAAATGATTAAATAATAAAATATAATATGGAAATGAATAATATGAATGGAATAAAAATATTGAAATAGTTTCTTAATATAAAAAATAATTAATATTATATTTTTATTCAGGAAGACAATGAATGCTCGATATGGATCAGGTTCGAGGTAAAGGATCTCCCTAAACCACCCTTGTCAATGTATTATGAACACACTCGATCTAACCCTATTTATCACTATCTTTAATGACATGGAATTCATATTAATTATATATATATGTCAATAAAATATATAAATATCTCATTATCCCTTCATTTCATGTGGTAATAAATTCTATATTACAATTTTTTAATTTCCTTCATTAAGAATTCTTTTTTGACCAGGTTATGAGAAAAGATTTAGAAACCCTTTTATTTCCATGGGTAATTCAAATGTATTTGTCTTATTATTGATTTTTCATGTTGAAAATATATTCAAATACATGAAATGACTATGATGGTTGGGCCTAACATTAAATATCCCTCCAATGCATTGGGTAATATTTTAGTCTCGTGAGACATCATTCATTATATTGGGGAGAGAACTTAATACATTATCTGACCTTGTCCACCATGTGATGTTGTCTCAACAGTTATCCTTGACATATGTTTATGTGATGTTTTATGTTTTAATCAGATCTCATATGGTATTATGATATTATAATATCATTCCCTTTATATCATTCTACCATTTTACTACTCATATATCATCTATTTTATCATATCGTTTTGTAACTTTGGATAACCCATTATGTTTCTATAAAATTTTTATTCACATACAAGGATTTAAAGATACCCCTGTTTCATTAATGTATTCCATATTTTAGGATATAATTATTTAGGATGTCTAATGGTTTTTAGGATATCACTATATATAAGTAAATAAACATTACATGTTTAGGTTGCCTTTGTTATATTATGATCCTGGTCTCCCAATTTCATGAGGCCATTATAGTACTTTTGATGTAATATGGGATATTTAAGATTAAGAATCACGTAAAAATATTTGTAAAAAGTATTTAGTTACAATATTGTTATTTTGGGGGTGGTTGGTATACAATATTTGGGAACATGAGAACTTAGGCATTATGTGTGGAATGGTTCAAGGACAGCTCACATTCAAATCTAACCACGAGATACAAAGGATGGTTGGTGATTTTTCCTCAAACTGTTGAGATAGATTTTCGATTATGTTAAATGAAAATGGTCATTATTTTTTGACATTATATGTCTTTAATATATATTTTTATAGTATATTATCATATTATAATATGTATTTCAAAGATAATTAGGTGGTTTATATTTTTTCTAATGATATGGTTTGCTAATAGTATTCCCTATTATAAGATAGTAGGATCTTTAGGAATTTACCACCTGAATACCATCAAATCAACACTGATTTAGATTATATGGTTATACAAGAAGATTCAATCCTTATGTAATTTGGTTAGTGTAAATCGAGATTAGATTATTGATCATGCTTTAGAATTTACTAAAAAAATCACCCAATATTCTATGGTGAAGAAGTTTCCATTGAACATGATGTATGGATTGATAGAACATTCCATTCATTTATGACTATAAAGAAATATATGGTCTAATTTTCCACGTATATGTGTCATGGACTTGGATATAAATGGCTAGATTCCCTCATGAATGGTAAATATAATGTGGACCTCACATGGATAATATAAATGATGGGATATGATCATTATTTATATCATAAGATGTTATGTCTGGTGAAGGATTTTTAGTTTGTGGAAATTGATTGAAATCACTATTTAGTTTTTGTGTATGCTACTCACACCATGGATTGGTTCAGGTAACTCAAATAAATGTGACTAATAACTGCCTTAAAGAAATAAAATTTAAGGTGGGTCTGAATTCTGAGATCCGCTCAATTCCAATTCTCGTGTCCCCACTTACCATTCATATGGTAATTGATAATGGTGATATTCATTTGTCAATCCAACTATTTTATAGGTCTTAGTGGATATGTTGTCACTGCATGGGGTATATAGGATTTTTTATCTGTCAAAAAATGTAACTATAGTAAGGGTTCAATTTTTTACATCTAGATCAGTTTCATGGGATTATTTTTGACAACACAAGGAGGTTTGATTCACCCATGGAAAACATATACATATCAAGACTAATTGTATTCTATCATCTAGTAATTTCCATAATTTTGGATAATCTAGTCACCTTAATAATTTTTTGAAAATATTATCCCAAGGCATTATATATTGATCCACTCTTATCAATGGCTCCCATTCATTTTTAGATAAATAAAAAGGTGATGGATTTGATTATATTGAAAATGGAGATAGAAATGTAAATAATAGGCCTTAAGGAGTGGAAAAGGATGGATTCCTTTATATAGTGGATGATTCAATGGGAAAATGTCAACTGGGGATATCTAAAATGATAGGTATAAAATTTATTTCATATTATATAGTATAGTATGTGTTTTATCCCCATTATACATTATTCATTTTTATTTTTTATGATGACTAACCAATTGGGAGAATTTTTGGATCATATATCATTAAGGATGGTTCTTTCAACTCTCATAGGAAGGGGGATTAAAACAGTTTTAAATGAAATGAGTGCTGGGATATGATAAAAAAATTTGAGGACATATGGGATTTCCTAGTCCTTGATTGTGATATTTTTTCAACTTCCTTAAAATGGATTGTATGTTTCATTTAGGGATGAAATCAGCTATTAAAATAGTATATTTATGATTTTTTCTCTTTATGGATTTACACACTTCATTTTTTCTGATTAGTATCCTTTATATAGGATATAAGGGCCTGTTATTCCCAAGGCCTAAATGATAACATTCTGCATAGAATAGATGTTTCCTAAAGTCATTTACTGTTGGTTAAGTTGTTTTCTTCATACCATAGTGATTTATTTTGATGATTTTTATTGTTTTTTTGGGTTAATACCCCCTTTAAGGTTTTTTTTATTAATATTGACTATACTACACGGATATGTACCATAACCATCTGTTCTTGTCATATGTAACCATTGATTTTATGGAAAATAATGATTGACTTGATGATCATGATGACACCATATTTTTCTATCTTAACACATCACATAGGGTTTCACTTGTTGTCTTCATGAGGAAGGTATATTAAAGCATTCGACCTTTTTTCTGTTACAGAAAGCTTAATTAGGTGGTTGTTTAGTATATGAATCCTTTTACTAGGACTTATGATCTATTTGATGAACAGAAGTTATCAAAATGATTTTCAATGATTTATCTTAGATCAGTATATTATTAGATAAAATTCACATAATATGATTTTAACATGATTGTATTCATGAGAACAAATAGACATTTAGTGTATTTAGTTATAAAATTTCGTTATATATGTTGATTATGGGATTATTTTCTGATTTATGTATCATATATTTCATTGTTTCTCAAAATCTTTCATGGTTATGATTGTGTATAATATTGTTCAGTCTTCCAAGACAAAGGAATAACTAATGAATTATTTACTAATTTTCATTAGAAATATGAAAGGTAATCTTCTATAGTTAATTATATTAAAATTTCAATTTTTGTTTCAGTAATCACTTTTTCTATTCCATGTTATACATACAAGTTTATTCTCAGAAGATCCTAAAAAATTCAAGCGATGATGTCTTGGGAGAAATATTCGAATGTGTTTTAGATTCATAATGTCTTTAGTTTGGCAGGGTTTTATAGAAGTTTCATTCTTAGTTTTTTTATGATAATATCTCAATTGATATATTTGACCCTTAAGGGTTTTATGGTTGAATTGAATGATATGTTTTTAAGATATTTTTAGAAACTGAATGTGCAGTTTAATTTATCTCATGTTATGATTATTCATGATTTTTTTGGGTTATAATGTTTCTATTGAATCCTTGTGTGCTAGAGTAGGATGTGTTATAATATAATTAAAATATGTCATGGACTATATATCTCACCAAAATCATATTTTGGATAATTATTATCCAACCTTTTATCTATTATTTTCAATAATGATACATGCTCCCAATACATGGTTCTATTATATCCTTAGAGAGTAGTTTACAATATATTATGATGATAAGATACTGAAAATGATTTTTAATAGTAGAGATTTGAACATATGATATTGATTCTAGGTTGAGTATCTTTAAAAATATTTTTGATATTTTAAACACTTCAAGAAAATAAAATTTGTTATTGATGAGTTGAGAAGGGCGTCACTGACTCAATCCTTTAAGAAATTAGTAGAGGAATAGTATGTGATGAGTCTATTTCATAATATGGGTTTTTATTTTTAATAATGTTATGGGAAGATATACAGTTCCAATGTCCTAGGTAATTCACCATTTTTAGAACTGATTCAACATGGAATAGAAACACACATTGAGTGATTGGGTTTTAGTTAAATACATTGTGGTGGAACACCTTAGTTGACTTGTATTGGTCTCAAGAGTGTATCCTATGTTTCATAGTAGTATTGGTAAATCCAATAAAATTGTGCAATGAGTTAATGGATATTTGAAATCGGTCTAGTTAGTTTATACACCATGGAACTACCAATATATATCATGATCTGATTAGTAAATTTAAGGAATGCAAATATGGTGGTTGAATATAGACATCATAACATTACTTCTAACTATATATATGAATGAGAAAGAGAACTAGATACCTATCATTTTGATACATACTTTAATAATTTTTGTTTGTATGTTGATTAAGATATACCTGGAATACATTTTTTGTTTAACACGGTATACTAGTGGGAAATATGTTAATTAGGTGATCATTGAGAGACTCCAAAAATCATCTCATTTTCTTCCAATTAAGGATATGAAAAGGTGGAAAATCTCATGAACCTATAATTTAAAGAGATATAAGATCTCCCTAGAAATACTTTTTCATTTTCTATTGATAGAGATACATGATTTAAATCATGTATTTGAAATTTATTTCAAAAGGAAATCGATACCCAGTTGAAGCTAAAAATATTGTTTCTCCCTTATACTGATACATAATCTAGGTGAGCCATTCGAATTCTTTATTATATTTTTTCAGAACATGTTACTGATTTTAGTGGTTCTTTAGAAAATAATATTTTCTTGTTTTTGTTCTAATATAACATAAAATATCAAGACTTTAATTATATGGTTACTTTTTAATCATTTTATGGGAGACCACATAGATTTTATTTTTCTGGTAATAGTTGAGAACATGGTCTAGGGTTAGACAGAGACACATTCAAGATATAACAGACAGTCTATAATTCATCTAAAAAAGTTTTTATAAAATCTATTGTCTCAATAAATATTATTTAGACTATCATCATCACTCATTTTCGTTTTCCATAGGTGATAAGGGTTTTCATAGGTTTTCACCACATTTGGGGAAAATTTATTTTTGAAAAAAGGGTACGTTTAAAATATTTTTTAATGATTATTTTTAGATTATAAATCATCATATAATGGTTAATTATAGTTTGAAAAAATAATATCTATTTATGTTTATTGATGAAGTGACTCATGTTTACCAACTAATGAGGTATCAACTAGATCCCTAACATCTTTTATAATGGGATGATGTTGATCATGTTCCCAAAACCAAAATGGTTAGAAAACCAATGAAGATTATAGATCATCCAAATAAGTAACATCGTCACAAAACAATTGCATTACTTCATGTACTATAGTACCATCTGGGGGGAAGCCATGAGAGTTGGGATCCCGAAACATTGATGATATAACAGTGGACCTTAAATCATTTACATTCTAAAATAATATTATATATCATGGGATAAAAATTATTAGGGGTGTGGTGCACTATGGTCCACATGATGTTTTTATATTTGGTTTCATTTTTCTCTCTTATGGTTTTAATGGGTTTTTGTGTTGGAAGTTTGAGATTTAAAAATTTATAAAGAAAACATCCATGAACACAACCTCTGAATGATTATGAGAAATCATATGGTCACTCTATGATATAGATATATTGATTTTAGTGGTGTTTTTAATGTTTTTATCATATTTTGTGTGACCATGTGTGATTTCCCTGAAAACTATTTATTTTGTTGGTTTCGGATCTAGAGGTTGTTGCATTACTATAACATAGTATTTATAACCATGAAATTGTTATTAAGTAATAATGATCTTAGTTGTTCAAGGGGGATACGGGGTTATATCTTTAGTAGAGTGATTTTCTAACCTTATATCCTAACCATAAAACCCATATGAAATTTATAAAAATAGATAATTATAATGATGATCTTGGTCGTTTAAACAATATATCACTATAATTTCTCATTATCTCAACCCAACCCTTCCTTGATGCTATAGGATTATCTCCCTTGGATTATTTGGAAAATCACATTTAGTCTCAATGGATCTCATTGATTAACCTTCCAACATCCATATATTAATCATTTTCATTATAGATATCTCATTTACCTCTCTTTTCCCTAAATTTATTACCTGATTATGGGAATTTATATTTAAATATAAGGGTTATTTTTGGTAACAATTGATGTTTCTTATAGTTCTTGGGTTTATAAGATGTGATCTAATCCTTTTTAATCACCATTATGAAAGGTGACTATGTTTTATCTTATAGAAATTTTGGTGTCTATATACAACATTTATTTCTTATAGAGCATCATTTCATTGTTCTATTTTCTATTGGTTTGGATTTTGAAAATATTTTTTATATCATTGTGGGTTTATTATTTTATGAAATTATTTTGTGGCATGTAAATTGTTTTTAAAATTACTTGTATTTAAAAATAGTTTTATTCAATTTATGGGTTTTATTAAATATCTCAATTATGGTCTTAGATCTAAATGGTTCATTTCAATATTGGTATAAAAAATGATTCACTTGTTGACATATTTTATTAAGATTTGGAAATGGATTACATGAAATTTTTAAGAGAATATACAACCTGAAAACCATGGGACTTTTAGTTTTTTCATCTATAAAAACCTCAGTGAGTGAGTAACCTCTAGGGTTTATGGTTATGATACAAATAGACTATTGAATGACAGGATATAATTAGTATTAATTTTTATTATATATAGTTTCCATTGTGTTTTCTAGTTATAAATTCTCATAGGCAAGATCTCATTTGTCTTATGTTCTTGGTTTTAAATATTATTATAACATTTCAAGTATCAATTTATAACCTCTTTATCATATGAGAATCCATGAATGATTTCATTTATTTTACATTATTTCCCCGCCAATAAGTTTTGATGAATTATTTTTTTATTTGAATATGATTTTTTAATAGAAATAAAATGATTTTTAAGAAAATAAATTTAAATAAAATATACATTTTATGATTTTTCTTATTTTAATGTAATAAATATTGGATTTATTGTGATACACATTGTAAAAATTCATTGTGGTATCCTACATGGTGTTTTTCTCACACCCAATTTATTCACATTGGGTATTTGTATATTGTGTTTTTAAGGATCATTTTATGTATGATACTTTCACATAGATTAACGGTTTCTCTTAGTAAATGTTTCTTTGTGGTGGTTTGTGATGATGGTGATAAATAGTCACATATATTGGGTGGTTTTAAGGATCATACTTTTGGATTTTTTATTTTATATCTCTTATTTATGTTCTAAGTAGTCATTCTTGTACTCTATTTTGTTATCATTAACTTATTAAAAATGAGATATTTTGTGTTTATTTTTCATGTAAAATTATTCCCATGGTTTTGTGTGTTGACACCCATGTTCTTTGCATCAATGTATGATGATCTGTAACATGATTCAACCCTTGTGTAATGTAAGTTTGTGTGACTAATCAGGTTGACCAAAGATGGGTTGTTAAATCATGTGACATAATCTGGGTCACAAATATGTTTTATATTAGTCTTTTGTTTTCTATGTTGTGGTAATAAGGATTTTAGGTGCTTAATATTTTTATTTTTTAATTTTTAATTAAATGGTCTATAAGAAAAAGCAATAAACTTTTAGGAATGATAGTGTTATAATTGTGAAAAATGGATTTATTGATTCTAGTGTAAATTTTCATGGTTTGAGTATGGGTGTTTTACCATGTGAGATTTACAGGAGAACTGTTCATAATTTTAGGATTGGTTCAAGAGGAAATTTAACATCTACTAAATTGTTTTCCACTAGGTTTTTATTCCTACGTAACAATGAGATTTATACTTCTGGGGGATTTAGGAACTTCTCGGTTAGAACATTATTGAATAACTATGTTCCCTTCATACAGCACATATGAATTTCTTAAAAATATAATATTTTTGTTATGTAATTACTCATTTTAACACAAATCATACCATAATTTCTTATTTTCTAGGGATATCTTATCCAAAATGTTCATGGTGATTATCTTTTTTTTTTACTTTGGGATTCTCCTTTGGTCTTGGGAGATCTCATCAGGGTATGTTATTGTTTTCACCCATTTTCTTATCCTCTTTTTCAATATCTCATTGATATCTCTCCAAATTCATGTTTTCAACCTATTAATGATGGTGATATCCAATACAAGTAGTTTACATGTGTAATTTATGATGTTTCTTATATATCTAAGTTTGAGAGGACCTAAAATCTTAAAATCTAACCACCATTTTTAGTGTAAACTATTTTCCCTATATTAGAGAGGTAGGTGTGTCTATACAATGGTAAATTCACTAGGAACACATTGTTTTTTATTTTTCCCCTCAATTGGAAAATATATATTTTTTCTATCTTGGATGGCTATTTGGGATTGTTGCATCATTGGTGCCACTATGTATTTTTGAAGGGATTTTCCCTTTAAAATAGATTTTTTTATTTCATGTGTTTTATGAAATGCCTAAAATATATTATGGATTTTCAAATGATTATCCAAGAAGCTGAGTAGTAAGGACTCACTTATTGAAACTTTTTATCAAAATGTTCATGTGTTTTTCTTTAATATATTGGGGATACATAGAACATGGATACCATGTGTATAATTGGTAATGGATATATTTATGTTGTTATTATTATTGCACCAATAGAGTATAGAATTATGATACTGATAGACTATCGCATGAAATGGTATCTTTTTTCTTCAATTTTTTTCTAATTAGTATTCAATATTTGTCCTAGTTACATATCCCCTTGGGTTATAGCCCATTTTTCCTTCTTTCCTTAGTTTCATTCATGAGAGTAATGTTTCATTCTTTAATTTCACACTTGTTTTTCCTATCAGTCCATTAGATATTTTTGATTATATAACTAAATTTATTTATCATTTAATTTGTTCATATTTTTGGATAACTTGAATATGATGTGTTTAAATAAAGGAAATGGATTTTATATGATAAATGGTTTCAATTTTAATTTCATTATTAGACTAGGTTCATTATAAATAGAAAACTGGCATTTTCACTATAAATGTCATTTTATAGATCCATGATGGTATCCAAAAATATAGACATGGTGTGGTAGGATATAGGTGAAGGAAATATTTTAATAAATAATGAACTACTCATTTGTAGAAGGTCTCTTGACATTGGTTTGTGGTAATGGTGACATACAGAAACATGGATTCTTGGGATTGTTTCCTCGATTACCCTTTTTGATTAGATTGGTTTTGTATCATAGTTATCTACATTTATTCTTACAATATAGTGCAGTAATAAACATTACCTTATTACATGTTATACTTTTTTCCATTATGAAATATTTATGAGGTATTATTTTATTGATGACAAGGTGCCTATCCCAAGCACATAATGATTGAGAATTCCCTTTGGGCCATTTGGAGAGCAAACTTGGGTGACATATCTGGTTGGCCACGGTTGATTCAATCCAAGATAAATTCACATGTGAAGGATTACATAATGTAAAATTAGAGGGAAATACCATGATTCTTGAAATAATGTTTGACTAACTGATATACACATTATCAATGGGGTGAGTTATAACATACTGAGTGTCTCTAAATTTTTAAATAATGAAAATTTGGTGATAATTCATATTAACTAATTTTTCATAAGGAGATCATAGGACCAAACATTCATAAAAAAGGGAAAATTTACAAGGGGTGACCTGTTTGAAATTTGAAATTATCAGAATTTTTATTACATGAGCATGGAAGAGTTCAATGATCATAAAAATATAAGAATTTTCTATTTTTGTAAATTAAATTTTTATAAAAAAATTGAATATGAATCTATTAGGAATCTACTAATCATGAATCCTAAAAATCTAAAATCATTTAAATCATGTAATATTGTAGACAAGTTACAATAATATTCAATAGGTTGTAGAGAATAAATAATAAAATCTATTTTATTTTATATAATTATATTTCTATCATCTAATGTGAATATAGTAAACCATTGGAGATAGGTAAATTATCCTCATTGTTTCTAACATTACACATATGAAGTAATTCAACATTATATGGTGTATATTATATTTCTTCAATATGTTTAAACTCTTTCTGTGGTGTGCTAGAAATTATATTAAATTTTATTTCATATTGAATTCTATGTTCCCAGTATATTTATATCTGGTGTATAATTTTAAGAAACATATTCATCCGACATAGTGTTACTCTTAGGTTCATATAGACAAGATTTGATATCTATGAATTCTAAAAATTAATTATAATCAATGGAAATTATAAATTTTTGTTTTCATTAGACCATAGAGTATTTATTGGTCATTGATTTTATATTCTCTATTAAATATATGATTTTAACTGATCCCATGAACATGATATTGTCGAATCTATAATCCCCGATGACTTTACAATGTATATTATCCGTTCAATAAATACTATATCGAACATATTTATTCACACCTAAAAAATAAAATGATCAAATATTTAATTAATTATGATAAAATTTTAAGATTTAAGGTAAATATTAAATTATTATGAGAATAAAAAATGAATCTTCATTAATAAATATTCAATTGAAATAAATTTTCAAGTAAATAAAATGAGATAAACATTAAATCTTTATTCTTTTTGGTTTTTCTGAAAACCATAACCTTAATAGAAACTATATAAATAATGTATTGAATTGGAAATAATATATATTTATATATAGAATATAAATAATATTATTAATTGTTATAATAATATATGTGTACCTCCCCCAATTTTAAGTAAGTTATTCTTAGTTTTTTGTATATTATTTATATAAATTGTTTATGTGATGTTTTCAAGATTTTGGAAACATATTGGAATGCTTTTTTGTAAATTATATAGTTTTTTAGTGTGAGAATTATTTTTGGAAACCATGAAACTCCAATAGAAAACCATGGAAACTGAGAAAAGGGCTAATGGGTAGGCTCATGAGAAGGTTCATAGTTTTTCAAAACCGTGAGGCCACTGAGTAGAAACCGTGGAAAGTGGAAAAGTGAGATTTTTCATGGTTAGAATATGGTTGGTCTAACTATATAGTCCAAACATACAAGATTATCCTTGAAATAGAAGATGGAATATGTTTAGCATAATATTTTACTAACCATCTGACTAACCATGCACGACATAAAATCAAGATCTCAAAAGAGTTGATCTAGTTTGGGATTAAGTTCAAACCCTTCGTTTTTTCTCCATTTCATCCCAAACTCAATATTTCTTCCTCCCGAACTCTATAAAATCATTCCATATTGATCTAGAGATGATCTCAAGGATTTTATTCATGTATTTATTGTTGATTCTATAGGTAAGTCACCTTCTCTGGTTGTTTTTGTCTTTTTTCTTAGATCAGCTTTCCTCCCACTTTTGGGTCCATATATATCATATTATTTGGATAGATTAAAGGTTTTTGATGCTAATAATAGTTATATTTGACCTTGTAGATGATATGGGAAGATATCTAATGTAGGGTTTTATATATTCAACTAGGTTTTGTGAGTATTTCCATGTTGTTATTCATTTCATACATATTTTTGGGGTAGGTGTCGCCACTCTCAAGTACATTTTTTAAAACATCGAGTTTTGTTTCAAATTTATTTTATTTCATTAAATTGACTGTTATGTTTTTGTTCATATAATAATAGAAATCCAATTTAGTTATTTTTTTTCAATTTTATTATTTTGTGGAATTGGTTGTGAAATGTTTATTATTTTATTTATATTAAAATGTTGATCTTTAAATTTGGCTTTGATGGATTTGGGAAATTTTTTTATTCAATAAAAAATAGTTTTATTGAATTGGATTGAATTTTTTTAATTTGAAATGGTTTGTGCATAAATGGTTGGTGTGGGTTAATTTGAATTGGGTTAGATAAGGTCGTGAAGTAACCCCATAAAAATAATAGACAGATAAGGCCATGAGTACCCATGTCAAAATGGTTCACTATGTAATGACTTAAAGAATAGATGACTCACCAATCATGAGTATTGGTAGTTTCAGGGTTGCATTCACGATTGGATTCATGTTTTAATGTGTGGATGTGTGAAATGGGATTACATTATTTCAAAAAGGATTGTGTAATAAATTAATGCATTGTTTGGATATATTCCATTGATAAAAAAGTTGTTTCAAAACTTATTTGATGTGAATTGTTTTCTATAATATAAACATTTTTCAATTGATTTACACAAATTTGGTTATATTAATTATATAAAATGATATATCCTATTAGAATGAGAAGGGTTGTCATTTGGGGAAAACCTACTATGATTCATTACTCACCCCTACTTCGTATCTTTGCTAATTTTGTAGATGTTGATTACCGAGACATTGGTAATGTTAAGTACTTGAACATATTTAGTGGTTCTTCATGACACATTGGTTGTATTTCAGAGTGTGATCATTTAGTATGTTGGGTGTTGAGTTATTTCTTTGATTTTTTTAGTTTTCTTGATCTATTCTTCCTTGGTGTTGTAGTTCTTCGATATTTTCAGTTTTTCATTATGGTACTCTTGTTGTAGTTTGATTTTTATATAAATGGTATGGAGATGGGTTGTTTTAGAATTATATAATATATCATGCAGTGGTTACTTTTCTATGTTTTGTTTGGTTGGTTTATTTTATTTTTAAAGAGAAAATCATCCTCTAATTGTTTTGAAGCTCGTGGTATTTATTACTAGCCATTGGCATCCTGGGGTTGTTACCAAAGGCCAGTTATAAATTATACCTCGACTCAACCTAATGATAAGGGGCAAGATTTTACAAGAGGTATTAATTTAGGTAGATCCATATTTCATTTTGGGACAAGTGGAATCATCTTGTTCTATCCATTCCAAACATCTAGCATTAGTTTCCTTAATAATAGGTCATCAGTTGTGTCTATTTTAGAGTTGAAAATCCTTCTATGTCAGTCCAAGATTTTGGATAGTATAAATGATTAGGATTTTTGATACTTGAAATGTAGGGACTAAAAATTATGTACCTAACCTTTTATGCTACACAACATGTCAATAGGGTTCTGGGTACGTAATTGTTTTGAATAAACTTATAGAAATTGGAGTTTCATTATCATGGGTTTAGCTAATGAGACAAGCATGACCTGCCTTATAGAAATGATTTCCTAGTAGGAGTGAAAATTTCATTTTGATAAATGATATATTATTTTATTCATAAATTACGATACTGGAAATATATTGAAATTACGTTAAAATTTGATATTTTGATAAGGCATATATGGGTATTTTGAAGCTGGTTTGATTCTAAAAAATAATGGTGGAATTTTTGAAAAATTGTAGAAAGTTGAAAATTTTGAATTTTTAGAAAACATTGTTTTGATAGTTATGATGAGGTATTATTTGAAATTGTTAATCCTTAATTTTCTAGATTGTGTGAATTATTTTATTTTTTGTGTGTATTGAAAATGAAACCTAATAGGCGTCCTAGAAACCAATCAGAATATGCTGTTATGAATATAGTTTCACTTTATCCACAGGTAAACAAACAACAATTTTATGGTATCATCCATGATTTTCCAGTTCTGGATAGAGTGAATAGGACATATAGACCAATTAATGTTGATTATTTCATTTAGTTTCAGAACTAGAATCCACACATCATTTCGGGTGATTCAAGAACTAGTCAAATTAGAGATGTGGGTGAATATTAAGAATCAAATCATTGATTTCCTAGGCACACCAGTAGATATGATAGTTAAGTTAGAAATATATGTGCTGGAGGATCTCACATGCTAGAGGTGGTATTTATCAGTTCAATACGAAATAAACCAAGAAATTTCATGGTAGGATTTAGAAGAATTATTCAATAAACATTTATTTCCTCACACATTAATAATTTCAATAATGATGAACATCATCTTCTTGAAGAAGTGTCATAGTGAAATATTATGCAACTAAATTTATAAATTCATTTAAATTTTCACCAAAATTTTCTACTAGTGATTCCATTAAGGCACACATTTTTAAATCAGGTATGACTCATGAGATTTACATGACGATTTTTGGGCTCTATATAACGGATGATAGAGAGATGGTAAGTAGAGGGATGACAATAGAAAGGGACATCTCAACAGCTATGGGTAGAGGGAGCACGTAGATACATACATTAAATGGAAGTAACTCTAATTCTTTGAGAGATAAGAAGAGAGACACCTATTTCTTACATATTGAGATGGCTCAGAATTAGATTGAAGGATCGGTGAATCTCCCACAATGACCCAAGGGAAGGGATGGATGTTTCCATGGTGGATTGTCAGACCACACAAAGTGATAATATATGACACCACCTAGATGATGAAAAAATTACAACAAAATGGGGAATCTTTAGTTTTATTGTCATAGTTCTCCGATGTCGAGGGTTCGAGACACTTCTGAGGGATCACATACATTGTCTTATTTTATGAGAATACACAATAAGAATGACTCTCATTAGTAGGATATATCTATCAATGGATATTCTTGGGAGACTAGGAATCTTAAACAGGAGAAATCTCAATAGGCAAATAAAGACCATTGATTTGGGAGTAAGAAGGTATACGAAGATGAGAATGTTACTGTGGATGACCAATATGAAACATTAATGGTGCGAGGTACAATTATTTTGAAGTCCACCATTATGGAATATTTTTTTTATATGTGTGTGTCTCATTATTTTATTTCATCCCGTGTTGTTGATTTTCTGGTTTTGGAATTTGAGATGATGTATTCTATTTTAAAACATCAATCTCTTCTTAGTAAAAGATAATGTTGAGCCCTTATGTGTAGATCATGTTCTATACCTGTTAATGGAGTTGAGTTGATTTGGAATTTCTTTATTCTTTACATTTATGTCTATGGAATAATCATGGGAATGCATTGTTTGACTATTTTCAAGGCTCACATAGATTGTTATACCAGAACAGTTTTCTTTATGACACATGATTTCATCAAGAATATATATAGAGGAATCCAGAATGTAAAGATAAGTGAAACATTCTTAGGGGTACTAGTAGTTGTAATGATTTCATACTATTTGTAATCATTGACTATTCCATCATTGAGGTGATCATGAATATAAGTTTTCTAATAGATGTGGATAATTTCCCAGATGTTTTTTTTGGAAAACATGTCAACTCTTCCAACTATTTGGGAAGTGGAGTTTATGATTAATCTCCACCATGGGAATATTCCTATTTCCTATCCATGATATCTAATAATACAAAAATAGTTAAGGTAATTTAATTTATAGTTGTATGCTCTTTAAATTATTGTCTTAATTTAGAGTAGCACATGTCCATGGGTAGTATAGGTCTTGTTTATCTAGAAGGACGATGTAACTTTTTGGTTTTGTATGGATTATCCGAAGCATAGAAAAGTTATGATAAAGAATATATATCTAATTCCACTCACTAATGATCTATTTGATCAACTTACTATAGCTATGTCATTTTCTAAAATTTAATTTCGATCAGTATATCACCAACTATGAGTTAAAAAGGATGATATTCCAAAAACAACTTTTAGGAATATATAAGGCCATTATGAGTATGTGGTAATTCTTTTCAGTCATAAAAATGAAACATTCGTCCTTATATAATACATGAATAATATATTTAATAGAAATATAGATTCTTTTATGGTGGTGTTTGTGGATGACATATTTGTGTATTCGTAGACAAGGTCTAAGTATGAACAACACATGATGATAGTGTTGGGAATTTTGATTGATGATCGTACGTATACCAAATGGTCAAAGAATAATTTTTGGGCGTAGATCTGTGTTTCCAATTCCATGTTATCTCTGACTGTGGTGTTTCTACAGATCCAGAAAATATAAAAGCTATTATGTCTTGGTAACCACTAATGAATTTCTTCAAGATACAAAATTGATGTAGTCCAGATTGGTATTACTATTTATTGTTTCATGATTTATCATTAAATTATTCACCTATGATAACCTTTGAAAAGAAATAATGATTTGTTTCAATGGAACTAGGAATTTCATAATTCTTTTTGTGAGTTTAATTTTCACCTTAAATCAGCACCGATCTAGATATAACCAGAATCCAGAAAAGGGAATGTGGTATATTATGATGATACTAGATCTAGGTTTGCATTTTCTCTCATTCAGGGATATGATATTGTTTCATATGGCTCACAAAAGTTATGGTTTCATATTAATAACACCCCAATACAAAATTTTATGTTAGTTACCATCAACCATGATTTGAAAATATCACATCATTATCTATTTCATGGGAAATTTACAACGTTTACAAATCATAATTTCATGAAACATATTTTATCACTATTATATTTGAACATGATATAAGGAATATAAATGAAGTACCTAGAAATGTTGGACATTGAATATATGTATACATCAGGGAAGGGAAATTTAGTGGTAGATACATTAAGAAGGAAGTTCTATTCTCATATGCAATAAGAGGCTTCAGAGTAGTGGCAGTTCTTATCGCTTTTTCCGAAGTGGGAATGGAATGTGATGGCTCAGATGATGTTGCATTTTTCTTTCAAAATTCTTTTAATCTTTTTTTTTCGATTATTAAATATGAATAAACTCCTGATTCGGAAATTTTTTTTTACTTCAAAACTAAATGGTGAGGAGACCATTTAGGGACGAAATCTTGATGAGACAACTTTTTTTTGGTTTGTAAATTGAATGGTCATACCTATGTATTTTTAATAAAATCATATTCATGATTACCCCCATTCCATATGGTTCGTACATCCTCTAATGTAGATTATGTATAAGGTGTTGAAAGAATAGGTTTGGTGGGTGAGCAGGAAAATGAAGGGGCATGATTTATTTTTGTGATTATTTAAATTTCTACATGTTAATGTATAACAACATCAACCTATATGAATTTTTATGTATTTACAAATTCCTATTTGAAAATGGGAATATATAGATAGGTATTCTTTAAAATTTATCCTAAGAACGGTTTTGAAGCATGATTATGTATGGGTGATAGTGGATCGACTCATAATGTCATCTTTTTTCACCCTATTTTAAAATCACTTAAGTTAGAAGACTTGTCCAAAATCAAGATTACAGAACTACTAAATAGGCATTGAATACCAATTTTGATAGATTTAGAAGAATATATGAGGTTTATATCTCATTTCTAGAAATATATACAACAATCCCTTTGGTATTAGTTCACTATGAGTACGACTTATAACCCTCGGAAAGATGTAGAATCAAAAAGGATGATGAAAATGTTTAAAGACATGTTACAGGTTTCTATGATATATTTCAGTGGTTCATGGTAGGATAATATACCATTATTGTAGTTCTTATATAATAACAGTTATTAGCCTTGAATACATATGGCTCCCTTTGAAGAATTTTATGGGTGTTGTTTCCATTCACTACTTTTTTGGGTGGAAACAGGTGAGAATTAATAGGTTTGACCAGCCTTGTCCAAGAGAAAATGGGTAATATTCTATTGATCAAGAAAAGGACGGAAATGGCCTTGAGTCATTAGAAATCATATATTGACCATCATTGATGGTCATTGTTATTCGAGGTGATTTTTCGTGTTTCTTTATAATCTCTCCAATTATTGGGAATGATTGTTTTGGGAAGTAGTTAGAGATATATCCTCTATACATATTTATTTTTGAGATTCATGGATGGGTTGAATAGGTGGTATACATGAAAGATTTTACATCATGGTTTAGTGAATTGCCTAATTTGATTCATGCAACTTAGTTGAAAATATATCAGCCTAATCTAGACAATATGATTCGATGGGATCATGCTTACCTGTAGTCACATGCTTCGCTGGTTCATATACTTGTATGGATTTTGGATAGAAAAGAGGTTGTCTAGAATGGAAAAATCTTCAGTCATGTTAGAGTTTTGCGGAAACATGGTCTAATATAGTAAGATACCTATGATCATAAGAAATAAATCGTCAAGAATTGGCTCGGGTTACATTGGGAAAAAAGTGTTTTTCTACTTATTAAGATGGAAAGGCCAATTTTTTGGAGAATGTAGTACCCCCAGATTCAACTAAGTAACCCTTAACATATGTATTTTATGTATATAAACTGTTCAGATGATGTCTGGAAGAGTTTTAAAAGTATTTGGAATTTTGATGGATCTTTTCCACTAGGGCACAGGTTGAGCACAATTTTCGAAAATTGTGCATCTTCTATAGGATAATGTGCACAGTGAGACATGGGATAACGAGAAGACACACGGGTAGGAACTCAGTTTGTCCAATCTATATGACCACCTAGGAGAAACCGTATACAGAAGGATAGAGTGTTTTTTCATTATAGAAACATGGTTTTTCTAAACAGAGTTCCAATAAGGCGATATGCTTTTTAAGGAAGATACTAGAACATTTTTAGAAAACATTTTTCATAACATAGTGAAAAACCACACATTATTTAAAAAATGATCCTAAGAAATTGGATCTACATCATGATTAATTTTAAACCCCATTTTTTTACCCATTTTAGACATAACTAAATATTTCTTCCTCAAAAAGGCCTTGTAATATATTTCCATTGATCTAGATTCTATCCTAAGTATTTTCTTGGTGCATTGATGGAAGAATGCCTTGGTATGTATCATTCAGTGGTATTTTTTCTTGGTATTTTAATATCTAATTTCCTCCTCTAAGTTTCCATGGATAGAGTTGGTTGTGGATATGAAATAACGTTTTTATACCAATCATGGTTATATTTTTATTTTTGGTATTATGTAGGAGATCTATGGTGGGTTTTGTTGATTCAACCCAGCTCTGTGAATGTTTTGGCAATAATATTCATTTCCACCATAATTCAAAAATATAGTGGTTTCACTCTCAACTCCCATATTTATAACATCAAGGATTAGATTCAAATTTATTTAATTACCTAAAATTTGTTGTGAAATTGTGTTAAAATAATGGTAGAAACCCTCTTTAGTGATGGATTGTGGATTTTTTGGTTTTGTGGGTATGGGTTGTGCACTTTGAATTGTTTTCATCATTTTAAAATATTGATTTTAGAATATGGATTTGATATATTTTTGAAATTAATTGGATAATATGTTTTCAAAAAAATATTGGTTTTATTGTAATAGATTGAATTGTTTTATTTGAAATAGTTTTGGCGTAATTGGTTGGAAAGGGTTCATGTTTCTTATGATGGAAAAGGGCGTGAAGTACCCCCGTCAAAATAATGGGATGGATAAGTATGTTGACTACCTATATCAAACTGGTTCACTATGTGATATATTAGTGAATGTATGACTCACCACTTGTGAGTATTGGGAGGAACATGGTTTCCTGCATTTTTTGATGTGTGGATGTGATGAATAGAAAAACATTACTCCAAAATGGAATGAGAAATTGTTGAAAGAATTTTTTGATTTTGTTCCTTGAAAAGCAGTTTTTGTTGGAAGGTTATTTTATGGGAAATTTGTAGTCTTTGATATAGAATGTTTTCAATTATTTATATAATTTTTTATTTAAATGTACATTCATGATCTATTCTAGTGTTGTGAGTATGGAATTAATTTGGGAAAAATCTAATGAGATCATTACTCACCCCAACATTTTCCTTTTGGTGCTTTTATAGATGATGTTTATAGAGACACAAGTAATGGTATTGAATATAACGTCTTATGTGGTTATTAATGACCCATTGGATTTATTTTGGATTAGGATCACGGTGTATGTTTGGAGTTGTGGAGTTATGTCTTTGAGTCTTTGAGTTTTTTTAATCATATCATCCTTTATGTACATACTTTAATATTCATTGTCTTTCGTTAGGTTACTCTAGTGGTAGTTTAGTTTTGATATATATGTTATTTATTTATGTTGTTATAAATTTTTATTATACATCATATATTGGTTGTTTTTATATGGTGTTTTTGGTTGGGTTGATTTATTTTAAAAGTGTAAATCATCCCCTTATTGTTTTCAAGACCTTGAAATTTATTAATAGTTTTGGCATTCGGAGGATGTCACTTTAGGCCAAGTATCAATTCCTCCTCCACTCAAACCAATGAGGAGCGGTGGGATGTTACAATATGTAACACAATATTTAGTAAATTATATCTGAATTTTATATATATGGGAATTGAAAATATGGTAATTGAAAATATTATAATTCCATATATTTTCATTGTATATGAATTTATAAAATATTTATATTAATGTTTCAAAATTTCTAGTGTATATTTGAAAATGCTGAAAAAAAATAAATAAATATTTATCTCTGTAAGAAGAAAATATAAAATTAAGATATTTATGTACAAAAATGTGTTCATATATGTTACATATTATTATTATTATTACTATGGAATGGTTTAGTGTATTTATAAAATTAAAATATGTTTTACAAAACCATTTTATTTATATATTTTAATAATTTTAAGATAAATAATTAATTTCAAGCGGATGTGATTATGAAAAATTGTATTTAAATGTAGAGGTAATTTATAATGAACAATTTTTTAATGTATTCTGTGTTTTCTAGAATAAATGAAATTGATAAAATTATAAGGCATAATATAATGTGATATTTCAATAAAAAATGTTTATTATAAATTATTTAATTTTAATTTATATGAATGATGATTTAGATTACATATTATTTTAAAATTAATTTCTTAGTAAAGTAAATATTCAATGTATTGGGTGTATATTTAAAAGAATAATTCTCATATTTATTAAATAATAAATATTAAATAAATAAATACATTTGGATACATAAACTTTTATTAGAAAATATGATTTAGATTACATTTTTAAATGAAATCAGTAATCTTAATTGTAGATAATAAATCTAGGTAAAATATGGAAAAGGTGGTAAAATGAAATAATTTAATGTGGCTCAAAATTTAGAAAATTAAATTTATTGTTGTGCACTCTATAAGTCCTTTTTTAGGTCAGTAATTTAATCATAAATATCCTAAAATAATTTCCAAACCCAACATTCCTAACTCCCATGTGATTTTATATTTAACTTTAATATAACTTATGCTTCCAAAAAAAATTATCCCTCATTTTCACTAATAAAAGAATCTTACAAAAACCCTCCAAACCATTCTAGTCCATAATAATTATCTTGAATAGATACAAATATTTATATCACAAAAATAATTCATTGAAATTTGGAAGACCCTAGATCCGAGAGAATGTTAAATCCTTCCTTTTAAGAATCCAATGTCAAGAAGGATAAAAATAATCTACATACCAAGTTGTTCAATATATTTTTCCATTAAATCCTCAGAGAGAATAATTATAAATATAATACCAAACTATAATGATGTAATATTAACAACATTACAATTCTATGATATTGATAATAAGAATATATAACTATTAACATTTACTCTTATTTAGTGTGGAATGTTCTTCTTCAGGTTGGTTCAACCATCCAACTAAGTAATAAAATGACATCACGATTATATTAATCGTTAATGTGTATCATAAAATTAATACAAATAATATATGTTATTAAAGTGTAATTTATTTTATTAGTATAATATTAGGTTCTTGTGGTGACAATTACATTCCAATACACACCCTACACAAACACAGGCCTAGAAGGAAGGAAATATCCCCTACAAGGGATAACCCTCTGAACCAAACACTTTATTACCTTATATATTTTTTACCCTAAGGTGTAGTTTCTAGGAATTCCATTACATGTCCCATATACCCACTATAGGATGGATTGAATTCCCTTCTTACATCATGTCTACATAACCACATACACATAATGCCTATGTCACTGCCCCCTTGATGGCTCGAAGGGCCACTGTCCTAAAATACCATTCAGGATGAATAGTAGAATGAATAAATTAGTTAAAAATAATTATTACACTAACATAATTAATTTTTTATGATTATTTTTTTAATTAATTCTGATCTACATCTCCATTACAAAACATGTATGATGAAAGCAAAATTAATAACATCTGATTTTAAAAATTATTATTAACTAACTAGTATATGTGTATTGAATGATCATAATAATATATCAGAAATGGAAATATATATGAATAATGTTTCATAATATGTTAACTGTTTTATAAAATATGATTTTAAATATAATCCATGGATGTTATGAGTAAAGATAAGGGTTTTATCATATTGATTTTATTTCTTTGAGATGAATTTTTTATTGAAAGAAAGAATTATTATTGTAATTAATATACTACCAAAAGAATGTATGTTACCGTATATTTCATTTTATTTAGTTAATTTTTAAAATCTATAATGTTAATTTATTTTAATGACATTTGATTCAGAAGTATCCAATGGTGAAAAGGTTTTCAATCCAATCTCACTTTTAATTCTTGATTATTTATGGATAAATTTAAAGTTAGGAAAATTTAAAATTATTCTCTCTATAATCCCCTAATATTTCTGGTCATAAGGGTATTAATTTTTTTTACATGTCCATAGAGAATTATACTTCTATTAGGTTTATAATTTACACTTAGTGATTCTTGAAAGAGAAAGAGACCTTATATTTTATTTTCAGTTGAGAATATTTATAATTCATGTACATAATTCAAATATTTATTTATAAATGTTATTATATCAAATTATATGATTTAAAATGTCCTTTTTTAACTCAGTGTAATTTTTTAAAAAAAAATATTTTTTTAGCGATTTTGTATGGCGATTTTCTTTTAAAAATGAAATTAATTTCAATGGTTTAAAATGAATATTATTTTTTAAAACAATTCAGACATGAATTAATTTTCAAATGTATAAATAGAATAAAAAATGTAACATTCATAAATTTTAAATCATATTAGATTAATATATATTACATATCATTATGAACCACTCCAAAATTATAATTTTTTATTGTATTTGGAATCATGAAAAAATAATCTACTAGTACATAATAGATGAACATCATATCCCACAGAGTTCTTAAAAACTAGTACCCATAATAGAAATATTTTTCTAACAAAAATTCATAATATAATTGGGAAATAGAACAATAATTACACTGGGTGAGACTAGATTCTCATTAAGAGTATATATGAGACACACAATCAATGATCATATATATGAATATCCTCAACATAAGGGTGTGAGAACATGATCAATACATTTTAATGTTATACCAACCAATTCGTAAAAACCAGATTCATTGAAAAAATCATAGAATTTCATAACAAATTAATCATAGAGGAATCAAATAACATGATCTATGATAGAAAAATATTTTTATTAGTTTCTATCATTAAATATTTTTAAAATATGGGGCGTAATAATAATCAAATAAATCTCATTTCAACGGCACCCAACTAGACATTCAATACACATTACTTTGGGAATAACCACACATATACCATATTTTAGATTGCAATAACCTCAAATAAACCATCTCTTGGGCATGGTATAACCACCCATATTCACTATTTCAGAATTTAGATAACCCCTAATGTTTCCTTTAAGATCATAAAATATTGATCTTTACCTAATTAATTGGAGGGATATAACATAACCACCCATCAAATTATCATAATCCATTCATAAAAATTCCAAAATATCATTAAGACATTTGTAATTAAATAAAATCATAATCCATGGAGAGGAGAACCATTTTTCTTAATACTTTATCGTCATTATCATAAACTATTCCGGTAAATATTAATGATGGTACCATTTTATCATATCCTTATTAATGAATATGAAACATAAAAGGATGATTTTATAGTTTAAAAATACCTTTAAAACCACTAAAATATTCTTGAGGAAAATAATCTAGTCCTTTTGAAGTAAATTATAAAAAAGATAATATTTTCCAAAATATTATGAAAACCTTTTCGTAAAATCAACTCTGATAAATTTTTATTTATTATTCAATGAAAAGAGTAATCATGGTGGTTGTAAAATTGTTTCATGCTATGTACGTTAAAACAAAAATTTCTTTCACATTTTTGGTAAAAATTCAATATTACATTTCTTATAAAATGACAAAAAGATTCATTTAACAAAATGTTATAGAATTATATACATTGGTGAAAATGAATTTAATAAATTAATGGTGGATTTTAAAAACATTATTTAAATCATTTTAATGAAAATATTTACATGGCCAAAAATATTCTTGACTAGAAATTCAAATAAAGGTAGTTTTCTATAAAAAATCATTCATCCTCTTGAGTTTTTATAGAGAGTAAAATTATTGAAAACCATGTAATATATAGAAATAAACATTATTTCATATATTGATTTTATCTAATTTTATTAATGGAAATTTAATCTAAGTAATCGTGGTAAAAATGAAATTGTTACCTAAAACACTTAACTCAAGTTTCATATGATTAATAAGCACACTGAAATAATATATAATAAAGTTAAATGTATTTTAATTTTATAATATAACAATATTAACACATATAATATGATACATGGTTTTCTTAATAAATCAAAATATTTGTTCATTCACAAACATTCATTATCATCATCAATTCACATGTCAACATCTTTGTTTTTCAAATATTATTAGTTCGAATGTTATCATCCTTTGAAATTTATCGAGGATAATTATGACTTATAAATTTAAAAACAAGATAAATTCAATATAATTAAATTATATAAAATTTTAAAATAGTTCATATAATACGGTGATGAAAAATTAATTACATCACTATGTAAAGGTGGTTTTCTATACAAACACATGAGTGATGTTTCCATTTTTTAATTGATGGGAGAAAAGGAAAGAAAATAATAAATAATATTTATAAATTTAATATCATATCATAAATGACATACATATACAATAAATATATCAAACTAAACCACGATTAATGATTCTTATGGAAAATGATTAATATCGCTATGTGGAGGTGGTTGTCCAGACACATGTACGTATACCATTTTCATCTCCAAATTGGCTGAGAATATGCGTTAAATTTTTATGTAATCATCGTAATAAAGTCTAAGTATATAAATTATATTGGATTCATCATGTTTTAATCTATTCATTAGGTTTATAAAAATTATATTAACAAATAAAATTAAAAAATTTCATATAAGATTTATACTTATTCATTGGGAGACTTCCATCCATATAAGCATTAAATATTGAAATATATTTTCCATATATAAGTCATAGATTATTTGATAGACCACCATTGGAGAAGACCAGAAATTATAGGATTGTTGTTATGAATATTATATGTTTTTAACAGATATTTTATCATATATAAGACCAATATTGTTATACTAATTTATAGAAACAATTTCCCTTTTATAATTGAGGGGAGGGACACACATTGATTTTCTCTAATGTATTCAATAATATAATTCCACATTCTGGAAATAATCAATCCAAATTTCCATGAATTAGAATTTAGTATAATATAATAAAGTATTATCATCAATAAATAATATTTATACATGTTTAGGATTTATTAATACCTATATGACTTAGTTTAATACTCCCAAAAAACACATTTTAACATCAACCATTCTAAAAAGTATTTATTGTTTTTATAATAAATTATTACCAAAAATTAAGTTACAACTATTACATTATTTTATTTATACATCCTCCAAATATATAATATATTTCAAAAGATTAAATTTATATTTTTTTATGTTTAAATTTTAAATATGTTTAAAAATTAAATACAAACCAGTTTTAAAAAATTCATATCAAGAATAAAAAATAATTTACTTCCATTACTTAAACTATAAAAAAATAATTTTTTTTTCAAAATAATAGATAGAATATATAAAAAATTTAATTAATTAATATATTTAATAAATATATTTTTTAATTTATTAATTTCAAAATACATTGTGTTTATAAAAACTATTTTTGGAAAAACATTTTTTTAAGAAGAAAATTGAACTTACACAAAAATAATGTAAAATAATGATTCCAACATAGTTAATTAAATTATTTATCTAAAATTTTAATTATGTTATATTTTTCAAATTAATACCATATTAATAATTTTTTAATGACAAAATTTAATTAAATAAAATAATAGTTATAGAAAAATCAATATTTTCATTATTTACTGAAAAATAAATCTTCTTAGAAAAATCCAAAACATTCACCATAGAGTAAAAAGAACATGATGATTTAAAGGGAAAAAATATTTTCCAAAAATACAATTTCTACCAAGGTTTCTATGTAATTATAATTTCCATGCAAAAATATCACTAAACTCCTATTTTGAGGAAAACATATTTTCTATGAAGAAAAAGACACTATGGAACCATAGTCCAATATGACATTAAATTTTCTAAATATTATATTATTTTTATATTTCTTCAGATCATTATCATACCCCAACACTGTGATAGTGAACTCTTGATATATCGCTTTCTATCAAGGTTGTAGAGGTTTCTCGCAATTAACATCATCGTTATCCCTTAGATTAAAGATGGTTATAATAATTCCTGTAATTCTCTTTTTTGAATCATTGGAGTGAAAATTTACCATTCTAGGGAGATTTATCTCTATCAACATAATTACATATCTTTGTACACTTAAATTGTCTTTTGATTGAATAGGGAACATCATTTTAAGAATATAAACATTTAATAGTCCCATTATGAAAATTTCATCTATGTTTCCTTTTCCACTTCTAGAGTGAAGTAAGTATCATCTTCTTCCCACTATTATTTTTGTTATTTTAATTTATTTGGAATTTCATCCTTCATTTTTTATAATTACCATGAGGTTTATGGGTGAAATCAATCTCTATTTCAACCATGTTTGAACATCAAAAACATTCCTCATTTACACTACAGTATCTTATGGATAACATCCATCATGTATATATTGTAGAGTAAATCACTATTTAATTCAATTTTAATGATAATACAACAATCAAACATAAAAAGTATTGTAAAATTTTGGTGTTACATACTAACGGATTTGTCACCACTCTTCATTAATTGATGTAATTCATTCCCCATTAAAATAAATATTATATGAGAAATGTACTCATTGAAAACTAATCTCAATAATTCATCCCAATTAATGTATTAGTTTTATCTATGTTTACATATATTCTTAATAAGAGTACACCCTTAATATTTTTCTTTATCCAAATGATAAGTGGATAAAATACATTTTTTATTTTACTTTCAGTTGAGAAAAAATATATCCTTTTAATGGTACTAATAAATATTTCTACAATTATTTTATCAATAAAACCACTAAATGGATGATGTTTTTTCATCATGAAGGATTCAATTAAATGTTGTTCCCTCCTTTTACTATTTGGACAATCAATATGATTCGTTGTTTGAGAATGTGGTAGAAAAAGAAAAAAACATTTTTAATTCTATCTCCATCAAAATTTAGTTTCCCAGGATGAGAATAATTTCATTGTCTATCACATTCATTGTTGATAGGTTTTCCTTGAGTTCAATCCATTAACCTAAAACAAAATACATAGTATGAGAAAAAATAGTTATACTTTTAATTCAATTAATTATGAAAATCATTTATATTTTTGACTTAATATTGTCACATTATTTAAAAATACATAGGTTTATCCTTCTTTTTCCCATATCACTATCTACTTTAAAACATTATAATGGTTCATAAAGTTAATTTTAATTAAACCAAGAAAGTCTCTAGGAGAGTTTATCAATGTTTGTAGTCATAGACCAAATCACTATGAACCAATAACAAACATGTTAACCATTAATCTTCAACATTCAATGTTGTATCCACTAGAAATATATACTCAACAACAACATATTTATGATTGTATCTGGACATGGATGTATTTTCTAAGAAAAAAATCCAGTATTTACCATAATAGTGGAAAATATCCTATAATGTTGAATAACTGAAGGGTTCTCACAAATTATATTTTATCCTAGTTTAAAAAAATAACTAATCCATCCTATCATAAAAAATATATAAAAACTAAAATTATGTACATAAATATTATGTATTTTTACATGAATATTCAATAAATACCAATATGATAAATTCTTGAATAATAAATGACTTGTGTCTTTTGAAACATGGATACATAAAACACAGGTCAATAAAATATCAACCTCATTCCCAGAATACTTCTTCACAACTAGACCCCTTAATAGAAAGGTAGAGATATGATTCCAAGTATGTTTAATATGAGATATATTACTCAATTATCATATGTCATGATTTCATGAGCATAACTGTATGAGACATAAGTATTTTTATTTTAAAATCATTTATAAAAATTCATAAAATCATGATACATGCAAAAAAGAGTGGTATTTTGTAATACATGAATCAAAAAGGAATAAAATAACATATTCCATTTTAGGATAATATCTAATAATATCATATCTTAAAATATAATCATTTCAACACCCAATGTCTTGTTAATTATTTCAAATAAATTTGATTTATTTAATATCATTTTTACAGGCCCTCACATGTTTTAGAGAAACCTCAAAAACTAATAATATTATTATTTTAACATGAAAACTACTACCAATCCCAAAAAACATAGAGGAATGAATAGAAATAAAAAATAAAAATAATTAATTATAAATTTTTAAATTAACAAATGATATCGATTAAAAAGTACATACTTTTTAGAAAAGTCATTATATTCTTTGAAAAAAACTTTTTTTCTCCAAAAATCAGTTTTTAAAAGTTTTAGTAAAAAAATTATAAAAATATTATAGAACTTTAATAAAATTTAATGAAAAAATGACATTACTTTTTCAAGCCAATGTGTCAATGATCTCTTAGGTTTGGTTTTTTTGGCATTTTCAGAAATGAGTAATTTTTCAAAGATGATTGAAAAAACAATTTGTTGTTGATAAATAAATTTGTATTTCATGAATTTATAAGGATCTATTTTTTTTAAAAAGATCTAAAAGTATATTTTTCTCAATGAAATTATTATTAATACAATATAGTTAATTTAAATCAATTTCATAATAATATTTTATTTAAAAACCATTAATACATTTGAAATATTTTCACTTCAAAAAATATCTTCTTCTTCACCTATGAGGGTTTAATTTTTAATTAACTTTTTCCACAATAGTGAATGGAATTATGAAAAATTAATTTCATATTTTTAGTCACTATAAAAATTATTATAAAAGTAAGTCTGCATATTTTTTATCAAAGGGAATTGTAAATGTAGTAAAAATTATTTATGCTGGTTAAGGGAAACTGGGATTATAGGGGGTCAAATTAATAATAGAAGTTCTAAATGACTTGGAAACTATACGAAAAACCCCTGTTATCTCAATATTTAGACATTATAACCTTTAATGTATGGTAATGACCCATTAATGAGAATTCTATCATGTATAAAATGTTGTTTCACTTTATTCTTTTAAAAAATTACTTTTTTCCCTCTCCCCAACATATAAAAGGAACCCTAATCCCCTCTAATCTTTAGACTTATAGGAAACTTTTGTTAAAATAATATATCCCTTATATCTTCCATAATTTCTTAACCACAACATAGAGTCCATATTTTAATTATAATACCCTCCAATGAATCATTCAGGTATAAACATAAAGACGATATTCGAAGATTAAGTAAAATTATTAAACAAGTGTTTTTGTTTTATTTCTTTTTTCAACTCCCTAAAATAAAATTAAAAATTATAATATAACAAAAAAATCCTATTACATTTTATAATATGTTATTTTTTAAATATCATGATCTAAATCTTTCTCCTCTTCTAAAAATTTGGATATGAAATTGTTGATCATATGTATGATGGACTATAGCCTCACGAAGTGATATTATCCATTTTCAATATAATCATTAGAGTGAAAGATATAATTGTAGATTTTATGTTTATATATTATATTGGTTATATTATTATAAATATTTAATTATAAAATCACATATACCACAATACATTCCATTGTGTTGGAATATAATAATGTCCCTCGTCTGTATGACGAACTGTCGCCTCTTGAAGTGATGTGATTTATTTTTCACATACAATATATACTGAAGGTAATATGGTTAAATAAAAAAACTATATGTGATATATAAGATATAAAGGGATTATATAAAGGTAGTAAAATATTTTTATTCCTTTAATTTCATATTTAGAAAAATGGAAACAACATTAATGCGTACTTACGACAAACTGTCTCCTTGAAGATTGTAATTAATTTTCTATATCTAATTTTGACAAATTATTATAAGTACATATATTATGAATTTATATGATCTTCATATCATGTTTAAAATTCTTATTATTATGTAACTAACATCATAATGACTAATCTGAAGATTCCAAACCAAAAAATAATTGAAAAAGAAATCAATAATTACCAGGAATGTGATTTTAACATGTAAATGTTAATAAAGAGGTTGTATAAGGTCATAATTAAGTCATAAATGGGATGATAAATATATATATAGTTCCATAAAAAATTACTACAAACCTATATTTATTATATATGATGTTAAAAAGTTTTCACATGATGTCAAGGCATAAGTTATCTGATTTTTGTCTCAACTTTCCTTCTTTATGATATATGTTATGTTATAGACATGTATTATTTTATAAAGTGTATATATTTACAAATTGAAATTTTATATCATTAATATCCTTATATTAATTATATTTAATTATTAATGTGATTTAAACCATTATTTAGTCTTTTGATTCAAAAGATTCCCAAAGATGTAATGGATTTCTATATCTCTTATATTTTTGTGAGACATATGAAATTTAAAAAACATTTTATTTTTTATTTTTTATATACATCATATGATTTTATTTTATGATTCATATCATATAAATTATAGTATATTCATTTCCCTCTTACTTTCCCCCTTTCATGGGTATTTTGATTGTAAATTTACCAATATGGTAAGGGTTTGATTTTACAATCTCATTTTCACTCAGGATTGTATATGATTATGATTTCGAAGATAACTTATTATAATATATTTCTCATGAACATTATAAATTATCTAATATTATTATTTTTACATGATAATACATATTCTTGTATCATTTTCCTCTCGTTATATATTGAATAATCCAAAATAATTTTTTAAAATAAATAAAACTTTATTTATATCTTCAGAAAAAAATGCATTTTATTCTATATTATTATTATATAAATAAGTTTCCAGTAATGGTTTAATGATCCTATATCATTTTTAAAGTCATTTCTACCATTTTTTACTTTTTAAATAAATAATAATATTCAAGTCATTTTCCAAAAATACACCATTTGGATTTTACAAAAAAAAATGTGAAAGTGATGTTTGTTTTAACAAAGTATGACATGAATGGAATTTACCATATTCATGAATACTCAATATTTTAAAGATTAAATTATATCATTAATGTTTTATTTTCAAATAAAAATATTTTCATAATGTTTTGTGAAATTATTGTTCAAAAAAATAAACTTTCAAAGTGAATGGGTCATTTTCTTCAACAAATATTAAATGTGATATTTTAAAATTGTTTTTCATATAAGATATCATAATTTCATTTTAATTTTGTTTTACTGAGGATATGATAAAATTTTACCATACATATTCATTCTTTGGAAGGTTTATGAATATAATGACATGATTATTAGGACACTCATTCAATGTCTACGAGTTATGTTATAATTAAATGATGAAATGTTAATTAATCTTGTTTAATTTACATGGGTTATGCTATGATAAAATTTTTAGGATTTTTATTTCATTTCATGGGTTATGAAATATTTCAGGTTGAATTATTATGAGGAACATAAATGTATGGATTCTGTGATACGGGGATATATATCTACCCCAAATTAATTATGTAATGAAAAATTTTATATGAGCCCAAAGGGTACACTAGAGGTTATCCCAAGCCTGAAAGATATAACACGAGAGGTTATCTCAATCCCAAAAGAGGATACCCATAATGTAATTCAAAAACTGAATTAGGTACACATTTATTTTTCCAAGACTAAAATTTTATGAAATCCTTTAAGGACAACCTCCATATAAGTTTTCCTATAAGTATGTGTTCCACAATTTTAAGGCGTATTCAATTGTTATTCTTTCATCAGTCTTTCTCAATGGTTATATTATGAATCATGTATTAAGAAATTATATGATTTATTACATGAAACTTTTTTAATGATAAATGATATTCATGGTGTGGTTTTTAAATTTTATTCCCATGTTCTTATACAATTATATCCTTGTGTTGTTAATATCTCCCAGTTTACCCTTACCGATCATCTAAGCTCACCATTTCTAATGATTACATTACCTACACTATTATAAAATGTATAATGTATAATAATTCTAAGATGAGTTCTATATATTATTAAATTATTGGAAAAATATATATTCCACCTATGAACAAAATTTTTATGTGTGTGTGTTCCAAATGCACTATAAAAAATTCATTCTAGCATGGATCATTATGTTATTCAATAAATATTCATTTATGAAGATGTAATGTTTTTATATGATATTTCTGGGTCATTATAGTATATATCCATGAAAATTATTAGTTATCCATTGAAATTATGAGGATAAAAGATTATGTAGATACATAAGTATATATCAAAGGATGTTTCTATGATAAGTAAAAAAGTTAATTATAAGTATATTAAAATCTTCTAGAATGTTGGTGATGGATAGAGAGAGTTTTTTCCTATATTTTTCATCCCTGTATGGATAATACACATTGATGTGGTTTTGGAATATATGTTCCAAAGGGTAATAACTCTATTAAAGGTATGTCGAGCTTCACATGGGAATTAATTGGTACCTAAAATGGAACTTACTAGACACTTGGTTTGACAATCCATGGGGATATGATTTACAAATTAAAAAAAACATTATAAATCATAATGAATGACTTGAATAATGATAATGAGTGATAAAAATTATACATAATGTATTTTAGATTAGAATAATGTGTTTTTATTTAGAGATCAAAAATGATTTTTTATGACTTTGTCTTTTCAACTATGATTAGTGTTTCTCATACTATGATTTTTGGTTTTAGTGAATGGATGGAAATTGAAGTTACTGGGTTAACATTTAATGTGATGTAAAATGTGTTGAGGGGCATCCAAATTGAATTATTATGGGAGATCAGGGTATTTTGATTATGCATAATTTTCTTTTGGGGTATATGATTAAAAATATTGAGTTTTGTTTGTCTCCTAAACCAACAAATAAGAGTAGGGTGGAATCCAATGAATGTGTATATGGAAGGATGATTACATTAAAAACAAATCATAAAGGGTGGAGGAATCACCCAAATTAATATGTCAAATGCAGGAGAAAACTATTTCAGTATGGATGACATGGTCATGTTGGGATGATTTTTTAATGAGTCCAATGTTTATGTGTGGGAAAATGTGAATCCTCCATGTAAATTCCCTAATAAAATATTTATATTCGAAATCAAATAAATAAAAATTACATTTAAATCATTTACTAAGAATTGTTGAATTATTTATCTAATAGAATTTATGGATTATGTTATAGACATATTTTTATCAATTATATATGTATTTTTAAAGAATCTAAGGATTGTATTATTTTTGGAAGCATATATATCTCAATGTAATATTAAAATAAGACATATGGGTAGCCTCGTGTGTTTTTTATTTTATCATTGACCATATGTTCAATTAACTAAAAACACATTTTAATCTTTTATGTATTAGAATTTTATCAAAATTAAGTATATTTTTGGAGAAATTTCCTACAATAGAACTATAAGGACCCGACCTTATAACATTACATAATATTGAATTAAATGAATAATTCAGATTAAGGATCTTTTCAGGTTTATAGTTTTAGAGAATTAGGCCATAAATATTACATAACAACTTGAATATTACAAGTAGACACTACTACTCAGTATCCATTTTTTTCATAAAATAAAAACTCTAAAAAAGAAACTTGGGTAGTTCCATATTTTAGACAGCATGAATTTTCCATGATCCCATCCTTGACCCTATTCATCTTTACATCCTATGGAAAAAAATTCAAATACTTGGGATAAGCAAAAAAATCTTAGTAAGGTTTATAAAATAAGAAAGGAAAACATTATCCCGTCAATAAATACAAATCAATGAAACCATACTTATCAATCATAACATGCCTTAAGAAATCCTAACATTTATGAATAACACACAAAAATTACAAATCATAAAGATTACTTATGGAATCCATATCAAACTTAAATTGTATCTATCACATCTACATAGGGAGTTACACTTTGAATACCCAGCACAGTATATTCCATAAATCTCATAGGAGAAACATCACGTTCACCTCTGTCACGTTACCCAATGCATTGGAGAGCTATCTCGGGCTCACCCACCCTAGGTTTATCACAGAACCACCCGTATACATAAAAAATTCCCAATAACTATAACATAATCATAAAATATAACACATGTATAAAGGAAAGATAAAATTTCCACATTCCAATATATCAAATCAAGAAAATGTTTTATCAAATCATTTTCAAAACCATTTAAAAAGAGATTTTTGAATCAAATTATCCCTTACCAATTTGAATATTTTAAATGAATTATCATTTGAAAACATTAATGTTGATATAAACAAATCATAAAACCCATTTTTAAAACATGGACATTAATGACAAAAATTTAGAATAATAAATCCTTAAAACATTTAAAACAATATTTTAGTTAACGAGTTTTTAACAAAAAGAGAGACGCTTGAATAAAAATAATTAAAGAATAACTTTTAATCATAACATTATAATATCATGTGAATAAATAGATTCATGATATAATATTTCAATGGAGATTATATACACCATATAAGAGTGAATTGGTGCATAAAAAAATGAATTCTCAGTGGAAATGTAAATTGGGATGAAATCTCTTATAAAGATGGTATCTTTAAATTAAGGATAAATAAATCACATAATTATTTATGAGAAATATAAATAGACCCAATATAAGAGGATATTAAGTGTAAAACAATAAGAGTTAATTCACACATATTCATAGGATGACTTGTTCAATAAGTACAAGTTGAACCCAAAGAATTGAAATTCAGTTAAGAGGTTCCCTTGTAAAAATTCGACAGCCTAACGACATCACTTTAAAATTCATAAAAATGAGTTGATGAGATAAAAAAGGGAATCTTATCACATGTATATAAATTTTACATCAATAAGGATATATAAGAACATATCCCAAAATAATAAGATGTAAATTAAAAGACATATCAAAAAGAAGTCTTTTATAAAGAGGAGGGTGAATAGTTCCCTTACCGATTTGGTAACTTACAAAACATACGCCACATGAAAGAAGGATCATACAATGAAGATTTAAATACTCATAAATAAAATTATATTACATATAGAGTAAAATCATGGGCAGTTCATACACCACACAAAAGGAAATTGTGGAAAATATAGCATGAATCTCACGGGAATAAAAAGTGAGAGGAAACCCTTTACCATGTTGTAATCAACTGATCCATATGACCAAAAGTTAATAACCACCAAATTAATAACAAAATACCATGAATATAATGATAATCATGATAATATATATCAAATTTCAGTACACAATACACCACATGCAATTAATAAGTGGCGAAAAATGGAAATCTCACGGAATTAAAAGTGAGATAAGAAAATCTCTTACCTTGTGTCCGACTTGACTCGATCATTCTTTAATCTCCTAAGTAATAAACTAAAGTTAATTTATACTTTCTTAAGAACCTTTTTCATGTTTATTATTCTTTTTATATCACTTATTACGATGTTGTAAATATTTTGTTATCATTTAAGTTAATAATGTCCATTTTGTCGATATTTGTTACTTGAGTCAAAAAATGAACGCCTTATAATTACAAGTTGTTCATGTGGTAATATATCCATTATATTCAGAATTATATTAATTATTTAGATATCATATATATCATATATATCCAGTATATACATGTATTTATAATAGTACATAACATTTATAGGTAATAAATGAAATGCACCATTCATGGAGAGGGTAAGCCGTACGTACGCATGAATGCTACTTCCATTTCTATTTCTTATTTTAAGGGAATTAAAAAAATAATGATAAATAGTTATATTATAATTCCATTATAATATCATATAAAATATTATTAATTTCATCCTTTATACATCCCACATAAGGCATTTAACGAGTCATATCACTTTGAGGGGGCAGTAGTTTGCACTTCCTCTAATGAGATTATCATATTTATCCACTATGGAAACCATAAATTGTTTATATAAATGGAAAAATAAATAATCAGAAATAAAAAATAAACATAATATATTTCATATATAAATACATTTCCAACATAATGTCCACCATGAGAGGTAGTTGGTGATATTTGAACAATCATCGTTTCGTGAGGCGTTAGTTTGCCATCCACAGAAACATTATGTTTTTCACCCATTAGATGGAGGTGTGTGTATTTTTAGCTTGAATAATTCTCCTAAAACCATCCTAGTATATTTAGGATACATATTTTCTTACAAAATAAAGGAAAGAAAAAGTTTTTAGGGGTTAGAGAAGTAAAATAAAAGAAAAAAATTTAAGAGAAATTGTTACCTTTAATTTGGGTAACTCCTTTTGGTCTGAACCAAAGGACTCCTTGAAGTGCCTTTTGCCTAAGGTAAGGCTCCAGGTGGAAGAGACGGATATAGGGAGATTAATTGGGAATAGTTTTGATGATCCAAATGTCTTGAGAGGTGTGACGAATTGGTTAGAAGTGGTCTCCTTTTATAAGGGAGAGGAGGGGCTCTCTAGGAAAGTGTGAAAATATTATTTTATTATAAACATATATTTGGTTTCAAAAGGTCAAAAAATAATTAGAGTTGAAGATACGATGACTTGTGGTAGAAATAAAATCATCCAATAAGAATTGGAAAAGTTGTGGATGCTATTTTAATATTTTTAATCTTATTTATTTAAATGGTTAATTAATGAGGTAAACACTGCATCATTATTGTGTCATGAACAATTTAATTTATTCAATGTCTAAAAATTATAAAAAAATAATACCATGTATTAAATCTTTTTAACATTCCAAATAATATTTATAGACAAAACGATTCCTTATAAAACACCATATAAAAATTAATTTACTTAAAGATATTCGTTTCTGTCATTTTTGCCTTTACATTAAATTAATTAATCTAAACTGTCATTATCACTCATAAGTGGCGTGATGGGGTCCCAAAATCGCCCAAAGATTCCCATGGTCGGACATGACTCATCTAATAAGGTTATAACAGGTTTTAAGGTAATTTTTAATTATTATAATATTCTTTTTACCTTTAATTACCCTATTTACCTTTAACCGCAGTAAATAAAAGTCAAAAGTTACTATTCACCATAAATTATTTTCATCTTAATGAACCAAATTTTACTTCTTGATAACAACCATGTATGTAGGATTTTTTAAATTCAATTAATAGAAGTGGTAAAATTTCATTTAAATGAAAAAGTCAGTTTTTTTAACTACCACTAAGTGGTTTCACCATTTATCAAAAATTGATGTTTTTCAGAAAAATACCAATAATTCAGCCTAAGCTATCTTTGATATTCCAAATTCAAAAATGTTTTATATTTTACCAAATTAAAAACATAAAATTTTCATTAATTAATTTTAAAATTAATTCCCCTTGATAAAACATATAGCGTGTTTTTAAGAAAACAATAACTATCAAAAGATTGACACTTGTTTATGTCCAATTTCAAAGTGAAATTAATTACAATGACCAAAATTTGATTAAATGGTAAAAATATATTATAATTACACTTTAAAACCAATTTAAAATATAATATATCCATATAAATAAATTATATTAAAACACAGTTTCGAATTAAAATACAATATTTACACTGTTCATAAAAAATTGAACTTTTTCAGAAAAATTCCAAAAATTTACACAAAGTAAATTTTGATGTACCCATTCTAAAGAATGATTTTATTTAGTCATATAGAATTTATTAAAGTTACCAAAACTATATTTAAAGAGGTTTCACCATTAAAAGGCGGTAAGTCATCCTTTTAATATAAATTATGCTTAAAATTAGATTCATTCACATTTTAAGCCTTTAGAATTTATTGGATAAACGTAATTACATTTAAGAAAAAAATTTAATCATATTCTATTTAGTTTTGTTCATTCCTGCCAGTACAATGGCTAGGAGTTAATGACCGTTTAAAATAATAATATTATATTATTAGTGTACAACGTAAGATTTCAAAGAAACATGTTGTTGTGTATCGAGTACGCTATTGAACATAGCATCCCCTTTAATGTAAAATTAATATTTAATTCACAAATATTAATAAATATGAATCGTGTCTTATTCCGTATTTATCTTGGATGTTACATCCTTCTCCCCTTTTGGGAATTCTGTCCTCGCAATTTTGAAACTGGTCTTGGAAACTTCATCAAAAGACCCACATTGGAAAAAGAGTCAATAAAACTGGCACTTTAAAATAAATGAAGAGATGTACAAAGGATACCCGCGACAATAGATACTAAGATTCTATGAAAAAATGGATATGGAGGAGAAAACAAACCATCAAGTTCGGATGGAGAGTGATAGAAAACATGTTTAGGAGAAAGTTAACCACCATAAAATCACAAACATCTAATGGGTAAAATAGTCTTCGATTTCCCAGTAGGAAAAGTTAACAGACAAGGTTTTTGTTTAAAGTTACTTTTCATTGTGGAAGTTATTTATGAGCGTAACTAAAAACATAAGGAAACACAATTAATTTCCATGTAGACTTTTATCCTTCACTAGATTTCTAACACAAACTCATATTTCCTCCATATGATGAGTATTCAGGATGACTCATTTACATTAAAAGTGATATAATCAACTTTGAAATAATCAAATAATCCAAAAAATATGAACTATATATTTCCCTTTTCTTTAGATATTAACTAAAACCAAAATATTTAGTACAAGATCAGATAATCCCCAAAAAGGATAAAATTTTACATAAAAAGAAACTACTCTTAATCTCCAAAATTTGTCTTAACAAAACCCAAAGTTCAATAAAGACCATTCAATAAACAATTGTCCCTGAAATTCTTCAAAAGTAATCCAAACATTGATTGTAACCCAAATCTCATAAGGATTTAATTACATTGACTTCCAAGATACATCTTAACATTTATCTCCAAGTAACACCAGTTACTCATAAAGTCTCATATTGAAAAGTAATTAACCTAATCACATATTCTCCATGATAGGTTAATCATTTTCATAAATAAATCAAATCATCATGAGTCCATAATAAAAACATAGATTCTTCCAAACTAAAATTTCAACCGTTATTCCACAATTGAAATCCCAAAGTATACTATCTTCCTTAGACATATAGTGTTTCCTCAAAAGAGAGAACGTTTTCCACAACCACCATTATCACTTAATCACTAAATCATTTTTCAATACTATGTATATCTATTTGATAAAACATAAGTTCCCAAAATAAACTTATTCTTGGTCCATAAAAACATTTTACTAAAATAATAAGTCATAATAACCAGGGACTTCAGGTAGGCTAGTGGTAGGTGATGCGCCCTTGTCACCCTTCGGTTGTGGTTTCGATTCCTGTAGCCTTGCTGGATGCGACGGGTTGTCACCCATCCTACAGGTTATCCTTTTTATAAAACTCAAAAATAACACTAACATGTTTTATCCTCAAAGGTTTCCTTATAATTCTCATTTTCATCCAAATTCATTATGATCTCAACATCTTCATTCTTGAAGTCTTATTTCACCACCATATAATAATATAAAACAATCCCCAAAATGAATAACATCATACCTTAAACATGGTGTCCATTTGGTTTCATCTTCATCCCGTTCACGTAGGTTGAAGGCCCATGCATTACAGCAATTATTTAGAGACCCTTAAAAATAATTTGCTTCATCCATCCAAAAACACCTTGTATAACATGGTTCATATGGTTGTTCATAGAAAAACAGTTTGGGAAAATAATCATATATGCCATATAATTTCAAAACATCTGATAAAACATGATTTCTATAAAACGGTCGAACCGAATTTGAGTTGAAACATTCTATTAAAGGTCCTTTTAAAATACCATAAGTATGTGCTGAGAGACTATATTTTAAAATCAAATATAAATAGGTTGCGCAAGGGTCTCCTTCTTTAACACCTTTTTTAAAATCATAATATGCTTCAAAATATTATGATAAGGTAAAATATTTGAAAATGCCTTGATTATATTTACCTTTCTTAAAAATATGATAATATTGTGAAAATATGATTTTTTTTAAATACAACACATGATCCACGATGATAAAGAGGTATAGTGGAGGTGTTTGATATCTCAAACAACTGCTTACAAGTGAGTTGTATCTAGAAAAATTTTCAAAATCATTCGAACATGACTTTGCAATAATTATTGCAAGCATATCATCAGGAAGAGATAGGAATGTCATTTGAGATCCTCCTCCTTCCATTTTCAACTGACTTTACATTATCTAAAAAAGATATAAAACAATTATTTAACTAAAATATTAGATAGGGACTAACCATATGTCTAAAGAAAATTCCAAATCCCTAAAGTTGTCTAAACCGACCTATGATACCAACTATAAGGACCCGGCCTTATAACATTAGATAATATTGAATTAAATTAATAATTCACATTGAGGATCTTTTCAGGTTTAGTGTTTTAGAGAATTATGCCATAACTATTACATAACAACTTGAATATTACAAGTAGACACTACTACCTAGTATCCATTTCTTTTCAAAAAATAAAGACTCTTAAAAAGAAACATGTCTAGTTCTATATTTTAGACAGCATGACTTTTACATGATCCCATCCTTGACCCTATTCACCTATAAGTCTTGTGTAAAACATTTAAAAAACTTGGGATGAGAATAAAAATCTCAGTAAGGGTTGTAAAATAAGAAAGGAAAACACTAGCCCATCAATAAATACACATCAATGAAACCATACTTTTCAATCATAACATACCTTACGAAATCATAAGATTTATGAATAACACACAAAAATCATGAATCATAAAGGTTTCTTATGGAATATATATCAAACATACATTGTAGTTATCACAGCTACAAAGGGAGTTACACTTTGAATAACCATCACGGTATATTCCCTAAATCTCTTAGGAGAAAAATCACGTTCATCTCTTTCACGTTACCCAATGCATTGGTGAACTATCTCGAGCTCACCCGCCCTAGGTTTATCACGGAACCACCCGTATACGTACAAAATTCCCAATAATCATAACATAATCATAAAATATAACTCATTTATAAAGGAAAGATAACATTTCCACATTCCAATATTTCAAATCAAGACGATGTTTTATCATATCATTTTCAAAACCATTTAAAAAGAGATTTTTGAATCCAAGTGTCCCATACCACATTGAAGATTTTGAATGAATTATCATTTGAAAACATTATTAAAAATATTAAAAAAATACTAAAACCCATTTTGAAAACATGGAAATTAATGAGAAATATTTATAAGAATAAATCATTAAAACATTTAAAACAATATTTTAGTCAACAAGTTTTTAACAAAAAGAGAGACGCTTGAATACAAATAATTAAAGAATAACATTTAATCAGAAAATTATAATATCATGATAATAAAGGGATTCATGATATAATATTTCAAAGGACAGTATATACACCATATAAGAGTGAATTGGTGCATAACAACAATGAAGTCTTAGAGGAAATGTAAATTGGGATGAAATCTCTTATAAAGATGGTATCCTTAAATTAAGGATAAATCAATCACATAATTATGTGTGAGAAATATAAATACACCCAATATAATTGGATATTAAGTGTAAAACAATCACAGGTCATTCACACATATTCATAGGATTACATGTTCAACAAGTACAAGTTGAACCCAAAGAATTGAAATTGGGTTAAGAGGTTCCCTTGTAAAAATTTGACAGCCTAACTGCGTCACTTTAAAATATAGGGAAATGATTTGATGAGATAAAAAGGGAATATCATCACTTGGATATAAATTTTACATCAATAAGGATATAGAAGAACATATCCTCACATAATAATATGTAAATTAAAAGACATAACAAAAAGAAGTCTTTTTTAAAGAGGAGTGTGAATAGTTCCCTTACCGATTTGGTAACTTATAAAACATACGCCACATGAAAGAAGGATCATAAAATAAAGATGTAAATACTCATAAATGAAATTATATTACCTAAATAGTACAATCATGGGCAGTACATACACCACAAAAAATGAAATAGTGGTAAATATATCATGAATCTTCTGGGAATAAAAAGTGAGACGAAACCCTTTACCACATTGTAATTAACTGAGTCGTATGACCAAAATTTCATAACCACCAAATGAATAATATAATAACATTAATATATTGAGAATCATGATAATATTTATCAAATGTAAGTACACAATACACCACATGCAATGAATAAGTGGTGAACAATGGAAATCTCATGGAATTAAATGTGAGATAAGAAAATCCCTTACCTTCTGTCTGAGTTGACTTGATCATTATTTAATCTCATGAATAATAAACAAAAGTTAATTTCTACTTGCTTAAGAACATTTTTCATTTTTATTATTCCTTTTATATCACTTATTACTATGTTATAAATATTATGTTGTCATATAAGTTAATAACATCCATTTTGTTGATATTTGGTACTTGAGTCAAAAAAATGAACACCTTATAATTACATGTTGTTCATGTGGTAAGATATCCATTATAATAAGAATTATATTAATTTTATAGATATCATATATATCTTATATATCTATTATATACATGTATTTGTAATAGTACATAACATTTAGAGGTAAGAAATGAAATGCACCGTTAATGGAGACGGTAAGCCGTATGTACGCATGAACGATACTTCCATTTCTATTTATTATTTTAATGGAATTAAAAAAATAATGATACATAGTTATATTATAATTCAAGTATAATATCATATACAATATTATTAATTCCATCCTTTATACATCCCACATAATGCATTTAACGAGTCATATTACTTTGAGGGGGCGGTAGTCCGCAATTCCTCTATTGAGATTATCTTATTTACCCACTATGGAAACAATAAAGTATTTATATAAATGGAAAAATAAATAAGCATAAAGAAAACATAATCATAATATATATCATATATAAATACATTTCCATCATAGTGGCTACCATGAGAGGCGGTTGGAGATATTTGAACAATCATCGTTTCTTGAGGCGTTAGTTTTCCATCCACAGAAACATTATGTTCTTCACCAATTATATAGTGTTGTGTGTAAGTGTAGCTCTAATACTTCTCATAAAAACATACTAGTATATTTAGGATACTTATTTTTTTACAAAATAAATTAAATAAAAATATTTTAGGGGTTGGAGAAGTAAAATAAAAGAAAACAATTTAAGAGAAACGGTTACCTTTAATTTGGGTAACTCTCTTTGGTTTGAACCAAAGGACTTATTGAAGTGCCTTATTCATAAGTTAAGGCTTCTATCTCGAGTATAGGGATGTATGGAGCTTAATTGGGAAGATTTTGGATGAGACAAATGGCTTGAGAGGTGTGAGTAATTGGTTAGAAGTGGTCTCCATTTATAACGGAGAGGAGGGGCTCTTTAGGAAAGTGTGAAAATATTATTTTTTTATAAACTCATATTCGATTTCAAAATGTCCATAAATCATTAGAATCAAATATAAGATGACTCATTGTAAAAATAAAATCATCCAATAATAATTGGACAAGTTTTGGATGCTATTTTAATTTTTATAGTCTTATTTATTTAAATGATTTATTAATGAGGTAAACACTCCATCATTATTGTGTCATGAATAATTTAATTTATTAGATGTCTAAAAATTATAAAACAAATACAATCATGTTGGAAATATTTTTATCTTTCCAATTAATATTTATAGTCAAAATTAGTATTTATATAACCCCATATAAAAATTAATTCACTAAAAGATTTTTGTTTATTTCATTTTTGCATTTACATTAAATTATTTAATCTAAAGTGTAATTATCACTCTTAAGTGGATTCATGGGGTACCAAAATAGACCTAAAGATACCCATGGTCGGCCATGACTCAACCAATAAGGTTTGGACAAGTGTTAATGTAATTTTGAATTATTATAATATTCATTTTACCTTGAATTACCCTATTTACCTTTAACCGCGATAAATAATAGTCAAAAGTTACTATTCCCCAATAATTATTTTCATCTTAATGAACCACATTTTACTTCTTTATAACAATCATGTATTTTGGATTTTTGAAATTGAATTCACAGAAGTGGTAAAATTTCATTTAAATGAAAAAATCAGTTTTTTAACTACCACTAAGTGGTTTCACTATTTATCAAAAATTGACGTTTTTCAGAAAAATACCAAAAATTCAGCCTAAGTTATATTTGATATTACAAATTAAAAATTGATGTCTATTTTACCAAATTCAAAACATAAAAGTTTCATTAATCAATTTTAAAATTAATTCCCCTTGTTAAAACATATAGCGTGTTTTTAAGAAACAATAACTATTAAAAGATTGACACTTATTTATGTCCAATTTCAAAGTGAAATTAATTTCAATGACCAAAATTGGATTAAATGGAAAGAATATATTCTAATTAAAAATTAAAATAAATTGAAAATATAATCTATCCATGTAAATAAATTATATTAAAACATAGTTTTGAATTAAAATACAATATTAACACTATTCATAAAAATGACCTTTTTCGGAAAAATTCAAAATATTTACACAAATTAAATTTTGATGTCCCCATTCTAAAGAAGGATTTTATTTAGTCGTATATAATGTATTAAAGTGACCAAAACTATATTTAAAGAGGGTTCTCCATTAAAAGGTTGTAAATCATCCTTTTAATGTAAATTATTCTTAAAATTAGATTCATTCACATTTTAATCCTTTAACACTTATTGGATAAATGTAATTACATTTAACAAACATGTATAATCATATTGTATTTAGTTTTTTTCATTCCCACCAATAAAACGGCTAGGAGTTAATGGCGATTTAAAATAATAATATTATATTACTAGTGTGCAACGTAAGATTTCATAGAAACATGTTGTTGTGTATCGGGTACGCTATCGAACATAGCATCCCCTTTAATGTAAAATTAATAGTTAATTCACAAATATTAATAAATATTAAAAGTGTCTTATTCTTTATTTATCTTGGATGTTATAACAACTTTGTGGTTTTATACATGATTTTTTGAAAAAAATATATAAGGAGGATATACCTAATACATGTTTTTGTACAAGGTATAGAAACTACGAGTATATAGTGATTCTATTTAGTATTATTAATGTACCCTCTATATTTGAGGATTTAATGAAACATGTCTTTAGTTATTACCTTGATCAGTTTTTGGTATTCATTATAGATGATATTCTCATTAATACAATGATCAAGAAAGAGAAATAAAAGCTATTAATAACTATATTAATGGCCATATGGATGGATGAATTGTATTCAGAATTTAAATTGTGTAAACTTTTTTTTAAAAAGAGGTTTCATTTTTGGGACATTTAATTAAATTATAGAATATATTATTCGATCCACCAAACATGTAGGATATTTAGTGTTGGCCTAGACCAACCACGGTGATAGAGATGTGAGTTTTCTATTTTATTCTCTATATCATTGATGGGTTTTAGATTATTTTACATTAATATCTAGTAAACAAATCAATTTCACTCAGAAGGTATCCATGTTTATTTAGATATATTAATGTGTAGAAAATTTCATGGAACTAAAAAAATTATTCAATGCACCTTTTCTTAATATTCCTTATCATGGAGAATGTCTTTTAATATATATTAATTCATATGAGAATGTATTGGGATGATATGTACTGAATAATGGAATGGTTATATCGTATTCCTCATGAAAATTTATGGTCCATGAGAAAAATTAACCAAATCAGAATACAGAGTTAATTGGGGTAGTTTTTGAATTTAAGATATAGAGGAATTATCTTTATGGGTAAGAGTGTGATATATATAAGGGTAAATAAAGTGTAAAGTATATAATATCATTTAAGGATTTCAATATGTGATAAAAATATAGATATATGTGAATAATTATTATTACTACTCAATACATTATAACCATTGGAAAACAAAAAATATGACTGAGGATCTGATTCGAAAGAATCATTCCATCATATCTAAAAATATGATCACAAACAATATAATATTTATTGAATTTAGAAGGATGGATCATAAATCATGAATTATTGGGAGAATTATTATATTTCTCAAATAATAGTACAACCATATGTCTAAATGAATGTTAAAGTGGTGTAGAAGGAAAACATTACGCTTCTGATGATGGTGACAAATATTTATTAGTATAACCATGATTATGATGGAATAATAAGTTATAGGAACATTTTTGTGTTCCATTAAAACCTTATTTGATATTGGAGTAGTTAGAAGAGGATCATATTTATTAATTCTCTCTTTATACATTAAGTTAAAACTTATATATTAATTTGTATTTGTATTTTTATTGGAAGAAATTAATAGATATATCATAGTGTTTGTATATTGGAGATAGGAATGTCAACAAATTTAGTATGAGAGACAAAGGTATAATGGGATGTTACAAATATTACCTATACAAGAAAAGAAATTAGAAAACATCACGATGATGTTTTTCATAAGACTCCCCAAAATGTTTAAATGGAACATTGATATATGGTTTGTAGTAGGTCCCCATTCAATATAAGAAATCTTTTATTTTATAAAATAATATTTTATGCTAGATCATTTTCTAGGAAATATGTTATGTATGTGGTAAGACTTCACTAGGTACCATGTTCCATTCAATCTGATCATGATCTGAGATTTACATTGATGATATAGTGTAGTCTTAAACTAGCTCTAGATATAGATTTTAGTTTAAATAATATGTATCCTCCCTAGATAGATGTAAAAGCTGATAGAATCATTAAAACCATAGATGATAGGTTGATATCAGGTTCTATGGATTTCAAATGTGGTTTCTGTCAACACCATCCTCTAGTTATGTTTTCATTAAAAATAACATTCACATATTCATTTAGATGGTTCCTTATGAATCATCCTATTAAAATAATTGTAGTGAACTATGTACTAGATTGAAATTTCATAAATAAATCTATTAGGACCTAATTTAGATGAAGAAAACATTGGTAAGGTTATATTCATTCAACAACACAGAAGGAATGTACAAATATGGTTGAAATGTTATACTGAGAATCACCTGTGTAATAAAGAATTTAAAGTTGTTGATAAGGTGTTTCTATGAATTTCTCTATTAATGAATGAAATTATATTTGGAATTAAGGGAAAATAAATATATAGGTATATTTATCATTTAATAATTCTTGATTGTATCAGGACCCTAGATTATAACTTGTCACATCCTCCAAGCCTCTATCAGGATCGTGATATGTTCTATGTACCTCTCTAGAGAAAGTACATACTTGATCCATGACTTATACTGAAAAAAAGTTTTTCTAATGAATCATGATATAATTTATGATGATAAAAATATTTGATATTAAATTTTATATATATAATTTTCTACAAAACCAGGCCCATCACCTTATAATTTCTGGTGGGGAAACCACTATATTTCGGAGGCCTCAAGGGAACCTTAGGATGTGATGGGGAAAATGATCCAAATTTTTTCATATCGAAGTGAAATGTTTATGGTTGAAATTTAAATTAATGGGGTAAAATGTAACACCCTTTATGTTTTTAATTTTCTTTAAATAAATAGTATTTTATCAATAACAATCATTACAAGCTACTTCGAGTTTTAACAAACCCGGGAAATATATTAATATTATTATTGCAAAATGACCATCATTACCAAGCCATTGAACTTGAATAATTTAATATAAATAAATGTATTTAAAATATTATGTATAATATTTTTATATAAATATATAATATTGATAAAAATGTTCTAATTTTTTTTTAATTCTTTTATATTCTTCGAAAAATAATATTATCTCAAAAAATTGATTTGTATCGATTTTTTAAAATAAATAATAAAATTAAAATTTTAGGAAATATATAAAATTAATTTTAAAAAATGAACACGCTTTTTGGAATCATCATTTAAAAATTATATTAGTGTGAATTTTGTGGATTTTTCTGAAAAGAATAATTTTTCTTGAATTGTGAAAAATACTAGTTTTTATTAAAAACTGTAATTTCATTTAAATAATTTATAGGGTTAAATTTTATTTTAAAATGGTTAAAAAGTTAAATTATATAAATTATAATATTATTAATCCATTATCGGTCATAATAATCAATTTCATATTGAAGTTTTATGTAAAAATGTTTTAAACTTTGGTAAACATTTCTTTTTGGAAGAATGATTTTTGTCACGCCCATGGATACAATTTAAAATTAAAATTTTTAAATAATATAAATTCAATAGGGATAATGTATTTAATATTTTTAATAATAATAATAATAATATATTATAATTTTGAATTTATTTTTTTTCAAAATTAACAGTCAAAATAGTAACAATTAATTAGTGTGTTTAATGCTAAAATGGGTTTACCAATGGAGTAAACTAAAAGGATTAGGGGTAGAATTGGTTATAAAATTTTAAACAACCCATTATATGGACAAATTTATTAAACATAATATCTATTGATAGATAATATGACATTTTTGGGGCTTTCTTGTGGGTTAAAATGGGTACAATTTGTTCTTTTCAAAACCTCCATGTCTATCCTCTTCCTAAATTATAAAAGGCCACCCCTATAATATCCTATAAACACATAAAATTAATCTTCGATTCAGCCAAGAACTTCCCAAATATTTTCTTTAATTAACTCTATATATCATATAATACATATTTTGAATTATAAACCACCAATAATGTCTTTAGGTATAATCCTAAAGAGGATCTCCAATGAAGTGGTATAATTTATAATCTTTTGTTTTTGTTTTATTAATTTTCTATATCCTTTATATATTCATAAATTATTCTACACTACTAACATGATTATACTTAGATTTTATTATGTTAATTTAATTACCTACATCTATCTTATCTTAAATCAAATGGGATATGAACTCATCGATCGTCTGTGTGATGGACTACAGCCATGAAAACCAAGGTTGTTATATTTCCCACACTACCTTTAAAGGCTTTAAATAATTGTGGATTTAATATTTATAAATGATATTTATTATAATATTATAGTTATTTAATTAAATTATCACATATACCATTTTACATTCAATATTGTGGGAATATGACAACGTCAACCATGTGGACGGAGGACTACCTCTTAGCAAAGCGATGTCATTAATTTTTCACATACAATTTACATGGAATGTATTAATGGTATCTATGATGAACATATGTGATATATATTAAATAAAAATTATTTTGGAAAGATATTTTATTATTTATTATTCTTTTCATTTCATGTGTTTAGATAAGTGAAATGTTTCTCGTTCGTACATACAACCTATCATCTTCATGAATGGGGTAATTAATTTTATATCTCAATCAGTAATGGATTACTGAATATACATATTAAATGAATATTTATGATATTTTTTCATTTTTATCCTTCAAGAGATGTTTTAACCGTTATCAAAACGAATTCATCATGAATAAAAAAAGAAAACCAATATGAAAAATAAAGTACTTATTAACCCAAATATAGTTTGGACAAGAAATTAAAAATAAAAATATAATAAAATGACTTATATATTTTATATATTTTATAAGACAAATATTTATGGTATTATAATATATATATTTTATTTAGTTTTTTAATGTGTATAAAAGAAGTCGAGACTTATGGTAACAGGCTTTGGTCTTAATTTTCCTTCTTTGAGACATTTATTATGTTATCCACCTATATTATTTTATGAGGTGTAAATTCCACTCTAATAACATGTTATACCATGAATATCATTCTATTAATGAAATTTTATTTCCCATTTTATGTTATCATTTCTTTTGTATTTTGATTTCAAATATTACCAAGTGGTAAGGGATTTCTAGTCACTCTTTTATTTTTGGAATACATATGAAACATTCACCACTTATTGTTTCTCTGTGAGGTATATACAGCCCATGACTATATTTTATTTTTATCATCATGAGATTTACTGGATACTCATATCAATTTATGTTTATATATTTCATGTATCTTATAATTAAAATGTTTCTATTGTCGTAAGGGTTTAATGTTACAATATGATTATCTATCAGGATAATTTTATATTATGATTTCAGTGATAAAATATTATGATATATTTCTAAATTACATAATGAAATTTATTCTCCTATTTAAATTCAATGAAAATTCATGTTTTTCATTAATTTTTCACAATTTAAGTTCTCAATATCTCAAAAAAATACATGTTTTCAAAGAAAGAATACATTATTTCTCTCTCTCTCGGGTTGAAACTTGTTTCTCATCCAAACCACTATTTCATAAAAATGATTTAAAATAAATTTAATGTTAGTTTATAGTTGTTTAAATACATGATTTTCCCTTTTTAAATTCTAATAAAAAAATAGAAGGATTATCAAGGTTGTTTTCCGATCAAGTAAATTTCTCCTTTTACAGAAAATGTGAGAGGAATATTTTATTTGATGTGTATAACATGAATTTAATTAATTATAATCATGAACAAATTATTATTAAAATATTACATTGAATCATTTATTGTTAATTTTAAAATTAAATTAATTTCACAATATTTTGTGATATTTTGTTTCAAGAAGGTTATTTTTTATGTGCAAAACCTATTTTCCTTTAGAAAGATTCTATGTGATATTTCAAAATAAATTTTATTATAAGGTCATGTCATTTTATTTTACTTAATATTAATATAATATATGATCCAATTGTAGTATCTTTCACTAAATGGATATTTATTGATATAATAATAATATTTTTATGAAATTCATTTCATTTCCATGGGTTATACAATGATGAAAAGATGAAACTTTTATAAAATATGTTTCTTTTAAATTTTTAATGATATGTTGAAATGTTGAAACATAATTTTTTCAGTGGTTGCGATATCGTGAATGTGTTATGATATTTTGGAACACAAATCTATGGATTATGTGGCAGGTGGGACCTATATATACCTCCAATTCATTAAGTACTGATTAATGTTATAAGAGATCAATGGGTACAAGGGATGTTATCCCAATCCTAAATGAGGGTATACATGATGTTATCCCATTCCCTATATTGGGTAAGTGTGAGGTAATACCATTGTTGTATGAGGGTATACTAGAGTTAATACTAATCCCAACATAGTTATATTGGTGGTTTTCCCAATCCTAATAATTAATGAATGTCTTGATGGATAGACATGACATATGATTTTCTATGTTATTTTATATTCCAAAATTATAGGTCTTATTCCAATGTTGTGGACATTTGGATAATGTTCATATATTCAATTACGATTCATTTATTATGAGATTCAATGATTTTTTACATGAATCATTTTTAATATCTTTGATATGCATGGTATGGTTTCCAAATGTTATTCTAATGCTTCCATACCCTTATGCTCGTGTTTCTTAATATCACCCATGTTTATCCTTACTGAAAATTTGACCTCACCCATTGTAATGTTTCATTTCACTAAGTCATGATGAATGTTATAATGTATGATAATTCAAAAAAGGGTTCCAGATATGTTGAAATCAGTGGTAGATGATGTAGTTCACCTATGAACCAATTGATTATGTGTCCAACTTTCAAAAGGAACTAATCCAAACATACTATTGAATGAATCAATATGATATAAAAGTAATATTCATTTAAAAATATTTAATATTTTGGCCTGATATATATTGAAATTTTTAGGAATAATGTGTGTAATAATCAAAATTATAGAACTATTTTATCAAGGTAAATCAATAATACGCTCAATGCACATTAGTATTTGGGAAAACACTTACATACCTTCTACGGGCTTGTTATAACATAATTTTATCACTACCTAAATGGCATGAAAGCCATCATTTTTATTGATTTTTGATAACCCCCCATTCAAGGGATAAGGGGGAACCCTTATAAGGCCCATAGGCTTAGAGATTACATGGCTTGTAGGATTATGAGATTACATGACCCGAAGGTCTTAGGGAATTCAACCAGACTATCTACAAAGAACTGACCCTCCCCAGAATCTGCATCCTGATAGTATCTCTCCACCTTTGCATGAATCTCTGTCTAGGCTTCCCATGCAAGCACAGGCCGGTACCAATGGCATAGCCATACCCTCTCATTCTGACAATCAACTTGGCTCTGCTTTGGTGAGTGCACCTACTCTGAATCCTCTTCTGGGGATGCTTCTTTTATGTAGTGTGTTAGGGGACATCATTCATGTGGATAGAAGGACTTGGGGTGGCCCTAAGGACTTAATGTGGCCCTAAGTCCTTGAGAATCAACTGGCCCGAAGGCCTTGGGTGGCCCGAAATCCTTGCTGGAGCTGAGGACCAAACTGGTGGCCCGAATACTTCTATATACCCCTTAATCTCCAAAAACATTAATCTATACCTAATTAATTGGAGGGATATAATAAACCCACAAATCAAATATTCATAATCAATTCATATCAATACCAAATGATCATGAAAATATTTATCATTACATCTAACAATAATAAGCAGAAAAGAGAATAGGATTTATTAGTACCATTTCATTATAGAAAAAATCCATCCTGATAGATAATACTTATAATAATATTTTATTATATCCCCAATAAAGAATAATAAATATCAAATAATTTTCATATAGATGATAGTATCATTAAAGATAACTAAAATATTATTGAGAAAAATATCTTTTACAATTTGATATCATATATTTTGAATCTAAAAAATTTAAAAAAAATTAAATATATTTTCTTGGAAAATAACAATTAAAACATATACATGATTCTTTAAATAAAATAGAGGTAATGATAATGACAAAGATATCCATGTAGTGTTCACTAAAAGAAAACTTGCATTCACATTTTAGGTAAAAAGTAAAAAGTACCTCATTTGAAAAATGATAAGATTATTATTTTGAAATAATTAATGAATTTTATGAATTTTTAAAAAGATAAGAATAAAAATTTAAAGAATATTTAAAATATTCATCTGTATATTTGATAGAAAATGTGTACATTTTGGAAAATTATTCCCTCGCAAAGAGAGAGAAAATATATGGTTTCCCTTAAAAAATTAACATTTTCATAACTATGATTTTTAGGTCCAAAGGGGCTTAAATACCCAAAGAGGGGGGTAAATCAGCGTATGGATATTATTTTGGAAATTATTCCTACCCTACTAGATCTTCAGAAATATTACAAGGGTCACTTTAGTTTCATTTATATGTTCATGTAGATAAATTCATTTATTCTTTATCTAATGATGGTGGTTTGAATGTAATGAATGAATACAAGGAAACAAACACAATTTTATTCATGTTTCAACCTCACTGGCCTACAACCAAGGGGATACAGTTGAAATGTTCCAATATTTCTAAATCCACTGTGTTTCACTGCCAAATTATATGGTTTGGGCTAGATCACTTCTTTTCCTAGGATAACAACATTTACAATGTATAGGTTCATATTTTTGCTTTCCCACTAGTCACTTTCTATGTCTCATTCATTGGATCACTACTGGTGGAAGGTATGACAATCTTATTCTTCCTTTTCTCACTACTCAGGAATGCATCCACACAGTTTATTGAATTTTGGGTCTCTTTGTTTGCATGAATGAATGCATCCTCAACTGTAGATAGATGTCCTATTGAAGTCTCATATTAACCAATAGATAAGTCCCACTTTTATAAATACTGTTAGTCTGTAAAAATTTATTTTTTGGACTATTCATTATTTTCCACACTTATTTGAATCTCCATGAACTTCCTAGATTCTTCTATGAACTAATGTTCACTACTTGGTGCAGGTCATTCATGGACCAACCCTTCCTCTCCACACTTCCTCTACATTCGTAGACCAGAATCCTACCATAAACCACATCTTATTCCATGAACCATGTCCTCATCCATGGAACCCTTTCCTTTGCAAGCTTCAGATCCCCAAAAAACCCTTCTCCAAACTTTTTTCATTAACTACATCACCCTTCGTGGAATCCTCCTTTAGAAATTCATCTTCTTCACGGACTCCCTTGAAAACTCTTTTGGACATTGTATAATTATACATAGATCTATGATCTTTTATAATTGGATTCCCTATCTCCAAAATCATATTAATTTGGTTCCTCATATATTCAAATTTATTCATAAATTATTCTTAACAAATTTTCCCATGTCATTGATACAGTACGCCCATCACAGAAGACAGTGCTATGAGGACTGTATAGTGTCATTCATCAATCGCAATAGCTGATTCCTTTCATAAACAAATCACAACTTCTTAACTGAAAACGATATCCATCCATTGAACTTAAATCCTCCCATCAACTATGATTATACAATGAAACACTTTTCCAAATCTGGTCCACGTATCATGATTCACAGTCTACATAGCACTGTTATATGTAAATCCTTCTTTTCCTAATTTTTTTTCCATTATGTGCTCCTCCTTTACGATGCATGAACTATTCATCACAGTCCATCACATGTGTTTTGTGAAAATAAAATTTCCTTTTCCTAAAACCAAACACTCAATATTAAGGCCAAAAAAATGTGTAAAACACTATGAAAATGTTACACCTTAAACACTGGATTCGGAAAAAACCAACCATACACATTCATGGTCATATAGCATTTTCAAAAAACACAATCAAGCAAAAAACAATGAGAGGATGAAATGATATAATTTTTATGAAAAATCTCCACATTTGGGTTTATAGAAAAATCTTCACATTCTCATACATAATTTAATATTCTTCCATCTTCTATTAGCATTCACTCTTTATAGAAAATATAGATATCCAAGATTCACTCCTCATAAAATCTAATACCACACGAGCCATTGTAGACCTGACAAAAAATAATATAATGAAATGTTCATCAATGAATAACTTTTTTCTAAAACCAATATTCGGCATTCATGATGAACCTCAGCTATTGTAATATATAATTTTTATTAATAGCCTTTAGTATCATCAGATTTAAAACTCCCTATATCTTACTTATCCAATATTTCTTTTTCATCATGAACATCACTTGTCATTATATATAATCTTTGATCAATCACCATTAGCACCATCATATTTAAAAATAACCCTATCTCAAAACTCCCCCTATCTCAATGCTCCACCTATTAGATTCTCCCACAATCATGATTAATAAATATTATTCCTTTTGGATGCCAAAATTTCTCTCCCTTTGTTTAGGAAACTGAAGGTCAGTTCCTTATTGACTATAATAGGGTAATGAAAGCGTATTATTACATTATTTGAAAATGGACCATACCTTAGGGACAGGGGGTCCAACATCCACACTTTTCCATGTGTGGGGAGTCGACTGAACTCCAAGATCCCATCGATGCTATTCAAATGGTTCATTGGGTAAGTCCATTTTCAGAATGTATGCAACCTATAGATCTGTAGGAATAAACACCCAATTGACATGCTCTTGCTCCACCTACTCCTCGATAAAATAATACTTAATTTAAATGTTATTTTACCCTGAGTCATGGACTACGTTTTTACTAACATTTATATCTATTGAATTATCACAATGAATCATGATCAGAGACTTCAATTCGACTCACATATCATCAAGATGGTTATTCATCCATAATAGCATCATGCATGCTAGAGTAGACGCAATATATTAATCTTCTGTGGAGCTCAATTAAATGAAATCTTTTTTCTTTCTTTGACGATAAATACACAATCCAACAATATAGAATTTACCTACTGATGTTGATATCTTATCATCTAATGATTTGGTGAAATCTACATATATATATATATATCCCAATAAATATTACTAATATTATTAATTTTACATTAAATTAACATCCCATATTCCCTTGATATACGAATGTATTTATTTTACACAAATCATGTGAATTCTCTTAGTATTTCATTGACACTGTGCTGGTTGGAATGTGGAAAAACAATATCTGGTCATGTCACTGTTATGTATAATTGGATTCCAATGATCTTCACGTATTATGTGAAATTAACAACTTTTCCATCATCATCTCGTGATAGTTTCATCCATATATCCTTTGGAAAAATTTTCTATTTGAAATTTTTCATTTTAAATCTTCTCAAAACCTCCTTTGCATATTCAAATTGATAAATTAATGTTCCATTTTTCCCTAGGTTGCATCGGGCTTCATCTGACCCACCAAATATTATGTCATTTAAATACACCAACACCATCAAATATCGATTACTATAATATTTTGAACATTGATTGTAACCAACTCCCCTTGTATGAAAACCAAATATCTTTAAAAATTGATCAGGCGATGAATACCATGATCTTAGTGATTTATTAAACCCAAATAGCACCTTATTTAGCCAACACATTTTCTTATTATATTCATGAATGAAAAAACTATTTGGATATTCAATATATATACTCCTTCTTCAAGAACACAATTCAGAAACACTAATAGTCCATCTGGAAAATTGTGAACCTTATTAGCAATTTTATTACCAATAATAATTTGATTCATCTTAATTTTGTCAAGTTTGTCATTCATAGCATGATCGAAATTATCCTCTACATCTGATTCATCAAAAAATTAGGTTTCACATGTGATAAGAACTATTATTATTATAGATTGTACATTCTTCATGTCTGTATTGGAACATTCTGATCACTGATTGTGTTCTACTAACTAATTTATTATCTTCTCTTCAAGATTCTTGCAAATAAATATTTTAATTCCTCTGATCATCATCATTGGATTCTCTTGGATCACAATTTTCCACTTCATGTTCCTTTGAGGCTCTCCCTTCATAATCACTATCCTCCTGGAATCTGAAGAAAGATGAATTACTCTCCCTCTTTATTTATAGACTACTGCATAACTCATTGAACACCATATGTTGAAATTAGAACAGAACCAAGATATTATAACTATATTCAATTTCTATGTTAACTGAATTTATCATCATAGAATTGAAAAATTAATTCATTTAAAATTTTTATGATCCCATCCATATTCTTCTTTTATAGCACCACATAGCTATTTTATTTTCAAAACGTGAAATTAGCACTTTGCACTGAGTCATTGAAATATCCCCTTTAGACTACTTATTAAAAACTCTTTTTAGGATACCATTGTATAAAATAATTAATTATTGTTTTTTCCATGTAACTATATTAATTACACATATTCTAACAACATGAAATTTGTAAATTCTTTATAGGACTCTCTTCTATGATGATTTTATATGAAACAGTTTTCTTATCGCCATATCTCTTTAAACACCATGCTTGTTATGCAATCAGTATTCTTTTGGTGGAATGGTCATGTTGTCGTTACGTGGAAAGTTGATTATGATTTTAAGGTTGATTTATAGTCTAGGGAAGACCCTAGGTTTTATCTTGAAGAGTGTTGATAGGTATTGAGTATGTATTTTTAATAAGAATTACTAAAAGAGAGGGGGTGGCTTTGAAAATAGATTTAAGTAAATTAGTTAATTAAAGAGATAAATAGTCAATAAATAAAGGTGGTGTATTAATAATTATGAGTGAAGAAGATCATTCCAAATTCACTACACATATTGGTGAGTTAATCATTCTGAAAAATACAAATGGTTTAATGGAATCCTTTGGTAGAGGGTTGTGAAGATCTCAACTTCCCTCTTGACATTTAAATGTTGATCAAAGAACCACCCCTTGACACAACAATCGTGTTGTCAAGGTTTGGGTATAAATCATAAATAATGAAGGCTACCAAAGCAATCTGAATTGTTATGTATGTGTGAGATAAATAGGACTTGTGTCTTATCCAATCAGAACAACCCAATATTCACACTTAAAATCTCAACCAAATCGGTGTTGAAATAAAAATTGTTTCACTTAATTTTAACAATATAAATAAAATCAGATAGGAATCATGTTATGATATGAAATAAGTGAACTATTTATCACAGAAATTACAAAAAACCAATATAAGAAAAAGTTCTGTAAATCCATCCCAAGTGTGTGTAGCTCCCTCAAAATGATCGTCCACCATTTAGCTCAACATCGTGAGGAGGAGGAAGCACGGATGGAACTTCACCTTCATACTTGGTTCCCCAATGATGATAGGGGCCTCTAGAAAACCTTGTATTATGAGAGGAATCCTTTGGGTCTCCAAAATACCAGAACTTTTTCTGCAGGCCGAACTTAGAAATGAGGATCCCAAGGTTCCATTTTATAGGAAAATGGGAAGGTGGTTTTGAGCACACAGAATTCTTAAAACCACTTGACACATGTGTGTCTACCTATATAAATCCTTATCCCTATTTGGAGAAAATAACAAAGTTTTAGCCCCCCCCCCACCCACCCCCTCTTGGATGTCTCCACCGAATATTTGGCATTATTTGGACACCTTTAGCATGAGATATGGACAGATCATAGCACACCATGTTCGACTTCATGCAGATTTGGTGTGCTGGACAGATTAGGTCGACTGGGCCCTCAGATGTCTGAATGTGTCTTGGGTTCCTTCATATGAAAATTAGCCCAATGAAGTTTGGACCATACCACAAAATATCATCCAACATGGTTGCATGGTCTAGTATCATTGTGCGTATTAATCCACTAGTGTGCTTGGATCCTGTGCATTTTGGTCCATTTTTCTAGGACATCATCATGGGCCCTTCAAATCAACTCCTCCTGCAATTGATTCATCAAAACAAGTAACATTGACCTTTTTAACAGTAATAAACACAAAATAAATTATTCAAACATGGAATGCAACTTTTTATGATTTTTATAAATTTCAATATAAAATATGTTTAGCACAGTGGTGTAAAGGTAAAAATTACACATTGAATCGTGGTATGATCACACCCCCACATGTAAACATTTTCATTACTGGGAAATGTCACATATCGAAATAAAATGATGCATATATATATATTCTAAACATCATGAAGATTTTACATTTGAGGGAATTTTAATTAAAGTAATGTGATCAATGCACGAACCCCACCAAGGAGATCTTCCTAAGGAAAGTATAAAAAGATGTCTCCTAAATCATATCCTAGTGAAATTCAAAAAAAACATGATACAAAATTGACAAATGAATTCAGATGTCAACCATGATACTCTCCATGTGTGTGTGTAAAAATCATTCCATGTTATTCTTTCCACTTGCAATCCAATAAATATAGGTCATTTTAACATTTTTCAGCTTAAATGATTTTTTCCTCCTAACCAACCCAACATCCTTTGCAATAATATTTCAAGACCCACTCACTTAAGAAATATTATAAGTCAAACCATAATATCCTGACCTAGATATCCCTATATGTTTCATAGTTCATCACTCCCTCATTTATTGGTTTTTGTTTTTTTAGAAGTTTCATTTGGAAAAAATCTCACACTCATCTCTCAACCCTTGTTTGATCTCCTCAAACACTAATTGAAATAGTTATAACAAGATCAAAAGTTGAGGAGGAGTGGTTTTTCACCTTCCCAAGACATAACACAATTATTTTTTTAGGGCGTACAATAGTCGGACATTAGGTGCACACGCATAGGTCTATCTGGTATAGTAATGAAACAAATCAGATAAGGAACGAATGTATGGAAATTTCATTTAAAGCGGAAATTTATTAACCTAAAATATATTTACCTTATATTAAGTATGAAATATTTACACTTTGTGGTTTCTTGAAAACATTTTTGGAGATATTAGTGACATAGATTTCTCAAAAACTACTCACACAAGGGGCATCAATCATCTCAAAGGTTTCACATAGATACAAACATTTATATCATTGAAAAAAAACCAATTCACTAAAAATCATTCCTTGGTTCATAAAAATATTCCTTTTAGCCTTTATTATAGTATTATTACTTTCTCCCCTTTATGGTCACCAAATCATAGAACTTTGGAATTTTTGATGGGTAAAATGAAAATACCATAAAGAAGGATAAAAAGAGAAGAAATGAGAGAGATAATGGACATCCTAATAAACCCGTAAAGATGGGGAAAAATGAAAATACCATTAAGAAGCCTAAAAATAAGAAAGGATAAAAATGATGAAAATTCCTAAATAACCCATGAATATACCCCCCCCCCCCCCCCGCACCTAATGTTTACAGTGTCCTAAGAGTAAGAAAAGAGAATGTGGAAAGGAATGGTAAAACCTGGTGAGTTTTATTCATAGATTTCTTCTTGAACATGGAATTACTACATCAGGGACTCTGAAATGGATTCATGGGTGTTCTTCAACCGCTCCCCATTGACAGTGAAGGTTTTCTTGGTTTCTTCATTTTGAACTTGGGAAACACCAAATGAAGAGATGTTAGTAATAGTGTATGGTCCAAACCAATGGGAATGAAGCTTACCTAGATGCAACTTCAGCCTTGAATTGTAAAGGGGGACCTTCTACCCAATGTGGAATTGACGATGAAGGATAATACGGTTGTGGAAAACCTTGGTTTTCTCTTTATAAATCCTATTGTTTCAATATGCATCTCTTCTCATTTCCTCCAACTCTTGAATATGCAACTTCTTTTGGGGACTCGCACTAGAAAAATTATAATTGCATTGTTTTATGGCCTAGTAGGCCCGGTGCTCAATATCAATAGGGAGGTGACAACTCATTCCAAACAGAAGATGATAGGGTGGAATTCCAATGGGAGTTTCGAAAGCAGTATGGTAGGCCCTTAATGAATCATCAAGTCTAAGAATCTAATCTTTTCTATTGGGTACAACTATTATTTCAAGAATTGGTTTTACCTCTCTATTTGATACCTTGGCTTGACAATTGGTATGTGGATGATATGTAGTAGACACTCTATGACCAACCCCATACCGATGGAAAAGTGATTTCATTGTTTGGATGTAGAATAGAGAACCCTAGTCAGTGATGATGAACCTAGGTAAACCAAACAAACAAAAAATTTGGGTTCTCAATAATTCTAAAACTACCATATAATCATAAGTTATTGTAGCTCGTGCCTCAACCCATTTTGACACGTAGTCAACTACCATAAGAATGTACAATTTACCAAAGGAATTGTGAAATCACCCGATAAAGTCAATACCAAAAACATCAAGAATTTCATGAAAGAGAAATATTTGTGGTGTCATTTAAATTCATTTAGTGACGTTACCCATTATTTAACAATGTGGACAAGATTTAAAAAAAATCAAGAGCATCCCGAAAAAGTTTTTGCCCAAAGACACTAGAATCAAGGAATTTGCGAGCAGTCCATTGGGGACCAAAGTTTCGCCCACAAGAAAGACTGTGGTAGAATCTACGGATGGACTAAAACTCACCATCAGAAACACAATGCCTAAGGGATTGATTACTAGAAGTGATCCAAATGTTGGGGTCATCTGAAATGTACCAAAAAAATCATGTTTAAGATGAATGTCATGGTTTTTATTTAAATCAGTAGGAATGCAAGATTCTACCAACTAATTTACAATTTCAGTATACCAAGGAATAACATCTTGCACATGGTAGAATTGTTCATCAGGAAACATTTCATTTATGGGAATACAGGGGGATGATTAAATGTCTGAGGATGGTTGAATCATACTGATATGGTTAGCCACCACATTCTCTGCTCCTTTTTTATATCTAATTTTTAAATTGAATTCTTAAAGGAGGAGCATCCAGTGAATGAGATGTGGTTTGGATTCATGTTTCTTAAGGAGATACCACAGGGCTGAATGGTATGAGAACACAATGACTTTGGACCCAAAAAGGTATGACCTGAATTTTTCCTAGGAAAACACTATGGAAAGAAATTATTTTTCAGTTGTGGTGTATTTTTCATGGGCAGGGTCCAAAGTATATAAGGCATAGGAAATGACATGTGGAGCTCAATCAACCTTTGATGATAGGACTTCCCCAACTGCATAGTTAGAGGCATCACACATGAGGTCAAACGGTAAATCCCACCGAGGTGGTTGGATTACCGAGGGTGACGTGAGGCTCCATTTTAACATATTAAAATAATCCTCACATTCTTTATCAAAAACAAATTCCTTTTATTTTTTAGAGTAACCGAGATAGGGGGAGTGCACATTTACTAAATTCATGAATGAAACGACGGTAAAATCCAGCATGACCTAGAAAAGATCGCACATCTCGTACATTTTTGGGGAATGGAAGGGAAGAAATGACATAAAATTTTGATTTATCTACTTGGATACTATCCCTTGAAATGACATGTCCCAAAACTATACCTTCTCGCACCATGAAATGGAATTTCTCATAATTTCATACAATATTCATTTCAATAAAACGACATAGGACAGAACCAAGACTACTCAAACATTCATCAAAATAAGATCCATAAATAGTGAAACCATCTATGAATACTTCCATGAAATTCTCCAAGAAATCCAAAAAATACTAACAATGCATCGTTGGAAAGTACTTTGAGCATTTCACAGACCAAATGGAATCCTTCTATAGGCAAATGTGTCAAAGGGGAAAGTGAAGGTTGTATTTTCCTGATCCTTGGGGGAAATATGGATCTGAAAGTATCCATAATACCCTTTAAAGAAACAGTAGTGGGACTTACCCACTAGGATCTCTATAATTTGGTTAATGAATGTCAAAGGGAAATGGTCCTTACTAGTGTGTTGGTTTAGTCGTCGATAATCTATATAGACATGCCAACTATTCTACACAGAAGTTGGAACCTATTATTTGTTTTCATTTATTATTACTATAAGGCCAGTTTTTTTAGGAACTACTTGAACGGGACTAACCCATTGGCTATCAGAGATGGGGTAAATGATTCCAGTAGCCAATAATTTTGTTACCTCATTTTTTACAACTTCTATGAGGTTTGGGTTCAGTTGACATTATCCCTACCTCACTGGTTTAGCCTCATCATTTAATAAAATATGATGTGTACAAATTGATGGGCTAATACAAGGAATGTAATCAAATTTCCATACCAAAGCATGTTTGTACTCTCTAAAAAGTTCAAGTAGTGGAATTTCATGCTCAGTAGGGAGTTAACTATAAATGATGACGGGAAACTTGTTTTCTTTCTCTATATATGAGTATTTTAAATCATGATGTTGTTGTTTCATTTCCAATTCAGGTGGATTTTGGATTGATGGAAGTGTGTGTGAAAGTGATAGGTCACAAATATCATCTAACTTCTCAATGGTATCATCCTCAGATGAGGAATGATCTTTTACAAGCTTAGCAATATCATCAACGATCATTTTATCCTCAGTGTTCAAAAAATCATCAATCAATAAACATGCATGACACTTTTCTAGACCACTAAAACAATCAATGCATGAATCAATACCTATAAATTCAATCAATGAAGAAAACTTGGAAAGGGTATTGGTGGAATGATAAGAAGTGTTTTCAGTGGAATGGAATATATATATATTTAATTTACTGGGAGAGAGGAATGTTCTTCTTAGGGGTGATTCATGGCATCAAGGATGTTGAAATGGACTATGTCACCATCATATTCCATAGATAATGTACCACTATGGATAGTAATTATGGTTATGGAGGTTTTTAGGAAAGGTCTCCCCAATATAATTGGGGCATGTCCATTCATCCTATCATCTTCCATTTTAATAACATAAAAGTTAATGGGAAGAATTAAATATTTAATCCTCACAAGAACATCCTCAAACCTACCAGAGGGGTGTGAGGTAGTTTGGATAGCCAGTTGAACAACAATTCCAGTGGGATTCAGTTCACCAACCTGCAATGAAGAGTAAATAGAGTGAGGCATCACATTAATAGAGGCACCTAAATAAATCATAGCATATGAAAAGTAATTCTCCCCTATGGTGCAGAGAATTGAGAATGTTCCAGGATCATTACACTTGGTGGGAAGTGATGGCTCTATCAATGCTGAAACATCCCCCCCCCCCCCCAATATCACCTTCTCATCCCCATGAAGTCGCATTTGATGTCTATACATATCCTTTATAAACTTGATGTATCGTCGAATTTACTTCACAACATCAATCATTTGGATGTTAACCTGCGCTTTCTTGAAAATTTCCAATATTTCCTTATCATGTTTAGTTTCCTTTTGTTTTATTGGTTTGGTGGATCATTGAGGAAATGGAAGAGGAATGGTTGGGATAGGTGACTCATCAATATACACACTCTTTCTATTGTAAGGCATTTTCTCAGTACAAGGTTCTTCAAGATTTGGAACATTTTCAATGGTTGGGATTGAGGTTTCCTTAATAGTGGATGACTCTAATAGAGGATTAATCTTACTTTCTGGTTTTTTCACTCATATGGGTGATGGAACTAACATTTCCTTTATCCATAGGGCTATCTACTAGTTGAGAGTGAAGTTTACCTGATCCGTGACTTTGAATTTCACCCACTGAGTTAGATAGTTGGCCTAATTTGGTTTTCAGGTCTTGTATATCTGGATGAGTGGTTTTTTAGAATTGGATATTTTTGGAAGCCATATGTTTCATCATATCATCTAGGCTAGGCTCGGGTTTTGGATGAGTTTGTTGGAAAGGCCTTTGGGGTGGTTGAGGATTTCTGGGTGGTGGTGGTGGATGACTACTCAGCCCCGGTTGGTTACATTGTTGTTGAGGTTGGTTTGAATACCCCCTTGCCTATAGGTTTGGTTCTCCTTCCACCCAAGGATGGATGGATAGTAAGGTTCTTTCCTAAAGGGTTGGTTACATGGGCAGCCAAGAAATATTTCCTCCCAACTCTCAGATATTTCCCTCAATTGAGGACATTGGTCAGAGTACTGGGTGTCAGAAGAACCAATAACACAATGGATGGGAGGAGGATATTGGGATTTCCAATGGGAAATATCAAGTTGTTGAAGATGGGTACTTACCTCTTCAAACTTTGTGTCCACCATCTTCTCGAATTGAATACATTGCACCTCATTGACACCTCGAATCAGTACAGTGGACCTCGAACCAAATTGTTGTGTGTTTTGATCCATGTTCTCAATTAGGGTTCTTGCAGCAATTGGGTTCATATCAACTAGCACACCACCTATAGAAAAATCAATCATATTTCTATCAATAGGGTTTAAACCTTCATAAAAATATTGAATTTAAAGATGATCACTTATTTGGTGTTGTGGGAAACTTGAACATAACCCTTTATAGCGTTCCCAATTTTCATGTAATGTTCCCCCTTGAGATTGTCTTATCCAAAAAATTTCATTCCTTATTGTTTCTGTTTGATAGGCTGGGAAATATGTTTCATGAAAAAGGCATTTCATGTCTGCCCAGTCTCTCATTGGGGAATTAACATAATATAACCAATATTTTCGCTATGTCTTCTAATGAAAATTATAATGCCCTTAACTTTACTTGTTCCTCATCCACATTAGTAGGTTTTAATGTTGAACAAATAGTATGAAATTCTTTTAAGTGCCTGTGTGGATCCTCTTCAAGAAGTCAATGGAATCTTGGTAATATATGAATTAAACCATATTATAGTTCAAAATTGGGTGCCTCACCTTGTAATTGAATTTATGTGGGCTGAATATAAACATAAGGTAAGGTATGTTATTTTAGTGTTATATTGTTTTCATCTATGTTATACAAGTTTATTTCCATTTTGATTTCAGTTCAAGAATAAGATGTAGGGTGAATAAGAGTTTCAATATATGGTGTGTCCTCCTTCAAAGTGTTGTCCTGTGTGTCTTGGTGTTGTTGATGTAGGGTCGTCTCTGGTTCAAGCTCAAAAGGTACTAAATCACCTAGAGTAGAATGTGCCATTCACCAAACCTATAAAAAAATAGATCATAACAACATGGGATTGAAAAGGTATAAAAGAAAACAAATAAATATTCACAAAAGTTACAAAAATCTTATCAAAAACTCGCACTAAAAACCAAAGCGCTCCCCAGAAACGGCGGCAAAATCTGTCCGTACTATCCTGATGTGGAAAATTGATTATGATTTTCAGGTTGATTTATGGTCTACGGAAGACCCTGGGTCATCTCTTGAGGAGCGTTGATAGGTTTTGAATATGTATTTTTAATATGAATTTCTAAAAGAGAGGGGTGGTTTTGTGAACAGAATTAAGTAAATTACATAATTAACATTTTCAATAGTCGATAAATAAAGGTGGTGTATTAATAATTATGAGAGATGAATATCATTTCGAGTTCACTACACTTCTTGGAGAGTACATCATTCTAAAAAAAAATATGGTTTAACGGAATCCTTTGGTTGAGGGTTGTCAAGATATCAACTTCCCTTTTACCTCATAAACGTTGCTCAAAGAACCACCCCTTGACAAAACAATCGTGTTGTCAAGGATTTGTTATAAAGAATAATGAATAAAGGATACCAAATCATACAGAAATATTATGTATGTGTGAGATAAATAGGACTCTTGTCTTGTCCAATCAGAAAAACCCATGATTCCCACTTAAAATCTCAAACCAATCGGTGTTGAAATAAAATGTGTTTCACTTAATTTTAAGAATAGAAATAAAATAAGAGAAGAATCATGTCATGATAAGAAATAAGTGAAATACTTATCACACAAATTACACAATACAGTAGAAGAACATGTGTTGGAAATCCCTCCCAAGTGAGTGCCGCTCCCTCGAAATGACCTCCAACATTTAGCTCGACACCGGGAGGAGGAAGCTCGGGTGCAACTTCGCCTTCATCCTTGATTCCCATATGAGGATAGGGGCCTCCAGAACTCCTTGGATGATGAAAGTACTTCTTTGGGTCTCCAAAATAACAGAGAATTCCCTCTTGTCCAAACTTGCAAATGAGGAGACAAGGTTCCATTTTATAGGAAAATGGGAAGGTGGTTTTGAGGACACAGAATTATCAAAACCACTTGTCACATGTGTTAGTACCTCCATACAAACTTATTTAGATTTGGATAAAATAAAAAAGTTTTATCCCCACATCGTGGTTTTCTCCACTAAATGTTTGGAATAATTTGGACAGCTATAGCACGAGATACAGACAGATCACATAACACCACTTTTGACTTCGTACAGATTCAGTGTGGTAGGAATATTTGGTTGGTTGGGACACCATATTGCCAAATTTGTCTTGGGTTACTTCATATGAAATGTATCCCAATGAATATTAGAACATCCCACAAAATTTTAGCTCAATTGGATGCACTTTCTGGAATTAGTGTGCGGGTTAATCCACTGGTGTGCTTGGATTCTACGCAGTTTGGCCCATTTTTCTCAGATATTATCATGGGCCCTCCAAATCACATCCTCCTGCAATGGAATCATCAAAACATGTAACATTTAGCTTTTTAAAAGTGATGATAAAAAAATAAATGATTCAAAAATGGAATAAAATGTGTTATTATTTTTATAATTTTCAATATAAAACAAGTTTAGCACAGTGGGTAATGGAGAAAATTACACCGTGAATCGTGGTATGATCATGGACAAGTAACACTTTGAACTCAGGAATGATTTCAAAGGTTACCTATTCCATGAAAAATTGAACAATTGGATCATCCATGAATATATTTGACATCTCTTCCATTTCAAATCAATATTTTGATCACATAATCCACATTTTCTATAGCATATGACCATTAAATACAAATTTGAAAAAAATTGAATTATTTTGTGAAACCAATTGTTGAATATGATATCATATGTTAATTTCAATTTTTCATATTACTCTATTTTCATGTATCTATATTCAACAAATGAAATCGTTATCTTTCATCAAAAACACCCTCAATATTGAATATCCTCCTTAGTTATTCACAACTTATAGAATATATTGGAAACTATTAATTGATGGGGAGAGGGGTACCACTGAAGCCCTCAAGAAAAGGATTATGGATGATCCTAAAAGATCAACCCTTTTATACTTTATAGAAAATCACTATAATGATTTTGTGATTATTCTAACTACCCAACCAACATCAAGGGTTTCTTCATATAATTTATCATTATTTACCAACATATTGTGTTTTTTTCTAAATTTTGTGTCTTGTAGGCTTGGACATTTTCAAAAACAAATTTACACCCATTAATAGAAATTACCTTCCTTAATTCTCTACTAGTATGAAATTTTTAATGACTCATTCTTTGATCATGGATCTTTCCACATGTCACATTATATTACTTATTCCACTATTTGAGGGATATTTATCCTGAAATCAATTCTCACCTTATGATATGACATTTTAGTTTTTAAATAAATTCATCATTAATTTTTATTTTCTCAGTTAACTAATTATCTACATTTTTTTCTGGTGGTGGTTCCTTCACTAAACAAACATTATTTTTACCCACAATTAGAGTAACCTCTCCAATTTTCTTCTAGGTTTGTTCACATTCTTTGAAAGAGACCTTTTGTGAGTGTAATAATTGAGATGATTGTTGATGCTCCTTTTTGTCACATTGTCTAAAATAATGGAAAGGGAAATGACTTAGCACAAATTGATTCATCCTTTGAAGAAAACATCTAAAATCTACAAAGGCATGAACAAGGCTTCAAATGAACATGCACCGCACCAGTTCCCTTACTGTCGCACAAGTATACTTGAGTGCCGCCTAATGGTCGCGCAAGTGACTTGCACGCCCTAAGTGATAACCACCTAGGGTCTTCTCCAGCCTATAAATACCCCCGGTGGGCCCCCCATTTGAGAAGGAATTTTTCCAGAATTTAGATATAGAGCTCTGAATTCCCAAGTCTCTTCTTCAGGTCTTCTGAACACTTCTAAGGTAATTCTTTACCTAGAATAGAAGATCTAAAAAAGAGGAGCATGGTATAAGTGTTAGAATTCACTAACACTTGCATGACCTAAGTGTTTTACCCTTAAGGGAAATGGACACACTTGCGCGCTGCCCTAATTCTTCACCATAACTTGTGAGACATCTTCTGGAAAGCCTCTTGGGATAGTTCTAAAGGCGTTGATCAAGGATCGCCCAAATATTACTCTAAGGGCTCAAAATCACATAAGTACCCATGCGCTGCGCAGGTATACCTACGCGCCTAGGACTTGCGTGCCCACACAGTACCTATGCGTCTGCCAGGACTTGTGCGCCCCTAACTTTTTGGGTGCCTTTCCTGCCCATTTAACCACTCTTATGCCATTCCACCTCTCCTATTCAAGATTCAGTCTTCAAGACACTATTCAAAGTAATTTATGGCTTGTTTTCTTGATTGACTTCCTTATCTGAAAGGAATTCCATGGAACATCTCTCAAAACCTAGTGATTTACATATATTTATGTCACTAAAGATTGAGATTTCATTCATTCAACCTCATCCTTTAAGATGAGATAACCCTTTAACCTGGGCCTCCTTTTCAAGAGTAAGCCACAGGTCCCCTAATCTGGGCATCCTCTTTAGGAGTAATCCCCAACCATAATTCTCTTATCTTGGGCCTCCATTTCAGGAGTAATCCCCAGTCATAATTCCCATTAGTTTTGGGCATCCTCTGTAGGAGTAATCCCCAAGTCCTTCCAAATATGGGAATTCTTTTCATGATTAAGCCCCAAGTCCCCTAATCTGGGCATTCTTTTTAGGAGTAATCCCCAACCATAATTCTTTTAACCTGGGCTTCATTTTCAAGACTGAGCCCCAGTCTCAAATATGGTCATCCTCCTCAGGAGTAAGCCCCAAATCCCTTTAATTTTCAAATCCCTTTAACATGGGCCTCCTTTTTAGGAGTAAGCCCCAGTATTAATTTCTCTTAACCAGACCTAATTTTCTTTTGATATGGGCTTCCTTCTCAGGAGTAAAACCCAATCATAAGTACCCTCCTAACATGGGCATCTTCCTTAGGGGTAAGCCCCAAGATTAGAGTATCTAAATCTCCATGAAACACATATACCTTTATGGACCGTGTTCCTAGATTTCTTCTCAGAAGTAAATCTTAATACTCATCCATTTGGGTAGTCATACACACATAATCCCCACATCATTGCATCTTTCATGGCACAATTGTCTGGTTTCATCAATACCTCTTATTTCTCACACCGAGCATGACTCACGTGAGCTTAGAGTGTAAAAGTAATCATGGCATCTTTTATTTGATCCATCAATCATTCATAAACATCAAACTCCCTTACTTGAACTACGTGGGTTCTGATTCCTTTTCCAAAACAAAGGATACGTAGGCAACCCATCTGCGGGTACGATCCCAACTTTGAAATAATCCATGTCCTTCTGAATGACAATAAACTTCAAGTGCCCCACTGAGTGTCTTTAAAACCCGTATGGTCATCATGATGACCAAGATAATTTTATGTATCAAAGGATACCATTGACTAAGAATCTCTAACAAATACAGATGATTCTCTATCAATGAAGAACCTCCAATACATATAAAAGATTCTCTATATTTCCTACATATCAATCATTGATTGTCATATCTAAAGGAAATCTCATTTTTTACTTGGTAATGTAATAAGGATTCACAAACATAACTTAAACCTATAAAGAGAGTCCCGGAGTAGAAAATAATTCCCCTCAAAAAAGTTTGATGAGTCCAACCTCCCATCCTCTCGACCAATGCAAGTTCCTAAGCCTCATCATTCCACAACTAATGAGTGCCTACCTTTGGAAAGTAGGTTCAAATGGATATGGAATCATTGGATGTTTCCGGTTTTATGAACAAATCCGTTAGAAACCGCTTGGAATGCTTGAATCTTAAATCAATGAGATCATCCCCAATTCGATAAGGAAAAAAAATGGTGAACCTGACGTGAATCCTTAACCATGTTAAAATGATGATTTTCTTATTTGTTAGGCCCCTATTTAAACTCAATGATAGGGCCAACAAAGTAATCACTGACATATGTGCTCATCCAGAAGATGTAGTGGATGAATTTATCTTGATTACATCTGTTATATCAAATAGGCACTCTTTTCCATGATTTTATGCATTCTAAGAAATGGTTTCTCTCAAGTTCACACTTGTGAATATCGTTGCTGCGAATGCCACTGCTGCTACTCCTACTGGATTGTCGTCCGCTCTGAGGATGAAATCACCTACTCATCATCTTCAACGCTGGTTATCAAATGCGCTAGTTAAGGAGTACCATCAAAATGGTACCATTCCAACTTTGGGGGCCGCCTGACAAGCCCTCCAAGTGAACAATTCACCCTGGTCGTCCGGACAGCGACGACAAGTCATCAAGAAGCAGGCGGTGCTAACCACCGTCTCCAACTTTTTTGGGTCATTATCCCCGGAACGCAATCACCATTCACTCCCTTATTCTAGGGAGGTGAATGAGCAGGTCCCTCAAGGACTTAATTCAATCAGACATGAGTTATTCCCAAGGGATCCTATCAGCAATCGCCGCCAGACTCATGAGGCAGTGCGCCCTCAACATGATGAGGGTACCGACTCCAGGCATTCGGCTCAGGTTCATCGAACCCGAGCAGGCAAGACGAATTGCCAGAGGTGAAATCCGGTCAACAGTGAGTAGGTTCTCATCTCTTCCATCTCCAGAGAAGTCCACCAACCTAACTTGGTTGCAAAAAATGAGCGGGCACATACACCCATCCGCTTTAATTCCACTGTCCAGTAGACTCGTCTAGAAGAATCACACCAATCCCGCCAAGCAATTCCGGTGGAGTACTATAGGCAGGATTTTACACCTGTTTATACATCATCAGCTAGTCAGCAGGCTCGTCTGACTACATATGGTGGATCTCGTCAACCACGTTCGGTGAAGTACAATCAGTAGGAACATACACCTGCTAGTATTGATCAAGCCTACCAACAGTCTCGCTTGGTAGCACACAGAGAAGTTAGTCGGAAAGTTCCGGTGACAAATAGGAGGCGAACTCAACTCTCTTCCCCTACACTTGAGTACTATCAAGATTCACTGACAGGAAAAGGAGGACAAGAGCAGTCACATACACCTACACCAAGCACGGAATGGACGTATATCCTCGTTCGGGTAGCTGAAGTCACCAAGCACATTCTGTCAATGGTGAAAGAGCAGAAGAAAATCTCTGGTCATATTCTGGATGCTTGCCAGGATATTATAACAGCTTCAGCAACATCTCAGGGAAAGACACATAAATCTATCCCTACCATTGGAGTGACACATCAACCGTTAACTCCGGAACAGACACACGCATTTGGTCCAGTCCAAGAGGGTTGTGGGGCATACTCCCCCATATCATACGGACAACCAAGTCAGGCACATACACCTGATTTGAGTAGAGATCGTCTGCCTAACCTGGCCATCTCTCCTGATCAGGCACATACACCTGCTCAGAGTAACCACTTTTGTCAACAAGTGGTTTCCAAGGCGAGTAAGAAGGCGTCTAAGAAGAAGACCCACCCAGCACAGCCAAGAGATCAAGAGCCAATCTGTAACAAGGCATTTCTCGATGTTGGAGTTCTTGAATCCCTTAGACAGTTATCTGTTGGAATTAAATATTATACTCCCTCATTTCCCAATAGTGGGGACATTAATTTCAAAGTTCTTCAATAGACACTTCCTCGTGAAGGCTTGCTTCATGAAAATTCGGTTGATCTCAAAGTTTCATCTTCAGATGAGAGCCACAGGAACCCTCTGTGTGGTCATAAGACCAAGGAGCAAGAGATCTCATCTTTTGTTGTAACCCACCATGGTGGTCCTCCCCATGATGATGAATTTCACTACAAAAGTCCTCTCCGTAGTAGTGATGCACATTTCCTGGAAAATGCTCTAGTGGACAATGTAGTACCGAGAAATCCCTCTTATCTTGAGGCACTTGAAAATGAGAAACCAGTCATGTCTGATGCTTCGTCACTAGCAGGTGAAATACTTTCTCAATCAGAAGATAGCCCAGGGTGTAGGTCATTCTCGGAATTACCCCTAAGTCATGCATCTTCTAGTTTAATCAGTGATTTCTCTACCAATCTTGTTGAATCAGATGACGCAACCAGGACGAACCCGTTTTGGTCAAATCAGGTAGAATAATATTCATTGAATGATAAAGAGGAAATGCTGAACATGAGAAAACAATTGGTGAAAGGTGAAGTTCCAGTCATGTTTTGGCCTCTGGATGACTCTCAGTATAACATTCCAGAGATGTTAACGGAAGATCGAATTCATGATATTCGTCTCAACATATTGAAAATTGTTTCTCAGTTTAAAAAGAAATTGTTATCTTATGATGAATATGAAAATCATGTTAAGATAATAGAAGTGTTACAACGTTAGATTGATTTGGAATCTCTATCAGCCTCTTGATATCTGAAGGCTGAAAAGCAGCAGAGAGCCCGTCAGCGTTCATGCCTTGGTGCACTAAGAAGATTGCGCTAGTTAATTGCCAATGCCCCATCTGGTATTCATGTCAGAGGATGGGGTGTTCATGGCGCACTACATTTCACTGTTCTCTCCAGTCAGCAAAGCCCACCGAAAATGGTCTCATGCAATGTTATTGCCCATGGTCGGCCAAAGTCAATGGGTTTTTTGTAATCAAAGGCTCACCCAATAACAGGCTTCCACTAGTTCCTCTCAAAATCAAGAATACAAAGAACATGTTGTTGAATTACTCCTGCATAAAGAAAATGAGAATATTAAATAGGCCTCTCGTATGGAGAAATCACATCATCAAGTGACAGAAGTGTCAAAAATCATCCAACAGTCTTTTGAGCAGGGTGATAAAAGTGGATGTCGATTGATGCATCCAGCTAATTTCCGGACCAAGGTCCACAAGATCCAGACAGCATTTATGAAATTCTCAGATATAGCATGTCAAGAGCCACCCCAGCTTTCCAGACTGGGGACTCTTTTAAACCAACCCTCAGAATCAAAAAATAGGATTCGAGGAGTTGAGAAAAGACAACAAGAATAGCCCCAGTCCACCGGACTGTGGACTTTTTCAAATCATCAATCCCCTCCTCAGAGAAAGTCAGTCTTTTCTTGGTTGGGGAAGAAGCCTCAAGAGGAACGAAGAGCCAAATTATCATGAGATTCTCTCCAAGTTACGGTTCTTGAAGAAGTTCCTGAGGGATCAAACCAACAAAATTCAATGTCTCGTCAGGGGCATGGAAGAAGACAATATCACAGAAATGCTGATGAAAGGGATGCAATGCATTATGCATCAATTAATGTCATCAATTATGTTGTTGCTGATCCACCAGATAAGGCTCACTTAGAGGGATCAGATGAAGAGTTTCCTGTTCAAGAATTTGTATGCACAGACACAAATGAAGAAGGTGTGCGTACATGAAATCAAAGGTTTACCCAAAATATGTGTGTTCCTTCAAATAACCCACTTCCCCCTCTCTGAAAGGGATCAAACAAGGGGAAGGGAAAGAATCATGGTACATATCCGTCCTATGGAGAAGGCCAATCGCTCTCACTAGAGCAAATATTTGCGAAACAGGAGGAAGAAATGAAAGAATTGAGGAGGTTGAACGCAGAACTACATCAAGGTAGTCTTCCTCCTAAGCATGCTAGAGTCAGTCAGCCAAGGGTGTTTTTTGCAGCTACTGAGATGGATCAAGAATATCCTCCTTTATTAGTATACCCTCACAGGTCTAATCCTACAGGTCAAGTGAAACAACAATTGGAAGTGCTTCTATCAGTTGCAGTACCAGCTGCCATACCTGTCCAAGCTCTAGTCATTGCACTTTCCCAATTCCAAGTTCAACCAGATGTTTCTCAAAAGTTAATAACTACCATTGAGTCATTAACATCCCTGTTAGAGACTATGGAAGGGAAGCGTGTGCAGGTTCAACCAGAAAATAAAGCTTACCCTGAATGGGTAGATTCAATCTCTCCTCCATCAAATTTTGGGAACCATGTATTTCCTATTTTCAATGGATCAAGCGATCCTGAACAGCATTTGACGCATTACGTGTCTTGTTGCGATCCTATAATGGGAACTTCGGAGCAGCAAGAAGAAGTGAAACTCATATGCTTCGTGTGAAACTTGCAAGGACCATCCTTTGTCTGGTACACAAGCTTGAAATCCTAGTCAATTACCGGATGGGAAGATCTCTGTCAACAATTTATTCTTCAATTCAGCTCATCTTTTCCAAAGAAAATAGTTTTTTATCTTACAAACTGTAAGAAAAGGGAGAATGAAAGGGTCTATGATTTCATTGCTCGCTGGAAGGGATTAACATATTCCCTAATCTTAGCACTCCCTCAAGAGGAACTGTTGCCAATCTTTGTGGAAAATATGCGTTACAAATTAAGCACACTGTTGATCCCTCTAAAATACACAGGAGGGTTTCGAGACCTTACTTCAATCTCTCAACAGATTGAAGATTATCTTATACAGACTAAGGCTAAATCTCATGTAATTCCATCAGCTCCAAGAAGGAGAATGGGTAAAGTAGAGACATCTACAGTTATGCTTAAGAAAGCACCTGTACCTGCTTCTACTTCAAAACCTTAATCTTCCCGAAGGTCTCCACCTCTTAAGCGTCAAAAAAGGCCTTTTTGTCAAGATGATCAAACAGATCAAAGATGAAAGAAATTTGAGAATCTAAAGAGAAAAACATACTCTTTCCGAAATGAACAAGTTCCAGGTTACTTCATTTCGGCTCTGGAAAATAATTTGGTTCAGTTGCCAAGGCCCAAAACTCCAAACAAATAAGGAGATGAAGACCATCCCAATTATTTCCCCTTTCATCAAATGTTTGGGCATCCCATCCAGGAGTGTTTTGTCTTCAAAGACCTCCTGCAAAATATGGTCGACTTGGGACAAGTCAAATTAAAAGGTTTTTTAGCTCATGTAGCATGTGTTACTACTACAGTTCCAGAGAAGGAAGGCAAGTGCCAAGAAGTTAAGAACAAAAATGCACAAAAATATGATGATTGGATGGTCAAAAAGACGATCAACTGAACTCATTCCATTTTGTGGACGCAATTGAAGAAACCAATTCTGCCTTCTGCCATGAATGCCGCAGCAAAACCGTCTTCATCAGAGAGAAAATCCTCAAAGAAATGGCCTGATTAAAAGAAATAAAAAGAATAAGAAGATGATGAGTATGTTTCAAATCCTAAGTTTTCTTTGACTCTGGAAGACTTCATGCCATCTACTTCAAATTCACGGGAACTGCGCCACCAAACCGCACAGCCTAAACAGGCTAATCAGGCAGAGTCTTCATCAGATGAAGAGTTGGTTTTTGGTTCTATTAATATGATTCAATTAACAGATCCATATGCCAGTTGCAGTTTCAATTTTGATGAGCTCGAATTCCCTATATCAAATAGGGGAATCAGAGGAAGTTACAGAGGCTCAGGATACAAGGGATGGCATGGATCTTTCAGAATCCAATATTCCAATTCTACCCCTGCTAGAACTGTGTATGCATCAGACACTCGTGGCAGAGCCCTTCAGCGAGCTCAACAAGAACAAGAAAGTTCTTCCACCAATATAAAATTCAGTCCTGGCACAGTTATTCTGGAAGACCGGTTGAAGGTTCCATCTTCTTCCTCTCAGAAAGTAAATGGATCTAATTAGTCTAATCTTCCAAAGCCAGGAATATTGCCAACTCCAATCCCGATACAAGATGCATCATCTTCCAAAGCATTAACTTCCAAGAAACCTACTAAACCACATGTTCCTATTGGGAAACGCAGGCCTTTGGATAAAAAGTATGATGTATTGAAACACTTGGCCCAAGTAACGGCCATGTTATCAATTCTGGATGCTTTGAGTCTGTCAAAGGATCCTCGGGAGGAACTCATTGAGGCTTTGTCAAGTCCTCAAGAGTTTGAAACTGAAATTACTGCAGCTGAAGTCTATCACATAGAGAATAATCCTACGGAATTCCATGCAGTTATATCTTTCACAGATGAAGATGAATATGATGTATTGCATGGACATATTATACCTTTGTATTTATCTGGAAAGGTCAATGGTGTAGAAATCCTAAGAGCTTTCATTGATAATGGTTCAGGAGTCAACCTCATGCCCATTTGTACACTTCGTCTATTGGGCCTTACGGAATATGATTTATCTCCTTCTACCATGATGTTAAAGGGATATGAAAAAAATGGACAACCACTGGGAGAAGTTACACTCAGAACTCAGTTTGGAAATCTTGTATCCAATTCAGATTTCATGGTTGTTGATCAAGACTTATCCTTCAACATCTTGCTTGGAAGACCCTGGTTACATCAGCATGCGTCTATTACTTCATCATACCATCAATGTCTCAAATATTGTTTCGATGGTCAAGTTGGGACATTGTATGGTGATAAAGCCTCGTTCAAGACATGTGAATCTCAATATATTGAGGCAGAATTCTATCACATGAAGGTAAGGGAGAAATCCACAACAAAGGAGATTACCAAAGTTAATGCTCCATATGGTTTGGAGAAGATTCCAGTAAATCCATTTACACGTGTGAGTACAGATTATGTGTTGCCTATCAGTCAAATTGACAGGATAGACCCAAATTCAAATACTCTTATGGAAAGATCCATAATTTCAATTACGACAATCGAGCCATACAACATGGGAGAAATTGGTAACGCACCAAGCAGTGATGAAAGCCCAAATGGTGACGTCTTCATTTCATCTGCTGAAATCAAACAAGTCTATACTTCTCCAATCAGGCCAAAAGAAGTTATAGAAACATCAGAGGTGAACAATGATGTTGATTCTCAATCCATCATCTCCTCTTTATTTCTCAAGGAAGACCCTTCATCATCAATCGGGTCAGAAATGGAAGTTTCTTCTTCAAGATATTTAAATTTTAACATCTCTTCTAATCATGGAAATTATGCTTTATCATCTACTATGAAAGTAGAAATAGAAAAAATTACACATGTTGAAGAAGAAGAGGAAGATCTCATATATTCTCCTCCAGCATTTGAAGAGGGTATCTCTACCACCGTGGATGAACTCAGAAAAAATAAATCTGGGTACAAAAGAAGATCCACACCCCACTTTAATCAGTGCGGCCATGACTCTTGAATAACAAGAGATGTATATTTTTTTAAAGAAAAATTGAGAAATATTTTCTTGCAATTATACAGAGATGCTCGGGCTTGATCCTGATGTTGCTACTCATCTTTTGGGTTTACCAAAAGAAAATAGAAGATTTAAGCAAGCCGCGGGAAGAACACACCCAACTTATGCTTCCAAAATTGAAGCTGAAGTGAATAATCTTATCAAAGCTAACTTCATCAGAGATGTTCAACATACCAAGTGGTTGGCTAATATTGTCCCTGTAAAGAAGAATAACAGACAAATTAGAGTTTTCATCGATTTCATAGATCTTAATCGGCATTGTCCTAAGGATGATTTCCCAGTTCTGATTACAGAACTTTTAATTGATGCAACAGTTGGCTATGAAGCACTTTCCTTCATGGATGGATATTCTGGATATAATAAAATCTGAATGGCTCCAGAAGATGATTAATCTACAGCTTTCAGATCCCCTCAGGGTGTGTTTTGCTACCGGGTAATGCCCTTTGGCTTAAAGAATGAAGGTGCAACATATCAGCGTGCCATGAATCGTATCTTCAAACCCTTTTAGGGAAGTTTGTTGAATGATATGTGGATGATTTGGTGGTCAAATCCAAACAAATTTATAATCAATTGGCTGATTTGGAAGTCATATTCCGCAATCTTCGACCACATAATTTGAAGATGAACCCCTTAAAATGTGCTTTTGGGGTAACCTCAGGAAAATTTCTCGGCTTTTTTGTACGCCATCGTGGTATTGAAGTCTATCCTGAGAAGACAAAGTCAACCCTTGGTATGTCACCTCCTCAAAATTTGAAATAATTAAGAGGACTTTAGGGACACTTAGCCTATATTCGGCGTTTCATCACCAATTTGGCAGGCAAAAGATTACCCTTCACCAAATTGATGAAGAATGGAGTCACATACCAGTGGACTAAAGAATTTCAAGAATCATTCGATATTCTCAAGAAATACCTCTTGGGTCCACCAGTACTCATGCCACCTGTTGAAGGAAGACCACTTATCCTCTACGTAATAGCTTTAGAGCGATCATTGGGTGCCTTTATTGCTCAGAAGAATGATGATGGGAATGAAAACAGCCTCTACTACCTTAGTCGGACTATGCTTGAAGTAGAAAACCAGTATTCAAGTATTGATAAGTGCTGCCTGGCATTAATCATTGTAGTTCAGAAGTTAAGACACTACCTGCAACATCACGAGGTCCAATTGGTATCTTGTAATAACCCGCTCAAATTCATCCTTAGTCGTCCAATGCTTACAGGACGTCTCGCAAGGTGGGCAGTTATTTTGCAGCAATTCGACATTTAGTATTGTCTCAGAAGGCAATAAAGGGCCATGCTCTGGCTGATTTCCTGGCTGAACACCCTTCAGTGGAAGACACATCTTTAGATATTGAACTCACTGATGAATAAGTCTTCTATATTCAAGAAAGTCCTCAGGCATGGGAAATGTATTTTTATGGTGCTTCCAGAAGTCCAAGAGGGAGGAAAATGGAAAATCCTAAATTCAACAAAGTTGGCTTAGGAATTGTGCACATTTCTGAATAAAAGGTAGTGTTACCTTATTCCTTCTTATTGTGGGAAGGTGGTACCAATAATGAAGAAGAATACCAAGCTCTCATCGCAGGATTGTAATTGGCGCTTCAAGAACCAGTGAATCACTTAAAGTTGAAAGGTGATTTCTACCTGGTAATCAAACAAGTCAATGGGGATTATGCCATCAGAAAAGAAGAACTAATCCCTTTGTATGATTACATCAGAGAGTTAATGGCGGAATTCCCTTCAGAACCGAAATTTTCTTATGTCCTGTGATCAAAAAATGTTCAAGATGATGCACTGTCTAATATACCCACAGCTCTGGCAGATCCAAATCGGGACGAGAAAACCATCAGTATTGCCCATCGTCGTGCAATTTCACATTATGTTCAAATTAGAATAGAGGAAATTAATGAAATTAGTCCCATTCTGGAACCGTATGGTCATACTACAGGATGGAGGTCACCTATCAGGGAATACCTTCAAAACGGAACACTTCCACCTGATAGAGCCGAGAAAGAACAAATCCGGTGACGTGTGGTCAATTTTACTCTTTATGATAGACCAAATCACCTAGAGAAAATTCTATGCAAATGTGGTTTTGATGGAGTTCTCTTCATATGCATTGATGGTGAAGAGACAATGGCTGTAATGAAAGAAGTTCATGCAGGAGTCTGTGGTGCCCACCAGTCTGGACATAAGACTGTCTGATCAGATTCGAAGGCTTGGATACTTTTGGCCTTCAATGAGACAAGATTGTGTTGATTTCACAAAGAAGTGTCATTCTTGCCAAGTACATTCCAACTTCATTCATCAACCTCCAGAGTTTATTCATACAACTAAATACTTGTCGCCATTTTCCACATGGGGAATGGATGTGGTGGGACCTTACCCTTCAGCTACGGCCAAGCAGTTTAAGTATATTCTTACTGCAACTGATTTCTTTTCCAAATGGGCAGAGGCAATACCTCTTAAGGAATTCAGTTCTAAATGCATTATTAGCTTCATCAAGTCTAACATCATTACCATATTTGTTGTCCCTCATACCATATTGATGGAAAATGGCACCAACTTCTATTCATTCGAAGTGAAGAAGTTGTATCAAGAATAAAACATCAAATCCAACCATTCATCTCGGTATCATGCAGCGGCCAATGGCTAGATAGAAGCCTTCAATAAGACTCTTTCAAATATACTGCAAAGGATGGTGGATAAAGATAAGAAATCATGTCCTGATAAACTCTTTCATGCTTTATGGGCTTATCAGACTACCACCCACACTGCAACGTAGTCAACTCCATATTCATTGGTATATGGAACGGAAGCAGTCTTGCCAATTGAAATTCAATTACCTTCACTCAGAGTTGCTATTTTTTATCAATCATCTACAGATGAACAATATCAAAAGCAATTGAATGAATTGGAATGGTTAGATGAGAAAATATTGTGCACTTTTCACCACTTGGAAGTCTATCAGAATCTAATAGCGAGAGATTTCAACAAAAAAGTTCGTCTTCGTTCATTCGTTCAGGGAGAATTGGTATTAGTTCTCAGAACTCCAATGATACCAGGAAAGAAACCTCCCATGCTTGATCCAAATGGGATGGACCTTACTCAATACATAATCTCTACTCCAATGGAGCATATTCATTAATCTCAATTAATGGATAACTAATCACTACTCCAACCAATGCCAGATTTCTGAAGAAGTATTTTTTATAAACACAAAATACACTGCCACGGTCCATGCATATGACCCTAAACTATTTGAAAGTCCCTTACTTCTAGCATGATGTTAAACTGCACTATCTGTGTTCCCTACATATAAACATAAACAATTTGTATCACCACTAATGGTCCATGCATATGGCCTTAAACTACTTGAACGTCTCTTACGCCCAGCATGATGCTAAACTGCACCATCCAGGGTCAATGCATATGACCTTAAACTATTAGCACTTTCATCCAACATGACGTTAAATTGTGCCCCCCTTTATCGTCCTTGCTATATGATGTTAAACTATATAGAAGTCCCTTACATCCAGTAAGACGTTAAACTGCATAACCAACGGTCCATGTATATGACCTTAAACTATTGGCACTTATGTCCAACATGATTTTAAACTGTGAAAAAGTCCCTAATACGTCCAACATGACGTTAAAGGTGTACTCTTTTGTCCTTACTGCATGACATTAAACTACACAGTCCTCTTTTTGTCCAACATGACATTAAAATGTATTGTCCCCATAGTCCTAACTATATGACGCTAAACTGTACAGAAAGTCCTTTTATACGTCCTACAAGACAATAAACTATACTCTCTCCCTACTACATGACATTAAACTGTGCAGAACCAATAGTCCTAACTTCAAGACATTAAAACTGCATAGTCCCTTCATATGTCCTATATGACATTAAACTGTGCATCGTTAGGGTTGTTTCTACCTCTTGTTTCTCACACCAAGTATGACTCACGTGATCTTAGAGAAAACATCAACCATAACACTCTCTCTGGGATACTAACCATGTGTAAGTCCCAACACTATTTTTTAGGTCGTTGTCCCCAAGGACAACTTGATCACTAATTCATTCTTTAATTGAACTACGTGGACTTTGATCATTTCCTTCCAGGCTGGGTACGTAGGCAACCTCCCAAGGATCAAGCCCAAAACCAATATCTTCACATCGGTTCACATCCATCTTATATGAGGTTGATTCATGAAACCGCCTGTAGAATCAACATGTTTACATTGGTTCACTTTCATCCTTGCTATACGACATTAAACTATACAACACTTTTATCCAGTATGAAAATAAATTAAAATATTCTTTGATACCCTCACCTGAGAAGGAATCATTATTTACATTGATTTTCAATCATGTTTCATTTCAAAGACTACGTGCATACATGGAAATACCTAAACCTTTTATCTTGGGTTAAACCATCATTGCACTAAAATCCCCTTTCACCCTTCACATGTATGAACCAAATTTGTACAGAGGGTAGTTCTAGAACTATGTGGGCTTGATTCCCATCCTTATGGGATACGTAGGAAAGTTCGAGTGTCCCTCGAATCCAGCCCCAAGACTTTTGGGCCTAACCCCAAATTCCTCTTTCAGTCCCCTGGCTGAAAAGTCCCTATGAAAACACACACTATGTATTTCTTATTATGGTCCAACCTCTATGACCCTAAACTAAGATCTCCAATCATTTTGTCTCACACGATGTTAAAATGTTGTCCAAGAACTACGTATGGCTTGATTCCCATCCTTATGGGATACGTAGTGAAGTCCAACATTTCCATTCAGGACCCAGCCACAACATGATTATGGTTAGCATTGATATGTGTATCTCTGCATAAATTTTACAATACTCATCTTTATGTTTCATTATCCTAACCTTAAATATTTTCAGATCTTCATAACCCTTTTCTTAACTTCTAATCACAAAAGGCCTGAAATTCTGAGAGTTCTTTTGCCTGACCAGGAAGCACGTGCCCTTAGGCGGCCTTGCATAGACAGTCTACATAACGGACCTGCCAGCCAAAAGATGTTATTATTTGACTATGCAGTCAATTCCCTTAGGTGTCCCCACATAATTCAACACCCTAACGGGTTTTTTAAATAGTGGTAACTTCATTCTTGGGAGGAAAACCTCTTTTGTCTTTATTTTTCTTGATAATATGTTGGGATCCGCAAAAAATAGCCATCATTAACATATTTTTCCCATATCCTTTTTCATGATCTGAAAATATTCAAGTCTATGGTTTATATTCACCTTCCCTACATTTGGGTCAGACCTTTGTAGGAGTGATATCCATCAAGTTCTTCGATAATCTTGTTTGGAAATATCTTATCCATATTCAAGTAACTCTTTCCATACAGAAAACTCTATAATTTTGAAAATCTGAATCTCCATAAACTTTCACTGTCTTTTTGGCACTAGGAAAGTAAATTTTTGAGAGTTCTTTTTCCTGACTATACAACACATTCCCTTAGGTGGCCTTGCATAAGTAGTCTACATAATGGACATGTCAGCCAAAAGATGATATTTATTTGACTATGCAGCCAATGCCCTTAGGTGGACCTGCATAATTCAACCCCATAACGGGTTTTTTAAATAATGGTAACTTAATTCTTGGGAACTACTTCTTCTAATTCCTTTTAGCTCTTTTTTATATCATTCCTCAGATTCAAGTATTCTTAAGTCATTGTTTACATATTTTCCCTCATACATGAATATGGTAATATGTTTTCAAATAAATTATCATGGAATTGATTCAATTTTAATCCATTTAGGTCAAAGATATTTCGACCTTAAACATTAGCCTCTTTATTTCTAACGTGCATGACTTTAAACTGGCCACAAAAGACAGAGGAACTCTGAATAAAAGTCAAGTTCCAGCTCACTAAACATACATTTTGTATGATTTAGGTAATATTGGGAAATTAAAAGATTCAATGTTTTTAGGGTTATTTATAATAATCCTACTGTAAATCAAACTATGCTTACTAGGCCCATTGGCATATGTAAAATTTAAAGCAAGTAGTAGGAAAATACGTGCACAAGTTATTGAAGATGAAATCATTCTTTCCATTTGATGCACAATAATTAGAGGGACATCCACATATTGAAGCCTCTTCTCTTTTTCAGGAAATTACAAAAGACTGTTAACATAAGTCTTCACTTGATGTACAACATCCCGAGCTTCATCAGCAGTTACTTGAAGCTCGTGCACTTGAACAGCTTCACTCTTCTTGTATTGATGGAGTGCCTTCTTGGCATCTGCAATGGATTTCATACCATTCTTTTTAGCTCCCTCCAATGAATTATTTAGCTGGTCAAGTTCCCCAGTAACAGCATCTAACTATTGCTGGAGATGCATCTTCTGAACAACTTTATCTTTGATCTTATGCTTCAGGTCCTTCATCTTGGCAGCATAGTCAGCCTCATCTCGGGATACCGTAGCCACAAATTCACCGATGTTGACTGACAGTTTCACCCTGGTCAGATCATTTCCACACTTTTGCTCCTTCTCCCTCCTAAATATGACTTGTTTCACCGCGGTATGGATCTCTTGGTATCCAAAACCGCCAAGTCCTAGCATAACAAACTGGGATGACAATCGAGGGATCTTCGATGATAGCTCTTCTAAAGGCACCTCATATATGATTTTCCATATGTTTTTTTATAACTTGCATCGTGAAAATATGATCACCTTAAGCACCTCCGGGTCTGATTCGACATCATCATCACAGGGGGGAATGTAATCTTGTATTAATGCACATAAGAAAGTGCCCTATTCTACTCCTCCCCCCCAACCCTAGTTTCTTCACATTCTACTACTGTACGAGCAGAGGTTGAGACCTCACCTCCAGTTCTATCTATTAAAGTTGATAAACCTGTTTGATCAATTAAAAGTATGGTTAGTTTCATAGAATAATGGAAGTTGGTTGTATATCTTGAAAACTGAGTCCAATCATTACCTAACAGTAGATCAGTAGCTTGAGAAGACTCCTCCCCATCTTTACCAGTTTCAAAAGGATCTTCAAGATGGGTCTCAGGAGGGTTTACTGGGTTTAGCTCTACTTGAGCTAATGTTTCTGCATAGGTAGGTTTGACATCAATGTCCACACCCTCTTCAGGAATTGGCAGTTCAGCAGCTTCTATGGATGGAACTGCATATTATTTTCAGTCATGATTAGAAGTGTAAACTATAAGAAAATTTACTGGACGAAGGATAACACTCACACCCAAGTTCTTCTAAATCACATGATAACTTACCATGATCATAAGATTCTTCGAAAGACATGCCACGATTCATCATTTCATCCAATGATATTTCAGAATCCTCGTTAGTCTCACCAGTGGGAGCATTGGATGTGTCCTCTTGGTGACCCTCATTCTGCGGCCCCTGACCCTGGATAGCATCTTCAGGAAGGATGGAAGATTCAGTTGATGTGGCCGCCAATGATTCTGGTGCGTGTTCTTCTCTACTTATAGCAGCAGCAGGAGCAGTACTGGGAATAGAAGTTGGCTCTTTTTCAGAAGCAGCCAAGTCAGCCTGAATTTTCATTTGTTCCGCAGTATCATATGTGGTCCTCAATGGAGGATCAGTCCTCTCCCTCCGAGGGGAAATTGAATAATCCCCTGAAATCCCAAGTAAAGTGAGCAATATTTTTCATGGTTTAAAATTTATGATTATCCAAAGGACTTACCACTACTAATAAAGCGTTTAGCGGTGGACTTCCTCCTTCGTCGACTTTGTCCTTTTGGATTTTTGGGAGTTTCAGCAGTCTCCCTTATTGGCACTTGAATTGGAGAATGGAAGGCCATGTCCAACTCTTCATTCATGGTCTGCTATCCTGGAGATATCTCACCCAGTTCGTGAGGAGATTCATCAGCAGCACCGATGGCAGTACCACCAGGGCTATATTGTGGCGAAGGAACCTCAGTAGTTCCTTTCTTTTCAAGCATCAAGATGAAGAAAATAACTCCCTTAAGTAACAAAGCATCAACTGAAATCAAGTTTCAAAGCAAACAAGGAAATAAAACTTACATCTTTAGGAGCCAATTAATCATTCCACTCCTCATCAGTCCCCTCAACGGCGCCACGATCAATCAATTACTTCACCCGCTTGGTGACAGGAATGGACTCTTCAGTGGCATAAATGAGCATTTCCAGCTCTCTGATTTAAATCTTCACTTCATTGGGGTTATTCTCAAAAACTGATGTCCGTAGAAGCCAGAAGATTCTCTATTCCAGGGAGGTGTAGCCCCTCGCATAAATCCAGCCAGGTAGTTTCAACACCACAGTATAAACTTTTCCATGTCTGGACAGCCTCTGGTCTTAGATATGAAGGCTGCGAGGAAGGTCCAACAATCATTTATTTCAATTTCTTCCCATCTCCTGCAACTACAGATAGAGAATAATAAAATAATACTTATTTCTTTATAAAGTAGTAGTGATTAAAGTACCCCAATGAAGTAACTCACCAGGAGTTGATGGAGTGGGTCTTTTGAATCTGACTGGAGTATTATATCGGGCACGAGGCCGCTTTTCCACTTTTTGTGCCTCATCATCCCCATCTTGGGAATCCGGTGAACCAGTCCTAGAGGAGGAATCTGGTGAATCAAGCATCACCTTCATGAGGAAGGGTTCCTTTCTCTGCAGTCCTCTTCCTTTTCCCCACCTGATAAATTGGGTGATTCAGCACCCCTTTAGGGTATGATGTTATCCAGTTCTTGGCATACCATGTGGTCAAGTTATGTGGCTCTTTTTCAACTAGTAGATCAAATACTACCCCATTCTTCTCCCTTGACGTCAGTAGCCATAGTTGCCGAGCAACCATTGGATGTTGCTCTAAACTGACATGTACTTGGGGAGATACAACAATCTGTTTCAGACACATGAATTGACGTGAAAATCTATATAGAGCATAGGCCTCCAATATAATTTCTCCGTCAATCCTGGAATCTAGCACACCATCTCTGCAAGCTAGCATGTATGCCCTCAAATCCAAGTGGGTTGTTCCATCATCAAAAAACCGCCCGGTTGGCGGATTTCTATATGGAAATAAGTTGAATTCCTTAAACATGCTCAGCCTCGCTTTCATTTCATAGGCATTAAGATCTAATGGAGCAACTCCAAATAATTCATGCACTGACGGCCTGAAATAACTTCCAGGAATTTGTAATCCATTCTGTACATTATAAGTCCTAAAGTGAGTGGCGATCCATCCCCATAAAACTTGGAATGGTCCCACTATTCGTAAAGGATATTTACCCATGAAGACATGAAGTAAACTCCTGTGAATATTTGCTAAAATGGGGGTAGCCAACCCAACCATTTTTTCCTCAGCCAACTTTGCCGCAATGACGAAGGTCCCTGGCCTGACGCCTCCCTTCGAATCCATGATTGGAAAGAGATAAACGCTGAGCCACAAAGCCAAGAAGCCTGCCAGATGAGTCTTCTTAGGGATCCTTTGATTCACCTCAAATCCCCATTTCTCAAACTCTCCTGCTTCTATAGTTGGCCAGAATGTGCCAGGAGCACCCCTCTTCTCAAGTTTTGGGCAGGTGGTAGGACGAGTGGGCCTCTTATCCTTGGATTTCTTTTTCTTGGATCCTTTCTCCTTCGGCTCCTTCTCCTTTGGATCCTTCTCTTTATTCTCAATAAGAAATATATTCATCCACTCCTCCAGATGAATATCCTTTCTAAAATGAGTTAAGGAGGTCTCTGAACTCTGGAGCCTGTGGAAGATTTTAAATAATTCCGGAGCTAAAGCAGGAGTCTTCTCTGAATCATTCCAAGTCACCTTGGGAGGAATGAATTCAATATACAAGTCACCCAAAATTGGAGCCCCTGAGATCTTATGGACATCCCATCGACTGATGTCTGCTTCTCCATGAGCCAGATAGAAAGAATTAGTTTCTGCTCTCCTGTGGCTGAGTATCTCCGGCACAAAGCTATCATGTCTGTAAACATATGTTTGCCCAACCCAGACAGGTTCGTATATCGCCACTCCTTTCAAATCGTTGACAAACTCTGCACATTTTTGTCGCACCCAATATGTTCACATCCAAGGTGGCTTCACACCTCCCCCAGGAAAAAAGTCCCAACTTTTCTTCCAGCCATTGGATTGATCCATCTGAGCATTTCAAAATATTGAATTATGACAATGTGGTTGCATCTCAGGCTTATGAGGTTTCATATCTGGCGTACAAGGACTAAGATGCATCATGTGGGCCTTCTCCACTGTTCCAGCATTTATAAATCCTCCTCCACATGAGATATTTGCTGGAGAAAAATTTGCATAATTCTGAAACCATGAAATTGGGAGACAGTTCTTTGCTTCTGGAATACTAACTTCTCGTAGATGACCATAGCCATACAAAGGCAGATAAATTCTTTGGGGGAAGTCGCGATGATATTTCTTCAGATACTTGGCCAAATCCGAAGGAGTACTATCACAGAAGGTATAATAATCGTGGCCAATTATATCCATCATATCATCAAGATGTTTTCTTTCCAGTCCATCAGCTATTCTGATTCTTCATAGAGCTATTGATTCTACAGAAAAGTTGAATAATTAACTCTTAAGTAAGTTTATTTTTCATAAAATTTGTGAAGGAATCCAGAAAAAATGGCAAAGGCATTAAGGCGCGCAAGTCTAAAACATGGCGTGCTAGTGTGGATGTGTCGCGCAAGTATCACCGCGCAGGTCCAGATACCCTGACAGCAGCGTGACAACAATGGAAAAGCGGAAAAGAGAGAAACTTGCGCGGCGGAGATGACCTTCATGGAGAGAGCTCAAAAATCTGAAGTTGTGTGAAATGCACACCAAATGAGCGCATATATATAGGCCAGGCTGGCCACCTGTGTGCCTACAGACAGCGTGCTCCAGCCCTGCGTGATTATGGTTGTGTGGGGAGCACCTGCGCGCCTCTTTCCCTTTGGTTTTCTTCTTTTCCTCAGAGTCACATCCTTATTCTATCAGATCCAACTCTGAGGGGGGACTTTTTTTACGCTCTTTTTTGTCACATTGTCTAAAAGAATGGAAAGGGAAATGAATTAGCACAAATTGATTCATCCTATGAAAAAAACATCAAAAATCGACAATGGAATGAACAAGGATTCAAATGCACATGCACCGCGCATGTTCCCTTACTGTCGTGAAAGTATACTTGTGCGCCACCTAATGGTCGCGCAAGTGACTTGGGAGCCCTAAGTCATAACCACACGGGGTCTTCTCTAGCCTATAAATACCCCCGGTGGGCCCCCCATTTGGGAATGAATTTTTCCAGAATTCAGATATAGAGCTCTGAACGCCCAAGTCTCTTCTTCAGGTCTTCTGAACAATTCTAAGGTAATTCTTTACCTAGAATGGAAGGTATAAACAACAGGAGTAAGGTCTAAGTGTTAGAATTAACTAACACTTTCATGCCTAAGTGTTTTACCGTTAAAGGAAATGGACACACTTGCGCGTCACCCTACTTCTTCACCATAACGTGCGGGCCATCTTCTGGAAAGCCTCTAGGGATAGTTTTAAAGGCTTTGATCAGGGATCGCCCAAATATTACTCTAAGGGATGAAAATCGCGCAAGTACACGTGCGCCGCGCAGGTATACCTACACGCCTAGGACTTGCGCGCCCACGTAGTACCTGCGTGCCTGCCAGGACTTGCACGCCCCAATCTTTTTAGGTGTCTTTCCTACCCATTTAACCCCTCTTATGCCATTCCACCTCTCCTATTCAATATTCAGTCTTCAAGACACTCTTCAAAGTCATTTATGGCATGTTTTCTTGATTGAATTCCTTATCTGAAAGGAATTTCGTGGAACATCTCTCAAAACCTATTGATTTACACATCTTTATGTCACTAAATATTGAGATTTCATTCATTAAACCTCATCCATTAAGATGAGAGAACCCTTTATCCTGGGCCTCCTTTTCAGGAGTAAGCCCCGGGTCCCTTAATCTAGGCATCCTCTTTATGAGTAATCCCCAACCATAATTCACTTAACCTTGTCCTCCTTTTCCGGAGTAAGACCTATTCATAATTCCCATTATTTTTGGGCATCCTCTTTAGGAGTAAGCCCCAAGTCCTTCCAAATATGGGCATTCTTTTCAGGAGTAAGCCCCAAGTCCCCTAATCTGGGCATTCTTTTTAGGAGTAAGCCCCAACCATAATTCTTGTAACCTGGGCTTCCTTTTCAGGAGTGAGCCCCAGTCTCAAATATGGGCATCCTCTTTAGGAGTAAGCCTGTAAAGACCCGTAAATTTCAAGGAAATTTTTTTTCTTAATTTTCTTTGGAATTTTACAAGAGCGCAGTTTTTGAAGGCGCCTGATTCCGACGCCCGGTGTGACCGGAATCAATTTCCGAAGTTTGGCTCGGGTACGTTCAGTGAACGAATGAGCGGGTTTTTCTAACTTTTGAACCGGTGCTCGGAATCGAATTCTGAGGGCACCGATGGAATCGCAGCGCCGGTATTTGCTTAGAAATGCCTCTTCTGGAGTTACGTTTTCTTGGTTGTGGTTTTAAATTTTTGGGGTTTAAGTTAAGAAATAAAATAAAGTTGTATGACAATTTTATTTCATTTCACTTAAAGCCGCTTAAAGACCACTTTAAGCTACTTAAGCTGGGTTGAAGAGGATAGGGTGCAATTCAAAATATCCTACCCAATTGGTAGGATATTTGTGAGGTGGGACCCACACGAGCCCCACCGTTTCTTTTCTTCTTAAGTTACGCACCCGCACCCCCCTATTAAACGAAGTCAACCGTCGTGTTACCTTATTTTCTTAACGCCTCTATTTAATTGGGCAGTTAAGTTTTACAATTAATTCTCTGAATTAATTGTTCGTTACATACCTTCGTTTTTCAAATTCTTTGGTTGATAATAAAATAAGATGAGGGCTTATTTTATTATTTGGTTGTTGTGTTAACCTTTGGAGAATCTCTAAAGATCTTCATCCTCCTTTGCGATGAACGCGAAGAACGCGAAGAACGCCGGCCTCCGACGAAGAATGCCGAACCCGCGGAAATTGACGACGCGATGCCGTGTGTCGCGATGCCGACGTTTCCTCTCCCACGACGTTCTTCTGTGACGTTCCTTCATCCGGAACAAAATCTTCGATCATCCGTTGAGGTGAGAGATTGCGGATCTTTAAATTTCGTTGCGGATTATAACAACACACAGATTTAATCGATATAATTAAATCTGTTGTCTCTTGGTCCTCGGAGTTCGTCGACGCAATGCCGGATACCGCGACGACGCGACGGTACCCTCCTTCCGCGACGATCAATTCCGCGAAGAACACGCGTGCGACGACTTGACGAGGTAGGGGTTTGTTGTGAAACAATTTATATTCCCGTGATTGTTTCTTTTAAAATAAAGAACCCAGTTTCATAAGAACAATTTTAATTTTTTAAAATTATTTTCTTGTTATGTTTCATGTGTTGATTATTCTTCCCGATTGTTATCGCCTAACGCGGAGGGTGCGAGCCAAACGAACACGGCCCGATAACCCTCCGCAGTTCTTCGTTGTTGTGCGGATTTGGCGGGTGACGACAAAACGTGCCGCAAGGGAGATTTGATGTTTCCGCAGTGAAGAACGGGATCCGGGAGGAGCAGCGGCACAGACGGGAACAGAATCGGACCACCGGAGCGACTCCGGTGGCCCGCGGAAGCCACCGGCGGCGGCGGCAGCGGCGCCAGCGGATTCGCGGCCGCGCGGGTCTGGCGCACACAGGACGCAGCCTTGCCGCGTCCGTTGACCGGGGCGGCCCCCCGCGGGGGCCACGGAGGTGTCACGCGGGGGAAGCGTGCCCCCCGCGTTGCTCGGCCGTGCGGCCGAGCTGAGCCGGGCCGGGCCGCGCCCTGGCCGGACCGGACCGGGTCCAGCCGGGTTGGCCCGGGCCCAGACCCCCAGTCTTCGGACCATTTTCGGTATTTTGCCTGTATCTTGAGCTACGAGCCTCCGAACGACGCGCCGTCTACGGCAATGTGATTCTTGGATCGAGACGGGTTTTTCGGTATATTACACACAAGGTTTCGAGATACTTTGTGTTCGGCCGGGTTGGTTCGAACACGAAACCAACCGGGCCCTCGGAGCGGAAATGCTCATATCTAGAGCTTCGGACGTCCGATTGACGTTCCGTCGACTTTGTTGAATTACCCTATGTGGGATGGATCTTTTGGCTCACTCCGCTCAAGGTTTGGACGCAGGTGGAGTACGGTCGGGTTGGTTTTGCCTTAAAAACCAATCGGGCCCCAGGAACGAAAAGGGCAATAACTCACAGACCGGGCGTCTGATTGATGCGCCGTCTGTCTCGTTGAATTCCTCTTGAAGAGACGGAACTTTTGGCATACTTCATCCGAGTTTTGGTTGCTGTTGGATAGTGGCCGGGTTGGAATGTACCCGAAATCCAACCGGGCCCCTGGAACAGAAAAGCTGATATCTTTCAGATCGGACGTCCGTTTGACTAACCGTCAGCGGCGTTGGTGATCACGTTGAGAAATGGTCCCTTTGAGTATACCCTATGAGAGTTCGGGGTACAGTTGAGATACGACCGGGTTGGTTAGCACATGAAACCAACCGGGCCCCTGGGACGAAAAGGGTAGTAACTCACAGACCGGGCGTCCGATTGACGCGCCGTCTGTTGTGTTGAGACCCCTGTGACGAGGCGGTACCTTGAGATACTTCCTCGTGGAACCTTGTGATACTTGTAGTATTGACCAGAAGCTCGTGGAGCGGACCCTCCCGGATACGAGCGTGCGGAATACAGAGACCGTGTAGCCGGCTGAGACCTGGCGACTGCTTGACCGATCGACTCGGTGTGTTTCGGATAGCCCAGTGGGGAGCGCTTGGTTGTAGCGGCAGACCCACGGCAGAGGAGCGCTTGGTTGTAGCGGCAGACCCGCGGTACTCAACAGAAGGATTACCTATGGAGGCTATGAGCGGGAGCGCTTGGTTGTAGCGGCAGACCCACGGCGGAGGAGCGCTTGGTTGTAGCGGCAGACCCATGGTGGGAAGCGCTTGGTTGTAGCAGCAGGCCCACAGTACTCGATAGGAGGAGTACCTCAGTAGTCTTAGGTTAGTGAGCAGTACCTCAGAGTCGTGACATGACCACTGTACACTCCAGAGATGGGGCTCTTCAGCAGTTGCGGTTTCGATAATGAAAATCCTGGTTTGAGATGAGACTTTGGACCTTGATAACTTAGGTATATGTATGGGAATATACCTGGGTAGTGGTTATCCGTTGTTTTCTAAATCCTTGTGTTTCCTCAGGATTGAGATGGGTTACTTGATAACTTAAGTATATGTATGGGCATATACCTAAGTAGAGGTTATCTGTTGAGATCTTCATTGTGGTTATCCTTGTTGGTTTTAGTGAGACCTTGAGGGTCTCGGGGTCCCTACTAAGTATCGTTATACTCACCCCTGCATGGGCTATGCCCGCACCTCGTTGCATTGGTTGCAGACGACGGGCAGTGCTGACGGAGGCCGAGTGTTCAAGGACTGGACGGTACCCGGAGGTGGACTACACGACGAGTCAGTACCCGGAGGTGGACTACACGATGAGTCAGTACCCGGAGGTGGACTACATGACGAGACGACACACGGAGGAGGTTGACGGGCGAGAGCGTTGAGGAGGCTATCAGTACCTACCCTTCAGGTAGGATCCGTGGTGGACGACCAGGAGCTGCGCCATCTGTACCTACCCTTCAGGTAGGATCCGACGAGGACGACCTAGGAGATGCTTCCTTTCTCCTAGTTGTTGTCTTTTTCTGTTGTACTTTGTTCAATTGTAGTTGTACTTTCATTTGGGTTTGTATTCTGGCCCATTTACTTTTCAGCACTTTCTTTTGTACTTAGTTTTTTGCTTCCGCTTGTGCTCTTTGGTGTTTTGTTTACTTTTATAAAGTCAATGCCTTCCCAGTTATCGGGATTTACGCCTTTGGTGCTAGTCGCCAGCCCCTGACCTATGGAAGGCGGGCTTGGGGTAGTCACGGCACGGGCCCCGAGGACGGGTCGTGAAAAATTGGTATCAAAGGAGTTCGGTTCTACCACATAACATGGGACTCTGATATTTTTTTTCTTTTTGTGAAGAAATAGTGTTAAGAGTACCGAGTGTGGTTTTCAGTTCAGGGAGTCCAGTGTTGGTGCGGGCGGCCGACGTATCCATACACCAGGACCCTGACAACCGATTTCCGACTCTGTGCACGAAAACACTGATTGCGTGTGTGTTTCCAGAAGTTTTTTTAAAATGTCAGCTCAAACCAAGTCAGCTCACCAGGTATAATCGTTTGACCATGTCACGTTGTTTCTTTCAGGATGCCTTTTCACGGACGACCAGCTAGAGCCCAGAGGGACGTGCGTACTGACAGCTTGCCTTCGGTACAGGGCCCTCTTGTATTTGAGGCACCAGCGGAGGCACCAGCGGTACTACCATACGTTGGGCCACCGATGCCACCAGCCCCAGCAGTAGGCGATGCACGCCACTTGAGTGCGCTGCACGAGTTCCAGCGCCAGAGACCACCCAGGTTCCGGGGAGAGACAGACCCACAGGCGGCTGAGGATTGGCTAGAGGCTGTGGTGAGAGTCTTCAGGCTAGTGGGGACGCTGGCAGACCTCATGGTGATCTTTACTGCTATCCTTCTTCCGGAAGCAGCAGGCAGGTGGTGGAGCCACTTCTTCCAGTTTTGCGACGGGATGACCTTCACATGGGAAGACTTCGAGACCTTCTCCAGGGTGGAGTTTGTGCCAGTAGCTCTACACCCCGAGTGTGTTCAAGAGTTGCTGCCTTTGCCGCGTGTTTTTCGATCAGTAGCCGAGTCATCTGTGGGCAGTAGATAGATGATGCAGAGGTCCAAGAGGGCTAGAGCCAGCTGTACGAGGAGTAGGAAGTGTTATGAATGTGGCGAAATGGGTCACCTGGCATGTGACTGTCCGACTCCTCGTGCAGTTGATCCGTAGGCTTTAGAGGAGCAACCGAGGCAGAAGCAGCAGTGGGTGCTTGAGAAACAGCCGAGCAGTGGACAAGGCAGTAGAGCTCCGGGAGTAGGTGGACAGGAACGGAACTAGTGGATACGTCCCTTGTACTCTAGTTCCATTTTTCTGTTGTATTCGTGTCTTTGTACTATGAGCTGAAATAATAAAAAGACACTTATCTTTGTTTGCTTTCCTGTCCTTTTGTTGGGTTGATACTGAGTGGTCCCGGTTAAACTGTTGACTTGACCCTCACTTTCGAGATTTCTACTGGAAGAGACCCAGTGACCTCACACTAATGCCGAAAGTGTGACTCGACCCTTGTAGGCGAGAGTGACAGTTGGATCTCTTGGTAGTAACATCAAGGCCTTACGACGTCATCCATGGTATGAATGCATCATTCATGTCAGGATTGACTGTATTAGGAAATGGGCGTGGTTTATCCAGGGGATGAGACCGAGTTTCTCTTTTCGGAAAAGGGGAAATTTTAGCAGCTCTTCCAGATCATAGGCAAAGAAGGTGCAGATCATCCAGGAGCGGATGGAGACTGCACAATGCAGTAAGAAACAGGAAACTGGCGCCAGTCTTGGAGACTCGGGCATGTTAAATGTTTCCATAAGAGGAATCTTAAAGGAAAGATGAGTCTTCGAAGTGGCAGACATGGAGGCAGAGCTAGGAGAGAAGAATGAGGTGGTGTACATCTTAACATGCTACAACCACCCGCCTTAGTTATCCCCGCCAGGATCAGGGAGCTGGAGGTCGGAGGAAGAGTGCGGCTACATGAAGTCAAGGAGTGTGACCCAATAGCTCTAAAAATGATTCAAGGGACAGTCTGTGTCCACTACTAGTTGCTGTAGTAACAGACGTCGATATGAATCATTTCTCGCTTTCACAAATCTTGTCCCAGACCTAGAGTTTACTGTAAGCCGTGGACTTGACCCTCACGTCTAGAGATACCTTGGGAGGAGACTCGATAATCACACTTACGCCGATCGTGTGGTCAGACCCTCGAGGTGAGAGTTTCGGTTGGAATCTCTTGGTGGCAGCGTCGAGGCCTTACGACGTTGGTTTGAGTATGGACTGGGAAATCACTGTTCATACACAAATTGACGGAATTAGGAAAAAAGGTTGTGGCTTAACTACAATGTCGGGATGGGTTTTCCTTGGTCGGCGAAAAGGAAACCCCAGGCAGCACAGGATAAACTCTTGCATAGGTGGGTGTGACCGATCACTCTTGAGTCGGTCAACCATACCCTCGTGGTAGCAGTCGTTTTTAGTTTCTGTTCTAATAGGAATTGGAAACCTCTGGAGTTCGAGGATAACGATCACGTCCTTAAACGGGTCTCACCTCGACGAGGTTTACGGAGATGTGGCCAAGGTGGAAAGTTATCCCCGAGGTTCGAAGGACCTTTTCTATGTCCTCAGCTGGGTAGGCGGGGTGGTTTACCACTGACCCATCCACCTCAGTTGCACCAGGTGCACGATGACATCCACATATCTCAACTGAGGAGATACGTGCTCGACCCTTCGCATATCATCGACCATGAGGAGCTGGACGATGGCGATGAGGTGGCTTCTACGGAGGTTCCTATGGGGATCGAGGATTGACAGGAGCGGATCCTAGGAGGACGGTCGATTTCTCTTGTTCACTTTCTTTGGCAGCACGGGAACCTCCAGGTTATCACATGGAAGCGGAAGGCTCAGATGTGTGCTCAGTACCGCTTTGTAACCCTATTTTGCGTTAATGCTTTACGAGGACGTAAATCCCTGAGTTGGGAGTGATGTAAAGACCCATAAATTTCAAGGAATTTTTTTTTCTTAATTTTCTTTGGAATTTTACAAGAGCGCAGTTTCTGACGGCGCCTGATTCCGAGGCCCGGTGTGCCCGGAATCAATTTCCGAAGTTTGGCTCGGGTACGTTCAGTGAACGAACGAGCGAGTTTTTCTAACTTTTGTACCGGTGCTCAGAATCAAATTCCGAGGGCACCGATGGAATTGCAGCGCCGGTATTTGCGTAGAAACGCCTCTTCCGGAGTTGCGTTTTCTCGGATGTGGTTTTAAATTTTTGGGGTTTAAGTTAAGAAATAAAATAAAGTTGTACGAAAATTTTATATCATTTCACTTAAAGCCGCTTAAAGACCACTTTAAGCTACTTATGCTAGGTTGAAGCGGATAGGGTGCAATTCAAAATATCCAACCCACTTGATAGGATATTTGTGAGGTGGGACCCACATGAGCCCCACCGTTTCTTTTCTTCTTAAGTAACGCACCCGCACCCCCTATTAAACGAAGTCAACTGACGCGTTAACTTATTTTCTTAACGCCTCTATTTAATTGGGCAGTTAAGTCTTACAATTAATTCTTTGAATTAATTGTTCGCTACTTACCTTGGTTTTCAAATTCTTTGGTTGATAATAAAATAAGATGAGGACTTATTTTATTATCTGGTTGTTGTGTTATCCTTTGGATAATCTCTAAAGATCTTCATCCTCCTTCGTGAAGAATGCGAAGAACGCAAAAAACGCCGGCCTCCGACGAAGAACTCCGAACCCGCGGAAATCGACGACGCGACGCCGTGTGCCGCGACGCCGACGTTTCCTCTCCCGCGACGTTCTTCTGCGACGTTCCTTCATCCGCAACAAAATTTTCGATCATCCGTTGAGGTGAGAGATTGCGGATATTTAAATTTCGTTGCGGATTATAACAACACATAGATTTAATCGATATAATTAAATCTGTTTTCTCTTGGTCCTCGGAGTTCGTCGATGCAACGCTGGATACCGCGACGACGCGACGGTCCCCTCCCTCCGCGATGATCAATTCCGTGAAAAATGCGCGTGCGACGACTTGACGAGGTAGGGGTTTGTTGTGAAATAATTTATATTCCCGTGATTGTTTCTTTTAAAATAAAGAACCCGGTTTTCGTAAGAACAATTTTAATTTATTAAAATTGTTTTCTTGTTATGTTTCCTGTGTTGATTATTCTTCCCGATTGTTATCGCCTAACGCGGAGGGTGCGGGCCAAACGAACACGGCCCGATAACCCTCCACAGTTCTTCATTGTTGTGCGGATTTGGCGGGCGACGACAAAATGTGCCGGAAGGGCGATTTGATGTTTCCGCAGTGAAGAATGGGATCCGGGAGGAGCAGTGGCGCAGACGGGAACGGGATCGGACCACCGGAGTGACTCCGGGGGCCCGCGGAAGCCACCGGCGATGCGGGTCGCCGGCGCGGCTGAAGCCGCTGCGGCGGCAGGTGCACCAGCGGACCCGCGGCCGTGCGGGTCCAGCGCACACAGGACGTGGCCTTGTCGCGTCCGTTGACCAGGGCGGCCCCCCGCAGGGGCCGCGGAGTTGTCACGCGGGGGCAGTGTGCCCCCCACGTTGCTCGGCCGCTCGGCCGAGCCAAGCCGGGACGGCCGGCCTACCTAGGGGGGTCGGCCCGGGTCGGCCCGGGCCCAGACCCCCTGTCTTCGGACCGTTTTCGGCCTTTTGCCCGTATCTTGAGCTGCGGGCCTCCGAACAACGCGCCGTCAACGGCGATGTGATCCTTGGATCGAGACGGTCTTTTCAGTATATTACACTCAAGGTTTCAGGATACTTTGGGTTTGGCCTGGTTGGTTCGAACACGAAACCAACCGGGCCCTCGGAGCGGAAATGCTCATATCTAGAGCTTCAGACGTCCGATTGACGTTCCGTCGACTTTGTTGAATTCCTCTAAGTGGGACGGATATTTTGGCTCACTCCACCCGAGGTTTGGACACAGGTGGAGTACGGTCGGGTTGGTTTTGCCTTAAAAACCAACAGGGCCCCTGGAAAGAAAAAGCCAATAACTCACAGACCGGGCGTCCGATTGATGCGCCGTCTGTCTCGTTGAATTCCTCTTGAAGAGACGGAACTTTTGGCATACTTCGCCCGAGTTTTGGTTGCTGTTGGATAGTGGCCGGGTTGGATTGTACCCCAAATCCAACCGGGCCCCTGGAACAGAAAAGATGATATCCTTCAGACCGGACGTCCGTTTGACGAACCGTTAGCGGCGTTGGTGATCACGTTGAGAAATGGTCCCTTTGATTATACCCTATGGTATTTCAGGGTACATTGGAGATACGGCCGGGTTGGTTCATACATTAAACCAACCGGGCCCCTGGGACGAAAAGGCTAGTAACTCACAGACCGGGCGTCCAATTGACGCACCGTCTGTTGTGTTGAGACCCCTGTGACGAGGCGGTCCCTTGATATACTTTCTCGTGGAACCTTGTGATACTTGTAGTATCGACAAGAAGCTCGTGGAGCAGACCCTCCAGGAGACGAGCGTGCGGAATACGGAGACCGTGTAGCCGGCTGAGACCTGACAACTGCTTGACCGATCGACTCGGTGTGTTTCGGATAGCCCAGTGGGGAGCGCTTGGTTGTAGCGGCAGACCCACGGTGGAGGAGTTCTTGGTTGTAGCGGCAGACCCGCGGTACTCAACAGAAGGAGTACCTCTGGAGGCTATGAGGGGGAGCGCTTGGTTGTAGCGGCAGACCCACGGCGGAGGAGCTCATGGTTGTAGCGGCAGACCCACGGTACTCAACAGAAGGAGTACCTCTTGAGGCTATGAGGGGGAGCGCTTGGTTGTAGCGGCAGACCCATGGTGGGAAGCGCTTGGTTGTAGCAGCAGGCCCACAGTACTCGACAGGAGGAGTACCTTAGCAGTCTTAGGTTAGTGAGCAGTACCTCAGAGTCGTGACAAGACCACTGTACACTCCAGAGACGGGGCTCTTCTGCAGTTGCAGTTTCAATAATGAAAATCCTGGTTTGAGATGAGACTTTGGACCTTGATAACTTAGGTATATGTATGGGCATATACCTGGGTAGTGTTTATCCGTTGTTTTCTAAATCCTTGTGTTTCCTCAGGATTGAGATGGGTTACTTGATAACTTAGGTATATGTACGGGCATATACCTAAGTAGAGGTTATCTGTTAAGATATTCTTTCTCGTTATCCTTGTTGGTTTTAGTGAGACCTTGAGGGTCTTGGGGTCCCTACTGAGTATAGTTATACTCACCCCTGCACGGGATATGCCCGCACCTCATTGTGTTGGTTGCAGATGACGGGCAGTGCTGACGGAGGCCGAGTGTTCGAGGACTGGACGGTACCCGGAGGTGGACTACACGACGAGTCAGTATCCAGAGGTGGACTACACGATGAGTCAGTACCCGGAGGTGGACTACACGACGAGACGACACACGGAGGAGGTTGACGGGCGAGACAGTTGAGGAGGCTATTAGTACCTACCCTTCAGGTAGGATCCGTGGTGGACGACCAGGAGCTGCGCCATCTGTAGCTAACCTTCAGGTAGGATCTGACGAGGACGACCCAGGAGCTGCTTCCTTTCTCCCAGCTGTTGTCTTTTTCAGTTGTACTTTGTTCAGTTTTAGTTGTACTTTCATTTTGGTTTGTATTCTGGCCCATTTACTTTTCAGCACTTTCTTTTGTACTTAGTGTTTTCCTTCCGCTTGTGCTCTATGGTGTTTTGTTTACTTTTATAAAGGCAATTCCTTCCCAGTTATCGGGATTTACGCCTTTGGTGCTAGTCGCCAGCCCCTGGCCTATGGAAGGCGGGCTTGGGGTAGTCACGGCACGGGCCCTGAGGACGGGTCGTGACAAAGCCCCAAATCCTTTTAATTTTCAAATCCCTTTAACCTGGGCCTCTTTTTCAGGAGTAAGCCCCAGTCTTAATTTCTCTTAACCAATCCTAATTTACTTTTGATCTGGCCTTCCTTCTCAGGAGTAAAACCCAATCATAAGTCCCCTCTTAACATGGTCATCTTCCTTAGGGGTAAGCCCCAACATTAGAGTATCCAAATCTCCATGAAGCACATATACCTTTATGGACCATGTTCCTAGATTTCTTCTCTTAAGTAAATCTTAATCCTCATCTATTTGGGCAGTCATACACACATAAGCCCCACATCATTGCATCTTTTGTGGCACAATTGTTTGGTTTCACCAATACCTCTTGTTTCTCACACCGAGCATGACTCACGTGAGCTTAGAGTGTAAAAGTAATCATGGAATCTTTTATTTGAGCCATCAATCATGCATAAACATCATACTCCCTTACTTGAACTACGTGGGTTCTGATTCCTTTTCCAAAACAAAGGATACATAGGCAGCCCATCTGTGGGTACGATCCCAACATTGAAATAATCCATGTCCATCTCAATGACAATAAACATCAAGTGCCTGACTTAGTGGATTTAAAAACAGTATGGTCATCATGTTGACCAAGAGACTTTTATGTATCAAAGGATACCATTGACTTAGAATCTCTAACAAATACAGATGATTCTCTATCAATGAAGAACCTCAAATAAATATAAAAGATTCTCTAAATTTCCTACATATCAATCATTGATTGTTATATCTAAAGGAAATCTCATTTTATTACTTGGTAATGTAATAAGGATTCACGAACATAACTTAAATCTATAAAGAGAGTCCCATAGTAGACAATAATTCACCTCAAAAAGGTCTGATGAGTCCGACCTCCCATCCTCTTGACCAATGAAAATTTCTAAGCCTCATCATTCCACAACTAATGAGCACCTACCTTTATAAAGTAGGTTCAAATGGATATGGAATCATTGGATGTTTCTGTTTCTACGAACAAACCCTTTAGAAACCGCTTTGAATGTTTGAATCTTAAATCAATGAGATCATCCCCAATTCCAGAGGGAAACAATGACTGATACATATTTCTTTCAGCTCCTTGATTTTCCCATTAATTATCATATCATCATTTTTTCTTCTATTGTCGGTTTTTTCTTCATACATTACTAGTGTTAGGGATCCCATTTTAGGTTCCCTGACCTACCATAATTTCTCTTTTCTACAATAACATTCCAGGGTCCCAACAATAATAATAAAATCCTATTAAAAAAAACTTCATGTTTTCATTTTTTTTTGAGATATTGACGAATCCAGTGTTTTTATTCTTCAAAAATTGATTCTTCATGATTAATGACACATACTCATGGTGTTCCCTTATCATTCAAAATAATACCATCTGATGGATTCATTCTTCTAAGGGGCTTTCCTTAAATAATTTTCAAGAAACTTATACTAATTCTGAACTCTAGAAATATTTCTCTTTTCATATCATTAATTATGTTTCAAATCTTCTGAACAAAAAAATTATGTATGTCCATGCGTCCCACATTAAAAGAAAAATATTTTGTTATATCCAATAAAATCCTTTTTTAGGTATGTCTTTAACACCTACATGATTTTTTCTATTTCTAGAACTATTAAAAGATCCTTTATTTCCATTCATGGGAGATGGTTCATCACATCCAATAATAGTTTCTCCCAAACTAGATGGCCATTGGAATTATACAATCCATTCATATTTGTCCTCTAAATTATCATATTACCTTTTCATTTCATCATCACCTGCCACTAGATAATTAAATAATAATTTCAAAACATCCTTTAATTTAGTCTTGGAATTGGAATTAGATTTATCCACTTCATTCTACACTAATTTCATCTATTCTCAATGTTTTTCAATCATCATATCCCTTGATTCATGTTGATCATTATGTTATCTCTTAAGATTCATCCCACTACTCATATCATCTTCCAATTAACTTGAGATCTTATCATCAATGTCACATTTCTAAATTATTTTAATTATTTCTTGATCAATAGAATCCATACAACATTGATTCTATAGTTGAATCCTTTGGTTATCAAAAACTAGTTCAGATAACTATGTTTCAAGATCATCATTTCTCGATTTGAGATAATGAATTTGGTCTAAGTTTGTATTCTTCACCTTGCCATTACCTTTCAGGATTTCTATCCTTGTTGAAATATTTTCCAGTTCATTAGCTTGGTAATCATTATTTATCCTCAAATTCGTATCCATATCTATAATCATTTTATTTAAAATTCTTATCTTGTCGAAATCAATATCATTTAATCCAATTAAGATAAAATTATATTTATTTTATTCTTTTAATTTCTAATCCACTTTATTTGTTTCATGTAAAACATACATATTTTTAATTCGTGGAACTCCTTTATCATAAACAGTTCAAATGTCACTTGGAATATCAGGTTTCTCACTCATTCTGGAAGCATCAATGAATGAGTATGTGTTTTCATTATATGATTTATCCAAATAATTCATCTGTTCATTTATTTTTTTCAACTAAATCATATTCATTCTATAGACACATCTATACCAAGGAAAACGACCTAAATTATTCTTATTCATGGATTCTATTCCCTTTTCCATGCCAGACTGATAAAATTGAAAAAAATCTGATAAAATAAACCAAGTCTCTGATACCAATTTTTATGTCCAAAATTGGGTGATATACCCTGATGGGGGAGAATCGGAGTATCTGTAGTCTTTTTAAAATTATTCTTTCACCACTATATCTTGAACTAATCATTACAATGGTAACTTCAAATTAACATATATTTTTTATGCTGGTTGATTACTTTCTTCTTTATCTTTTGTTGATGCTTAGAATATAATACAGGAAGGCAAGCACACTAACCCATTGATTTTTTACTTGGCTCACCCTAACTAGGCTATATCCATGGATCATAAAACTATAATGATAAAAATTGTACCAAATCCAGTGAGGCTCACTACCAAATTAGAAGGTTTATGCTAAAGCACCTCTATACACTTACTGAATTCATTTACAAGGTTTAGGGTCCGGTCACTACTTTCCAGAGGGTCACTCTCAATGTCACTTTATCGATCTCAATATTAGTAGAATGAATCATAGTCTTCCCCTTCCTTATCCCACTAATCATTATTGGATCCACACAAAATGTATGGAAATTTCTGACCCTCTATTTCCATGAATTCAAACATCCTAAATTGTGGATAGAATCTATGTTGAAATCCATTTTTCACCTTTAGATAAAATCGACATTTCATGTTACTATTAGTATTTTTAAATTCCATTCAGGAACAGTTAGTTTCTTTTTCAAACATCTATTAATCATCCCAAAACTACCTTTATTCCTATATGAACTGAGATACACTGCATGGTGTGAGTGCTCCACTGACCACCTCTTCCTCCACAATCTGCCTCCTCTTTCACTGACCAACCTCCTACCATGGACAAATTCTTCTTTTATGAACTATCTATTCCTTTAAAAACATTGTTTCTTTGTGATCTACAGATCCCCACTAAATCCATTAAAAGGTTGTTCCCATTGACTAATTCACCCTTCATTGAATCAAACCTCATGAACTCTTCTCCTTCACAGACTCCCTCGACCATCACTAAATTCTCTCCAAAGTGGTGATATTTTCTAATGGAATAATCCCTCTACATAATCATCTGATTATGGGTCCTTATATAGGAAAATAGATCTTAAAATGTTTACTAATTTGAATCAAACAAATCTCTTATGTGGTACAGCCTTCACCACAAACTATATTATGTAGTCAGTATAGTGTATTTCTTCCTTCACAACGGAATATGCCTTTGAAAATTGTATCACAACCTCATAGATGAAAATTATGGTCATCCCATGAAATTCAATAGTCCCTTGAACTATAAACCTCTAGCGATCTAGTTTTCCGCCCATAGTCCATGTAGCATGCTTAACGGTCTTTATTGTAAATCTATCTGGATATCATGCCTTTGTTGATTTTACTTTACCATTTCACGTACCTTCGTTACAGTCTTTGAACTATGCTTCACGGTCTGTTAACATTGTTTTTCGGGCAAAATACCTTTTCCAAAAAACCAAATTCCAAATTTTAACGCCAAAAATTTTTGTAAACACTATGAAACTATACCACCTTAAAAACATACATCGGTAAACACCAACTATACTCATTCACATCCATCCAGATTTGTAATTAAAAATAATCAACCCATAATCACCATGACGACACATTGAGTGGATTTTTCCTGAAAACAGATTGTGGAAAATTAAATGAAAACATTGTGTATAAATTTTTTTTGAATAGGATACAAAATGACATAAAATTTTTGAGAGATAGATCATATAATTAATTCATTCAAACTTTAATTATAAATAATCCTTTTAAAAATGAGATTGTATATTAAAACCAATACCTCAATTCTATATTCTTAGAAATATCTTTATCCTAATGTAGAATAAAGTTAAATTTATTTTACATCTATACCATAACCATATTCATACATATAATTCAAAAAATGTTTTATTCATAACATCATTTCAATCATTCATTACCAATCATCCATTATCATTTCCATTATGAGTGTTAAATGATTTATTTTTCATGTATATTTCAGTTATATATTTGTGGTCCTAGCACATTAATATTGGTTCATTCTTATATATGATGAATATCATGAATTTAATATAATTTATATTCATTATAAACATTATAATAAAAATTAATAATATTAGGTTATGAAAAATCAAATACATCACATCATGGATATGGTTGTCCATATAAACACACATGTGTCATTTCTGTTTCATGATGAGTGGAACGAAGGGAAGGTAAATAATAATAAACCATTATAAATTCATTATTATTTTATAAATAACTTATATATATTTAAAATATATGATCAGAGCCATCCATAAAGGATGGTTATGGATAATTATTCATATCTCTAATTGGAGGCCACAATCTACAACTACACATGAGAAATACATTCATATACTATTTGATAGATAGGATGTGAAAACTGGTTGTGGAATCATCATAATAAAATATAATATAATTTATTATTATATATTATTAATTTGTTTCATGATGAATTTTTTTGAGTAATTTTAACAAGAAATAATATTTTTAAGAGATCGATTTATATTTATATATATTATTTGAAATGCATCCTTTATCTTAAATATTAATTATTTCCATATTGTACATAGGTGAAGAAAAAAATATAGAATAATTTGATGGGATATAAACAAAATTAGATTTTACTTTTTTAAATCTATTTTTTAAAATACTGTGAAAAATGGAGGATAATAGGTTCCCTTTTATAGTTGATGACAGAGACACACATGAAATGTTGGATAAGATTTCAATATTGTGATGTCACATTCATGGTAAATTGGCTCAAAATGGCACTAAATTCCAATTTAAGATATGATAATATTTAAATATACGCAAGAAATAATATCTATACTTACTTATATGGAATCCTTACACTTCTCTCGTATATTAACCCCTAGTAAACGTGGTTTAACCGTAATAGTCATAAAAATTTTTTAGTATAATTATTATTAATTAGGATGAAAAATATATTTTATAATATTAAATTATATTATTTATTTTTATTAATTATATTGAATATATTATACAGATTAAATTAATATAATTTTAATTATTTAATTTGAAATTAATGTGCGGAACACAATGAAATACTTTTTTAGAAAAAATAATTTTTAACAATAAAACTGAATTTACATCCATTACATTCCTTTTAAAATACAGAAAATGAATTTCAAAAATAATTTATTCCATATATAATCATTAAATTTCCTTAATAGATTCTGTAATCTAAGATTAATTTTATTTGTTAACTTAAATAAAAATATCACACCTAGAAATGGTTTTTGAAAAAAATATGTTCTTACACGAAAAAATTAACTTATTAAAAAATCAAGTATAATAATGATTAATTTGTTTTTAATTATAAAATCTAAAATTAATGGTGAAATAAGTTATTTTTCTGTAAAATTTAAAACATAATGACACTTTAAATATAATTATTTAATGAATATAAATGACAGTTTTCGAAAAATTGTTATTCTTACTATTTATTGAAAAAACTGTCATTTTTTAAATAATTTAAAAATAAAAATAATATAATATTGGCATAATGGAAGTGATCCTATATTTATGGAATGGGTTTATATTGATATATATATATTCCATATTCTAATTACAAATTCTTACTCCATAGTTGGATGTTGAATATTGGATAATTTTTTCAGACTCTTAATAATCCTATATTATGTTATGCCAAAATCCTATTTCCATGACCCATGATTTATGATATATAATTTATTAAGTATGATACTCTTATGTTATGTTTTGGGACATTTATTATGTTCTCATTACCACAAGTATATCCCATTCTATCTTATGTACTTTAACTGTCTTATCTCATCTTCACACTTACTAAGCTTCTGAGTTCATTGTTTTTAATATTCCCCTCACCTGGGATATAAAGGAATATATTATGTATGATATTTATAGATGGTATTATATGAGATTACTTTTATGGGATATGTTGAATATTTATAAAATCATTAGTTAATATTCCTAATCGTCAAACACAATAAACCACTATGTTATGTGGTGTGATTTTTAATTATATGAAATGAATATTATTGAAAAGGAATGTGATATGAATGTATAAAATATTTGGGATTCCTATGAAAAATAATTGAAAATAAAATCTCAAACACAACCAATCCCAAATCCAACAATTCCATGGGCCATTAGGATTGAGTTATAGAATTTCATGTTGAATAAGGACCTCAATTTATAAAAAAGAACAAACATTTTCTCATAATATTTATTGGGATAAACATGTCTTGTCAATTAGAAGATGAGATAAACATAATTCTAGGTATGTATGATATATTCTTATAAATAATTGAATATGCATATAAATGTTTATTTTCTAGAAATGTCGGTTATAAATTCAAGTGTAAATTAACTATAAAAATATTAAATTTTACTTTTGATAATGTATATATTCTTGTAATGAATATTATTTAATACTATGTCATATGATGAATGTTTTTTGTAACATTAATGTTCTATTTTCCTTATAAAATCAATTAAAAATAAATTTCATAGAGATTACCTTATATGATGATAATCATATAGTTAGTTAATGATGTTATTAAATATATATTCCTTTTCTAGATGATATATGTATAACTAAAAAATATGTAATAGTCTATCTTGTGTTGGAAGCTTATAATGCATTGATATTTTACCTCATTTACATCACACTTTTTAATCTATAAGTGATGAGTTTTATATAATAAACCTATATGTATAAATTGCATATTTAATATCTCTTATTAGATATTATAATCTATAGTTGCATGTTATGGTCCTTAAATAATATATTGTTGTAAATTTATTTCAAGAATCATGTACATTAATATATTTAGAAAACTATGATAACATATACTGAACCCAATGTAAGATGTGTTTGATAAATTCGAATTGGTATCACATAAATAAGAATGTATAAGAAGGTTATTTCCATTATATGTTAATTGCGGTAAATATATCGTAATGTCATTTAGAATGGACCAATATGATTATTTCCATTAGAATATAACATATATAAATATTATTATCTAAATAAATCCCATGATTGATATATCACGTGTATAAGTCGATGAAATGAGAATAAAAAATTATTTATGAGATATTGAGATAAATGGATTATATTTAATATGAATAATTCAAAAAGAGTTGTAGTAATTGTGAAATTAGGGGCTTTATCTATATTTTTCATGATGTTTACAATAATAAAATATGAAAACAAAAGAGTTGAAGTAGGAAACTTTCTTAAATTAAAAGAAAATGAAATATCATTGGTTAGCATGACTACTCGCACATTGAGGGTTGGGTTCCCATTACTGATTTTTTTCATCCGATGATGTGATAATGAGAACCTCCGAGTTATAATTATATAGTTCTCATATTAGGGTTAAGTCACCATTTTGACTCCAATAAATTCTCTATTAATATTTAATATTCCTAAACCATCATGGATTTATCTTATTCTTCCACAGTTTTTTAATTTGGATACTCCCATTATGTAAAAAGGCTGTGAACCCAACATCTAACCATGGGTGATGATTTCACACTCCCAGCCACCAATCCCATCACCAACTTTTGAGAAGGTCTCCCCTTGAAGAAGAACTATTCTAAATAGGTCATTCCTAATAAATATTTAATAGATATAGTGTTGAACCCTATGAAAACAACAAAAATGTTCATGGGAATGATTCTTGTGACATATAAAATATCACAGTAGTGGAACATATACATGAGAACCAATGGTAGCATTGGGGACCCCAACAATAAGAAAACCCATGTCATTCAAAACCATGTATTACTAAGGACCAATTTTTTTTCTTTTCCTCCTCTTCTATAAATGAGGGTTGTCACCATTGGAAGAGGATGTTCATTCAATTGGATAATGTGATTAGGGTCCCATTGTTCTTCTATAGTTAACAGTCTATATATAATTTCTTATTCTCTTTGTGGGGAAGGAATTTTTAGCCATCCCTAGAGCATTCAGAATCTCTTCTCTCTGATTTTACACAAGATGGAGGAGATATTTCAATATATATATTAGTATTATTGAAAATTTATAAATATAATCTCTTTGAAAGGAACATGACGAGAGCCATTAATAAGAATAATAGTACATATATTACATGATAATACTAATGAATCTTGATCCACCTTAGTAGGATTTCTTTTGAATTGGTGGTAAAACGTATCAAATGATGGTACGCACCCTCAAGGGTATGTATAAGATGAGGTCATCATGACCCCCCTCAGTCTACCCAACAATTATCACATTCAAAAAATTATTAAATTTTTTTGAAAGGAATAAATTAATATAAAATCATGTTGGAGGCCTGACTACTGGGCATCTTTTGGTCAAGATCTAGTCCCATTCAACCCTTCATTTCTCCATTAAATAATTCCTTACTAAGAATCATACAACATATCTCTAGAAATAACTATGGGTAACTTTCAACCACCATTATTTCCACCTGTATAAATACCTAGGGTTCATTAATAACATTAAATACATTAAAAAAGTTCATAATGTTCCTTATCATTGACTTTTTAGTGACATAGAATCATGGTTCTGGTTTATACCACTAATTATATCAATATTTTTACACTAAAAATCTAAAAGTATCACACAAAATTAGGAAATAATAATTTCTCTCTATTAAAATTAGAGGAGGGGTATGTATGTTACTATGTAATCCAGTAATCACTTTTAGAGATTATAGATGCCTCAATATTTTCTTTCCAATTATTCCAGTAACTCTCCCCCCCCCCTGAAAAACTACAATGTTAAACATTATCACCACCAATCTCTCACATAATCAATATTGAAACAATGGAGACAAGAAATATGTGTAGGTTTTTCCCTAATAGGGATGAAAATGATTGGATAACCCTACTTTAGGTTCCCAATATTTTCAAAAATTACATTCCATGGCCTCAAAATTACTGAGGATATACTACATCCAACTACAATTTAAAACAATTAAAATTTAAAATGAATATATTAATCTTCTAATATAATATAATCCACTACGAAAACCATGGAAATTTTTTGAATAACACATTTTCTCAAGGGAAATGATTTCATACAACAACTAACTATTTATGTCATATAGAGTTATTTTTTAGATTACATAAATGTTCATAACGACACTATTATACTTTTTATAGAACCCTGAAAACCTATAGTCCTTGTAGTTTGTATACGATGGAATTCATAGGTTTTAGTCACCTGAGAAACATATCAATATTCTCATATGACACTACTATTTTTCATCGACATGAATTTATTCAATTGAATCATGAATGTTTTGTGTTAAGACTTTTATTGGAAGCTAGGGGTATATAATGGGTGATGCAACCCATGATGATATTATCATTTTTTCCACAACTATTCCAGAATCCATAGATATGAAATGAATTTGGTGTATCCTAAAAGTAATTCATATCTAGAGAGGATAGATAGTTTTCCACCACTAAAAGACTTAACAGAATCATGATTTGAATGTTTGAATTATAAAATTTCCAAATAATGGCATCATAGACATTTTTTTCACCAGATGTTTTTAGAAATGAGGTACCGTAAACCTGTAGGAGGATCCAAAACATTTATGATTTTTTCTAGATAATTTAATCCCCTTGATTTAATTTCATAAAAAAAATCTTGCATGAGGAACCATCACACATTTTATGTATATCCAAAAATACATTATCAGTTCCACCCATCCATGAATAGGACACACTTCAGAAAACTCTCTATGTTCAGGAAGAAAGATAATGACTGTTTTTTCAACATCATTTCCTAGGAAAGGTATTGAAAAACACCATCTATATCCAAATTCATTAGGAAATGATTATTGGTTATTTTTATAGAGAATACTTAGGATGTTCTATTCCATTCCTCCCCTCCATGAATTATCCATGTAGATTCTATGAAATTAAATTTACTGATCAGTTCGTAGAAGAGTCCTTATAAGAGAACATTAAATCTTCTATTTCATTTCCCCCTCCCTACTAGAATAAATAATCATGGAATAAGAAATAGGTTTCTTTAAATAATCATCATTTAATCATTAAATATAGCTCCCTAGTTCCACATAGGATAAAACTTATCTACTATAAGATCATTAGGAGAATATTTCCTTGGGACCCCATGTAGGATTTGTAGGAAATCGCATTATAAAGCAGATTAAATGAGTATATTCATTTGAATTTGAGAATTTTTTGTTACTATTCATGTTTTCAATCAGTAAAATCTTATTCGAGACTCTTTATATCATTATATCATGAAATAGTGAGTTTTAAAGCTTCTCTAACTACCAAATATTATTTGGATATACCATAAAATAGTGTTTTATATTAATGTACTGCATTTTATACATATTATATTGGCATATATTGGAATTAGGTGATTATTTTGAACATGTTGTGTGTATCTATAAAACTTGGGTTGATGATCACGATATCAACTAGTGGCTACAATTATCTAAAATAGGTGACTATAAATTTAATGGCTAGCTGGACAGATAGTCAATCCCTTTAGCCCATGGGACCATTATGCCATAGCTAAGTAATCCAATTTTTTACCTTCTTTATCAGTTCCCCTTTTTATATATTTAAATTTTAATTTTTCTGTAAAATTAAGGAATCGTTATATTCGACATATTGGAAAATTGGATCCATCCATTGTCCCAAATACAATGCTCCATCATGAATATATTTCACATTACATTAGGAGGGAGTTATGTTACTCACCCCTTTATATAGTAATCACCAATCATAGAGGTGGAGTACCCCAAGATCAATGAAATCATATTATTGGATTGATGTTCAGTGATTATATAAGAACCATGATAGTCAACTCCCATGACAACTTCCCATTTATGCTCATTGAGAAATTTGAAATACTTATTTAGTATAAAAAATTATAGAGGTGATATCCTTGCATATGTGTTCTACACTAGTTGAAATATAAGGAAATATTTTATCTAAGATCAAAAGGAAAAATCATATATGGAAGCATCATGTAGTTATTATCAATAGAAAATTAATTTGGTTAACCATTTACCTTTTCTGAAAATTTAAATCTAATAGAGGTAATGGACAAATAGTTATTTAAATTAAGTAGATGAAAACATGCCACCACTATGTTAGCTAGTTATTCCCTCCATACTTCTAGGAAAGACTTGGAAAATTAGTGTAAAATATGATCATAGCTCAAAAGTATGATGAGTCTAAGAATGTCATAGGTGTGTTATCCTAACTCCCAATTCTACATTCTCTCCTCATAACAATTAATATTATAAAGGCTCTTATTGAGTCCATGATGATCCCCGAAGAGTATTATATTAATAGGTATATTTCTATTTCCCATTAAGAATGAATCCATTTAACAAAAAGAAAAGAATATAATTCCAAATACTATAACCCCACATAGTTGGATAGTTCCATATATAAAAAGTTCACATAAATGGTGGAATTTCATCTCATGGATACTTATTCTTTATATGAAGTGTATATTGATGAATCCACTAGTTCATTGGAAGAAATTGTTCCCAGCACCATCGATGATCTATTTCATGTGAAACATAACATTCAGATAGACCTAAATAAATCATAGATCATTGTATTCATTTATATCAATGAAAAATATATAAATATTTACCTATTAAAAATCTGTGAAATATTCTTGTGGAACAATAAAGATATTCTAGTTCATGAAACTCATATACCCATAAACCATTATGAAATTATGATCGACCACTATGCATAAAAATAGCCACACAGAAATATGAATTCCTCTCATGGTTCAATGTTCATGTTAAAATATGAAAACATGATCAAATAAAACCTCTTTAATGATGTTCAAAACCATAAATATTATATAAAAAATTCATAGTCAGGAAGAATAATATATATATTAAATTATAAATAAAATTTTGATACAAATAATCCAAATTCCTAAAAGATAATTTCACTATACAAAAAATTCTCTTATTGATTAATATATATTTGGGCATAAATTCCATCTGTATTAATGATATATATTCTATATATAATCAAATATGTATGTATGATAAATATAATGATGTCATTAAATTGAGGGAAGATTAAAGAAGACACTACTAGAAAGTGATTCCCTTTGTCTTGTAGAATAATGGAGAGACCTACCAGTTGGTCATTCAAAACAAATTTATACTCATTACTGGTAAAATTATGGAGTGAAACATCATTGACCTGGTGGTCAAATTCTACAAAAACTATGTACATCACAAATATATAGAGAATGTTCCCATCATTATATTCATTCCCAATGTGAAGATGAACCCCATGATATCTATATTTATAGGTACCCTATTGAAATCTATCACCATTGTTTTCTATGCTAGGTTCATCATGACTGGAACTAATAATATCAAGGTCATTCTTAAAATCTCCCCTTATTGAAATACATGGGAGTATTAAGACTTTAAAAGATATGTTTCCTACATGTTATTTTTTTCACCAACAATTTGGGAAAGATAATGTACTTATCTTGAAAAATGAAGGATGGTGTTTCCTATCAATCAGATGAATTATTATAGAATTAAACCACTAACAACATGTAATATATATTATGTTATGCAGTTCTAATACAACCTACCCAAAAAGAATATTTGTTCTTCTATATAGTATCCTCTGATAGATCCCATCGACATCCCTTGGATCAATATAATAATATTTGAAAAAAAATATAGTAGGTACTACCATAGTGACATGATGCTTCAAAATTAAGAAAACTATTTTCTAATCAAAATGAACATAATTTCTATTTAATTTGTGCTCTAAAGGTTTCACAATTATTTTCTTGCAACATGACACCAATTAATCACCCATATAGATCTATTAAGAACCTCTTCATCCAACCCTTTATACCTAGATCATTAACATGGTGGTTTATTATCCATTATTAGACTAATAAATGAGTCATCCTTTCGAATTCTTCCAAGTAAAAAGGTCATGAATGTTTTCTTTCCATATACCTATCACGATAGGAGTTTCAGATGAATGTATACATCCTATATAAGTCCATTCATCATGTTAATTAAGAATATCGTAACTGGTAGATGCAATTTTATAGTTCTTATTGAACACTAACCATAATAGGGATCAATAACCCTATTGTTAATTTGGTCAGAGTTGGATTTTGATTCATCAACCCCTTAATGGGTCTCAGGTCATTCTCATTCTTACTTTTAGAGGGGTATGAAAATAATGATTGTAAGGACCCGACCCTATTTTCCCGAAATTGGTGCCTTATTTAATTAAATTGAAATATAAACAAGGAATATTCATCCCGATGGACTGAATAGTTTAGCAGCTTTTGATTCAAAATACATACATAAGTTCAACATGAAATCTTGAAAATAAATACATCATCGAAACTCCTTCGAAAATATCTATAACTCCTAGGTTATATATGCATGTCATTCATAATATACCCCTTCGTTTCCTGGGAAAAGAAACAGAAGAAAAAGATGATCTAAAATTCTCAGTAAGGTTATGAAATACAATAGAATATTTCATAAACATACTCATTAGCTATGATGAATTACTAATAACACATGCCTTTGAAAATAAACACTACACATTATGGATGGAATAAGAGATGAATAAATAATGCCTTAATTAATCATAATAATGGGTATTATAATAGTCAAATAACAACACGAACTATTGATTCTATTTTCATAATGAGGGAATTCATAATGTGGGACATTATAACTATAGTGTCAAGGCCTCATTCCAAGACCATAAATATTAATTTTGTCAGGGCCTCATACCAAGACCATAGTTTGTATCATGAGACATACTGATGCACCAAGGGGATATAGCAGGCCCCACCTGACACTTAGTAAGTAAAATTAATTCCTATTAAGAATGGGGATAAACATGAACAACATATACATTCATATTGAAAGTAATATATGGAATTTAAATAACATTCCCTGAATATTTAAGCATTAACACTATCCATTCAGAGTAAATTAGTGAATGGTTTCAAGATAGCACATATATGGTAAAAATAATAATAAACCATTAAATTTAATCTTGTATATGATATCATAAAATATTAATCCCAATAATAAATAATGATCAACAATAGTTTTGATATATATGAATATTCTCTTATAAAATCATCGAGTAATTCTTGAGATAAATAGTCTTTTACTTTTAAAAGAAGAGTTCTTTTGGAAAAAATAATTGTATAAAAAAAGAAGGGATGTAACATATTATTTTCAAAATAAAATTATATATTTTATAAAAATAATGGTTTCCAAAAACAAACTATATAGTTTCCTTGAAAATTGGTGAGAATTTGAGAAATTCCCTTTAATCAGGATTGTATTTCGGGAATCATTTTTTAATGATCCTTTTAGAACACATAATTATGCATAAATAAAAGTATTATTATAGTTTTACACATATATATAACATTATAATATAATATATGAGGAATAAATATGAATAAATAAGAATTTAATTGAGGTAAGTATAGTATAAGAGTAACCAGAATGAAAGTGGAGGTTTGGTTAGAAAACCCTTACCTTAAGTCTGAATGTTATTCTCTTGAACTTATGGTCCTGGAATATAAAATTAGACTCATTAATAAATTAATTAAAAGGATATTATTAATTTATTTAAATTAACATATATTTTTTAGTTCATGTTTTCCTTTTTGATAAGTTATAATAATGAATTTGGTCATTTTAGAATGTTCGCTTTCTTAATTTTCATAATCATCTCACATGTTTTTAAGTAATAGAGTTCATGTGGAATGGATGTAAATCTCCATAATTGAATTTAGACAATATTTATGAATATACATAGGTGTTAATGGTAATTTATATCATTTTTTACACGTAATTAGGATGAATCATTTGAAGAAATGTTGATGAGAAACACATAGAACATTAAATCGGTATTTCGATTATTAGAAACTAGTTTGGCCATATGATTTAATACTATGTACATATACTGGTTACTGAATGCTAAATATGTTATCATACATATATTATTGCTTGGTTCAACCATAAAAATGGTTTCAAGACCATTATTGAATGGGAAATTGATGAATTAATATTCGTTATCCGTGAAGGTTATAAATGGGATCCTCATGGACGATGATTTCATTTATAAAATAAAAAAGATAGAGTAAAAATATTGATTATATTTCTTCCATTAATATTATATAATTAAATTATATATATTATACTTGATATATGATGGTCATTTGGACAGAGGAGGTGAGGATAGGATAACAATTGAAAGGAACTTGAAATGAAATTGGAAGAAATGGAATGTGAATTTAACTCTAGGATCCACCTGCTTGAGAACCTCATTTAGGGAATGAGTTTTTGTCTTTTGGTAAGACCAATAACTCTTGGACGTGGGTATTGACTAGGAAATGTTATTTTGGTAGACTGTTGAGGAGCTTCAAGGCATAGAGGTGTGAATAGAAGAGGGTGTGAGGGGGGGGGGGGTTATATTGGAGGAGAGCAGGGTTCTCCCATTATTTTACTCTTAATTCTATTATTTTTCCAAATACAACCAATATTATTGATTCTTGTGACCAAGAATTGTAATATTTGAGTGTTAGTTTGAACCAAGTGTAATTACATCAGCCAAGATTCTAGTAATTGTGAATTTAACAGATAATGTATATATATACTGTAAATTAATGTATTTTATTATTCACAAAAAAATTGAGTATTTCAAAAAATGCTCAAAAATTCCCCCTAAACATTTTTTAATGCATATAATTAAAAAATTAACACCATTTTTTGATAATATTTTTCTAAATATTATTAATTATTTTATAAAAAATCATAATTTATTCAAAAAATAAAATTTTATATCTATTTTCCGTTTTATATCATCAAGAAATATTTATCAAGATCTCAATATCTTATATCAATAAAAAATATGATTTACTATTAATAAGGGTCATATTGCTATTTACATTACTATTCATAAGGGTATGTTACAATACACCGAAAATTCAGTTTTTTCTTATCAGACTCTAAATATCTTACTGAATGCAACATTGTATGTTAGTTTTTCAAAATTCAAAACACAGACCTGGAAAAATTATGTTTACTTGAAAGGTTATAAAAAGTGGTGTTTTTTGGATGATTAGTGTTTCATGCATTCAATATTAAATTTATGTGCTAAATCTTGGGGTGTTACATTATCCCCTCTTTAAAAAAAATTCAAACTCGAAATTATCAGAATTTTACATCACAAAAATATTTGTGTAGTTCTTCATCATTATCTCCTTAGTCTCCCATGTCACCTCTTCAATTTTATGATTTTTACAAAGTATATTTACTAGTTAAATTGTTTGATTCCACAAAAAATGTTCTTTAGTGTCCAGAACCTGGATAGGCTCCTCCCAGTAAGATATGTTAGGTTCCAATTCTATACCTTCAGAAGTGAGAATATGCATTGGGTCTAGCATTACATTCTAGCAATGAGACAATGAATACATTATGTACTTTCGATATTCTAGGCGGCATAGTCAAATGATATTCAATAGCTCCAATTCCCTCCAGAATTTCAAAAGGGCATATGTACCAAAGGTTTTGTTTTCCCTTTATTCCTCAATCTTATAACATCCTTCCATAGAAATACTTTACAGAAAACATGATCTTCCACATAAGACCCCAAGTCTTTCCTTCTATTATAAACTTATATTTTTTGTCTACTTTGAGATTATTTGATATGACCATGAATTTTTCTTACCTTCGCTGTTGTTTTCTCCACAAGCTCTGGGCCCACTAGCTTCCTTTCACCAATATAATCACAACATGTTGGTATATGACATCTCCTTCCATACAATACTTTGTATGGTTCCATTTGAATAATGGAATTGAAATATTATTGTATAAAAAATAAACCAAGTGTAAATACTAATCCCACTTATCTTGAAATTCATGTAATCATGATATCAACATTTCTTCTAAAGATTGGATCATTCTTTACGATTGGCTTTCAGTGTGAGGATGATAAGAAGTACTCAAACGAAGCTCAGTATCCAATGCCTTATAACGGATTTTCCATAATTTCAATGAAAATAGAGGATCATGATCAAACACTATTGAAAGAGTTACTCCATGAAGTATCACAAATTCATTGATATAGAGTCTTTCTAGGTGCTTCAGTGGTAATTCCTCCATTATAGTGAGGGAATGTGCAGTTTTCTTGAGCTGATATGAAATTAACCATATTTCATCATTCATTCATGATGATTTGTGTAATCAATGATAGAATCCATTTTAGGTCATCCCATTTCCATGTAGGAATATAAATATGATTCATAACTCCTCTAGGATGTTTTTTTTCGGCCTTCACTTGTTTACAGACTAAGAATCCTGATATATAATCAGCAATTTCCCACTTCATGTAGTCCCTACAGAAATGTGCCTTCAAATCTCTGTACATTTTAATCTTAAAAGGTGTTATAGAGAAATATGAGCTATGAGCATCATCCAATAACTCCCTTTTCATCTCTGGTAGATAGGAAACACTAGCCTATTCCCAAATTTCATAATTCCATCTTCACATACAATGTTAGACAACTTCTCCTATTTCACAACATTAATTTTCATTTATAGGTTCTCATCATCAGTAGGAGATATTTTAATCCTTTCTAATAAAGATGATTTAGAAACCAAATGAAAATGTAGCGATGTTTCACCTTCAATGATCATTCCAATATCCATCTTCACTATATCTATTTACAAAGTATCCTTCTCAATCTTTATATTGTTGAGAACTCCACGATCCTTCATGCTCAAGGAATCAACTACCATAATTTCTATTCCTAGGTGGTAGTGTATGGTACAATCATAATCCATGTGTAGTTCAAACCATCACTATTTGCTTGTGTTGAGTTCTTTCAATGAGAATATATACATCAGACTCTTTTGATCAGTATATATCTCCAATATTTCACCATAGAGATAGTGTCTCCATATATTTAGAGTCAAGATCATAGAATCTAACTCAAGATCATGAGTTGGATAGTTTTTTTCATGAATTTTTAACTGCCATGTTGCATAGGCAATAAATCCATCATTCTTAATAAAGACACAACCAATTCCATTCTTTAATGAATCATTATATATCACAATCCCATCATTCCCCAGTAATAGAGTTAGGATCAGAGAATTGACTAATATCCTCTGCAATTATTAAAAATAGTCCTCAAATTATCTTTTCCGAACAAACATAATGCCTTTACATGTAATATTATCATTGGTTTTGTGAAACAATAAATTTTATGAATGAAACGCTGATAATAACCTGCTAACCAGTAAAACTATATACCTTAGTTATGTTCCTCAGAGTAATAAATTGTTGAAAAGATTTTTTCTTCACATGATCAATAGATATTTCATCTTTAGTGACACTATGGCCAAAAAATGAAATGTACTGATGCCAAAATTAAAACTTTCTAAATTTCTCATATAATTCATTTCTTCTAAGATTCTTCAGAAAAGTCCACAATTTATTTTCAAGATGTTCATATCTTTTAAAGTATACCAATATATCATCAATAAATATGACCAAAAAGTCATCAAAATATTCTTTCACAAACACTATTCATTTGGTCCATGAAAACTGAGGGAGCATTAATCAGTCCAAAAGGCATTCCTATAAACTCGTAATGCCCATACGAAGTTCGAAATAATGTATTTTGAATTTCTTTTGACCTCACAAGAAACTTATGATTTCTATATTGAAGGTCATTATTTTAAAAATATTGGGCTCCATGACATTGATCACATAAATTATCGATGTGATAGGCTCCCCATGGATAAACACTAGGGAGAATAGATCTTTTATCACTCAATTCCTCTAGTTGTTTCATCAGTTACACTAATTTCACTGGGGACATTCTATATGTGGTCTTTGATATGGGCCTTGAATCATGAATTATGTCAATAGAAGACTCAATTACTGACTCTGGAGGATGTCTACGTAATTCTTCTGTAGAGACGTCAACATATTCTTGCACAATTGGTACGTCCTATATTTTAACATTATTTTAATCACCCATAGTTATTACATTCCCTTCCTCCCCAATAAATGGATTTAGTAGATCTACTGGGGGTGGATCTAGATGAGAATCATATGGTGATTTTTCTTCCTTAAAGATAATGGATTCAACATTATCCTCAAATATTATAACCCCCTTAATCTTGCAATAAATCTTCGCATCGTGATTTGAAATCCAATACATACTGATGATTATATCAAATTAAAACATGGGTATGATAATAAAATCAGTAGATAAATCATGTTTATATACCACAATGCGGACTAACTAAATCTACATTTTTTAATGATACTTCCCTATTGATAGTTGACTGACAACTCCATTATTAAGTCAAACAGAAAATAAGTTATTTTCTTGGTAATCTGGGAAGATATGGAATAATTCAATGATCTGGAATCAAATAAGGCATTTGATGTGTTTTAGAAAATGATTGAGATACCTTCCATCACATCGTTAAGAACTTCAACCCCCGTAGTTGTGACTGCATAAGCCTATCCTTTCACCCTTGGTCTTCTATGGGGAATGTTTCTCTAACGTGTAGGAAATTCATGTGCATAATGTCCCATATCCCTATAATAGTAGTATGGAACATTGGTACCTCATTTTTTCCCTTAAAAAATCGATATAGGGACATTTTTTCTAAACTTGTAACTGACTCACATTCCCTTCTAGAAAGTGCCAAGGTGTTTCTTCCCAGAATTACTACAAGATGGATGGTCAACTCTTCCCTTATTACCCATATTCTCATTTCCTTTTGCATATTTTTTTAGTATCACTCATAAACTATTTATTTCCATTTATTTCATAAGACAAAGATAATTACTTCTCATTCTTGATATCACTTGAGACTATAACTTCATATGATGAGAAACATTGGGAGACTAGAGACCTTCAGAAGAATTGTTTTAAACCATAAAATAATCGATCAATATTTCTCCTGGGATTATGTATGTAGTCCTAAACAAGCATTTCCAGTCTTGTAATGTTGCCTTCATACATAGAAGCATTTTCTTCCCTTATTTCCTCATATTGAGGAATTTTCTTTCCAAATCTTCTTATTGTTCATGAGGGATGTATTTTCTAAGAATATTTCCTTAAAATCCATCTGTTTCATTTCTTTTATTTCATTCTCCTCCATTATGTTTTTGATTAAATGCCACCACTGTTCCTCATCTCCTGATAGTTGATAAACTTCTAGGGAAACCTTATCTCATTCATTGAATCCCAATGTGAGAAATATATTCTCTAGTGAACTTAACCATTGCTCTGCTAAAAATGGGTTTGTTCTCCCATTAATTGATGGAGTTTGTTGTCCCATAAAGAGATCTAACATAACTCCCTCATATTTTGTATCCAGATACTCCATATCTGTATGTTTATTATTCATAACCTGATTCAGTTGTCTCAGTATAGTTATGAGTTTCTTATCACCAGTCACGGTACTATAGCCAATAAAATGATCTTGCATTAGAGGGAAATCCCTACATGGGACACACATAATCATGCAGTTTCCATTCCTTCCACTAGCGTCCATTTCTAAATAATGGAATACACTAGATTAGGTTATGAATCATAATTTATAAACTCAATGTAGAAAAATACTTAGCATAAATTGAAATTCTATACATAGAGATTCTCATAATCATAAACATGGTTTCCTTTAAGAAACAATTAAATTTAAGTCCTTCATAATTGATTGTAAATAAAATTGGAATTATCCTATGAATATCCCCCATAAGGGTCAAACTGGATGCACAGTAAGGCATATTTTTGTGTGCCTGGATACCCCGAGTAAAGCATGGAACTCTTTGTCGAAGTTTTCACTCATAGGTACATATGTGACAAAACCACATCCATTTGTATTATCTAGATAGAGATATATTTGATATAATGATAGATATAATCTATTGTTGAACAAAATACCCAGGTGATCTTGTATGTTCATCCTCAATGACTATCTTGGGTATTTTCCCCATAATCTATGTTTCGTAAATCTAGTTTCCATGTTTTGTACTAAAATTCCTTTGATGCCAACTATAAGGACCTGACCCAAGTTTCCCGGAGTTAGTGTCTTATTTTATCACATTGTCATATAAATAAGTAATATTGATCCTGAAGGATAGGGTAGTTTATTAGATTTTGAAACAATATACATACATAAGTTCAACATTATAACATGAAAAGAAAAAAACTATGAAACTCTTTTGAAAAAATCTATAACTCCTAGGTTATTTCTGCATGTAATTCATAATATACCACTACATGTGATGGGAAAACTAAACATAAGAATGGGGTGAGCTCCAACACTCAGTAAGGGTAAGAAATACAACGGAAGATATCATAATCATAAACATTATTCTTTGTGAATAGCTAAAAACACATGCCTTTAATAATTAACATGAACACATTATGGAAGAAATAAGAGAAGAATAAAAAATTCCATAATAAAACATAACCATTTTTATTTTACATTTCCAATAACCACATGTACTTTTAATAATAATTTCATAATGAGTGAATTCATAATTTGGAGAATCACAAACATACCATCAAGGCCTTGTGCCAAGACCATATATATCCATTTTTTCAAGGCCTCGTGCCACCACCATAGCTTTTCTCAAAAGAACTATTGATGCATCAAGGGGATATAGCAGGCCTCAACTAACACCTACTAATTCCAATTCATTCCTCATATGAATTTGAAAAAAAAAATAATCAACATATACATTCATATTGAAACTAATATTAGAAAATTAAATAACTTTCCCGGAACATTAAAGTATGAACACAAACCATTCAGAGTAAATTGGTAAATGGTTTTAATATAGAACATCCATGGTCAAAATAATTGTAATGTCCCGGTTCCGAAAGCCACCCAAAGGCACCCCATACCGGGTTGGTCACATGGACTCAAGTGCATTTCCCCAAAATCCAGAGGCAGCTAACTTGCAGCGAGGGTCTTTGGTGTGTTAGAGGGGAAACTATGCCCTCATTGGTAGAGTACAGAGCGGAAGTAAACAACACATATAATAGCAGAAGTAGTAAACATCCAACAACAGTAAACAGTGGAAGGCTGAAACAATAAACTACTGGAGCACACACACACACACACACATATATATATATGTTATGATTCATGATACATATATCTAGGAAAGCATCCAAATAGTCACAATTCAGAATATAATACTAAACCAAAGTAAAAAGGAAAAATAGATAAGAAACTCCTCAGAATTTCAAGACTTGGCTTGGTCCCATGCTCTCTTGATCCAATGAAATCAAGTAACTAAAGTCGAAGGGTGCTTTACCATGTCTATACCCGCAACAATATATTCTGTTTGGGCCCAAAAGCATGACCCAAACAGGGTGTGAAACTAAATCCCAGTAGGCAACCACCCAAAGATCTGTTCCTAACAATCAGTGAGCATATGGAAAGTAATAGTACAGTATGTAGTAAACAGTAACCAGTAAACGGGATGATACAGAAAAGTAAACAATCTACAGATCAACAAGCAGTAGTGAAGAAAATAGCTAACCAAAAATAGGAATCCCTATGGGAAGTACTCACAGCCCTCCCCTATGGTCTTATCCAAGAATTACCAACAACCCTCTAGGAAGTACACTCATCTTAACCCCTCTGTTTTGGTCATACTACATTATAAGACACTCTAAGGAAGCACGCTCATTCAATTCCCCTTATAGTCTAAGGAGGTCATGGACACCCTTAGGAAGATCACATGATCAATTCCACTTATAGACCCAAGGTATAAAGACTCTCTGAGGAAGCTCACTTGGTCAATTCCAATTATAGCCTTAGGTCGATCACAGACTCTCTGAGGAAGCTCACTCGATCAATTCCTCCTATAGCCTGGATTGGATTAAGGAAATTCAAACAAAACAAAGACTCTCCGAGGAAGTTCACTCAGTCTACCCCCGTATAATCTGTAATGCTCAATGCTCTCTGAGTAAGATCACTCGGTCTATCCTCTTGTGGTCTATAATATCCAAGACTCTCTGGGAAGCTCACTCGGTCTATCCCCTATAGTCTATAATGTCCAAGACACTCTGAGAAAGCTCACTCGGTCTATCATCTTAAAGTCTATAGCACCAGGATCTCACGACCCTGTTCCAGTCAGTGCATAATAATGCTATAATACCAAATTAAACCTACAGATCAACTTGGTTAACCATTAAATAGCATAACAAGCATGTCAGGGAAGAATACTCCATCCTATGGTCACAAGTCATGGAAAACAGGTATAACGGCCAAAGGCAGAACAAGACCAAAAGGTCGTAAACAGAAAAAAGGCATGGGAAAACATCCAAGAATAGATATTATCCTCATACATGACCAAGTTACCTCTAAAAAAGAATACAAGAAATGCAGGAAAAACAACATGGATAAAACAGTAATCACACAATACCCCGTTCCAGGGTATTGGTGGAATTTTCACATAATACTCAAAGACTTTGAACAGAAATCACAAACCACCTACCTTGATGCTAGGAGATCGATATACATGAACCATGAGGCTTGAATCTCATTATAATGTCGTATATCTATGAAAACGCACAAAACATTTAACCCACGATAACATACAAAAAAGGAGGAATTGGGAAATGATGCTCTAGAAGAAGAAAGAGCTTACGGCTGCGGTTCCAATGCAATTGATGGTGGTCGATTCGGAGGACAGACAGAGGCATGGGGGTTTGGAGAGGTTCGGTCACTGTACGGCTTCTCTCGGTCGAACGGGACCTAGAAGAAGATGATTCTAGTGGTCATACGCAATCCTAATCCGTTTATTGAAAAACAAAAGTACACGGTGATTAATTTTGGAGTACAGAGAGTGTACTAGGATTTTCCGTACTTCACTTTAATCAGCCTCCACATCACCCCACATGACCTTGTGTGTGGCCCAGACACGACTAGCACACGGCCCCACGCGGCATCGAAGTTCACAGCGTGTACATATAAAGTACACGACGTGTACTTAGAAAATTTCCAGAAACTCCTCTTTTCTCAAAAACTCCAGAAAAAGGAAAAACCTACCTGAAACGAAGGTCCGGGTTCTTAAAATCTTCCCCCCTTAGAGAAGTTTGTCCCCAAATTTCCTTAGAGAGGTGTAGAAGAGGAAACCCCAAAGAGCTCCGGCCACTACAATCATACATCGACCTACCTCTCCCATGTCTCGTCGTGCACTCACCCGTGCTACCACAACACCTGTACCAGAGGAACATATTGTCCACGGAGAACCTTTGTAATTCGATCGACAATATGGATAGTATTATCCTCAAATGATGCATCTGCTTCGAGCTCAACCTCCTCAGGTTGAAAGAAATGAGACGAGTCTAAAAAGTAACATTGATGCTGGAAAATGTGGAAGACATCGTGCATAGTCTGGTACCTCTGAGGTAACTGAAACTGATAGGCAACTGGCCCAACTCTCTCCAACACCTCCAACGGTCTGACGTACCATGGTGAAAGCTTAACCTGTCTCTGAATCCTCTTGTGTCCCAACCTCGGTGCAACACGCAGAAAAACGGATCCCCAACCTTGAACTCCAGAGGTCATCTCCGCTGATTAGCAAAAGACTTCTGTCGATACTATGTCGTGGCCATCCTCTACCGAATCAACTCTATCTTCTCTGAGGTATCCTGAACAAGACGAGGTCCCAACAAAGCTGCCTCTCCTATCTCCATCCAACAAAATGGTGATCGGCATGGCCTACCGTACAAAGCCTCATAAGGTGTCATATGAATAGTTTCCTAAAAACTGTTGTTGTAGGTGAATTCCAGAAGAGGTATATGCTTCTCCCAAGAACCTCCCAAGACAAGAATGAATGCTTTGAGCATATCCTCAAGCACCTGAATCGTACGCTCGGACTGGCCATCTGTTTGGGGATGGTATGTTGTACTCAAAAGTACCTATGTACCCAACGCTGTTTGAATCCCTTATTAGATCTGAGAAGTAAAACACACATCCCTGTCTGAAACAATAGAGTGTGGAACCCAATGTAGATGTAAAATCTCTCGGATGTACAACCATCCCAGATCATCAACACTGAAGGTATCCTTGATCGGAAAAAATTGAGAAACCTTTGTAAGCCTATCGATGACAACCCAAACAACATCATTCCCTCGAGATGACCTCTGCAAACCGGTCACAAAGTCCATCACGACATCATTCCACTTCCACTCCTGAATGGTTAACTTCTTTAAAAGACATGCTGGTCGCTGATGCTCCTCTTTCACCTGTTGACAAGTGGAACACATTCGGACAAAACCAGCTACATCTCTCTTCATACCTGGCCACCAATACTGGTAGTGTAGATCATGATACATCTTGGTGACGCTAGGATGAACTGCCCCAACTGAGGAATGAAAGTCCTGCATCAACTCCTCGCGTATGTCTTCTGGCACCCAAATGCGTCCCTGGAAATGCAAGATCTCATCCTCGCCTACTATCTATCCAGGAAGAGGGTCCCCTCTTGAAAAACTCTACCGCAAGACGAGGCCTTCTGAGTCTGATTGCTGCCTCATTCGTACCTAATCAAGAAGAGTAGAGGTAATAGCTAAAGAAGATAGAAAATTCCGCCTTTGTCTGTCGTGGACCTCTAAATGCTTCTCAGAGAACAGAGCCAGAAGATGTCACTCACTTATGGCCTCCTGAACTTCCTGTATCTGAGTTCTCCTACTCAACATATCAGCCACTGCATTTCTCTTTCCCGATGTATAGGCAAGCTCAAAGCCGAAGGACTGAAGATACTCGACCCACCTACACTGTCTTAGATTCAGATCGCACTGAGTGAATATGTACTTGAGACTTTTATGGTCAGTGAAAACCACAAAATACTGACCCAAAATATAATATCTCCAATAACGTAAGTCATGAACAACGGTTTCCAACTCCTGATCATGCGTCGGGTAGTTTTTCTCATGTGGCCTCAATTGTCGAGACTCGTACGCGAGGACTCCATCTCCCTATATAAGCATTGATCCGAGCCCCAAACCTAAAGCATCATAGAATACCATATAGATCTTGACCTTCTCTATAAAGAAAATTATCGGTGCTGACATCAGCCTCCCTTTCAGCTCTTGAAAGGATGACTCACAGAAATCTGACCATAAGAACTTTTCCCCTTTCTTAGTCAGACCTATCAGTGGTGCTGCTAGGCGTGAAAAGTCCTGTATGAAATTCCTGTAGTATCCAGGAAGCCCTAGAAAACACTGCACCTCAAAGACATTCTTCGGATACTCCCAGTAAAATATAGCTCTCACCTTCTCTGGGTCTACTGATACTCCTATCTCTGAGATAACATGACCCAATAAGTGAATTTGATCCATCCAAAAGTGGCATTTTGAGAGATTATCATATAACTGATGCTCTTTAGTGTACTTCATACAATCTCAATATGGGTAGCATGGTCATGTTGAGTGTGATATTACACCAAGATGTCGTCCACGAAAACCACCATGAAGGAATCCAAGTATGGATGGAACACTCGTTTCATCAATTCCATGAAAACTTCAGGTGCATTCGTGAGACCGAATGGCATAACCATATACTCATATAGACCATACCTGCTCCAGAAGGCTATAAGAGGTATATCAGATGGTCTAACATGCAATTGATGATAACCGGATCTCAAGTCAATCTTTGAGAACACTCGGTCCCCTTGAAGCTGATCGAAGAGATCATCGATCCTCGCAAGGGATATCAGTTCTTGATTGTCAACTGGTTCAACTTCCGATAGTCCTCACACAGCCTAAGGGTACCGTCTTCCTTCTTCGCAAACAGGGCAGGTGAACCCCAAGGAGAAGTTCTGGGTCGGATGAAACCCTCTTCCTACAACTCCTCCAACTTCTTCTTGAGCTCATGTAACTCATGTGTAGCCATCCTATAAGGAGGAATGGACACTGGTGCCACTCCTGGAACGAGATCAATAGAAAAATCTACCTCAAGCTCCGGAGGCAAACATGAAAAGTCCTCTAGAAAGACATCCATGAAATGATCCACCACTGGTGGAAAGTCTAACTGTGATGTCCCTTGGTCATCCAGATAAAAACAAGAAATCTGCGATATAACTCCTCGAAGCCCATGATGGTCGGGTCCTACTCGACTCTCCTGGACATCCCACTCACCTCTATGAGAAAAAGATCTTCCCTCTGGTGATATGAAATTCACCCTATAGAAATAATAGTCGAAAAATACCTAAAATAGAACTAACCAGTCCATTTCTGAGAATAAAATCATAGCTCTTCATCTCTAGGACATAGAGGTCCCATAAGAAGTGACACCCTGCAACCTCAAGAGGGTACTCTCTGCACTGATGTACACTAACCGCACTAGTCCCCAACGGTGTGTCTAGCATCAAGGTATCGGCAGTAGAAAAGATGCAGAGCCCAAGGATCTACACAACAGAAAGAGAGATAAAACTATGCGTAGCACTAGTATCGAAAATAGATGAAGATAAAACTGAGGCTACTAAGATCGTACGTCAAACTATTGAAGTCTCGGGATCCTTCTCCTGATGGGTATGCTCCACTACAAAAGTCTGGCCTGTATCGCGGCTCTGTGACCCTGGCTAACCACTCTGAGATGATCCATTCTGTTGTTGTTGGTAACTTGGTGACTGACCACCACAGCTGCGACCTCCACCTCAGCCCGCACGTCCGGAAGAACTCCAGTTCCCAGACTAGTGAGAAACTGGCGATGCATCTTCTGAACATGGGGTCATAGAAGAACTCCTACCACTAGCTATAGGTGATAAGATCTGACAAAATGCTGAAGATGGCCCATCTTTCCACAAGGTCGGCACTCCATCGGGTCTCTCTGGCACTGAGGCCTAGTATGCCCACTCCTCCTGCACTGGTAGCAAACTAACTGGGTGCCCAAAGATACATTCCTCCTACTCTGATCTCCTTGAGCAGACTCCCTGTGGTGCTTCCTACTATCAGTAAGAGGAACACTGACTCTAGATGTCGAACCACCCTGGCTCACTGCTCCAGAATCCCTCAAATTGTGCTTAGTGATCAGCGCCTGGTGGACGATCGAGGATATTTAAGTCAACCTGAAGATGTTCACCTGCGAGCAGATGTCGTGCCTCGGACCATCCTCGATCTTCCACGCAAGGAACGACTCATCCCCTCCTAGAATAAGCGTGAAACACTACAGCTTATTAAAGCAAGACGAGTACTCCATAACAGAAAGAGTACTCTACTCTAGACTCATAAACTCCTAGGCTCGATCAGCCCCCAAGGTCTCCGGGTATAAGTAATCATAGAATATGCACCGAAACTCATCCCGAGTCATACTCTGTTGGTGACCTGACTGTGAGATCACCTCCCACCACCTTATGGAGGAGTCTCAGAGCATATAGGTAGCGAGCTTCACCCTCTTTTCTGGAGGAATCTCCAGATGCTCAAAACTTATCAGCGTGGCCTCTAGCCATGACTCTGCATCCTGAGGTCCTCCATCCCCTGAGAATGTAGGAGGATGCTGCTACTGAAAAACCCGCATCAACTCTGCCATCGACAGGGCAGGAGGCGGCAATCCCTGGAAGGTCTGCATCATCCTCAGAATTTCTTCCCTAAACTGCACATCAGCACCTTCAACTGGTATAACTGCTGGTGCCAAGGCTGTCACAGCCGGAGGATCTGCAGGAGGTCCCTGATCGGCCATATCCGGTGTCTGATCACCGTCTAGAATCTGACGTAAAACCAGAGTATTTCTCAGTGGCATAACTCTGAAAGGTCAAAAGCATACCTTAGATCAAGATTGTCAAAGACTGAGAACACAAGAGTAAAACAGGGGAACAAGAGATGGAAACATTCAAGTTTTACAAAACATGACAACACAGCGTGTATAAAAACTACACGGCATGTTCTTTTAATCCATTCACATGGGTGTGTACTTCTTCCACAACTGGTCATGTAACTCCCCAACCACATAGCGTGTTGTCCCCACACACGGTGTGTACTTGAACTATATTCCCTGCCTGAGTCTCCTTACACTGCTAACCCACATGGTCCTCTTAATCCATGACTACATGGCGTGTTCAAGAAGGACACGACGTGTACTAGACAAGGTTTCAACGACCCGTGTTGTTAGTTACATGTTCGGCTACACGGTTCACTCTTACATGGCATGCTCCCTGAGAACACGATGTGTACTTGAAGGTTTTCCCCGACCCATGTTGTTCATGACACGGTCGGGTACTTAGGTTACATGAAATGGCATGTGATAAAAGAACACGGTGTGTGAAGTAGAAGTTCCATCCATCCGTGTTGTTAGCCACACAGGTAGACACACGGTCACTAAAACACAGCGTGTACTTAACGTACACAGCATGTTCCTGAAGATTTTCACAACCCCATGTTTCTTCCCACAGAGTTAGTGACACGGTTTAAAAACTACACGACCTATATTAAAAAATTACACACCATGTATTCTATGTTTTTCCAAGTAGTATCTCATAAACTGCTCTGAAGCCCAAAAAACACAGAAAACAAGGGTTATGGTGCCAAAATCTGATCCATGAGGGCCCATACTCCCCACAAATCATAGCTTGGTATCGTATACATGTTATAACAAGGAAACCGGGAAATGATCCACCAAATTCCGGTCCATGAGGGCCCATAACACCTTAGGAACCAAAGTTTGGCGTCCATTTAAGAAAAGTACAATACAAATAAATTCTCTATCAAACAACATAGATTCTATCAAAGAATATATCACAACAGCATGCCTAATCTACACAACCTCTATCACAATAACATGCAATCGCTAATGCATCCTAGATGGCATGGTAAGAATGCATGGCATGTGATTTTTAACAAGTGCATATATGATGCATGAGATGGAATACCCTCATCTCACCGGGTTGTGATATAAATAGAACCGCAATATCAAAAATTATAACAGCACAAAACATGTGTATCACCCAATGTTGAAATCATATCAACTATAAAAATTGAAAAACCTAAAGAAATTGGAATAAGTGAGGTAGATTAGCTTTTCCCTGTACACGTGTTAGCTACTCTCAGGCACAACTTGTTACCAAGTACCTATTCCATCCTATCCCTGGATAGAGGCTCCAAACAGTAAGTCAAGAGAAAATAAATTCTTTGATACCAATTTCTAACGTCCGGATTCTGGAATCCACCCAGAGGCACCCCGTACCCGGTTGGTCACATGGCCTCAAGTGAATTTCCCTAAATTCCAGAGTATGCCGACTAGTAGTGACGGTCTTGGGTGTGTTAGTGGGGAAAATATTCCCTCATTGGAAGAGTACACAGTGGAAGTAAACAACACAAACAATAGCAGAAGCAGTAAACATCCAAAAACAATAAACGGCGGAATGAAAAAACAATAAACAACTGGAGCACACACACACACACACACACACAGATATATATATATATATATATATATATATGAAATGATGCATGAAACATATTTCTAGTAAAGCATCCAAACAAATCACAATGCTGAATACAATACTAAACCAAAGTACAAAGGAAAAACAAATAAGAAACTCCTCAGTATCACAAGCCTCGGCTTGGTCCCATGCTCTGCTGCTCTAATGGAATCAAGTACCTAAAGATGAAGGGCGCTTTCCCTTGTCTATACCTGCAGCAATATAATCTGTTTGGGCCCAAAAGCATGAACCAAATAGGTTGTGAGACTAAATCCCAGTAGGCATCCCCCCAAAGATCTATTCCTAACAGTCAGTGAGCATATGGCAGGTAATAGTACAGTAAGCTGTAAATAGTAACCAATAAACAAGATGGTACACAACAGTAAACAATCCACAGATCAACAAGCAGCAGTGAAGAAAATAGCTAACCAAAAATAGGAATCCCTATGTGAAGTACTCATAGCCCTCCCCTCTGGTCCTATCCAAGAAGTACCAACAACCCTCTGGGTAGTACACTTAGCCAAACCCCTCTATATTGGTCATACTAATTTATTAGACTCTCTGAGGAAGCACACTCAGTCAATTCCCCTTATAATCTAAGGTAGTCCGGGACTCTATGAGGAAGATCACACAGTCAATTCCCCTTATAGCCCCAAGGTCTAGAGACTCTCTGAGGAAGCTCACTCAGTCAATTCCTCTTATAGCCTTAGGTCGATCACTGACTTTCTAAAGAAGATTACTCGGTCAATTCCTCCTATAGCTTGGAATGGTTTAAGGAAATTCAAACAAAACAAAGAATCTATGAGGAAGCTCACTCGGTCAACCCCTGTATAGTCCGCAAAGGTCAAGACTCTATGAGGGAGCTCACTCAGTCTATCCACCTGTGGTCTATAATATCTAAGACACTCTAGTAAGCTCACTTGGTCTATCCCCTATAGTCTATAATGTCCAAGACTCTCTGAGGAAGCTCACTCGGTTTATCCCTTTATAGTCTATAGTACCAGGTTCTCATGGCCTCATGCCATAATAATTATATAAGGCTAAATTAATTCTACCGAGCTACTTGGCTAACCAATCTATAGCATAACAAGCATGTCAGGGAATAGTACTCTATCATACAGTCATAAGTCATGGAAAATAGGTATAACGGCCAATGGAAGAACAAGACCAAAAGGTCATAAATAGAACAAGGCATGGGAAAAACATCCAAGCATAGCAATTATCCTCATACATGACCAAGTTACCTCTACACAAGAATACAATCAAGGCATGAAAAACAATAGGGGTAAAATAGTAATCACGCAATACCCCGTTCACGGTTATTGGTGGAATTTGCACATAATACTCAAATACTTCGAACAGAAAGACACAAACCACCTACCTTGATGCTAAGAAATTGATATACTTGAACCACGGGGCTTGAATCTCCTTAAAACCTCGTATATCTATGAAAACACGCAAAATGTTCAACTCACGATAACTTGAAAAAGAGGATGGATTGGAAAACGATTTTCTAGAAGAAGGAAGATCTTACCGATGCGGTTCCAATGCAATCGACGATGGTCGATTCAGAAGATGGATGGAGGCACAGGTTTTCAGAGAAGTTCTAGTGTTGTACGGCTTCTCTCAGTCAAACGGGACCTGGAAGTAGATGATTTTGGCAGTCAGACATGAGCCTGGTCCGTTTAATGAAAAAAGTACATAGTGTGTACTTTTGGAGTACACGACATGTACTAGGATTTTCTATACTATGCATTAAGAGGTCTCCACATCACCCCACACGATCGTGTGTGTGGCTCGGACACGGCCAGCACACGGCCTCATGTGGCATCGAAGTACAGGGCGTGTAATTCAAAAATATCCAAAAACTCTTCTTTTCTCAAAAACTCCAGAAAAAGGAAAAACATACTTGAAACAAAGGTATGGGTTCTTAAAATAATCATAAAACATTATATTAAATATTTTAGTTGATATCATAATATATTAATCCCCAAAATACATAATAATTTATAAGAGAGTTGAAATGAATGATGTTTCTCTCTAAAAATCATCGAGTAATTCTAGAGATAAATAATCTTTTACTTTAAAAAGAAGAGTTCTTTTAGAAAACTCGTTGTAAAAATCCTTATGTGACATAATATAGTATTTTCTTAATATATTTAGATATTTTATAAAGATAATGGTTTAAAAAATAGACTATAATGTTCCCTTGAAAATATGTAATAATTTGAGAAATTTCCTGGAACTGGACTTGTATTTCAAGAATAATATGTGAAATGTCCTTCTAAAACCCATAATTTCCCACAAATGAAAGTAGTTTTCTAGTTCATACACATATATAAAACATTATGACGTAATATATAAGGAGTAAATATTAATAAATAATAATTTAACTGAGGTAAGTAGAGAATAAGTGTAGTCAGAATGAAAGTGGAGGTTCGGTTAGAAAACCCTTACCTTATGTCTGAATGTTCCACTCTTGAACTTATTGTACTAGAATATTAAATTAGAATCGGTAATAACATAATTAAGAACCTATTAGATATTTATTTAGTCTATAATATTTTTTGAGTTCATTTATGTCCTCATTGATAAGTTATAATATTGAATTACATCGTTCTGGAGCGTTCATTTTCATGATTTTCGTAATGAGTCCACTTGTTTTTAAGTAATGGAGTTCATGTGGAATGGATGTAAATCTCTAAAAATGAATATAAAAATTATTAATGAACATCCATAGCTGTTAATGGTAATTTATATCATTTTTCTCATGTAATGAGGATGAATCATTCGATGAAATAATAAATGACAGTCACATAGATTACTTTATCATTGTTTTGATTAATAGGAACTATTTTGGTCTTATAATTTAATATTATGTTCATATACTTGTTTCATAATGTTAAATTGATTATAATATATATATTATATCCTGATTAATACCTAAAAATGGTTTCATGACCAGTATTAAATGGGAAAGTTAACAATAAAACTTTTTCATCCATGAAGGTTATAAATGGGCACCTCACGGACGATGATTTCGTTTACAAAGTAAAAGAGAAAGAGTAAGGATATTGATGTTCGTTCTTACATTCACCAGATATAATTTCAGTATATATATGATACTGGAGTTATCATAGTCATTTTGATAGAGGATGTGAGGAGAGGATAATAATACAAGGGAACTTGAAATGAAATTGAAAGAAAAAGAATGTGAATTTACCACTTGAATCCACCTCCTTGAAAACCTAATTAAGGGAAAGGTTTTCTGTCTTTTGGTAGGAGAAATAGCTCCTAGACTAGGGTAGTGACTAGTTAAGGGTATTTGGGATGATCATTATGGAACTTCATATATTATAAGAGTTAAGAGAAGAGGGTGTGAGGGTGGGGGAGGGGGTTCTACTGGAGGAGAGGAGGGTTTTCCCGTTATTTTATTCATTATTTTATTATTTTACCAAAGACAACCAATAATATTTTTTCTTGTAACAAAAAATATTAATATGTCCATGTTAGTTATGACCAAGTGTTCTTACATTAGAAATGATCTAGGAATAGTGAATTTAAATGGTAATAAATATATATACTGTAAATTACAGTATTTTACTATTCATCAAAAAAATCATGTATTTCAAAAAAATCCCAAAAATGAAAACTAAAAATATTTTGAGATTTAGAATTTAAAAATGAAATCCAATTTTTTAAAATAATTTTATAAATACATTTAATTTTATTTTTAAATAAAATTATAATTTATTCAAAAAATAGAAATTTTAAATCATATATTTCATTTTATATCACCTTGGAAAATTAATCAGGATCTCATTATCATATAACCATAATACAATAAAATATTAATATCATTTACTATTCATAAATTTCATATTACTATTGATATTACTATTCATAATGGTATGTTTCTATTCACTAATAATTAAGTTTGTCTTATCAGACTCTAAATATCTTAATGAATGAAACCGAGTATGACAGTTTTTAAATATTCAAAACAAAGTGGTGGAAAAATTAAGTTTACTGTGTAGGTTATAAAAAAGTGGTGTTTTGTAGGGACTTAGTGTTTCATGCATTCAATGTTAAATTTATTTTCTAAATCTTGGGTTGTTGCGATGTGGTTCAGTACCATACCCTCATTAAAATCATGAGTTACCCTTAAAATTCTAGCATCCTAAATTTCATTTGAAGAGAGACTCTCATATGTAGATAAATAAGATAACTTGTGGCTACACAGTGTGAAAACACAATCTCGTTCCCTAGTTCAAGAAACCCTATTCAATTGAGGATCAATTTATCTTTAATCTGAAGGTGTTTTATATCCCACCATATTATGACGATCATACAGATAATCTTGGATGTTTTTACTTTTCTCTTACCAATCGTGGCCTGGAAAATATTATAATTCTTGTGGTGCATTAGAAAGAAATGTATTATATTTCTCTTGATGAGGAAAATTATATAATGAATCAACATTCCCTAACCTCATCCCATGTGGGACCCAAAATCACCATTAATATAGATGAAGAATCATAATGGATAAATCCTTTTACTAAGTATTGTGGTCATATAAATCATCTAGAAATAAATAATAATTGAATGAAAATTCAAAGGATATTGTTCAAATTTGTGAAATGTGATACACTCAATAAAGATAATTTACTCTAAAAGATTATATCTTATGTAGTTATTCTATATTTTATTTGAGGATATTAGATTGGATTTGATTTATAATAGGTTCATTCAATGACTTGTTGAGCTCAGTAGTTATGATTTACTATCCCCCGCTATATCAAAAGGCTCTTCTTTTATCCCACAAATGTTTTTGATTTCATTGAATTAACTAAGAATTTTTACCCATGATGGATTTCTTCCATATTTATGCATCATCCTCCTAAGATTCACCACTAAAATAAATAATCTCAACCCTTTAAAATATTATAAATTTATATATCGTGTCCCTAACAACCAATCATAGTAATATAATTTATATTTATCCTCACATCCACTAATTTATTTTTGAAGTTGGATTATGTAATTATCCTCATGGTGGTCATGAATCAATTCATAATTGAGTGTGTAAAATACCACATCATCCATCGATTATGGATCCATTAATCCACTCTAAAAAATAAAAAACCTATTGTATAATCCACCAAGATGAAGAATATGTGTTCTTGGAAAATAATAATGTCAAATAGCAATTCATGTTATCACAAATATTAAAATAAATAGATAGATAAATTAAAAAAATCCATCTATAAAATTATATATAATATAGGTTATTTGAATAAAAATTTCTATCATATAAGGATATCCACTTCCTAGTAGTAATATCTGAGTAAATCATAGACCTTAAACTAGTAAAATCCTAACACATATTATAATAAAGAAAAGAACTACAACTAATTGAGTTACAACTACCATGTCTCTATATAGTAATTTTAGAATTATAAATACCTCATAAATTGTCCAAAATATATCTATATGATCTACAATAACACGATATAAACATGATGAAAACAAAAGGAAACCTCAACACCCATCATAAATATAATTCAAGAGTATTAAATATGATTGTTACCCTTTTCTACTTATATTTTTATTATCAGGGTGCTCTCTTTGAGAATACCAAAGACCCTATATAGAAATATACAATGATGGAGAAAAAATAGGTGGTAAAATAATCCATTTAGTTGAATTAATTCAATAGTGTGTATCAATTGTTCACCATAGAAGAAAAGAACATCACTCCTCCCTTAAATGTGAGTTTCCTAAAAATGTTTCCACATAACATCACTTTGGGTTCAAAAGCTTATTATGTGTTACATAACACCACTCAGAACTAGTCCAAGATGTATTACCTCAAACTTCATTGATTTTATTTCTATTCACCAAATGTTAAACAAAAGGAAACAAATTCCCATCATTAATATAGATTGTAATGTGTCCTCTTCTCATACCTCTTAACTAAACAACATAAATGTCTCGACTTATTGATATTAAATTTATAGATTAGATCATTATTTTTTAATATGAAAATAATCATAATTTTTTGAATACTATCTTAATAGAAAAATCCCACCTTTGGCAGTCATATAATATTATAATATTACATAATAACCATATTTACCATATTTCCAATTTCACAAGATAAGTAACACCAACCTGAGGTTTCATCCCTACTATAGACACAATTCCATTATTTCTTGCACCATTCATTGGGATCAAATTCCCATTAATGATGTTCCCTTCACTAAAATAGAATCAATATAAATTTCTTATCAGATGAAATTTCTACCCCTTTATTGCACAAAAATTCCCCAGAAATGTGATTGATCCATCTTTATAAAGCATCTAGAGTTTTGACTTCATTCTGGACATCCATTTTAATTCACAAAGATATTTCATATCATTATCAACCATTAATTTATAATAGTACTCCCCTTTTGTGATTGAACACAACAAAAATATTTGTATCATGTTTGAGGTAACCATCTTGGGAGATTATTATCTAAAACATGATAGTTCATGTTTTTTCAAGACATGGTTAATAGTTTAACCTAATTAGTTTTACCCTATTCCAGACTATAACATCATAGAACACGAATTTTAATAACATGACTAGTATTAATCCTCATCCCATTATTAACTCCTTTATTACTTAGATCCATGTTGTACCATATTACATAACATATAACCATCTTTATTTTCATGTAATTTTAACACCCATGATATTTTGTATTTCTACACCCACCCATATAGGAATAAAAAGATGATCATGGGGGTCACGCTATTTTTTATTATTTTTTTCAGGGGCACATAAAGTGTTCAATGTTACATTTCAATAAATATGCATCTATCCATATTTTTTTCTATAATGTTACATGAGTGACATGATTTTTATCATTGTTACCCACACCGATCTGGACTCATGTAGGTTAAGAGGGTCTTGTTGATTACTTCCCAACCTGACCAAGGATTGTTGTGTTTCTGAGAAGGGAGTTATTTTAGTAATAGATATAAATCATTAAACTACAAAACCACTTTTAGACCTAGTTGTATGAATTTAAATGAAACAACCCCTTTTAATATAGGATAAATAAATTTACACTAAATACCCCAGTTAAGACCTAGTTACTTGACTCTGAACTATAGAAACCCATTTTTTTAATATAACTGTGATATTAAACTATAATGTCCCATATTTTTTGAACTGCATGAATTTTAAATATATAGTACATCACCTATTTTTAAGTCATTATTTTTCAAGATAAAAATAATTTCTATATGATGATAAATTTTATTTAATTGTATCCTAGTTAAGGGAATTAAATTTCATAGTTAATGTCATTTTTCTATGACGTTTAAACTATATAATAGTAATGGATTATTCTCATATGAATATACACCCCCTATAATTATATTATTTATGTACAAAATCATATTTTAGAATGATGTATGTATTTATTCCTACATTATACAATATATAGTTACACCAAGTTCTCAAGTCTAGGCTCTAACATATTATTTTTTTCATAACACGTTTATTTTTATGATGGGAATTTTTAAAATCATTTTTTATTTTATTTTTCATTTTCTCACTAGAGAAAACACAATTCATTCCTATCTTTTTTATATGAGTTAGATTAGTGATGAATTTTTTCGGATGAACTACATGTTACATGATTATTGCTTACTGATATTTGTAGTGATTCATAATTCTACTATCCCGAGACCAACTGTAAGTCACTAATTTCCACCAACTTCTTTAGTTATGGGTACCAATTTTTCAATTTTTTGGTCATGAGGACATCATGTCGGTTCAAAAATCAATAATTAATGATCTAAGATTTATGACTATAAAATCCAATTCCCAAAACACTACATCAAGACCCTAAACTATGTGCCTTCACCGATAAGGTTTTTTCCTTAGTATGTGGGGGTTTCAATTCTTGGCAGGACAACTTTTCCTTATTTAACCATTTAATACCTCACCCTTTGTCTATGCACCATATCCACAATATATGTGCATTATTTCTAGTGGTCATCTAAATTAGTATCTTCCTCTTTAATTATTGTGTGGTTCAATGTTGATTTATTCATGTTTCCCCCTGGAATAAGATATATGGACACAATAATATTATCATACCTTGGTCAAATCATCATAATCATAAACATTGTGAATCTACTTATATTATTATTCATAAAGAGGTGTGGAATTGAAGTGAAATTTGCATTTTTATTGGTCCCATATTTCTATATATACCATCTCTATCTCAATCTTGGTTGAGGTAATGAAAATGAACAAACATAATTCCATGTTCCATACCATAATCTGAGAACCTAATTCCATGCACCGTGACTTTAACTATGTTCTTTTTTCCCAGATCTTTTCTATATTAGTTCTAGGATTTCAAAATCATCTCAATATTAAACATTATTTGTTCCATATAAACTACCTCACATATGGTCCATTCTAGATAACATTAAACATAATATAATTAGGTACTAACCTCATATTGCTTCAGGTGTGATTTTACCTTATATATTTTTCATGTGAGTTAGGATCATCAATAGGAATAGTGAACCTCCAAGAAATGTTTTAATAGTGGTTTTTTTTAGGGTAGTCAGACCTAATCTTGTTCATTTTCCTTCATTGAAAATATCTACACCAATGGGGATATAATAACACCATCAATATAGAATTTTTATATAGGATCCCCTGTGGTGGTGGATAAATTCTCTAATATCCCATCTATTATCTAAAAAATTTGTCTCAGATGAATATTTCTTGTTTGGGACAGAAAGAGTGGTGTCCTTCAAATATTGGTTCAATAGTTCAGCCTAATTTTTCTATATTAATTATATGTTATTTAGTAGTAGAATATATGATTTAAATTTTGTCAATTTTTATCCTCTTCTAATATATCGACTATCCCCAATGTTATAAAATTTTTGAATGAAATGTGTACCTTATTCAAAACCCTTGCTTTCTTAGAGTTGTAACTTCATTCAGGTTATTATTTTTTACCTCTATCTATTCTATAAGGGTATGTTGATCATTCATAATCAACCAAATATTTTTCCCACCTTATTTATTGGATTCCTTTATATTTTATATTACATTCTAACTCAATATCATGTGTCCCTAGTAGGAACTATCATAAGACATTAATAACCTTTCATTACACATTTTTCACACATCAAGCATGAATCAAATAATCATCATTGTTTTCTCATTTTCCTCATTATAAATTCTGATACTATTTTGTTTTTCCATGTCATGTGGTATTAAACTGCACAACCCTCCATCATCCTCACTAGATGAAATTAAATCCAATGTTAACCATACTTTTCATTTGATTTTATTTGGAACACTATCGCTACTAGTGTATTATTAAAATTTCATTATATTTATGTAAATACCCAATAGTACACCCACTATGTGGATTTAGTTTCCAAAAGATCCCATCCATTAGTCTATGACACCAATTACACCCTCAAATGAACTTTTTCTGGTCTGATTCCAGATCCATGGGGAACATAGTTACTTTAAAATACCTTTTTGTAGACCTAAACATATTAACAATAACATTTTTGGAAGAACTCAGGCCTCTCATTCAAAGAATCTCAAAAACCATTTCATAAATAGTTTTATGAACATATCATTTTCACTATATAAGAAAAAGAACAATATAGTAGGTTATTATATTTTTTTCTCTAATGATGAGTCTCATTGGTATTCACATCTGGCATGCATGCCTTTTTTTCACCGGAGAAAAAACACACATAACCTCTCTTCTCATATGAATCAGTGAGATTTTGGTACGTGGATTTCATCCATCAGAACTATGTTTGGATTAAATTCTAAATCTTATAATATATAATGATTATTTGATCTCTTATTGTGGGGCATGACATGATTTTCTCAAAGCTCAAATCTCATCCTAATATGTGTTCACATCACCCAGTAAAATTATACCAATTAATTTCGTGATAATATGTTGACTAAAGTAGTGTTATAAGAATCACGATCATAAACAATTTTCATCCCAAAAATGTCTTTTAAAACTAGTATTGGACTTACCTATCCCTACATAAGCACAACCTATCAATGAGTGTTATAAGTTGTATGACCATAAACCGCAGAACATCATTTTTCTACATTCCATGACCTTAAACATGGAATAATCCCATATAATTAACTATATTAATACTCTATATATATATATTTAATAACCACATAGGTCTTTAAGACTTGTGATCAAACACAATTCTCTCACTAGTACTGAATTTTGAAATTGTGATGTATATGAAAACACAATGACCCATAAGACACTCTACCTACTTTGGTACATCCATTGATGAATGAATCCCCCAATGATGACATTCCTAGAGTTCCATGACCCTTGTTGATCATCATACTTTTTATCAACTTCCATATATGGAATTATATTACTTTATTCACCATCATCTAGTCATTTCAAAATATATTTCCTTATAATGAAGTCAAAACTCTCCAATGGTCCACTTCTCATATAGGGAAAACATATTAGTGAATTATTGGAATTAATATGTTATTAAATCCCTTTATTTTCACCTCATAATATATAATGTGATAGTGGATACAATTTTATAAATTAACAGTTATGATTCATCCACAACCACTGTTATCACAAAATACCTCTCCTACACCTCAATTACATAAAAAATGTAAAAAAACATCATATTATCAACTTTTTCATCATTTTGCTTTAATTAAGTAGATATATATAATTTATTCTAAATCATCATGTACTCACAATATTTATACATTTCCTGATTTAGTGTGTGTGACATTACGACCCCAGCCAATATGCCCAGATTGTATACACTTATATGGAATAGTCGATCTCTATTTTCCAGTTATTTCTTATAGTCATTATGACGCATGTGGTATTAGTAGTTTTTTCAATCATTTCCCAACAAACTTGAGACTCATTATACTAGTTAAATACATCTATTGTTACAAACTACATGACCATGAGATATATATCCCTACACATATAGGTCAAATTACTTTAAAATGGACATTATATTATGATATAAACATAACCTTGAACTCCTCACCAACCGATCGATGGTGTACTACATTAAATTTCTACATTAATTTATGTCCATAGTGAGTGAAAACATTGGTTATCCCAAACCTATTTTCCACTATAATACATCAATATATAATTATTGAGTTAGAATTTACATTTATCCACCATTCACGGATCTTGTAAAATTCAACCACAGTAGTAGTTGCACGCTATTCACCATATTCATTGACAGGTAAAGTCAAACACTTTTAATTCCACTAACGTAATTACCCTATAAATATAGGTTTTATCTTAACTTTTTATATGAAATTTCAACCCTTAACCAACCTCCAATATCACAGACTATCTTATAATGTGAATAATCATTTATTTTCCATTTGTTTCTCAAACAAATCAGGAATTATATTGTCTTAGGTGATTTATTTGTCTATTTAATTAACTATATAAACTTCTAAAAACATAAAGATATTAATTTTTTGTACCTAGATCAAAATTTGATCCTCCTAGTCAAATATATCTTTTTAAAAACTAATTATATGGTCAGGTAATTATAATAATGAAAAATGTATCAAAAATGATCAATGAGGTCTAGTGCCCAATGTATAAGAAAATGATTTATCCTTGTTGGACTCCTCATGTGTTAATCGAGGTTTAATGGTCACAAATCCTATTAAAAAAATTTTATACTATGTAAATTATCTCAAATCATTTATACTATTTTTAGTACCTTTATGCTTTAAGTAAAGCCATTCAAGATCTTAAGTTCTATACATTCAGTTTGATTACTATTCACTATCGTTGATTCACATTATAATGAATTCTTTGAAAAATTATTAAGTCTAATCCATTATATGAATATTACTGATTATGTATGAATACAGATATTTGGCTAAGTCTGAGACACTGTAAACCAAACACCGTTAACTAGACATCGTGAACCAGACACCATGACCATGAGACACTGTGACCATGAGACATGGTGACCATGAGACACCATAACCATGAGACATCATGACAATGAGACACCATGAAAATGAGACACTGTAACCATGAGACATTGTGACCAACCACACACCGGTTCAAGGAGACATTGTTCCATGACATACTTTGACACCATTTCTTAATCTGTTTTTCCATTTATCAATTTAATCAAAACAGTCATATTTGAATTTTTTAAATGATCTGACATAATTAATGTTTCTCTGTATACATGTTACCTGACATTATGAGGTATGAGGTTTAGAATAGATGCAACATATCGAATCCAACAAATGGACTCCATGATAAAAGAGTAGTTCGGAACTGAAACAAAGTGTGAAATAAAGTGATGCAAACAGGATTGTGTACGAAAATGAAGAACACATTTAGATAATTTTTTTGAAAAAATAATTATCACATGAAACTCGATGTTGTTGAAGAACATATGAAGATTACTTGAATCCAAGAATCGTGAACATCTTCGCACTAAAAAACATCCCAAAGAACACATTTCGGATCTATCTGACTTGTGACACTATGTTTTCCATATGATGACTTTATTTCTACATCTCCTTTATCTCAGAAGTCCAGAGATGCAAAGACTAACACCCAGAGCACTTATAAACTTTTCTCAATATTTCTACTCTATTGTGTATCATTTTATTAGCTTTCAAGCAGTGTATGTATCTGTATAAAAACACACTCTGTTTCCTGCATTAAACTGAAGGATACTATATATCCTCTCTAAAACATATTTTTAAACTTATGTATAACCACAGATAAGTGTGGAAGAGGCCCCTTGGTGTCCTGGTAGTTTGTACCCATGAATAACTATGGAAGAGGTCATGTAAGCTAGACAGTCTGGTGTACTATTTTTAACCCCTATCCAGGGTGCGGATCAAGTTTATTTATATAAACTACTTTTTGGCATGTGATCACCAATTTTAGTGGATTAGGTCTTGACTTGAAACTGAACCACTTGTTTTATATCTTCTGGGCTTTTTTATTTATACATATTGGTTTTACTTTATTATTGTATAATTAAGAAATCACTAAATCTACTTTGATAGTTAATCTTGGAAAGAAGTTATAATTGTCTTACCTTAGTAGAATAGCTTCCAAAGTAATATTAATAACTGATATTAAGATTTCTAATAATTAATCAATCATATAATAAGTTATTTAAACACTAAAACTTTCATACCAGTATAACCTTGATTAAATGGTCTCTATTTAACATTATTGGGGAAACCTTTTAAGAATACTTTTTAATCTGAAATATTTTATAGATACTCAATTCACCCCCCCCCCTCTTGAGTAATCAACTCAAACCAACATTTTCTATCAGATGTTTTGTATTAAGACTCTGTTTTTAACCTTATTCAACTGTGATTGTAGTTGTACATTAAAGATATGTAAATTTTGGTTAATTATAAATTTCTATCTATATCAAAGTATTTATTTATTAGGGATAATATATTAAATGGTTATGCAACCAACAAACCACCATTCTTTAATGGAACCAATTATGCTAAGTGGAAAATTAAAATGAAAATTCATTTAGAATGTATGGGTTTTGAAATTTGGATTTCCATTATAAATGAATATAATATTCCTGATACTAATAGAATCACTTAGGATGAACCTACCAAAAGTTTCAATAATAATAATTGCAAAGCTATAAATGATTTATATTTCTCTTTAGGTGATGAGGAATTCTATTGAATTTGTGCTTTTAAAACTTCCCATGAAATTTGGGATACTCTGTCTGTTTGACATGAAAGAAAATCTAGTGTGAAGGAAATGTGACTTAATAATTATACTATTAAATATGATAACTTTAAAATGAAACATGATGAAGCTATTTTTGACATGTATCTTAGGTTCAATGATATCGTCCACACAATTATTTCTCTTGGAAGAGAAGTCACTGTCAAGGAATAGATCATGAGAATTTTTAGATGTCTACCTGATAGATGGAGAGGAACCTCTATCTCTATTAGAGAATTAGGCGACATCATAAAGCTACCAGTAAAATCACAAATTGGGAAACTGATGTTGTATTAAGTGGAGCTGAAAGTCAACATGGAAGAGGAGGATGAACCAAAAAGGAAATGTGTTGCATTCAAGACCACCACCTCTAAACACAAAGAAAAAGGAAAATTGGAAGCTTCTGTAGAGAGTTCTAGCAGTGAACAATCATCACCTGATAGTGTTGAGGAGATGGCTCAACTAGACAGAAGATTCAAAATATATTACAAGAAGAATAAATTTTATAGAAGTCAACACTTCAAAGGAAGATATAACCAAAAAAGGAGTATGAAGAAGGATTTGAAAAAAAGTGACAACACTGATGAGGTTATCTGTGATGAATGTAAGTGTGAAAGACATATCAAGGCTAACTGTCTGAAGATCAAATATAAAAATAAAGATGATGAAAAGGAAAGGAAGCATAAAAATGAAATGAAGGAAACCATGAGTTCTTCTAAGGAAATTTTAAGCGACTTAGAAACATCACTTGATAAACACGCTAACAAAGACAATATGTGTTTTATGACAAAATCATCTGAGGTAACACTGGACTCTATACATAATTCATACTATTCTGGAGATGAGAGTGACTCTGAAAATATTTCTAATGAATAAATTATTGAATACTTTAATATTCTTGAATAAAAATAGAATGAACTAAAAGATAAATATAAATCTTTGATGAAACAATATGCTCTTACAATGACTGTTAAATTTGAACTCACAACTAAAAAATAGAAAAATACTCAACTGCTCAAGGATAAAAATAAATTAAAAATGACTAATAAGAAATTGAATAATGACATAGAAAAGTTTACTAGTGGGAGAAATACTCATATACAAATCTAGGTAAACAAATTTCCCCTATATACAATAATGGAATTGGTTATCCACCTGGAAAAAAAAATCATGGTAGCAAAAAATTCGTTTCGAAATCTAGGATATATAGTTATACTCATAGTTCTTGACACAAATCAACTAGTTCAAGTTTTGATACAATTTATGTTGTTTCAAGTTTTCCTAGACCAAATAAAGGTTATTTTTCAAATACGTTACACAATGATTATAGGAAACCTATGAGATAGATATGGGTTTCAAACGCACTTATCACTATTGTTACTAGACCCAAACTAGTATGGGTACCAAAATATGTTTCTACTTGATCATTCTGTAGGAAATCTGCTTAAAGTGTTCCTGTAAAATCTTTTGATATATGGACAGTGTGTGTTCAAGGCATAATATAGGAGACTAATCATTCTTTAAGAACCCAATAAAAATTAATGAAAGACATGTCACTTTTGGTAACAATTCCAAAGGAATGATTATTTTCCTTTGCTAAATCGGTAACCCTAACTCAGTTTTCATTTCTAAAGTACTGTTTGTTTATGGTTTAAAATATAATCTTCTTAGAAGTTCACAATTATGTGATGATGGATTTCATGTTAAATTTGAAAATTATGCTTGCAATGTCGTTAACTCTAAATACGAATTAGTTTTTTCAATATTAAGAAATGAAAATTTATTTTTTGTTAACATAGAGTATTTATTTTCTCAAAATGATCCATGTTTAATTATATTTCATAAAGAGTCTTGGATTTGGAATAGGAGACTAGGACACAGTAATATTCACTCCCATAGAAAGCTAACTAGAAAAAGATTTGTCAAAGACCTACCCTAACTTGAGTCTCTAAATGATGAAGTGTTTAATCTCTATCAGAAGGGAAAACAACACAATCTTTCCTTCAAACAAAAGAAAGAAGTTTCAACTTCTCAACCTCTTGAACTGGTTCCCATTGATTTTTTGGGCCATCTAAAGTTTCTAGTTTAAATAGGAATCACTACGTTATTTGTTCTTGTAGATGACTTTTCTATATATACTTGGACATTCTTTCTGGCTCACAAAAGTGATGGATGCTCTTATTTTACAAAATATTCCAAGTCTGTAGAAAATATTAGTGGACATTGAATTAAATCCTTGAGATGTGATCATGGTTGTGAGTTTGAAAATCAAGAGTTTGAATCCTTTCACTCAAAAAATTTCTATATTCATAATTTATTTTCCCATAGAACACCACAACAATATGGATTTGTAGAATGAAGAAATAGAACCCTGCAATAGATTTCTAGAACAATGCTTAGTGAGTATGAACTGCCTATTTATTTTTTGGATGAAGCTGTAAACGCAGCATGCTACATAATCAATAGAGTGTTGATTAGAACGGTTCTTTATAAGACTCCTTATGAGTTATGGAACAATCATAAACCCAAAGATAGATACTTCAATGTTTTTGGTTGTGAATTCTATATACTTAATACTAAGGAAAATATTGAAAATTTTGCATCTAATAGTGATGAAGGTATCTTTTTGGGATATTCAATTTATAGTAAAGCTTATAGAGTGTTTAATAAAAGATCTAAATTTGTGGAATAATCTTCCCATGTAATATTTGTATAAACAGATCCACATGAGCCTAAAACCATTCTAGAGAACCTAGAGGATGATGTATCAAATCTGAACATTAATTGAAAATCCTCAAACCATTCTATGAAAGAATTTGTGAAAACTTCATGTTCTGAAAATTCCATAGACTCAAGTCAAATTGAACCTTAACCTGTTGATGAACCTAAATTCACTAGTCCTTCTTTTTCACGAGCTGTTAGACTTCTTAAGAACCATCCTTTAGGTGATCTTGTAGGAAAATTAGAAAAAGGAATTCAAACTAGAGCTTCTCTTTGAAATCAGATTGAACATTTAGTCTTCTTGTCACAACATGTACCTTAAAACATTAATAATGCTATAAATGATGAATGTTGGGTGATGGATATGAAATAATAACTTAATCAGTTTGAAAGTAGGAATGTTTGGAAACTTTTCAAAATACCCATGGATACATTCAACATAGGAACTAAATGGGTGTTTATAAATAAGGTAGATGAAGCTAGTAACATAGTTAGAAACAAGGATATATTTGTTGCACAAGGATATAGTCAAGAAGAATGAATTGACTATGAAGAAACCTTTTCACCTGTATCTATACATGAAGCCATACGAATTCTTCTTTCTTACACTGCACATCTGAATTTCAAACTATATCAAATGGATGTTAAGAGTGCATTCCTAAATGGGTATATAGCTGAAGATGTATTTATTGAGAAACTTCCTGGTTTTCCAAATCCTCTTTTTCCAAATCATATTTTTAAATTATCAAATGCTTTATATGGTTTAAAACAAGCTCCAAGAGCCTGGTATGATAGAATGTGTACCTTTCTTATTTCCAAAGGTTTTACAAAATGAATAGCATATCCCACCCTTTTTAGAAAACAAATTTACAATGATTTTTTAGTTGTCAAAATTTATGTAGATGACATTATTTTTGTAAACTGGTAAAAAAATCATCAAATGAAACTGAAGTGTAACACCAAGATATTTTGAAAAATTTGTTTTTTTTAATTATATTTTACCATATCCATATTTTTTGTGACATAAAGCACTTTTTTTTAATTTCATTACATGTAACGCCTATTTTATATTATGTTAAGTGAAACACTATTTTTTATTGTGTTACACACAATACCATGTTTCACATATGTTACACACAACAATGTGTTTTAATGAACCATGTTAAATAATTAAAATATTATTATTTAATATGACAGTTATCACATTGACAATGTTATTTTGGGAATTAAAAGGATTAACAAATTTACGAAATTATGGTTAACACATGTATAGATGATTAATTATTTTGTGATAAATTAATTATAAATGGTAATAAAAACTATTTTAAAATAATGAAAATATTTTTCTAAAAAATTATTTTATATGCTAACAAATGTGTTATTCCTTAATAAAATCAACAAACTACTTTGAGCAATCGATTTTTTTTAAAATTAAATATATTCAATCAACTATTTAACATTAAAATTAGTTGTTTTATATAGATTATATAAGAATTAATCTAATTTACACTTAAAACATTATATTTAAAAAAAATCAGTTTTCCAACTTTTTTGGAGCACTTATTTGAAAAATAGTTTTTTAATAGTTAAGAAAAGAAATTTGATAATTTTTTTTAATTCATAATTTGAAAATTATGTAATGGATATTTTTTTGTTTTCAATGAAAAAATTCATTTTTTATGTAAAGTGAAAAATAATAATTTTTAATCAAAAACTATCTTTTCCCCAAAAATATTTACGATGTCAATTTATATTTTAAATATATATTAATGTAAAATTAGTTCAACTTTAAATATATTAATCAAATCTATGTCATTTTAACCAATTGTAAATTAATATTGGATAAATAACCTTTGTATGTTTTAGGTCATTTTCTCCATAAAAACTCCATTTCCCATCACGTCTTCAAGATTAATATTAAATTATTTTTTCCACTTATGTAAATTTTATTCTTAAAAATGGAATCCATATTTGAAATTATAATATTTAATATTATCTAATTAGGTTTCCATAATTTTTGAACGAAATTAATAGTGAACATGGTAAAAATATATTACTGTAGTTAAAGTATAATTTGGTTTAGATGGGGTAAAAATATGATAATAAGGGTAAAAATAACCCATAAACATATCAAAAAATTATTTTTTGGATATATTTCTAGAGTTCCACTTTTATGGTTCTATAATGGTCTATTTTTTAGCCTTTTTCCATATAAAAAATTGGCGGCAGTAAATTCTTTTCAATAATACCATGTGTGTCCACTGCCCCACTTATACAATGTTGCCCCCTATCCTCCTTTCATCAAACCATGAATCCTCTTTAGTTTGGCCAATACCAACACAAATAACATTCCAAATTCCATCCCCTAATCCAAGAAGTTTTATTTTGGGCTGGTAGAAATTCTAGTATGGTTTTAGTGAAAACATTATATGAAAACTTAATGAAGAGGATATTTGAATGGTATGACAGATCTCAAGCCATAAGGATAGGGATTTCCATCTCCTATTTCTATCCTATGAGATAAATTACATATTCACCACATGTATCTTTTATATAGTTTATATTCTTCACATGAATGTTTTTTATGGAACTTCTACCTAACTTTATCATTATTTGTATATCTATTTGAGTTTCTCTATTTCCTGGGATTTTTGGTAACGTTGTCACCAAAGTGGAATTGAAATTTTTTCTCAATTTTCCATCTTGAAGACATATATTATGTTATAAAACAATATTATTATTTGATGAGTATATATATCCCATTTGACATTTAATATCATGAATTTACTCATTCTCATGATATTTTATGATTCATTTTAGGTTATTCCCTCAATGGGATTATGAATAAATATTAACAAATTGGTAAGGATTTTATATTACAATCTCATAATTTATTTGAATTATTTATGGTTAAGACTCAAATATTGAAATCACACTATGTTATACTAGTGAATTCAAATATGTTCTATTCTCAACTGGTTATTCATGATATCTTCAAGTAATTGTATCATTTCTCCAATATTTAGTACATAAAATTTTTAAGAATATTAATATGAAAATCCTACATAATATTTATCTTTGGTCGAAAATCTTTTTCCTTCCGATAAACGTTTTTCAATAAAAATGTTTTTGAAAATGTTTTATAACTCAAATATTATTTCTAAAATAAATTTTACTCATGTTTTACCTTTTGGAAAATGTTTTTAAAGGAATATTCTAATCATTTACAGACAATTATTGTTTAAATTTTACCAAAAAGGTTAATGGATTTTTTGTTTTGACATATATAACAAGAATAGAATTTTCCGACATCATGGCCAATAAATTCATCAAATCATCATTTATATGGTTTCAGTGTTATTTTCAATGAATAAAAAAGAAATTATTTACGTTTTAATATTATTTTATTCAATGAGGAAAGCCTATATTCCTCTTAAATTGTTTTAAATCATTTTAAAAATCATACTTTATAGAATATCAATGTTATTTACAAAGACAATTGATTTCATAATTAATTACCTTTTAAAAATATTCTTGATAGAAAATGATATATTACTCAATAAATGTTTTAAATGGTTTTTAAAATCATCCATTTTATGTTTCAATGTTATTATCAAGTAAAAAGATCGTCATAATGTGTTATGTTTTAAAATTTGATTTCCATAGAAATGATATTTTCCTCAAGAAATTTATCATGTAGTATTTCAAAATTATTATCCATATAATAAAACATTAATAGATGTTATTAATTATTATTGTTATATATTAATTAAGGATTCAATTTTTATTATTTCTCTGAATGGTTTATGATATGCTTGTAAGATGTTTATCAAACCTGTTTCTCTTTTACGGGTTATACCATGATATTGCCCATGAATCTCGCTTCTTTGCCCATGGGTTATTATTTAATTAAATAATGTATTATTTTGAAACCTTCTTGTTTTTTATAGGTAATTATAGGATGAAATATTTATGAAACTCATTTCATTTTGTGGTTTCTAATATAATGAATGTTTTTGTATCTTTTGGAACACAGATATAGGATTTTAATTAATTGATGATGGTTACATTATAACCAACGATGGTGGTTATGTTATAAACAAAGTAGATGGTTATGTTATAACCATTTATGGGTGGGTAATCTATGTCCCTCCAATGCATTAGGTAAAAATGTATATCTCATGAGATAGATAGGACTAGATTGTAGAGTGAACACAATTTATTAAGGGACATTGTCCACTATGATGGACTTAGGATTGATCCTTGACTAATGTGATGTTATGTGTGGACTCTCATTCATAGCCATAAATTTATTATTGAACCTAATTACATGTTCAAAATTTTATGCATGAAACATATTTCATGTTCGCAGTGTTATATATGAACCAGATTACATGTTTACAATGTTATGAGAGAACCTAATAAAAGGTTCATTATATAATGTATGAACATAATTATATTTTCAATATGTTTTGAAAGAACCTGATTACATTTTCACAATGTTATGCATGGACTAATCATTCATGTAAAAAATGTTATGTGTTCACCTGGGTTCATATACATAAATTTATGTGAGGTCTTAATTTTATATCCTTAACATAACGAGTGAATATGTTTCTATTTATACATTTTCACAATGTTATAAGATGATGTGTAATCCAAAAATCAATGTTTCATGAAAATGTTATTCTCTCATGGGTCTTGTTATTTTATTCCCATATAGCTTATGTCTTCTGATATTCCAACATTTATCCAATGTATCATGCTTAAAACCAATGATATGTTGGATATGAAATTCATAAATTATGTTCATTATGACATACCATTATTCTTATCTTATTATTTCATATTATCGTAGATTTATATATCCTATGTTTACCCTTAATGACATTCTATTATCTCTATTTATTATTTTTTATTTCCCTTGTTTTTTGTTGAATATTTTCATGTAGTTTATGTCTATGAAGAGTAGAAAATGGGTTTATCTTTATGGGAAACAGTGAAGATATTTCACCAGATTAAAAGATTGTGTTCCTTATTTATAATGTAATAAACCTTTACGATACTCTAGATTGTGGTTGTGAAATGTACTGAATATTCATCTAATAAGATTTAATGTAAATTCATGTAAAGCCTGGGTCACTGTAGTATGTATCTGAGGAAAGACATAGATAACCTTTACATACAAGGATGATAAAATATTACTAAGATACATTGGTATATTTCTATGTATATTCCTATGGATGCATCTTAGGATAAGTCTAATGATGAGTCAATGTATAGGAAAAAGTCATGTCATTTTGGTAAAGGTTACAATGAGTGGTTTCCAAACATTTACATCCTTATCAGGATACTACCAAAGGATGTGGATCCGGCATTGATATACATTGAGGAAAAAACAATTAAAACACATTATTAATAAAGACTCGATCGAGAACTAGTTAATGATAAAAACCTTCATTCATGTATGGTTTGACACTCCACGTTCATATGATTTTTAAATTCATGAACACATTAGGAACCATCATAATTTATTTACATAGAATATGACTTTAAATGGCTTAGGATAAACTAAATGCATCATAAATTAACAAATTATTCATGATTTTAGCATCATATAAATAATTTTCCAGGATTATGTGGCTCTCCGCTATAGTTATTTTCTATTACACTATACTTTTTAGTTTTAGTCCATAGATATAACTATAAGGAATCAAGATAACAATGAATCTAATAGACAACTCAGTGACTATGATTAACTAAATTGGATGGTGTTTGTAGAGAAAGTTATTTTTAATATTCCTAATCAGTTATCATCATATATGATTAACAACAGGAACTTCAGTGAGATTCCTAGAACAAAAAATAAGATGAAGATTAACTTTTATGAATGTTCATGTGGTAATGTACATATAGAAATAATGATTCATTTTCCTACATGTCAAGAATATATTGTCAAAAACTATAAAAATGTCTCAAATGTATGGAAAGATGTTATCAATATGGAAAATGATGTCATAGAGTGACTAATTTTAGAGGAGTTCAATGTCTTATCATGAGAGATCATGGGAATTACCCAACTCAATTACCTAACATACTAATTAACATCAATACCATGAATGTACCTATTCCATTCCAATCATTGATGTGTAAGGAATGAAGTATTTATTTATTTTGATTTATGAATTATGGAATATGAAATATATAATGATTTTTTAGTATATTTTTTTGCTATGGATTTTCCAAAAAATTATTGAATGGTGATTATGACCATGAAAAGTGCCAAAGTGATTATTTTATAATGATAAAGAAAATATTAATATGTTTGAGATCTTCACAAAATCATGTTTATATAGGATAAAAATATGACTGATACATATAATGTAAAATGTATTATATTTATCACATACTAACTACTAGATGATTTTTATAAAATTTAGAATATTCTATCATTGAGGGGGTTCACAATGTTTTTCATTAATGAATAAATCTAGTAATCTGTTTTTTTTTGTAAAGTAATGGAGGAGAATATATTTTTTCAATATGGTTTTATGGTAATTAAGTTTGTAACCTTATATTAACATAATACATGATAAATGAATTCACATGTTAGTTATATGAATAGAAATAGGTAATTTATGATATATGGGGGACTAATATTATGTTCTTTAAGATTTATTGGCCTTATTTATAGGTTTTTAATTTTTTATGCTGTACAATTTTAACCATTTATGAAATCAGTTATGTTTAAATTTGGATGAGATTTTATATATTAACATATTGAAACACCATATGAAAATTTATATATATTGGATAACATATTCTATCAATTCATTTGTGATGATATATATATATATAATGAATTATCATTATATTTGTATATATTATGATCCATTGGTCCATCAGAAATAAAAATATTCACTTTTATTTAATAGTTCAATTGATTAATTGGAAATTGACCAAGGTACAACAAATGGATGATATTGTTCTTATGAAAAGGAATGAAATCAAGAATTCTGTTGATGGTTTTTTTCAATAACTTCATTTTCATCACCCAATTTATTATAATCAGTTATATCTATCACCTACTATAATTATTTAATATTTTCATCCGTATCCAAATCTTTACTTCACATATATGTTCTCCAATGTGGAATCATAGTATGAGTTACATTAGGTAACCTTTATGTTTCCAATGTTCCATTTTTAATGGATATTATATTATTTAATTTCATAATGTGGATTTCTATAAAAAAATAAAAAATTATAAACTGTTGATGACTATGATTTGTTTTTAGGGAGAGATTCATTTTAAGGGTTATATAATGTAACACCCTAAGATTTTGTGAAATTATTATTTTTAAAATACATTTTTTGTTTTCCATAATTTATGTTACATAAAAATTATATTTTAAAATGAATTAAAATAAACAAGTTTTTTATCTTGTATTATACACAATACTATTTTTTTCTTTTGTCGCACACAATATCTAGTTCATCTACTGTTACACGCACACTAAGTTTAAACCAAACATGTCATAAAATTAAAATATTTTTTTAACATGATAGTTATGAAGTCGACATTTGTATGGAATGTATGATGACAATTAACTAAATTATAAAAAAATGGATTAAAAATTTTTATATAATAAATTATTTGGTGTCCAATTAATTTTTAATCAAAATAAAAACTATTTAATATTAATGGAAAAGATTTTCTTAAATACTATTTTTTATGCAATCAAATTTTTTCTACCTCAATATAAAAATTGGTTTCAATTAATAATTTCAATCAAATGAATCTAGTATATATATTCATTCAATTCTTTGGCATTCGATTACTGTTTTTTAAAAAATGGATAAAAATAAATCCAATTTTCTGCTAAAAACATTATTTTTCTAAAAAGAAGGTTTTTCACTTTTTACTGCATCACATACATTAAAAAATAAGTTTGAAGTTTTTTAGAAAATTAATTACATAAAATAAACTTCACTATTTAGATCATAATTTCAAAAAATATTATAAGGATATTTTGGGATATTTTTAAAAAATCCTCATTTTTTAATGAAAACTTAAAAATACAAAATATAAAATGTAAACTATATTTTCAGATAATTTAATTAATAAGATAAATTATATTAAAAATTAATTGAAAAGTATAAATAGTTCAATTGTAAATAAATTAATGTAACTTACCTTGTTTTATTCAATTTATTTTTGAAATTAGATATAAAAATGTTTTATACATTTGATCATTTTCTAATTAAAATCCCACTTTCTCATCACATGTAAAAGACTAATATTAAATAAAAAAATTACACTTATAGAAATTTAATTTGGAAAAATTGATTCCATATATTTAATCATAATAATTTAAATTATCTAAAATTTTAAACATAATATTTTGACCAAAATTAATAGTGAGTGCACTAAAAATTAAATACCATGGTTATTGTAATATTTGGTCAACTATGGGTTAATGTATAAAATATACGAATTAAAATAAACTATACAGCTGTATTCAAATTATTGGATTGATATATTTTTACCATTAAACCTCTAATGCTATGTAATGATATATTTTGACCCTTATGATACATGACAAATGTAGGAGCACTAAATTATTTTCAAAAATACCAATTGTTTCCTCTACCCCACTTATAAAAGGCCACCCTCACTCTTACCTTCATCACACCTTCAAACCAATTTGGTTCACCCAAGGCCTGATCAAATAACATCCCAAATTCCTTCCCCTCATCCTGTAAGTATTAAATTGGGATGAAATCTAACATATGAACGATTACTAAACACCTAATGAAAATACCCAAAGAAAAGGAAGTGTGAATGTGTACGAGAGATTTCAACATATTAGGTAAGGGTTTTTCGTCTCACTTTTATTCTCTATGAGAAAAATTCTATATTCATCATATGTTTCTTTTATGGGGTATATATAATTACCATGAGTATATTTTATTATTCTTGTACTTAAGATTATTATTTTTACATAACTATTTTAGTATATATATTTCATGGGGATTGCGGTGTTAATTTTACCTAAGCGTAATGATATTTTTGACAAAATTTCTCTTTTTCGAGACTTATGGGATGTTATGAAGCTATATTAATGCCCGAGGTCTATATATATCCCTCTTGATATTTTATGTCTTGAATTTATTCATCCTAATGATATTTTATGTTATTTTTTATGTTATAGACTTATGGGGATTATGAATCAATGTTACCATAGAGGTAATAATTTTATGTTACATTATCATCAATTATCAAAAAAAAATTTGAATAATGCCCCAAATGTTGAAATATCATGATATACCGCTAAATAAGTATCATTAAATTTACTCTCCTCTAGTTATTTGTGACACCTTCAAGTAATTTTACCATTTATATTCCATTTGGTACATAGAATTAGTAAAAAAAATTTAAATAACATTTCACATTACTTGTACCTTTTTCTTGGAAACATCTTTTCTTCTAAAACCATATTTTCTAAAAACTAGAAATTTTTTTACTACTCTAGTATGATTTTTAAAAGAAATTTTTATGCGTATTTATATTTATATTTTTTTAAATGGAATAATTTTGTCAATTTAACTACAATACATGTTATCCTTGTAATGAAACTGTGAATGGAATGTTCCTTTTAAAGGGTATAGACTGAAAAGAATTTTCCAACAGTGTGACCAATCATTGATTCAACGTTTCCTATATAATATTTCAAGGTTATTTTCAGTGAAATATTTTTTCAATGTTTTTTATTTTCTGAAGAAAAAAAATCAAATTGTAAAGGATATTTTCCAACAATATTATTTTATGTAATAATAAAATATTACTTCATATGTTTTCAATGTTCTTTTCAATGAAAAGGTTTTTCATAAATGTATAATGTTTTCAAAATAATTTTTCAAATATGAATTTATATTTTTCTAAATAAATTATTTAAATTATTATAAAAAATTAATTTAACTTTTTTGGTTATATGTTTCTATGAAAAGTGTTATCCAAAAGTTTTGTTTTATAAAATTGATTTTTAATAAAAACTTATTTTCCTAAAGAAATGTCACATGTAGTCTTTCAAAATTATTTTCCATCTAAGATAAAACTACTTAAGGTTACACATTCTTTACTAAGGATATGTATTAGGGATATCATTTTTATTTTTTCTAGGAATGGTAATTTTAATGGTCACAGTAATTTTATGAAACTCGGTTTTCTTCAACGAGTTCTACCATGGAACATATGATTATGAACCCCGCTTCTTTTTTCATGAGTTAATATTTGATGAAATCATTATATGATTATGAAATTATTTTATTTTACATAAGTTATGTTATGATCAAGTTTTAAAAAATCTATTTCAATTCATGGGATCTTATTTGATGAACATTTTATGATCTTGTGGCACACCTGTATATGATTTTCATTAACTGGTGTTGGTTTTTTCATAACAATGGATGGTGGTTCCATTATATCCATGTATGGTGGTTACATTATAACAAAATCTAGGTATGAAATATATACCCCTCCAATTAATTAGGTTGAGATTTCTGTCTAATAAGATAGACAGGACTAGAATAGAGAGTGAACTCGATTTAGTAATGGACTTTTTCTAGTATGATGGTAATGGGGGGGAACCTTGACTATTATGTTGTTATGGGTGCGTATTTTTTCATGCCCATAATTTTATGCCTTATATTAATTATATGTTAAATTTTTAAGAATGAAACTAATTACAGGTTCACTATTTTATGAATGAACCAGATTACATGTCCACAATGTAATGTGTGAACCTGATTACATGTTCATTATGTTTTTCATGAACCTTATTACTTATAAAAAATGTTCTATATGAACATTATTACATTTTAACACTTTTTTGAATGGAACCATCATTAATGCCTATTATGTAATGCCCCGACCCCAGTTACCCAGGAGTCTGTGCATTATTACATAACATTGGAATGATAGAAGGAATCATGTCCTAAAGGACCAATTAGTTTAGTAGTCCTGCAAACAAGATACATACATAAGTTCAACATTACAACTTGAAAAGAAAAACAACACTAATTTTTTCCACTAAAAACATCCAAGCTTCCAAGATTATCCCTGCTAGTCACTCATTATTAACTTCTTCATATCCTAGGAAAATAAAACATGAGAAAGGGGTGAGCTCAAATGCTCAGTAAGATTATGCAAGATATCAGATAATAACATAAACATTAGGCACAGTGAATAATTGAAAACACATGCCTTTAAAAATAATAAACATGAACACTTTATGGTAGGAATATGAGCTGAGTAAATAACTCCATAATAAAACATAGTCATCGGTATTCTACTAGTAAAATAACCACATGAAATATCAATATAAAATCCCATAATAATGGAATGTATAATGCCATACATCATAACCACATAGTCAAGGCCTCGTCTCAAGACTAAAAATATGATTTTGTTGAGGCCCTGTGCCAAGACACTAGTTTATCTAATGAGACCTACTAAGGCATAGTGGAGCTATAGCAGGATCCACCCATCACTTAATAAGTCTAATTCATTCCTCATATGAAAAGGATTAAACATAACATAAACATTCGTATTAAAACTATTTTATTAATTGTCAATACTTTATCCATAAACCATGAATGGTATAATAATAACACATCCATAGTCAAAATTAAATCATTCAATACAATATAGAATATTGTATTATAATAAATCAACCTCAATTGACAATAATTAAGGATATTTACATAGATGGAAATAATCATCAGGACTATTTGAGTGAAATACCCCCTTTTTCTAGAAAACATTTAAATGTCTCGCTATTTATCAAGAAGTCATTGAAAATAGATTTTTGAATCAAAGTGTCCCATACCACTTTGAATAATTTAAAAGGAATTTTAATTTTAAATAATTATTGTCCATATAATTAAATCCTTAAACCCATTTTTAAAACATGGACATTAATGAGAAATATTTAGAAGAATAAATCTTTAAAACATTTAAATATGATATTTTAGTTAGAGTTTCTAACCAAATGAGAGATATTGAATACACATAATTGAGGAAATAAAAGATTTATAATATCATGAGAATAAATGATTTCATGATATACTATGTCAAAGTAAAATATATACACCAAACAAAAGTGATTTGGCGCATAACAACTATGAAGACTCAATAGAATGTAAGTTGAGATGAAATCCCTTATAAATACCGTATCTTTAGGTTAAGGATAAATCATTGACATAATTATGTGTGAAAAATATAAATAAACTCAATATGATTGGATATTTAGTTTAAATCAATCAGGGTACATTCACACATATTCTTGTAAAAACAACACCAATGAATTGGTTGTTTAACACAATGAATGAAGATTGAGTTAAAATTACTCTTATCAAGTTCATATCGATGACTTAAGAATTTATAAATGGTGTGATTAAGTGTCTCAAAAGTATATCAATAGAAAGGGGAGTGTAAATTACTACACAAATAATAAATAGTGATTCCAAAAATAATCATGGAGTAAAATAATCAATGAAGTATGCATAATGCCGAATGAGTGGAAATTGAAATTTGAAATTCCCTTACCAATTTGGTAACTTATGAAACATACATCCCATGAAAGATCGATCTTAAAATGAAGATTTAAATACCCATAAATTAAAGTATTTTACACCCTGAATTAAATAATGTACAGTACATATTGCACACAAAAAATAAATAGTGGTAACATAGCATGAATCTCTTAGGAATAAGAAGTGAGATGAAAACTCTTTACTACGTTGTAATCAATCGAGTCATATGACCAAAAGATAATAACCAAAAAATGAATCATAGAATACCATGAATATAAAGATAATAATGATAATATATAGAAAATTTCAATACACAATACACCACATTTAATAAATAAGTGGTGAACAATGGAAATCTCACAGAATTATAAGTGAGATAAGAAACCTCATACCTCAAGTACGACTTGTCTTGTATGTTCCTTGATCTTCCTAAATAATAAACATAAGTTAATTTCTACTTGATTAAGAAATTTTTTCAAATTTATTATTCCTTTTATATCACTTATTGTTTTTATATAACATTTAGTTAATTATTTGAGTTCATATTGGATATTTTATCGATGTTCGGAACTTGAGTAAAAAATGAACTTGTTATAATTACAATATTTCAATGTGGTCAAAATTACATTATCTCCATAATGATATACATGATTTTAAATATCATATATATATATATATTATATATCCATTATATATACGTATTTATAACAAAACATAACATTTGGAGATAAGAAATGAAATGTACCGTTCATCGAGACGGTAAGTCGTACGTACGCATGGACGCTACTTTGATTTTAATTTTGTATTTTAATGGATTTAAAACATAATGATACATACCTATATTATAATTCATGTATAATATAACATATAATATCATCAAATCCATCCTCTATACATCCCACAGAAAGCATTAACGAGTCATATCATTTTGAGGTGGCGGTATTCTGCACTTCCTCAAATGAAATTATCACATTTTACCCATAATAGAAACCATAAAATAATGATATAAATGTAAAATAAAGAAGCATAAAGAAAAAATAAACAAAAAATAAACATCATATATAAATACAGTTCCATATCAATGGCCACCATGAGAGGCGGTAGGAGATAATCGAACAATCATTGTTTCGTGAGGCGTTAGTTTTCCATCCAGAGAAAAAGTGTGTTCATCACCCATTAGATGGTGGTGTGTGTAATTTTAGTTAGAATAAATCTCATAAAAACAGACTCGTATATTTATAATATTGGTGTTGTTATAAAATAAAGGAATAAAAAGATTTTAGGGGGTTGGAGAAGTAAAATAAAACAAAATAAAACAAAAGAATTTAAGAGGAAGCATTACCTTTAATTTGGGTAACTTCCTTTGGCATGAACCAAATGGACTTTTTGAAGTGCCTTCTGCCTAAGGTAATGCTTCAAGGAGGAATAGGTGGATATTGAGAGATTATTTTGTTAGGTTTCGGATGATCCAAGGTTATTGAGAGGTTTGTGGAATGGGTTAGAAGTGGTGTCCTTTTATAAGGGTGAGGAGGGGTTCTTTAGGAAAGTGTGAATGTATTGTTTTATTATATACTGATATTCGGTTTATAAAGGTCCAAAAATAATTAAAGTAGATGATAAGATAACTCATGGTCTAAAAAAAATCATCCAATAATAATTTTACAGGTTTTGGATATTGTTTTAATATTAATAATCTTATTTATTTAAATCATTTTTTAATGCTGTAATTAGTACATCACTATGGTGTCATAAATAATTTAATTTATTGGATGTCTAAAAATTATAAAAAAATTACTATAACATAAGAAAGCTTTTTATATTTCCATTTATTATTTATTGTTGAAAATATGACTTATATAACTCCATGTAAAATTGATATACTAAAATATTTTTGTTAATGTCATTTTTGTCTTTACTTTAAGTTAAACAAAATAAAGTGTCATTATCATTCTTAAGTGGCTCCATGGGGTTCCAAAATCATCCCAAGGATTCCCATGGTTGGCCATTACTCATCCAATAAGGTTAGGACAAGAGTTATGGTAATTTGTTATTATTATAATATTTTTTTAACATTGAATTGCCCTATTTACCTTTAACTATGGTAAATAAAAGTCAAAAGTTACTATTAAAAAAATTATTTTCATCTTATTGAACCACATTTTACTTAATAATAACAACCATGTCTCTTGTATTTTTTAAATTCAATTCACAGGAGTGGTAAAATTTCATTTAAATGAAAAATTCAGATTTTTAACTACTACATAGTGGTTTCACTATTCATCAAAAATTGAAGTTCTTTAGAAAAATACCAAAATTTCAGCCTAAGCTATATTTGATATTCTGAATTCAAAATTTATTCCTATTTTACCAAACTCAAAACATAGAAGTTGGATTAATTAATTTAAAATTAATTCCCATTGTCAAAACAAATAGCGTGTTTTTAAGAAACAATAACTATCAAAAAAATTGACACTTGTTTATGTATAATTTCAAATTGAAATTAAATATAATGACCAACATTGGATTAAAGGGTAATAATATAATCTAATTACACTTCAAACCCAATTTAAAATATAATCTAACTATATAAACAAATTAGATTAAAATCCAATTTTTAATTAAAATACAGTATTTCTCACTATTCATAAAAAAATGAATATTACTAGAAAAATACCAAAATTTCATCCAAAGTAAATTTTGATGTCTCTATTCTAAAGAAGAATTTTATTTCGTTAAAATGAATATTTAAAAGGGTCAAATATTGGATTTAAAAAGGGTTCTCCATTAAAAGGTAGTAAAATGGAATTTTTTTGAAAAATACATTTTTATCTTAAAAATTGAATTTATTCTTATAATATGTCTAATAAACACATAATACATAAGTTAAAATTATATAGAGTATATAAAATTCAAAATCCAGTTATACAATTCATAACCGCTTTTGAACAGCTAGTTTGGTAAGTCGTGGTGCACACAAACTCGGTGTTGCGTGTAGCACAAGCTATTGAATTTAAAGAAAATAAATTATTATGAAATCTTGGGGGGTTACATTCTCCCCTCCTTCAATAAATTTCTTCCTTTCAATTTGAAATTCTTCTTTTAAAATAAAAGGTTAAAAATAAAAAATACCTTTGTGGAAAACCCACATTGGAAATTGGGTTAATAAAATGTAGTCTTAATAAGAGGTAAAACGAGATGAAAAATCCACCACCAAATTATGATCTTGATTAGGAGAAAATTAGTGGAAATTAGAGATACATAATTAGGGGGAAAACATAAATATATATAAGGAGTTATTGAGATCATCAGTCACAAAAAAAGTGTAAAATTGATGGCATCAAATCCATCAATCTATGATGATTTAAAATATCATCTATTCAACAAAACATAAAGCATTAGGATAATAAATTTTTAGATTTAAAAATAATTCTATAATGTTTAATAATTAATTTATTCATAATATAAGAAAAGAAAAATATAATTGACAAGTAGAGTTTCATCCTTCATATAATTCTTACCACAAACTCATCTTTCACTGCAAATAATGAGTATTAAAGATAACTTGGTCACACATAAAGCACTAGAATAAACTTATAGAGAATCAAATAATCCACAATAAAAACATAGGAAAAAAACACCATCAATCGCACTTATAACCAGGGACTTCACGCAGTCCAGTGGTATGCGATAAACATCAATCGCACTATGGTTGGGGGTTTGATTACCGCAGCTTTGTCCGACGCAACAGGTTGTCACATGGTCTGCATTTTGTCCTTTTTCAAAAACTAAATAATTTTATAATATTCCCAAAAATGATATAGATTCCTAAAAATAAATATATAACATAATTTCGTCAAAAACTTTATCTCATACCTCACATTTTCATTCCAAAATTTAATAACTTGTAACTGCCTCAAACTCAATTTTCATATAAAACCAAAAGGTTATTTATAACTATATGCACAAGAGAAATGATAATTCTTCCTCAAATATTATTTTGACATGACAAACTGCTGGGTTACAAATACAATAGAAAAGTCTTCCAAAGTAATCCCATCAACAAAGAGCACTAAGACTTTTTAAACATTTCTTCATCCATTTAATTCCACATAGCTTCTTCCATGACCAATAGGATATCCTTTAGAATAAGGCATTCACTCGAGTAATGGCTAGGTCCTCTACAATTACATAAAATGACTGTAAATGGATTCCTGGGACCATTTTTATTTTCTTCCATATTACTCTTCATTTTTTTCTCGGCAATTGTTTACTTTATATCCTTCTTTCCCACCTATAAATAATTTCATTTTTCCGTTAAGACACCTTCCTAGGTGTCTCCTTCCACATTTCCTACATGATGGAAAATGAGATTTCTTTTCTCCATGGTATTTACTGCTGGAGCTCTTATCATTCACCACTTTTCTCTTCTTTTTTGAGTTTGGGAGTTTGTTAATATATATGTAGTTGATCATTTTTTTGGAAATATGATTCGGCATGAACATGATGCTTTTTATGCCTATTAGTATTCCATTTTGTAGCTCTTTTCCACCACCATTCAAACATTTTACATCATGCTAAAAGTTACTATGACTTCCTTGGAATCCATCCATTGACTAAAACCCTAAAGAATTGTGTGAGTAATAATAGTCATAAAATCATTTTGAGAATATCATGACACCTTTTTTCTATTTAAAACACCTTTGGATTAACCAAGGTCATTTATTCTCATCTTATATTAAAATCCTTCAAATTGGTTTGTAAAGAAAATTTATATTATCCTAAGTATATCCTCTGAGAGTGTCGTAACCAAGAGTGCAACAAGGCCCATTGTCTTGTACCCGGATACCTCGGGTCAAGCCTGAAACTTTGTTAGAGTTTTCACTCCTCGATACATCTGTGCTAGATCCACCTCTACCTGCTCGTATCTAGACAGGGATGTACTTCTTAGAAAATACACAAAATCTCTACATTACCAAGATCTAAGAAGTTCTTCTATACTAATCCTCAATGTCTATCTTAGGGTAATACGCTCTAATCAGAGTTTCTCTAAATCTAGTTTCCAAGGTTTGTACTAAACATCCTCTAATACCAACTATAATTCCCCGACCCCAGTTACATAGGAGTCAGTGCATTATTACATTACATTGGCATGATACAAGGAATCATGTCCTGAAGGACCAATCAGTTTATTAGTCTTGGAAACAAGATACATACATATGTTCAACATTACAACTTGAAAAGAAGAACAAAACTAATTTATTCCACTAAAAACCTCCAATATTCCATGATTATTCCTGCAAGTCACTAATAAATAACTTCTTCATATCCTGGGAAAATGAAACATGAGAAAGGGGTGATCTCAAATGCTCAGTAAGAGTAATAAATATTGCGGAAGAAAACATAAACATTAGCCACGGTTAATAATTGAAAACACATGAATTTAAAAATAATAAACATGGACACTTTATGGCAGGAATATGAGCGGAGTAATTAATTACATAATAAAACATAGTCATGGATATTCTACTAGTCGAATAACCACAGGAAATATCAATATATAATCTCATAATGATGGAATTCATAATTTTGGACATCATAACCACATATTCAAGGCCTCATGCCAAGGCTACAAATATTTTTTTGTCAAGGCCTTATACCAAGACACTATTTTGTCTCATGAGACCTACCGATGCATTGAGGAGCTATAGAAAGCTCCACCCGTCACTTCCTATATCCAATTCATTCCTCATATGAAAAGGTTTAAATATAACATAAACATTCGTACTAAAACTAGCATACGAAATGCCAATAATTTATCCATTAACCATGAATGGTATAAAAATAACACATCCACAGTCAAACATAACTCATTCAATACAATATGGAAGATTGTATAATACTAAATCTACCAAAATTGAGAATAATTAAGGATATTGACATAGTTGAAAATAATCATCAATACTATTTGAGAGAAATATCCCCCTTTTTGGAAAACATTTAAAAGTCTCACTATTTATCATGAAGTCGTTTAAAATAGATTTTTGAATCAAAGTGTCTCATACCACATTGAAAATTTTAAAAGGAATTTTAATTTTAAAACATTAATGTCCATATAAATAAATCCTTAAAACCATTTTTAAAACAAGGACATTAATGAGAAATATTCAGAATAATAAATCATTTAAATATTTAAAAATAATATTTTAGTTAGAGTTTCTAACCAAATGAGAGATGATTGAATAAAAATAATTGAGGTAATAAAAACATTATAATATCATGGTAATAGATGATATCATGATATACTATGTCAATGTACAGTATATACACCAAACAAAAGTGAGTTGGCTCATAACAACAAAGAAGACTCAATGGAATGTAAGTTGAGATGAAATCCCTTATAAAGATCGTATACTTAGGTTAAGGATAAATCAATGAAATAATTATGTGTGACAAATATAAATACACTCAATATGATTTGATATTCAGTGTAAATCAGTATAGGAAATTCACACATATTCTTGTAAAATCAACTCCACTTAATTGGATGTTTATCTCAATTAATGGAGATTGAGTTAAAATTACAATTATCAAGTTCATATCGATGAATTAAGAATTTATCAGTAGAGTGATTATGTGTCTCGAATGTATATCCAAATAAATTAGAGTGTAAATTACAACACAAATAATAAATAGTGATTCCACACATAATCATGGTGTAAAATAATCAATGAAGTATGCGTAATGCCGAATGAGTTGAAATTGAAATTTGAAAATCCCTTACTGATTTGGTAACTTATGAAACATACAACCCATGAAAGAAGGATCATAAAATTAAGATGTAAATGCCCATAAATTAAATTATATTACACCATGAATTCAATCATGGGACAGTATATACACCACACCAAATGAAATAGTGGCAATATAGCATGAAACTCTCGGGAATAAGAAGTGAGATTAAAACTCTTTACTACGTTGTAATCAATCGAGTCATATGAACAATAGTTAATTACCACCAAATGAAACCCAAAATACCATGAATATAAAGACAATCATGATAATATATATCTAAGGGAATTACAAAATACACCACATTTAATAAATAAGTGGAGAATAATGGAAATATGATGGAATTAAAAGTGAGATAAGAAACCCCTTACCTCAAGTCGGACTTGTCTTGTATATTCCTTGTTCTTCCTGAATAATAAAATTAAGTTAATTTATACATTATTAAGAACAAATTTCAAGTTTATTATTCCTTTTATATCACTAATTAATTTTCTATAATAGTTAGTTAATTATTTGAGATCATATTGGATATTTAATCGTTGTTCGGAACTTGTGTCAAAAATGAACTTGTTATAATTACAATTTTTACAGGTGGTCAAAATTCCATTATCTCTAGAATTATATAAATGATTTTAGATATTGTAAATATATTATATATCTAGTATATTTATGTATTTATAATAGTACATAACATTTGGAGATAAGAAATGAAATGTACCGTTCATGGAGACGGTAAGTCGTACGTACGCATGGATGCTACTTTCATTTATATTTTGTATTTTAATGGAATTAAAACATAATGATAAATAGGTATATTATAATAGTAGTATAATATGATATATAATATCATTAAATCCATACTTTATATTTCCCACATAATGAATTAAATCATCATGTCATTTTGAGGGGGTAGTAGTCCGCACTTCCTCAAATGGAATTATCACGTATTACCCCCAATGGAAACCATAAAATAATGATATAAATGGAAAGTACAGAAGCCTAAAGAAAACATAAAAATAATATATATATCATATATAAATACAGTTCCATCTTAATTTCCACCATGTGAGGTGGTAGGAGATAATCAAACAATCATCGTTTCATGCGGCGTTAGTTTGCCATCCAAAGAAAGAGTATGTTCTTCACTCATTAGATGGAGGTGTGTGTAAGTGTAGTTTGGATGATTCTCATAAAAAATCCTAGTATATTGAGTATACTGGTGTTTTTATAAACTAAAGGATTAAAAGAGTTTAGGTGTTTGGAGAAGTAAAATAAAACAAAATAAAACAAAAGAATTTAAGAGAAAGTGTTACCTTTAATTTTGGTACCTTTCTTTGTCTTGAACCAAAAATACTTCATGAAGTGCCTTCTGCCTAAGGTAAGGATTCAATTTGGAATAGGGGGATCTTGAAAGATTATTTGGGTAGGGGTGGATGAGCCAAAGGGCTCGAGAGGTGTGTGGAATGGGTTATAAGTAATGTTCTTTTATTAGGGGGAGGGGTTCATTAGGAAAGTGTGAAAATATTATTTTATTATATAGTGATATTCGGTTTCTAAAGGTCCAAAACTAATTGAATTCGAAGATAAAATGACTCATGGTGAATAAAAATCATACAATAAGAATTGTATAGGTTTTTTATGTTTTTTTAATATTAATAATCATATTTATTTAAATCATTTATTAATTAGGTAAATACTACATCACTATGGTGTCATAAATAATTTATTGTATATGATGTCTAAAAATTATAAACAAATATCCATAATGTATGAAATCTTTTTATCTTTCATATTATTATTTATAGTATAAAATATGACTTATATAACCCATGTAAAAATTTGTATTCTAATATATTTTTGGTAATGTCATTTTTGTCATTACATTATGTTAATTAAAATAAAGTGTCATTATCATGCTTTAAGTGGATTCATGGGGTCCCAAAATCCTCCCAAGGATCCCCATGGTCGTCTGTTACTCAAAAAATAAGGTTAGGACAAGTGTTAAGATAATTTTTTATTGTTATAATATTCTTTTTACCTTGAATTACCCTATTTACCTTTAACTGCGGTAAATAAAAGTCAAAAGTTACTATTCACCAAAAATAATTTTCATCGTATTGAACCACATATTACTTAATAATAACAACAATGTATCTCAGATTTTCTAAATTCAATTCACAGAAGCTGTAAAATTTCATTTAAATGAAAAACTCAGATTTTTAACTACTACTTGGTGGTTTCACAATTCATCAAAAATTGAAGTTTTTCATAAAAATACCAAAATATCAGCCTAAGCTATATTTTATATTCCTAAATAAAAAATAATTTCTATTATACCAAATTCAAAACATAGAAGTCGGATTAATTAATTGAAAATTAATTCCCAATGTCAAAACAAATAGCGTGTTTTTATGAAACAATAACTATCAGAATATTGACACTTGTTTATGTATAATTTCAAAGTGAAATTAATTCTAATCACCCACATTGGATTAAAGGGTAAAAATATAATCTAATTACACTTAAAAACCAATTTTAAATATAATCTAACCATATAAATAAATTATATTAAAATTCATTTTTGAATTAAAATATAGTATTTCTCACTATTCATAAAAAAATTTGATTATTATTAGAAAAATACCAAAATTTCTTACAAAGTAAATTTTTATGTCTATATTCTAAATAAGAATTTTATTTTTTCAAAATGAATATGTAAAATGGTCAAATATTGGATTTAAAAAGGGTTCTCCATTAAAAGGTGGTGAAATTGAATTTTTTTTTAAAAATACATTTCTTATCTGAAAAATTGAATTTTTTCTAATAATATGTATAATAAACACATAATACATAAGTTGAAATAATTTAGAGAATATAAAATTCAAAATCAAGTTAATACTATTCATAACCGCTTTTGAACGGCTAGTTTGGTAAGTCATGGGGAACTCGAACTCGGTGTTGCGTGTAGCGCAAGCTATAGAATATAAAAAAAATAACTTACTATGAAATCTTGGGGTGTTATATATTATGTAATTAATGGAACTAGTTTCACGTGAATAAGTTTATCCAGTGTCCTGATTGAAAGTCTTTAAATTTATGGGTGACCATGTTTCAATTTATACATGTTTAAAATTTTATGAAATGATCTATATGACTAAATATATGATTTATTCCAATGTTAAGATCACATGGATCATGTTATTTTATTCCCTCATGATTAATGTCTTATTAACTTCCAATTTTTTATCCATGAATAATGTTTATGTTCTATGAAGGGTTGGGTATAAACATCATAAGATATATAAATTATCATAGAACCTTATTCATATCTTATGCATTAATAAGGTCAAGGATTTATATCTCTTATGTTTATCCTTAGTGAACATATGATCTCACCATTTGGTTTTCATAATTTACCTATATTATAGATAATGGTTTATATAGGGTATATCTATGAGGAGTATGAAATGGAAAGATCATTATTGGAAACATTGATGATGTTTCACTATATTAGATGATTGTTTCCATGTTTCCAATGGAACTAAAATATTACAGTCATTGGGATTGTGTTTTTGAAATGTAATTAATATTTATCTAAAAATATATAATATCTATGTTTGAGAAGACTATATCATAATAAGAATTCATGGTTGTGGTAAAATACATTCATTCGTTGTACCTCAATAAAAAAATTCCTTTATCATATACGGTTAATAGTCCAAGGAACCTTATATGGAAAATCACAAGAAGAATCCACTGAAAAAAATTAATTAATTTCAAACAAGGGGTAAATGTATTTAATAAAACATTGTATAATTTTAAAGAAAAATTAAACCATTTAAATTAATATATGTACATTGAAGAATAATATTCCAACTCAAATATAGAAATAAATTGGGTTTTCATTAAAAACATTATTTTAAAACCTTGAGTATATAAATACTAGAAATTGAATGTAAAACATGAAAAATATAGATATAGATAGAGTTTCGGAAAGGTAATTTTATTTGGGATAGATATATAAAATGATTTCATCATGAGAATTTAAGCATAACAATCGTGGTAAAATTGAGACTGTAACATAAATCACTTACCACAAGTCCATCTTGCTTCATAAGAACTATAAACTCATGTAAAATAAATTTAAATAAAAATTACATATACAATATAAACATAATCATAATGATAATTCAATATATGGTTTACATGTCACATCATGACACATTTACATTAACAATATTTCACTACCATCCTCATTTCGGGTGTTAACTTGTTCTTTTTCATGTTTGTTCTAGTTGAGTAGTATGACACATCCATGTTACTCTGGGTTACATGATCTTCAATATGGTAATAATTATATAAATAGCATATATATTCATTAAACATATATTTATAACCTTTCAGATAAATAAGTTATTAAAAATTATTTAAATCATTATGTTGATAAGATGGTCGGTACGTATAGAGCAATGATGTTTCTATTTTTAGATAGATGGAACAAAACAAAGATAAATAATAATTCAAATTTAGATAATCATTAATATTTACTAAATATAATATATAATGTCCAAATAAATCATAATTACCTCCCATTAATGATGGATATAGAAAATGATTCATACTACAACCTGGAGGCAATAGTCCGCACATACATATGACCAATACTTTGATCCCTCATTTGATGTGGAAGAGGTGGAATATTATTTTACCATAATACTTATTAAAAATATGATTATATATTATTTTTTGGATAATTGTTTTATTTTTTATTAAATAGTATTATATTAATTATAATAATAAAATAAAGTGAAAATGAATTAGTGAATATTTATACTTCTTCTTCGACAGACCTCCTTTGTCTTACACCTTAATCCTTGAAATAATTCATTATAAAAAAATATCTAGAATTAAGGGTAGAAATATATAATATGTTTTTATTTGTTGTTTTCCTAGATAAATTTATCTAATTTTTTAATATTGGAAAATAATAGGTTCCCTTTTATAATTGAGGGGAGGAATATACAGTGAATTTTTTAAATATTTCAACAATATAAGATCACATTAAGACGAATTAGGACAAAATGGAAATTATTTTTTTTTAGAATAAAATATTATTGAAATTTCATAAACTATAAATAACTATTAATTTTCAGGTTGTGTTCATACCCTTATACCTTAGATAACCTCCAGTTAAACTCGTTTTAACCATTACTAGGGTAATGCAAATTTAATGATATTACTATTGATTAAAAAAAACTAATTTGAACTTGTTAAATTATATTAATTATGATTATTATAAATATATAATCCATTTAATTTGATTAAAATTATATATTTGGCAGAATTTAATTTTAAATTGTCATTTAAAATGCAATGAATCCTCGTTTTAGAAAAATTAATTAGTGAGCATAAAACAGAATTTACTTCTATTCCATGACATTGGAAAGGATTCAGTTGAATGTGAAAATATATTATTTAATATATAATATATATATTTCATTACTTAAATAACCATTTAATGTTAGATAACTTTTTTAAAAAAAACACACATTGTGCTCATAAAAATATTTTTAAGAATAATAAATTTTATTCTAACACAAAGCATCAACATATAATAAAATCTATTATAATGATTCTAAATATTTAATTAATTGTATTACTTATAATAAATAAGTTATTATATTATTATAATATCAAATTGAAAATATCATGTGGTTTTTTATATTAACGAATTTAATGAAAAAATGACAGTTTTAGAAGAAATCTGTATTTTTTCAATTCACTAAAAAAATAAATTTCAGTAGAAAAATCATAAAACATCACACTAAAATTATTTTTATATTTTTATTTGAGAATTTATTTCCATTTCATTAAATAATTTTTCTAGATATTGAAGAAAATATTTTTAATTTCCTCATAAAAAAGAAAATAATAACCATTTTTTAAGAAAACCTTTTCTTGAAGCATTATATGAAACTACTGAAACTTGTCTATTAATATATTGTGAAATAATAATTATATTTGTATTAATTAAGACCATTATATGAATTTTTAATATATTTTAAATTAAAATTCTTACTTAACCCTTTATTAATGAGGTTATAATGGATTTATGTGTCTTGGTTCAATAGGACCGGGGATTGTGTGTAAAGAAATCTATCAAATACTTGAAGTTTCTTTCAAAGGAAATATATATATATATATAATCATATAGTGATACATAAATGAAACTATAAACCATGAATTGCATCCATTTCATAGCTTTCATTATTTCCCCCTTAATGATAATGCGTCAACATCACCTTAATATCCATAATTTTTCAAAATCATCATAATGACTCCCTCCATTTTAGATGATCTAAAAAATACAATAGCTACTATATTAGCAACCCCACTATTAATTTGTATTGTCTCATTTCAATCTGTGGAAAAGGTGAGGAAATAATAATCATAAAGTTTACTAAAAATTAGTGAATACTTAAATATGGATGAAAATATTTACAATAGTACATAATTAATCAATAAAACATTAGTAACCTTATTTTTATAAAAAAGATTATGGTGAAGAACAATTTGATGAAGGTAATTAAGGTTCTCAAATTATATTAATGTAATTTTAAATTGATAAAATATTAGTAATGTTTGGTCCCAATTCTACATCCATGTTTGTCATTCAATTGAATCTTAAAGAAGTATACATACCTCATCATCAATAAAATCATTGTATGGTACTTTACCTTATTATAAAAATACACTAACCAAATGAGGGATATTATGATTATCAAATAGAATTTGAAGAATAATTATTTCAAGTGTGTATGTCTACTTATATTGTATCTATGAATCCGTAATTGGTTAGTTAGCATGATGAACTCATGCTTGCCTTATAGGTTTTCCTTATAACACTTCACTAAATAATTTAACAAGATTATCTCTATCAATGGATTAAAGGGTTGGGAAAATTGTTGGGGTTTAATTTCACCCCACTCACTGAAAAATATATATCTTTATGAAATGATTTATGTAATTTTATTATCGTAATTAATTATCTTGATCTATGATATATATATTCATTTGGGTAAGTAAAAAAATACATTTCAATCCTAAAATATAAAAAAAACACTATTGATGGTAAGGATAAATTTATAGGTTCCTATACAAATAACATTCAATGGAGAGATAGGTAGGGAAACTATAGTGATATTATCATCCTAATAAAATCATTTTATTCATGATAGAAATTTCTCTAAGAAACGCATCCCAAAGGATGTTACACCATTCTCAACCCATAATATAATCTTGTAAGGAAAATATGTATACATTGAAATATGAAGTAATGATTTTGAATCCATAACCCATATACCGAAGGGAAATTTTACCATTACCACCACCCATTGAAAAATAAATTAAACAATTGGATGAATGAGATAATAATATAATGCATCCATAATGATTAAACTACTAATTCTACGGTTGGATTCATAAAAATTTCCCATTAGGTCTTATTATTCTAAATTTCAAGAATTAGAGACTCCGTCAATATTTTTATTAGTAAAATTTTGGGAGGTTGGCTTAGAGTCACTATTAATTGTAAAATTTCTTTTAATATCAATATAATAACAAATATGATAATTTAAATTATTTTAATTGTTAATAAAATATCCTATCATAGGGTCTAAATAGATGTGGACGATAATCATTCTCTTGAGGGATATTCTGATGATGATGAGGCCCTTTGTTTTTTTAATATTAGGAATCATAAAATTCTTATTATTGGATTAATATCAATAAATATTGTCGGTAAATATATTTTAAAGATTATCTGAAATGAAAATCATTAATATGATCATCTAAGATATTAAACACATTTTGATAAAATTGATCATTTATAAATGTGAGATAAATGCATATACACCGGAAAACTAAGATAGGCTCAATATCATAATGTTCTAAAAAATATAAATTTTTCCCAAACTCAGTGAGTTAGTTCAATTGATAAAGGAAATTTTGTTGATATATGAACATCCCACCTAAAAACCAAAGAAGTAATTATTGTCTCTATATAATTGTAAATTAATAATCATAGAGTTGATAAAATGAAATTTATATATATTAGTCTTGATATTATCTAGAAAAACCCAATTATTGTTTCAAAAAGGATAAAATACGCATTCCTTATACAAATTACCATATTCAATTGGATGATTTTTTTTTACTTATAGGAGTATAGTCAAGCCATCTAGTCAACTTGAGGTCACACCATCCAGTTCTATTGATTGCAGCACTAATGAATATTCAATTATCTAATCCACATTGGAAACTTATCCCACAATTAAGGAAATTAATTTTGGGAAACCATATGATATTTTACAAAAATATACATAGGGAATCCAATTATATAATTCATGAAAAAACCTACCATCTCAAATATCCTTTCATGTAGAAATTTCATAAGAAAAAACACATTATGTGTAACATCCCAGGTAAATAAATAATAATACATTCTAATATTTATTAATATTTTTGAATTAAATATTAATTTTACTTGTTAGGGGATTCTATGTTAAATGGTTTACCTGATACTCAACAACGGGTTTCTTTGAAATCTTTGGTGGTAGAAAATGCTGAGTCATACTGAAAAATAATAATATAATATTATTTTAAATAGTAGTTAATGCCTAGAAATTGTATTAGTGGAAATGAACAGAAATAATGAAAATATTATTATACATGTTTTTTAAATTTTTTTACATTTATCAAATAAAATATAGAGGCTTAAAATGTGAATGAATTTTATTTTAAACATAAATATTGTAATATTCCTTAAAACATTGATTTAACACATTTTCATGGATAACCCTATTTAAATATAATTTTTTCACATTTATATGATGTATTTTACAAAATAAAATTATTCTTTAGAATCGGGACATCAGAATTTACTTTGGGTAAATTTTTGGTAAATTTCTGATAAAATCCATTTTATATGAATAGTGAAAAATATTGTGTTTTAATTCAAAACTGCATTTTAATCTAAATTATTTATATGGTTAGATTGTATTTTTTATTTGTTTAAAGTTGTAATTAGATTATATTCTTACCATGAAATCTAATTTTGGTCATTGGAAGTAATTTCACCATTAAATTGGACATAAACAAGTGTCAATCTTTTGCTAGTAATTATTTTTTCAAAACACCCTTTTTGTTTTGACAACGAAAATTAATATTAAATTAATTAATGAAACATATATGTATGTAATTTAGTAAAATATATATCATTTTTGAATTTGGAATATCAAATATATCTTAGGCTGATGTTTTGGGTTTTTTTGAAAACCTTCAATTTTTTATGAATAGTGAATACACTAAGTAGTAGTTAAAAAGATGAAATTTTCATTTAAATGAAATTATACCACTTATGTGAATTGAATTTTGAAAATCAGACATAAATGGTTGTTATTAGTATGTAAAATTTAGTTCAATAAGAGGAAAATAATTTTTGGGGAATAGTAACTTTTGACATTTATATACCACAATTAATGGAAAAAAGGGTAATTCAAGGTAAAAAAATAATTTTATAATAATATAAAATTATCCTAACATGTGTCCAAATTCTATTTTTTGATACATTTCTGAACAAGAAAATCCTTGGGTCGATTTTGGAACCCCATGAATCCACTTAAGAGTAAAAATGACACTTTATATTAATTAATTTAAAGTAAAGAAAAAAATGACTTAAACATATATCTTTTAGTAAATAAATATTTAAATAGGGTTACCTAAGTTATCTCTTCGACTATAAATATTAATTTTAAATCTAAAAATATTTCTATATCAGGTTATTTGTTTGATAATTTTTATACATCAAATAAATAAAATTATTTCTGACACAATAATGATGAAGTGTTTACCTCATTAATGAATGATTTAAATAAGTAAGATTATAGAATTTAAAACCATATCCCAAATGTGTCCAATTATTATTCGATGATTATATATATAACAAGGGTCATCTTATATTAATCATTAATATGTTTTGGACCGTTATAATCCTAAAATCATTATATAATAAAATAATATTTTCATACATTCCTAAAGAACCCCTCCTTCCCCTTATAAAAACCCCTCACTTCTAACCCATTCCTCACACTTCTCAAGTTGTTAGATCATCAAAACTCTACCCAAATAAACTCCCTAACTCTCTATATTACTCATATAAGCCTTAACTTAGGCATAAGTCACTTCATGTAAACCTTTTTTTTCAAACCAAAGGGAGATACCAAATTTAAAGGTAATGTCTTCTCTTAAATTATTTTCATTTATTTTACTTCTCGATCCCCCAAAACACTTTTTATTATTTTGTTTTATAACAAAAACATTATCCTTAATATACTATTTTTTGTTAATGTGAATTATTATAACTAAACTAATACACACCTCCATCTAATGGGTAATGAACATACTGTTTCTATGGACGGCGAACTACTTCCTCACGAAACGATGACTATTTAATCTTCTCCTACCACCACTTATGGTGGCCATTATGATGGAACTATATTTATATGTGATATATATTATATTTATATTGTCCATAGTCTTATGTATTTCTCATTTATATCATACCATTATGGTTTCCATAATGGGTAAATAGGATAATTTCATTTGAGGAAGTGCAGACTACCGCCCCCTCAAAGTGATATGACTCGTTCATGTCATACATGGAATGTATACAGGATTAAGTTACTGAAATTATATATGATATTATACTGGAATTATAATATACCTATGTATCATTAATTTTACATTCCATTAAATATGAAATAGAAATGAAAGTAGCATTCTTGCGTACGTAAGGCTTACCATCTCCATGAACGATGCATTTCATTTCTTTCCTCAAAAGGTTATGTACTATTATAAATACATATATATACTAGATATATATGGTATATATGATATAGAAATCATGAATATAATTCTGAAGATAATTTAATTTTGACCACATGAACAACTTGTGATTATAAGAAGTTCATTTTTGGCTCAAGTACCAAATATCACAAAAACGATTGTTAATAATATAAATGATTATTTAATGTCTATAACATTTTAATAAGTGATAGAAAATAATAGAAAATATAAAAAATGTTCTTAAGAAAGTATAAATTAACTGTAGTTTATTATTCAAGAGATTAAAGAACGAACGGGTCAAGTCAGACATGAGGTAAGGGACTTCGTCTCAATCTCTTTTCATTGAGACATATTTTTTTTATGCACGACATTCCTTTTACGGTATATAAACCCCTTTTAATTTTCATTTCAATCAAATTGAATCTATTTCTATGAGGCATTTTACTAAATTAAAAAAAAGAATGTCTCTTTTAATGTAAGCGGTGACAATGACCTATTCCACCTCCACAAGCGTTATTTGATATTTGGTTTCCTTAATATGATGTAATATTATTAAAAGGAAAATAAATAACATATACTCTTTTATGTATTTTGGTATTGAAAATGGTTTTGATAATGGATTTGTTATGTCAATATATTTAAATTATATATTGTGATTGGAATGTGGAAATTTTATCTTTCCATTTTTTTGTTTTATGTGATATGAATATGTTATAGTTCCTGGGAATTATTTACATAAATGGGTTGTTCCATGATAAACCAAGTGCAGGTTAGCCCGAGATAGCTCTATAATGCATTGGGTAACAAGACAGAGGTAAATGTGAACGTTTCTCCTAAGATATTTAAGGAATATATTGTGATGGGTATTCCAAACGTAACTCCTTGTGTATATGTGATACCACTAATGTAAGTATGATATGGATGCCAAAAGTTACATTTACGATTTTTTATTACTATGTGTTATTCATAAATCTTATGATTTAAAGAGGTATGTTAAAAAGCTTATGTTTTTATGGACTAATGTTTTCTAACTAGATTTTATAACCCTTTCTGAGCTTTTTATGATCATCCCAAGTTTTGAAATGTTTTTCACGGGACTTAAAGATGAATAGGGATAAATATGGTTTCAAGGAAAATTCTTGATATCTAGAATATAGAACTATACATGGCTCTTTTTTCAATTGTTTTTATTTTATGAAAAAAATTGAAACTCAGTAGAAGTTTCTACATTGTGATTTTTGAGATGTAATGTAATTTTTATGGCCTAATTCTCTAAAACTCTAAACCTTAAAAGAACCTCAATGTGAATTATCAATTTTATTCAATATTATGTAATGTTTTATGGTTGGGTCCTTATAGTTGGTATTAGATGTAAGACCCCAAGGTTTCATGGTACATAATCTCTTCAAAGTAATTCAATAACTTGTAAAATACGCAACACTCAGTTCGAGCGCACCAGGACATACTAAAATAGGCATTCAAAAAAAAGTTATGAATAGTATTAACTGGATTTTGAATTTTATATACTCTATATAATTTTCACTTCTTTAATATTTGTTTCTAAGACAGATTATAAGAACAAATTCAATTTTTTAGATAAAAATTGTTTTTATCAAAAAAATGAAATTTTACCACCTTTTAATGGAGAGCCCTTTTTAAATCCAGTATTTGAAACTCTTAAATTTTCAATCAGAAAAATAAAATTCTTTTTTAGAATCGGGACATCAAAATTTACTTTGGATGAAATTTGGGTATTTTTCTAATAATATTCATTTTTTTATGAATAGTGATAAATACTGTATTTTAATTCAAAATTGCCTTTTAATCTAAATTATATATATAGTTAGATTATCTTTTTAGTTGGTCTTAATGTGTAATTAGATTATATTATATCCATTTAATCCAATGTTGGTCGTTGGAAGTAATTTCACTTTAAAATTAAACATAAACAAGTGTCATTCTTTTGATAGTTAATATTTCTTAAAAACAAGCTTTTTATTTTGACAACGATAATGAATTTTAAATTAATTAATCCTACTTATATGTTTTGAATTTGAAAAAATAGACATCATTTTTGAATTCAGAATATCACATATAGCTTAGGCTGAAGTTTTTGTGTTTTTCTGAAAAACATCAATTTTTGATGAATTCTGAAATCACTAAGTAGTAGTTAAAAATCTGACTTTTTCATTTAAATAATATTTTACCACTTCTAGAAATTGAAATTCAAAAATACGACATAAATTGTTGTTATTAGTGAGTAAAGAGTGGTTTAATAAGAGAATAATATTTTTTGGTGAATAATAACTTTTGACATTTATTTACCACGGTTAATGGTATGCAGCGTAATTCAAGGAAAAAAGAATATTATAATAATATAATATTACCTTAACACTTTTCTGGACATTATTTTATGAGTCATGGATGACCATGGAAATCTTTGGGTCGATTTTGGGGCCCCATTGAGCAACTTACTAGTGAAATGAAACTTCATATTAATTAATTTTAAGTAAAGACCAAAATGACATAATCATATGTCTTTTAGTAAATAATTTTTTACATGGGGTTATATAAGTCATATACTAGACTATAAATATTCATTATAAATAAAAAAATATGTTCTTCATAATGGTATTTTTTTATAATTTTTAGATATCAAATAAATAATATTATTTATGACACAATAATGATGTAGTTTTTACCTCATTAAATAATCATTTAAATAAATAAGATTATAAAGATCATAAAATATCCAAAATCAGTCCAATTCTTATTGTATGATTTTATTTCGACCATGAGTCATCTTATCTTTCACAATATTTTTTTTGACCTTTAAAACCAGAAATTAGTATATAATAAAATAATCTTTTAACACTTTCCTAAAGAGCCCCTCCTCCCCTTTAAAAATAATCCCTCATCTCTTACCCATTACTCACACCTCTGAAGCCCCTTTTATCATCAAACCTCTGCCTAAATAAGCTCTAAAAATCCCTCCCTTGGTCTTAGAATCCTTAACTTATGCATAAATCACTTCAAGAAGTCTCTTTGGTTCAAACCAAAAGGAGTTTCCCAATTTTAAGGTAACATCTTCCCGAAAGTTCTGTTATTTTATTTTACTTCCCCAACCCCCTAAAATAATTTTATTACTTCCTTTTATAACAACTCAAAAATCCTCAATATACTAGGTTTTGGTTATGAGAATGATTTGATCTTCACTAACACACACCTTCATATAATGGGAAGAGAACATATTGTTTCTGTGGACGGCGAACTACTGCCTCACGAAACAATGATTGTTCAATTATCTTCTACCGACTCTTATGGTGGATGTTATGATGTTTCATTATTTATATATGATATATATTAGGTTAATGTTTTCTCTATGATTCTATAATTTTCATTTACAAACACACCCTTATGCTTTCCAATATGTGTGAACATGAAATTAATATTTGAGGAAGTGCGGACTACCGCCCCCTCAAGGTGATATAATCCATCCAACACATACATGGAACGTATAAAGGATGGAGTTAATTAAATGATGTAAAAAATATATCATATGATATTATACTATAATTATAATATACTTATGTATCATTATGTTTTCAATTCGTTAGATATGAAATAGAAACTAATGTAGCGTTAATGCGTACGTACGGCTTACCGTCTCCATGAACGGTGAATTTCATTTATTATCTCCAAATATCATGAAATAATTATAAATATATACTTATATACTGGATATATATGATATATATGATATTTAAATCATTAATATGATATTATAGATAATATAATTTTGACAACATAAAAAATTTGTAATTATAACAAGTTCAATTTTTACTCAAGTACCAAATATCGATAAAACGACAATTATTAAAATAAATGATTACATAATGTTTATAACATGTTAATAAGTGATATAAAAGGAACAATAAACTTGAAAAAATTTCTTAATCAAGTATAAATTAGCATTAGTTTATTATTAAGGACATTAAATAATGAACGAGTCAAGTCAGACATGAGGTAAGGGGATTCTTATCTCACTTTTATATCCTTGAGATTTCCATTGTTCTCCACATATTTATTGCATGTGGTGTATTTTGTAGTGAAATTTGATATATATTATCATTATTATCTTTATATTCATGTAATTATATGATTAATTCGGTGGTTATTAAATTTTGTTCATACAACTCGATTGATTACAATGTTGTAAGGGTTTTTCATCTCACTTTTTATTCCTGTGAGATCCATGCTATATTAGCCACTATTTCGTTTTTTTGGTGTATGTACATCCCATTATTGTATTCATGGTGTAATATAATTTAATTTATGGGTATTTACATCTTCATTGTATGATCTTTCTTTCATGGGGTGTATGTTTCGTAAGTTACCAAATCGGTAAGGGAATTTCAATTTTCAATTTCCACTCATTGGGCTTCACGCATACTTCATTGATTATTTTACACCAAGATTTTGTGTGGAATCAATATTTATTATTTATGTAAAAATTTCCACTAACATTTGTGTGGATATACTTTTGATATAAATAATCCCTCCTTTGATAATTTCTCAATGAATTGATATGAACATGATAAGAGTAATCTTAACTCAATTTCCATTCATTGAGTTAAACATCCAAGTCATTGGTTTTGTTTTTACAGGAATATGTGTGAATGTACTCTGATTTATTTACACTTAATATATAATCATATTTAGTGTATTTATATTTTTCACACATAATTATTTCATTGATTTATTCTTAACCTATGGATAATGTCTTTATAAGGGAATTTATCTCAATTTACATTCCATTGAGACTTCTTTGTTGATTATGTGCCAATTCACTTTTATATTGTGTATATACTGTACTTTTACATAGTATATCATGAATCCCTTTATTCTCATGATATAATAATGTTTTGAATAATTCAATTATTTTTATTCAAGTGTCTCCCATTTTATTAGGAACTCTAACTAAAATATCATTTTAAATGTTATAAAGATTTATTGTTCTAAATAATTCTCATTAATGTACATGTTTTAAAAATGTTTTAAGGATTTATTTATATGGAAATTAATGTTTTAAAATTAAATTTCCTTTTAAAAGTTTCAAATTGTTATGGGAAACATTGATTCAAAATTCTATTTTAAACAGCTTCTTGATAAATAGTGAGACTTTTAAATTTTTTCTAGAAAAAGCGGTATATTTCTCTCAACTAGTTTTAATGATTATTTTTATCTTTGTCAATATACTTCATTATTCTCGATTGAGGTTAATTTATTATAATAAAATCTACTATAATTTATTTAATGAGTTATGTTTGAATTTTTATGGGCAATTTTTATACAATTCAGGGTTTAAGGATAAAGTATTGAAATTTCATATGCTAGTTTTAATACAAATGTTAATGTTATGTTTCAACCTTTTTCAAATGAGGAATGCATTGGACTTGGTAAGTGATGGGTGGAGCCCGCTATAGCTCCTCGAAGCATAAATATGCCTCATGAGATAAACTAGTTTCTTGGCACAAGGCATAGACCAAATCGTTTTTGTAGTCTTGCCATGAGGCCTTGACTGTGTGTTTATGATGTCCGAAATTATGCATTCCATCATTATGAGATTACCTATTGATGTTTCATGTGGTTATTCGACTAGTAGAATACCCATGACTATGGTTTATTATGGAATTATTTACTCAGATCATATTCCTGCCATAAAGTGAGTGTGTTTATTATTTGTAAAGGCATGTGTTTTAAATTATTCACCATGCCTAATGTTTATGTTATCTTTCGCAATATTTCTTACTCGTACTGAGCATATGAGCTCACCCCTTTCTTATGATTTATATTCCTTGGATTCCAAAAAGTGTATTATGATTGATATGTATGGTTAATCTGTGGGATTACTGCAGTTCTCAATGGACAATTTATATTGTGTTTTATTTTCTAATGTGAAATGTAATGTTCATGTATGTAATCTATTTTCCAAGAATGCTAAACTGATCGGTCTTTCAGGACTTGATTCCTTGTAATCATGCCAATGTATTAAAATAATGCACCGTATCTGGGCTTCTAGGGTGAGGGCGTTATAATTGGTATCATAGAAAGTTTAGTACAATCCTTGGAAACTCGATTTAGAAAAAATAGAATTAGAAAACACTACACTTTGATAGACATTGAGGATTAGTATAGAATAACATCCAAAACTTTTGGTAATGTAATCATTATGTGGGTTTTCCAAGCAATACATCTTTTTCTGGATACGAGTAGGAAGAGTCGGATTTGGCACAAATGTACCTAGGAGTGAAAACTCCAACAAGGATTTTCGGGCTTGAACTATGGTATCATGGTACATGACAACGGGCCTTGCTACACTCTTGGTTATAACACTCCCGGGGGATATGATTAGGACAATTCACATTTTCTTTACAAACTAATTTGAGGGATTTTAATATAAGATGAGAAAAATCACCTTGGTTGATCCTAATGTGTTTTATATTGAAAACAAGGTGTCATGATATTCTATAAATAATTTTATGACTCACACTATGATTTCTTGTGTTAGTCAATGGCTGGATTCCAAGGAAGTCATAGTAACATTAAACATGATGTACAATGTGGGAACGGTGGTGGAAATGAAAAATGAAATGGAATGTTGATAGACATCACAGATATCAGGTTGATTCCGAATTAGTTTTCCCAAAATATGATCCACAACATATATTTTAACCAACTCTCAGAATCAACAATGAAGAGAAAGGTGGTGAATGATAAGAGCTCCAGCAGTGAAGACCACGGAGAAATGAAAGCTCGTTTTCCATCATCCAGGAAATGTGGAAGGAAACACCCAGGAAAGTGTCTCAATGGAATAAAGAAATGCTTTATGTGTGGGAATGAAGGATATAAAGTAACGAATTGTCGAGGAAAAATGAAAAGTACTATGAAATAAAATAAAAATGATGCCCAAGAATCCATTTACAGTCATTTTTCATAAATGTAAGGGATTTGGGCATTACCTGAGTCAATTCCAAATTCTATAGGATAACCTCTTGGTCACAGAATAAACTATGTGGAAATAAATAGATGGAGAAACGTTTAAAATTATTAGTGATCTTTTTTTATGGGATTACTTTGAAAGAATTTTCTCTTGTATGTGTAACCCTACAATTTTTTATATGAAAATACTATTCAAGGAATAATTATCTTATCTTTTTTTGATATAGTTCTAAATAACCATTTGGGTTTATATGATCCTTGAATTTGAGGAAATTACAGGTTATTATTTTTTAGGATGAAAATGTGAGTTATGTGATAACATTTACGGTTAAAATATGTTATGGTTATTTTTGATTAATTTATCTCATTTTTTGGAATATTATAAAACTGTATAGTTTTTGAAAAATTAAAACACGCAAACTAAGTGACAAACTGTCGCGTCGGACAAAGCTATGGGAATCTAACCCACAACAAAAGTGCGACTGGGATTTATCACCTAGCACTGGACTACGTCAAAGTCCCTGGTTAATATGACTAATTATTTTTAGTTAAATGATTTTATGGATCATGAATATGTTGAATTTTGGGACCATATTATTTATCCTTAGTATAGTAAAATGATTTGGTGATTAAGTGATAAATGTTATTTTGGAAGATGTTCTCTCCTTTTGTAACACTATATGCCTAAGTAAAATAGAATACTATGGGATTTCATTTTGGAGTAATAGTCAGTTTTTATCTATTTTGTATTGTGTATTTATAGTGATTTGGGTGGTTTATAGAAATGATTAACCTATCATATAGAATATGTGATTAGGTTAATTAATTTTAAGTATTTGACTTTATGAGTAGTTGATTCTATTTGGAGATAAAATTTTATGTGGAAGACTATGTAAGAAAATTCTTCTGAGTTTTGGGTTTCAATATTAGTTTTCATTATATTGAAATATATTATGGACAATTTTTTATTTAATGTTATTTATTGAACTTTTTCTATTTTTGGTTTAATTTTTGAAATTATGATAAGTATTTCTTTCTCTGAAGCATAATCCTTTTTGGAGATCATCTAATCTTTTAATAACCATTTAGGTTGTGTTTAATCTCTAAAGAAAAGGGAAATACATAATTCATCCTTTGTGTATTATGTGATTCTCTATAAGTTGATTCTAGAACTTTAGTTGTGACCAATTCATCTTGAATACTCATCATTTGGAGTGAAAGATGAGTTTGTGGTAAGAATTGGATGAAGGATGAAACTCTACATAACAAGTATATTTTTTTCTCTTATTCTTTGAATAAATTAATTATTAAACTTTAGGGAAGGGAACTTAAAACCAAAAATATGTCATCCTAATGCTTTATGTTTTTTTGAACCGATGATATTTTAAATCATCATAGATTGAGGTATTTGAGGCCCTCAATTTTAGACATGTTTGTGATTGATGACCTCAATCACTCCGTATAAATATTTACATTTTTCCTCCAATTATGTGTCTCTAATTTCCACCAATGTTCTCCTAATAGAGATCATAATTTGGTGGTGACTTTTTCATTTACCTTTCCCACTTATTAAGACTAAATTTTATTAACCCAATTTTCGATGTGGGTTTTCCCCAAAGGTATTTTTATATTTTTAACATTTTATTTTTAAAGAACAATTTAAATTTTCAAATACTATATTTATTTAAGGAGGGGATAATGTAACACCCATATGTTTCATGGTATGTTATCCCTTCAATGTAATTAAATAACTTGTATTGTACGCAACACTGAGTTCGAGCACACCATGACTTACCAAACTAGCCTTTCAAAAATTGATAATGAATAGAATTTACTAGATTTTGAATTTTATATAATCCATATAATTTTAACTTATGTATTATGTATTTCTTAGACATATTATAAGAACAAATTCAATTTTTCATATAAAAAATATATTTTCCAAAAATATGCAATTTACCACCTTTTAATGTCGAACCCTTTTTTGATCCAATATTTGACACTTTTACATATTCAATTTAAAAAATAAATTTCTTTTTAAGAATTAGGACATCAAAATTTACTTTGGATGAAATTTTGGTATTTTTCTAATATTATTCATTTTTTTATGAATAGTGAGAAATACTGTATTTTATTTCTGAACTATCTTTTAATCAAATTTATTTATATGGTTATATTATCTTTTTAATTTGGTTTGAAGTGTAACTAGATTATATTTTTTCTATTTTACCCAATTTTGGTCATTTGAAGTAATTTCACATTAAAATTGAACATAAAAAGTGTTAATCTTTTGATAGTTAATATTTCTTAAAAACACACATTTTGTTTTGACAATATAAATTAATATTAAATTAATTAATTCAACATCTATGTTTTGAATTTGGTAAAATATACATTTTTTTTTAATTCGGAATATCAAATTTATCTTAGGATGAATTTTTGAATTTTTCTGAAAAACTTCAATTTTTAATTAATAGTGAAACCACAATGTAGTAGTTAGAAATCTGACTTTATTATTTAAATGAAATTTTATTGATTCTGTGAATTAAATTTTAAAAATATGACATGCATGGTTGTTATTAGTATGTAAAATTTGGTTTAATAAGGGGAAAATAATTTGGGGTGAGTAGTATCTTTGGTCTTTTATATATCATGGTTAAAGTTAAATATGGTAATTCAAGATAAAAAAAATATTATAATAATAAAACATTACATTAAAACTTGTCCTAAACTTATTTAATGAGTCATGGCCGAAAATGGGCATCTTTGGGTCTATTTTGGGACCTCATGAAGCAACTTAAGAGTGATAATTACACGTTATATTAATTGAATTTTAGTAAAGACAAAAAATAACTTACAAATATCTTTTAGTAAATAAATTTTTACATGAGGTTATATAATTTATCTATTAGACTATAAATATTAATTAAAAATATAAAATTATTTTCTACATCATGGTATTTTTTTATAATTTTTAGAAAACAAATAAATAAAATTATTTATGACACTATAATGATGTAGTGTTTACATCATTAATGAATGATTCAAATAAATAAGATTATAAAGATTAAAAAATTTCCTAAACCTGCCCAATTTTTATTGGATGATTTTATTATGACCATGGGTCATCTTATATTTTACTATAATTAGTTTTGGACCTTTAAAAATAGAAAATCATTATATAATAAAATAATCATTTCACACTTTTCTAAAGAGCCCCTCCCCCCCTATAAAAATCCCTCACCTCTAACCCATTTCTCACACCTCTAACCCATTTCTCACACCTCTAAATCACCTTGGCTCGCCTACACTCTTCCCAAAAGAGATCTCAAGATCCCTCCCTTCCACCTAGAATCCTCTAACTATGCATAAGGCACTTCAAGAAATCCTTTTGGTTCAAACCAAAGGGAGATACCCAATTTTAATATAACGTCTCCCCAAAAGTTCTCTTCTTTATTTTACTTCTCCAACACCATAAACTATTTTTATTACATTTTTCTAACAAAACCAATTTAATCAATATATTAGGTTGTTTTTATGAGAATTATTTGAGCTACACTTACACACACCTCTATCTAATGGTAAAATAACATATTGTTTCTATGGACGGTGAACTAGTGCCTCGCAAAATGATAATTGTTCAATTATCTAATACCGCCGCTTATGGTGGCCATTATGATGGAACTATATTTTTATATGATATATTTCATGTTTATTTTATCTCTATGTGTGAATAATTTTCACTTACAAACACACCATTATTCTTTCCAATATGTGTGAACATGATAATTTCATTTAAAGAAGTGCGGACTACCGCCCCCTCAAGGTGATATGATATGTTCATCACATAACTGGAATGTAAAAAGGATGGCGTTAATTAAATTATGTTATACATATATCATATGATATTATACTTGAATTATAATATACCTATGTATCATTACATTTTCATTTCATTAAATATGAAATTTAAATGAAAGTATCGTTCATGCGTACGTATGGATTACTGTCTCCATGAACGGTGCATTTCATTTCCTATATCCAAACATCATGAAAACATAATATATATATATATATAATAAATATATATGATATATATGATATATAAATCATGAATATGATACTATAGAAAATATACTTTTGACCACATGATCAATTTTTAATAATAACAAGTTCATTTTTTACTCAAGTACCAAATATCGACAAAATGGCCATCATTAACATAAATGATTACATAATGTTTATAGCATGGTATTAAGTGATATAAAAGGGATAATAAACATGAAAAAGGTTCTTAATCATTTATAAATTAACTTTAGTTTATTATTAAAGAGATTAAAGAACGAACGAGTCAAGTCGGACACGAGGTAAGGGGTTTCTTTTCTCACTTTTAATTCCATGATATTTCCATTTTCGCCACTTATTTATTTCATGTGGTGTATTGTGTACTGAAATTTGATATATATTATCATGATTCTCTTTATATTCATGAAATTTTGTGATTCATTTGGTGTTTATTAACTTTTGGTCATATGACTCGATTGATTACAACTTGGTAAGGGTTTTTCATCTCACTTTTTATTCCCATTTGATTCCTGCTATATTAGCCACTATTTATTTTTTTATGGTGTATTTACTTCCCATGATTGTATTCTTGTTGTAATATAATTTAATTTATAAGTATTTTCATCTTTATTGTATGATCCTTCTTTCATGGGGTGTATTTTTCGTATGTTACCAAATCGGTAATGGAATTTCAAATTTCAATTTCCACACATTGGGCTTTAGGCATACTTCATTGATTATTTCACTCCAAAATTATGTGTGGAATCACTATTTATTATTTATGTAGTAATTTCCAATCACTTTTTGTGGATATTATTTTGTTACACATAATCAATCTTTTGATAATTTCTCAAGCTATTGATATGAACTTGATAAGAATAATCTTAACTCAATTTCCATTCATTGAGTTTAACATCAAAGTAATTGGTGTTGTTTTTACAAGAATATGTGTGAATGTCCTCAGATTTATTTAAACTAAATATACAATCATATTGAGTGTATTCATATTTTTCACACATAATTATGTCAATTATTTATCCTTAACCCAAAGATACTTTCTTTATAAGGGACTTTATCTCAATTTACATTTCATTGAGACATCTTTATTGATTTTGTGCCAATTCACTTTTATATGGTGTATATACTATACTTTGACATAGTATATCCTTAATCCCTTTATTCTGATGATATTATAATGTTTTTATTACCTCAATTATTTTAATGCAAGTTTCTCTAATTTGTTAAGAACTCTAACTAAAATATCATTTTAAATGTTTTAAATATGTATTCTTCTAAATATTTCTCAGTAATGTCCATGTTATAAAAATAGTTTTAATGATTTATTTATATGGAAATTAATGTTTTAAAATTAAAATTTATTTTAAAATATTCAATGTGGTATAGGACACATTGTTTCAAAAATCAATTTTAAAGGGCTTCTTGATAAATAGTGAGACTATTAAATGTTTTCAAGAAAAAGGGGGATATTTCTCTCAATAGTTTTGACGATTATTTTCATCTTTGTCAATATCCATCATTATTATTGATTGATGTTAATTTATTATAACAAAATATTATATACTTTATTTAATGAGTTATGTTTGACTATGGATTTTCTATTTTTATACCATTCATGGTTTATGGATAATGTGTTGACATTTTGTATGCAAGTTTTAATACGAATGTTTATGTAATGTTTCAACCTTTTCATATGAGAAATTCATTGTACTTAGTAAGTGACGGGTGGATCCCACTATAGATCCTCGATGCATCAGTAGGTCTCATGACACAAAATAGTGTCTTGGCACAAGTCCTTTACAAAATCTTTTTTGTGGTGTTGGCACAAGCCCTTGACTATGTGGTTATGATGTCCGACATTATTCATTCCATCATTATGAGATTAGATATTGTTGTTTCATTTGGTTATTTGACTATTATAATACCCATGACTATGTTTTATTATGGAATTATTTACTCATCTCATATTCCTTCCATAAGGTGTTCATGTTTATTATTTGTACATGCATGTGTTTTCAATTATTCATCATGCCTAATGTTTATGTTATATTATTTGTATTACTTACTCTTACTAAGCATCTGATCTCACCCCATTCTTATGTTTTATATTCCCAGGATTCCAAGAAGTGTATTATGATTGATATGCAGGGTTAAGATTGGGGATTAATATAGTTCTCAAGGAATAATTTCTGTTGAGTTTTATTTTATAATGTGTAATGTAACGTTCATTTATGTAATATATTTTCCAAGACTGCTAAACTGATTAGTCTCTCGGGACATGATTCCTTGTAATCAATCCAATGTATTAAAATAACGCTCCCGATCTAGGCTTCTGGGGTCGGGGTGTCACATCAGAGGTCGGTTTAAACAACTTTAGAAGTTCGAATATTTTTAAATTAATGTCCATAAATTAATTTAGGTTAATATTTAAATTTTATAGCATTTGAATATTACCATGTTGCTTCACTTATGATATTTCTGTGTTCATAATGGTTTTTCACAGAGGAAATAGGGTAGCTATGATGGAACGACATCCGGCAGAAGACAACCTTCCAAATCAGCAACCTGATATGGTCATAATTGGAACTGAACTGTTTGTTACAATGATGGAACAGTTGACTAATGCTATAAATGGTGGTGGTATCCATGAATGAGATCATCTAGATTAACCACAGAGGACCATGTTAGTAGTCAAACATTTCATGAGGCAACATCCCCCATCATTCAGAGGATCATCTGAACTTGTGTTAGCTAAAGGGTGGATTAAAGAACTGGAGAAGATTTTGTATGTCATGGGGGGTTGAAAACATCAAAAGGATAGTATTTCTATTTACCGCTTTGAAGTTGAAGCCAATCAGTGGTGGTTGATGGTGAAAAATATCAGGGATAGTGAGGGGATTTATAATCTTCATTAGAATAAATTCAAAGGTATGTTTCTTGAGAAATGTTTTCCAAAGGTAGTTCTCCCTAGTATGGAAAAACAATTACTAGAATTGAGGTAGGACGATGACTCATTAGATCCTTGTGACGAAAAATTCTCTCGACTGGAAAGGTATGCTCCAAATTTTATACGAGATCTTGATAGTAAAATCAACCTTTTTTACTTGAGATTAATGCCAAAGTATTGAAGTGATTTAGCTTCTAGTGAGTTCAAAAGTTATGAAAAAATTGTTCGATGTGCAGAGAAGGTGGACATGGGGTTTTATGATGATAATATGTTCTTTGAAAAACAACAGAATAGAAGGTTGAGGTGGCAGAACAAAGGGAAGAACTCTTCAAAAAAGTATGATGGAAAGGAACTTATATTTATATTTTGTGAATATGGTGGTAAAAATAATGCTGGAGAATGTCTTTTGAATTCTTTTAAGTGCTACCGATGTGGTATAATGGGACATAAGGATCATAATTACACTGAAAATATCATTGTAATAGTAAGAAAAAATCTGATTTACAATCAGTAAAATGTTTTAAGTGCAATGAAATGGGTCATTATACAAATGAGTGTCCAATGAAGAACTCATCTAAGGGAAATCAGCTAGACTACAAGAAAAAATGGGTGGTGAAATCCTTTGTAACTACATCAGTAGATGTTGGTCCATCAAATGAAGTAGTATCAGGTACACTATTTGTTTGGGACAAAAAGATATTATAAGAGCCTTCTTTTCCTTGTGTGCATAAATAATCTACCTGCAAAACATATTTTTTTCCTCTAGTAGAGTTTCATATTATTTTTGGTATGGATTGACTTTCTGTTTATCATGCTAAGATTTATTATAGATCTAAATAAGTTCATTTTCAGAAATATTTTATGTTTTTGTACAATAATGAACCCTTACTTTTGATAACTTATCAGGAATCATTGAAACTATTAAAAGATGGAAATGAATTTAACCTTTCACATATTGTTGAAAATAAAGGAACTTCTAGGATTAATGATGTGCTAGTGGTAAATGAGTACCTTGATGTTTTTCTTGATGAGTTTCCTAGTATTATACCTAATTGGGAAGTTGAATTTATTGTTGACAAAGTTCCAAATTCAAAGCCAGTTTCAAATCCCCTTTAAAGAATGGATCAAATTTAACTTATAGAGTTAAAGAAGCAATTGACGGAGTTATTAGATAACGGTTTCATTTTACCGAGCACATCAACATGGGGTACACCTGTCTTGATTGTTAAAATGAAAGAAGGTTTAATGAGAATTTCAATTGATTATAGTGCATTGAATAACATCATTGTTGAGAAAAAGTATTATTTTTCCTCATATCGATTATTTTTTTTATTAGCTCTAGGGAGCTTAGTTTTTTTCAAAGTTTGATTTGAATTCGGGGTACTCTCAGTTGAATGTAAAAGAATTCGACATTCTGAAGACTGCATTTTTTACTATATATGGCCATTATGAATTTTTAGTTATGCCTTTTGGGTTAACCAATTCACCTATAGTATTCATGGATTATGTGAATAGAATTTTTCATGAGTTCTTTGATAAATTTTTTGTTGTGTTCATTGATGATATTTTAGTTTATTCTAAATGTAAAGAGGGGCATGAAATTAATTTATGGGTTATCTTGAAAAGATTAAAACAAAAGAAACTATTTGGGAAATTTAGTAAGTGTGAGTTTTGGTTACAAATTTATTTTTTTCTATGGTCACATTGTTTCAAAAAATTTCATAACTATTGATCCTACGAAAAAATAGTTACTGAAGAATTTACAAGACCCAAATATATAACAGAGATCCGTAGTTTTCGAGGTTTGGAAAGTTATTACGAGAGGTTTGTTGAAAAATATTCAAGGTTCTCTACTCTAATGACTAAGTTAACTCGAAAAGGTGTTAAGTTCATGTAGACAAAAGAATGTGATGATTGTTTTTAGGAATTGAAAAGAAGAATGGTAAATACTCCATTTTATGGAACTACCTTCCAAAAATGATAGGTTTGTTATCAATAGTGATGATTCGTTGAAAGGATTTGGATATGTCCTTATGCAGAATGATCAGGTAATTGATTAATATTCATGTCACTTGAAACCTAATGAGTTAAAGTACCCTACACATGATTCAGAATTATCTACTGTTATTTTTTTAAAAAAAATCTCGAGGCATCATTTGTATGGAGTAAAGTTTGAAATATATACTGACCAAAAAAATTTAAAATATATATTCACTCAGAAATTATTAACCAGTTGACAGAGGATATGGCTGTAATTAATGAAGGATTATGATTTCACGATTCATTAACATCAAGGAAAGGAAAATAAGGTGGATGATTCTTTGAGTCGAAAAAGTAATGCTTCATTAACCATGATACGTTTGTAATGAGATCCTATGGTTCTTGATTTGATGAACTTTGAAATAGAAGTTGTTGGTGCTGAAAATTCCTCGGTTTTGTTTCAAGTTTCATTGAAATCATCTCTATCAGACCGAATTATGAAAGCGTAGAAAAAAGATAGTGAGTTGCAGAAAAAGGTAGAGTTGGTTCAGAAGGGTAAGTTTCCAGATTTTAACATTAATAATGATTTTGTTTTGAGGTTTGAGAAGAGATTATGTGTTTTTTGTGATTCGAAGTTGATAAATGAGTTGTTATGTGAAGCTCGTAGTTATTCTTCTTCAGTTCATCCTGAAAAAACGAATATGTATAGAGATCTTTGGGAGTATTACTGGTGGGATGGAATAAAAAGAGATATTGTTGACTTTACAGTGAAGTGTTTGACTTGTCAACAAGTTAAAGTAGAGTGACAGTTACCAAAAGGGAGGCATAATCCTATACCTGTACTAGAGTGGAAATGGGAAAATATATCCATGGACTTTGTTTTTGGATTCCCAAAGACATCATGAGGTAATAATGCAATCTGCGTTATTGTTGATCGATTGAAAAAATAAGATCATTTCCTTCCTATTCTAGATACTTTGCCTCTAGATGAACTTTCTCAGTCGTATGTTAAAAGGATAGTAAGGTTTCTTGGAGTTCCCCTCTCCATTGTATCTTCTCACGATCCCATGGTTACTTCTAACTTTTGGAAATGGCTTCAGAAGTCGTTGGGTACTGAATTAAATTTTAGTACAGATTTTCATCCTCAATCATATGGGAAGTCAGAGTAAACAATTCAGACCATAGACTATATGCTTCGTACTTGTTCGCTAGATTTCCAGGGAAGTTGGGACCAACATATTTCTTTGGATGAATTTTCATATAATAACAGTGTTCATTCTAGTATACAGATGGATCCATTTTAGGCATTATATAGAAAGCGTTGTCGAAATCCATCTTTTTGGGATGAAGTAGGTGAAAGGAAATCGATGGGACCAGAATTAGTAGAATAAGTGGCAGATAATGTTCAGTTGATTAAAAAGTACATTATAATAGCTCCTAGAAGATAGAAAAGTTATGCAGATAACTAGAGGAATGATCTCTCTTTTATGGTAGGTTATCATGTTTATCTCAAAGTTTCTCTAGGGAAAAGTGAGATGCCTTTTTGTAAGAATGGAAAGTTGAATCTGAGGTTCATTAGAGCTTGTCAAATCCTAGAGAAAGTAGGATCAATTTCCTACAGAGTGGATTTACCTCCAAGTTTATCCCAAGTACACAATGTTTTTCCATGTTTCAACGTTGAGAAAGTATATGCTGAATCCATCTCATGTTTTGAGCCCAGAGGTAGTTCAGTTGGAAGAGAATCTCTCTTATGAGGAACAACCAGCCCAAATTCTTGACCTACGAGAGAAAGTGTTGCAGAATAAGGTAATTCATCATGTAAAGGTTTTGAGAAAAAACCATATGGTTGAAGAGGCTACGTGGGAATCTGAAAATGATATGAGGGATAAATACCCCCACTTATTTGATAAGTGAATAAAATTGCGAGGATGCAATATCTAAAAGGGGGAAGGATGAAACATCCCAGGTAAATAATGTATAATACATTTTCATATTTATTAATATTTTTGAATTAAATATTAATTTTACATTAAAGGGGATTCTATGTTCGATGGCGTACCCAATACGCAACAACGGGATTCTTTGAAATCTTATGTTGCACACAATGTTGAGTCATACTGAAAAATAATAATATAATATTCTTTTAAATGGTAGTTAACGCCTAGACATTGTATTGACGGGAATGAATAGAACTAACTACAATATTATTATACATGTTTTTTAAATGATTTTACATTTTTCGAAAAAATGTTAGTGGCCTAAAATGTGAATGAATCTGAATTTAAGCATAAATACTCTAATATTCATTAAAAGGCTGATTTACCACCTTTTGATGGAGAATCATATTTAAATCTAGTTTTGGTTACATTTATATTTTATATTTTATGAAATAAAATTATTCTTTAGAATCTGGACAACAAAATTTAATTTGGGTAAATTTATGGAATTTTTCTAATAAAATTCATTTTATTATGAATAGTGAAAAATGCTGTATTTTAATCCCAAACTGCCTTTAAATATAATTAATTTTTATGGATAGATTATCTTTTTAATTTGTTTTAAGGTGTAATTATATTATATATTTACCATGTAATCCAATTTTGGTCATTATAAGTAATTTCAATTTGAAATTGAACATAAACATGTGTCAATATTTTGATAGTTATTATTTCTTAAAAACACGCCTTTTTGTTTTGACAATGGGAATTAATTTTAAACTATTTAATGTAACTTCAATGTTTTATTTTTTTAAAATAGACATTATTTTTTGAATTCGGAATATCAAATATTTCTAAGGCTTAATTTTTATAGTTTTATGAAAACCTTCAATTTTTGATTAATGGTAAAAACACTAAGTAGTAGTTAAGAAGCAGAATTTTTCATTTAAATGAAATTTTACCGCTTCTGTGAATTGAATTTCAAAAATTTGACATACATGTTTGTTATTAGTAAGTAAAATTTGGTTCAATAAGACAAAAAAAATTCGGTGAATATTTACTTTAGACTTTTATTTGCTGCAGTTAAAGTTTAATAGGGTAATTCAAGATAAAATGTAATATTATAATAATATAAAATTATCCTAACATGTGTCCTAATTCAATTTGTTGATACATTTTCGACCATGGCCATCCTTGGGTCGATTTGGGGACCCCATGAAGCCACTTAAGAGTGATAACGACACGTTAAATTAATTACTTTATAGTAATGACAAAAATGACTTAAACATATATCTTTTAGTAAATAAATTTTTAAATGGGGTAATATAGGTTATATCTTTGACTATAAATATTAATTTGAAAGTTAAAAAGTTTTCATACATTATGATATTTTATTTAAAATTTTAGACATCAAATAAATAAAATTATTTGTGACACAATAATGATGCAGTGTTTACCTCATTAACAAATGATTTAAATAAATAAGATTATAAAAACTAAAACAATATCAAAAACCTGTCCAATTCTTATTTGATGATTTCTATTTTGAACATGATTCATTTTATCTTCAAATTTAACAAGTTTTAGACCTTTAGAAACTAAAATTAATTATATAATAAAATAATATTTTCCAAATTACCTAAAGAGTCCCTCCTCCCCCTTATAAAAATCCCTCATTTGTACCCATTCCTCACACTTGTAAAGCCCCTTGTCTCTTCCAAACTCTACCCAATTAATCTCCCAACATACCTCTCTTCCTCATAGAATCCTTACCTTAGTCAGAAGGAACTTCAAGTAAACCTTTTGGTTCAAACCAAAGAGAGATACCCAACATAAAGGTAACATCTCCTCTTAAATTCTTCTCTTTTATTTTACTTCTCCAACCCCCTAAACACATTTTATTACTTTATTTTATGAATACACCAGAATCCTCAATATATTAGGTTTTTTTATGATAATTATTATAACAACACGTACATAAACCTCCGTCTAATGGGTAAAGAACATATTGTTTCTGTGGATGGTAAACTATTGCCTCACGAAACGAAGATTGTTCAATATTCTCCTACCACCTCCTATGGTGGCCATTTTGAGGGAACTCTATTTATATGTGATATATATTATATTTATATTTCCTATATGAATCTTTATTTTTCATTTATATCTTACCATTATGGTTTCCATAATGGGTAAACCCTATAATTTCATTTGAGGAAGTGCAGACTACCACCCCCTAAAAGTAATATGACTTCTTCATGCCATATGTGGAATATATAAAGAATGGAGTTACTGAAATTATATAAGATATTATACTGGAATTATAATATACCTATGTATAATTATGTTTTCATTCCATTAAATGTGAAATAGAAATTAAAGTAGCGTTCATGCGTATGTACGTATTACCATCTCAATTAACGGTGCATTTCATTTCTTACCTCAAAATGTTATGTAATATTATAAATAGATATATACACAAGATATATATGATGTATATGATATCAAAATCATTAATACCATTCTGAAGATAATGTAATTTTCACCACATGAACAATTGGTAATTATAAAAAGTTCATTTTTGATTCCAGTACCAAATATCCACAAAACAACTATTATTAACATAAATGATTAAATAATTTTTATAACATGGTAGTAAGTGATGTAAAAATAATAAAAAACTTGAAAACGGTTCTTAATCTAGTAAAAATTAATTTTAGTTTATTACGTGGGAGATTAAAGAACGAATGGGTCAAGTCAGACATGAGGTTAGGGACTTCGTCTCAATCTCCTTTCATTGAGGAATATTTGGTTTTATACGTGGCTTTCTTTTTACAGTGTATAAACATCTTTGACTTTTCATTTCATTCAAAAAGAATATTTTTCTATGAGGCATTTTACTAAATAAAAAAAACTAATGTCTCTTTTATTGTAAGTGGTGACAACGACCTTTTCCTCCTCCACGAGTGTTATATGGTATTTGGATCCCTTAAAAATTCATAATTTTTTTAAAAGAAAAAATAAAAACCATATACTATTTTACATATTTTGGTATTAAAAATGGTTTTGATAATGGATTTTTTATGTCAATATATTTAAATGATATATTGTGATTGAAATGTAGAAATGTTATCTTTTCTTTATGTTTGATTTATGTTCTATGAATATGTTATGGTTCTTGGGCATTGTTTAAGTATACGGGTGGTTCCGTGATAAACCTAGGGAGGGTGATCCCGAGATAGCTCTCAAATGAATTGGATAATATGATGGAGGTATACATGAATGTTTCTCATAGGATATTAAGGGTATATACTATGATGGGTATTCAAAATGTAACTCTCTATGTAGCTGTGATAGCTACAATGTAAGTATGATATGGTTTCCAAAAGATACCTTTATGATTTTTGATTACTATGTGTTATTCATAAATCTTATGATTTCATTAGGTATGTAAAAAAGCATATGTTTTGATGGACTAATGTTTTCATTATTTATTTTAAAACCCTTACTGAGAATTTTATGATAATCCTATGTTTTGAAATGTTTTTCACAGGACTTAAAGATGAATAGGGTTAAGGATGGGATCAAGGAAAAGTCATGCTGTCTAAAACATGGAACTAGATGTGACTCTTTTTTTAAAGAGTTTTTTATTTTATGAAAATAATTGAAACTCAGTAAGAGTGTCTAATTTGTGATTTTTGAGATCTAATTTAATATTTGTGGACAAATTCTATAAAAGATTAAACATAAAATGATCTTCAATTTTAATTATCCATTTAATTCAAGATTATGTAATGTTTTAAGGCTGGGTCCTTATAGTTGGTATCAGAGGTCAGTTTAGACTACCTTATGAGTTAGAATATTGTAAAATTAATGTACATAAATTAATTTATGGTAATATTGAAATGATATTGGATTTATAGATAACCATATTTCACTGCCTAAGATATTTATGTGTTTAGAATGGTTTTCCACAGAGGAAATAGGGAAGCTATGATGGAACGACATCAACAGAAAGACAACCTTCCAAATCAACAACCTAAGATGGTCGGAATTAGAATTGAATAGTTTGTAGCAATGATGGAACAGTTGACTAAGGCTATAAATGGTGTTTGTATCCATGCACGAGATTATCTAGATCAACCACACAGGAACATGTCAGTATTGGATCATTTCATGAGGCAACATCCCCCGTCATTCAGGGGATCATCTTACCCAATACTAGCTGAAGGTTGGATTAAAGCACTAGAGAAGATTTTTGATATCATGGGGTGTTAAAAACATTAAAAGTTTAGTCTTTCTATTTACCACTTTGAAGGTGAATCCAATCAGTGGTGGTCGTTGGTGAAAAATTTCTGGGATAGTGAGGAGATTGATGCTCTTCATTGGGATCAATACAAATGTATATTTCTTGAGAAATATTTTCTTAAGGTGGTTCATCTTAGGATGGAAAAACAATTCCTAGAATTGAGGCAGGAGGATGACTTAGTGGATACTTATGAAGCAAAATTAACTCGACTAGAAAGGTATGCTCCAAATTTCAAACGAGATCTTGATAGTAAAATCAACTGTTTTTACTCAGGATTAAAGCCAATGAATCGAAGGAATTTAGCTTCTCGTGAGTTCAAAAGTTATGAAAAACTTGTTCGTTGTGCATAGAAGGTGGAAATGTAGTTTTATGATGATCGGATGTTCTTTGACAAACAACATAATAAGGGGTTGAGGTGACAGACAAAAAGGAAGAACACATAAAAAATTCTGATGGTAATAAACTGAAGTTTATAGTTTGTGAAAATTGTGGTAAAATGAATGTTGGGGAATCCCTATTGAATTATGGTAAGTGATACCGATGTGGTAAAATGGGACATAAGGCTCATAATTTTAATCAAAATATTAGCGTAATGGTAAGAAAAAAATCTGATTTACACTCAGTAAAATGTTTTAAGTGAAATGAAATGGGTCATTATGAAAATTAGTGTCCAAAAAAAAACTAAACATAGGGAAAGCATCAAAACTATTTGAAGAAAGGGGTGGTAAAATCCTTTTTAACTACTTCAATAGATGTTGGGCCATCAAATGAAGTAGTATCAGGCACACTGTTTGTTTGTTCAGATTATGCCAATGTGTTTTTTGATTCAGGGTCTATACATTCATTCATTTTTGAGAAGTTTTCTAGTAAATTAGGAATTCCATCTCAAGATATGAATCCTGAACATATGGTAAAAACACTGGGGGGAAATTCTAAGACAAAAATAAATTATGATAACCTTCATGTCCTTGTGTGAGGAAAGAATCTACCTGCAAACTTTATTTTTTTCCTCTAGTACAGTTTAATGTTTTTTTGGGTTTTGATTGTCTTTCTATTTATCATGATAAGATTGAATGCAGAGCTAAAGAGGTTAATTTTTAGAAATATTTGCAGTTTGTGTACAAGAATGAACCCTACCAAATGATAACATATCAGGAAGGTGAGAAACTAGTAAAACATGGAAATGAATGTTACCTTGCACATATTGTTGAAAATAATGGAACTATTTTGATTAATAACGTGATAGTGGTAAATGAGTACCATGATGTTTTTCATGATGAGTTTTCTGATATTAAACATAATCGGGAAGTTGAATTTACTGTTGACATGGTTCTTGATGCTAATCCAATTTCAAAAACCCCTTATCGAATGACTCAAATTGAACTTATAGAGTTAAATAAGAAATTACATGAGTTATTAGAAAAATGATTCATTAGACCTAGCACATCACCATGGGGTGATTTTGTCTTATTTTTTTAAAAGAAATATGGTTCAATGAAACTTTATATTGATTATAGATCATTGAATAACATCACTGTTAATAACAAGTATCTTTTGCCTCATATCGATGATTTGTTTGATCAGATCAAGGGAGATCAGTATTTTTAAAAGATAGATTTGAGGTCGGGGTACCATTAGTTGAAAGTAAAGGAAGTTGAAATTATAAAGACCACTTTTCAAACTAGATATGGCCATCATGAGTTGGTAGTTATGCCTTTTGGGTTAACCAATGCACCTGCTGTATTCATGGATATTATGAATAGAATTTTCTGTGAGTTCTTGGATAAGTTTTTGGTAATGTTCATTGATGATATTTTGGTTTATTCTAAATGTAAATAGGAGCATAAAAATAATTTAAGGGTTGTCTTGAAAACCATAAAAGAAAAGAAACTGTTTGGAAAATTCATCATGTGTGAGTTTTGGTTACAAAAAATTTCATTCCTTGGTCACATTGTTTCAAAAAAGGGCATAACTGTTGATCCTGCTAAAACAATAGTTGTTATATAATAGCCAAGACCCACAAATATAACCAAGATCCATATTTTTCTTAGTTTGGATGGTTATTACAGGAGGTTTGTTGAAAATTTTACAAGCTTCCCTATTCCAATGACTAAGTTAACTCAACAAGGTGTTTTGTTCTTCTGGACAAAAAAAAGTGATTATTGTTTTCACAAATTGAATAAAAGATTGGTAAATGCTCCATTTTTTTCAATACCTTCCAGAAATGGTGAGTTTGTTATCTAGAATGATGATTCATTGAAGGAACTTTGTTGTGTCCTTAAGCAGGATGATCAAGTAATTTCTTATGATTCACATCAGTTGAAACCTCATATACTTAAATTACCCTACACATGCTTTTTAATTAGATGATGTTGTTTTTGATTTAAAAATATAGAGGCATCATTTTTATAGATTAAAGTGTGAAATAGGTATTGACCATAGAAGATTAAAGTATATATTCACTCAGAAATTATTAAACATAAGATAAAGAGATGGTTGGAATTAATCAAGGATTATGATTTCACCATTCATTACCATCCAGGAAATAAAAATAAAGTGGTTTGTGTTTTGAGTTGAAAAATTAATGCTTTATTGACCATAATACATTTAGAACGATATCCTATGGTTTTTTATTTGGTGAAATTTGGAATAGAAGTTGTTAGTGCAGAAAATTCCTCTATTTTGTTTCAGGTGCCAATGAAATCATCTCTATCAGACAGAATTAAGCAAGCGAAGAAGAAAGACAATGAGTTATATAAAATGGTAGAGTTGGTTAAGGAGGGTAATTTTCATGATTTTCACATTGATAATAATTTTTTTTAAAGGTTTGGGATGATATTATGTGTGCCCTATGGTTTTCTATTGAAGAATGAGTTGTTATGTGAAGCTCATAATTCTCTGTTTTTTGTTCATCCTGGTAGTAATAATATGTACAGAGATCGTTGGGAGTATTACTTGTGGGATGGAATGAAAAGAGATATTTCTGAAATTCCAATGAATTGTTTGACTTTTCAACCGGTTAAAGTACATAGATAGTTACCAAATGGGATGCTTCAGCCTTTACTGGTTCCAGAGTGGAAATGGGAAAATATATCAATCGACTTTGTTATGGGATTACCAAATACATCTCGAGGTAATAATACAATCCATGTTATTATTGATCGATTAACTGAATCTTGTCTTTTCCTTCCTATTTGAGATAATTTTCCTCTAGATCAACTTTCTCAGTTGTATGTTAAAGTGATAGTCATGTTTCATGGAGTTCCCCTCTCCATTGTATTTGATCGTGATCCAAGGTTTACTTCTAACATTTGGAAAGGCCTGTAGAAGTAGTTGGGTACTGAATTAAGTTTTAGTAAATTTTTTTATCCTTAATCAGATGGGATGTAAGAAAAAACAATTCAGACCTTAGAGGATATGCTACATTATTTTTCACTATATTACCAAGGAATTTGGGGCCAACATCTTTCTTTGGATGAATTTTCATATAATAACAGTTTTCATTCCATTATACAGATGGATCCATTTGAGGCATTATATGGATATTGTTGTCGAATTCTATTTTTTGGGATGAAGTTGGGGAAAGGAAACTAATAGAACCAGAATTGGGTGAATAGATGGCAGAATAAGATTAGTAGATTCAGAAGAACATTAGAATAACTCTTAGAATGAAGAAACGTTATTCGGAAAACAGGAGGAAGGATCTGTCTTTTGAGGTAGGTGATCATGTATTTCTCAAAGTTTCTCCATGGAAAAGTGTGATGATTTTTGGTAAGAAGGTAAAGCTGAGTTTGAGGATCATTGGACCTTATAAAATCCTAGAAGAAGCTGGATCAGTTTCCTATTGAGTTCCTTTACCTCTAATTTTATCTCAGGTACACAATGTTTTTCATGTTTCAATGTTGAGAAAGTATATGCCCGATCAATCTTGTGTTTTGATCCTAGAGGTAGTTCAGTAGGAAGAGAATCTCCCTTATGAGGAAAAAATAGTCCAGATTCTTTACTGAAGATATAAAGTATTGCAGAATAAGGTAATTCATCAGGTAAAGGTATTGTTGAAAAACCACATGGTTGAAGAGGCAACGTGGGAATCTGAAAATGATATGAGGGATAAATACCCCCACTTATTTGATAAGTGAATAAAATTACGAGGACACAATTTTAAAAATGGGGTAAGGATGTAACATCCTAGGTAAATAAAGATTAAGACATTTTCATATTTATTAATATTTGTGAATTAAATATTAATTTTACTTTAAAGGGAATTCTATGTTCAATGGAATACCTGATACGCAACAACGAGTTTCTTTGAAATGTTATGTTTCACACAATACTGATTCATACTAAAATATATTAATATAATATTATTTTAAATTATAGTTAACACCTATACATTGTATTGGTGGGAATTAATAGAAAAAACTAAAATATTATTATACATGTTTGTTAATTTTTTTTACATTTATAAAAGAAAATTTAGAGGGTTAAAATGTGAATGAATCTGATTTTAAGCATAAATACTCTATTATTCATTAAAAGGTCAATTTATTGCCTTTTGATGGAAAACCCTCTTTAAATATAGTTTTGGTCACATTAATATGTTATTTTTGAAAAAATAAAATTCTTATTTATAATTGAGACATCAAAATTTTCTTTGGGTAAATTTTTTGTATTTTTCTGATAATATTCATTTTTTATGAATAGTGTAAAACACTATATTTTAATTCAAAAAATTATTTTTATATAATTTATTTATATGGTTAGATTATCATTTAATTTTCTTTAAGGTATAATTATATTATATTTTTATCATGTAATCCAAAGTTGGTCATTGGAAGTAATTTCACTTAGAAATTGGACATAAACAAGTATCAATCTTTTGATAGTTATTATCTCTTAAAAACACGCTTTTTATATTGACAATGGGAATTAATTTAAAATTAATTAATGAAACTTCTATGTTTTAAATTTAGTAAAAGATAAATCATTTTTTAATTCAGAATAACAAATTTATCTTAGGCTAATTTTTTGGTATTTTTTTGAAAAGCTTCAATTTTTGATGAATAGTGAAAACACTGAGTAGTAGTTAAAAAGTTGAATTTTTCATTTAAATGAAATTTTATAGCTTATGTGAACTGAATATTGAAAATCAGACATAAATGGTTTTTATTGTTATGTAAAATGTGGTTCAATAAGATGAATATAATTATTAGTGAATAGTAATGTTTGATTTTTATTTACCGCGGTGAAAGGTAAATAGGGTAATTCAAGGTAAAAAAATAAAATTATAATAATATAAAATTATCCTAACATGTATCCTAATTATATTGGTTGATACATTTCCGAACATGGGCATCCTTGGGTCGATTTTGTGACTCCATGAAGCCACTTAAGAGTGATAATGACACTGTATATTAATTAATTTTAAGTAAATAAAAATATGACTTAAACATATATCTTTTAGTAAATCAATTTTTAACTGGGGTTATATAATCTGTATCTTCGACTATAAATATTAATTTGAAAGATAAAAATATTTCCTACAATATGGTATTTTGTTTATAATTTTTGGACATTTAATATATGATAATATTTGTGACACAATAATAATAATGTTTTACCACATTAATGAATGATTTAAGTAAATGAGACGATAAAAATTAAAAAAATATATAAAACCAGTTCAATTCTTATGGTATGATTTTATTTCAAATATTATTCATGTTATATTTGACTTTAATTAGTTTTTGACCTTTAAAAACTGAAAATCATTATATAATAAAATAATATTTTCAAACATTCCCAAAGAACCCCTCCTCCCTCTTATAAAAATCTCTCATTTCTAACCCATTTCTCACACTTATCAAGCCCCTTGGCATGTCCAAAATCTGCTCAATTAATCTCCCTATATCCCTCTATTCCTCCTAGAATCCTTATCTTTGGCAGAAGGCACTTCATGTAAACCTTTTGGTTCAAACCAAAAAGAGATACCCAATTTATGGGTAACATTTTCTCTTAAATTTTTTTCTTTAATTTTACTTCTCCAACCCCCTAAACACTTTTAATTACTTTATTTTATAACAACACCAGTATCATCAAAATACTAGGTTTTTTTATGAGAATTATTATAACTACACTTACACACACCTCCATCTAATGGGTAAAGAACATATTGTTCCTATGGATGGTGAACTACTGCCTCACGAAATGAGGATTGTTCAATATTCTCCTACCACCTCTTAGGGTGTCCACTATGAGGGAACTATATTTCTATGTGATATATATTATATTTATATTTTCCCTATGATTAAGTATTTTTCATTTATATCATACCTTTATGATTTCTATAATGGGTAAACGTGATAATTTCATTTCAGGAAGTGCGGACTACCGCCTCTTCAAAGTGATATGACTCGTTCATTCCATATGTAGAACATATGAGGGATGGAATTACTGAAATTATATATGATATTATACTGGAATTATAATATTTTTATGTATAATTATGTTTTCAATCAATTAAAAATAAAATAGAAATGAAATTAGCGTTCATGCATACGTACGGCTTACCGTCTCCATGAACAGCGCATTTCCTTTCATACCTCAAAATGTAATATAATATTATAAATACATATATATATATATATACTGGATATATATGATATATATGATATCCAAATCATGAATATCATTCTGGATATAATGGAATTTTGTCCACATGAACAACTTGTAATTATAAGAAGTTCATTTTCAACTCAAGTACCAAATATGAACAAAACGACCGTTATTAACATAAATGATTACATAATTTCTATAACACTGTAATAAGTGATATAAAAAGAATAATAAACTTGAAAAATTTTATTAAGCAAGTATAAATTATCTTTAGTTTATTATTCAGGAGATTTAAGAATGAACGGGCCAAGTCAGACATGAGGTAAGGGACTTCATCTCAATCTCCTTTTGTTGAGGCTTATTTTGTTTTATACACAACTTTCTTTTTACGGTGTATAAACCCCTTTGACTATTCATTTCATTCTAAATGAATAATTTTCTATGAGTAATTTTACTGAATGAAAAAAAGAATGTCTCTTTTAACATAAGTGGTGTCAACAACCTTTTCCACCACCGCGAGCGTTATTTGATATTTGGATTCCTTAACAAGCTGTAATTTTTTAAATGGAAAATAAATACCATATACTCATTTATATATTTTTGTATTGAAAATGGTTTTGATAATGGATTTTTTATGTCAATATATTTAAATGATATATTATGATTGAAATGTAGAAATGTTATCTTTCTTTTATATTTGTTTTATGTGCTATGAATATGTTATGGTTCTTGGGGATTTATTACGTATATGGGTGGTTCTATGATAAACCTAGGGTGGGTGAGACCGAGATATCTCTCCAATACATTGGTTAACATGACAGAGGTAAATTTGAATGTTTCCCCAATAAGATTTAGGGAATATACTGTGATGGGTACTCCAAACATAACTCCCTATATAGTTGTGATAGCTAAAATGTTAGTATGATATAGATTTCACAAGTTACCATTATGATTTGTGATTACTATGTGTTATTCAAAAATATTATGATTTCATGTGGTATGCTAAAAGTATTATGTTTTGATGGACTAATGTTTTCATTATTTATTTTATAACCCTTACTCATCTTTTTATGCTCATCCCATGTTTTAAAATGTTTTTCACTGGACAAAAAGATGAATAGGGTCAAGGATGGGATCAAGGAAAAGTCATGTTGTCTAAAACATAGAAGTAAACATGGATATTTTTTTCAAGACTTTTTATTTTATGAATAAAATTGAAACATGGTGTAAGTGTCTCCTTTGTGATTTTTTAAATGTAATCTAATAGTTATGGACAAATTATCTAAAACTCTAAACCTGAAAAGATCCACAATGTGAATTATCAATTTAATTCAAGATTATGTATTGTTTTAAGTAAGGGTTCTTATATTATTGACAACCCATATAAATAGAATCCATGGAAGGAATATGTGAAATTGTGTATCTTGAGAGAAACCAAACCCTATATGTGTGGATTTACCTTTTCTTCTATGAAACTATGTGAACAAATTCTTCTTATTATTCAATTTTATAGGAGACTCGAAACATCACCTTACATTAATTACATCCTGGTGTTTCCCAATACAACGAATCAAAAAATAGTAAGAGGCATTTAATTAAATATTTTTCATATAAACTCTTGAATTTTTTATACTTATCTAGCATAGAAAGAGAACATCTATATCGATAAAAAAATTAAAACCTCATTTGATTGTCCCTATCTAATCATAACCAAATGATTTGAAATAAAAAATTTGGGACCTATATATCTATAAAAACAAAGAAGATATGGTAACTAACATTATATAATGGTTAAAATTATTAATATTTTCTTTAAGAATATATATCCAAAAGTTGTAGTTTCTTGGTATTAAAAGGATATTTTATAGAGAGTTAACAATAATTCTTATCACTTAAATTTATCTCAGTGGTTTCCAAGAGTTTTCTATAATTGAAATTCTACCAGAATAATACACATGGTGCACTAAAACCAAATCTCTCTAGACACTTTCATCAAAGGAAATGAATTCTAGGAAGGAAAAAACTACTACTGCCACATTCAGATAAGTAGTATTTATCAATTTTACTTCTAATATTTCTATGTTTAATGGAGATCCTCCTTATGATAAAAAATATAAAACCCATATAACAATTTGGATTCTAAAAATATGAACATGGAGTAGTTTTAATTTGAATTTTGAAATAAGAACATTATTTATTTATTTTAGAATTGACATTCCCCATTTTTATTTCATTAAACCTCTATAGAGAAATCTATTTATGATTCTAGATATCAATTTTCATGATGAGAAAATAACATAATATTAGTTTAACTATGTACCTTATCACTATATATTGGTTTATAGTTTACATGAATACTTTATAATTAAATACTTGATTGAAATGATGGAGATAAAGTGATGTTAAATTTTGACAACCCCTATATATATGTACCATGTTTTTGTATTGATCTATATGAGTCATAAGAATAATTGAATGAAACACCAAACATGAATAAAAAATGGTATAACACTACATTATATAGATATAATTAAATAATGGACACATAGTGATTATGGATTGATTAAATCAATAATTCATCACCCTAATTACCATAGTGGTATGTACAACAACATATTATTCTCCATAGACATTAAGAACTAAATATAATTAACATAAATGAATAAAAAAAGATGAAATCCTAGATGGTCTCCAAACATGAAAAATATATTCAAGATATCATGACCATATCATTTTATGATTGGTACAACAATAGTTAAATGAAATTTCTTCTAATAAGGTAGCATAATAAGGTTTTGTTTACTGTATACATTATATGGAAGCATATACTGATGAATATTTTTTAAAATTTTTAATCACATATATTCTCATAAAATAGTACATAATGTAAGAGGAATATATAATATATGTGAAACCTATAGTTCAAGAGTCTTCCCGGCTCATAACATTCAATTAATTAAAACTAGAAGTCATGTTCTTCAAAGGTACTGATGGGAATATAGTTGTTATATATGATATTATAAGAAACATTACAATACTATTATTTTATTTTATCAATTTTTAGATTATTATGCATCATGTAAATTATAGAATATGGGATGGTTAACTCATTATAGCCCACATAAAAGAAAAACAACCCTAAAATTATGACTTGTTGATAATATGGTTAAAATTATAAAAATATATTTATAAGACCCGATATCAATAAATACCATAGGGTAGAAAAAAATTCACTATATTATAATAATAATTTTTTAAGTATATCTCAGTCATCTATGCATTAATATTACTTATACTTTCCCTTCATTAATCATTGGATCAAATGGATTCTATCATTGAGGCTTCATAAATCCATCAAGAGTTTAAAATAAAATTGGTTTTCACTGAAACATATCAACCAAAGATACACTTACCAGAGTGCAATATTTTAATTTTAATTATATAATAGTAATTATAAACCAAAATATAGGTTCATATCAGACTGTTGTACATATCTAGAAATATTTTTTATGTAATGAGTAGTCAAGCCTTTTTGGATAATGGATATAGATTTCACTTCATTATATCCTAATTACTTCACCATCTGGAATACAATGACATAGATATAACTACTTTTTATTAATAAATCATGATCTATGCTAAAAATTATTATATAACTATTAGGATGATTATATTTATGACCCAATTTACATTCCACTTTACTACTTCTAAATTTATGGGGTTTTATTAGTAACACCACCTCAAATAATTTATGGGATGATTGTATTATCATATACATAAACATATCATCTATTTAATTACAAAAATAACATTAATAAGAAAGTCATTAAATTTTATAAATAAAATTTCCCCAATAACAATTACTTATTTATATATTTATTTAAAATATTATAAACATGATGAAAAAATAGTTATATATAGATGGTGTAACACATGTTGATATTCCCAATGGTCCGTAAGAAACTCTCAACAATCCCTTGACTGTATAGAAATTAAATTTCTTTTTTATTATGAGTCAAATTGATGAAACAATGTAACATTTGAGAAATAACAAGGTTGGGCCACCTAAGGTATGATATAAAAAATTTTAATGAATTTGTTAGGATTGGATTGTTTATTTTAATATTGATATAAATTATTATAATATTTCAAAATATTTAAAATTGAATAATATTTTGGAGACACGAAAAAGTTTTTCTATCAATTAATATTGTAGAATCATAAGAAAATTATGGGATTAGTCCCTTTCACATCACATCAAATGGTATTAGCATAAAATAGAAAACAACATAATCATGTGTTTAATGTGAGATTATCATAAAATATAGAACCATTATAAAATCACATGAATTATATGAATCATTATCAAAATGGTGATGTGGTTAATATTTAATATGTATATCCAAAGATATATAATTAATTATGAACAAACAACATAAGGGAATGATGGGATTTGGAACCTCCAACACTTCTCATTTTGTATTGAATTCAATAAAAAAAATCATAATCATTATTTCAGTGTGATAATGTAATGAATTTATATACCTATATAAACCATTAAAATCATAATAAGTGAATAAATTTAACATTATAGGTGAAAAAATTGGGTTTAAACCATTTTTAATTGACTAAAACATCTATATATAGCCAATAAATATGACAACAGGCCGACACTGATCCATTTAACAATAACTATAGCGGATTAGAAGAAATAAATATCTATACCTATAATATTTCGTATGTACTTGAATAGAAATATTTATATATATCATTATTATATCATAATTTTTTATTCCCTATAGAGGTTTTCAAACATTTGACAACGGATACAGACCTGCGGAACTAAGGAATAATATGACTCTTTGTTCAAAGCTGGTATCCTAGGTAAAAAAATTATAAAATAAAATTTCATCCAAGATGTCTAATATACTCAATGGTTTATAAATATTCTCCACATTAAGAAAAATATTGGGAATATCATAATATTAATCAAATATAGATACATAAATTGGAACTATTAAAAATAAAACTACCTTGTTCTAATCAATAAATTACTAGTTGATGTGATAATTGGTTTTGAAGATCTCAATATCATAAATGGTTAGTCAGTATATAATAAAATCTAGATGTCTCTATATAATGTGGAGGAATCTTTAGAGGCACCATAAGAGATACATTTCTATTAGGTGACATCATTTATCTAAAATAATGTTATCTCAATATACCAACATACTATGAACTACTACCATAAATCTATTTTTTGAAATACAATGTTTCCTTTTGAGAATGGAATGGTATAGTACAAAAATCATTATGATCACATCACTAAACAGGATATAATATATACCAAACTACAACAACATAACCAAATGACTATCCCCATTGAGTTTAACATTCTAATTCACCTACGATATATTTATTTTATTCATAGTTCTCCATCATGGAATTGTATACAATCCATATTAAACTAATGAAATTGTTAAAATTATACCTTTTATGAACCACTAAGAGTTAATATTAATTAAATGGTCCCAGACCTACATTGTTGATTTCATTATAAATCTCACGTGTTGGTATTTTCCCTTCACATAACACATGATTAAAAGAAAAACCTATTAGTGGGATGGTGATTTTGATTGGGATTTTGATCTCCTCTATAATTATCATTTTCACTCCCCAATTTATTTATCAATTTTAGAAGTGAAACCTATCGATATGTATATGGACATTATGGATTGATCATTTGGTTCACCACATAACCTAAACAAATGATTCAAGAAAGGAAAATAGGCTTCAATACCAGAGTAGATTTATCCTTGAAGATATTATTTGATATAAAAACGTTAAAAACAATTATTGGAACTAATCATTGTTGCGAGGGAAATTCAGGAGTGTCAAAAACATAATGAATTTTTCCTCATTTCTCATGAGGATCTAGTAAAATATATTCATTTCTGAAATAGTTTTATATGTTACTTTTCATGGGGTTATTTTGTTCTATATAAATTTAAAATCTATTGTTCAGAAGAAAAAAAATATCAAATATAATGAAGTGGAAAATACTCTAGTAGGGAATCATTCCTCAAAGGAGTCAATAGTGATCAAGAAAAAACATATAGAATAAACATTTGACATTAATGTAACTTCTTGATCATAGAAAATGTATTTTTGAAAATATTTATCAATGATTGAATGGAATGAGGTTGGGGGATCCCAAACTCAATAATGTTATTCTAGGTATTGTGGTCATTCCCGTCGAAATTGCAGTCATACATGTTTAATCATCCTTTTATAAGGATTTGATAAAATTGGTATAGAATACCAATACCTCCTCATAGGATAGGAGTTAGTCATGCAAGTAGGAGCTATCTTATGTGGTATCTATGGATACATGGTAATGGTGACAAAATAGATCAGTGTGGAGTCTTCTACAACATAAAAATATTTCATTATTTTCCTTTTCAATTTATTTTTATTTTTCATGTTTTATGTTATGTTTTGAAAATAAATTCTTTTATCGAATAAGATGTTTTTGAACATAGGATTTCTATTTTATACATCTATGAATTAATTTTTTTCACTTAGTTTATTTTTTATATAGTATATTTTTAAGATGAATCATTAGTTTATAGTGGTGTTTATATTGAATGGTATATGTTGTGTAATTTTAAATAAAAGAAGGAAAAAAATTCATAAAATTAAGAGGAAAAGGGGAGAGGATATATAAGAGTAATATGATATTGATAAATTTATGTAAGAATAATAATTTTGGTTTAAGAATACATTAGTGGTAAATTAACTATGTCCTAAAAACCATTGTGTAATATCATAATTCCATAACATCCTCAACGCAACCCTTGAGAAGGCTTAACCGCACCAACATAGCAGTGTAGAGAACCATAATTTCTTTTTTTTTAAGCCTATCTTGGAATACATATTTATTATTAATCAATTCTATTGGTTATTAGTGTAACAAATATAGTGTAATTTGGTTCCCAAATATAATCATATATTAATCATAGTAAGGAAAGGTTATCTTATAAACACACCCAACATCATCTCAGTATAACTACATTGGAATAAATGTAGCATGGTATCAATAGAAGAGGGGTACTGTCTTTAAATTATGACAAATTTAATCTAAAATAGAGTATAAACATGATCTAGGTTAGAATATGGTGCCCAAAAACGATACTAAGGAAAGGAAACACCAACCATGTAGTTGAGTCGTACTTTTGGGTATTTCAAAATGTTAGAAGTTAAGGTAATAAATTATAATTATAGCACTATTAAAATCACAGCCGAATGTTATTTCAACACTAACATGGAATGTTTCCTTCGTAGGGTGTACATTTTAATTCGAATGCATAGTCAATAAGAAACATAAAGTAGAGAATAATATTATACATCCCTCAATATGAGAATTTGATACTATATTTCTAAGAATATTTAATTATTGGCCTCAGTACAGGCATAATTAACTAAAATTAATTATTAAAAATATCGCATCATATTTTATTACATGTCAACTAGTTAAGTATCAAATGTTTACCGAATGATTTTGTGCGACATCAAATCACTTGTGAATGAGTCAAAAAACATAAATGATAAGGAAATAAAGGAGTATACTAATAAATGTAGAGTACATGAAGAGAAAATTAAAAATATCGAGGGACAAAGACAATCACTTTTTGAAATGGTATCATATTATGAGAATTTAATAATGAGTATAATAGTGGTAGAAGATCAAATTGAGGGAGGGGAAGATCTACATTGAAATGTTACTGAAGCTTACCATAATATAATGATTTACATTATGTCATGTGGAATGTTATCACTATACATGCGTGACTTTCATATTTAGTTTAATGATATATAGGGTATAAATAATATGCATTGAGAATATAGGGAGAGATTTAAGTCTCTAGTTTATTTTTTGTATTTCAGATTCTGGGATGATTTTTTTCATAGAGTATGATAGTATGGAGATTTTAGATTCATCCATTGAAGGAAGATGCAACAATTTACCATTATATAAGATTATTATTCTCATTAAATTTTTAGTTTTTTATGATATTTATTTTAGAAACACCTCATGGGGATAGGATAGGGGAAGTAGTGATTTTTTTCGTGAATCTGGAATGAATAAAATTATGCATATAATTTTTAACATAGTAATATTTTGTCCTGATAATCTTATAATAAAACATAGGGGATTTTATAAAGGAATAATATTTTAAATAAAATCCCATGAACATGGATTCGGGAACTAGTTTTCTATAGAAATATTGTGTTTAGTGATGCTAAATCTTACATTAATCAGAGAACATTAGATCTTTATTCTTTGGTTATAGTTTTACTTTGTAACCATAATGTACCTACGATTTCCTTATGAAGAATATGATTTACTTGAGAGATAAATTAAAAATAAAGAGTGGTTGTTACAAGAAAAAACAAATTGATTCATGAGTTAAATATATAACAAAATGAATATATTACATATACCACCACTAATTTCTCATTTGACACTAAAAACCAATAAATGATTTTACTTATTCACATATCCTTTATTTGAACACTAATTCTTATTTATATGATTTGTTTTACATGGATTAATACATTATAGAATCAAAAACAACATCCCATTATAGGTTTACATCATGGAAAATAATTAGTTAATTATAAATTCTATGCTTATGGATATAACATTTAAGAACTCCAGAAAATGTGTTTAATGACGTTTTTCAGTAATTGGGTTCTGGTGTAGTTGCGACTAAATAGATAGTAAAGAAGAATATATTGCACCATTTTTTGAGATATTAGTGCCTATAGACTTTATACACATATAAAAAACATATAAATTATGAAATTAGTCATAAAAAATATACATTAATCTTATAAAATACAAAATATATTTTTCATTCTACTTTCCGTAGCGTTCACTAATTCAATTTTGTAATTGTGTAGTTATGTGCATTATTATAGTTTGTTTGAATACCTGATTTAATCAAATCATGAAATTGGATAATCTATATATTTTATTAATGATAAGATAATAAAATACGTGGTTGAATATTACATATATATGAGACATCAAAATAGTGTAGAAAATATATTGTTTCAATAGAATATCTAGAATAACAACTGACAACAAATACCTAAGGACTAGAAAGTATATAGAGTTTTTGGTAATCCCTCTTTCAAAAAACCTTCCTACACAATAAGGAAATATAAACTACGAAACCATGAGATATTTCACTTAAAAATATTCAATTGTTTATATGTATTTTATAAAATAGTTTTCGTTTAGTTTCCAACACTTCCCACTCCATAGGGTGAGTGAAGATTAACTAAAGAATGGATTCCTTCCCTATTGTCTTGTGGGTAAAGATAGACCATGAATTTTTAAATAAAATAAAGATTCATTCAACACTTTGGAAGATATTAACCATGATTTTATAAAAATATTCTATCATACAAGTATAACTATTGGATTATGGACCATACAATAAAACAATTTCTAGAAAATTGAAGAAACTTTACCTGAGGCTTGGAGAGTATCCAATATTTTTACCAATAGTGTATTAATTTCCATTTTCTAAACTATAAACTAATGTAGTTATTTTTTAATGGTATAATTACATAGTTCATATATTAGTGAGAAGTATAATATATGGCCACTATGGGGATATGATATATGATGAGCAAAAAAATAATTACAATATTCTCCCCAAAAAATCTATTAAAAGATGAAATAATAAAATGACTAGTCATTGTTAATGCAGTTATAGTAAGGGATGTTATAGACTCCCATATAGAAAATTTTCAATCATAAGTCCATCATATTTTATATAAAGATAAAATATAAATTTTGGTTGAAATTGTATTTAATGTTCTAACTACTACATGATTTTTGAAATAATATCATTAGAACCATTTTTTTAATAATAGAGAGTAATAAAATTTTTATTGAAACTATAGGTGATGGATAATGGGGGATTATTTTATCTAAAAACATACAAACAAGGATGAAAGAATTATCCCAAATAACCTTGGGAGATTCATAAAACCTTTATGTATAAAGGTCAAGATGAATTTCATTGAAACTAATATATTGGTTATGAATAAAAAAATAACTAAGAAACTTATAGAAATATAGATTCTATATAATATCATTCAGGATCATGTATATTGAAAATGATTGGACCACTAAGGGAAAATTGTAATTAATTTATTGTAAAATATTTTATGAGAATTTATCAACAAAAACAAGGGAGCCCAAAAAATATAAAAACATATAATATCATGTTGGTATACAAGTAAAAAAAACAAAAAACTAGATAAAGGAAATTTTCAAAGATTAATTTATATAAATCCAAGTGTATTTTGGATTGAAATTACATCCAAATTAGGGAATAATTTCATATGTGGAGATGTATCGAAAACTATTCAACATGATGTGGAAGTTGAATTAGAGAGTTAAACTGAAATCTTTGAGGAGGAGTATGATATTTTGAGAATAATGAATGGTTATAAGTTGATGTGTTTATGATTATGAATTAAAAATTGTGATCTGGTTTTTGGAGATTAATGTTTTATCATTTTAATAGTTATTTTATGAATTATCTACCCATTAATCTATTACAAGAAGAATTGAGATAAATAATCAACAACCAAAATCATATTTTAAGATGATCATTTAAATATTCCAAAATATAATTGATTATTAGACATTAATAAAGGTACTAAAAAATATTTCATTTTAAACATAATACTGAAACAAAATAATATTAAATAAAAGGATGATAGATTACTTGTTAATTTTCCTTCCCACTAATGAATTTAGGGATATTATTAAAATAAAAATAACATAAAATGTAGGGGATGCCAGGAGTTTCAATATTCCTTATAAAAATGGACATACAATAAGTTTATATCTTAATTTTATTTTGAATCTTGTATCAAATTTATTCCACTGGTAGTCTATAATGAACTATAAATTGAAGTGCATAAACCTAAAATAGTTTTGTTGATAATATTTTATATTACACACCACTTTATAATATGTTGGATTTAAGATTTTTTGGAAAGAGTTTAAAAGATAACACTTTTAGATGATTTCATGGTATAATATAGGACATGTGATAAGGTGGTTCCTCTTACACTATGAAAAATGTTTTTTGGATGGAATATGTTCCTTCATTTATATTCCACATGTAATCCTCAAATTGTCGATGTTGGAATATAATTATATATGGAATATATAGTATTCTATAAATAATATTATTTTATTATTTTATTATTTTATTTATTTCGTTTATATATCATTGATTAAGATCTTAAAAATGATTCTCATATTTAGATTGAATTTTAGTATGTTAGTCTCGTATAAATTTAGGAAAATAATGAATACACTGCTATAAATTTTGATGAAATTATAATTAAATGGAAGAGACTCTAAATTTGATGAATATATAAGAATACAAGACTAGTAGGATAGTGAAAGATATATTATTGAACCAAGTATATAGAAGTCACATAGTCTATGATTGAAGGTATTTTCTTTCAAGATCAAATATTTTAATTTGGTGAAATAAGATATATTATATGTTTTTATCACATTTAAATTTTAAACACAAAAATATGAATATATTATTTTTAATATTTAGAAGGGTAAAGACTTAATTTTCCATGACTAAGAAAAATAATGAGTTAATTATACCATATTTTGATATATATAAAAAATTAATAGATGATGAGGTTAATATAATTCTCAATTGTGTGAGAATAATTAAACATAATATCAAAGATGTGGTAAAGGATGTGATAATAATATTTCATGATGTTCTGATCGTATATTATATATCATACATTTCTTTTGTGATAACTATTCATGAATTTCACTTGAATGGTTGTATAATGATAATAAAAAAAGATAATTTAGAAAATTTCTATGTGTATTGTAATTTTATAGATGTTATTCATATATTACTATTATCTCACTAAAACCATAATTAAATATAATTATTAAATTTCAAGATTTTATTAGATACTAGAAAGGCCATGATGGAAATCTTATTTTTTTTTATGGATGGGTATTCTGGATGAGGCGATGTGCCTTCGGATGCTATAAATCTAGATAAGTGAACATTCAGAAGTCCTTATATAATATCTATTCATAGGATAATTTCATTAGGATTATGGGGTGGAATTGAAACTTTTTTAAGATGTATGATGGATATGTAATATAATTTTTATAAGTGACAATTTATATTTCATTGGATCCATTTTTTATTATATGTATGACATTTGATCATTTTTGAAATATATGAAAATGAGCTACCTATAGGTGAAGTGAAAAATTCCATACTCAATTGGAGGAAATTATAAATCATTTTGAGAGAAGGAATTAAAATATACTCAAAATATAATGATATTTAATTGATGTGGGAAAGGGAAAATTGATTTAATTTTATCCATTTCTATACTAATATCATCCAAGGTAGTGTGGAGGTTCCATACACATGAATGGTTTTATAGTATACTTATTAAACTTTCATAAACACCTCCCAAAAAAAGTGTACCCTTCCTTGGCCAGAAATGTGAGAAAAGAGATAATGACCCCTCATTCCCACATCTAGTAGGGCCCAGTTTAGAAACGAGCACCGAGGGTATAAAAAACACCCCGGTGAGAGGCATTTCCCTCTAAGAGAAAACATGAAAAAAAATATAGATAAGACTAAAATCTACCAACTCTTACTCAAAATAAAATATAAAATAATCCCAAGTACATACATGTAATGTCATCCAATACTAACACAATTAAATGGGGAAAATTGTATGTAACAAAGGAATGCAAAATGGAAACAACCACAAAGACCAAACAGCTCCTGCCAAACCCCTAGCTAGTAGTAACCAGGTTGATTTCCAACCTTCACGAAGTGACCCGAAAAATAATTTATATAATGAATTGCGATTAAAATAGTATAGTTAGTAGGATCTTCCCTAGATCCTCTCGTGAAAAAGTAATTAAATCACGCTAAACCACAGTGAACAATAAGTGAGGTATATTCTTCACCTAAACAAGTATACTAATTTAACAGCCTCATCATAGATACTCTATCCAATTATATCATGAAATGGTATAAAATATAATAATTAATATCAAGGTTACCTCACAACCACTTCCCCCAATGGTTTTCCTCTTTTCCACATCAACGCACATGCTCATCGTCTCTATCAAAAAGTTTGTCCCGAAGACACCTAGGTGAGCACCACAACATGATCCTCATGTGACACAAAGTCTTTCCCACAAGCACCTAGGAAAATTACCACACTATCCGCACAACTGGAAGTAACTATGTAGCTTTCGATATCCACCACAGACCGCATAACATGTATCAAATGCTGAGTACTATACCTCAATCCATTACAGCCCATACACTGAGTAAGGACCCGCAACCCATCATAGCCTATACATATCATACATATAGCTTCCATTAAGAAACTATATCTAGGATATATGTTTGTGGAATAACCACAATACATTCCATACCTCTGCACACATATACGTGGAAAGCTAACCATCATGCATTCCAACATAAGTAACTACTAATAGAAGAGATTAGGGCCAAATGGGGTAGTCAACCATCCATCCTCCCATTGGAATATTGGGGAAGACATCCCCCCACCGGCTCATAATACCCTACTTGTTAGTTTCCCTAACCAACATGGGAGAGTAGAATATATAAATGTAAAATTATAGAATATAAAATAGCTCACAACCCCACTGTTGGAAAAACCTAGTCTTAGACTCAACTATAGCTAATGCCTTTTGGACTCCAGGATTCCACTACAAAGACTATATATCCTCTAAGAACACAACCATTTAATGAGATAAATTAGATTAATTTAAATTTTTTATCAATTTTATTTCAAATTAATTAATTCTTTATAAATTAATTAGCTATTATCCTTGTCCATATCACAATATGCTAACATTCGAGCAAGGTTCCACGTCCTCTAGACATAACCAAATCGAGTCAACGGCTTCTCAAAAACACAACCTCAGCATTTCATCCCATAAAATCCAACCCCATGTGTTAAACATAATTTTTTAAATTATTTAATAGAAATAAAATTTTCCATATTTATAGGTATTATAAGAAATCATTCTAAGCTACAAAACACAAGGGGTTTAACATGACGAGTAGGTGAGCTACCCATTGAGTATTTTCCAACTATAGTAGGAGGGTAGACCCATCCAAATTTGAGAATCTACACAATGAACGCCCATGGAATACACCAAACGTCTTTTCCACTTTTGGAATGAGGGTGAGAAATACCATATACATCAATTAGTGGGGAAATTAAAGTACATAAACAACAATAGATTCAACAGAAACCAATTTCACATCAATGGGTACGCCTAATGTCAACATGTTTCATCATACCCATTGTCCCCCAGAACACCTAAATTCATAACCCAATCCATATTGGCTCTCTATGTGTCAACCTCTTCCACAATCACTAGACCTCCCTTCCCCCCCACAAGCCACACCAGCCCTCAATGCTAAGCCATCCCCGGTCACATCACATTAGGGCCTCCATATCCCCACGTCCACAAGTCTCATATCAAGAGAACGTCACAAGAAGTCAAAACAAACATATAAATTGGATCTCAGCCCCAATGAAAGGTAATCAACATTTATACACAATGATATGTCATGGCTCCAAATCATAAGAACACATTCTTTACAACCTACTGGGAAACTTGGGACCTACAATGCATTATCTTTATCACACAGTGGGTTTTTATTCCATCATGAATTAACTGATTCATTATTCATAGTTTCTAACTATAGAAAACCTAAGAAACAAGATATCACAAGTTATCACCAAATTAATTCAATAATTAATTTATCATTCCTTTAATTAATTTATCAAAAACAATAAACATACTTCTGGTTCATGAACTAATTCAGTTAAACATGATCACATGCATCAATTTTAGTGTCATCAAAACACAACAACAACCAGAATCTTTAAAACTTTCTCTTTATCTTTTATCCAATTAGTTATCAAATAATTCTAGCTTTACATTAAATACCAATTTCCATCATGAAAAAAATGTTAAATAAACAAAGAAATAGAAACCACACTATCTATAAAATCAAGAGGGAAAATTTTATCATGGTATAAAGTAACATCATACGATCGATACATATTTCATTAATCTGGTTCATATAATTATATATCAATTTCCATTGTGATATATGGGAAAAACCATGATCACTTTATGATTTCATATAAATAAATAGAGAATAATTGTGTCCCCTTCCTAAAAATGATGTTGAAATTCTTCACATGATAACAGATCAAACCAACATATCACAATCACCTCTCCCACGACATATTTATACATCTGAGGATGTTGTGGCACAACCACACCCACCAACCACCAATATAACTCCATTAGAATCATAGAGATCACTTTCCACCACATGGGAAAGTGAAATGTGAGGAAAACTCTTAATGAAACAAAAATAATTAAGGTAGGTCACAACTTATATCAAAGAAGGATTATTATGGACCAAAGAAAGGATCTTGGGATCATTCCTTGATGTGGGAATCCCTATAACGATGAAAGGATAGTCATCTGGTCGCTTAGGGTTGAGGGAGATCCATTGCAGTCATAGGTTTAACAAAACCTGATTTGATGGAAAACACTTAAAAAATATAGCATCGGGGTATTACATGACTTATAATCCTCTTTCACATCGTGTAACGCATCGAGGTCATGTTCTGCAAAAAACATCACCACAACATTTTATTTTTTTGTACCCCAAAACATTTCATGTTGTAAATACCTCATTCATGATTTGAAACAACCCATGAAACAAGATGTCACATCCTATAGTATAGTTAATCTGTGTGCAATACCGTCTTTCAAATGTTAACTTAAATGAACATCTCCAAACATATTCTGAGCCACCTCTGAGAACATTGATCTTTGAAAATAGGCAATGGGTTGATCCACATAGATCCAAGACATTACGTCAGATATCACTCAAAAAATTCTTATCCTAAAGAAACCAATACCAACCCAAAGAGGAAACCGAAAGGAGTAATTTGAATAGACACACTGTGAGATACCTCATAAAGACATTACCAATATAAGAGCTCACTACCTCACTATAGGAACAAGTACAAAACCATGAAACAACCACAAACAGCTCCTAAACACTATCTCAAGGGAGATACCTCTCCAAAGAGAGTAATCCACAACAAGAAACAAGAAAAATACATATCATAAATGGAAATGGTCTACAACCACTAAATGAACAAAATATAGAAGATAATATATAAACATCAAATAGCTTAAGGAAATAAGTGCATATATACAACCCCCAATCCCAGGTACTCTCCTACATGCCATAGTCCCACCATAAGATAAAAACTAGGGGTATATAATTCCCACCTTACTCTTTCTCTTTAGGTTAATGGACATCTGTAGGCCGCTTTTTGAAGATCGCATCATCATCAACATCGTTCTTACCCCAATCGATGATGTGGGATTCATCATAATGATAATGATAGAGTTTTTCCACATGAGAAACATTATGTATCTTCCTCATATATAGGGGAAGTGCTACACAATATGCCACATATACAATACAATCCCACACCTAGAAAGGCCTAGGAAACCATGTAGAAATATTACTCCCACAACCAACCCTTATTTTCCAAAAACAGGGAGTCAACTTTAGAAATACATCATCCTCCAGGTCAATATCCAGAGGTCTCATCCTATGAAAGACATATGGCTTCTAACTATTATGTTCTTCATTTATATGCTCGCAAATCAATTAAATCGTTCCTGTCATACTATGTACCAGTTCCGACCTGAGAATTGCAGACTCTCCATCTACAATCTAGCACAATGGAGAAAGAAAATTTTGACCATAAAAGGATTCAAACAGTTCTATACTCACAGTGGATAGATGACTATTTTTAAGGGTACTCCCCCAAGGGTTAGTTCATCATCCAAAAACCTCCAAAATCTAGGAATAAATAGAACAACATGACATCAAGATTCTGGATGGTCTATTTTATCTGACCATCTTTCTGCAGATGAAAATCAGTACTACGGAATAGATGAGAACCAAAATCATGCTGGAGACCTCTCCATTCCCTGAAGGGAACATGAGGATATTGATCAAAAATTATCATCCTCGTGACTTCTTGGAGTCTCACCACCTCTTCTAGATACTTCATCAGCAAACCCTCCACTAAGAACGACTCCTTGATCACTATAATGTGGGAATATTTCATCAAATGATCAACTAATAACAATATATCATCATAGCCTCCCTGATTTCATGGAAATCTGGCAACAAAGTGCATCGAGATGTGATCCCACATTCATTAAGGAACATCTAATGGGTGGAGAAAACCATTGGGATCACGGTGCTTGGCCTTCACCTTTTGGTAGACTAGAAATTGAGGTACAAAACTCCGCAACTGCATGCTTCAAACCAGGCCACTAAAACTGACACCTCAAAGATCGGTACATCTTTGTCACACCAACAAGTAAAAATTAGGGTGAACTATGGAACACTCTAAGAACCATTTCACACGACACAAAAAGGAATGAAAGTCGTCCCTAGAACAACACCCACTGATGTTCATTCTTAGACCAACCATCAGGGCCTTACCAAAAACAACTCAGTATCTCCATAGCACCCACTCATGATCCCTCAACTGGGATTCCTCCACCTACTCCACCAGAGAGGACTTCACCGTCATCTGAAAAAGATAACCTCTTCCCCCATCTTATCCCATGTGGATATGTAATGTGTAAAGTTATTCTATTACCTACAAGAATCACCAGATTCACACACCACATCACTATGATACTTCCTACTCAGTGCATCAGCTGCAATATTTCCATTCCTTGGTGTATATGAAAAAAAACATTGGCAATATTGTAATAACTCCATCCACCAATACTAGTGCATGTTCAAATCACGGTGGTAGAAAACATACGTTATGGTTTTTTCATCGATGGAGATCACAATAAACTCAACAATGTGGTAATAGCTCCACAACTTCAAGGAAAACACTACTTCAACCAACTTGAGAATTTGGGTATAATAGTTACGCTCATGGTATGTAGATATAGAGAATCATAAGAAATTATTGATCTCTACTACATTAGAAAATAGCATAACTGTAGACGTGGAGCATCATAGGAAACCTCAAACTGAACTCTTTCTACTGGGAGACAAATTACTAGAACACTGACCAACTTCTCCTTTAGAAACTCAATAGCTACCTAACACTGATCAGTCCACAATAACTCTTGATCCTATCAGTTAAAAGATATTAGAGGATAAAAACCCAAAAGAAATCAGCTATGATCATCCTATAATATCCTATAATACCAATGAATCTTCCAACTTCTACCACTATTATTGGGGATTCCATATAAAAAACGGCTTCTTCCTTTTATGGATCCAAATATACTCCCTGCTTGAAAACAACATGAACCAATAAATGGATATCTTGAACCCGAAACTCGCACTTCCACATAATCCCTAGAAGTTGATATCAATGATAAACTCCCAAAATATCATGAATATGCTCTACATTCTCCTCCATAGACGTGGAGAACACAAGGATTTAATCAATGAAGACCATGATAATCTTATCTAGGAACTCATGGAACAATTTTTTCATTAACCCCATAAGAACATCTTGGATATTCATCACATAGAATGACATTACAACAAAATCATAATTCCCATACTGACAACAGAATCTAGAAGTCAAGATATCCTCATCCTTCATACAAATATAATGATATCATTAATGAAAATAGATCTTTGATAACCAACATGCACCCTACACATGATCGAATAAATCATCAATCCACGGAAGAGGATAGTGGTTCACCACTATCACTCGGGACAATAGATTATAATAAATATACAACTACAAACTGTTGTCAACCTTCATCATGATAAAAACTGGTGCACCCCACGGTGACATGCTTGGAAGAATGAAACAACATCGAAATAGACCATCTATTTATATTTGTATCTCATTCAACTCAGAAGGTGTCATCTTATATTGTGACATCGAAATAGGAGACATGTATGGCTATATATCAGTCTACAAATCAGTCTCTCATCGAGGGGGTAGTGCTACAACCTCCCCTAGAATGACATCAGGGTACTCTTTTAGGACCCTAGGAAATGACAATTGTCTAACCTATGATGAAATCATCATAAGATCATTCATAATGTATGATAAGTAAGGAACATGCCTCTAACCCATCTCAGGGCCTCGCTCACTAACAAAAAATGGTGTCTCTCCATCAGCAATGAAGAACACCACATGCCACCTGATGAAATACATGATATCATTCACCCAATAATACTAATCCCTGATGATGATGAAATTATATTCTTGTAGCCATAAAAATTGGAAATATCCCCAAGATAGGTGCTTCCCCAGTACTAGCTCACAATCTCTACATATTAAAAACAAGTCATCTTGGCCCCCAACTGGTGTAGTAAACACCAAGGGAATTGGAATCCTCTCTACATAAATTACTAAATAATGGATAAGGGAAGGTGATATGAAGAAGTTAGTAGCCCATGAATAAATCAAGTCATGCACCAAAGTATAAAAAAATAAAAAAGTACCTTGAATGAATTTCTCTTGCCAAAAGATAGAAATGCTAACATGTGAAGTTATCCATGACCTGCTCAATAGCCTCTCTCTCTCTCTCTCTCTCTTCGGGCTATCCTCAACCATCACAGGATCAAGTCACATCCTCTCCCCCATTCCCCCAAAACCACAAGTCTCATATCCATATATCATAAAAATAAATAGTTTCATATATAGAAACAGGAACTCAACCCCAAATAATGCAATTAAACCTTTACACACAATGATCTCTCATGGTGCCAAAGCATAGGCACTCAGGCTTTACAAACAAGGGGGAACTCAGGCCCTACATGGAATTATCATTTTCACACAACCAGTTCTTATTCCATCTTTAATTAAATGATTCATAATTCACAAGTTCCAACTACAGGAAGCCTAAAAAATAACATATCAAAATCAATCACCAAATTAATTTAATAATTAATTTAACATGCATTCAATACTTTTATCATAAATTATCAACATGCTTCTTGTTCATCAACCAGATAAGTTAAACATGCTCACATGCATCAATTTGAGTATCATAAAAATACAACAAATATAGTATTCATTAAATAGACCTCTCTATATATTGGCCAATTAATTATTAATTAATTCTAGAATTATGTTATTTACCCATTTCAACCAAAAATTACATGGTAAATCAATAATTTTATAGATATCACGCTATCTAGAAAATAAATAGGAAAATATTTATCACGAAATATAACCACAATATGTGATCTATACCAATTTCTTTAATCGATTTTATATAATTTTTAGGTGAATTACATTACGACCCAAAGGATAAAACATGCTAACTCAACAATTGAATGTAAATAAATAGAGAAAAATCAAATTACATACCTCGAAACCTCTTTAACAGTATCCACATGTGACCAAATAGTAATAACAAATCATGATAACCTCTCCCGCAACAACAGCATCATCCTGAGGTTGCTGAGGCACAACTGCACCAACCAACCACCAAGAAAACTCTATTAAAAACATGTAGATAATGAACCATCATATGGAAAAGGGAAGGGGAAAATAGATCAATGAACCCCCAACAATATGGGTTGGTCATAACTTAAATCGAAGATGGATCGAAGAAGGGATCTAGGGATCATTTTATGACGAAAAAATCCCCAAAAAATAGAAAGTAGGGTCTTCGGGTCACCTAGTGTCAAGGGAAAGATTCTGTAACCATAGGTTTGAAAAAACATGAGTTGCTGGAAAACACATGAAATATACAACATCAAGGAATTACATGACATGTAATCCCCTTTCATGTTGTGTAATGCCTTGAGGTCGAGTTCTACTAAAAACATGTCGCCTCAATGCTTTATTTTATTTTTCATGCTATGAAAAATTTCACACCTTGAATACCTATTTCATTCCATGAAATAACCAATGAAATAGCATGTCATGTTTCGTAATACAGTTACACGATGTGCAATACCCTCTTTCTAGTATTGACTTAACTGAACATCTCAAAAATTCTTATGACCCACCTCCAACCACTTAAATCTTTTGAAACATTAAAAGGTTTGATCCACATGGATCCAAGCCCTAAAATAAACTATTCACTATGATTGTAAAAAAATTATTCTCACATCAAAGAAAAACTGTATATATTCTTTTATGATGAATATTTACCAGAAAATTTCATTATATTAATAGTATAGTAATTATTAATACCAATAATTGATGTATCTATCTGGATTCATATTTTTGAAATCATGGTTGTCTCTAATGACTTTTCAGTTATAAATATTCATTTTATGAATAGATAAAGGAAGAAATATTTCATTTACTATAAAATAAATATATAAAGAACAACTCAACTACTGAAAAAATTAAGTAGATATTGTTAGTTGTTTATTTTGATTATAAATAAAGATCATATCTCATTCGAATAAATGTGAATTTTAATATAAACCACCTATATTTCAAATTTTACCTATCAAGGTGTGAAGTCACGATATGGTGGATTAGATTAGTGTTTCTTGACATATAATTTGAAGTTAACATTATTGGAAATTGAGGGGGATTCTAATTAAGTGGTTTTTTATCTATAATATGAATATATAAAATTAGTGGTGTGTTTTCATGATGTAGGGGTGGTTAAAATTCTACTATGTTGTATGTCGGTGATTGTTTCATTATGTCCACTTAATTTTCTATAAAAAAGGAATAACGTAAGCTTTTTAATTTTTCAATGATTTAGAATTCCAGCACTAAATATAGTTTCCTATTATAAAACCAGCACAAATTGTTTCTATAATCTACCATATTAAGTATAATTTTACATAATTTTATCTTATTATGGTTTATTTAAAAAAATTATACCCAATTTATTATTGGATTTATTTACCTCTATTTATTATCTGATGGTCAGCACCGCCTCTAAATAAGTTATATAAGAAGAAAAATAAATTATTAGGGATCCCTCATACACCCTACCAATAAAAATAATCGAAAACATACCAAATTCCAATATGGATTAAAATTTTAGAAAAAAAAGTGCTCATATTTTGATATAGATAAGACATTATATATTATATTCACATAATATGAAAACAAAAAAATGTAAAGTAACTTTTTCATAAAAATCTTTTCCGATTTCTCAAAAATATCACTCCCCATATCCTTCAATATATCCAGATGTTTTATGCTAAAAATAACCTTATTTAATAATTCATATCTTAATTTTTCATTTATAATATAGTTATATTCACATTAACAGTGATGATGTTTCAAAAATAATTAACAAATAGAAGCCATAAAATCCAAAAAAATATAAAATATAACCATTGAATAAATTCACATATTATAATTTATTTCAAAAATCACATAATTATTTAAATAAAGGAAAACAATATAAAATATAGTAGTGTTAGAAGAAATAGATCAGTACATCACATGAATAATAGTGGATAATAAAAATATTTTCCCAATTTGAATTTAAAAAAAGGGAATACAATTTTATTTAATGGTGGAAGTATATCATCTCTATTAATATTAAATACTATAATATTAAACCTATTATTATCATCTTAAAGAATTATATTTATCAATTACATTAACTCAAGTAATTCTATTTATATGTTTTTTGAATATTTCATCATATATGATATAATTTATATTATTCAGTAATATAAGATGAATACTATTTTTCTTATTTCATAATTTATGGTGAATATTTCTTTTTTCCTAATGATTACTTTCATTAATGGTATTATATTATCTCATTAGGTTAATTAAATGTTTTTGTTTCATGTATATAAATGATTATTTTATATCTATAAAATATTTATTTGTTGGTATACAATGGGTTTCAAATTTTTCAACTTCCATTGGTTTTTCAAATATAAAAGAAAATTATGGTTCCAAAATATTAAAGAAAAAAATATATCATTTACTATAAAACAATTATTATTTTTAGATACATTTTAATCCCATTGGTATAGATCATCCAATTTCAAAAAATATTCTCATTAAAGTGTGTATGTTTTTTTTCATAACCAACAACTTCTAGTGAAAAAAATTAAATATATTTAGGTTATATAGTAAAATGATTACTATTAGAACCTCCATTCATTTGATTTTATAAAAATTATAACAATAATTTAAATATATGTATTTAAAATTGTCATTTAAAGGTTGGTTTTTTAAAAGGATATTTATAAAATATCTGGTGGAATATTATTATGTATATTTTTTCACTTACAATGTACACAATTTATTTTTATGTGGAATTTCCATCATCTTATGTCAGAAAATCTTGGTATATTTCCTGGGCTATATACCTTCCACAGAAACTATCAAACCAACTTTTAGGAGCCATGTGGGGTTATTAAGGCATGAATTATTATGTATATACCATGCAAAAGAAACTATAATGTTTGCAAAACCATTGTGTTTTTTATTAGATTCTTATTTAGGTTTTATATCGCTAATTGTATTAATTATAATATATTTTAGATGATTAATGGAAATGATAAAGATATAATAATATTTATTTATTAGGTAATATTTGATTTTATTTAACATCAAAACCAAGGAAAATTATTTGACTGAGATTTTTATTCCTTGTTTATTAAATAAATATATCATCTAGAAACACTATAGTGAATCGTTTAGGGAGATCTATCAATGATTTTCTAAAATTAAACACTCTAATTGGCCTTGAAATTGTTGAATATTTCATTTGGACTATCGAATCCCATGGTTGGTAATATTATTTAAAATATACCTAGGAATAGGATCTCGATCAATACGTCATTGGATATATCTTACCCACTTCTCATAGTGTTCATGGATATTTGGAATTAGGGTAATGGATTGAAAATTGACTAAATTTTCCATAATATCTATGAATGTAAATGTTTCATGATATTGTTTGGTACATATATATATATTCAGTAGTCTAAATGTAAAATGGTGGCAAATGGGAGTGATTAGCATTCCTCATAAAGAACACACTAGGATCAGTTTCATGGATTTTCTCAAGAAATAATTATATCCATTGATCATAAAGATGGTTGTAGAATAAGAGTATGTTGATATGGAAAAACATATTCATTCTATTTTGGAATATATATATATATATATACCACTATATTTTATTTGTTCCATGTTTTTCCAAATAATATTTTAGAAAACACTACAAAATATCCTCAATTAAGAATATGTGTGTGATCTGATAATATTCCTAAAAATACATTTTTAATGTAATTAGATATGGTGAAGTTTTAAATATAGTATTTATGGCTCTGATGTATATATATATATATAATTACTAGAATTTATATTATTTTATTATAACTTGTGTACTTTAATTTAATTCTTCATTTCATTAGGTAAAGTAAGAGAATGGTTGTAGGTAAAGTGGTCTAAGTAGAAAATGAAAATCTCACACTACTTCTTCAACATCATTTCAATATAATCTATTTTTAATCTATCATTGGATAAAGAATTGAAATATAAGATATAACCACCAAGAATAACAAAATATGTGAAATAAATGTGGCTACCTATGGTACTTATATTGGTTTTATTAGAATCCTGAATAATAGATCCCTAAAATTGGGCCCACTAGTTTTATTGGTCCATTAATGTATTTGGATTAATCCATGAAAGAATCAATTCACTGAAACCATATTTTATCCAATCAAAATGACCAATATTGTCTTGGAATGACCTGGTCCTATATGTATAGAACTAAACTGAATATACCTAAAGATAACCTAATTTAATTTATTTTAATGAAATATAATCAATGTTAACCAATGGGAACTTAAATGAACCAATAGGATCATAATGAAATAAAATAAAATAATCGAAAAAAATACTGAATTCCAAAAAAATTATAATCCAAATTATATAAGTGTTTTTGGTAAGATGTTTTTCTGTTTTAAGTGAAATCTTCTATTTTACATAAAAAATTATTTATGGAAATTGATATTAGAAGTATTTATTTATGATTTTTATTGGTCTAGAATCCCTTAACAATATTTCAATTTTAATTAGAATACTTCCAATGATCCACAATAAAATTTTAGCTAATGAAATCTACAAATCATACCCCAAATCATATGTTTTCCTAATAAGTGATTCATTAGTCAATATAAAATAATGTTATTTTTGTAATGTATGAATAGTCACAAAATAAAATGGTTGATGGTGGAATATAATTATAATGATTTAGATAATTTAATTTTTAAATAGACTAGTTTTCCAAAGGGGGAGATTTCGTAACTGAATTTAATATTAAACATTCATATTATTTAATTTATTATGATATGATATTAGGTGAAATATATCCTATATAACATGTGTGTTAAAAAGCCATGTGATAATGAATTAAATATATTACTGATCTGAGATATTAAGTGACTCATAGAGTTTAACATCATTCTTATTTGTATAAATTTAACTTGTTTATTTAGAATAAATATCTTATGTACCATCAAATGTAGTTGATATTGATGAAACATATATACATGAACATTTAATGGCCAGTGATGACCATAATTATATATTTTAAAAATAATTCCAATGATTCCTTTAAGGATGTTGAAGCTATAATTGAAGGGATCTAATACCATTTTTCTTTTTTTATGCTATAAATGGAGTAAAAATGTTATATTTTAACATAATTTAAAAAGTATAAGTTGTAATTGAAAATTATTTCCCCAATATTTTTTATATGTTAATTCACATAATAAACATTCATTAATTTAAACTCAAACCACATGTTATTACATCTAAAATAATGTTCTACCTCTTTTTACAATATGAAATACATAATCAAATATGATATACTAAAAATATGTTACATGATTTTGTATGTATATATAAGTTAATATATTGTATGGAATCATTCTATCTTGTTTCATATAAAAAAATATTCAACCAGATATGTGGAGAATTACTTTGATTGGATGAATAACTTCATTTCTAAAAAAACAATTTAAATAATTATATATAAATAAATCATGATATTTTTTATGATAACATAGATAATCTACAATATTATAATAATATAATTGATTTCATTTTTCCTGATGATGATCAAAAACTTATTTCATATAATCCCTTTATATTCCATGATAGACTTTCTCCTAGATCACTACCACATATAGGTATGTGTCATTATATTCATTCCAATAACCCTATATAAATTAATTACCTTTTTTACCTATGTTTTCAAGCATCTATTTACATGAAATTACCTAAAAATGTTATATTGGAACTGAATGTGAAACTAAAAACCAAAAAAAATATTTAGATTATTAATATTCTAGGAAATAATATTAAATTTAATGATATATGATTAGCTATTTAATATTTTACCATTACATATGTATTAAAAACTCCCCCATCCATGAAAATGGAATATTTTAACAATGCAAATATTTAATGTGGATAGAAAATCTCATAATAAAACTATCCAAGATTTTTTCCATGGATTCATAATACATACCTAATGGGTACCTGATATACATAAAATGGATTAAATATCATTATCTTTATTAAATTCCTTACATCTTGTGTTCTGGTATTTATCTACCCTCTATTTAAATTCATATCTATTTATCATATCAATTGATTTATCATTTTAAATATTTAATAACCTAGTGTTGTCACATTGCTATGAATAATATAATTAGTGACATATCAATAGCCTCTTGATGGAAACAGATTCACGGTATAAATTCATACTACCCCAGTATTCTCAGTTTTATTTATACCATTTAATGAACTTATAATAATATAATACAATTTACTTCCAAAAATTTTACATGTCTGTTGATGCTGTATATACTAAGTGTATTTGGTTTAATTTATATCATGTTCCACATGTCCATTATTGGAATTATGAGTATAATGATTATACTGTTAAAATAGTGGAAACTCCATGACCTTAGAATCATGGATCCAGTCCATTGCTTTTTTACATTGGAATAGGTACAAGATTCCAATCTCAATGGACTGGACAATTTGGTAGATTTTAGAAACCATATTACATAAATTATTCCCCAATTACATTGGCAAAATAAAATAAAGCATAAAAACAATTATCAGAATCTTTATATATCATTCCTATAATTTATCTTCATATATTGTGGAATGGAAACAAAATAAGGGTGAGCTCAAATGCTCAGTAATGGTAAATTACAGCCAATGAAATATTGAATCAATAAACATAATCAAAATGGAAAGGTAGAAAAATGATAACACCTTTCATTAAAATAAGTTGGTAATGTCTTTAAATATGGAAAGGTAGATAATTGAACACTCAGTCCATTTAATTAACATAATTTGGAATAAACAATATTGCAAGGTAGATAACTAAAAACACTTGCAATTTAATTGATAAATGAATACTGATATGCATCCATATATTTATTCCTAGTGAAAATATGTTGGAAAATAATATTTGTATTTTGAATTAATTAAATGAATAAATATTATACATCTTGTATAAGGTACATGAAAACATATACCATCAATATGTTTCACGAAAAGGTAAAAAACAATAGTTAGAAACCCAATTATTTTATGAATATGATTTATCTCATGAGAGCTTGTTGATCAATCGAGGGTATATATAAAATATGATCCCCAACCTTCACTACCAACACAAATAATAATCCATATATCAAATAATAAAATTAATTAATAAAGAATATATCTTATAAAATATATATATTGAGTAAACAATATAGATTTATCAATATTTTCCCCAGAATATAAAATATATGTCAAAATAAAAATTGTATGTAAAAATAAAATATTGTTTGGTAAATAATCATATCAATGAAGAAATTATTTTTATATTTATGTTAAAAGTAATTTATAATGGAAAAAATTAAAATAAAGTTATTTTGTCAAAAAAATGTTAATAATCACAAAATAAAGTTAGATTGCAAAAATAAATTTTCCAACTTGATAATTTCTAAGTTAAATCCTTTAGATGAGATACTTCAAAGTGAAACATGATGATTTATGATTTAATAGTGATATAAAATTAAAATGGTGTATTATATTAACCACATAAATTTGAATTGTTGTAGAGTAACAAATAATTCTCAATGGAATGTAAATTGAGATGAAATCCCTTACATTACACTCCTTTTTTGTTGTACGCCATTGAACCTCATGTAGAGAGGTTTAAATATTTTTATTACCTTATAATATAAACATATTAAAAATTATACTACAATATATGACCCTTTTATAACATTTTATCACGTTTTAGAGAATAATATTTCATTGTTTTCATTATTTCAGGTGTTAATTTCCTTTTTTGTGTATGATTGGGCTTATTATTAATTTGATACTATTACAAAGATCATGATTTCATCATCTCACAGTTTTAAATAATGATTTAAATATTATATATATTCATCATATATTTTTTATAGTAATACATAAAATTTTGGGATAGGAAATAAAATGTCGCATTCATGGAGACGGTAGGCACTATGTACACATCATTGTTTTTCAATTTTCATATTATATTAACTGAATGAATAGTAAATTATATAAATTTAAATCATAATTAAAGTGTAATATTTATGTAATATTCAATACATGTTACTATTAAGATCATCCTTTATACATTCTATGTAAATAGTGAATGAATCACATCGCATTGAGGAGGTGGTAGACCACATATCCACAAAAGATGTTATCATATTCCCCCAAAATTGAAGGCATGATGGAATTTGTTATAAAATAATTAAGGAAGAAAAAATAAGTCATATGTATCATGTATATCATATATAAACTATAAATCTTCCATTTTTACATACCATTAATCGCGGTAATGAAAGAACGAATGATATCGGTTCATGGGGCGGTAGTAAGTTGTACACACGAATGATGATTATGTATCTCATTTGATGTATATATGTAATCTTTTAGGACAGGAACATTTTATAACAACATCATAGTATAATTAAGATACATATGTTATTACATAATCAAGATATAGTAAGAATTTATAGATTTAAGAAAGAAATAAAACAAAAGTCCCCCTTGAAGAACGTTACATCTTTTTTGGGAAACTCATTTTGGATTATACCAAAATACATCCTTACTTATATTTAATCTCATTTCTATGATTATATGATTAGGGGAAGGATTTTTGGATGATAAAAATGAATTATTGGCGTGATCAATGGGGGAGGGTGAGTGTCCAATTATATGGGAGGTGAGTGGAAAATGTCTAGATTTCTTAAAGGTAAACACTATTTGGAGGTCTTACATAAATCATGTTCCTAAATTAATGAACCCAATTAAAATTAGTTGTAATATGGATTAAATAAGTCTACAAAATAGGTTTTTCAAAAGTTTTTAGGTCATTTGGCCCCTTAGGATTAATGTTTAACCACAATGTTAACCCACTGCCACTTTAATCACTAAAATTAATTTGAATTTCATTAAAAATAATTTTAGAAAAAAATTAAGTTTAATTGAATAGAATTTATAAATTATTATGATCAAAAATATGTAATCAATTTTTCTAAATTTAAATCATAGACACAACATAAATTAATTACAAATTAATCTTGCAGTTGGGAGTGGAAAGCATGATTTTGAAGTTTTAATGTTCACAAATTCACAATGTTTTCATATATAATTTCAATATAAAAATTATTATAATGAACTGAATTGTATTAATATATTTAATTATGATCAGATAATCCATTAAAAGTAATTAAAAATAAATTTTAACAACATAAATTATTTATATGAATAGTAAATTTTTAATTAAAATTCCATATTTTTCACTATTTATAAAAAATGAAACTTCACAGAAAAATACAAAACATATTACCCTAAGATAATTATGATACTTCTATTTCAATTTTTTTCATAAAAAATTTATAAAATTTGAATTATTTAGCTTAAAAATAGTTTCACCTTTAAAATTCTACGAAACTACCATTATAAAAATATTTCTTTTTTATGTATATAATCAGATTTTTTATTATCTTAGGACAAGAAAATATATTTTATGTGTCAAAAATAATTGATTGAAAATATACAATATAAATTTCACTTATATAATCCTAAAATTTTAATTATGATAATTTATAAATATGAAATTCCATTTGCGAATATAAATATATATATATATATTTAAAACATTTCCCTTATAATTGGTTTCTATATACATTTCTAAATAATTATTGACCAATGATTTATATAAACATATGTAAAAAATATTTTCAAATTTTATTTAATCTTATTCATATATTTCATTTAAATAACTATTTTATAACTATATTTTAAAATAATAATAATAATAATAATATATTATAGATTGGTAAAACTCGTTCTTGCATATATTTCAAGTTGTTGAAGAAACAAGTTAGTGTGTATAGCATAAAACAAATTGGTTTTATATGTAATAAAATATAATATAATTTTTTTTTGTATCATAGTATTAACTTGGTATGTTATATAAACAATTATATCCAAAAATGTAACTTTATTATGAAAGGAAATTTTTTTAATGTCTTAGGGTGTTACATTCTCCACACCTTAGGTAAATTTCATCCTCATAATTCAAACATGATCTCTATAATCAATGGTTTCATACCTATAGAAACTTTTTTACCAAAAAACATCATAAAAATGTTAACTACAAATATTCATAATTAGAGGGTATGTAAATGTGAAGGTCTCTGCAAGACTAGGTTTTCAAATAGGGGAAATTAGTGAAAACATGGACATATAAGTGAATTCTAACTATTATGTTCCAATGGAGAGTGATAGAGACCATGTTAATGAGAATGATTTTGACAACATATCCATAAACCAGATGTCAAAAAAGGTCATCTATATCATCAAAAATTATGATAATAGAATAACATTTTTGTTTCAAGATCCATTATCCTAGAGTAGAGTAATACATTCACTCTATAAGAATATAAGTTAATATTAATACTTGATACATGTTTATTCAATATTCACAATATTATACTTTGGTTGGACCATGAACTATTTCTATATCATCTATCTGAAAGGTTTCTTGATATTGTGAAATAATATGTCAATATCTAAAAAATCATCCAAGGTTCAACATAAACCATTTCATATATGGTTAACCTCTCCAAAATATTATGATGCACCAATTAGAAATCATTTACAAGGTAGTTAGTAGTATCCAAATGATATTATCTATATCAACCATCTCTTTACCCAAACATCATTACCTCATAATTAAAAATATATTAATGGTTTTCTTAATATCAAAAATAAGTTTTACACAGGGATACACTTTCCACTAAATCATCTTTCTTATTCATTGGGATCATTCGACACACACTTTAAAATACACAATAGAAACTTATTGTAGTACATTCCTTTTAAATTCCATAATACATAAAATTAGGATATCATTGATAAAATACTTTTAAAACATTATTAATGTATCCAAATACATGATAAAATTAATAATTCCACTTCAGAAATAATATTTTCATGATTTTGACCTCAAAATATTAGTTTATTTTAAGTTATATTCCATAGATTCTGGGGGAATTCATTTTCATAGTTCCTTGTCTCCTTGTAGTTAAATAAATTTAACATTATATATTTCTATCTTTCCATCATAATAATAATATTGGTTTCCTTTATCTCAACAATTATAGTAATCTTCTAATCTTTTCAAGAATTTCACAGGGTGATTCCTTCCATTGTTATCACATGTGGGAACATTATTCTTTACCATCTTCCCTTTATATATTATTTTATCTTCCATTATGTTCTTTTATTTCAACCATTTTATGACATTATATTTAGATAATTATATCATTGTCTTGATATCACATAAATATATTTCATCATATGATGAAACATTTTGAGAAACAAGTTCCCTTTAAGGACTTGAATTAATCCCTCTAATGAAATAATCCACAATACTTTTCATGTCGCATTTGAAATGTATAGAATTTATTGATAAACTTGTAAAGTTAGTTTAATACTCTACAACACTTTGTTAGTATTTTGTATTTAAACTAATGAACCTTTTATCCATCATAGTTCCTTTATATCTAGGAATTTTGTTTACTAATAATGTCTCCTTAACAGTATTCCATTCCATGAGTTCAAAATTCTACTCCTTCCAAACTGTTATTAGTCAATGACCACCATTGATCAGAATCACTGTTGATAAAATACATTGAAATTTTATTTGTTTCTTTTTAAACACATCCCAATTCCGTAAATATATTATCCCAATAAATAATTAAATGATCAACTGAAATTTCATCTGTAGTCCCAGAAAATGACGGCGGACTCTATTACATAATTTCATCCAACATTGGAAAATATTTCTATGGAATATGGTTATCCAATAAAGACAGTTTATGTGTCATAAAATAATTAGTATTCACTAGTTTATCCATGATATACTCTTTTCCAATGACCAAAATTTTTAATTCTTCATCATGGAAACATCTTCATTGTCCATGAGTATTGATATAATTCTTCCTTTAGGGTTCTGTTTAAAAATAATTTAATACAGTAAATTAGATCATAACTTTTTCTAACATAACATTTAATCACAAAACATGTGAAATACTTATAATAAATTGAAACTTTTTGTGTGTCTACTATATAATAATCATAAACATGGTTTATTTTTCTTGTTAATTTATACATTTTCTCAAAGTATATCAAACTATTATGTTCTCTAATTTTTGATTTTCTAAACCTAGTATCCATGGTTTCAAAAAAAACATTCTTTACTAAATAATATAAATCCCCAACCCCAAAATCCCAATTATATATCCTTTATTATATTTTCATTTGTAGAAGATTCAAATCCAAAAGGACCAAACATTTTAATAATTTTGGAAAAATAGATTACATACATGATACACATATTATATTGGGAAAAGAAAACAAATCCTTAAAACGGTAAAATCACAATAACATCAAAACTCATTCAAATAATTTACCTTTATATCCTTGGGAAATGGAACAAAATAAGTGTGAATTAAAATGATCAGTAAAGGTAAAGTATAGTTGAAGGAATAGTGGATCAATAAGAATAATTAACAAGGAAAGGTATATAACTGAGTAATAATGCATTTAAATAATCAGTTAAAGAATAATAAATTTGGAAAGTAAAATAACTATTCACACATTCCATTTAAATAACTATATAAGGAAAACACAACATGGAATGGTAGATAACATAAAACACATGGCATTTAATCAATTGACTGAAAGTTAGATGAATCTATTTATTTTTTCATATTAAAAATATCATGGATAAATAAAATTGAATACTAAATTAAGTAAATTCTTAAATAATGGAAATAATGTCTGAGGTATAGGAAAAACTATATCTTCAAGACCTTTTATAGGATGGCTTAAAGATACATGTAGAAACTCATTTAATTTCTACAACCGATTTGTCTCATTTAAAACTATCGATGCATATAGGGGATATATAAATTATGGGCCCCAAACATCACATAAAGTATAAATAATTATGTATATATATAATAATCTATTTAATTAATATACTATATTCCATATCAAATATCTGTACTGAGTAATGAATATCAATTTGTCAAAATCTTCCAAGAAAATAAAATAAATATCAAAGTAAAACCCATATATAAAATGTTATAAGGTAAGTAAAATAATAATACCCATCAAAACATAGTTTTTTTATTTAATAAAAATGGAATTTATAATAAAAATTTATTTCAATAAAGTGATTATTTCAAGAGAAACTTAATAATGAAGACAAAAAGTGATATTGCAAAGATAACATTTACCACTAGTTAATTTTCAAATCAAACTGCAAGGATTAGATAATTCAATGTGAAACTAAAAATACAATGATCTATGTGTAAAAAATTATATCAAATTAAAAATTGGTATTATATACATCACAAAAATGTGAATTGGTTCATAATAAAAAATAATCCTCAATGGAATGTAAATTAAGATGAAATCGCATACCTTACACTCCCTTTTGGTTCAACAACATTTAAGCTATTTTATAGTAGGTTTAGTCATGTTATTAAAGTTTAATAGAACCATATTAAATTATATAATATAATATATTGTCCTTTTATAATATAGTTTCACCCTTTTGATAATAATCATTCATTATTTTAAATGTTTTAGGTTTTAATTACCTTGTTTTCCTAGTATATATTGTCTTGTTGTTTTTTATTCCTATTTCATAGATCATCATTTCATAAAAAACATAATATAAACCATGAATTATATATCATATATATTTTCTACATATTTATTTATATTATTCCATAAAATTTGGAGATAGGAAATGAAATACAGTGTTTACGGAGACGATGGGTAATACATAAGCATGACTGATGTTTCCATTTTATTATGTTATTTAAAGAATTAAAAGAATGTTGTATAAATTTTCAAGGAAATTATAGTATTATATTTATTTAATATTTCTCACTTATTTTTATTTAAACTATCCTTCATACCTTCCATTTAATGTGTGAATGAATCGCATCGCTTTGAGGAGGCGGCAGTCCACGTGTCTAGAAAGGATGTTGTTGTGTTTCCAAAAAATATAAATAATGATGGTGTGTGCTATAAATTAATTCTAGAAGCATAAAAACATCATAAATATAATATATATCATATATAAACTTTAAATCCATAATTATTACCAAACATGAAATGCGTTAATTGAATAATGAACTACATCCGTTCATGAGGCTATAGTCCTCCATACACACGAACCATGATTGTGTATCCCATGTGATGGAAGTGTGTGAAATTGTAGTTCAGACCATTATAATAAAGAAATATCATTATCTTAAATATACTGATTATTTTATATAATCATTATATAAGAATAATTAAAGGATTAATGAAATAAATAAAACAAAAGTGCTTGTTGAAGAACACTACCTATTTTTCTGGAAACTCCTTTTAGTTTATACAAAAATACCTCCTTGGATATGTTTCATTAAAATTTTAGGATTATGGGATGAGGAGAGTTATTTGTGGATCTTATTTTTTTAGGGTTTATATCATACAAAAATCTTGATAGATGTGAGGAATGTGGGAGAGTGAGGGCCCTATCATAGAATAAGTGAATGGAAAACATGTACATACCATAAACATAATCATTTTTGGGAGGTATACCTTACCTATTCTGACTCCAATATTAAAACAGATTCAAAACATGTGTGTATATGATCTAAATAGGTCCATACAATAGGGTTTGTATAATTTTATAGGTCACGTAAACACTTAATATTAATTTTTAACCACTATGAAAACTCATTTCCTTCGTCATTGTTGTACTTAATTTTAATTTCAATCACTAATTATTTTTATAAAGACTAAATTTAATTTATATATATTATAAATTATTTTTTTACCAATATAGAATTTATTTATCCAAATTTTAGTCACATAAGTGGTGGAAATTAATTTAATATTAATCCCACAGACTGGATAAGAAGTGAGGTTTTTAAGTGATACTCTTCTAATGTTCGCTAATTTATCATATAAAACTAAATGTAAAAATTATTTCAATGAGATAATTTTTATTATTTGATGTAAAATTAATCCTATTATAATTTTAGAAAAAATATAAAAAATAATTTAAAACTAAATTATTTAAAACAATTGTTAGTTTTCTTTTAAAATGAAATATTTTTCAATATTTATTAAAAAATGAAACATCACAGAAAAATACCAAAAGGTCACCAGATTATAATTATAAAATTAATATTACATAAATTATGTTTAATTTTTCATATAAATTTTATAAAAGTTCTGAAATTTTGTTTTAAAATAGGTGTACCATTAAACGGAGGCAAAACTACATTAAAAAATATAGCTTTTAGGCATAAAATCAGATTCTCTCTTATCTTATTCCTTTAAAAACAATTGGAAGAATGTAAATATTTATTTAATATATAATATATAAATTAAATTATCCATATCAATAAAATTTAATTAATTTAATTTATTAATATTAAATAACTATTGAACAAAAATATATTTTTTTAATAGAAACATTTCATTTATAGTTGGTTTCTATATTCATCTCTAATTAGTTGGTAATCACAACATTAAGTAAACTTATATTACCAAAAATTTAGAAATTTTGTTAATCCATTTAATAAATTTCATTATAATGTATAGTTGATTACTATAATAATAAATAATAATATTTGTAGTATATTATAGTTTGGTTAAATTTGGTCTTTTGTGTAACGTAAGATATTAAAGAATCTCATTATTCTGTGTAACATAGGATATTAGAGTGTTTTGATTTACCACATGATGATATTAGTGTTGTGTGTTGGGTATTATTAACTTAGTGTTTAGTATAAATAAAGCTAAAAAATTAAATTTATTCTAAAAGGAAAATATTGAATTGTTTTTAGTGTTAAACTAATAGGCCCAGTTTAGCATTGGTATAATAATAATCCCTAACTCATTTTGAAATTTGGGTAGTAATATTATAATTAATGTCACATTTTTTAGAGTAGCTACAACATTGTACCCTCTTCTATCATGGAATTACTAAAAAATATATCAAACAATAAATAATTAAATGAGATATAAAAATAAACAAAATGTCATTAAATTCATATTTATATAGTTAAATATTAAATAAGGCATCATATTAATCCTTCGAATTAGTTTTTTCTGGTTATTTAATGTTTTTTATAATTTATATAATATCCGTTTATTTTTCTACTTCTTCATATTATTCACTATTGTCCACGATATTATCATTTTCACTATCATCGGGGATAAATAATTCTATGTAATAGTGCTGAGGGGTTTCACAATTATAAATTACACCACCATATATTTCTACAATATTATACTTAGGTTGTTATATCTTCTGATAAATACTGTAGAATACAAGGATCCTAATTACATGACTCGGTGAACAAAAATTGGGAATGAACTTTAATATTCATTACAAATGAAAATAAATAAGAAGATAAATTGTGATAATGTGTGTAATGACCCGCCAATTCTTATTGGATTGAGAGTACAACGAGTCATCACTAGGCCTTAAGCGACATCCTCAAGATGCCAAAGGATTAAAATAAATGTCAAAGAGTTTCAAATATAAGTGGTGGACGATTTACCCTTTAAGAAATAAACCAATAAACCTACAAACCATAACCAAAATTTACTATATGGTGCATGAACAGATTAAATACAACTCAAAAACTTTATGTATCTAAAAACCATGTAAAAGTAAGAAACAATGAAAGAATAACCAAGTATCAAAGTACACAGTGAAAAAACTACACAAGACTCTCTCAAGACTCCATGCTCCACAAGCTCCATGCTCCAAAATCTCCGAACAGCCCAAATATCACGAGGTAGTGCTAAAAAAATTTGAAACATTACCTTTGACCATGTCTCAGAGGATAGCATCTGAAAAAGCACCAAAGTGACAAAGATGGGGTGAGTATAAGACTTAGTAGGATTTCCCCAATGACTTCTCTACTCACGCCAGTAGGATAGAAGAGTTAGCAAAAATTATATAAAATAGTTTATATAAAACAATTTCGCAAAAATAATTTATAACTAAATACAAATAAGATTCCAAAACCATTCATTACCAAAAGCATACAAGTGCGATTGAAACCAATTTTCCCAGCTAGATATTTTTTCAGAAAAATATCTAAACAATCTTTACAACCATTTTACAATATCCCTTTATCAGCATACCCAACCATTCCTCAATCTCATGCAATCAACCATGCATGCCACATTATGGAAGATTCATACTCATGGGTGATTTCTTGTCAATATACCAAGTTGTCACATAGTAATTGTTTCCCAAGTGCCATTAACCCTTCGGCACCGAGCACAAGGTCATATTTCAACCAAGCCCGGTCTATGAAATTCCCATGTTCCATTAAACCTTTGGAACCTTGCACAAGGTTATATTTCAACCAAGCCTCGAATATGAAACATGAACACACACCACATATTCCCTATGATCATGCCAAACCAACCCTTTCAATAAAAATACCTTTTAATTAGAAACCATTTCCATCAAAACCATTTCAATGCCAAACCATTTCAATAAGACAAAATTTTTGTTGAAAACCATTTCTATTGAAAATATCTTTTTCATCAACTATTTAGAAATTCTAGAAAATCAATAATTTAAAATAATCATTTTGAATTCATGAAACTAAACCCACTTTTTCACAACTATTGACTAAGATCATGAAATTTCACAAAAACCGTAAATAATCATAAATGAAGATGTTTCCATGCATTTAACAATCAATAAAACAATTGGAATCAAAGCTATTTAATTCTAGAAAGAGGAGTCGAGATAAAAGCCTTCTACCTCGATGTTTTTGACGAAACTTTGACAACAGATGAAGAACGCATAAGAAAGATGGTAGATTCTCCTAGAACGACCTTAGTTCTCTTATCATAGAAAGATCACGACTCAACATTGAATTATTTGGCATCCAAAAATGTATATCTAATGAATATAGGTTCATATATGAGAATGAATGGATATCAGAGAATTAGATCATATTAGATATAAGAAAACATGTCAAATCCAAAAATAATGGTGACATGCCTCAAGAATCGGACTTGAAATCACCCAGGGAAGGCTCTAGGTTGGCTCCAACTTGTGTGGGGAGGGTTCTCCATCCTTTTAGGAGAGTAATATCGAAATAGGGGCATTTTGAAGCCAAAACGAAATATATAGAGAAAAAATGAGTAATCTTTTAGATAATAGGATCTAGATCTGAACTCTGTGCCAGTTTTGACCACACAGTTTGGCCAACTGTGTATGGATCGTGTGACCTTCCTTTTGGTCCCAACACTCCCTATAAAACCTGAAAACATTCTCATCCTTTAGCTTTACCTTTTTTATGGAACCACATTTTTTATGGAAACATCCCACTGTATGGAAACACCCCACATTTGGGAAACAACCCACTTTATGGAAACACCCCACATTATGGAAACACCCAACTTTATGGAAACAACTCACTTTATGGAAATGCCCAACTTTATAGAAACTATCTATTTAATGGAAATTCTCAAATTTATGGAAACTCCCTATTTTATGGAAACTCTCAAATTTATGGAAACACTCTATTTTACGGAAACCCAATTAAGGACACACCACTTAAAAAACATGAGGAAAGGGGGTTATGTACCCGAAACCAGGGGTAATAAATTTCTCCCACAATTTGTCTTTCTGTCCTCGGAAAGTTGAAAACCTTCACTAGACAAAAAGAGGTCTGTCCACTGGTCTTTTATTTCATTCTCACGCTCCCAAGTCTCTTCCTAAATCTTACCATGTTTCCATAAAACCTGCACTAGTCTGATGGTTTTCCCACAAAAGACATTATCTTGTCTATCCAGGATCCGCAATGGGTTATTTATAGGTGACGCATCTGGTTCTAGCTCAACGTGATCCCATCTGGTCACATGGCCAGGATCAGGGTGATACTTTTTCAACTGGGATACATGGAACACATTATGCACCAAACTAAACTGTGGTAGTAATGCCAATCGATATTCCACCTCTCCAACCCATTACAATATCTCAAAAGGTCCATGGTATCTAGGAGATAACATTCCCTACTTCCTAAAGCGTTGATTTCCAAGTCTTGGAGAGATCCTCTAGAAGATAGGAGCACCCACAGCATTGATAACGGTCTTTGATAGTGATCTGCATAAGATTTCGGATGACTTTGAGCTGTCTCCATCCTCTTTCTAATCAACTCGATCTTCTCAGTTGTTTCTTGGACAAGGCTTGGCCCAAATAGTGATTTTTCACCTGTTTCCACCATGCATAGTGAAGAATGATAAGGTCTCCCATACAATGCTTCAAACGGATCCATGTGTATTGAGGCTTTATAGGTTTTATTGTATGAGACTCCACTAAGGTTATATTCCCTCCCTTGAGCCACCAAAATACATTACACAAGCCCAAAACAAGTCTTCCAATCTTTGTGTTGTCTGCTGGGATTGTCCATCTGTCTGAGGATGATATGACGTGCTCATAGTCAAAGAGTCCTGAGGGTTTTCTATAATGATTTATAGAAATGAGAAGTAATACTCGGATATCTATCTAAGACTATTAAAACTGGTACACCATGCCTCTTTAATACTTCTCATATATAGATTTTTTAAGATCCTTCGTCATATGAGTTTCATGAAAAGGGATGAAATGGGATGACTTAGTTAGATGATCAACTATCACCCAAATGGAATCGTGTTTCCAGACCATTCATGGGAGACCTATAACAAAATCCATTGCTATCTGTTCCCATTTCCAAATTGGAGTGGGAAAAGATTGTAACATACCATTTGGTTTCTGATGCCCTGCTTTAACCTGCTGACAAGTTAAGCATCGCGAGCTTAACTCGACCACCTTCATTTTCATGTCGCTCCACCAAAACTATGCCTTCAATGCCTTATACATCTTCTGTGCTCCTATATTTTCATCCCATATCGAATGGTGGAAATCATGGAGTAGTTCTTGGAAAACCATAGGTACAACCATCTAATCTCTAAAACACAAAACTGAACCCCAATCATGTTTTCATCCCTTGATGGTCTCCCCACCATTGAGTTTTGAACTTACAACCAGACATTCAACATTAGATGATTGTACCTCTTTGATCATTTTTACTAAATCATGAACACGTGTAACTGAAAAGAAAACCACAACATCACCTTGGTCTTCACATTCCACATGCATGTCGGCTAAGACCGACATGAACATCTATTCATCTGAATTGTCTGTTGACAACTGAGCATATGACTTTATACTCAATGCATCTGCCACCAAATTTCCTTTCCCCGGTGTGTACATTAAGTCAAAATTATAAAAATTAGATACTCCATATATCTCCTTAGCCTCAGATTAATATCTCTTTGTGAGAAAATGTGTTTCAAGGTTTTTTTATCCATAAACACAGTAAATTTATCACCGAAGAGATAAGGCCTCCATGTTTTCAAAGCATGGATGACTGAAGAGTTCCATCTGCCTTCTTCATGAACTGAAGAGTTCTGTCTGCCTTCTTCATGAACAAAACCGGTGCTTCCCATGGAGACGTACATTATCCAACTGAAACCCATGCTTTTTAGCTCCTCTAACTGCACTATCAATGCACATAACTCTGTTGGTACCATCCTATAAGATGTAAGGAAAATAGGACTGGTCTCTGGAAGGAGATCAATTGTAAACTCCACTTCCCCTAGAGGTGGAAACCCTGAAAAGTTCTTGGGAAATACATCCGGAAATTTATGCACAATTGTTGGAAAATTATTTTCCTCGATCTCTTCCATTCATGCCAAAGTCAACGCTTCGAATTGGTAAGAGAGAATTCCCACCATTGGTGCCAACAAGATCATTGGACCCTTATTTACAATCCTCTCTCCTCTAATGAGATGCTCGATGCCTTCCTCAGTTATGAAACTAATTGTTCTCCTATAATAGTCGATTGGAGCCTTGAAAATTGTCAGCCAATCCATACCCAGGATTAAATCCTAGAAATCCATATCCAACATCGACAAGTGCAATTTTAGCTCGGCCCCATAAACTATTATAGCACATTCTCTACACACCAAGGCTTGACATTCTCTTTCACAGAGAGAAGTTTTCAGTTTCAAAATAGAAGGAATAATTTCCAGTTTTAAACATAGAAAGTCAACAACATGAGAAGAAATGAAGGAATGTGATGCACCAGTATCAAACAACACTTTTACAAAGGTAGAATTCAAAATAATCATACCTCTCACTGTAGATGGTTCAGCCTTATCATCAACAATCATCTGATTAGATACTTACATTTTCTTCTTCACTACAGTGTCATCCTTGTTTCCTTGCTAAGGTTTCCCTAGTTGATGGGTCATGGTATTTCTAGAATCGTCATGTCTAGATCTGCAATGCTGATGAGACTGATTCTGTTGTCCTTGTCTAGTCTAAGCATACGATGCTTGTGACACCTGAGAAGTGTCTCGAGCACCTGACCTTGGAGCACTGCGATAGTAGCACTAATGATGTCACATCTTATTGCAATTATGACATGCTCTAGGTTGTTTCATACAATCATGCTTTATGTGGTCAAGAGAACCACATTGAAAACAACCTGCTTTGATCTAGGGTCGTGGAGGAAGGTTTTCTGATCCCGTTGTGTGGTTATGATTTCCACTTGTATCTTGGAAATAGATGTCCCTTTTCTTATTTTTTCCTACGGTTGAGTTCCCACCTTTTCTTATAGGTATCACCATACCTCCTCTCATAGATCCTGATATATCACGTTAAGCCACAATCGCTCTTTTCTCCATCTCTATATAATCTGTAATACAAAGTACTGCAATCTTCGATCAAATCTCCTATCGTAGCCCTGATTTGAAGTTGTGTTCCTTTAAAGAGGCACTTGTCGCAAATTCTGGTGCAAAGTGTACTATGTCCACGAACATAGCCGCATACTCTGTGATAGAGAGACTTCCTTGTTTTATTCTGAATATGTCTGTCGTTTTCTGGATCTTGAACATGTGAGGATAGAATTTTTTGTTGAACAATTCCTCAAAATCCTCCCATATAAGTCCTTAATCCAATTTGGCATGCACCACTAAATCCCACAACTAACATGAAAAATCCTCGAGCATATACATCACTAGTTTAACCTTTAGCTCTACTGGTTTACTGATGAAGTTGAAGATATGATTCATCCTACATAGCCACACCTCCACCTTCTTGGGTTCACAATCACCCTAGAAATTCGGTGGATTATACTTCATGAATTGGATGGTCTGATCCACATGTTGTGGATCATTCCTCTAGTTCCCTGTGTCCACATCATGAAAATCTTGGACAATAATCTAAACTATCTCTTGGTTCACACGTGGTTCAGGTGCAACCATAATCTCTACATCTTCATCAAGTTGGTTTCGACGACGCCTACCAGGTGCCATTTTCTAAACTAACAACAAACTCTATTAATCTCACTCTCTAGAAATTTTTGACTTATCATTTCAAATTCTATCACATTAATTATCACACCATTATTTTCCAAAACAAACTCTTCTCCCATGTTCATCTATTTTTGAACCCACTTCACATGATTTTGAAAATTAAACTATTTTCAAAATACGATAATCATTAGCTTTTTCAAAATCTTTCATCTGAAAACCAAATCCATTATTTTTCAAAAATTAACACTTTTTTTCATAAAATAAATCATTCCTCGAAATTATGTATGCACTCCTCATGGGAAGTCATTCCTCTACAATGAATGCCATGATCATCTCATAGGTTAAACTAATGACAATGAGATTTTAACATCCTAGATGTGTATCCAAACTATAATTTACCAAAACCCTAGGTAACTTTATGTTCAGCATAAAAGGGTCAGCTACGTCCTTTTATGCTATACATTTCATGTTCTGACAATCCTACTCCTTTCTATGATTCCCACTCAAGGAACAGACAAGAAGGGATTTCATCTCTAAAACTAGGTACATCAATGACTACTTGTTAGGCAAGGACCAATCAAGCTGATACCATTTTTAATGACCCACCAATTCCTATTGGCTTGAGAGTACAATGAGCCATCACAAGGCCTTAAGCGACATCCCCAAGATGCCAAAGGCTAGAAATAAATATCGAAGCGTTTCAAATACAAGTGGGGACGATTTACCCTTTAATAAGTAAACCAATAAACATACAAACCATAACCAAAATTCACTATATGATTCATAAACAATGAAAGAAAACTCAATAACTTTATGTATCTAAAAACCACATCAAAGTAAGCAACAACGGATGAATAACCAAGTATAAAATTACACAGCCGAAAAACTACCCAAGACTTTCTCAATAATCCATGATCCACAAGCTCCAAGCTCCAAAATCTCTGAACAGACCAAGCATCACGAGGTAGTTCTAAACAGATGTGAAACATTACCTTTTCCATTGTATTTGAATATAGCATCTACAAAAGCACCAAATTTCCAAAGTAGGGGTGAGTATAAAACTCAATAGTTTTTCCCCAGTGACTTCCCAACTCACGCCACTAGGATAGAAGAGTTAGAAACAATTATATAAAACACTTTATATAAAAAAAATTCTCAAAAAACGTTTATAACTAAAGATAAAAAAGATTCAAAAACCATTCATTACCAAAAGCATACAAGTGCGATTGAAACCAATTTTCTCAACATGATAATTTTCCAAACAAATAACTAAAAAATATTTACAACCATTTCAAAATATCCCTTTATCAGCATACCCATCCATTACCCAAACCCATGCAACGAACCACACATGCTACGTTATGACATTCCCATACTCATGATCGCTTTCCCGTCGCTCTACCTAGTCATCACAAGGTAATTATTTCCCATGTTCCATTAAGCCTTTGGCACTGAGCACAAGGCCATATTTAAACCATGCCCCGTGTATGAAATTCCCATGATCCATTAAAACTTTGGCACTGAGAACAAGGTCATATTTCAACAAAGCCACATATATGTAACATTAACACACACCACATATTCCCATCGATCATGCCAAAACAACCCTTTCATTATAAACACCTATTTATAGAAAACTTTTCCGTCATAAAAATTTCAATGCCAAACCATTTCAATTCCAAACCATTTCAATAAAACACCATTTTTATTGAAACCCATTTCCAATAAAAATATTTTTTTCATCAACCATTAATAAATTCTAGAAAATCCATAATTTAAAATCATCATTTTAAATTCGTGAAACTAAACCCCCTATTGCACAACTATTCACCAAGATCACGCAATTTCACAAAAAACCATAAATCATCACAAATGAAGATTTATCCAATAATTTCACAATAAATAAACCAATTTCAATCTACGAAAATAAATTCTAGCAAGAGGGTCGAGAGAGAAGCCTCCTACTTTGAAGGTTATGATGAAACTTTGACAACAGATGAAGAACGCACAAGAAAGTGAGTCGACTCTCTAAGAACGACCTTAGCTCTCTTATACTATCAAGAAAAAACTCAATATTAAATTATTTGGCATCCAAAACGTAGATCTACCCACTATAGGTTCATATCTGAGAAATAATGGGGATCAGAGAAGTAGATCTAACAAAATCTATGAAAACATGAAAAATCCAGAAGGTACGGTGACATACATCAAGAATCAGACTTGAAATCAACAAGGGAAGCCTCTCGGTTGGCTTCAACTCTTGTGGAAGGGTTATCCCACCTTCTAGAGAGAGAAATATCAAAATAGGGGCGTTTTGAGGCAAAAATGAAATATATTGAGCTAAAACGATTAAGCTTCTAGAACATAGGATCTAGATTTGACCTCTGTGCCAGGTTTGACCACACAGTTTGGGCTAACCATGTATGGATCGTGTGACCTTAATTTTGGTCCCAAAAATCCATATAAAACCTGTAAACACTCCCATCCTTTACATTTACCCTTTTATGGAACAACATTTTTATGGAAACATCCCACTTTATGGAACCACTCAACATTATGAAAACAACCCACTTTATGGAAACACCCCACTTTATGGAAACACCCCACTTTAGGGAAACGAACCACTTTATGGAAACACCCAACTATATGGAAACTCTCTATTTTATATAAACTCCCAAATTTATTGGAACTCTATATTTTATAGAAACTCTCAAATTTATGGAAACTCACTACTTTATGGAAAACCAATTAATGATACACCAATTAAAAAACATTGAAGAAAGGGGGTTATGTACCCGAAACTGAGGGTACTACAATGTATGTCATTTATTTTATTAAAAATGTGTTTCCTTTGATTAAAAGTTTTAGGTAGAGAGTTTTTTTTTTGATGATTATATAATTAGTCTGATGACTACCTATCTTATTATTATCATATTATCTCATTAATTTTTTATGGAAACAAATTTCAGATATTGGTTTTCAATAGTTACATAGTTAATCATATATTCATTCATGTATTAGTGTTATTATTTATTATTTATATTTAATAGTAATTATACAAATAGAAATATCATTTAATTATTTTCCTTTTGTTTTATAATCATGAGATGATGTAGTAGGTATCCTTCTTCTATTATACTTTAGTTCTATTTTCCTTTCATTCCATTTATTATATTATATAGATAATATAAAAATGAATATTAATTCCTATTTTAGATGGTTCGTTGTTTACACTTCCTCTAAATATATGAATTCTGGATTCATTTTAATTTATAATATGTTATTTTATCATCGGTTGAGGTGTTTTGATTGTTATATGCATTTGATTATAAAATTTATCATTAATTTGTTTTTTATCAGCTAAATTCTATAAATTATGTTTCTTTTGACATTAATCAAGAAGGGTAAATTTTATTTCATGTATTATGAAAAATTATTTATGATTTTACATTCAAATTATAAATATGTAAATAAATTGACTTTAGAAAAATGTGTTAATACTATCTATCCATAGATCAATGGTGAAGCAGTAAAAAAATTACATAATTATATTTTATAATAATTATTTTCATTGATTGAAAAAATGATCGAGATTATTTTAAAGAATAAATTCCATTATTTTTTAATTAATCAATATTTATTTTGTCTAGTTTAGTTTTATATCAATAGAACATTCATATACGAAATAATATATGTCCAAAATTATTTTTATAAAAGGTAACTAACACATTCCCTGATAGAAATGAAACTAGGTAAAATAATAATAAATTAGTGATATCATTGAATTATTTGAAAATTAATTGTGTAAAAATATATTTCATGAAATGAAATTGGGGATGATTTATAGGAAATATTAATTTCCTAGAAATAAAAAACACATATAAAAATGTAGTAAAAAAATATATCAAATATTAAATCTAAAAAATTTAAAAATGAGAAACTGTATAAAAAAAATAGAGACCAATTTCATGTTATAATAATAAAAATAATAATTAAATTTTAAAGTAATTTCAAATATATTTATAGATTTTCTCATATATTATTATGATTTATATTTTTGAAGCAAATAATAGTTTTTCTATAGTTATTTTTTCATTTATTTAAATCTATTTAATTATTCATTTTTTCTAATTGAAATAAATATGATTTTGTTTTCTTCTTTGGTTTCAATTTTAATATGGAAAATAATATTTTTTTTGGGAAAAATAAATGTGATTAAATAAATTCAATGAAACCACTCCAAATATCATAATTATTTTTATTAAATATATAAATATACCATGGTTTAGGGGTAATACATCAAGGTAGTCTATATTAGTGTAATAATACATAATCGTTTCAAACCATATTTTTACAAACTATATAATGTGAACCTAAAAATAAAAAAATCCTGAAGAATATATATTTTTCATATTAAATATAGGATTCCTATAAGCATTTAACATCTTTTAGTATATATCGGATCATAGTTATTTTGTGATTCATCCTTCAACACCTTATATATGGCACATTTCTATATTGTGGAAAGAATAAATTTATGCTATATAATTGAAAATAGATTCATAATTTTTTCCTAATTCATATTGTGATGTTCTTATCTCTACATAATGATATCCCACTAAGAATATCTGATTCCTCTATAATAAGTGCCTTCTCATAACTAAAAACTCATATTGGCTAATAACAATGTCCCTCAAGTAGCATGGGTGACACCTCTATTTCACATTACACTTTTGATACATAAACAACATGCATTCAATTATTATCCATTTTAAAGTGGATATGAAAGAACTTTTTCCTTACTCTAGCATAGCTTAAATGGATAAACACATATTTCATGGTTTAATCATAATATTATTAAAAAATATTCATTAAGGGAGGTGGATAGATATATAAAATATTTATCAACTATTTTTGAAATATATGGGGACATATATCAACAATATATGTCATGATTATTATAGTATTCAAATAATTTCTAACAACCAAATGTAAGAAATATATAGTGAGTTGGTCCCTTATATAAACTTATATTAATGTTGATGAATATTGATGTAATTAAGGTATCATGAGATATATATTTAGGATGAATATCTAATTTCTAGTAAATTATAAACTAAATAATAAACATGTAATAATCATCGATAAACATGTGATTATCCATTTCAATATTAGTATCATTATAATTGGAAAATTTGAATACGAGTGACATCACTCTCTTCTGAACTCAATTATATATATATGTGTGTGTGTGTGTGTGCGTCTATGTGTTCATGTGTCCCTATGATGAGTGTGATATATTAATATGTTTATCATTATAGGGATACCATCACTAAGTATGTATCTATATAATTGATTATATCTTAGCTAAAAGTTTGTAATTTTATGATAGTAAATGATTCTAGTGTAATAAGAGTTCATTTGGGTTAGAAAACATATCCCCCCCAATAATAACAATGTTCATAAAGGCCTCTATTGGGTGTTTATCCATCATAGAATTGATGAGATTTTGATATAGATAAACTATTTTCTTCTAATGTAATGTATCAGGTATCCATGGATGAAGATAGAATTCCCAACCAAGTTATCCTTTCGAATAAAGATGTTAACTTCCATTGTAATCCAACTACAATTCTCAATAAATGTATTGATAGGCCCTTTGAGAAAACACCTCATAAAATCTAGATTATAATTTATTTATGAGTAGAATTAAAAAGAATCTAGAATTTATTCTTGATAAATATCTAACATAGTGACTGTATTACCCCATGTGTTTGGATAATATGAAATTTTAGTAATTTTTTAAATATTTGAATTAGTGGGAAGTTTAGAATTTGATCCATGGTTTACAAGATAATTTTTAATGTATTAAAACCTCATTTATGTGTTTTAATAATAAATTAAGTTTATAATGTCAAAAAACTATAAGGGATAATATAGAGGATGATGGGATAGCCAGGGGTGCGGTCCATAACTGCAGGCCAGCTGGTGACATTAACAATGGATCTTGTATTCTGTAGGTTTCTATCTGATAAAATGTATTATTAAGCAGATAAAATATATCCCTTTTCATGTCAAACAAAAATAGGGGAAACTTATTTTCCTTTTCCCCACATTTATTTTTCAATACAATAGTCAAACCCACTCTATTTTCCTTTCTTCCCATGAATAAGGGGTCTTCTATGTGACTTTTTCTACTTTTTTTTAGTGATTATTTAAATCAATTGACTTTATATTCTACTGAAACTCTATATTTTCTAACTTGTTTACATCCTAGTTAATGTTTTATATGAATATTTCTTGATTGGAAAGTGAAAATATCTAAGCGAGATGGGGATTTCTTTCTTTATTATAATAAGGTATCCCATAACACTGATTGCCTATCAAAGTTAATTTATACAATGAAGATACATAACCAATGGATAATTTTTCAATGATTTTACTTTAAATTAAATAAAAATACTTATGTATTTGGGTTCCATTCATATGGGTTTTTTATATTTTAGTGTAAGATGAAAGGCAGGGACCTTTAGTCGATGGAGGGTCAGGGATTTTGTTTAACGAGGCCAATAAGTATGTGTTTCATCAATTAGGAAAAAGTGTAAATATTAGAAATTTAGTTGTATATTTTTTAATTAATTACAGTTTTAGGATAAATGAATTGATTTCGATGTTTGGCTTTAGAAATGATCTTAGTTTGAATAGTGATTGATTGTTAAATCGAGAAGGGAAAGGATGACCTCATGTATAATGTGGTCAAGATAAGAATAATATTTTCTAAAACCTTTATATGAGGTAGTTGGTATTTGTAGAATACATTTTTTATATGCATGATGATATCTACATGTGTACATGTATTCTTACCACTATGGTGAAAAAAACCATTAATTAACTGAATTAATAAATTTAATTTAATAATATTATACTAAATTGATTTGATAACCTTTCATGACCACCTTAGGGAAAAGCAATATTATTCCCATGAAACTATGAACCTAATTCACTAGGTTGACACCTCAACTGGTGGTGTTTGAGGAATATACTGATAGTACGTCTATAATATTTAAACACCTTGAGATGTTTTAATCCTATTACTTGAATTGCATGAGTTATAGTGTCCCTTTTCATATAATCCTTGGAAAACTCCAATAGCAAGTATGTGATGTCTGATGTTTGACGACCCTAGTAGGACTGAGGGGATATTTTATAGTGATCCATGGACACCTCATTATCTATAAGGGTAGTTTGTTCATTTATTTTATCCCTTTTAGTTCATTTTGGTTATGAATGATACCTTTTATCCTTAAGGCTATGGGTGATTACATGAGGGTGATATTGGATATGGTCCATATTTATGTTGTTTCCAATAGGACTTACCCATTATGGAACTTATGGTCTTCCCATGTGTATGGATCTATAGATAAGTGTTACACCCGCATGAGAAGTGTTATACCTGAGTATCTTCATTGAGACCATGGACCCCATGTGTGGTGTCTTAGCCAATATATTGATCCAGGTTATTGGGATATCAACTTCGAAATTAATTTAACCATAGTGGTTGTGTGATAAATATGTCGAGATGGGTATGTGTGTCTCCATGAAAACTCTACCTCATCTGTGATCTAATTGGATATTGGTGTATTAAAGGTTTTCATCATTCAACCAACCCTTGTATCCATATTTTATTTAAGGATATTGAAAAACCTTTTAGGTGGTTTTTACCCTTCTATATACAACTTAGATGTTGTTATATTGTGACTTGAGTCATGCTAGAATGGATTTATATGATACTTGATTTGAAAAGTATCATAGGGGTGGACTATGGTAATATCTAAGAAAACACTTATAAGAAAGGTCTATTATTACTAATGAAAAAACCCATTGTGGAGGACTTGGATACCATCAGTTTAGCTCCATGGATTTGGAGTCATGATTTAATTGGCTTCGGTAAGAGGATAGATCCTTCCATTTGAGAGCCACTAGGGCTTGTATGGTCTTCGATGGGAATGTTCAAGTATCATGTAGTAATAGGGACAAGAAGTAAGATCCAATGTATTCTAGGATGGAGCATACCCAAGATTGAAAAACCGAGATGCAAGTTTCCCCATGAAATTATATCATTTAAATGTTTGATTTCATTCCTATAGTCATGATCACAATATACCATATTAGATGAGACATATGAGTATTTAACTATAAACTAGGGAATCATATTTCATTATTATAGTCAACACAATCATTTCAAAATGTGAATAGTCAATCCAACACTAGCCAAATCATTTATGTTCAATCGTGGTGATGAACCTTATGATCAAAAATGATTTATGTTTCTGTTTAATTATAGTTGAAAGTTATTACTTCAGTGAATGTCATATTCAAATATCATTACACGTTCAGTACATATGGGACCATTTTGGTAGTCCCCTACTATGTTTTGTGAATAACACCTTACTCTTGTCCCCATTGCATTTGGGTACAAGATGAAACTCTCATTTGGTTACAGGAATAGGGTAGGTTGATGCATGGGTTGGTTGAATTAAATATCTATATTCAATAAATGGATCACATGATGAGGTCTAAATAATAGTTGAATTAAATATCATATAATTTAGATTCTTTTTTACTCTAAATATATGATTTGACCAAAGGGTGATCATTGTTGTATAATGGTATGATTTTTATTTATGAATCATTATTTAATACTGGTTGTGTTATTTCATTATTTATTCATACTCATATAGATTTTATGGTAATGTTGATTATCAATGATTTTATTTGATTATCCATAATGATACATAGGGTATAATATTCCCATGGTAACTTAGTAGACCCCCTCTTCTAGTAAAAAGTGTCTAGAGTGTGGGGGAGGAACTCTTGAGGTACAATAGTGACTGCCGATCTAGGAATTGATTAGTGGTCTATTGTGGAGGAATTATACAAAGTGATAGCAGAGCATGTTTTATTTATTTTACTATTTGGGATATTATAACTATGTGATATAAGAATTTTTCAGATCATTTGATTTATATCTGGGGGTGCATAATAAATAGTTGTTGTTATAAGATGTGGATGATACTAGGGGAATGATATTTCTATTCATAGTATCCATTTTTTATTGTTTGTTTTCAACTAGTATGATGAAAATGGTTTTTTAGAATGATGATTTATTATTGTATTTTTACACTTATCCTATAGTGTAAATTACGTCTCCTCAATCATGATCATGTATATATGATTCTCATGAAATTTTGACCTACTAATGAATGTTGTTATCACTAACAATATTGGTTTAAATATTTAAAGTGCCAAAAATAGGTCAAATGATGTTTTCAAAAATATATTTCTAGTATTAAAACAAAAATAGATATTATTTCCTATGATGTGATTTTATTTTGATCTATTAAAAGATTCTCATTGATGAGGACGATGTATCCCAATTCACATTAGTGGTTTAGTGACCCTAATAGGTCAACCTATGATTGATTTTCCTTGTGATAAACCCATTGTTGGTGATTCTTCTATATGTTCGATTGTTTAAATCGTTTGTAACATCCTATAAATCATTTTACTATATATCATGAAATATAATTATATCTAACTGAACCATATGATTATGAGTAATTAGATATAGATCATGGTATGGATAAACTAATTTCTCGATTATTTCTTTGTGATTCTCAATGGTATAGTCTTGTGTGTAGATGATCATGAGAATCTTTACCCTTTTGGAGGATGGTTTGTCTTTTAATGCTTTATATTCATGTATGTGAGACCTTTGATAGGTATTTTTATCATGGATTATTGGGGGTGGATCTAGAAGTTAAAAAGATGGCTATATCTTGGATGAATTTACAATAAATGTTTTTTTGGACTAGGTGGGAGGACCTAGAGACCCTTCAGATATGACTCACGGTAATAGTGATTTGGAGGCAGGTTATATGTGAAGTTAATCCATGATATGGTTCCTCGTGGTTTTTAGTTATTTTGATGAATAATGGTATGGGTAGATTCTTTGGGATGAGAAAAGAGTGTGATATGTTCTATGAGTTATATAGACCGTGAATGGGGATTCCATTAAAATGATGACATTGGAAATGTGTCCCTCAGTGATGTTTTTTTAATCGAGCATGATCTACCTAGAGGATGGGCACCCTTATAGATTATATGGGGAAAGTTTTGTGGTATTATCTTAGTGTTTTACAATGAATGAACATGGAGAGATAGTTCCATAGAATAAATTCAAAGTTCAAATGGATAGAATGTTTGGGTACCTTGTTATGCTATTTATGAATGATCATTCAAGAATTGTTCAACAGTAGGTAAATGATTTGGGTGCTGGTATGGCGCTGGTGGTAGGTAAGAATGTGGCTTAAAAATGAATTGGATTTATTCTAAATTTTGATAAGGATTCTTGATTGAATTCTTAGTTTAATTATATTGTAATTCTTGTTGGTCATGGTAATGTTTTATCCATGCGAGCCTACTTTTTATGAGGTAAACAAGTGGAACCATGATTCAGAATTGAATACCTAGATGTACAAGAGAATGAAATCACTGGGTTTTGATCAAATTGATCCTTTATGTGTTGTTACATGTGGACCATATTTAATTAATAATTTAATAATTTTTAAGTGTGAGATAGGGGAAGATGAAATTTTACATGATTCTTATAGGATTGGGTGACAATTATTAATGATGGTGATAAATACCCCTCCATGATAGAAGAGATGTCAGAAATGGATAGGGTGTTGGTTTATGGGTTACCAGAGTATGATAATTGAAAATAATTGTGAGGGGGAGTAATATCATAGGATGATAGTTTTAAATAATAGTGATTATGTTAATAGTATTTAAAGCCTTGTCTCATGGTTATCATTATGAGTATTTTAGATTTGTATTGTTTGGATAAATACATGTTAGATTTTCGATAGATTTTGGTGGTTTTTGGATACTCTTTTGGTCATCATGGGATACACCATGACTAGGGTTTAAGCATTGTTGTTTGATGGTGGGATCTTATGTAAAATGGGGAGTGTAAAATGGTTGGGCCATGGAGTGTCCATGTTCATGATAATCATGGAAGGCACTTATAGTCCATGATAATTAAACCCTCGCCAAGCCCATGGTGAAGTCTGTGGTGAAGAAAAATAGCTAGGTTGTTTTAAAACAAAAATACTTACGTGGTGGATGTTTCAAGTTAGAATATTTGAAGTAACCATGGCCATGCTATAGTCCATGGTGGAGGTCATGCTAGAAGCTAATTGGGTTTTGAAATGGAAAAAACCACATTTATTCTTCATGGACCTCAAGTATTTCAGAGTAAAAATGTATGTGGTAATTATTTTGGGTCATAATTTTTTTAATAATCAATTTATTACTCTATTAATATATTTTACCCCCCTTCTATGATCATTCATTTGAAAAATATGAATTCCAAATAAGTTCAACATGACTTTTGGGGTGATTTGAAGTAAATATTTCAGATTATTCTTCTCATATCAATATACAATACTAGGTGAATTTTTCTCCACTTCCCTCCCTAGGATATCATTTTTTCTGATGACCAATTTAATATGGAGGTAATCCACACTCATTCATACACATAGTGACCTTGTATCTATTCATTAATTGATTATCATTTAGAGATGAATTCCTCCTTCCTTAAACTATACTTGACGACTATCATTGATGGTAATTATTTCTTTATATGTTTTAGTTATACCACCTTGGATTCATTTCTTATTATTCTGTATTCGAGAACACTTTTCATGTTGTACTGGAATTAGTTCTAAAAACTATGGGCATGCAAGCTTTTTCTTTTTGGTGTGTGAATGTGGTCCAGGAGATGAAACACTTTTAGAACATTGATATTGAAATCAATATGCTTGTTTTTGTAATTTTATTACCATTTGGAGGTTGTGTATATGTGTTTTGGAAATATATGTTATTGTGTCCATATGATTAGACTATTTTAGAAGTTTCATCAGATGTTTGTGCATGAGTATTATGTGAGACCCATGATTGAGTTTGATCATTGGTCTTTGTTTGGAAACTATTTCCTATTCATGTTGTGTTACAAATCAAGATATATGATAATGATATTATGACACTATTAACATGAATTTTATTTGGTATTTTCTATTTTTTAGTTGTTCTATTCATGGTATTAAAATGATATATGATCCACTCATTAGTTAGTGGCCTATGAGGGGGGGAATAAATCAGATTTTTTATGTCACATGATGAAATGACAGAGTAATATAGTAAGGATTTATTATATTATGTTATATAACAAAAAATATGATGTTGATAAATATTGGTCTTTTAATACCTAACCCTATAAAAAGTAAAATGACATGATGACTATAAGGGAAATATTTTTATCAATGCAGTTTCTCACTTCTTGTAGTAATATAATATAGTATAATCACATAAAATCATATCAAAAAACATAATTCATTGTCATGATTAAATGAACTACTAAATTCTCTATGTTCTTTAAGCATAATTTTTTCACTTCTATGATTTGAATTTTGAAAATATGACATTAAGAGTTTCGATCAGTTAGCTGTTTGGAGTCGGATAGGAAAAACATATTTTTTTTATGAATAGTAACATACCCTTATGAACAATAATGTTACCCTGATGAATTTTAATTTGAACCTTATGAATATTAAATCATATAAATGAATCGAAATCTTAACAATGATAGTATAATTAAAATTTATCCATCCTATAAGTGACAATAGGATATATTTATTTTATATTATTGTAATTTTTGTAAGTCATCAATACATAATGATTAATTTAATAATTTAAAAAAATTAATTTCATAAAAATTATTCATAAACTATTATTTTGAAACCTTAAGATTATATGGTAATTTTATGATACCTTAATTAATTTTTCAAATTATTAGAAAAATACTTCTGATTTTAGAATTTTTATTTTTCAAGTATATTTCGATTTTAATTAAAAAATAAATTACTCATATATAGAAAATTATTTTCATAAAATGGAGTTTATTTTTTAATTCTACACATAAATAGATGGTAAGGATAAATTTTTGATATTTTTATAAAGTACTTGATTTTTTGGTGAATTATGAAACTTGATAATTTACAAAATATGCTAAATAAGTGAATTTCTACATCATTCTTAAGTCAGATATAATGTAGATGGACATTGTTTTGAACTCAAATTCCCTATTTAATGTATTTAGTCATGGAATCATCAGACTTTCATTCCAGGAGGGAAATTAACAGACTAATGAATTAAATATTGAAAGACACCCTATCCCCTTCACTATAAATACCACCTCTCACAACCTCATTTCGTCACACCTCTAAAGCCTTATTCCTTCTTGAAATTATTCTCAAATCACTTCCCAAGATCCTACCACACTTAAATCAGCCCTTATTCTCATAAAAATACCAAAACCTCTCCCCCAAATAGTCTCTCAAAGAATTTTTATTCAAGATGAAATTTCTCTCTCTTTTCTTTCAATTTCCTATCAAATCTCATTTATTTTAATATCCTCTAATTATCTTATCCAAATGTCCTGATAACTCTACAATTATTTATATACTATTATTATTTCATGGTAACAGAAGATTATTAATTATACTCCTTCGTCTCTCTCTTTGTTTATAATAATGAAATTGTTGCTCGTGAGGTGTTAATTTACCTATATCGTGGGTGATTCTCTTCCATTTTCCTTCAAATCCTTCAAGGATGTGAATAAACCTGTTAAATGGTGGAATAAATATTGTAATATTTATGTTTTAAACCCTTTTATATTCTAGAGACGTGTTTTATATATAATACTAAATGAGACAACACAACATGTTCGTTGTAATCCAAAAACTACCCAAATTAAACCAAAAATGATCATCATTAAATTTTAACTAATGATTAATCATCATAAGAAAATTCATTATAAGATAATTTAAACTCCTATAATATCATTATTATTATTTAATATAAATTCTGAATGTTCATAAATTTTCTACATGAACTGACATTCATGTTCCAAAGTGAATCGTTCATGGAAACTAAGAAAAAGAACACTCTCGAACAATGAATTTAAACTCTATAACTCATCCAACAGCCTTTAAAAGAACATAATAATACAACAATGAATCTTTCTCATGTATAAAAGGTATTTTAGTTTTTAATTAATCAATGTAATGTGATTATACATGATATTAAAGTGAATAAAGAGTTTGGGGACAAGGTAAGGGGAATTCTCTAACCCAACATTATTTCTTTGGGTTTTCCCTCTTTCACTCCATTTAGAGTATGCTTATTCTATAGAAATAATTTGTTAATTTTTATCTTACCATTTATGGAATATACATGTTTTTTCACTATTTTTTATGTCAAACACATTGTTTTCCAGAAGAACATTTCTATCCAAAACACGCCTTTTACTTCTCGCTCAAGGTTGATGGTTCTTGTACCAATTATGTGATCCCCTCATTCATTAGATATACCAATGTTTTTGAATTTATGATTTATGAAATTAAAATCGTTCCTTTACAAGGGATATTTATTTCCAATATTGATGCACATTCCAAGTGAAAATCATGATAATGTTAAAATTATGATGTGACAGGTGTGTCCAGAATAATATTGCGCAATGTTGATGTTATGATGTGACGGGTGCACCCAAAATTGTACAGCACTTCAGTGAATTGGTTAATGTGATGAATCCCCTTAGTTAAAGTTAAATATGTGTGAACATGTTGTTAGATATTTTTTAACTATGGTTTGTAGTTAACCACTAAAAATAAGGTCTCATTTTTATTCATGGCCTCTTTTAAAGGATTTTTAAATTCTTCCTATCATGTTTATGATCCTTTTACTATGTTATGATGATAATGATTATGATCACCCAATGTTGTATTGTTTCATGATATTATCCATCCTATTACTAGGATTTTAGCTCACCCCAATTTTTTGTATATCCATATGTGACTACTTGTACTATGGAAAATTCATGGGCCAATAAGAAGCTAAAGAAGAAGTAATTATATTAATGTTGGTGTTTAAGTTGTAATTGATATGTATGGTCCTAGTTTTCCCAATAAACTAATAATTTAGGTCTTATTTGCATTATTTTTTTTATTTTATCAATAAAATGATTTATAATTAATTTAAGAAAAGAAATGTCCCTATAGTTGGTATCAGAGGCACGTTTAGTTAATTTGGGAATTGGGAATAGATAACTTTAGTGAAAACCCTATTATGAGACTAAGTATATGTAAGAACACAAGAAGCATTTCTAAACATATGGATCCTATAATATATTATTTTAGTGTTAATTTCACAAAGTAATACCTTATTTATTCGTGACATGTTGTCTTATGTTTTCTTATATACTTTTCTATTTTATAGAATGGTTGGAACTAATGGAAACCTTGTGAACAACCAATTTGATGGACAATTTAGTTATTTCTTGAATGACATACACAATTCTTTGGGAGGTGGAGTTCAAAAATTCATTGTGATACTTACATAGTTGTCTCAGGTTATGAATAATAACCCTAATAATATAGAACTTCCCCCTTCTCCTAAGAGGGAGTAGCTCACTATCAAGTGTTTTGTGTGGTAACGACCATCGATGCTTAGCGGATCTTTAGATCCACTAATTGTGGAATAGAAGTTTAACTCGATGGAGAAGATCTTTTCTATGATTCATTTTTCTATGATGTTGAATATGACTCTATCCATTTATTTTATAGATGGATAGGTTGAACAATTATTGTATTTGATTAAAAACACCTAGCAGAGAGATGAAATTGAAGAGTTTGAGTGGGAAGACATTAAGATAATGTTTCTTAACAAGTATTCCCCATGAACTCTTCATGAAAATATGGAGATATAATTCATAGAGCTGAAGCAAAAGGAAAGATAATCTTTCACGTCCTATGAAAAAAAATTCACAGGCCTTTCAGGGTACGCTTCAGGATTTGTTATTAACAATGATCAAAAATTTGAAAGATTCGTTAGTGGATAAAAATGCACCTTTGAAAATATCTTACAATTTTTAAATTTGGGAGTTATGAAGAATTCATTTATTGTGCTCTCAATGTGGATATGTATTTTGGTGAGTGGTCCCATGGCTATGATGATAGGAAATGAATGATGGAGTTTCATGACGGATGATCTAATGAGAAAGGTTTAAATAAAACTCAACCACCCAAATGTCAAAAATGTGGGAAAATCATCTTGGGAATTGCCTTAAATGTATGGGGAAATGATTCATGTGTGGGTGATAAGGACATTAATTTAAATAGAGTTGAAAAGACATGAGAAGGTAGGAGAATGTGGTAGAAAAAGTAGAGAACCACACATGGTCCAATGCAACAACTGTATTGAGAAAGGGTAGTATGAAATCCAGTGCACTAAACCTCAAGATCTCTAGGGTAATCAGGATCATCAGCCACAAAATAAAAATGATCAAGGGAAGGATTATTCAATCCCTATTTTGAAATATGGGAAAGAAAATGATGTTTTACAAGGACACTTACTATTCAATCAAGAATGGAAAATGCCTTATTAGATTCTAGTTCTATTCATTCCTTTATATCATTCATGTTTTATAGAACTATTAAATCGAGGACCTGAATCCTTAATTAAGAGAAATGTGTAAAAACACTAACTCATGCATTCATTGTAACCCAAGTGTTGGACTTTTCTCATATTGGAATTTGGGGGGAGATTCTCTTAGTGAATCTCATGCAACTTCCCTTGGTGGAATTTGACACTATAATGGTAATGGATTGTCTCTCATTATATAGAGAACATATAAAATGTATAGAAAATGAAATATCTTTTCATATTCCAAAACATCACATGATCCTATATATATTCAAGGAATATCATGAATATACATTAGAAAATACATCAATGGTGTGGGTGTTGGTTCCCTATGAAGAAGCATACCTCACTCAAATGGTTGACTCAAAGGAAACTGTTAACCTCGATGAAATTCCTATCGTGAAGAAATATGGTGATGTATTTACCAAAGAGTTACCCAGACATCCCCCAAATCATGAATTATATTTATCCATAGAACTTATACATTTAGCAACACCTATCTCAATCTGTCCCTACAGGATGGATCCTATCGAACTGGGGCGAGTTAAAGAAGTATATATAAGAGAATTTGGACAAAGCATTCATAAGCCCTTATGTATCATCTTGGGGTCAGCCAGTGCTCTTTGTGAACCATAAGGATGGAACAATGTGGTTGTGTATCAATAATTAGGAACTCAAAATGATCACTATGAAGAAAAATTATACTCACCCAAGGATTGACAACTTGTTTGATCATCCACAAAAAGATCAGTACTTCTCAAATTTGCATCTTCGCTCTAGATATCATCATCTAAAGTTTAAGAACGAAAATATTCAAAAGACTACCATCTGTACAAGGTATGGTCACTATTATTTTCTACTGATGGCCTTCGGATATACAATTCCACTAAAATAATCATTAATTTTATGATTATTGTCTTTAGACATTAGCTTAATAAATTTTTGGTAGTTTTTATTGATTATATTATAATTGACTCTGAGATAAAGGAGGAAGATGAAGAACATATAGGACTTGGGTTAGAGACATTGATAAAAGATATGTTCTCTATCATGTTTAGAAACTGTGACTTTTGGATTAATCTAGTCACATTCATGGGACATGTGATCCAAAGTGGGGGAATTTCTATGGACCCTTCAAAAAATGCGATTGAGGATTGGCCCAGACCCTCTAGTGTCAAAGAAATCCATATCTTTAATGGATTAGCTGGGTACTACCGATATTCTGTGAGATATTTATCACAATTGTCAAGTGAGATGACTAATTTAGAAAGGAATGGGGTAACATATGTCTGGATGGAAGAATGTAAGGAAAACATCAAGGAGCTAAAGAGAAAGCTGACCACTACACCTGTGCTCACATTTTTGAAAACTATAGAATTTTTTGTGATATACAGTGACTCTTTGAAGAAAGTCTCGGGTTTTTTACTCACGAAAAATGATAATTTGATACCCTATATCTCATTTAAATTGAAGATCCATGAGATGAACTACCTTACACATGATCTGGAGCTAGTATCTATTATAAGTTCCTTGAAAATCTATAAGATACCCATATGTTGATAATTATGACATAAATACCAATCACAAGAGCCTAACGTATATATTCACACAAAATTAACACAAAATTTGTCAAAGGTTATTTTTATATCTAATCAAATGCTACAATTTCTCTATTCACTATCATCCGGAAAAGGCAAATAAGGTAGTTGAAGCTCCAAGATGAAAAGAACCTATGACTCTATCCAAGTAGCAAATTGGGAAAGACACTCTTTTAATTTATATGAAAAGGATGGATTTTTAATTCTAATAGTATGGAATACATCCTATCTTTCCCATGTTATTTTTTAACAATCTATCTAGGAGAAGATTAAGGAGACTCAAATAGATGATCTGAAGTTGCAAAACAAGGCGAATGCAATAAATGAAGGGAATATACAAGAGATCCACATCGATGATGATGATGCGATTTAGTTTGGAAAAAGGATTATTGTTCCATGATCACCTATGATAAAGAAATATCTATTGTAAAATTCTTGTAAATCATGATTCTTGTTCCATCATGGTAGCACCAAGATGTACTGAGATATTCGAGAGTACTTTTAGTGGGATTGCATGAAGAAGTATATTGGAGAATATATCTCCAGGTGATTGATATGTCATAATTTTAAATAAAAGTAAAAAAATGTCCAAAGGAATGATGAAACCATTCCATATACCCATGTGGAAATGTGAGAATGTCATTGTGGACTTTTCCTTGGGTCTCTTGAAGACATCCAAAATAAATAATGTGATATGGGTTGTGGTGGACAGACTCACCAAGACTATCCACTTTATCATTATTCGGGAAGAACTCTCACTTAAACAAATTGAAATGATATATGTGAAGGATGTTGTGATAAATCATGGGGTTACATTCTCAATTGTCTCTGGTCATGAACTGATGTGCACATCAAACTTCTAGAGGAATCTCCAACATTATTTAATTAATGAATTAAATTTCAGCACGTCCTATCACCACCAAACTAATGAACAATTTGAATGAAATATTTAGATGCATAAAGATATGCTAAGAGCCTGGTGTTTAGAATTAAAAGGTTAATGGGATCAGAATCTCCCATTGGTTGAGTTCTCATACAATAATAGCTTCCACTAAAGTATTCAGATGAATCCATATGATGCTCTGTTTAGAAAGATATGTAGAACTCCAACCTGTTGGGATGAATTTTGAGAAAGAAAGCTACTTGGAGCTGATCTTGAATAAGAGATGATAGAGAAGGTTCAAGTAATCCAGAAACACTTTAAATATTATCAGATTCAGCAAAAGATCTATGTTGATAATCATTGAAGGGACTTCGATTTCGATGTTGGAGATAATGTCTTACTTTGGATATCTCCATGGGAGAGTGTCATGTTGTTTGTAAGTAAAGTGAAGCTAAGCCCGAGTTACATTAGCCCCTTTGAGATCCTTGACCGCATAGGAGTCATGGCCTACCGGGTTCCACACCCACTGAATATGGATCAAGTTCATGATGTGTTTCACATATCATGCATGAGGAAGTAGATACTAGATCCCTCACATGTACTAAACTCATAAGTGGTGCAGCAGGAATACGATCTCTCTTATGAAGAGAATCCAGTAAATATTTTGGATTGGAGAGATAAGGTTCTATGGAAAAGGACAACCGACCTTCTCAATGTGATGTGTATAAACCATACATTTGAATAGGAAACTTGGGAACCAGAGGATGGCAGGAAGGATAAATACCCTCACCTGTTTTTGTAAACTGATATTTTGAGGGTGACATTCCAAAAGGGGGAAAGAATGTAATGACCCAAACATTTATCAACTCAAATTATCCCTTCTTGTTGTAATGGCATATAGCATAATCACATAAAATCACATTTGGAAACAAAATTCCACATCATGATTAAATGAAATACTAAATTATATATATCCTTTAAATATAATGTTTCCACTTCTATTATTTGAATTTTGAAATTCTCACATACACGACTGTGATAAGTAAGCTGTTTGGAGTTCGATAGGGAAAAAATAATTTTTTTTTTGAATAGTAATACACCCTTATGAATAGAAATTACACCCTTATATATATTAATATGACTCTTATGAATTTTAAATCATCAAAGTGAAAAGTAACCTTACAAATGATAGTAAAAATAAAATTTATTCATCCTATAAGTGAAAATATGATATAACTATATTATAGTGTTAGTATTTTTTAAGTCTTGAATATTTAATGATTAATTTTATAATTTAACAAAAAATTCAGAACATGTATTTATAAACGAGTATTTTTATGTTTTCTGATTATATGGTAATTTTATGATACCTTAATAACTTTTCAAAAGTGTAAGAAAAATCGTTTTAAATTTAAATTTTTAATTTTTCATGTTATTTATGATTTTAATTCAAAATTATATTACTCATATTTAAGAAATTTATATTAATAAAATGGATTTCATTTTTGAATTATACATTTAGAAAAAAAATTGCGGTGAATTTTTTATATTTTTACGAAATACTTGAATTTTTTGTGAATTGTAAAATTCTATAATTTACAAAAATATGCTAAATAAGTGAGTTTTTGCATCATTCCTGAGTCATTGATGATGTAAATGTCCATTGGTTATAATTAACATGCCTTCATTACTGTATTTAGTCATGTAATCATCATAATTTCTTATCTTGAGGTAAATTAATAAACTAATGATTTAATTATTGAGAAAGAACTCTTTCCCTCCACTATAAATACTTACCCTCGCAATCTCAAGCCTAGTTCCTACTCCAAATTCTGCTGAAATCTCTTCCCAAGCTCCTCCCTCATGTCTAGCATCACATGTACCAATAAAAAGATGAACACATATCCCTTAAAGAGGCTCTCAAAGAAGATATATTCAAGATTTAATTTATCTCTATTTTATATCAATTTATATTAAAATTTCATTTATTTTATTATCCTCAATGTCTCTTATCAAAATTTCATGACAACTCCAATATGATTGATATACTGGTATTTTATCATGTTAATTTATGATTATTCATTATACTCCTCCATCTATCTTTTTTTATAAAAATGATATTGTCGCTTGTGGGGTATTAATTTACCTACATCTCAGGGGATGAACATACATTTTCCTTTAAATCCTTCAAGGATTTCAATAAAACCATTAAATGGTTGTAAAAAATTTATATGTATGTTTTAACCCCTTTTTTGTTCTGGAGACAGGTTTAATACACAATACCTCCAATGGACAGAAGGCTTTCATTTTTTATTGATTTTGATAATCCACCTTTCAAGGGGTGAGGTGGAACCCTTACAAGGCCCGTAGGCGTAAGTATTACATGGCCCGTAGGCCTTAGAGGAATTCATTTCCCATTGGCTTCAAACATTACATACAACCCAGACTAACTACTTGGAACTGCTCCTCCCCAGTATCTTCATCGTGAAATCATGTCTCCACCTTCGTATTGTTGTTCAGCTAGGAATTCTCGTGCATGCACAGGCTTGACCTGATGGCAGGTGCCATACCCTCTCATTCTTGTAATCCGTTTAGCTCTACTGTGGTGAAAGCTCCCTGCTCATCCTCCTTGTAGAGCTTGTTCCTTGTAGGTTGTATGGTTTTCATCTGCACTAAAGGTGGCGTGAAGGCCTTGAGGTTACCCTAAGGCCTTAATGACCTGAAGGCCTGGCTGGCCCGAAGGCTTTAAAGGACTTAGGGACCAAATCGGTGTCCCTAAGGCCCAAACGGGGGCATATTCCCGGCTGCTATAGTGCCAAATAGTGCCTGCTACAGTACCTGCTACAGTACTGCACAGTTCCCGCTACAATACCTGCTATAGTGCTACTATAGTAACCCGAAAATTCTACCTCCACCTGGATTTGATCCCTGGTCTCTTGGATGCACTTACAGAGTCCTTACCAACCGGGCTAAGGCTCATGTTCTAATACACAATACTAAATGATATAGTAAAACATGTTCGTTGTAATCCAAAAACCACCCAAATTAACCCAAAACTGTCATCATTACATTTTAACCAATGATTCATCCTAATTACGAAATTCATTATTTGATCACATAAACTCTTGGAAGATCATTAATATCATCTAATAGTAATTTTGGATTTTTATCAATGTTCTACACAAACATCCATTCATGTGTACAAGTGAATCATTCATGAAAAAAATTTAAAAGAACAATCTAGAACAATGAATTTAAACTCTATAACTCATCCAAAGCCCTATAAAATACCACAAATAACCATAATGAATATTAATAATGTTTAAACGGTTTTGGAGTTGTTAATTAATGAGTCTAATGTGATTATATAGGACGTTAATGTGAATAAAGCATTCAGATACTTGATAAGGGGAATTCTTGAACCCAACTTTCTTTCATCGGGTTCCCTTATTCACTCCCTTTTTAGTATGGTTATTCCTTAAAAATATTTTATTAGTCATTATATTACCTTTTCTGTAATATACATGTTTTTCACTAGAGTTTATTTCAATAAAAATGTTTTCCAAAAGAACTCTTCTTTCAAAAACACGCCTTTTACTTCTCACTCATGGTTGATGGTTCTTGTTCCAAGTATGTTATACCCTATTTCATTTGGGAACAAAATGTTTATGAATATATGATTTATGAAATGAAACCAATTCCTCGGCATGGTTTATTTATGTCCAAGATTGATACATGTTCTATATGTCTTATATGATAATGTTAACATTGTGTTGTGGCTGGTGTGCCCGGAATTAGACATTGCTCTAATGCATTGGTTAATGTGATTAATCTCATTAGTTAAAGTGAAATATGTGTGAAAATGATGCTACATTTGTTTTCAACTATGTTTTATTTTTAACCATTAAGACTTAAGGTTTCATTTTTTATGCATTTCCATTTTTCAAGACTTTTATTAATTCTTCCTATCATGTTTGTGATCATATGTCTAAGTTATTATCATGTTGATTACGCTCACCCCAGGTTGTGTTGTTTAATTTTCATATCAATCCTCTTATTAGACTATTATCTCACCCATTTTTTATGTATATCCATACATGTACTAAGGAAAATTCAAGGGCCAATAAGTTTCTAGAGAATAAGGAATTAAATAAATGTTTATATTTATATTGTAAAATTTACTTATGGTCTTGGTTTTTCTAAGTAACTAAACATTTTAATCCTCTTTGTGTAATTTTGTTATGTTTTATATCATAAAAATGGTGTAAGAGTAATGTAATAGAATAATGGTTTCTATAAAGACCATACAGACTAACCTAATGTAGTGTTGAGATATGATGAACTTATTTCCAGACCCATGAGAGAGACAAGTCACAATGTCCTTATGTAATGAACTTAGACTCTTTATCTTTGTGATGGTTAGGGGATACCAATAGTGACATTTTGGTTGAATCTAGTTCAGTTAATTTATCATAATAATGTTTTTTAAAAGGATCTAAATATGTTTAGGGGGTTGTGGTAGTTTGTTTCCATGATCCTTCATTATATTATTCAAGCATGCCTCTGGGGATGTTTTTGTTGTCGTGGAATTAACTCTTATGTTTGTGAACACATGTTAAGGATTAATTGGTGGTACAATAATTGTGTTAAACACATAGTACAAAAAATCATATTGATGTGAATAAATACATAAAGATCATGGATATAGTAAAGGGAAGGGGCTAAGTGATATAGAGCTATGAGATGGATTATGGTTATTGAAGGTTATACTAGGAGGGACCCCATTTTTATGTTGCAATGTTTTATTTAGATACATGTATTTATAAAACACTAGTTTTAATTTACCGTAATGGGTTCCAGGTTTTATTAATTAGTATGACTTAAGATAAATAAAAATCCATTTTTTTACATTTTTTATTTATTTCATTGTATTTTTCTATGTTATTATGTTTACTTTTATCTACTGATATTGAGGGTATAGTTTCACCATAGATAGAATATGAAGCCTCATTTCTAGTAAAAACCCATTTTTTAGGGCGATTTATTCTTGTGGCTATGTTGAACATTGGGTTTGACTCATTAATTTAGACTAGGTAATTACTAATTTGTATCAAAGGTGGGTTCCCCTCTTTCATTCTTAATTTATTTCTTTAGGGAAAGGTAGAAAGGAGTAATGTTGTATGAGACTCGAGAGAGGGAGATTCATGTGTTTTTTACCAAAAAATATATAAAAGACCTATGAGTTGGTATTGATAAGTAAAATTTTACAGTTATTTTTCTATGGTTTCATGTTAATCCTAAGTATATTGTGTTGTCATTATTTTACATAATTTCAATGTGTTCATCCATCATCAATAAGAACATAGGATTACATCTATGCATGTTTTGTGACTCATGGAAGTTATTTAATTAAATTCCATGATATGAAATTTTTTTATTGATATATAAGTTTTCATTCTTTGTGAAATACTCATGTTGGAATTAATCATTTAAAATAGAAAATTATTTTTTTATACACATATTCTGGTGACTAGCATGTGGGTATGGAGAGATAGTCTTGAAATTTGGGTATTAATATGAGGGATGTGTTTGATTATAAATAATATCCACCTAAGATTGGTCACCCATAATTCATTTTGTATTTCGGTGGACGACATAAAATTTTATCTAAGAAATTTGGTATTGGTGTTCTTAGAACATGTTGTCATTATAAACCATGTCACATCGATATTGTATTAGGAAACCACATTTATAATTTGTCCAATATTCTCCAAAAAGGGAGGTAATCTTGGATCTACAAGAAGTAATGTTAGATAAATATGTTGAGAATTCTCCCACCACAACTCTAGTGATTTAAGAAGAAGGTCTGCTTTATCTAATAGTCTTCCACATAGTTCCTATTCGAGAATGAGGAGATTCCAAGACTATGTTTTACTATAATCAACACGTTTAGTTCAATAATCCTCCATATTTCCATAGAAACTGAGGCCATTAGGATAATTATTGATAGATTTATGTCATCATGGTTATAATATTTCTAGTAGAGCCTCCAAAGGACCATCATGTAATGATGGCAGCAATCATGATTCAAGGACTTTCTATGAGGTCGTATGGTGTTTTAAATAAGAATGGAAGAAAACAAATTTTGATTCGGAAGACCTTTAAGAGCCTTTTATATGAGGTCATAATTATCAATACTCAAGAGTAAGATCAGGATCATAATTTTAAGGGACATTAATAGGGCTCGATGATAGTTTCTTCTTAATCATCACATTTCATGGATTTTGTTCATTATTCTCATCTCAATTGTAGAAATGAGTTTTTGATTTTAACGAAGTATAAGATCTTCCCATAAACTAGAGTTGATATAGAATGTCAATAACATTTATCTAATTAATTATATGGAGGTGATTTTTAATTCAATAAAAATTGATAGGGTTTTGGATGAGGACAATATTTTGGGACTTCATTCATCCATCAATGAACTTCCTATTGATATTTAGGGTAGTAAAAATAGGATGATAGATGATTCACACCTAGGAGGAAAAAGACATTGAGATCTAAGAAGTATATCTTTACCACCTTTTGTGGGAGAAGGAGTTACATAGTGTTTTAACTATGGAATGATTTCAAATAAGTGAAATTTTTCCCAAATCCCCTCAAACAAATTCATCGGTTCATCAATACAGGATATCTAAAACATTTTCAATCAATGATACAATGGGTGATGTATCCCAAGGGTTCAATTTAGATACATGAATAGAGATATGGGATCAGATAAGGTTTTCAATTTTACGTTAATACACCTTATATGATTATGTATTAATCACATTATGCATACTAGGGAAAACACAATGGGGATGATGAAATATAACTATATGTAATGAACTGTGTTGTAACTGACTACAGGGAATGACCATTGACCAATCAAGGTATGGTATTGATCACCTATACTCTTTATACTATATTATAATACATTTAATTTTCCTATTAAAATATATATATAATTAATTTCTTATTGGGATTAAATTATTTTTCCCATGCTCTTGAGAGTTTCTTTCACTTGATATACCCATGGTTAAGATGGTGCATTATCATCATAGATTTATAATAACTCATATATATGTTTTTTATAGGGAAATATGTGGAACTTAATGATCCTTGGTATTGCTATCATTGATTTGATCTTTTGTATAGACCAACTAACTAGTTAATCGGCACACATCGAATGAAACTGGAGACATTTAATTTTTTACACATAAGGGTAAGTAGGTTTTTTTATAAGTTAATATGATATTTGAGTAAGAATAATCAGATTGGACCTGAACTATAATAGTGTTATTAAATAGGCGGTTGGAATGGTTCTTGTAGTAGATCGAGTTGTAAGATATTACTTTCCTTTAGTGGTGTACCTTTATCCTTATGTTTGTCCAAACAAATTTTATAATATACCTATTGATATTGGAATTTTAATTGATATTTAACTCATCCTAGGGGTAATTACTCTCTCTATTCATATAGATCATTTATCTCCAGTAATGTGGAAGTATATTAAGGCACATATCAAGGATTCCTTGGAAAATAATTTCATCAGACTGAGAACATCACCCATGGGTGTACCGAGGACATTCACAAAGAAGCAAGAGGGTAGAAATTAGTTTTGTGCAGACTATAGGAAGTTGAACCAAGATAAAATTATGAAATGATACATAGTATCAAGGATAGATGATTTTTTTAACAGTTATGGGTAAATTATGGTTATATAACATAAAATTATAGACCAGTAACCACCAAATATGATTTAAATAAGAGGATATTCTGAAGAAAATGTTTAAGCATAGGTGTATAAATTATTAGTATCTCTTCATTCCATTTTTTTGTTATATTTTGGTTTTCATATATCTAAAGAACATTATTTCCCATCCATATCATGAATCATTCATCATTCTGTTCATGGATGATTTCCACATATACAATGGGACATCAAAAATTCATGCTAGGAACTATGATATTGTATTAAGTATACAACAAGCACATCCATTATATACCAAAATGTTGAAGTGTCACTATTTGCCTCAATATTTTTGGTTCCTATGAAATATACTCTTTGGGGGATGAATTTTTGTGGACCTAGAGAAAGTGGAATTAGTGATTTCTTAGGTATTTCTGAAGAATGTATTTGGGAACATGGGCTTCCTTAGGCTTGTGCGGTACTATGTAATTGTTATCTAGTACAATACCAGTTTAGAATCACTAATTAGGGGGATGGAAAAGAAGGGGTTTATGGGCCCAAATAAGTTAAATACCCAGATAGGGTTTGAATTAGGTCATGAAACATTAAAGAACATCCCCTATGATCTTGTCTATTAATTATAAATAACACTATTATCTCCCTTTCCCATATTAATGTTTGAGAAGAAATTAAATCATGAAGGAGACATAATAATTTTACTTCACTAACCCACAGTAGGATATGGACACGAAGAATAAATAGCAAATGTGCCTATATACAAAATCCACTAATGTTCACAACTATTACGATGTTTGGAGTAGACTCCATGGACCTCTTAGTTCACTACCATACAAAATTTGATAACTTACAACCCTCCCCATTTATGTGCGATCACTAATCTTTAATAAGATTATTAATTTGATCGGTTAAATCAGTATGTGTTAATCCCTATTAGATTCATCATTTAGTTCCATTTTCACCCACTTGGTGATTACCACGTTATCACATAATTACATAGCAATCCCTTTTGATTCTCATAAGAATAAATTTTGTAAAAGTACTTTCTAAAAAATCATTAAACAACAAAATATTTCATAAAACATTTAAAAAACATCACGAATCGTTTTTTGTTGATAAACTCACAACTATTCTCTAAACATTCCATGATTTCACTAAACTCATAAATATTCATTAAATGTTCTATTTCATGAAGATTTATCCATTCATAAAATTGATATTCTTATGAATCATCAATATAAAGAAATATTTCACAAAATTCCATCATGAATATAGAGACGTTTTATTTTTTAAGGATAATCATCTTCAAATTTGGGGGATATCTACATATTCATAGATGTTTCCTCCCATTCATGACATCCTAGATCACCACACAATTTTCATGAATCTATTTAAACATATTCATGAAACTCCATGTGTTCAAAAACATTATGTAAACATTTCAATCATGAATCATCTCATAACCATGTAATATAACACCATTAAGTCATGCATTATCCATCATTTAAAACCCAACATTTTCAAATATCAAAACCACCACGACAAAAAAAATTATGAAATACCAAACACTCACAAATTACATAGATTTTCCAAATTTTCATGAGGCATCTAGGGAAATCCAACTTTATAAAAACATGATTCATCCTCATAAATGTCAACCCAAAATGATGGAATCCCCTAAGAAACAACACCACCTTGTACACATAATTTTCTATACCACATCATGAGTTCTATACCTCTGTTTTAAATCTTTGTCAACATAATTGGTTAATAATCATACTAGAACTCCACATCTGTCCTTGTCAACCTCCTTTTCAACAAAAACAACCATCAAAAAAACAATACAAAGATAAATTGAGGTATTTCCCCACATAATTAGTTATGTTTTAGTGTTTTTATCTATGTAAAATGGTCTTCCAAGAGATGAAGATATGATTGGTGGCATCCCCAGTTTTAACCATACATTCCCTATGATGGTATATAAAGTGTATTTTGATATCTCAATAATTAGTGTAGGAGTTGTGTTGATACAATAGAATCAGTTAGCCACTTATTTTTCACATTTTTTGTGAATCCTTGTGCATAAATAATCAATTCATGACTTGGAGTTGGTAGTTCTGACCAACATGTAGAAGTTATTGTGACATTATCTCATCGGTGAGAGGTTTTTTATGTAGACATAATATAATAACCTTTAATATATGTTCTCATAGTAGGATGTGAAAATCAAAATGATTAATTGGGTGGTGTATCTATATAAATTTTACTTTGAAATAGACTATACTCTAGAAAAGGGTAATATTTTTATAGATGATCTTATAAGGAAAAATGAAAAAGAAACAGAAGATGGGAGAGTGACCTTTATAGTGGAAATAGAGTATGAAAAGGTTACTAGATGAGTTTAATTTGGATTAATCATAGGATCATAGAGTGATGACATGAGTATGTTAATTGATCATGTTTTATTTATTAAACTAGGTGAAGACTGACTGAGATTCGGATCCAGGGTATGTGGAGTTGGAAGAATGATTGGATGATAGTGAGCCTATTTGGGATGGGTAGTATATGATGTTGAAGTGATCTACATTCCTAAGATGTTATTACATACAAATTACTTAAGCATGTAACTGATGATAGAATCTAATGCTTTTATGTGGCTGTTGTATACATGGTTGATTAATATTTACCATGATAACCAATGTCATTTATGGTATCAAGGTGTGACGAAATAAATTGATAGATTTGTTTTATGCTGATATAACATACCTTGGATAAATTTTGAGAATGAGAAACTGAGGGGTCGGATTTATTCACTTATGGTTCCAATTTGGATTTGGTACAAAATGATGCTGGATTTTATTATTGGGTTAACAAGGAACCCAAGTAGGTGAGATGTCATTTGGGTCATTGGCGATTAGCAGGCCAAATATTATCTTTTATAACTGATCTGAGTGACTCACTCAATATATTATTTGGTAATGTTATATATCTATGTGATTTTAAAACATTATAGAGTTCCTTCTAGTATCTTATCATATAAAACATTTTATATCAATGTTATGGAATGGAATGATGAAGGATTTTGGGACTATGTTCAAACTGACTGTGTAATAACATCTTTAAACCAATGTTCAGTCTTATTAGATGTATAATCGAATTGTTGAAATACCTCTAGAATGAATACTAAACTGATCATATAATTAGCACCAAAATAATTTATAATTCAATTTTACAATTAGTTTCCAAGCCTCAATTCATATTTATGATTTTAAGGCTCTCTATAGACAAGTATTCCACTAATCGTTATATAGCAAGATGGTTGATGAGGTAGATGATATTTAGATAGGAATGGTGTAGGAGAACTACGAGCGAGTGTTATTGATCGAGAACTAGTTGATTATGAAACATCTTAGATTTTTTATATATTAATTTAGAATATTATATGTATTTTTTTTCTTTATGTTTTGTAAAGCCCCGACTGTCACGACCCATCCTCGGGGCCCGTGTCGTGACTACCCCAAGCCCGCCTTCCATAGGCCAGGGGCTGGCGACTAGCACCAAGGCGTAAATGCCGGTAAAAAGGGAAGGCATTGCCTTTGTAAAGTAAACAAACACCACAGAGCAAGCAAGCAGTTGAAGTAAACACTAAGTAAAAACTGAGTACAACCAGAGTGCGGAAAAGTAAGTGGGCCAGAATACAAACCCAAACTGAAAGTAAAGTACAACTGGAAAGGGAAAACAGCAACTGAAAAGTAAAGTCGCAGCGTCGAGCCATCCACTGGAAGTCCCACCTGAAGGGTGAATACAGATAGCCTCCACAGCTCCTCGGGTCTAGTCGTCCACTCCGAGAACGTCCCACCCAGTGGTCCACCTCCAGGTACCGTCCTGCTCTGCAAGCCTCAACCACGATCAGCGATGTCCGTCGTCTGCAACCAACACAACATAGTGCAGGCATAGCCCATGCAGGGGTGAGTATAAGCTACTCAGTAGGGACCCCAAGACCCCCGAAGGTCTCCCAGAATCTACAAATGATAACCCACAAAGGAAAGATACAATCATGAAGTAACATCCGACACTGCTTAGGTATATGCCCATACATATACCTAAGTCATCAATTCTCGTTCGGCTCCAACATTCGAGCCCAAGTACAACCCAGTCTACACAGGAAGCAAACGTAAATCCACACAAGATAGCACAACACAATCCACATAGGAAAGCAAAACAGGATTCATCTCACATAGGTATACTTCTTCGTATGACGATAGAGATGATCAGATATAGCCACTGATTCATCTAAGTCATCGGACCCACAAAGGATCGATAGGTACTAACCCCCGCAATGACCCACAAAGGATCTGACCCACACAGGATTGATAGGTAACTAACCCCCGCAAAGACCCACACAGGATCGGACCCACACAGGATCTGTAGGCGCTGGCCCACACAGGACCACTGAGCGTTGACCCACACAGGATCGGACCCACACAGGATCGGTAGCACTGATCCAAGTAGGATCGCTGAGTGCTGTAGTCGTCGCCGTCAAATCCACTGAGGATCTCTGCACAGTCGTCGTCGTCGTCGCAGTCACAGTCAGCTCTTGGGTTCCCGCACACAGCAAGCTCGTTCGGGAGGGTCCGCTCCACGAGCCGAGAGGCTGATACATCAACTGACACATAGTCCAGAGATGATGTATCCAAAAGTTTTGTATCGTCAACAGGAATTCAACGTCGCAGACGGCGCGTCAATCGGACGCCCGGTCTGAGAGTTATTGGCTTTTTCGTCCCAGGGGCCCGGATGGTTTTTAAGTCAAAACCAACCCGACCGTACTCCACCTGCGTCCAACCCTTGGGCAGAGTAAGCCAAAAGATCTGTCTCACTTAGAGGAATCCATCGAAGTCGAAGGCACGTCAATCGGACGTCCGGAGCTCAAGTTATAAGCGTTTCCGCTCCGAGGGCCCGGTTGGTTTTGTGTACGAACCAACCCGGACAAACGCAAAGTACTCTGAAACCTTGAGTGCGATATACCGAAACGACTGTCTCGATCCAAGGATCACATCACCACTGACGGTGCATCGATCGGAGGCCCGTATCTCATGTTATGAGCAAAAGACCGAAAAGGTCCTAAAACGGGGGGGTCTGGGCCCGGACCGACCCGGCCCAACCCCCCCTGGGTCGGCCCGAACAGGGTCGACCCAACCCAGGTCCGGGTCCGACCCGGCCGGCGTGGGCCGGCCCGGCCTGGGCGCGACCCGGCGCGGGCGCGGCCCAGTCACCAGGCGGGTCGGCTCGGCCGGTTACGGCCGAGCGGAGCGGGGGGCGCGCTGCCCCCATGTGAAGGATCCGCGGCCCCACGTGGGGACGCCCTTGCCAGCAGACGCGGTAGCCGGCCACGTCCCGTGCCCCTCCGGTCCCGCGCGATCGCGGGACCGCGCCTTGCCGCCGCCACCTACAGCCGACGGGTTGCTCCGCGGACCACCGGACGAGTTCTGGTGGTCGGAAAAACGTGTGGTCTTCGCCAAAAGCCCTCCCGGGGTCCGTCCTTCACTGCGAGGATCTCACATCGCCCGTGCGACTTACTTTGTCGTCATCCGCTGTTCCGCACAGCAAGAACAAGAAGGGCGGTGGGTTCAGACTTGTTTGTTGGTCCGCACCCACCGCGTTAGCGGTTTAAAAAGTCTCACAACAAATATTTAATCATACGCTGTGAGTATAAATCACAAAGATTTAGATGAATCAACCCATACCTCAACGTTATCGTCGAACGTGAGTTCGTCGCGGAATTGACCGCCGCGGAAGGAGAGGAACGTCGCATCGCAGAAGGGGTTTCGCTGTCGTCGTGGTACACGGCATCGCGTCGTCGATCTCCGAGGGTTCGGCATTCTTCGTCACCTTTCGTCGAAGGTCAGCGTTCTTCGCGTTCTTCGCGTTCTTTATGTTCTTCGTGTTCTTCGCGTTCTTCGCGAAGGAGGATGAAGATAGATTTTCTCCAAATCCTCTCAACAAGCCACCCCCAAGAAAAACATGTGTTGGTCTTATTTTATTCTTATGCCAACAATTTGAAAAACAAAGTTAAGAAATGAACCATTAATTCGATGAATTAATGGTAATGACTTAACTTCCCAATTAATAGGGGCGTTAAGAATTTAAGAAAACGCACCGGTTGACTTTCATTTAAAAGAGTTTTTCGCAGGTGCGTTACTTAGAGAGAAAGAAACGGTGGGTCTCGTGCGGGCCCCACCTCACAAATATCCTACCAAGTGGGTAGGATATCGTGGGTCTCACCTTATCCTCTTAACCTGGCTTAAGTGGCTTTAAGTGAAATAAAATAAAGTTGTCGCACCACTTTATTTTATTTCTTAACTTAACCCAAAAAATTAAAAACCACACCCGAGAAAATGCAACTCCAGAAAAGGCGTTTCTAAGAAAATACCGGCGATGTGATTCCATCGGTGCCCTCAGAATTCGATTCCGAGCACCGGTTCAAAAGTTAGAAAAACCCGCTCGTTCGTTCACTGAACGTACCCGAGCTAAACTTCGGAAAATGATTTCGGGCACACCGAGCCTCGAAATTAGGTGCCGTCAGAAACTGTGTTCTTGTAAAATTCCCAAGAAAATTAAGAAAAAAATTTCTTGAATTTTACGGGTCTTTAAATCACTCCCACCTCAGGTCTTTACATCCCCGTAAAGATACATCATAAACTAGGGAAACAAAAGTGGGTACTGAGCACACATCTGAGCCTCCCGCTCCCAAGTGCTCTCCTGGAGGTTCCCGTGTTGCCATCTGATGCGCACTAGAGGAATCGACCATCCACGTAGGACCCTCTCCTGTCGATCCTCGATCTCCATCGGGACCTCCGCAAAAGTCTCCCCATCATCAACGTCCAGCTCCCCATGGTCAATGATATGCGTCGGGTCGTGCACCTATCTCCTCAACTGGGATACGTGGAAGATGTCATGCACCCGGTGCAACTGAGGTGGTAAAGCCATGGGATAAGCCACCTCGCCAATCCTGCTGAGGACCTGGAAGGGTCCGATGAAGCGTGGAGATAGCTTGCCTCCTCTGCCAAATCTCTATAAACCACGTCGAGGTGAGACCCGCAAGAATATGCGGTCGCCATCCTCGAACTTTAGTGGCCTCCATCTCCTGTCAGCATAAGACTTCTGTCGGCTCTGAGCTATCCTCATCCGCTCCTGGATGATCTGGACCTTCTCTGTCATGTCCCAGACCATCTCCGGTCCCACGAGTGCTGACTCCCTAGGGTCTATCCAGCACAAATGAGATCTACAAGGTCGGTCGTACAACGCCTCGTAAGGTGCCATCCCGATGGTAGAGTGGTAGCTGTTGTTGTACGTGAACTCCACCAAGGGTAGGTGGTCCTCCCAACTGCGACCAAATTCGAGGACACATGCGCAGAGAATGTCCTCGAGAGTTTGAATGGTCCTCTCCGTCTGACCATCCGTCTGAGGGTGAAAGGCGGTGCTCAGACGTAGTTGCGTCCCGAACGCATCCTGCAACCCCTTCCAAAGCCGGGAAGTAAAGTGAGCATCTCGATCGGAAACGATAGATGATGGAACACCGTGAAGCCGTACAATCTCCTAAACTTAGAGGTGTCTCAAGCTCTCCACTGATCCTTGCTCTCTGATGGGTAAGAAGTGAGCTGACTTGGTGAGTCGGTCGACAATCACCCAGATGGAGTCGTGACCTCTGGAAGTGCGTGGAAGTCCAGTCACGAAGTCCATATATATTCTGTCCTACTTCCACTTCGGGACCTCCAAGGGTTGTACCAAGCTTGTTGGTACCTGATTCTCTGCCTTCACCTGCTGGCAGGTGAGGCATCAAGAAACGAACTCTGCCACAACCTTCTTCATGTCCGGCCACCAGTGTTGTCGTCTGAGGTCCTGGTACATCATCGCCACTCTAGGATATACCGCCAAGGGAAAAGTGTGAAACTCTCTCAACACCTCCTCCCGTAATGCAACTAGTACCAAGGTACGTCCTCGGAAAAGGATTTCGTGCTCTGCTCCAAAGGAGAAACCATCAGGTGTCCGTCCTGAGGATATCTGCGCACGCCGCGTCTCAAAGTCGGCGTCCCCATGTTATGCCTCTCTGACCCACTACAGTAGTGGAGGGTGACTGTGAGAGACTGAATAAAGGATTCTCCATCACTATCCATGAAGGATATCTACAAAGCGGCTAGCTGCTCTGTTGCCTCCTCAAGTAGCTGAATGCCTGTCCTCCTGCTGAGAGCATCAGCTACTATGTTCCCATTCCCAGGAGTATAGACTATCTCAAAGTCGTATTCCTGGAGGAACTCGAGTCATCGTCACTGTCTCAGGTTCAGGTCCTTCTAAGAGAAGATATACCAGAGACTCTGATGGTCAGAAAAGACTGTAAATCACTCGCCCATCAGATAGTGTCGTCATGTCTTCAGAGCGAAGACCACTCCTACTAACTCCAAGTCATGGGTAGCGTAGTTCTGCTCATACGGACTCAACTAACGTGATCCATAGGCGATCACTGCCCGCCCCTGCATCAGGACACATCTGAGTCCGGTCCATGATGCATCGCAGTAGACTACGTACCCTACTCCCTCCTCGGGCAACCTCAAGATAGGTGCGCTGGTCAATCTCTGTCTCAGCTTCTAGAAGCTCTGGTGACATCTGTCTTACCACACAAAGGTTTTATCCTTATTTTTCAAAGATGAGAGTGGTGTCGTAACTCTGGAGAAGTATGGCACAAATCTCCGATAGTATCCAGCTAGTCCCAAGAAACTCCACACCTCCGTCACGCTCCTGGGTGGATCCCAAGCTAGAACTGCCTCGATCTTCGCAGGATCCACCTCAACTCCTGCCTCAGAGATGACGTGTCCCAAGAAATGGACCTCTCGTAACCAGAAATGACACTTCGAGAGATTTCCATAAAGCTGGTGCTCTCGGAGTGTGTCCCGTACAACCCGCAAGTGGTAGGCATGCTCCTCCTCAGTGGTCGAGTATATCAAAATGTCGTTGATGAAGACCAAGACAAATCGATCGAGGTAAGGCTGAAAGATCTTGTTCATGAGGCCCATGAACACTGTCGGAGCATTGGTTATGCCGAATGGAATAACCAAAAACTCATAGTGGCCATACCGAAATCTAAAGGTCGTCTTCTGCATGTCCTCGTCCCGAACTCTGAGCTGATGATAGCCTGACCTGAGGTCTATCTTAGAGAACCACCGTGCTCCCTTGATCTGATCGAAGAGGTCATAAATCCTCGGTAGTGGATACTTGTTCCTCATTATCACCTGGTTCAGACGATGATAGTCGACATAAAGTCACAACCTCCCGCCCGCCTTCTTGGCGAACAATATCGGGGAAGCCCAAGGTGAAACACTGGGTCGGATGAATCCCTTGCCCTGCAAGTCCTCCAACTGTACCCGTAGCTCTCGAAGCTCAGCGGGAGCCATCCGATATGCTGGAGTGGATATCGGGGCTATCCTGGGGTACAGATCAATATAAAAGTCTACCTCTCTACGAGGAGGTAGTCCCGGGACGTCGTTAGGGAAGACGTCCGCATACTGATCCACCACTGCAGGAAAACTAGGACATCGCACGTCAACTACTCCTAGGATGAGGCTAGCCAAATGATGAGTGATGGGTTGTCCTCTCCTATGTGGAAGTCCATCCTGTGCTGCGAAGGCTCCCTTCTCGCCGGTGAAGGTGAACCTACTCCCATCGGTGCGTACACATCGCATCCTGCGCCTAATACAGTCGATCTGAGCATGGAATGTAGATAACCAATCCATGCCCAAGATGACATCGTAAGGCCTCGACGCCACTACAAGAAGATCCCAGCCAAAGCTCTCGCCTCCTAGAGTAAGCTCACACTGCCGGCACCAGTGCGTAATTGTTGAGTCTGCTCCCGTAGGAGTCTCTAGCCGTAAGGATCGAGCCAACGGCTCTGTCGGAATCTCCGAGCTCCAAACAAGGGCAGCGGCTATGAAATACTGACTCTCTCTTGTTTCTATAAGAACTGCAGCAAGGGTGTAATAGACACAGATAGTACCTCGAATCATCTCGGGTGCGCCGTGGTCGTAGGTATCTGCTGCCTGGAGCTGTGCCTGTCTCTGCCCGCCAGCTCCCTATGGTCGGGGTGGACCTCCTGGTGGTGGTGGTGGTAGAGCCTCAAAGCGTCGCTCACCACCTGCTGCTCGGCCAGCTCCTCTGCCTTGTCCGCCAGCTCCCTGCGGACCGCCACGGTTGACCCTCTACCTCTGCCTGGGTGGCCGCTCAACCGTCTGCTACTCCTCGGCACGGCGGGTCGGGCAGTCACGAGCCATGTGGCCCTGCCTGCCGCATGCGTAGCACTGTCTGCCTCTCAAAAGACTGGCTCCGCGCTGTGTGCCCCGCACTACTATGCCAGTGTCCTGAGGTCGTCTGCCTGAAGGTCTGGTCTACCTGGACCCATGAGTCATCCATCGACTGCCTGCTGCAGAAGACTCTACTACGTGCCGCCCCGTGGTAGGTCTCGCTGCTGATGATGGCTCAACAAGGAAGCTCTCGATCAAAAGGGATTGCTCCAGTACTCCTGCCTAAGTCGGAATGCTGAGGGAGATCGAAGATGCCCTGATCTCATGCCTTAATCCCTGCTCAAAGGTCCGGGCCTGGAAGAATGGGTCCCGTACCATGTCTGTCGAGTAGCGCGAGAGATCGGTAAACCTCACCGAGTACTGGGCGACCGTCAAGCTGCCCTGCCGCAGTTGAAGAAGCTCCTGGATGTGCACCGCACGGAGGGTGGTTGGAAAGAACTCCGAGCAGAAGCGGCTCTCGAAGTCCGTCCAGAGGAGAGATGCCTCATCGTGCACCTAGAGCATCAAGCTCCACCATCTTTCTGCTGCCGCGTGCAGGAGGCTCGCTGCGAGGATCACCATGAGGTCTGCTGGTGTCCTCACTAACCTGAAAACCCGAACGAATGCCTCCAGCCAGTCCTCGGCTGCCTGGGGGTCCGTCTCCCCGTGAAACCTAGGTGGTCGCTGACATTGGAACTCATGCAGTGCACTAAGGCGACGTTCATTGTTAGCGGCTGGGGCTAGAAGCATCGGTGGCTCGGCGGGTAGAGGTATCGTCGGTGCCTCTGCTGTCAAAGGGCCCTGTACCGAGGCCTTGTTGGTCGGCGGGCTGTCGTCACGCACAACTCTCGGAACCCTAGCTGGCTGTCGTCATGGGGCCATCCTGAAAAGAAACAGGTGTGCCACGGTCAGAACAGTATACCTGGTGAGTTGACATAAAGTAATCACAAATAAAACTTGAAACACACATGCAATCAATGTTTTCGTGCATTAATTCGGAAATCAGAAGTCAGGGTCCTGGTGTACAGATACGTCGGTCGCCGCACCAACACTGGGATCTCTGGACTGATAACCACACTCAATACTCTTAACACTATTTCTTCACATAGAAAAGATCAGAGTCCTGAGTTCTGCGGTAGAACCGAACTCCTCTGATACCAATTTTTCATGACCCGTCCTCAGGGCCCGTGTCGTGACTACCCCAAACCCGCCTTCCATAGGCCTGGGGCTGGCGACTAGCACCAAGGCGTAAATCCTGGTAAAAAGGGAAGGAATTGCCTTTGTAAAGTAAACAAACACCACAGAGCAAGCAAGCAGTATAAGTAAACACTAAGTAAAAACTGAGTACAACAAGAGTGCGGAAAATTAAGTGGGCCAGAATACAAACCCAAACTGAAAGTAAAGTACAACTGGAAAGGGAAAACAGCAACTGAAAAGTAAAGTCATAGCGTCGAGCCGTCCACTGGAAGTCCCACCTGAAGGGTGATTACAGATAGCCTCCACAGCTCCTCGGGTCCAGCCGTCCACTCTGAGCATGTCCCACCCAGTGGTCCACCTCCAGGTACCGTCCTGCTCCGCACTCCTCAACCACGATCAGCGGTGTCCGTTGTCTGCAACCAACACAACGTAGTGCGGTCATAGCCCATGCAGGGGTGAATATAAGCTACACAGTAGGGACCCCGAGACCCCCGAAGGTCTCCCAGAATCCACAAAGGATAACCCACAAAGGAAAGATACAATCACAAAGTAACATCCGACACTGCTTAGGTATATGCCCATACATATACCTAAGTCATCAATTCTCGTTCGGCTCCAACATCCGAGCCCAAGTACAACCCAGTCCACACAGGAAGCAAACCTAAATCCACACAGGATAGCACAACACAATCCACATAGGAAAGCAAAACAGGATTCAGCTCACATAGGTATACTTCTTCGTATGATGATAGAGATGATCTGATATAGACACTGATTCATCTAAGTCGTTGGACCCACAATGGATCGATAGGTACTAAACCCCGAAATGACCCACAAAGGATCTGACCCACACAGGATCGATAGGTAACAAACCCCCGCAAAGACCCACACAGGATCGGACCCACACAGGATCTGTAGGCGCTGGCCCACACAGGACCGCTGAGTGCTGACCCACACAGGATTGGACCCACACAGTATCGGTAGCACTGATCCACGTAGGATCGCTGAGTGTTGTAGTCTTCGTCGTTAAATCCACTGAGGATCTCTGCACAGTCATCATCGTCGTCGCAGTCGTAGCCAGCTCTAGGGTACCCGCACAAAGCAAGCTCGTTCGGGAGGGTCCGCTCCACGAGCCGAGAGGATGATACATCAACTGACACATAGTCCATATTTGATTTATCCAAAAGTTTCATATCATCAACAAGAACTCAACGTCGTAGACGGCGCGTCAATCGGACGCCCGGTCTGAGAGTTATTGGCTTTTTCGTCCCAGGGTCCCGGTTGGTTTTTAAGTCAAAACCAACCTGACCGTACTCCACCTGCATCCAAACCTCATGCGGAGTAAGCCCAAATATCCTTCTCACTTAGATGAATCCATCGAAGTCGACGGCACGTTAATTGGACGTTCGGAGCTCAAGTTATAGGTGTTTCCGCTCCGAGGGCCCGGTTGGTTTTGTGTACGAACCAACCCGGCCAAACCCAAAGTACTCCGAAACCTTGAGTGCGATATACCAAAACGACCGTCTCTATCCAAGGATCACATCGCCGCTGACGGTGTGTCAATCGGAGTCACGTAGCTCATGTTATGAGAAAAAGACCGAAAAGGTCCGAAAATGGGGTGTCTGGGCCCAGACCGACCCGGCCCAACCCCCCATGGGTCGGCCCGAACCGGGTCGACCCGACCCGGGTCTGGGTCCGAACCGGCCGGTGTGGCCCGACCCGACATGGGTGGCCCGGCCCGGCCTGGGCGCCACCCGGCCCGGCCGGCGCGGGCGCGGCCCGGTCGCCAGGCGGGTCGGCTCGGCCGGTTACGGCCGAGCAGAGCGGGGGGCACGCTGCCCCCGCGTGAAGGATCTGCGGCCCTGCGTGGGGCCGCCCTTGCCATCGGACGCGGCAGCCGGCCGCGTCCCGTGCCCCTCCGGTCCCGCGCGGTCGCGGGATTGCGCGTTGCCGTCATGGATTCAGCCACGGAGGCTCCACCCGGTGGCGCATCGGGCGCCGCCGCCACCTGCCGCCAGCACCGCCGTGCCGGCGAAGCACGCCGGCGGGCTGCTCCGCGGACCACCGGACGAGTTCTGGTGGACAGAAAAACATGTCGTCTTCGCCAAAATCCCTTTCGGGTTCCGTTCTTCACTGCGAGGATCTCACATCGCCCGTGTGGCTTACTTTGTCATCGTCTGCCGTTTCGCACACCAAGAACAAGAAGGGCGGTGGGTTCGGACTTGTTCGTTGGTCTACACCCACCGCGTTAGCGGTTTAAAAAGTCTCACGACAAATATTTAATCATACGCCGCGGGTATAAATCACAAAGATTTAGATGAATCAACCCCTACCTCAACGTTATCGTCGAACGTGAGTTCGTCGCGGAATTGATCGTCGCCGAAGGAGAGGATCGTCGCTTCGCGGAAGGGGCGTCACTGTCGTCGCGGTACATGGCGTCGCGTCGACGATCTCAATCGGTTGTTGATTGAATATTGTCGTGGAGAAGGAACGTCGCGGAAGGAGGATCATCGGCGTCGCGGTACATGGCGTCACGTCGTCGATCTCCGAGGGTTCGGCGTTCTTCGTCGCCTTTCGTCGAAGGTCGGAATTCTTCGTGTTCTTCGCGTTCTTCGTGTTCTTCACGTTCTTCGTAAAGGAGGATGAAGATAGAGTTTCTCCAAATCCTCTCAACAAGCCACCCCCAAGAAAAACATGTGTTGGTCTTATTTTATTTTTATGCCAACAATTTGAAAAACAATGTTAAGAAACGAACCATTAATTCGATGAATTAATGGTAATGACTTAACTGCCCAATTAATAGGGGCGTTAAGAATTTAAGAAAATGCACCCGTTGACTTTCATTTAAAATAGGTTTTCGTGGGTGGGTTACTTAGAGGGAAAGAAACGGTGGGGCTCGTGCGGGCCCCACCTCACAAATATCCTACCAAGTGGGTAGGATATCGTGGGTCTCACCTTATCCGCTTAACCTGGCTTAAGTGGCTTTAAGTGAAATAAAATAAAGTTGTCGCACCACTTTATTTTGTTTCTTAACTTAACCCCAAAAATTAAAAACCACACCCGAGAAAACGCAACTCCGGAAAAGGCGTTTCTAAGCAAATACTGGCACTGTTATTCCATCAGTGCCCTCGGAATTCGATTCCGAGCACTGGTTCAAAAGTTAGAAAAACCCGCTCATTCGTTCACTGAACGTACCCGAGCTAAACTTCGGAAAATGATTCCGGGCACACCGGGCCTCGGAATCAGGTACCGTCAGAAACTACGTTCTTGTAAAATTGCCATGAAAATTAATAAAAAAATTTCCTTGAATTTTACGGGTCTTTACACCAACCCCAGTTACCCAGATTCGTTGCATTATTACATAACATTGGCATGATCACAAGAAAGATCAAGTCTCAAAATACCGATTATTTTAGTAGCCTTGGAATAACTAGATACGTTAATAAAGTTTATCATTACATCATAAAAATGAAAACTACAACAAAATAGTCTCTATAGTCCACACTCTTATCCCCTCAAACTATCCCTACAGGTCATTCATAAATTACTTCTTCACATCCTGGGAAAAATAAAACATAGAAAAGGGGTGATCTCAAATGACCAGTAAGGATAACAATATAGAGAAAGCTTTCATAAATAAGAATAAACATTTAAGGCAATGTATAACTAAAACAAAAGCCTTTTAAACTTGAAATTCAACATAGTATGGAAAAAATAAAATGAAATAATTCCATTTACTTATTCACATGGATATTATACTAATCGAATAATCACATGCAATATCAATATCCACTTTCATGATGATGAAATGTGTAATGCCAGACTATCATAACCACATAGCCAAGGCCTCGTGCCAAGACTACAAAAAATATTTTTTCAAGTTCTTGTGACAAGACACTAGTTTGTCTCATGAGACCTACCGATGCATCGGGGAGCTATAGCGGGCTCCACCTGTCACATATTAAGTCCAATGCATTCCCATATGAAAAGGTTTAAACATAACATAAACATTCGTATTAAAACTAGCATACGAAATGTAAATACTTCATCCATAAACCATGAATGGTATAAAAAAAACACATCCACAGTCAAACATATCACAAAACCTTCAATACGATATAAAAGTTTTGTATCATAATAAATCAACTTAAAATAAGCATAAAATCCATCAAAGGATGTTGACATAGATGAAATCAAAACTCTTTTTAGAGAAATATCTCTTTTTATTTTGAAATCATTTAAGAGTCATATGTTTATAAAATAAAACTTTTTATTTGAAAATATTCTTATAAACTTGTAAGGGAAGCTTCGACGATTTTATAACGGCGGAAAATAGCCGCACCCACCGTATAAGTTAAAAAAACATTCTTACCTTAATTCTATCAAAAGGTTCAAAAGGACCTTGTTTGGAAAATGACGGAAATATTACTTTATAAACCACTTATAAAAGTAAACAATGGTATAAATGACTTTAAACCATATTCTATTAAATAGTAAAAATGTTTTGAAATACATTTTTAAGAAACATGGATGTGGATGATAAAGAAGTCCCAGTAGATTATTACGTATAAACAACCTCGGATAATGAAGAGATTGCGAAATAAATCCTTACCTTGTACTTTTCCTGGGTTGAGGGTAGGTTAACCTCCTGTATAATGGTGAAATAATTGTTATTAAATTATACAAGAATCATATATATTAACATGATATCATATATGATCTTTTAACATTTCTTTGTTAATAATATTTTAGAATTATCGTCGTTTCGGGTGTTAACTTACTCATTTTCTTTTATATGTTTTGTTATGTAAGACATGTTTATCATGGATAGGATGTATCTTATTCATATCCAGAATTATATCAAATCCTTAAACATTATTTTTAAACCATCAAATTATAATTATACTTGAATGGATACGATGGAGAATGAATCTCATCGCATTCGTGGAGACGGTAGTTCGTACGTACGCACGAGCGACAATATCATTCTTTTGATATTAAAATAATATATAATTGGATGGTATATCATATATACAGAATCATTATCATGTTATATTTATTATTTACATGAATTACAAATCATTATTATAACCATCCAAATAATAATATATTGAATAACAATTACACCACGACGTGGAGACGGTAAGCCGTACATACGCACGTATGGTGACATGTCATTCAAAGGATGGATATAATACTGAATATGGTTGTACCATATTTATAATAATATTAAATTATATAGGATATATTGGATTCATTATTTTAGAATGGGAATAACAAATAAATAAGAAGTGGAAGAAGAAAGGAACTTGAAAAAGGGTGGTGAAATCATTACCTCTTCTTCGGGTTCTTCCTTTCGATTTGATCAAAAGGTATCCATAGGTTGGATTTCTGAATAAAGTAAGGCCTCTAGGATAAATTTAGGGAAGTTTAGAGAGTATTTGGTCAGGGGTTTTCCGAACCAAAAGGTTTTTAAGGTGTGAATTAATGAGAAGGAGGAGTGCCCTTTTATAAGAGGGGTGAGAGGCACCTTTGGAAAAGCTAGAAATATTATTTTATAATAAATTCATATCCAGTTTATAATGGATCCAAAGTGGATTATTTAAATGTTAAGGTTGGGATAGGTCAAAAACCACTCAACCAATAGGATTTAGATAGGTTTGGGTTACTATATTAACCTTATCTTTAAGTATTAAGTCTTAGTTAATTAGTTTCACTTTTACAATGTCTCTTTGTATTTTTTTATTATATGGTTAATAAACTTACTATATACATCCAAGAGACCCCCAAGTTGTCCATTAATGATACACCTATCATGATATAAGTCTATTGTCCAAACCTTAGATTTTTAGGTATTTAATATTAATTAATAATATATTATTTGTTTTAAAAACTCTTTTATGTCAATTTTGACACTATTCAATAGTTGATTTTTGTAAAAACCATAACAGAATTATTACATCGAAAAAAGTTACTTAAATCATTTCTGACATGTCATATTAACCTATAAAATTATTGTAATTCATAAAAAGTCTATAATTATATTTATTTGGGTATTTATAATATCAATTATTTTAATTTTTCACTATTATGGTAATTACTACATCATCATTGTGTCATAAATAAATTACATTATTTAATGTCTAAAAATTATAAATAAAATATAATTATGTAGGAACTATTTGTAGCTTTATAATGAATATTTATAGTCGAAAATCCAACATATATAACCCTTTTTAAAAATTATTTTGCTAAAAGATATATGCTTTTGTCATTTTTGTATTTATTTTAACTTAATTAAAATAATGTGTCTCTATCACCTACAAGTGGCTTCATTGGGTCCTAAAATCGACCCAAATATGTCCATGGTCGGACATGTATCCACCAATAATGTTAGGACACGTTTTAGGGTAATTTATTATTATTATAATATTATTTTGTTTACCCTTATTTACCGGATTTACCCTTTAACCGTGGTAAATAAAATATTTACCGAAGTAATTATTCAAAATGTCTAAAAATAAAAGTTACCTATTTACACAATTTGGACATCCTGATTCCAAATATGGAATCCAGTTTTCCAAATTCAAAACAGAGAAGTGGCAGAAATTAATTTAAAATTAATTCTTGATGTCAAAACAAAACGTGTGTTTTTAAGATATAATAATTATCAAAAGATTGGTACTTGTTTATGTCCGGTTTAATTGTGAAATTATGTAAAATGACCAAAATTGTATTAAATGGTAAAAATATATTCAAAATATTCTTTAAAACCACTCAAATTCATAATTTATCACTATTAATTATTTTGATTTAAAAATTTGTTTTTAATTAAAATTTAGTAATTTTCACTATTCATCAAAATATTAAAGTTATCCGAAAGGTACCAAAATTTCACCTTAGGATAAATTTGATACTCCGCATCCAAAAATGAAGTCCATTTTAAGAGATAAAATTTCTAAAATTTTAAAAAGTAGGTATTACTATTCATAACGGCTAGTTTGATCAGTTGGGGTGTGTGTTAGAACTCGATGTTGCGTACAACACACGCTATTGAATTATTCAAAGGGAAACGTACCGTAGAAGGTTGGGGTGTTACATTCTCCTCTCCTTAAAATTATTTTGTCCTCAAAATTTCTAGAATACTACCGCATGAAAAGACTCGGGTGGTTCTTCATCATAAGTTCCTCGGGTTCCAACGTTGCCTCTTCCATCTTATGGTTTCTCCACAAGATTTTTACCAGACGAGTCGTCCGGTTTCTCAGTACTTGTTCTCTCGTATCAAGAATCTTGATGGGCTCTTCGTAATAAGATATATCAGGTTCCAGTTCTAATTCCTCATAGTTGAGTACATGCGTTGGGTCAGGCATGTATTTCCTCAACAGAGATACATGGAACACATCATGAACTTTCGAGAGACTTGGCGGCATTGCCAATCGGTAAGATACAGCCCCAATTAATTCTAGAATTTCGAAAGGTCTGATGTACCTGGGACTCAATTTACCTTTCTTACCAAAACGTATGACTCCCTCCCATGGAGATACCTTCAGGAAAACATGATCACCGACTTGAAATTCCAAATCCTTCCTTCGATTATCGGCATAGCTCTTCTGCCTACTTTGAGCTGCTTTGATATGGTTTTGGATTACCTTCACCTTTTCCATCGTTTCCTCCACCAGTTCTGGGCCTACAATTTTTATTTCACCAACGTCATCCCAACAGGTTGGTGTGCGACATATCTTTCCATATAACGCTTTATATGGTGCCATCTGAATACTTTAATGGAAGCTATTGTTATAGGAAAATTCTACAAGAGGTAAATATTGATCCCACATACCCTGAAAGTTATGTGAGAAGGATCTCAACATGTCTTCCAAGGTTTGAATAGTTCGTTCTGATTGTCCATCTGTTTGAGGGTGGTAGGTAGTGCTCAAATGAAGTTCAGTATCCAAGGCTTTCTGAAGACTTTTCCAGAATCTTGAAGTAAAATGTGGATCACGATCAGAAACAATCGATAGGGGTACTCCATGAAGTCTCACAACTTCATCAATATATAGTCTTGATAGACGTTCTAGTGGTAGATCTTCTCTTATAGAAAGAAAATGTGCTGACTTGGTAAGACGATCAACAATAACCCATATTGCATCGTTCCTTTAGGAGTCTTTGGTAGTCCCATGACAAAGTCCATCGTGATATTATCCCATTTCCCCTCAGGTATGAGAAGAGGTTGCAATACTCCACGAGGCTGTTTCCTTCCAGCTTTCACTTGTTGGAAAACTATACATCTTGACACAAAATCAGCAATCTCCCTCTTCATGTTGTCCCACCAAAAATATTCCTTCAAATCTCTATACATTTTGGTGCTCCCAGGGTTTATAGAGAAATTGGAACTATGAGCATCATCCAGCAATTCTCTTTTTAGATCAGGTATATCGGGAACACAAATTCTTCTCCCAAATTTCTAAATTCCATCTTTATACACAAAGTCTCTCAATCTCCCATCATTCACTACTTTAATCTTCTTTTGAAATTCTTCATCATCGGTCTGAGAACACTTAATCCTTTCTAGTAAAGATGGTTTTGGCAGCCATTTGAAAAAGCATTGATGTTTCACCTTCCCTGGTTATTCTCATGTCCATCTTCACTAGATCCATGAAAATTGGATCCCTTTTAATTCTCATATTGTTCAAAACTCCATGATCTTTTCTACTCAAAGCATCTTCCACCTTGTTTGCCTTCCCCGGGTGGTAGTGTATCGTGCAATAATAATCCTTGAGTAATTCAAGACATCTCCTTTGCCTCATGTTGAGTTCTTTTTGTGAGAAAATATACTTCAAACTCTTGTGATCAGTATAAATCTCACAATTTTCACCATAGAGGTAGTGCCTCCATATCTTCAAATCAAAGATCACAGCTTCTAACTCGATATCATGAGTAGGATATTTTTGTTCATGAATTTTCAACTGTCGTGATGCATAGGCAATAACCCTATCATTCTGCATAAGGACACAACCAAGTCCTTTCTTCGATGCATCACTATAAATAACGAACCCATCATTCCCCGATGGTAGAGTCAATATAGGAGAATTGACTAATATTACCTTCAGTTCTTCAAAACATTCTTCAAAATCTTTTGTCCAAACAAATTTAACCCCTTTACGTGTGATATTTGTTAATGGGTTAGCCAACCGAGAAAAATTCTGGATGAAACATCGATAATAACCTACTAAACCAATAAAACTACGTACCTTATTTATACTCGTCGGTGATGGCCATTATTGGATTGGCTTGGTTTTAGAAGGATCAACAGAGATTCCATATTTAGAGACAATATGGCTAGGAAAAGAAATCTCATGAAGCCAGAATTCACACTTTCTAAACTTCCCATATAATTCATGTCTTCTCAAAGTCTTTAGGATAATGTGCAAGTGATTTTCATGATCCTCGTAGCTTTTGGAGTATACCAAGATATCATCAATAAATACCACCACAAATTCATCAAGATATTCCTTGAAAACTCTATTCATCAGATTCATGAATACAGAGGGTGCATTAGTCAATCCAAAAGGCATTACTATAAACTCGTAATTCCCGTACCTAGTTCGAAATGCTATCTTCGGAATGTCGCCCTTCTTCACACACAACTTCTGGTATCCAGATCGAAGGTAAATCTTTGAAAAGTATTGATCTCTATGCATTTGGTCAAATAAGTCATCAATGTGAGGTAGGGGATACTTGTTCTTTATTGTTATAGAATTGATCTCCCTGTAGTCGATACATAACCTCATAGATCCATCTTTATTTTTAACAAAAAGAACAGGGGCTCTCCATAGAGAAAAACTAGGGCTAATAAATCCCTAATTACTCAGTTCCTCTAGTTGTTTCTTTAGTTCAACTAATTCTACAGTGGCCATTCTATAAGGGCTCTTCGATATAGGCCTTGAACCAGGAATTAAATCAATGGAAAACTCAACTTCTCGTTCTGGAGGATGTCCAGGTAAATCTTCCGTAAACACATCTACATATTCATTCACAATAGGTACATCCTCTATTTTAACATTCCTTTCCTCACCCACTATAATTTCATCCTCTTCCTCCCCAATAATTGAATTTAGTTGAGCTATTGGGGTGGATCTAGATAAGAATTAAGTGGTGACGATTCTGCTCTAAAGATAAGGTGTTCCTTATCATCATAATCAAAAATCGTAACCTCCTTCTTCTTACAATAAATCTTCACATGATGGTCCAAAATCCAATCCATGCCGAGGATTATATTAAACCGAATCATAGGTATGATGATGAGATCAGCGGATAAATAACATTTATGTGCTCTAATGGGGACTGATTCACAAAACTTTTTTTCAATGATACTTCCCTTAGGAGTTTTAACTGACAACTCCCTTGTTAAATAAAATTGGAAATATCTAATTTTCTTAGCAAACTGGGAAGATATGAAACAATGTGATGATCCAAAATCAAATAATGCATTTGCTAAACTTGAGGAAACCATTAAATTACCTGCCACCATGTCTTTCAAAGCTTCTACCTCAGTAGTAGTGATAGCATAAGCTTGTCCTTGATCCCTTGTCCTTTTCTGAGGTAAGTCCCATTAACGCTTAGGAAATTCATTTGCATAATGTCCCATCTTCCTGCAATTGTATCACTAAATATTGGTAGCTTCCTTCTTCCCTTTGCAATCACGGGCTTGGTGGCCTTTTTCACCACACTTGTAACAGACACTCATTCCCTTCAAGTAAGTACCAGGGTGTTTCTTCCCACATTTACCATAGGATGGATATTCAACCTTTCCCTTCTTCCCCTTATTTCCATTCCCAGATTGATCAGAAAATATCTTCTTCTCTTGCTTTGATTTAAAGTCATAAGACTTAGATAATTCCTTTTCTATCTTGATAGCACATGTGACAATGTCTTCATACGATGAGAAGGATTGTGAGACTAATGCTCGGTGGAGAAATGGTTTTAACCCATCAAAGAAACAATAAACCTTACTTCTTGGGTTACGTATACAATCTTCAGCATACCTTGCTAACCTTGTAAAGTTAGCCTCATACTTTGCGACATTATCATCCTCCTTTTGTATCAGACTCAGAAATTGCCTTTCCATATCTGCTCGATGGTCATGAGGAAATTATTTTTCTAAAAACAGATCTTTGAACTCCCTCCATTCCATATTTGATACTTCATAATCTTCCTTCATGTTTTGAATCAATGACCATCATTGATCAGCATCTCCATTGAGGCGGTAAACTGCCATGATAACTTTTTCCCTTTCACTACTTCCCAAAGCCTGAAATATTTTCTCTAGGGAACTTATCCATTGCTCAGGTACTAATGGATTTGTACTACCATTGAACGTTGGTGGTTTTTTCCTCATGAAGTGATCTAACATTGATCCTCCATGCTGTGGATTAGGGTGCTCCATACGGGTAAGGTTATTATTCATAACCTGAGTGAGTTTTCCCAGTATGGTGATTAGCTGATCGGCACCAGTTGCACCACCAGCTCAACTATAATTATCTTGAGCAGGAGGAAAATCCCTACATGGAGTGCGTGCATTGATACAGTATCCATTTCTTCCACTAAGCGCCATTTATAAACAATGGCATAGACTAGATCAGTTTATGAATCAAAATACATAATTTCATACTTATAAAACACTTAACATAAATTGAACTATTTAGGGATATAATCCATAATCATAAAAATGTTTTCTTTGAGGAAGTATATATTCATAAACCCTTCATAATGATTTGTAAAGACAATGAGATTTATCCTAAGCATATCCCCTGGGAGTGTCGTAACCAAGAGTGCAGCAAGGCCCGTTGTCGTGCACCAGTTTCCGTTCGAGTCTAGCTCAAAGTGGTTTTTTTGGGTTTTACCCCTAGGTACATCTGTTCCAGAGCCTCCTCTACCTTCTCGTATCCATACAGGGATGTATTTCTTGGAAAACTCACAAAATCTCTACAATACCAAAATTCTAGTAAGTTCTTCTATACTAATCCTCAAATTCCATCTTAGGTCTATGTGCTCTAATCAAAGTTTATCTAAATCTAGCTTCCAAGATTTGTACCAAGCTTTCTCTGATACCAACTGTAACGCCCTGACCCCAGTTACCCAGAGTCGGTGCATTGTTACATAACATTGGAATGATCACAAGAAAGATCAAGTCTCGAAAGACCGATTAGTTTAGTAGCCTTGGAATAACTAGATACATTAATAAAGTTTAACATTACATCATAAAAATCAAAACTAAAACAAAATAGTCTCCATAGTCCACAGTCTTATCCCCTCATACTATCCCTAAAGGTCATTCATAAATTACTTCTTCACATCCTGGGAAAAATAAAACATAGAAAATGGGTGAGCTCAAATGCCCAGTAAGGATAACAATATAGCGGAAACTTTCATAAATAAGAATAAACATTTAAGGCAATGTATAACTAAAACAAAAGCCTTTTAAACTTGAACTTAAACATATTATGGCAAAAATAAAATGAAATAATTCCATTTATTTATTCACATGGATATTCTACTAATAGAATAATCACATTCGATATCAATAACCACTTTCATAATGATGGAATGCATAATTCCAGACTATCATAACCACATATCCAAGGCCTCGTGCCAAGACTACAAATAAGATTTTTTCAAGGCCTTGTGCCAAGACACTAGTTTGTCTCATGATACCTACCGATGCATCGAGGAGCTCTAGCGGGCCCCACCTGTCACATATTAAGTCCAATGCATTCCCACATGAAAATGTTTAAACATAACATAAACATTCATATAAAAACTAGTATACGAAACGTAAATACTTCATCCATAAACCATGAATGGTATAAAAATAACACATCCATAGTCAAACATATCACAAAACCTTCAATATGATATAGAAGTTTTGTATCATAATAAATCAACTTCAAATAAGTGTAAAATTTATCAAAGGATGTCGACATAGATGAAATCAAAACTCTTTTTAGAGATATATCTATTTTTATTTTGAAATCATTTAAGATTCATTTATTTATAAAATAAAACATTTTATTTGAAAATGTTCTTATAAAATTTTAAGGGAAACTTTGATGATTTTATAACGGTGGAAAATAGTCGCACCAGCTATATAAGTTAAAAAAACATTCTTACCTTAATTCTATCGAAAAGGTTAAAAAGGACCTTATTTGGAAAATGACAGAAAGATTCCTTTATAAACCACTTATAAAAGTAAACAAGGGTATAAATGACTTTAAACAATATTCTAGTAAATAGTAAAAAAAAATTGAAATACATTTTTAAGAAACATGGATGTGGATGATAAAGAAGTCCCAGTAGATTATTACGTATAAACAACCTCTGATAATGAAGAGATTGCGAAATAAACCCTTACCTTGTACTTTTCCTGGGTTGAGGGTAGGTTAACCTCCTGAATAATGGTTAAATAATTGTTATTAAATTATACAACAATCATATATATTAATATAATATCATATATTATCTTTTAACATTGCTTTCTTAATAATATTTTAGAATTATCGTCGTTTCGGGTGTTAACTTACTCATTTTCTTTTATATGTTTTGTTATGTATGCCATGTTTTTCATGGATATTATGCATCTTATTCATATCCATAATGATATAAATTCCTTAAACATTATTTTTAAATCATCAAATGATAATTATACTTGAATGGATACGATGGAGAATGAATCTCATCGCGTTCGTGGAGACGGTAGTTCGTATATACACACGAGCGAAAATATCATTCTTTTGATATTAAAATAATATATAACTGGATGGTATATCATATATACATAATAATTATCATGTTATATTTATTATTTACATTAATTACAAATCATTATTATAACCATCCAAATAATAATATATTGAATAAAAATTACACCACGGCGTGGAGACGGTAAGTCGTACGTACGCATGTATGGTGACATGTCATTCAAAGGATGGATATAATACTGAATATGGTTGTACCATATTTATAATAATATTATAGTATATAGGAGATACTGGATTCAGTATTTTAGAATGGTAATAACAAAGAAAGAAGAAGTGGAAGAAGAAAGGAACTTGAAAAAGGGTGGTGAAATCATTACCTCGTCTTCGGGTTCTTCCTTTTGATTTGATCAAAAGGGCTCTTTAGGATGGATTTCTGACTAAAGGAAGGCCTCTAGGATTAAGTGATGGAAGTTGAGAGAGTATTTGGGTAGGTATTGGCCGAACCAAAAGGCTTTGAAGGTGTGAATTAATGAGAAGGAGGAGTTCCCTTTTATAAGAGGGGTGAGGGGTACCTTTGGAAAAGCTAGAAATATTATTTTATAATAAATTCATATTAGGTTTCTAATGGCTCCAAAGTGAATTATTTAACATTTGAGGTGTGGATAGGTCTAAAACCACTCAACCAATAGGATTTAGATAGTTTTGGGTTACTATATTAACCTTATTTTTAAGTATTAACTCTTAGTTAATTAGTTTCACTTTTACAATGTCTCTTTGTATTTTTATATTATATGGTAAATAAACTTACTATATACATCCAAGTGACCCACAAGTGGTCCATTAATGATACACCTATCATTATATAAGTCTATTTTCTGAACCGTAGATTTTTAGGAATTGAATATCAATTAATAATAGAATATTTGTTTTAAAAACTCTTTTATGTCAATTTTGACACTATTCAATAGTTGATTTTTTAAAAAATCATAACAGAATTATTACTCAAAAAAACTTAATTAAATTATTCCTAACATGTAATATTAACCTAAAAAATTATTTTAATTCATAAAAAGTCTCAAATTATATTTATTTCGGTATTTATAATATCAATTATTTTAATTTTTCACTATTATGGTAATTACTGCATCATCATTGTGTCATAAATAAATTAAATTATTTAATGTCTAAAAATTATAAATAAAATATAATTATGTAGGAAATCGTTTTATCTTTCTAATGAATATTTATAGTCGAAAATCCAACATATATAACGATTTGTAAAAATTGTTTTTCTAAAAGATATATGCTTTTTTCATTTTTTTTTTTTTTTTTTTTTTTTTTTTTTTTTTTTTTTTGGTCAAAGGACCAAAGCATATTTATTAGCAAAAGGGAAACAAAGATTACAAGAGTCTGAAAGACGGGATCATATGCTTTTTTCATTTTGTATTTATTTTAACTTAATTAAAATAATGTGTCCCTATCACCTACAAGTGGCTCCAGGGGGTCCCAAAATCGACCCAAAGATTCCCATGTTCGGACATGTATCCACCAAAAATTTTACGACACGTTTTAGGGTAATTTAGTATTATTATAATATTTTTGTTTTAACCCTTATTTACCGGATTTACCCTTTAACCGTGGTAAATAAAATATTTACCGAAGTAATTATTCAAAATGTCTAAAAATAAAAGTTACCTATTTACACAATTTGGACATCCTGATTCCAAATATGGAATCCATTTTTCCAAATTCAGAATACAAAAGTGTCAGAAATTAATTTAAAATTAATTCCCGCTGTCAAAACAAAAAGCGTGTTTTTAAGATATAACAACTATCAAAAGATTGGTACTTGTTTATGTCTGGTTTAATTGTGAAATTATGTCCAATGACCAACATTGTATTAAATGGTAAAAATATATTCTAAATATACTTTAAAACCACTCAAATTCATAATTTATCACTATTAATTATTTTTATTAAAAAAGTTTTTTTAATTAAAATTTAGTAATTTTCAGTATTCATCAAAATATTAAAGTTATCCAAAAAGTACCAAAATTTCAACTTAGGCTAAATTTGATACTCCGAATCCAAAAATGAAGTCCATTTTGAGAGATAAAATTTCTAAAATTTTAAAAAGTAGGTATTACTATTCATAACGGCTAGTTTGATCGGTTGGGGTGTGTGTTAGAACTCGATGTTGCGTACAACACACGCTATTGCATTATTCAAAGGTAAACGTACCGTAGAAGCCTGGGGTGTTACATGTTTTGAAATGATATGAAATTTCAAGCCATGGTGAGCCTGAAGTTAATTTTTAAAATATTTTAAATATCACACATACAATGTTTTCTTGAAAAATAGGAATAAATATTAAAAAAGGCTTGAAATATAAATTAGTGGCCTCAATTGAGATATGGGAGTGGGATTTTCCATAAGCATGACAAAATCATTGTCTTCATCAGATGTTTGGTTAAAAGTCGTATTGTGATTAAATAATAAAATAAGTTAACTAATTTATTTATTTTGTTATGTTGACACATTGACTTACTTTTCCTCTATAAATACACCTTTATGAGTAGATATCATGTTTTTCCTCTTAACTATGGATATCAAGAGGTCTATCGGAGGATATCATTATTAGAAGATTATATTAGATAATACTAATATTGAGGAATGTAGGACTATCAAAATTCACAGATTATGCCAATAATAATGATCTGAATTAATTCGTCATTAGTGATTGATTCATTTTGAGGAAGTACATATTATATTTGGGTTTATCCCCATTTTATTATTCATATGATGAACAAGAATCAATTTACTAATGAATTGGGTATGGTTAAGTTTATTTGGGATTGGATATTTCTGTTGTTTATTATATTATATCTCTTCATTCATCATTCTAATGGAAACAAATTGAGGCCAACATGCACATTTTTTTAGGTATATTCTTTAAATATCTGTTTTTTGTATTGTTCCCCCTATATTAATTCATTGATTGAAATTACCATGGCTCGTGGTTCGATGAATACCTCATAATCAATAATTGTGAACTATTTTTACGGTGAAATAGATTGATACCATGGCTCTAGGATTAAATTGGTGTTGAGATCAAGATATGATAATGGATCAGAAGAATATGTAAATTGTTTGGGTATGAGGCACTGACAAGGCGTGATTGTGGTGGTTACTGAGCATCACATACAACTAGAATTCATAAAAAATTAGTGAGGTAGGTTCTTCCAACCTCAAATTATTGATGAACTATGAATTTCAGGCCAAAATCAAGGGTATTAGAGGTAAGGAGTCAGACGCATTAAGAATCCCATGTGTTTTGTAAATATCCCGATGACATGGCATGTATCCTTAAAAACACACACATTATAGTTCCTTATAATGAAATCCTATGGTTTTTTGTAGATATAAAAATCCCATTTTTTGTAAATCGAGTTACATTTCATGTGACCCTTGCTGAATATATCGATGTGTTCATGGTATACATTCTTAGGATTTCTGGTGGAAATACATTCCATGTTTTCCATGCCACCGATTGTGTACACTCTGGAATGTGGCTCGATATGTATAGGTGATACACATCAAGCAGAATATGTGTCTCCACATGTTGTATGGTGGTCCACACTCTATGTACATGGACTCTAACATGGGAAATGGATGTTATATATGGGTAGAAACCAATGTCTAAGGGACACAACGTGTACTTATTCAACGACGTATTAAAAATATTTTCCTCTTCATCTTGGGAAATATTTTTTAGTTTACAATTTAATATTCAATTTCCAAAGGGTTTAGTATGGATTCACATCCTATGAATAGGATGGTGATCCCCTACAAGGAACTTAATTCATGGATAGAGTTGTCATAATCACTTTGAAACATCGAGAGTGAGATCTGAAATAATCATCACTTCCCAAGGTGGGTTATTGGTATCATCACGACCCACACTATGTATGTCTCAATCCCCTACATAGGTGGTTAATACAGATTTTTTTGTTGGTATAACGCATGACATTTAGTGTGATCCACGTTTTTGTATCGATCTGTTCAGATTTCCAGCATGTACTTCCTATGGAGAGACATGATGAGTATGAAATCTCAAATAGATTCTATCAGTGATATCTGACTCATGGAGTTTGTTCTCCCAAACGTGTGTTTTATGGAACCTTCGAGCAGCAATCATATTATGATTTCATGGTTTTGATCTTACCTTGAGAATATTTTTCTACAATGAGTACATTTATATATATATATATTCATTTTATGTATGATGTTGAAATATCCATGAGGTGAGCTGAGTATAAATCTGGAATCATTATTATTCGTGAATTCTGGGGCACCTATTGGGACTATTATAGTCACCCCTTCCTAGTATTTTTTGGAACATGTCATGTCTTTTACAAATGAACGACAACATGATATAGTCTTATAGAGATTATTACTAGGAAAAGCAGAGTGATCTAGACATACTGAGGTGTTCTCTAGTGGATTAAATTATTGAATCCATATACTACATCATATATTGGACATGTTTTTGGTTTCTTTTGATCAGATGTTATGTGGTTCTTGCTATCAAATTATAGTTTTTATACTCTAACTGAGATATTTTATATGCAGACAATCATTTTTAGTGGTTTTTTTACATTTCTATATTGTGGGGGATTGGAGATGTGTTGATGTGTACATGTACATTAGTCTAAGGCAGGCATTGACTGTGATATGCCTAATTAGTACTGGTCTCCAACCCCTTTCCTATTTGAGGTGATCTTAGGGTAGTTACAGCTCGAGCTCTATTGGGTCAGGATGTGATAATGTGGTATTATAGGAGTTGAATTAACAATAGGAACAAATCCAATTATATTTGTCTGGATTTTAATGAAAGAATGTTTAGTGTTTCGAATTCAAATATTAGGAGAGGGACACCAATATTGGTGTAGCTATTGAAGTATCCATTCACCATGAATCTGGCTACCTACTTATTGAATCGAAATATGTTGACACTGGTTGGAGGGGGAATATTGTTATATGCATCATATTGGAATGGATTTTGGTTTCCATGTCCTTCTATATTCATCTCTTCAGATATACCCATTGAACATGGTACGTCATTTCTATTACAAGATTCCCCTACGATGTTTTCCAACAAGGGGTATACTATAGGATCACATGGATGATCCCATCAGTGAAGATTATTTCATATAGGGACTTGTTTTATAGGTGATACCTCTTGGTGGTGTACCAATTTTACCACAACCTTTCGAGAAATAGATGGTACCAGTAGTTCCAGTAGACAATGTGAACAAGATGAGATCAATTTATATGTTTTATAATGAGATAAATCTGAGGTTCATAAGAGATTTGGACCCATATGTGGCTACATACTATTTTGAGGAAGTGATGAGAGTATTTAATCTCATCGGGACACCAGTGGAACTAATAGTGGTCATATTAGTTAGCCTTCTTCATGGATCTATTGGATGATGGACTGTATTAGTGACCCATTAGAACATTAATTCAACAATTTCATGGTCAAATTATGAGTGTTTTCTCATATGGTATTATTCTCTTGCAATGTTGACTTCTTTGACAATCCAATAGATTCTATATCTTAAGAATTATAGTAGGGATGTGGATTAGTATTCATAGATTATCACTAACCTATCCCGATATACAATGGATACATTTCATGATAATTTATTTCAAGTTTGACCAATTAGAGAGTTTAAAGAAGTGACCATTAATCCAATGTCATACCTATACACATTCATACATATGTTGGGAAGATGGATTGTACTTTGGGGTATTGATTTTCCTGGCTGAGCAGACACCGACTGTTGGTGCCGGCTACTGGAACAAATGATCTGTGAATTTTGTAGTAGGGATCTGATGGCATACTCAAGGAACTAGACATGTGATACATTTCATGAGACCATCCAAGCATATAGTTTCAGGGGTTCAAGAATCACTAGATGTATCTAGATATCCACGATATATGTATTTTTACTCTTCGGACATTTAAGCATATCTTGTACATGTTTTCCAGACCTGATGTATAGCTGATAGAGATACAGTGGATTGGCCACTTGGTAACAGGAATGGGTTGGAGTGGTAAAGTCCATATTGAATATTATGTGATAGAGGAGCTAGGAGGACATCTACAGGTGGCAAGAATTTTGGCTTATTTCCACCACCACCCACGTGTGGCACCCTCTAGGCTCAAGGAGCTAGTTGATTGGGGAAACGAAAGTTTTAGGTGGTCGAGGATTATGCCTTAGAGGATCCTTATATCATACAACATAGGATCTATGTATTATTTACATTATCTATAGATTGGATCGATATATGTTTGATCAAATGATTTCTTTACACTAATATTATTATAGACATAGATATTCAGATTCATCCCTCAGTGCAACCCTTGTGCTTGGAGACTCCTATTTGATGTAACTAAGTGATAACACACATTTTTGAGGGTGTTAACTAATGCTTTGAGTCAGATTTTCATTGGGGATCTCTTTATTTCAGTGATGAAGTCATATGACATTATCTTAGGTATGGATTGGTTATTTACATTTCATACCCAAAAAATATTGTTTCAACTGGAGGATGTAGTGTTTCTATAGTTACGGGACATTTATTTCCTTTCTGGTTCAAATAGAACCTCATGTAATGTATTATGGGTTCATGTGATATATATTAAGAATCTTGGTACAACATATTATATAATCCATATGTTTCTTGATGTGGTGGAGAACTATTAAGAAATCATTCCAGAGGAGGGATTGGGATTACCTCACAACTAAGAGATATAATTATACAATATTTAACACCCTCGGATGGATAGAATATTTATTATAGAATATCAGATAGTTCCAATATATATTCACAATATGAGGGTGTATTTTGAGTACTTATAGAGGAAGGTCTTTGTTAGACCCAGTGTTCCACCTTGGACAAACCCAGAATGAGAGAATGAGGTTTTGTGTGGATTACCATCACATAAACCAGGTGATCATAATAAATAGGTATCCACTACCAATGATAAATTACCTATTTTATCAGTTGAGATGTGTGAAATAGTTCATGAATATTGACCTCAATTCAGTTTTTCACCATCTATGAGTATGAGATAATGTGATTCCAATTTCATTTTATGATTCCCTTATTTTCTCTATGAGTACATATTTATTTCTTTTGGTGTGCATAATTCCCCATTAGTTTTCTTGGGACTCCTAAACCAAATAATTCATGTTTTCATAGATAGTTTTGTTTTAATACTCATTAATTATGTCCTAGTGTGCTTAGCATTAGAGGAATGGCATGCGAGACATTTTTGGATAGTCCTGGATGTACATCAATAGATATAACATTATGTAAAGCTCTAAATATTCATATTCAATATTTAGGAGTTCTATATCTCAAGGCATACTATTCTCATTAGATGATGAAGGATGTTACTTTTGATTTTGAGTTAGTAGTTTATGAGTGAGTTTCATACATCTCCCTTGGTGGTATATCCAGGTGTGCACAAGAACTCTAAAATCAATTTTTTTTCCATGGATGAAGATGGTAGTGTAAGGACTCGGCCTTAAAACATTACTTATTCTTTAATTAAATGAATAATTCACATTGAGGATCTTTTCAGGTTTAGAGTTTTAGAGAATTATTCCATAACTATTACATCTCAAAAAAGGTACAAAGTAGACACTTCTACTCAGTTTCAAAAAAATTTCATAAAATAAAAAAACATAAAAATGAAACAGGACTAGTTCCATGTTTAGATAGCATGTATTTCCTTGATCCCATCCTTGACCCTATTCATATTTATGTCTTGGGGAAAACATTTCAAAAACTTGGGATGAGCATAAAAAGCTCAGTAAGGAATATAAAAAGAAGTAAACTGTTAGTTTTTCAAAACAACAAGTAAACCATGAATACCTAATCATAAGTAATACTTTTCACCTATATGAAGTAGTAAATACACTTAAATAAATAAAATATCATTGCATACCCTTTTGTAACCAAAACATCACCATAAAACTCATATAAAGAACACATAACATATAAATGTAACTTGGAACATAAATATACTTAAATGGAATAACCGTACGGTCGACTTCCACACATGTCACTAAATGGAATAGCCATATGGCCGGCTTCCATACCCAATGAATTGGAGGTTATAATGTAACCACTCGTCCTGGTTTTCAGGGCACCACTCGTCATTTGGTTTATCATGTAACCACCCGTCAAATGTCCAAGTACCATAATAAAATCATAACACATAAAACCAATATAAAGGAATGATAAAATTTCAACATTTAAATCACAATATATTATTTAAATACATTGACATAAAATAATTCTTTATCAAAACCATTTTCAATACCAAAATACATAAAAGATTTTATGGTGTTATTTTCTTTTAAAAACATTACTGCTTGTTGAGGAAGCCAAAGATAAAATAATACTCGCGGTGGCGGAAAGGTCGTTTTCACCATGTACATTAAAAGAAACATTCCGTTTTTTGGTTCAGTAAAACTCTTAGTAGAAAAATATTCCCATTGAATGAAATGAAAATTCAAAGGTGTTTATACATCATATAAAAGAAAACAAAATATGCCTCAATGAAAGGATATTGATATGAAGTCCCCTACAAAGACGATATCCTTAGATTAAGGATAAATCAATTACATAATTATGTGTGAAAAATATAAATACACACAATATAAGTTTATATTAAGTGTAAAACAATCAGAGGTCATCCACACATATTCATAGTATGACATAATCAAGAAGGAGAGGTTTAACCCAAAGAATTGAAATTGGGTTAAGAAGTTCCCTTACAGAAATTCGACAGCATAACGACGTCACATTAAAATTCATAAAATGAGTTGATGAGAGATAAAATGGTTATATCGTCACTTGGACATAAAATTTACATAAATATGGATATATAAGAACATATCCCATCAATAAGAAGATGTAAATTAAAATACCTAACAAAAAGAAGTATTTTAAAAAGAGGAGGGTGAAAGGTTTCCTTACCGATTTGGGTAACATTCGAAACATACACCCCATGAAAGAAGGGTCATACAATGAAGATGTAAATACCCATAAATTAATTTATATTACACAAAGAATACAATAATTGGTAGTACATACACCACACAAAAGGAAATAGTGGAAAATGTAGCATGAATCTCACGGGAATAAAAAGTTAGATAAAAACCCCTTACCTCATTGTAATCAATCCAGTCGTATGACCAAAAGTAATAAACACCAAATGAATCACATAATGCCATGAATATAAATAGAATCATGATAATATATATGAAATTTCAGTACACAATACACCACATTCAATAAATAAGTGCCGAACAATGGAAATCTCACGGAATTAAAAGTGAGATAAGAAATCCACATACAAAAACTCGGCATCCTAACGGCGCCACTTAAAACATCCAAAAAATGGATTGATGAGATCAAGTAGGGTATCTCATAATATGAACATAAAAATTACATTAATATTAATATAAAATAACATCCCCCAACATAAGAAATAGGAGCTTAAAACAAATGATGTAAAAGAGATTACTAAAAAAGAAAGAGAGAGATAGGATCCCTTACCTCGAGTCCGACTTCTATTGTTCGTTTCTTTATATTCCTGAATAATAAATATTGGTCAATTTATAATTTCCTAAGAAAATAATTTAAATTTTATTATTAAATTAATATCACATATTATCATGTTATAATAATTATATTATTATGTTAGTTCATATCAGACATTTTCGTTGATGTTCGGTACATGAGTCAAAAATGAACTCGTTTGAAAAGAATTGTCCATGTAGATATAATTACATCATCTCCAGAATAGTATTAATGATTTAAATATCATATATATCCATTATATTTACATTTTATACTATTCCATAACATTTGGAGATAAAAAATGAAATTCACCATTCATGGAGACCGTAGGTCGTACGTACGCATGAACGCTACTTTCATTTCTTTGTCATATTAATGGAATTAAAACTAGATGAGATATATATATATTATAATTAAAGTATAATATATATGTTATATAGGTCACATAAGTTCATTAATTTCATTATTTATACATTCCATGTGTTGCATGAACGAGTCACATCACTTGAGGGGGTGGTAGTCCACAATTCCTCAAATGAAATTATCGCAATTACACAACATGAAAAGCATAATGATATGATTTAAACATAAAATAAAAAAGAATATAGAAAACATAAATACCATATATATCATATATATATATATATAGTTCCATCATAATGGCCACCATGAAAGGTGTTAATAGATGATTGAACAATAATCGTTTCATGAGGCAGTAATTCGCCACCCATAGAAACAATATGTTCTTTAACCATTAGACGGAGGTGTGTGTGTTTGTAAATAAAATAATTATCATAACAACATGATATTATATTGAGGATACTAGAGTTATTATGGGATGAAAATAATAATAATATAGTGGTGAGTGAAGAAGGAAGATAAAAGAAAGAAACTCGAGAGAAGCCGTTACCTCTTAATTGGGAAACTCTTTTTGATTTGAGCCAAAGGATTCCTTGGAAATACATCTGCCCAAACTGAGGCTTCTAGGAGTAATAAAGGTATTTTGAGAGATAATATGATCAGATGTTGGACTATCCAAGGGCTTGAGAGGTGTGGGTAAGGGGGTAGAGGTGGGGGCCTTTTATAGGAGGGAGGAGGGAAACTCTTAGAAAGTCATGAAATATTAATTTATTATAAAAAAGTTTTCAAATTATAATGGTTCCAAAATAATATTTTTCTAGGATAAGAGTATAAGGGGTAGAAATAAACTCAAAAAATAGGATTTATACAAGTATATGTCATAGAATTCACCTTATCTTTTCATTTTAACCCTTAGTTAAACTTAATAATTCTTACCACGTCTTTTTTTTTATTTTCAAACTATAAGGTCGTAATAGTTACTCTAAAATACCAATAGTATCAAAATTGTATCAATAATGATATTAGTAATACATTATATGTCATTTGGCAGAATATTGTATTTTTTTTAATTTTATAACATTTAATAAAATAACATTTCTTTTAAAAACTCATTTATGCCAATTTCTACACTATTTGGTAGATGACTTTTGATAAAGGCATAAAAGCTTTATTCATTATAAATAAAATCATTACCATATATTTTACATGTCATAAATATATATAAAATTCAGGGATATCATTCCATGTTTCAAAACAAAATTATTTTAACACATATAATATCATATATTTAAATCTTTCATTAATGAGGTTATGACTACATCATCATTGTGTCATAAATAAATTTATTTATTTAATGTCTAAAAATTATAAATAAAATTCCATGATGTAGGAAATATTTTTAGATTTCATATTAATATTTATAGTCAAATATATCATTTATATAAATAAAATTAAAATTTTTTTACTTAGGTATTACATACTTTTATTATATTTCCCTTTCTTTAAAAATAATATGATAAAAGGTCACTATCACACAAAAGAGATTAAATGGGGTCCCAAAGTTGGTAAAAGGCATCCCACGGTCGTCCATGACTCAAAAAATAGAATTAATACACATGTATGGGTAATTTTATATTACTATAACATTATTTGTTTTACCCATTTTTACCTGATTTACTAATTAATCACTGTAATTTAAAATAATTATTGTAATGACTATTCATCATGTCAAAAACAAAAGAGTCTTAATTACATAATTTTTACCTTATGATTCCAAATATGGAATCCATTTTACCAAATTCCAAACACATAAATTTCATTAATTTATTTAAAAATAATTCCTGTTGTCAAAACCAAAGACGGGTTTTTAAGAAGTAATATTTATCAAAAGATTGACTCGTTTTTACAACCAATTTGAAAGTGGAATCACTTAAAATGAGAAAAAAAATGTATTGAGTGATAAAACATATTTCAATTACTCTTTAAAACCAATATAATTGAAAATATAACTATATAAATAAATTAGATGAAAAAGCAGTTTTGAAGTAAAATGTAGTATTTTTCACTATTCCTTAAAAATGAACATTTTTCAGAAAAATACCAAAACTTTATCCAAATTAAATTTGATATTCCATTTTCAAAAATGATTTACATTTTAACAAATTAAAAACATATAATTTTCATTAATTAATTTTATAATTAATTCCCACTGTCAAAACAAATAGTGGGTTTTTAAGAAACAATATCTATCAAAAGATTGACACTTGTTTATGTCCAATTTCAAAGTGAAATTAATTCCAATGACAACCATTGTATTAAATGGTAAAAAAATATTTTAATTACACTTTAAACCCAATTAAAAGTTTAATCTATCAATATAAATAAATTATATTAAAAGGAGGTTTGGAATTAGAATACAACATTTTTCACTATTCAGTAAAAAATGAACTTTATCGGAATAATAAAAAAATTACAAAAAGTAAATTTTTATGTCTTGATTGTAAAGAAGGATTTTATTTTTTCAAATATAACATATAAAATTGTGAAAAATTAGATTAAAAAAAGTTCTCCATCAAAAGGCGGTAAAACAATCTTTTGAAAATATTAGAGTATTATGTGCTTAAGATTGGATTTATTCTCATTTTAAGCCTCTAAAACACTATCTAATTAATAAATAGACATATATATGAAAATATATTATTATTTACTTACTTGGTATGTTACATCATTCCCCCCTTTTGGAATTGCGTTCTCGTAATTTTAAAATTGGGCTCGAAAACTTCATTGACAGCCCCACATCAGAAAAGGAGTCAATAAAACTATCACTTTAAAAGAAATAAAGAGAATTAAAAAGGTCACCTGAGACAATAGATACTAGGATTCCATGAAAACATGGATATTGAGGAGAAAAAAACCATCAAGTCTTGATGGAGAGTGATAGAAAACATGTCTAGGAGAAAGTTAACCACTAGAAAATCACAAACTTGTGATGGGTTAAATGGTATTTGATTCCGTAGGAGGAAAAGTTAACAGGCAACATTTTTGTTTTATGATACTTTTCATTGAGGAATTTATTTATGGGATTAACTAAAACATAAGTAAAAATACTCACTTGACATGTATACTTTCATCTCTTACTAGATTTCTAAAACAAACTCATATTTTCTCCAAAAGATGAGTATTTAGGATAACTTGTTCACATTAAGGGTGATATAATCAAATTTTAGAGAATCACCTAATCCACAAAAGAGAACTATATATTTCCCATGTCTTTAGACCTTAAACAAAACCAAAATTTTTAGTACATGATCAGATAATCCCCAAAAAGGATAATCTTTTACAAAAAGAAAAAATGCTCTTATTCTCCAAAATTTGTCCAACAAAAACCAAATTTCATCAAAGACCATTCAATAAACAGCTATCCATAAAATTCTTCAAAGTACTCCAATCTAAGATTGAAACCCAATTCTCTGAAGGATTTAATTGCAGTCTTCCAAGGCAAATCTTAACATTTATATACAAATAACATAAGTTACTCTTAAAATATCATACTAAAAAGTAATTAACCTAATCACATATCCTCCATGATAGGTTAATCATTTCCATATATAACCCAAAATCAACTTATTCTATATTCATAAGATCATATAACTAAAAATAATTAGTCATACTAACTAGGGACTTCACGTAGTCCAGTGGTAGGTGATAAATCCCAGTCGCACTTTTGTTGTGGGTTCGATTCCTGCAGCTTCATCCGACGTGACGGGTTTTCACACAGTCTGCATGTTGTGCTTTTTCCAAAACTATAAAATTCTTAAAAAATTCCCCCAAAAGATATAAAATCTTCAAAAATAACCATAACATAATTTAACCTCAATTTTATCTCATGCCTTTTATTTTCCATCATAACATATAGTATTCCATAATTACCTCAAAAGTAAGGATCATATAAACTCTAATGGTTACCTTTATAATTATTACCTAAACTTCCACATCAAGTTGGTTCTCTCGTACATGATGCATTAGAGAACTCCCTAAGGTTCAAGTGTTTAATCATGACTCATGATGGTTGGTTGAGAATAACTACAAGAGTTCTCATTGCAGCTCCCATATCATTTAGTAGTTCTTTCAGAAAACCGTCACAGTTTTCTTCACATCCACTGTTACTTTGGTTCCTTCTTGATCCAGAAATTTACTAAAATCAAAAAGGTTAGTGTGAGTATATAATTAGAATCATAATATAATATCTTATGAGGAGGGTAAATACTAAGATATAATTATTCATGTTTTCTTAAACTCATTCACTTTATCTAAAACTATGACTCTTTCTTAAATCCTAACCATTATGGTAATGTCACTTATGCATAAAGAATACCCTAACCTCTAAAGTTATATAAACCTCCCTTTGATAACAACTATAATGACTCGGCCTTAAAACATTACTTATTCTTCAATTAAATGAATAATTCACATTGAGGATCTTTTCAGGTTTAGAGTTTTAGAGAATTGGTCCATAACTATTACATCTCAAAAGTTACAAAGTAGACACTTCTACTCAGTTTCAATTTTTTTCATAAAATAAAAATTCATAAGAAAGAAACATGACTAGTTCCATGTTTTAGACAGCATTTCTTTCCTTGATCCCATCCTTGACCCTATTCATCTTTATGTCATATGGAAAACATTTCAAAAACTTAGGATTAGCATAAAAATCTCAATAAGGAATATAAAAAGAAGGAAACTGTTAGTTTTTTAAAACAATAAGTAAACCATGAATACCTAATCATAAGTAATAATTTTCACATATATGAAGTAGTAAATACTCTTAAGTGAATAAAATATCATTCAATACCCTTTTGTAACCAAAATATCACCATAAAAACCATATAAATAATACATATAATATAAAGGTAACTTTGAACATAAACATACTTAAATGGAATAATCGTACGGTTGACTTCCACACATGTCACTAAATGGAATATCCATACGGCCGACTTCCATACCCAATGCATTGGAGGTTATAACGTAACCACCCATCCTGGTTTTCACGGCACCACCCATCATTTGGTTTATCCCATAACCACCCGTCAAATGTCCAAGTACCATAATAAAATCATAACACATAAAACCAATATAAAATAATGATAACATTTCAACATTTCAATCACAATATATCATTTAAATATATTGACATAAAATAATCCTTTAATTAAACCATTTTCAATACCAAAATACATAAAAGGGTGTATGGTATTTATTTTCTTTTAAAAACATTACATCTTATTGAGGAATCCAAAGATCAAATAATACTCACGGTGGCGGAAAGGTCGTTTTCACCGCGTACGTTAAAAGAAACATTCCTTTTTTTCATTTAGTAAAACGCTTCATAGAAAAAGAATACATTTGAATGAAATTAAAAGTCAAAGGTGTTTATACAGTATATAAAATAAAACAAAATATGCCTCAATGAACGGAGATTAAGACGAAGTCCCTTACAAAGATGGTATCCTAAGATTAAGGATAAATCAATTACATAATTATGTGTGAAAAATATAATTACACCCAATATAAGTGGATATTAAGTTTAAAACAATCAGAGGTCACCCAAACATATTCATAGTATGACATAATCAAGAAGTAGAGGTTTAACCAAAAGAATTGAAATTGGGTTAAGAAGCTCCCTTACAGAAATTTGACAGCCTAACGGCATCACTTTAAAATTCAGAAAATGAGTTGATGAGAGATAAAAATGGTATCTCGTAAATTGGACATAAAATTTACAACAATAAGGATATATAAGAAAATATCCCAACATTAAGAAGATTTAAATTAAAAGACCTAACAAAAATAAGTCTTTTAAAAAGAGGAGGGTGAAAGGTTCCCTTACCGATTTGGGTAACTTTCGAAACGTACACCCCATGAAAGAATGGTCATAAAATGAAGATGTAAATACCCATAAATTAATTTATATTAAACAAAGAGTAAAATCATGGTCAGTACATAAACCACATAAAAGGAAATAGTGGAAAATGTAGCATGAATCTCATGGGAATAAAAAGTGAGATAAAAACCCCTTACCTCGTTTTAATCAATCAAGTCGTATGACCAAAAGATAATAAACACCAAATGAATCACATAATACCATGAATATGAATAGAATCAAGATAATATATATTAAATGGAAGTAAAAAATACACCACATGCAATAAATAAGTGGTGAACAATGGAAATCTCACAGAATTAAAAGTGAGATAAGAAATCCCCTTACGAAAACTCGACAGCCTAACGGCGCCACTTAAAACTTTCAAAAAATGGATTGATGAGATCAAATAGGGTCTCTCATAATATGAAAATAAAAATTACAGTTATATGAATATAAAATAACATACCCCAACATAATAAAGAGGAGAAAAAAATAAATGACGTAAAAGAGAGTACTTAAAAATAAAGAGAGAGGTAGGATCCCTTATCTCAAGTCCGACTTGTCTTGTTCGTTTCTTTATATTCCTGAATAAAAAATTTTGGACAATTTATAATTTCTGAAGAACATACTTTAAATTTTATAATTCAATTAATATCACATATTATCATGTTATAATAATTATATTATTATGTTAGTTCATTTCAGACGTTTTCGTTGATGTTCGATACATGAGTCAAAAATGAACTTGTTTGAAAAGAATTGTCCATGTAGCCATAATTACATCATCTCCAGAATAGTTTTAATTATTTAAATATCATATATATTTATTATATTTTCATTTTATACGATTCCATAACATTTGAAGAAAAAATCCGAAATTCACCGTTCATGGAGACGGTAGGCCGTACGTATGCATGAACGCTACTTTCATTTCATTATCATATTAATGGAATTAAAACTAAATGAGGGAGATATATATATTATAATTACAGTATAATATATATGTTGTATAGATCACATAATTTCATTAATTTCATTCTTTATACATTCCATGTATTTCATGAACGAGTCACATCACTTGAGGGGCGGTAGTCCACACTTCCTCAAATGAAATTATCGCAATTACACGACATGAAAAGCATAATGATATGATTTAAAAATAAAGTACAGAAGCATATAAAAACCTAAATACCATATATATCATATATAAATATATTTCCATCATAATGGCCACCATGAAAGGTGTTAAGATAATATTGAACAATCATCGTGTCATGAGGCAGTAATTCGCCACCCACATAAACACTGTGTTCTTTATCCATTAGACGGCGGTGTGTGTATGTGTAAATAAAATCCTTCTCATAACGACATCCTAGTATATTTAGGATACTGTTTTTATTATGGGATTCAAATAATAATAATCTTTAGGTGAGTGATGAAGTAAAATAACAGAAAGAAACTCGAGAGAAGACATTACCTCTAAATCTGGTAACTCTTTTTGATTTGAGCCAAAGGCTTCCTTGGAAAGACTTCTGCCAAAATTGAGGCTTCTTGGAGTAAGAGAGGGATGTGGAGAGATAATTTGAGCATATTTTGGATGATCCAAGGTCTTGAGAGGTGTGGGTAAGGGGGTAGAGGTGGGTGATTTTTATAAGAGGGAGGAGGGGTACTCTTGGAAAGTCATGAAATATTAATTTATTATAAAATGTTTTTAAAATTAGAATGGATCAAAAATGATATATTTCTAGGATAAGAGGATAAGGGATAGAAATAAACTAAACCAATATAATTTATACAAGTGTAGGTCATATAAGTCACCATATCTTTTCATTTTAACCCTTAGTTAAAATTAATAATTCTTACAATATCTTTTTTTTATTTTTAAACTATAAGGTCATAATAATTACTATAAAATACCAATAGTCCCAAAATTGTATCAGTAATGATATTAGTAATATATTATATGTCATTCGGTGGAATAATAGGTTTTTTAGACTTTTATACCATTTAATAAAATAACATTTGTTTTAAAAACTCATTTATGCCAATTTCTACACTATTTGGTAGTTGACTTTTGATAAAGGCATAAAAGATTTATTACTTAAAAATAAAAGCATTACCATATATTTTACATGTCATAATTATCTATATAATTCTTTTATATCATCCCATGTTTCGATACAAAATTATTTTAACACTTATAATATCATATAATTAAATCATTCATTAATGAGGTTATGACTGCATCATCACTATGTCATAAATAAATTTATTTATTTAATGTCTAAAAATTATAAATAAAATATCATGATGTAGGAAATATTTTTATATTTAAAATGAATATTTATAGTCAAATAGGTCATTTATATAAACAAAATAAAATTGTTTTACTTAGGTATTGCATACTTTAATTATATTTCCCTTTCTTTAAAAATAATATGATAAATGTTCACTATCACACAAAAGTGATTCCATGGGGTCCCAAAGTTGGAAAAAGGAATTCCATGGTTTTACATTACTCAAAAAATTGCATTAAGACACATGGATGGGTAATTTTATATTATTATAACATTATTTTGTTTACCCCCTTTTCCCCGATTTACTAATCAATCACTGTAATTAAAAATAATTACTATAATTACTATTCATCATGTCAAAAACAAGAGTCTTAATTACATAATTTGGACCTTATGATTCAAAATATGGAATCAATTTTACCAAATTCCAAACACATAAATTGCAGTAATTAATTTAAAAATAATTCCCGTTGTCAAAACCAAAGACGGGTTTTTAAGAAGTAAAATTTATCAAAAGATTGACTCGTTTTTACATCCAATTTGAAAGTGAAATCACTTAAAATTAAAAAAATTGTATTAAGTGATAAAAACATAATTCAATTACACTTTAAAAAAATTTAAATTGATAATCTAACTATGTAAATAAATTAGATGAAAAAGCAGTTTTGAAGTAAAATGCAGTATTTTTCACTATTCCTTAAAAATGAACATTTTCCAGAAAAAATACCAAAATTTATCCAAATTAAATTTGATATTAAAAATTAAAAAATGATGTCAATTTTACCAAATTAAAAACATGGTAGTTTCATTAATTAATTTTATAATTAATTCTCGTTGTCAAAACAAATAGCGTGTTTTTAAGAAACAATATCTATCAAAAGATTGCCACTTGTTTATGTCCAATTTCAATGTGATATTAATTACAATGACCACTATTGGATTAAATGGTAAAAATATATTTTAAGTACACTTTAAACCCAATTAAAAAGATAATCTAACCGAATAAATAAATTATATTAAAATGAGGTTTTGAATTAAAATACAGCATTTTTCACTATTCACTAAAAAATGAACTTTATCAGAATAGTAACAAAAATTTACACAAAGTAAATTTTGATGTTTTGATTATAAATAAGGATTTTATTTTTTCAAATATATCATATAAAATTTTCAAAAATTATATTTAAAAAAAAGTTCTCCATCAAAAGGTGGTAAAACAATCTTTTTAAAATATTAGTGTATTCTATGCTTAAGATTGAATTTATTCTCATTTTAATCCTCTAAAACACTATCTAATTCATAATTAGAAATAGATATGAAAATATATTATTCTTTTCTTACATGGGATGTTACAGGTAGATGCTGATTATTTCACTTCATGCCTTACATATCAACAAGTCAAGGCTGATCACCAATTTCCCTTGGGTTGGGAACAACCCCTTTTTATTTTAAAGTGGAATTGGAATGGGATATATATTTTCATCATGATGGGGTTACCAAAATCTTCTACATAACAAGATGTTTTTTTGGTGATTATAGATTGACTCCCCATGTCGGCCAACTTCCTAGCTATTTGAGATAAGAGATCACTTGAGATCCTGGGAATCCCTTACATATAACTGATAATCCAACTCCATGGAGTTCCCTTGAGAATCATTTATGAATGTGATATACACCTACATCTCAATTATGAAAGGGATTCCTAGAGTCCTTTGGGAATTATTTTCCTTTGAGCATTGAATCTCTACACTGAAGTGATAGCTAGACTAAACTGACCATTTAGTTCTTAGAGGACATGTTTCATTCTTTCTTGTTAATCTTTGGTCGTATTTGGAAGGATCACCTATCATTGGTGTAGTTTTTGTACAACAACATCTATCATTACACAATTATTATGACACTATTCAAGGCATCGTATGGGTGACCCTACATGTAACTGTAATACTAAAATGGTCTAGTAGAGTCTGAAATAATATGACTAGAGTTTGTGAGATCTATAATTGAAAAAGATCATATCATACAGGAGAAGATGAGTACAACATAGATCTATTAGAAATCCTATGTGGAAAGATGAGTGATTCATTTGTTGTTAGAGTAGGGATGAAATTTATTTCTATAGGTCTCACATTCACATTGGTTGGGAACGATTTCTCATGGAAAAAATCAATATACATGATTTATTGGTCATTTCTAGATATTGTTTAGAGATGGAGATGTATAATATTGTATGGCTATATCACTTTATTGATGCTAGGTATTGGAAAAATTCCATATTCTGTAGTTGCGGAGGTAAATGCATGACCCATATCATGTTACCAATTGGGTTCTGCTATATATTGAATATGAAGATATATTTGAAAAATATCTAGAAATTATTAAGCATTTAATGGAAATAATCCTAAGGGGGAATTGGATTCCTTTACTGTGTGTCCAATGGTTGTAAAATAATCCTAATTAGATAACCTGGGAGGAGGAGACAGAGATTTAGGCTCAGTACTGACATATTTTCATGTCATCTTTTATACCATTCCATGATGTAAATCCCCATGGTTGGTGGAATGTAATGAATCTGGTTTTTCTATGTATTACATAATAATATTATAGATATTATTATCAAAGCTAAAATCTATGTTGATATGAAATTTCAAGGCCCTATGGGCCTATAATTAATTTTTGAAATGTATTAAATTTTTAAAAATCTTGCATACACATTTTTCCAAAAAAAATGGAATTTATCTTAAATATATGCTCAAATCAGAAATATGAACCTGTCATAGGTCTCAGAGTATGTGATTTACCTTATACATGAAATAATATTTTGTGGATTCAGGTGTTTTTAAAAAAATACATCATGGGAGTAGATAATAAATTAAAATAATTATTTTTTTCCTAATTGACAAAAAACAAGTTATTTTTCTAAAAATACACAGTTCTGATGGGATCTTAGGATTGGACACTTAAACATGGAGACATAGAGGGCCATTGGAGGAGGGATTTCTTTCCAAATGAAACCGGGTTAGATCAAGATTGAGGATCATTTTTTTATTGGAATTTGAGGATCTCACTAATCACCAAAATATAGATTTGTTCTTCCTCAGTGATCAATCTATCTCAAGGTAGGGTGATTGTTTTATGTGGATTTAACTCTATTTGATTATTTATATAAGAAAAATGATTAAATTAACTAGATTATTTATATCTGGATTGATAATATTGTGATAATGTGTTAGATTTATCCAAAATAGGATATTTTTATTATTTATTAGGATATATATCTTCATTCATCATTATAATGGAAATGAACATAGAACCTCAAGAACATTGTCTGAGTCCCATTCTTCTTGATTGTGTTTTGTACATTTCATCCACCATTCATCATCCATTTCATACAATTCATTTTCCATGTAATTCAATGAATACCTGGTAATCAATATTTTCACACTTGTTTCATGGTGAAATAGATTGATACCATATATTTACGATAAGATTGGTTATGAGATCAGGCAATGATGAAAAATCAAGAGACTACGAGTGTGCTTTCGGCATTCGGGACTAATGAGGCATGATGTCGGTTATTCCCAAACATTGGATATAATAGCAATACAACCATCCACTGAAAAAAAGGATTATTACACCTCATATCTATGATGAATGGTGAATTTAATGGAAATATCTGAGGTATTGGTGGTGCGGAGTAAAACAAGTGAATATTCCCATGATTTCTATGATAAATAGACTACCTGACATGTAGTCCTATTAAAAAAAGTTGTGTAGTTACTTTTTATAAATCCCTAGGGTTTTCACATAGTGATAAGTATCACACACCATGTGACCTGACTTGCACACCATATGGCCCTTTCAAATTATGTCAATGTTTATAGGGTGTGCACGCCGAGGGATCTGTGTAGTGTTACTGATATTGTGGGAAATTTCACATGATGTGTACACCCTGTGAGGTATCTTGTTTTGTATAGTTGATATACGCTGAATATTCCATGTTTTTCCACATTCCATGTTCCAGGCCACACACCGTGTACCTAGATGTGGACATATGCATGAGCGGTGACACATGGGTAGAACCCAGTGATGAAGGGACATTCTCTTTACTTCTAGTTCATGAATTATAAATATAGTACATGTTGTGTACTTATTCAAATATTTAATATATCCTTTTTAAAATTCACCATAGAAAAGATCTTTGTGGTACATTTCCTTTATCCATTCCTTGAGGGTGTAGCATGAAGTGACATCCAATGAAAATGATGGTGATCCCCATTGAGGAACATAATAATTTGATAGATTTGTTTGAATCCATTTATGAGGCTGGAATTGAAATCATATATCATCATCATTTCCCTAGCTAGGGTTATTGGTATCTTTATGAACAAATCTACATGGTCATCGATCCTCTACAAAGTAGGTTAATCTAAATTGGGTTTTTGGTATACCTGATGGCCTTGCGTGTTATTCCCATATCTGTATCGATATATTCAATCATCCAATGTGTACTTATTATGGAGATACCAAAATAGAATGACATATCAGATGATCTCCATCAGTTATATATGATGCATGGAGTGTGTTCTCATGAAAGAGTTTTATATGGAACCTTAATGTTTGAATCCTTGGTTTTCATTATTATTGTGATCATACCTTCAGACTATGTATCCATTAAGACTATATTTATATATAATTATCATACAAGTTGTTGAAATATCCCTATGATTAGAAGACTACTATTCTTGATGCTACTGGGTTAGTTGGTTTGGGGTGTCCTTCTGTGTATTGTTATACACACCCTTGATTGGGAATTTCTTGAATGTGTTGTTTCTTATACAAATTACTGACCTTTTAATGGAGTATTAGAGGTTAAAGGACCATTAGGGATTAGTGATATTGAAAAACTAAGTTGTGTTGCAATGTTTTTATTTATAGTATTCATCTTTGAATTTATTAGTTGGACTAGTTTTCAATTTCATTAAGTTGTATTGTATTTGTCCTATTCATTCTAATACATTTTTAATACTATTATATTGTGATTTTAGATTCATGAATTCATGGTTTTTTATTGTTTTACATATATATATTTTATGGTCTTGGTGTGCATGTACACATGTATAGGAACATTAGGTTAAATCCTCCCATGTGTGTGATATGACATCTCATTTTCGGTCACCAACCCATAGCCTATTGGAGGCGGTCATGGTATATTTATTTCATATGAACCTTTTGTCTAAGTAGTGACAGAGTGGTATCAAAGGATTGTATTCTACCATAAAAGTAGATTATGTGATTTTGGATTGGGTGTTATGGAAATAGTTTTAATTATTATGATTATTACTTTTAGGTGAGGGGGTCCTGTTTCGGTGTGGTTGATAACATATCCATTCAACCAAATTGTGAAAACATGTTTCTTGACACATTACATATAGAAACTATTTGAAAGGAAAAAATTGGTACAAGAATCATATGTGAATGTGTTGTGGATTCCATGTCCTTATTTATTCAACTCACCTATTATACTCATTAAATATGGTATGTATTGTCTATTACAATATGCATCAATGATTTTTTTTAGTAATGATTCAACAGAAGTATTATAATGATGATCTCCTTAGCAATAAGGATCTGATACAAGGACCTATTCAGGACGTTATACCTACATGTGGTGCACCAGTCTTACCACCACCTTTCGAGGAGAAAATAGCACCATTAAAAGCATCATATGAGGTATAGAGGCCGAGGATGTGTCATGAGTTTCCGCATCACCGACCCCTCAGGTATAAGAGTGATCTATACCTCTAGGTGGTTGAGTCTTATCTTGAGGTAGTGATGTGAGTCTTTCATGTCATCAGGATACCTATGAAAAAAAATTATCCAGGCAGGAATCCTTCTCCATGGATATGAGGAAATATGATGGGGATTAGTGACATAGTAATATAATGAGGAAACTATTTCATTTTAATAGTTTGAGAACATTTTCAGATAATAGTATTTTCTAGCTACATTGAGGGATGTTCATGATTGAGTTATCAAGCACAAAAAATGTTGTTTTTACAAGAATTTTCATAGTATAGCTAGAACCCTTGGTCATATCATGACTAAGCCTTAGATCATAAATTAAAAAAGGGTTTTGATTATGTTTCTATGAAATAGTGAATGGTATAAGGTGTTTTTGGGTTTTATTATTTCAAAATAGAAATTGAATCAATATTACTAAATGAGAGAAACTTGTTGGAGAAATCATGATCAACCCAGGTGAGTGTCTATTGATGTTAAATCTACCATAGATATTAAATTAAATGGTATGGTTAATTTATTCCATTATTTATAAAAAACTATGAAATGAATTTTATGTGAGTTCATATTAGGTTAACACTTAGGATTTTCTAGATCAATGATATTGATTACTGGAGACTGCCCAAAGTCATCAAAATTACATCAATGTAAGTACTGAACTCAATCAAGGCATCACAGCAACACATTCATGGGTTGAAAATATTTGAGTTAATGATAAAATTTTCCACAAGAAAATAACATGAATATTAATGGGTTCAAGATTCTATATTTTATCAACCAACTTAATCCATCTACACACTCATGAATTAGAAGGGGTGAAAGTGAATACAAACATATTAAAATCATCACATGATACGTTTTATACATGGAACCATGAGAAATATTGTTCCTTTTATTCGTATTTGATCATAAATGACTGGACAAAAATTAAAAAGGTATAAATTAATAACCACTGCAATAAAATCATCTGTTTGTAGTGGTAATTATTTTTTGAGGTGGTTAAAATTGCCAAAAAAATGCTTCTGTGCTGGTTAAAAAAACCAATACTAAGGTTGTTGTCGGCATCCAACCTATGTAAGTTCAATTCATTTTTCATTGGTTTCTATTAATAATCACAAAATGTATATTTATTCATGGTTTTCTTTGTTTTAGCAGTGGCTTTCCAGCCAAAAAATGGTTTTGGATTTAGTAGTGGTGTATACCACCACTATATTGTAAATATTATTTGACCAGACAACCGCCTCTAAAATGAAGAAAACCACAACTAAATAATATAATGGAGTATTTAGAATCAGTTTTAATCACATTCCAATAAAATTTCATTATATTTTATCAATTTAAACTACCTCTAAATGATAATTAAAAAAATACAGTTGTGGAATCTGTAGCCCCTGAACAACCCTAAAAAACAAACAAAAAATGAATAGAACATAAAAGTAGGGTCTTAGAAATATCCCAAGTATAAACCATCATATACATTAATGTACAATAAAAAAATAAAGATACCACATAATATCCTAAATGGAATTTTCTAAAATGGATAAGATGGTTCTATTTTCATTCGGTCAATATGTGATAATAAGGACACTATTATAACGTATCCTATCTAAATTGATTTCATACCAAAATATCATCATCACCACACCTCATGGAATCATACTCAATACTGGGGGCATACCGAAAGACCCAGGGTGGTCATAATCTATATCTTTGACTCACTACCTAATGATTCATGCTAAAGTATTACATCAAAATCTGAACCCACTACATCATCAATCAAGGAAGTGTTCATGATCCCTAATTCTTCATATACCATGACCCAACCCTCTCACTCGGTATGGTCCACTCTCACAACCAAATATTACTCCTAGAATGTTCCAAAATCCCAACCCAATACTACTCAAGGAAATATTCTACTTCTTGAAGATATGGAATCCATCTCAGCCCTGGTAGTTTAGGTAGATTCATCTCACTCATAGTGAGTTCGTTCCTTGGGATCCGCTCCCCCACCATGTATATTTCCTATCGAAATTAGACAAAATAAAACACACAAAATAATATATATGGCCTAAATCCAATCGCATAGCTCAAAAAATCCCTTGGTGATAGTCACTTGTGACCTCGCCCCTCTTCTCAAAATATGCCTTTCCTAGTAGGGCACTGAATATATCACACATACCCATTATGATATTAGATCATTGATATGATCTCATAAATATCACCTATTATTCACACCCCTACACATAATATCACATATCCCAAACCTCAAGTACTTGTCCAAATATAAAAAATTTCTTATCTATCTTGTTCTTACTACACAGGAATTATCCCAACCTATCATGCTCTATACCCCATTGAAACATGATGTCATGTATCGAGATACTCCAATGACCTACACCTGTGTTTAATTTCCCATATCTTAAGGAATATATTCATGCCTTCCAGCATATTATCACCCTTATCTATCACACATCATCTCATACCAAAGGTTGTATCCCACTCATAGTGCTTGTTAAGAGTCAACCCACAGGTAAGTTGGTGTTTCTCATGAAAAATGATACATGTGGTCATCTCATCCATTTTTTCATCATACATAATCCTATCATACAAATTGTAATATCCTATAGAAAACCAACCAAGGTTACCAACATCAATTCTCATATTCAGATACCACATGTCATCTCTTTTCAACAAAGTACCCTATATCCAAGGTGACATGGTCACCGGAAATTTTTAATTACCAATAGTGAAAAATAGAATTTATTTTGAGATTAGGAGAACCAAAAAATAAAATATATTTATCTATAGTTTTATTATACCATATTCATCTACATATTCCCATGAAATAGGAATTAAGGAGATTAATCTTATATAGACAACTATATTAATTTATAATTTATGGAAAACCTACTTCAAAATGGTGTTCACCCATCACCATATTCTGTTAAGCCTCGTCTAATCACATAAATACTCCTAAATAACTATATCCAACCATATATCTATAGAATATGAATCCCCAAAAACCCTATAATAAAACACACAATACATACACATAACATTCCAAAAAAAGGAATAGATAATTTTCACACCTTCTTATTTTACACGAACTAGAACATTCCACCATATAGTTGAAACAAAAAGCACAATATAAATGGTTTAAACATCTTTAAACATGGAAAATCATGAAAATTTCATGTGAATACATTGTTCCACAAATTATACATGAGAAAAACATCTCTTTCCATATTGGTCTTAGAGATCAAAGAGGTCACTAATCACTACTCGGTGATTTACTTTTCATGTCACCATCTCCATCTCGACCACTACTTCTTACTACAAGCACATTCAAGAAAATTATATTTAAAATTAAATAGTGTTTTATATTTATATTTAAGTTTAAAAACAATAAATTTTTGTGAACTATATCATTTTGAAATTGTTTGATTTACCATCTCACCACTAGTCATCGATACAATATCACAGGGATAGATCTGGTCATCTTCTAATATAAACCAACCAATGATTTTTGAAAAGTGTATATCTAATACCAATGTTCATGAATTGTGATTTTCATAGAAACAAAAACTCTATGAGTATATCAGGGTAGGGAGTGACTACAACCAGGAGTAAATGTAGCTGCAATCCCTGATGGCCTTCCAAAGACCTCATATTCTAATGGTCCAATACCCATCTAATGAACTCAATCGAGATGCTCCTTACCATGGAAATTAACAACTTGTTCATCCCAGGAGACTAATAAGAACATCATGGGATTAGCATCCCATTGTTCTTGATTTTTACCTATAAATGAAATATCAATCATATTTGATGAAATTTATAATAATATAGTGGAAACTGATAATTAGTTATTATAATGAAAAATGAATTCATACACCAACTTCATTGGTAGGCTTATTAACATATTTTCCATCATATTTGTTTTGAACATAAAACCATAGTTCTATTCAGAAGACTTAGTACCCTAAATTTTATGACTAAATTAAACAAAGATAAATCAACAATTTAATATATAAAACATACAATATTTTCTTTTAAATATATAAAATAATGAAAATATTACGAGAGTTGATTAGTTTCTTGTAAAACACTTTGACACAATAGTGTGAGATATGATTTTCTTAGCTTTATTCAATGACTTCTTCCTTGAAATAGACTGAAATAAATAACATGTAATTTAATAGTAATGTATGCAATTTTATCTTCTTACCATACTAATGTATAAATGTAAAATTAGATTAATATAATAATATATATTTAAATACCACATGATTCTCATGAATATAGATGTCAACAGAAGCATTCCATTACTCTATGGGTACCCCATTGGGTACCATATCATACAGTTGTTGGGTTCTTAACAATGTATCATTGAATTCATTCCATAATCTACATTTAAAATCCTTCCACTTCATACCCATATTTTTCAATGTCCACTTTTGTGATATATGATAAGGAATGGGAAGGTGGAAAAAATCTATACAAAGAGATGTATTTTTAAAATATTATAATTCCATAAGATAATTACATTAAATTACACAATAATGTATTAAGATTTCCTTTCACTATGAATTAATAACATCATTTTTCCATGATGAAGTCATATGCCTCCAATCAGCATACATAATCAGAAGGGTAACGGGTTCCAATTCTTGATAGTATAGAATATGGCCAAATAATCATGAAGTTTCATATATAGGAACCCCATAGTAATCAAATGTGACAACTATCTTCATTCCATTCAGATTACCGACATCTAAACAATTCATATTTCTCTCTATATTATAATTGTTTCCATATTTTATGAAGAAACTTATAATAGTAAAAATAATGTCCAATAAATTTATTCATGTTAAAATATTTAAATATATTTTCACCCTCCAATATCCCCATGATGAAACCAGAGTAACAGCCTTCTCCCTAAATACTACGGTGATTGAATGGGGAAGAGTTGACTAAGCTACTGATGGGATGCTTATGGAGGGTGTCCAAGAAAATGATGGAATAGTGGGTGTGAGAGACTGTGTAGGGGAGAAAGCATAGGGTGTCTCATATGTTGTATGGAGGGAGACCGATGGATCATCATCTGTTGGTATTGTCGAGGGAATGTCAACTAAGAGTTGAATATAATTAGTAAAATGCTTCCCATTTGCAATTCCTATCATTTAATCAAATAAAATTAACTACATAAAAAATATTTCAAAAAAATCATGCACAAAAAAATATAAATGATAAGAAATTCACCGTACCAACAAAAAAAATATACATCGATATGATAGTGAGTGACTACACAAATAATATATGTGTTTGATAAATGAATGGATGACTGCACATAAAATAAATTTATCCTTCAATCATGTCTTTCTACTGCACCATCATTACTTAATTTATTTTTTCCACCCATGCAAGACTAATATTTTCAATGTAATGATGGAAAAAGTAGTTAAATTCTTATATTCAATGGGATTCAATGTCAGAGGCCAAGTCTTCCACTTCATCACCCATATCATACAAATCTATCTATTTAATATGATAAACTACACTCCACCCTCAATCCATGACATCTTTCACATAATATTCCATTTTTTATTATGATGATAAGATTTATAGATAATGTAATTCATGGTAACTAAGATCCATCAAGCGAGATAAGTTGATAGAAGTAAATTTCAAGGAATATATTTTTACACACCTAATAATATCGAATGAATTTCATTTAAATAAAATAACTAAAAATTATATTGGTAGTTAAATTTGATAATATCAATGAAATTTTCTTTGTATCCCACTTTAGTAAATGTTTATATTCCACTATTCGATTTTTTCAATCCCTCTTCCCAATTGACTATACGAAATTTAATTCCATTTTCATTGTAAGCCTCAAACTTTCTAGCTTGTTTTAGAGGAACTCAATCAAGAAACTTCAAATATTCAGACATCTCAGATCAAGTATCAATAATTATGATCTACAAAAAGTAATATACATAATTAAAATTTTAAAAATATTTGATTCAACCTAATATCCATATTTATTACAATATTTTTGAACATACACATCATGAAAACAATTCTAAAATCTATTTATTAAAAGATTATTTTATACATCTCCAATTTTGTGTTCGGCCTCTCATTCATCTATTTTTTTATATCCTCAACTCATCACAAATGGATCTACAATTTCACTATTAAGCAGAACATATCTATGTGCCTATACTATTTATATTTCTGTCAGTACAACATTTGAGCTCATACCAACTAATTAGCTAATAGCTGTAATGATTTTTGATTTCCTATTAGTTAAGTTTGAATCAATCTGTCATCAACATGTCCAACTCGATTGAATATTTTACCAATAACATCCATGTATCTAGAGTAAAAACCAATAAACTCATCTTCCAAATAGAATTCAGAAATAGATCCTTCATGTTGCCCATTATTTTTTATATATGATTTCAAATTCCCAAGATATATGTGAAATAAAATAAAAAATCATAATTATTTATTTAATGAACTACCAAGAATTGATTACATAAATGAAAAATAAATAAATAATGTACTTTTCAATTGGATATATCCATTGATAATGTGTAGGACCTCCTAATTTTTCTCTTCAACCAAATACATAGTTAAATGCATCATGATAGTAAAAAAATATGGAGGAAAGATAATATTCATTACAAAATGTTTCAATAAAATTTATCCTAATGGTTTTGAAGCTCAAATGGTGGTAGGGATTTCTCATATAGTTGTCTATGGAATGTGAAAATTTTAGAGTACAATAATGGTAACATTTTAATATAATAATTTATGCATATTCCAATGGTATTAACTACTCTAACAAAATATTTGAATCATGAATTCTCAATCCATGAAACCTATGATGTGTTAATTCAACACACATTGAGATGTTACATGAAAACCCTTCATATAACCACACATGTTTTAAAATTAAAAGGAATGTATCTTTTTCCCTTTCTCATTGAAATTTTTTCCAGATTATACATTCCATTCTCATATGGCCAGAGATCATGATTTATGTTCATTTTTTGTAAGTCATTACGATAAATGTGGTGGTCCTTACATTTTACATGATCATTAAGCATACGAAGAGAAAGTTTTTAGAAAACAATTTCTCAATATGCATTAAATTAATATTATACTGCAACAAATTAAATTCCCATATATTAATTTTTGAAGAATACAAATGTTTTCTTCCATTTTTGTGTTTCAATTTCACTTGATGGTGCACTTCGAACACATTTCCCACTATCATTCAAATAACACAACTTCAAAAATTACATTTCACGATTTCCATGTTGTTCCAATATTTCATAACCTGTCAACGAATTTTTAGGTGGTCTATAATCAATATCACCATTGAATTATGATTTGTTAAACATAAATCTATGATATGGATCGAGAATTCTTCGATGAGACAGAAAGAACAATTTTATAATATGAGGTATTTTTTTGGACACCAAATTAGAGTTATAAAGAAATTGATCTAAACCCAAGTAAGTGTTCCAACCAGATAAATTCCCAAGTCTAGGTAAGTCACTAATGGTCAAAATTTCATAAACTTTTATTTTGAAAATTATTCTAGAAGATGGATCATATTTCTCAACAACATTTCTCCATAACTCCGTTTATTCTTCAAATAGAGGACGCAAGTTTACATCCATATCATTTCCAGGTAATGTTTTCTAGGAATAATCATCGAAGTGATTGAATTTGTTTGTTTCATACACATACATTGATGGATATTGTAAGGGAACAAAACAATCAGCCAAATGTTATAATTAGTTCTCAATGTCCTAAATGGGTTGAATACATCGGCATCAAATCCAAATAAAACATTCCAAGGATCATATGAAAAATGAAGATGTAATGAATAAAATTTCATCCATGATTGTGAATCTCTTGGGGATCTCATTAACCCATTATTATTATTATATATATAATGAAACTTTAAGACCTTTGTAGTTTTTGTTGACATGAATAATCATTGAAATCGAGGATATAAAGGAAAGTAACATAAAATATTTGTAGGTTTGTTCAATTCCATATTCTTTGAAGTAGTATTTTGATAGATACTTCTAACATCACCCTTTGACTGTCATCTAGAAGAAGAACATTTTTCCAATCTAGTCTACTTGAATCCTCTCACCAATAAAGAAAACAATCATTGGTACACACATGTATTTTTTTATAATTCATACAAATATTTTTAACAAATTTATTCATATCATAAAAAGACTATGGTATCATTGCATCATGAAATGAATCATGAAAAAATTCCAATATCATAGACATCAGAGTATTTGTAATTCCACATATTAATTTGATATGGTACAAATTTAGCATGAATGAGAGTTTTGAACATTTAAAACATCCACTATGGACCTCTTGATTTCTATCTTCAACTAAACCACGTAATTAATTTGTCTACTCAATGATATTTTCTTTTTCATTAGTCTCCATAGAATAAATTGGATGTTCCAATGATATGATACATTCTTGATCTGGTTGTTGTATAGTGTAAAAAACTATACTTTTCAAGATTATATATTTAGCACCCCCAAATAGTTTTTATGATATGTTTTGATGTTGAAGTTTGTTTAAAATTCCAAATGAAATGTTTGTATGCTTTTTCATTTCATTTTCCATTTTCAACAAAGTTGGGAGAACATTCTATCAATTGACATCAATGATTGAAATTTTGGTGACATTTGATTCTCCGTGCCAAATCCAATACAAAATTTGAGAATGGATTTATTTCAATATCATGTTTTCATAAAGTTTATCTCTCTTCAACCATATTTTATGTTTACATTTTGGAAAAGTACATCTTATTCTCTCATCAATAGATCGATTGGAAATTGAGAAATCTAAAAACTCCTCCAATCCCTTAGTATATTGTGGTGTGTTCCTCGGTAAAGTGATTCAACTTTATTAATATATGTCAAAATGTGACTACACAATATTAAAAAAACTTCAAACACATAATTATTACTATGTAGAAAAATATATAACGGTAACATATGTTAAATTAGAATTATTTATAATTAAATAGATTCGTGATTAAATTAAAATGTAAATTCTTCTTATAAATCAACAATTTAAAAAATAATAATTTTAAGAAATTATACCCACATTATATTATAATGGTGTGTTATCAAATTTTTCAGAATGCACACAAATTAATAAAATGGTCTTCTATAGAACAAGTGATCACTGTGTAACCAAAAATACAAAATTTATGGAATTTATAAAGATAATAGATCAATTTATATAAATCATGTAAAACCATCATCCCTTTTCATTATAATTTTTATTACCCTAAAAATCCATCACACCCTTTAAAAACCCTACCAACTATCATTTTCACATGATCTTCACAAGGGTTAATGATATTACCTCATGGGTATGAAACATAACACCATAAATTCCATTTCCTATGGTGAATCATAGTCTACCATAAAGGTCTGTTAAAATGGAATGGAAACATGAATGAGTTTTTCCTAAATCAATCAAAACATAAAATTTTAATTCAATAATATTTACCACTATATAATTTTCCAAATACCAAAAATCATTCATTCAGAACCTCAAAAATATTTATTATAAATTATTGTGGGTATATAACACTATATATATAAATACTTTAAAAATTGGTGGTTTAAATTTTGATTTATGAAAAAGGGAGTTTATAGAATGATTTTAAAGGAAAGAATAGATATTGTGGTATCTTAATAACTTCAATATCAACATTTTCATTGAGGAAAGTGCTAATTTTATTTTTTTCATAAAAAAATTTACCCAATTTGTATATAAATGTTTGATTATGTTTTCAACGGGGAATGTATGATATTTATTTACCATACACTTTATCATATACAAACAAATTTGATTAATGGTGTATATCCATGAGTTTGTGAAATTTATTATAAAATCTAAATCTCAAAAACTATTTTTTGAAATCCTATTAGGCTTGTTTATCTCAAACCCTACATACTCACCACTGTATGTATGTAGCACTATAATTTTTTATATCATTTACTAGGTAACATTTTCATATTATGTGTATTCCCATTGTTACAGTAATGGATGTTTTGATGCGGTCATGACCTCTTATTGCACTCTTCTGATCTTAAACAAGGTTTCCTATAAAATGTGCAACCATAGGTGAGAAGTTAAATGAATCATATGATAAAGAAAAGTGATAAGAATCATTTATATAAATCTAATATATCCTATAATTCCCTCATAATAAATAAAATCTTTCACATAATCCATATCATAAATAATATATATCATATTTCATGGGGGATAAAAGCCATATAATGTAGAATTGACATAAGATGAACAATTGTGAGCCATAAACACACATCATGGAGATCTCATTTATAAAATGGAAAACACAACATTTCTAAATGGGCTCAAATTGACAAATCATTTTTCACTTTTTAAATTCCATCTTTTAAAATAATCTTTTCAAAAACTCTATATAAAACTATATATAAAATCATTAATAAATTCAATTTTCTTTTTCATTAAAACCATATAAAATATATAACACCCTTATATTCTTTGAAAACCACACTTTATCCAATCTAATTCCCAAAAAACGTTTAATTCATTTGATTATCAAGAATTATTTTAATGAAACCTTATAAAAATTTTCTTGAATAATTGGCTCGTAAATATCACTTTAGAAATTATAAAATTATTATAGTGTGTGTGATAACAATTTTGGAAACCATATAAAACAATTATCCTACCTTAATGGCTCAAAGTAATTCATTTTTATTGATTTTTGATAACACCCCTTTCAAGGGATGAGGGGGAACCCTTACAGGGCCCATAGGCTCATAGATTACGTGGCCTATAGGCTTAGGAGATTACATGACCCGAAGGTCATAGGAAATTCAACCATACTATCTATAAGGAAAAACCCCTCCCCAGCATCGGCATCTTGATAGTAGCTCTCCACTTTTGCATGACCGTCTGGCTAGGCTACCCATGCAAGCACAGGATGGTACCGATGGCATAGTCATACCCTCTCATTCTGACAATCCATTTGTCTCTCCTCTAGTGAGTGCACCTGCTCTGAATCCTCTTCTAGGGCTGCTCCTTTTTGTAGTGTGTCTGGGGCTAGCATTCATGTGGCCTGAAAGCCTTGGGGTGGACCTAAGGCCTTAAGGTTCCCCGAAGGCCTTGATAATCAACTGGCCCAAAGGCCTTGGGTGTCCCTAAAGCCTTACAAGACCCGAGGACCAAATCGATGGCCCAGAGGCCCAGATGGATGAATAGTTCTAGGTGTTACATTACTAAATAGTGTCTGCTACAGTTCCTTTAGGGGGGATCTGACCGCAGTGATGACAATGGATCACGTGGAATGGGATTGGAGGGCTCAAGAGATTCCCATGCGTCGGTGAGGGGGGATCATGGTGGTGCTTGGATTCGGTGTAGGGGTAGGGGATTGGGGGAGAAACATTGTGTGTGTTGGATGGCTTGATAGCAACGAAGATGATAGGTGGTTCTACAGTTCAGGGTTGGTGCATGGTGGAGTTCTCAGTAGAAACAAGTAGGGGTGGTGCTGGGATTCCAGGATGAGGGGGAAAGAGATCATGGGGGAGAAGGTAGGGAATAACAGACGGCTCGAGATCACCAAGTTGCTAGGGTTCGGGGTAGGGTGGGAATGAGAACATATAGGATAAGGGTTTGAGGAGCTAGAAGTGCGGGGTGTGAGGAAAACATGTTCTTTTTAATAAAGATAAAAACATTGTTCCAGATTATAAAAGAACACTTCTAAATAAGTTGATTTTTTGGACGATTAAGTAAACCACTGCAAAAAAACCACCTCTAAATAATGAATATGTTATATTGAACAATATACTAAAAACAAGGAAATTAAATCACCTTAAAATGACTACAATCATGGATATCAAGATTATAATAATTAACACTCCCAAATTAATCATTAAGATGTTTAGATGTATATGATGTAGAATAGGTAGAAAATGGATGAAGAATGATCTCAATTTTGACTCACACTTACCCCAAGTCGTTATAATATTCTAAATGATAAATCGACTAATTTTAATGTGAAATTTAAAAAGTTGGAGAAAAAATCAATGGTCTATAGTTGTAGGTTAGCTATTCATGACATATGTTTTACCAAATTTAATTGTCTAGTTTATAGACCAAAACACGTATAATTGACTTCAAGTTTGGTGGTGAGGTAGTTCATGGAGTTATCTATCAAATATTGGTAGAATTAGTCCTATTGTATGTCTGATAATAGAGTTATGGCCCACATACAAAAGGGTGGTCTAATCTGGCCTTCCCAAAATTTCAACACATTGTGGACCACTTTTTCAACTCCAAATGGAAACATTCGGCTCCATAGTCTTCTAGAGAAATGTATACCAACAAAATAATTCACAATTTTAGTAATTTTTTTCCAAATTGGTGGAACATACAATCTAATGTGAATATTGAAGTCCACAACTATTCTCGCGATCTCAGAAATTTTGTCCTATTTTTCTTGAATTTATTTTTGGGTTATCCGTACAATCTCCTCCTACTATTTAAACACTGAAAGAAGTAAATTTTCCATATTTAATTATGATAGAAATTAAATCATTGAAAAAATAATCAAGAGAATTTTTTTATTATATTTTTAATATTCAATAACAAAATATTTCAATATAGTTGCCTAAGTTTTTAAATTAATAGTTAATCTCATTGTGATCACACTCCCACGCATAAACATTTTCACTTCTCTTAACATTTTATATCCTAATATTGTCTCATTCCTAATTCAAGGTGAGAAAACATCCAAGATTGTTTTGAAATTAAATCCATCATATGTCATATATTAAATCAATTTTCCTATCATTCTTCTTATCTCACATTCAAGTTTTTTCAACTTTGTTAGTTTACCCATGAAATATGTCACAATAAACCTCTCCTATGCATTTCCCTCTTTCCTCTAGTAACATCTGAAAGTGAAGTTCTAATTATTTCTCATAGTTATTGTTATAGAACCATTTTCATTCAATGATTCTATGTTCTATACCTATAGAAACTAGGGTTCTACTCAAGAGGACTTCCAACATGTTGTTCTTAGCTTTAATGGTTGTAGGATTTTATGACTAAAAATTATGAGGCAATAGAGGAGTTTTATATCACTTATGTAAAACCATGTGAAAACTTCCTCAAGTGTTTATAATGAATTTACTTACCAAAAACCTCATAGTGTGTATCACTTCCAACTCGCTCCCTAATTTCTTCCTTTTGTGTGTGTCACAACCAAGTAGTGAATAATAATGAGTAAACATCCTATTTTTTCCATAAAAAAATTATTTTATTCTCTTTTATTCAATATACTGAACAATTGTTTCATTTATATGCAGTTTTTGGGGATAATTAGGGAAACATTTATGACATGATTATATAATATGATTTGTGGACCCACATCCCAAAACATATGTAGGAACCCGTTCACTCAACCATTACAATGAATAAATCCCTAACCTTAAAATGGAACACCCACTCCCCCAAACATGTTGAAATTAAAACAATAATAAACACTAGAGATTGGTAGGTAGGGAAAAATTATCTTTTAATGTTGTTACCAAATATGTATTTCATGGTCTCTAAAAATTAAGGAAGATAAAATGTAATGGTTGAAAAAATAGAGGTTATTTTTACAAAGGTATTTCAAAGAATGATGGCATGTATCATAAATGTAGTACACTCAAATATTATAGCTTAAAATAAAATAAAAGAATATTTTAGTTTCTCTACATTACCTGAAAACCTCCAGAAAGAGATTAAAATGACGAATATGAAATTAATGGATTATAATGACTCTCGGGTAAAAGACTAATTTATTGGTTACTGTTAATAAGGCATGGGTTTCAATAATTCCTTAAACATATATGAATGATTTGAAAATACGATTTCTAGAAATATATCCCATATCAATATTTATTTTAAAAAAATTCAAAAAAAATTGAATTCTTAACACAATCCAATCAAACATGAGAAATGATTATACATATTTTTTTAAGATAAAATAAGGGGAAAGGTAAACATACTTTGAAACACATAAAAGTTGAATAATAAACCAATGAAACATATAATGAACTCATAAAGGTATGGAAAAGGAAATATACCATAAGACAAGTGAAAAGAGAAGAAATGTGGAAGGTGAGAAAAATCCTAATGAACTCAGAATGGTGGGGAAAAGGAAAAATTCCATATAGAATCCAAAAGTACGAATAAAGAATAAAGATGATAAAAATTCAAATAAACCCAAGAAGCACCCCCCCCCCCCACCTAGAATGAGTAGTTTCCTCACTATAATAAAAGATAATTTTTGAATTATAGATAAAACCTTGTGGGTTTCAATGGTATGATTCTTCATGAAGTGGGATTTCATCTACTGGATGCTTTGGAAAATCCTTGTACATCCCATTGATTATAATACTTTTTCCACTCTACACATGAAAAACGTGTGTTGTACCAAAAGGTAAAACATTAGTAACAGTATAAGGGTCGATCCATTGTGAAAAAATATTAACTTAATGGAGATTTATCCTAAAATTGTACTTAAGGACCTTGTCACTAATATGAAACATTAATTGATGAATCATCCCATAAGTTGTATCCTTTTTCTTTGCTTCATAAATCCATGAGTTCTCATATTCATCATGCTGAATTTATTCCATGTACTGAATGTACAACATCCTTTACTCACCTACAACTAAGACATTAATATTATATCGTTTAACAGCCTAATATGCATAGTGATCTACCTACTCCAGGATGAGAAAAGCATATCTGAACCCATTCCTATATAGTTACATTATGATAGATGTTTTAAAATCTATACAGTATTCCCAAATTTCATTATCGAGGTGAAGACACTAATCTTCCTTATTTGTTTGTACCATATTTATCCACGTCTTAAAATCCCAATTTGATATTTATTATCATCCATTAGTTCTGGTTTGATATCAAATGAAGACTTTATGAACAACCACAAACATACATAGAATTTTTTTCATGTTGTGATTGCAAAAACTTTAACCCTGATCACTAATAATGAATCTTGGAAAACAAAAACTACACAAAAATCCAAACCTCACAAAATCAATAACCACTCAAGGGTCATCAGTCCTAGAAGACCTTTCTTCCACCACTTTAGAGATGTAGTCAATATCAAATAATATGTAAACTAATCCAAATGTGTTTGGAAATGTCCCCACCAAGTCAATTCCCCATGCATCAAATATTTCATAAAATAACATGTGTTATTAAATAATTTCATTCCTCTTGGAGACATTCCCATTGAAATGACATCATGTGAATGACATAAAAAATCAAGGACCATCTACATAGAATTTGATCCAATAAATTCTCAATTAAAGAACCTTTAGAGCTGTATATTGGGATCCAAAGTGGCCCCCAAAAGACAAAGTGTAGCAGAACCAAAAAAAGGGCTAAACTCATGGCCATTGAAACACCTATGAACAACTTGGTCACTAAAAATTCTAAAAATATATGGGTCATCCCAGAAGTACGATCATGATTGATGATAACATCTCTGGTATTGTGAAGTTCTTAAATAAGTGGGGAATCTATATTTTTATAGAAATTTTACAATGTATGTATACCATAGGGTAAGGTACAGAACATATTAAAGGTTCTCATGATAACATAATTGTCTAATGGGTATGGATGTTTCAATATAGTGGTGAAATGGTGCGGAAATAATACTAATGTTGACAGCCACCACATTTTTTAGTCCTCTCTTATCTCGAATATCAAGGTCAAAATCTTGGAGGAGGAGCTTCAACCGAATGATGTGGAGCTTAACATCAGGTTTCATAAGGTCAAATAGAAGGGAAACATGATCATAATACAAAATTATTTTTCAGCCAATATGATATTAACAAAAACTTCAAGCAAAACATAAGTCAATATATAATTTATTTAGTTGTCGTTTAGTTCTCATGGGAAGGGTCAAGGGTACGTGAGGCATATGAAATGATATGAGGAGACTTCTTAATAAGTTTTGATGAAATTAACCAACTGTAAAGTTAGAGACATCACACATAGGTTTACATGGGTGATCCCTACATAGTGGTTGGATAATGAGATGTGATGTGAGACTCATTTTCTGTGAATAGATGGAATACTTAAAAATTTATCAAATAGAAACTCGGAATTATTTTGTAATAACTTGGACAAGGGAAGGATAATCTTACTAATTTTTTAATAAATTTCCAGTAAAAACTTGTGTGACCTAGGAATTATCACACCTTATGAACACATTATGGATATGAAATGGATGAGATTAATTCAATTTTTTATTTATATAATTTAATTTCATCATTTTCAATAACATGTCTATGAACTTTCCCCCACTAAACCATGAAATATAATTTCTCATAATTTAGTATGATTTATTTTTTAATGAAACAACAGAGTACAGAACCTAGGGGTTTGAAGCAGTCATAAAAGGATTACGTATAAACCATGAAATCATGGAAAAATACTTCCATACAATTATCAATTCTCTAAGAAAAAAATAATGAACATAAATCGCTAAAAATTACAAGGATCAATGCATAAACAAAAATGAATACATATTGAAAATGTTCCAAATAGATAGGTAAATGTTGTCTTTTTCTTGATCCTTAGGGGGTATATGGATTTTGAAATAACCTAAATACCCATCTAGGTAACAATAATGGGACTTACCATCTAATTACTCTAACATTTAGTCAAGGTAATGTAGAAGAAAGTGGTCCATTCAGGTGGATTTTTTCAGTCAATGTTATTCGATACAGACTCGCCAACTATTGTGGACATGTTTTGGAACCAATTCATTCCCTTCATTTGACACTACTATTATTTTAGTTTTTTAGCATAATTTTCACTAGGTTAACCCATTTTCTATCAGGTATAGCATAAATGGTCCCATCCTCTTGTAATTTACTAACTCCCAGTTTTACCACATCAAAGAGAGTGGGATTTAACCATAATTGATCTTGTCTTATGGGTTTATAATCATCATCTAAAATTATATGGTACATTAAAATATATGGTCTAATACTAGTAATATCAACCAATTTCCAATAAATTTCATTTTTACACCCTCTAAAAATTTCTAGTTGTTTTGATTCCTACTGTAGAGAGTGGAATTTGGAAATAATGATGGGAAATTGTTCAATACCCTCAAGATAGGCATATTTTAAATTAAATAAAAGTGGGTTTAATTTCAACACTGGTGGTTTTTGATTGAGGGATGGAATTTAGGAGGAGTGAGGTTAATGGAAATGTTTATCTAATCATGTTTATTAATTAATAAAATATATTTATGGAAATGATATTTTCATAATCCTATATGGTTATAGGTACATCAGAATGAACAAGGTCATCAATTAAACCACAAAAATTTACTCTTTCATGATCCAACAAAACAATCATAACTTGAATCAAAACTCAAATCATTCAAGTTTGAAGTAGAGGGGAATGAATCTAAGTATAGTTAAGGGAGATAGTTTTTTTTGTGTCATTAGATATAACTTCAATTGAATATACAGGAAGAGTGGAGTGCTCTTAAATTATGTGATTAATAGATTCAGGGATACTAAAAATTATAGTTTCCACACAAAACTCTATAGATAGTGTACCATTGTGAACATTGATGAACATGTTTTCTATTTTAAGGACTGAACTCCAATGTATGAGAGGGGTATGTCCTTGGGTTTGAGAATCTTCTATCGTAGGATAAATGTATAAGTCTATGGGGAAGATGAGATTCTTTACTCTAACAAAGATATCCTCAATCCCTCGTTATGGGTGTGTTGTACTCTGATTAGAATTTTTTTGATGATGCATGTTAGTTGAATCTCTCAAACATGTAGATATGTGTACATAGAGTATTTCATAACAATAATCGAAACACCCAAATCTAGATATTAATTATATAATATGGTATCCACATGGTTCAAGTATTGTGTAAGTTCTTGGATCCTTAGATTTTGTTGGCATCGATGGTTGTATCAAATCATTGAAAATCCTTTTATGGTTGACTCTCTCATTCCCCTTCAATCATATTCTATGGGCGAAAATATCTTTATTAAATTTATCATAGAGAAAAATTTTATTAACTACACCCAATAAAATTATGTTAACATTTACCTCTTTAAATGTGTCCATTATTCCTCTATCAATTTCATTATCAAAATTTTTCTTAAATTTAGGGAGTCTTTGAGGTAAATGAAGAATAATGGATTTTTTAGGGTAATACTCAATGATAATTTATTAACCATTTTTGATATTATTTTCTTTATTATAATATTTTTGGGTAGATTAAGTGAGTTTTCAATTGGGGTACTTACCTGTTGCATATAATCAGTGGAATAAGAAACATATTTACCAAAATAAAGTGTGATTTCTCAAATAATACCTTTTATTTTGAATTAAAAATAGTTTCTGATGGATTTTATCTAGAACCTTACATCACTATCTAACCATTGTTTTTTTATTTTCCAACTTGTGTTTATAGGTCTTGAATAGATGATTATATAGCCTATTGGATGATGATGTTATGGGTATCCATTTGCTTCTCCAAATCCTTGATTCTTGGTTCAGATTAGGGATAAGGATGATTATTCAATGAAGTTGAAGTATATGAAGTCTTCGTACCTTTTTCTTGTCGATACCAGTTCTTTTTAGGGTTTCTCATGTTTCCTCCTTGTCAATATTGTGGTTGTGCATTCAACTATGTGTTTTTATTTTCTGTGAATGGCACTTTCTTGAAGGGTGGTGCTTGTTGGAAATGAAACCGAGTGAATACTTCTACACAATACTTGGTTGAATCTTGATGTTGCAGGCACAAGTCAGAAAATGAGTGTTTTTAGAAAAAATACAAGAATTTAATGGAATAAAAGGGGTGTGTGAATTGCCTCATGTTTGAGATAATTTTATTAGAAGGTTTTGAATGTCATAAAATTAATAATATAAATTTTTTATAGGGATGGATGACTTATCTCATGAGTTATTTAGATTAGTGAAGTTTATTATGTGTGAAATTGTTGTGCATTTTGATCCATATTGGATATTCAGTCATGAGGGGTGGAAGGTGTTTCATAAACTATGACACCATCATCTATATCATTTTTCATTCCACAGTACATGGGGAAAATTCCCTTATATAAGTATTAAATTAGAAATATTTCACTAATCTTGTGGGGGGAGCATGAAAAAATTTTATTTAATCATTCTGAATATTCATGAAGGGTATCTCATTATGATTGCCTAATTCAACATATTTATTTTCTAATTGAGGTAGTTTGGGATGATTTAAATAAATTCAATATGATGATTCGTTTCAAGATATTCCAACCCCATATATGGTATGCATATATTAAAGCCAGTCTTTTTCTACAACATCAAGGGAAAAAGTGAAGGCCCTCAACATAATGAGATCCTCACACACATTTTGTGAATTTATGGTGGAGCACACTATGAAAAAATATTTTAGATACTTGTGAGGATCCTCACAAGGAAAACTATGGAATTATTCAATGAGGTGGATGCGGACCTATTTCAACTCAATATTAACCACTTTCTCAAAATATCAGACGTACATGGGTTGGTACTCCACATCTGGGGTGGTCAGATGTTTGATTGTTTGATTATTTCCAGCCATGATTTATGAAGTTTGATTTGGTTCAAGTTTTTTTATTTTTTTCGGACCATTTGAGATTCCAAAATGGGTTCCCCGATGTTAATTGATTGTCCTACTCTAGATTAACTAATTTTTGAGTTAAGTTCATTTTCAATATCTAGGTCAAAATCAATCCTTTTTTTCATTTTCTGATCGTTTCATGCAAATAAATTATGATGTTGTATATTTTGTATTATTTTTTATATTTAATATCGAAGATGGATTAAATAAATTCCTTAAGAAGAATTAAAGGATAAAATAGAATATAATTTTATACTATATAATATTGTAGAGTTATATAAGAATAATATAGTTGAAGATAATGAGAGGAGGAGAAGAAGAAACATACACAAACAAAAAACTAAAAGTAAAAAAAATTATTGGGTAAACATTGAAATGGGTAATAAATTAAAAGAAAATGAAATAAAGAAATGAAAAAAAAAGATCTTTGATCCCCAAATTTCACTGCCAAAATTTGATTGCTTTGTCAAGCATGGTAAATTAGATGATATTTTACTAGAATTTCTAAAGTATAGCTAGAACGCTAAGTCATCTTAAAACAAATCCATAGATAATTAATTTAAAAAACTTTTTATTATTTTTTCTGAAATAGAAAATGGGATACATATTTGGGGATTTTATGATTCTAAAATAGAGATTAAAAATATATTACATAATGAGAGAATGTGGTTGGGGAAATCAAGATCAACTTGAGTGAGTGTCCCTTGTTACCCAATCTGTCATTTCTATCATGGGAAATGGGATGAATTATTGATTATTTGATTTATAGAGAATGAAATTGGTATGGTATATGAGTTATTACTAGTTTAAAACTAGGGATTTGAATTTTCAATGTTATTTATTACGGAAAACCTCTCAATGTCAACAAAATTGCATTTATGTAAGAACAAAAATCGATCAAGGCATCGCATCCACAATGTTATGAGATCACCATATTTGTGTTAATGATATGATTTTCCATAATAAAAGAATATGATTATTCATGAGTTCAGGATTTTTTATTTTGTCAACCAATACAATCCTTACATACATAGTTGAAAGGGATGTTAGGAGAAAAGAGATGAACATGCTCAAATCATCACAATATATGGGTTATGCATGGAAGCATGAGTATTCTTGTTCATTTTAATTATATATGATCATAACAAAATAAAAACAAATTAATAATTTATAAATAAAGAACAATGTTGTACAAAACTATAGATTCAATCACCTTCCAATGATTACAAACATGGATCTTGGGATTACAACAATGAAAACCCCCCAAACTATTATCTAAGAGGTTTAGAAGTACATGATTTTGAAAAGGGAGAAAATTGATAAATAAAGCTCTAAAATTCCACTCACCCTTAACCCTGGTAGTTTCAATACTTCCTATTATCAATGGAGTAATTTTAAAGAGAAATTTGTCATGTTGGATAAATTAATTTAACAGTCTCTAGTTATAGGTGAGATGTTAATGATAGAATTTTTTACCTATTTTATTCTTCTATTTGACTAACCAAAACAAATACAATTTTCATAAAATTTAATGGAGAGGTGAAACATATAGTTTTATGTTCAATAGATATAGAATAATAAGAATTATAGGTCTCAAGCTATATTTATGTCACACATACAAAATGGTGGTACAATATGACCTGCCCAAAATTTATTAACATTATGGGCCATTTTTCGGCCTACAAATAGACGAATTGGGTTCCATGGTCTTCTTTATAAATTTATCAGAAAAAATTTATCATTCACCCAAAAAAATTAACCCAATTGGATTCACAAATAATACACAGTAAATAATGATGTCCACAAATGTTCTCAGGGTATTGCGCAGTTTAGAGCATTTTTCTTGAATTCCATTATGGGCCCTCCAAATAACCTCCACCTATAATGTAAACACTGAAACAAGTAAAATTTCCATATTTAATAGTAATAAACATTAAATATTTTAATAAAATATAATGTTCAATTTTTTTTTATATTTTTAATTTTCAACACTAGCCGGGTTTAAAACAGTGTTGTAAGGGTAGAAAATAGTAGTGAATCGTTAAATGATCAGATCACATCTATGAGATTCTTTAGATTCAGAAAGGTTGTATGAATATGGATGTTTATTGATTGAGATTAAATAACCTATATTGATACTTGATGGATATGGTATGCGATCAGTTCATTCAGGATTAGACCTTCACGCGATGTCTATATAGAGACATCCAAGAATACATGATACCATTATACATTTTCCCTATAATGGGTTGTTGGATAATGATTTGGTGGTCAATATTTTCCTGTAAGAGAAGATGAAAATGGTTAGTGCCAAAAGTGGGCACACCGAAGTGGAGATTTAGGTGGTAGGGATCCAATTACAAGAATAAGGACCTGGACATTATGATACATTTCAAGTGGTGAACTCATTATAGAGGTTCTAAGGTTTTATGCTCATAAAATGGATCTAGTAATCCTAAAGAGTGGAATTTATACTCTAGTGATATTCATGGATATCATACATGGTATTTTCCAGTTCGATGAATAGATAGGATAGAGACAGTGGATGAGCATCCTATGTAGTAGCAGTAGTAGGAGATGGTAGGTTTGTAGGGTAGAGGACATGGAAGAGTAGTTGGGATAATAACAAGAGGTGGTATAATTTTTTATTGGTAACCACCATAAACCCTGGTTTCCTGCTCCAAGCTTAGGCAGCAGGTGGATGGGTTTGAGGGTAGCTACTGGGGGTTGAGGTATATAATCTGTAGGCTCTAGGGATGATATGAGGTATGATATATGTTTTATCAACATTAAATATGTTATTGATAGATATATGTGTGAGAAACTAATTTATTTCACATACTATGGACAGAGACTTAGATATACTAGTTGATTCCTCTACACAGCCATTGCGCTTGGAGAATATTGTTGGTGGTGATTCACAAATCACAAACCTCTACTGATGGTGTGATATGAGTCTTGGATGTTAGAGTTTCTTTTGGAATCATTTTTTAGTAGTGATGATGCCTTATGAAATCATCATAGTTATGGATTTATTATCTATAGTTCATACTCATATAATTGGATACAGGTAGAGGATGTGGTGTGTCATAGTGATGGGAAGAGGTTTTCTTTTATGGGTGAAAAAGAACCCCAAGAATAGTGAGACAAACTCATGTGTTACATGGTGCATCTGATTACACATAAGATAACTAGCATAACTCTTGGTGAAACAGTTGATACGAGCCTTCAGTTTTCTATAGTGGTGGTGAGGTATGAGTATTTCATTACTATGGACGTGTCGAGATTACCTCCATACCAAGAGATATACATCTTCATTTATATACACCATGAGACAACCCAAATAAATTTTATAACTTATAAGATGTCACTCGTAGAGCTTCATGATATGATAGTGTAGTTGGATGACTTATAATGGTAAGGCTTTTTCAGACCCATTTTTTCACCATAGTAAACCCCAGTATTTTTATCCAAGAAGGAAAATATGATCTTGAGGTTGTTTTTTTATTACCTTCTCCTAAAAATGGTGAAAATAATAAATAGATATCCACAAATGTTGATTAATGACCTCTTTTCCCAATTCATTTAGACATGATGGCTCTCAAAGATTGACCTCAGATCTAGCTTTCCCTAGCTATGGGTACGAGCCAATGATATGTGTAAAATGGGTTTTGGGTCCTATTATGGTCACTATGTGTACATTAAAATGGTCTTTAGAGTGAATATTTATACAAAATCATTCATGGGAATCATGAATCAAATATTTTACCCTTTATTATACTATTTTTTTCATAGTGTTCATCAATAATATCGTATTGTACTTCATATCCGAAATGGATTACATGATGTACTTGAGGATGGACATGGACATACACTGAGGGCACCAAATTTATAGGAAGCTCTTAAATTTATATTTCAAAATTCAGTTTTCCCACTTACATGGACATGTTATCTTAGAAGATGATGTATTTGTGTTCCTGGAGAAGGTCACATAAGTATTATCTTAGGATTCATCCATGAGAGTGATAGAGATGCGGGGAATCCTTGTGTATGAATGCTAATAAAAATTATTCATACTATTTTTTACTAGAATATTAGCTCCCTTGATATTTTTTACCTTTGATGGGAATCCTTCTATGTGGATATATAGGTTTAATTATGATTTACAATAGTTTAGGTAGAGATTGAAAAGCCCTCCCTTCTTGAGATTTATATAGGAGGGTGTTGAGTATGTAGTGGATTGCAATAAATCACATATTAGGATTTTTTTTATAATTTATAGATAGGTTTTTATTTCATATGTTTCACATCACTTGATACCACATGATAAAATCTATCTTCCCTGCAATATTTCATTGGTATTGGTAGTCTTCAAATTGAAGACATTGTGAAACTACCTAATGGGTGGTCGATTTATCATTTATTATGACCATAAGAGTATAAATTATAAACTATCATAGAATGGTCTAAACATGAGATAGATTATATGGATAGAGTTCCTCCTGGATTATGACTTTGATATTGTTTATACCTCTTAGAAAGGTAATGTGGAATAAGATTCTCTCAATAATAGATCTTGTTTGCAGCAACTGTGTGAGGCGTCAGTGAAGTTGGCCTCATTGTATTAATCCTTACTAAATGGGGATAGTGTATATTGCCACCAGTTTATGTTTGTTACCCGTCCTCTATTATATTGAGTTTAGGAGGCACAACTAAATGATACTGAATGTGGTACATTGTTTACTCATATATCCACTGGATGTACTCTTGATGGATATTATGAAGTTGGGGATCATGAAGAACTTTTTAGATGATTCACAACAGTAGCATTGATGTTATAATAGCTATTTGTGAAGGTGTTTCTTATATAACTCTTGGTGGTACATAGAGGTGTGGTGAAGATGTACCAGGACCACCGACATTAGTTTTGGTGGCTAGGGATGAAGAAGGGAGATGCATAGTTTGTCTCTCGATGCCTTACTATCAACTGACCGTTGAGAACCAATATCTAGTGGGTTTTTTGAAAACCCTTGTGGGTCTAGATTTTATGTGGTATGGGATATATATAGACATAATGAAATGGTTACCATATACTTAAAGAGTACAAGATGTTATCTTGGTGATTATAGACCTACTCACTATGTCGTCCAAATTTCTAGATATCATATAGTAGATTTCCATAAGCGCATGGAAAAAATATATAAGAAAGAGATATTTTGTATCCATGGATCTTCCCTGGTGATTGTTTTGACTGTGATTATCACTTAAAATCTTCGTTATGGAAAGGGTTGTTGGAGAAATTTGAGATTTAGTTTCATTTGAGAATGAAGTTACACCCCTAGAATGAAGGATCGACCGAGTATACCTTTTAGTCCTTGGAAAACATGTTGATGGGTTTCATTTTTGACTTTGGATGTTTTTTTGGAGGATCACCTACCATTTTTGGAGTTTTCAGACAACAACATATACCATTCTAGCATTGATATTCCTTAATTCGAGGCCTTTTATGGGTGAACCTATAGGTCACCACTATGTTGGACTGACCTAAGAGCACCATCACTTATGGGCCCAGAGTTAGTGAGAACCATGAAAGAGAAGGCGAAGATCATATAGGAGCATATGAGGATAGTACCGAGCTATTATAAATCTTATGTGGACCGATGATAGATTCCATTGGAGTTAGATGAGGGAAATCATGGGTCCCTATGGGTCTCACCTCGACATTGGTAGTTGAGGTTTTCCGTGGTGGAAAGATATATCTAAGATTCATTGTCCATTTAAATATACTATGTTTAGTAGGATATTATGATTACCTTTTAGCTCTACGACCATAATTATACTAGGTACGGAACATCTTCTACATGTTGTAGTTGAGAAGGTATATGCACGACAAGTCACATGTCATTGACAGTGGTGAGATGGATATCGAGGATGGAGTTAATTTTTAATATTACCATGAATAGATTGAGAATGAGAAATATTGAATCCTCTATAGGTAATCGATTCCTTTATTTCAGGTCTTGTGGTAGCATGAGAATATTCACGAGGGAACATGGGATTTGTAGATAACTATGTCTGCTCTAAACCCAGATCTCATTGTGTGTTATTTTGTTATGATTTTTAGGATATAAATACCCAAGGTTGGAAGTAGTTTATTAATCTAAATTTTCCATGTATTACATTAGTATATTATATGGATTATTTTTAGATCTAGGTGCTCAGATTGTTTGAGATCGTGATGACATGTGATCGTAGAATTAAAATTTGAAATATTTTAAATATAATGTGTGAAAACAATTCTTAATTAATATGGATAATTATTTAATAGAGTCTCATATCAGAAATCAGATTTCATCATTGGCCTCATGGAATGTTTTTTCCCTAGGGTTGACATAATAATTATCATCATTGGCTGTTTGGTTAAGAGCCATCACATGCGTAAATAATAATATAAATTTTTTTATATATTTATTTATGTATATTGACACAATTAACTATTCTTCCTCTATAAATACCTGGTTATGAGGAGATCTTAGGGTTGTCCAGCTAACCCTGGAGGCCTAGAGGGCTGTTGGAGGAGAGCATTCATGTTGGATAAAATAACATATGATCAAGATCAAGTATCCTTGCACCATCATAATTCATGGATAATTCAATAAAAATGATTAGAATTCATTCATCATCTATTATTGAACTATATTAAGGTAGTACATTTGATTTAATTGGATTTATCCACGTTTGATTATACTCATAATAATCATAATATAAAATATGATGCTAATAATTTTAGGGAAAAAACGGGGCATAAGTCCCCTTAAAGGGGGTGAAACGGGGTATGGATATTCTTTACAAAATTATTCCCACCCTGCTAGATCATGACCTATTTATTATAATGGTCGCTTATTTTTCTATTTAGTGTTTATATTGATATTATCCATACCATCATTATTGAATGATGATACACATAAAGTAAAGAAATAATTAAATCATAGGGAAACACATATTTTTACTTGGTACTTTAGTATATGACAGTACAAAGAGAATGAATCAAACATTTGGTCGGTGCACAAAAATCACTAATATCACTGCTTGTTGGTTTCATCTATGTCAATCATTCTAGGGATCACAACCTTTCCAATTCTTGATTGAGATAAACTATCTCACTCGGATCTCTCCCCTCATACTTACTTCTTATGATCACTACATCATAAGGAAAAACAATTCGCATGCAGCCCAAAGAATAATATCTTCTATTATGGATTATTACACCAACTGTATTATGGGTGCCTCTAAACAACTTTTTCTCCTTCACATCATTGATTCAAACATCACCTCAAGAAAAACCATTCCATGAGATATCATGGAAACTTTATCTCAATTTTGAAATACCATCAAGAGATTTAAAGTATCCCTTTCACTAACTTGGATGTATTCATGAATAAACTCCTTGTCAAAATATTGTCAAATGGTAAAGACCCTGTATCATATTTTTATTTCTAGGTAATATATTACAACGATGATTATCATAGGGTAATGATGGTGCACATCTCCTTACAATAAGACCCTAGTGTTATGACCACCAACCTCCAAAGATACTTCAATGAGAGAGAGATGATAATATTCCCCAATCCCCCCCCCCTCCAGTAGGCCCCAAGTTGGTGACTAGGACAAAGGGTATAATAAACACATAAAATGGTTGGAATTACCCTCTATAACAAAGTAGGATCTGTACATAATGTAAGATCATGAGATAATAAGAATCAAACAAAAAACTTAGTGAAATAATATAAAAAGAAACACATCCCATCACAGAATGAATGATTAAATAAAACTAATATAGACAAAAAGGCTCTAAAGAAAATACCCAAAAGGATAGATAAGCAATGACATAGAATCTATCCAAGGTCCTAGTTAGTAAGGTCCAGCACGGTCCACATAAGCCTCATAGAAACATGAAAAAAATTAAATATTGGGTGGGAATTCAATTGTACTATGTAGAGAAACCAATTTCTGTCATGTAGGTGTGAAAGAGGCATACTAAATCACCAGTTTTCAAATAGAAGAAACAAAATGTCCTAAACCAGTCAGTTATCCATCCCTACCTCACCAAGGCACACTCAAAAAATAATACAAGGAAAATAACAACATGTAACATGAATCACATCATAAATTGATACCCCATACTACTTTCTCGCAACTATGAAGCCCTCACAACCCAACAACGCACATCCTACCACTCCCATATCTTCCCTATACAACACCACTCCACATGTACCATCAAATCACATCATGCCCATAGAAAACTGGGCTCACCACCCCATTGGCATGAAAATGCATGACCCCCACCATAATCCACTTCATCTCGACTGTAGATGTTTGGGCTACATCAAATATCACCCGATGACACCTAATCTCACCGCTCATAAGCACGACAACATCATAGCTCAACCGAAGACACATGGGATATCAGAACCACCAACTAGACAACTGAAATTACTTTTTTCATCATAACATGTTCAATACCTTCCTTCCACTAAATGACTACATTTTATTTCAAAGAAAAATAAGTTGATACACATCATGGGGGTCTGTAGAAGTGGAGACCAAGGGCATCCCTGATAACCACGTCCACTCCACCCGGGGGGAGGGATCCGAGAGTACAGAGAACTGAAAGAGGGGATTCCAGGGATGCCTTAGAGGCCAAGAAGTCAACTGCACGGTTACCTTCATGCCACGTATGCAGGATCTCAGTATTGCTGGAGAGGAGAGCCTTGCATTTTTACGGATCAGGTACGTGATGGTCTATGGTGGGGGATGTGTTCCGATGAGGGAACTTCATAAAATTTTGGAGTCAGTTTCCATAGAGGAAAGGCTGATATTCTTGGCACTGTAGAGCTCGAGACCAGTGAGGATGGCCATTGCCTCTGCTGTCAAAGAGTGGACCGCACCATAAAAGGCGCAGAAGGCGAGACTTACCGAACCAGACCGGTCACGAACTAGTCTGACCCCGCACATACTCCCCTAACTGAAGGCCCTGTCAGTGTTGAGCTTAAGCCCTTTGGTAGGAGGGGACCATCTCACCTAGTGTCCCACTGAGCCGGAACTGAGAGGGAGGAGAAGCATGTTGCCGCCAAACCACCTAAGCGAGGGGGCGTCCTTTGGGTGCCTGAGAAGCCCGATGAGGTCCAAAACAAGGCATTTGGCCCGAAAGAAAACAATCTGCTCGATGGATGGGGGTCCGAGTGCCTGGCCTAATTGCACGCCTGCCATAGTGTCCAGCAACCTGCAGTAAGAAGAAACAGACGAGCCTCTTCCTCACACCTCTTACCCGCACCAGCAAACCATTGCACGAGGAACTCATCAATGGAATTCAGCCCACCTGCACTGCCACTGAAGTCCCCCAGCTCTCTCCATAAGGTCTGTTCCCACTCTCTTTGGAAGAACAGATGAAGCGAGGACTCCTCCTTAGGGGCAATATAGCAGGCGCACCTAGAGGCCAGCTGGACCCCCTTGCCCTTGATATCCACCTCCGAAGGTATTGCATGGTTATGAATTCTCCATATGAGAAAGTTATACTTTGGAGGTCTAGTTTGTCTAGAGAGACGTCACCCCCAAGGATCAGATTCTGGCTGCCAGATAGTAGAAATTCAGTAGGAATTGGCCGAGAATCTGCCCAAGGGAGAGTCTGTGAAGATACACTGGTCGGGGGATGCATCAAGCACGATACTGTTAAACACAGACTCCTGGGGGTATTGAGAATAGCCTTGATTTGGGGGATGCATACAGGCTTCTTTGAAGGTTAAGCCAGGAGTGGGGAAGCTTGGGAAGCCCAGAACCCCGACCCCCCAAGTTGCAATCCCAGAAAGAGATGTCCCCGCACCCCAGAATCCACTTGGAACAGTCTTGCAGCCTCGGGATGTGCTCGCGCATGGATCTCCACAAGGGGGAGGGAGACCTTCCAGTCTCTCTGAAACCAAAGTCGTACTACCTTCTAATGAAACGGCCCTAGAGGGACCATCCCTCAATCACTTCCCAGGCTAATTTCCCTTGAAGGAAGAACATAGCCCTCACCATGTCTCGCACATTGATTCCTCCTTGCTCGAAAGGTCTAGCAAGCCTGCCCCAGGAAGCCCAATGGCATCTGCCCTCACCTTGAGCATCCCAAAGGAAGGAGTTGAAGATTCCCTCTAACCGTCTGATAATTGCTTTGGGAACCTTGAGGACTGAGAGAATATGGATGGGGATGGAAGATAGGACACTATTGATCAGGGTGATTCTACCACTAAAGGACAGGAACCTGTTCTTCCAGTTATTGATGCGGGTCACAATCTTATTGATTAAGGTATCGAAGTGTGAAATTATGACCCTACCAGGGGCTATCGGACCACCCAAGGAAGTCATAGGAAAGATCTCGCATCTGAAGCCTAGGGAGGACTCAATCACAATCTTGTGCCTATGTGGGTAGGAGCTGGGGAGGTACACCTCGCTTTTATCACGATTGATGACCTGACCGCTCCATTTGAAGTACTCTTGCATGAAATCATTGAACCCCCTTATAGATGAATTATGTTCGTTGATAAAGAAGACTAGATCATCTGCAAATAAGAGGTGGGAAATCCCAGAGAAGAGAGACCCACAGAGATAGGGATGAATACAAACACGTTGCATCATCGAGGAAAAGTATCTGCTGAGTGAGTCTTGCATCAGGATGAAGAGGCGCGGGGATAGGGGGTCTCCTTGCCTCAGTCCTCTAACCGACTTTAGGAACCCGCAGTGCTTCCCCATAAAAATAATGTTGAACCACGACGAGCTATAACAGCGGAAGAGAAGATCAATGCTCCATTCTGAGAACCCCATGCCTCTCATAACACGAATGATGAAACTCCATTCCATGAGGTCATAAGCCTTGTCCATGTCAACTTTAATGACGACATTAGACCCCATCACTTTCCTATTAACGTCACCAACCATCTCTTGCACAATACCCATAGCCCCTTACATGGACTTGCTTGGAACGAACTCATGTTGCTCATCAGATACCCAGTTGTGAATATGATAGTCGATCCTCCTGTTGATGATATTATCCAGCACTTTATACGCAAAGTTGCACATACTTATGGGCCGATAGTGGGAGATGGAAGAGGGTTCCTTAACATTAGGGATAATAATAAGAGTGTGGCACCTGCTACCCGAGGAAGAGCACCCCCGCAGAATAAATCTTGGATTGCTGCAATGAGATCGGCATTGACAATAGTCCATGAGCTGACAAAGAAAGAGCCTGGAAAACCGTCAAGGCCTAGCGCGTTATCCAGGATTAGGGCCGTGACAGCATCCCACACCTCCTTCTCCTCTGGACCTTCCCATAGTGAAGCATTGATGCGGGAAGGGATCACAGAGGGGATGGACTCGAAGAGTTTCAACTGGCCACCGGGATAACCCTGTTGCATGCATGGGTTGGGGTTGCAAAGTAAGGACTCAAAATGGGATTTCACCTTACCACGGATCAGATTAAGGTCGCTGGTGAAGGATCCATCCTCAAGACGGATATTAGGGACCTGGCCCCGTTGCTTTGCTTTCAATCAGGCATGAAAATATGCTGAATTATGGTCCCCTTCTTTGAGCCAAATAGCACTAGAGCGCTCGCGAAGGAGTCTTTACTGTCTTAGAAGCATCTCATTCAGAAGTTGTTTTTTGTTCCCCAGGGAGACGAGGACATACTCATTCCAGGATTCCTCCATACTTGCCTCTACAGCTTCAATGTCTCTCATAAGCTCGTCCAGGCACGGTTGTTCCGAGGGAAGGGAGCCAGCCCAGGCAACAAGGGCATGTCGCAGGTGTTGAAGCTTGTTGTTGAGAGAAACCCAGGGTCCACCCTAGTGGGAGGCCATCCAACACCGTCGCACCACATCCAAGAAGTTTGGATGTTGAGTCCAACTCTTAGAGAAGAATAAATTCCTTTCTCTTGGGGTACCCGCCCTGAGGTGAACAAGAAGTGGGGAGTGGTCCGACAGGGCACGTACCATATGAATGACCTCCGAATTCGGAAAGAGGGGGATTGCCTCGAAGTTCCCAAGACAGCGGTCCAGTCTTCCCCAGATGCGCCGGTTACCTCTTTGATTATTGCACTAGGTAAACCTATCACCTGAAAATCCGAGATCCAAGAGTCCCTCTTGGGCCGCAAAGGAGGAGAAGGCTAGACTATCACTGTCCGGCGAAGCAGTGCCACCCTTCCTCTCTGACAAATCCATGACCGTGTTGAAATCACCACCCACCATCCATGGTGCCCTCCCGGGGTTGGAGGACCTGAGATCAGTCCAAAGCTGCTCACGAAGCCTAGCCTCGCACTCAGCATACACAAAGAAAAATAAACAGTGCCAGTTGCCTTTGTCAACCCGAACAGATAAAAGTTGATCCGAGACCATGAGCTTCATTACACTGAGAGTGCCTTTCCAAAAGACCCAGATGTGGTGATTACCAGGCTCGCCATGCATAAAATGTTGCATCCCCATTCTTTTGGAAAAATCCCCCAGCCTACCCACACTTTGGTTTGGATCGAGAATCACAACCAGAGAAACCTTGTGCCTGGATGCTTCAGAAGAAATGAAGTCTGTTTTAACCCTGGAACCGAGGCCCCGGGAGTTTCAGATGATCAACGATAACATTAAATGAGGGGGTCCTGTTACTGGCCCCAGGAGAAACCGGACCTCGAGTTGGCTTCCTTGAAGAGGTGGAACTTCTTCTTGATTGAGATATGGTTCGAATCCTGCTTGAAACCGGGTTGCAGGTAGCAGACGATTGGGTCTTCACCTTGGTGGACTGTGACGGAGAACGACCCCCCATAGGGGCCATCGAGGAGTAGGAAGACCTCTCCTTTAGGTTTGAAAGAGCACTGAAGCATTTATACAACTCGAACAGCGAAGAAGAGGGGCCAAGAGACTTGGGGGAAGAGGTTGGGGGAGAGGAGTCACGGATGATCTCCTTCCCCTTGGAGGGCCTGTCGGGCCGGGGGGGAGGGGTAGAAACAGAGTGGGAAGGTGGAGGGAGGCGGGGCACAAAGGGAATGATGGCTTTTCAAGAGGAAAGGGGAGGGGAAGGGAGGACGGGGGGCGGCACCGGAGGGAGGGGGATGAGGACCCTGCATGGGGAGGGCGGGGTGGTGGGGAAGGGGGAAAAGACAACAGAGGGGGGGAGGGGGAATAGAGAGCCAAGCAGCGTGCTGCTCAGAAGAGAGCCCCCTGACAGAAGAGGGAGCCGGTGGTGGAGAGGCCACCACTGAAGCCAGGGGACCTCTGGACTGACGCCTCTTGCGCGAAGACATACTAGGAGAAGAGCACTTCCTGCACTCCGACACCGTGTGTCCCAGTAAGTGACAGACAATGAAAAACTGAGGCACCGAAGGGTAGAAGATAGGACGCATCCAATCCTCAGAACCTTCAACCCGGAGGATCATGCGGTCTGTAAGGGGAGAGTTCCACTATGTTTGGTTATATTTTAGCAAAAGAAAAGAAATTATTTGATAGTTTATAAAAGAAAAGAAAAGAAAATAAATGATTCTCATTTCTCTCCTTGTGTTTCGATCCATAACTTAATAAAAGAAAAGAAATTATTTGGATTTCTCTCCATCATGTTTGGTGACAATTTTTAAAAGAAAAGAAAAGAAACTGTTTTGGTACAAATGACACAAATAACCTTTGTTCAAAAATAACACATACACATGGGATTAAAGGGCATACTTGCTCAATATAAAAAACCAATATCGATTATATCCACACGGACACCACACCTACCACCATATATTAATACAAATTATAAAATTTAAAAAAATTAACTAAATATAATCAAAATTATTTATATAATTTATTAATTCAAAATTATTAATTCAAGGTAATCAAAATTATACAATCAAAATAATTGATTAAAAAATTATTAATTAAAAAAATTATTAATTCAAAATAATTATTAATTAAAAATAACTATTAATTCTAAATAATTACTAATTCAAAATAGTTATTAATTCAAAATTATTAATTAAAAATATTTATTAATTCAAAATTAGTTATAAATTATTTATATAAACTATTAATTTAAGATAATCATAATTATTTATATTCAAAATTTTCTATAATCAGAATTATTTATAAATTATTTATGATTATTTATATACGCATAATTAGTTATAATAAAAATTATTTATATACACATTATCAAAATTATTTATATTTGATTGTTATTATTATTTATAAAATATGCTGAACTTAGAAAAATCATTATTTATAAATTACATCGAACAAAATATTTAGATACCCATGAAAATATTGTTTGTTGTTGTTATTAATAATGAAAAATATGTTCATTAATATAAATATTAATTCAATAAAATAATATAGCCATGAATAAGACAAACATTTATCTTTTTTATGAAATTCAACGCACCACAACTTTGAATTTATCAAACAAATATATTTTATTTCTCATTACAATGAGCGTATATAAATTATCAAGGAAAATATTATAACCATGCATGTACTCCACAAGATATTTCATAATTACCTCAAACATTTTTAAAAATTAAACATGAATAAAGAAACAATTCAAAGTATTTAATCCGAAAACATAAAATAATCATAACACAAAAAATTAAATGATAAAAGATGACAACATAAAAGTATCTAATCAAATGATAACATTATATGACATTTAAAAATAATAATAACCAAAACATCTTTCATTGCAAACACAATATGTCATAACTCAAATAAATGACATTGTTTGAAACTAATAGTTACCAACAATTTTGAGGATCATTCATCATAGCATCTAAAGTCACCTTCCTAAACTCCACTGGGCAATTTAAGAATTGACTTTTCCTCTCTGGCTTCTTGGTAAGAAACAGATATGCCTCGGCAATAAATTCTGGAGCAATTCCTATTTCTTGTAGTTCCTGATGCACCTCTCCACATGGTAACCAGCCTTGAGGTCTCTCCAAATATGAATTTCCCTCCCTCATAATAGCTAAAATTCATGCAATGCCCTCTTTAGTATTTCAATGTCTTTTTCATTACCATCTGAGCTCTTTCGTTTCCTTTTTTTCATAATATTTTCACCTGGAGAAGGCACTGCATCTGAATCTACATCTGGTGAGTTGAATTTTTGCAAGTTCGCTGCATTTTGAAACATCATTTCATCAATCTCTTCAATTGTATCTTCATTGGTGTTATTGGATGAGTAGTTCCACTCTTGCACTTTCTCTTTAGCGGTTTGAGCGTCTGCACCTATCGCTCTGTCTTTTCCAAAAATTTCAGCAAGTTTCTCATAATTACCAATGGGAGTATGCTTCCATTTCTCAGCATAAAGCTTTACCTTTTATGGGAATATATATACACACACACAAGCAAAAAAGTGTTATAACTGTACATAGTTTTAATTTTAAGGAAAAAAACATAAATTAAATTAAATTACAATGCATACCTCAATCAATGTCTTCCATACATCAGGTTCAGCAGTAAACATTTGCGAGATTGGACTCCATGCAAAACCACTAGTATGCTTAAATAAATCATAACATTCCGCAAAATGTTCTTTAATTGTCTTCAGTCGATTCTTTATCTTAGCCTTATCTAAAGATAAGTTAAACTTCTCTCGTAGTTCTTTAACAATATTATCATATGCCGAAGTAGTGAAAGTACGATTGACCCTATTCCCTTCAACATGTTGATGATATAAAGCTTCAATCAGTCCATCATCCATCTGATTTGTCCATGACAACTTTTCACTTTTACAATCCTCTCGCTTTTGCATTTTTTTACTCATTAAAATAACCTACATTAAAAATAATTAATAAAAAAGTAGTCATAACCAAGAAAAATTGAAAAATATTTGATATCTCTAACAATCTATCAAGATGAAATAAAATCATATAGATTAAAAATTAAAAACAAGGAATATCATACTTGAATAATGAAACCTTGTTGCTAAAATAAGTACATAACATAAGACAAACATGGTTCATCTTTAATTATTAATATAATCAAACCACATATGAGCTGCAATTTCATCTCTAATTTGTTCCCCTTTTTTTGCATCTTCATCGGTGTCTATTCGCTCGGTAGTTGCTTGTTCAACTTCATAGTGATTTTCAAGAGCATTATCCACCTCGGCAAGAAGATTTTCATCTGGATCTACACCCATTAAAAAGTTGTATAGTATGCAGCAAACTAATATGATATTTGATTGTGTCTTCACCGAGTACATAGAGTCTGTTGTAGTTGATATAATTGGAAATCGTTTCTTTAAAACTCCAAAATCTCTCTCAATAGCATTGCGCAAAGAAGCATGTCGATTATTAAATAACTCTCGAGCATTTTCTGGAGGATGATTGGAGTACTCTTTCAAATGATAACGTACACCTCTATAGGGTGGTATAAGGCCACTCCGTAACATATATCCCGCATCAACAAGATAAAATTTTCCTATTTCAAATAAAAAATATTGTTACGCAAAATAATTCAATTTACATATTTTAACAACCAAAATTACGTTGAGTAGAAATTACCGATCGGTAGTCTCAATTTGTCTTCTCTAGATAATGCATTTTTAATAATTCTCGAGTCTGATGCGGTTCCCTCCCATCCAAGAAATACATAGGTAAACTTTAGATCAAATGTACATGCACATAGTACGTTAATTGTGGGATAACCTTTTCTACCACGATATCTCGGTGCATCATTATTAGAAACTTTGACACGAACATGTGTTCCATCCAATGCTCCAATACAATCCTATCAGTTAATATATTTTCTCATAATTTTTTAAAATATAAAGATAAAAAGAATTGTAAATTTAAAAAATAATTGTATTATATAAAATGTACCTTAAAATATGGGTGAAATCTTCCACTATTGAGTATCACGGGAGAAACTTCAGATCCATCAGGTTGGCATAGAAATTTATCTTCTAATGAAATCATTGCTCTCAAAAAATCATGAAAATTTCTACTTGTTGTTTCACTGGATCGACGAAAAAAAGAAGGAAACATTTCTATTTTTTACATTATGTGACAGGATATAAAGACATTTTGCAACTTGTTCTTCAATTGTTGAAAACTTTGTCAGTTTCATACCACCATGCATTTCAAGCATAGAACACAAATTTGAAAAAGCATGTGGCCCCATACGAATTATGTTATGACAATCATTGTCACATTTAAGTTGATCCATGAGTTCAAAACGGACTTTTTGATGTTTCACATAATCAGTGGATTGGTTTATCAGTTTTTTTCGAAGATAGATTTTACGGGAATACCAAAAGACCACTACACGACATATAAGTTCAACAACTGCTATCTTCCGACTTACATCTCATTTAATCAAATGATTATTCAATGCTTCATCTTGTTGATCCATAAGGCCTACAATTTTTTTTTAAAAACGATTCAATAAAATTTATTTAATGAAACCATATAAATAGAGATACATGTAATTGACAATTCAAATATAATTGAATATGACAAGTAGAAAATAAACAATTAATATTTCTTATAAAAAACTACCTTATAGATTTTCTTTAATATAATTTATCAAAGTATCTTTATAACATCAATAGTCTATATTAAATAAAAATATATTTATTTATAGATAATGCATTAATAATATTCATAATTTTACTTATTTGTATAAATAATAAATTTTATAAAACAACCTTATAATAAACTTGTATAATACATTATAAACTATATAAATCATAAATTTTGTAATATAACAAAATAATAAATCTATGATAAACCTATGATAAACCTATAACACAAATATGATAAACATGTAGTACAAAATGTGAAATATAATTGACAATAAATTTATGATAAACCATAAATTTTGTAATATAAAAAAATAAATAATAAATAAATTTTGTAATATAGAAAAATAAAATTGATAATAATTAATATAAATAATGTAACAAAATCAATTTTGTAACAAAATAAAATATTGTAACAAAATACAACAATGTAACAAAATAAAATAATGTAACAAAAAAAATTAAATAATAAACTCTGTAATATAACAAAATAATAAATCTATTATAGCACAAATATGAAATATAATTGATAATAGTTAATAATAATTAATAAAAATTTGATCTTGTGCAATTTTCAATATTATATAAATTAATATGACTCATATATCAATAAATAATCACAAGTTGTTGATTGCAATGTACTGTTTTTTCTTATGCTCACCTCAATATGTATGACTATTTGTATTTTCATTACATAAATCTCTAAAGAAATAATATATTCATAATTTAAAAAGCAATCGTATACTGCAACCGAAAAAAATGTTTCAAGTATAAATTATTAATTTAAAAAACAACCAATTGTAAATCAATTTATCATTAAAAAACAAAATATAAGAATTGAAACAAATAAATTACTTACAACAATGCAGAAGACGAAAGCTGCGAATGGGTGAAGATGAAGTGGAGTGGTTGAAAACCGGATGCCGAAAAATAGTAGCCGGGTGATGGAAAAAAATTAATTTCAGAGTAATAACAATAGACTTGAAGGAGAAAATAGGGTATGCTACACCAGTGGAAGAACGAGACGACGGAGATGGAGCGGCAGTGTGAGATGGGGAGGCAGTATGAGGTCTGGCCTTTTATATAGATATTTAAGGGAAATATGGGAAATATATAAAATAATTGAACGGAATCAACTATTTCTCCCCGAATCGTCCTGATTTTGGGACGATTCGAAACCCGCTGAAATCGCGTGGGGGAGAGAAATCGGTTTCTCTCCCTTCCTGACCTCTCGCGTTTCTCTCCATCAACCGTGGATTTCCAAACGACAGATATGGATTTCTGTCTTTCGGTATCTTTTCTTTTCCGTCCGTTTCTCCCCTGCCAAATGAGCACTTCAAGTCGATTTCTACACAGATCTGGGCCGTTGCCGAGTCAAGGAGCTGGAGATTGCAGTACCGCACACAAGAATTCTCCAAGGCAGTCGCTGATCGACCCCAAGAGAGCCAGGTTCATTAAAGGAAGAGGGAGGCCAGGAATGTGAACCCAGACTGCCGCTACCGACGACCCCCTGCCCCGATGGGTATCCATGGACCACCGAGAGAGGTGAAAGCGCCAACGGCCAACCGAGTGGGGGCTACGCGTCCAAGCTTGCACAAAATCTTCCCGAGAATCCAGCACCACCAGGAAGGACTTCCGATTGAGCGCCGAGACCTTAGCCGGGTGAGACAGACCCCACGAACGCACAAAGTTCTGGAAGCTGGTCAAGGGTGGCTTGTCCACCCCAAATCTGGCCATAAGCGACCACTGAAGAAAGGACGAGGCCTCTGCAAAGACCTTTTACAAGAAGGAAAGCACCGGGTTACCGTTTCTGGACCCCGACATCGGAGCGTCCAGCTGAACCGTCGGAGACGAATCAGCTTGCCGGCCAGGGGGTTCCTTGAGGAGGATCTCCTACCACGACACCCTCGACTCCATAGGAGCCGCATCGGAAGCGTCCGGAGGAGGGCCCGCCGCCAGCCCAGGGAGAGGAGGTTCCGTCGCAATGGTCGAAAAAGAGATTTGAGGCGGAGACGCGTTCAGCACGTTCAAATTTTCCAAAAGGCACATTCTTCTTTTCCGTCTCCAAAATCCAACAACATTCGAATTACCAACAATCCACAATACCTTCCTTTCATTGATGAAAGATAGGGAAATTGTACGAACCCATACATTGGTCCACTTGAACGAATGATGGGAAACACACCCCCAGTGACTATGTGGGTGTTAGTAAATTGTGCTAGATATGGATGGGGTTCATATAGAAATCAAAATGTATATAAAAATATATAAATGTATCCACACATACCCACACAATCCTAGTATATGGGTTCACACCCAACATTAGCCAACTCACTACATCAGGACTTCTGCGTCCGCCTCTAAATGCATAACACCACACAAGCCACAATGAACATTTTATTTATTAATTCACTTCCACTTGAATTCCATTAACCAACCCACATCCTAGCAATTGAAATCATTATTAATCAATAATTTATTCCATCACTAAATGGGAGTCTTGAAAAAATAAACCACATATCAAAAACAGCTCATCATCTCCATCACACGACCACCTAGACGCCTCAAAAATGCATACAAACAACCACCACCTCTCCATCCCAAAACCACTAGCAAAAAAACCACCTCACAACCAGAAAAGAATGACCATAAAATCACCTCAACACCTAAAAATAATGGCCCACATGGAAACTTTAAACCACAAAAGCATATCCAGTGAACCATAATCTACATATTCCCTAACCATTGTGTGTTGTCTCACAAGAATGGATAGACGTCACATCACATCTATACCATTTTAAAAATTTACAAAGGGTGTTTTATTACATTCCACATTATTTTAGGTGTGTTATCACATGATCCATATTCATGTGGAAGCCATTTTATTAACCAAATATAAGTGGTTATAAAAGTTTCATTTTAGTGTGATATCACACAATCAAAATAGAACAAGAAGTCACAATACATATCATTTATCACAAACAAACCCCCAATGACCACAATTTTCAATGTGGAATAAATACTATACAATATCGATATCTAAAAAATAATAAAGATGTAAAATCATATTAATCAATACACTTTTACCCATCTGATTCAATTAACCAGTTATTTATCATTGATTTATCCAGTACAACCATCCCCCATAGAAAATAAAAAGTAAATTCCTCCCACATGAAACACAATAAAGAGAAACTAGGGTTCCCTGCCTCAATGAATCTTTACCAATCATTGTCTACCATAGGGAGAAGAAGAAAGACCTACAAACTAGAACATTTGCACATGATAAAGTGTATCAAACTATTTCACACAAAAAGATCATAAAAAACATATCCCAACATACACCCTAAAACCAAAACAACATTCACGTAGTGAATCCCCAAAAAACCATGGAAAGAAAAAATTAGAATGAGAGGAGAACTCAAAATGGACTGATTATCAGAATCCAGGAACAAAATCCCATCAGTATTAATCCCAATCACTTGAAGAAAAATCCTATAGGTCACTAATAAGGGAAGAGGATAGAATCATCCATATTTTTTGAGAAATAACCATGAGCTATACATCCTTTAAATATGCTCTTCACAGTACATTTACATAGGGTGTAATCTATACATGTAGAGTAAACTATTGGCTTCACGTTTCCCTAAAAAAGGACTCTCCCAAAATGATTTTTCAAAACTGATTTATTACATGTCATGAATCCCACTATCATGATGTGTACCATTTTCCTAGGATACCCCTTAGTCATGTACAATCATGGACCCACCTTGCTATACAAGATGTGAACCACGACTAAATGTCATATAAAACATTTACATGGGGTATATTTACAACAAAAACTCTATTTCCACTACATCCTCTATTGAAAGCTACTGAAACCTCCCCCAAACACCTCAAAGAACAGAAATTGGAAAATTGACAAACCAGTAAATCATGTACCATTACATCAAATTACTCTAATATTATTCTCTCCCTCGAGAATTCAAAACCAATAGCAGAATAAAAGGGGACCAAACAACCACCTCATGAGATAAATCTCAACTATATTGTCATACCTCAAATTCCACCACTAGGAAAACACGACCTACCAAACATCCAAAAAAACATATCGCACAACATCATCTCCACACAACCACAAAATACTATCATCTCACACAACACATCATGGAAACCATCCAGCCTCTCAACCACTACAAAACCAATGAACCACACTATACCAAACACAAGAATTAGTAAATTCCATCCTCTATTTGAAGATACTATATGGTCTGGGAACCACTAACCCCCCCACACATTTTTAATTGAATAGTATTTACTATGTCTTGATTAGGAATCAGGTCACCCTACTTTCATATGTTAGGACTATATCACATGGATTATAGAAAAAAATAAAAAAACTACTCATCTTATAGAAAATAACAATCTAAAAATAACATCACAAGGAATTATATAGGAAATAAAAACTCAAAACAAATACATGTATGGGGCACACATTTTCATTTCTCGCTCCAAACAACTCTCCTACATCCCACCATTCCTACATAAAAAATTGGACCAATGTAATGCTCCATGAACATAGAACCTTTGCTTTGTGATCCTAGATCTATACTGGTCATTCCACCAATGTTTTGTCATCTTCGATATCGAAATATCCCCAAAAAATGGTATGCAATTGATCATGAGTATACTGATTAAGTTGAGAGACATGGAATGCATCATGGATCATCTCTAATTGTGATCAAAAAAACAATTGATACCCCACCTCCCCAACACTCACCAACACCACAAAGGTCCCAAAAACCTAGGAGAATGATTACACACACTACCAAACATATTCTTTCCACATCATAGTGAAACCTTAAATAATTCATTACCCCAATCCTAAACTCCAATTTCCTCATACTGAGATCAAAATAAGACTTATATCAGTCTGTTGATTCTTTAATCCTCTCACTAAAATGTTGAAACATATCTACAATTCTCTTTGCCATAATGGGACTAAGAAAATTAGACCCCCCATCCACTGTCCAACATAACGAAATATGAAACATGCTACATTACAATGCCTCAAACAGATCCATGGAAATGGAAGAGTGAATGCTGTTATTATAAGAGCACTTAACGTAGGGAATGTGTCATACCCAAGATCCCCCAAAGTATATTATGTATGGCCACCACATGCCCTTTATAATCTATAATTTTTTCTCCATCTTCCAATCTATGTGAGGGTGTAAAATAGTGATGAGTTTCAAAATGGTGATAAAAGAATGTTGAACCCCCCCAGACTCATGAGGTAAAATTTGCATCATTATCTATAAGAATGGACCTTGAAACTCCATGAAAATATACCTCCTCACTCACTTGAATATTATCTAAATAATACATTGTGATCAACTCCTTAATTCCTATGAAAGGAGATAATTTCATCAACCCATCCATGATCACATAGATATTAGAACCATCATCTTGTGAATTGGGTAATCCAATGAAGAAATCGATTAAGATACCATCCCTTTAGCCTCATAAACATAAAAAGGATGTAACAGACTGATAGAATTATGATTCTCCTCCTTTACCTACTAGGAAACTAATTGATTTTCTAAATACACAACCACTACCTGTTTCATCTCAGGCCTCAAAAACTACATCCTCAGTATAGGGTACATATTGTAAACTCTTAGGTGTAATTTCAAATGTGATCTATGAAACTCATGAATAAATCATTTTCCCATCACCACCATAATATAAAACCTCGCAAAAAACATCATCTAGTTCAAACCATCCTTCGACCATCCCTCCAGTGCATCACCAAGTCCATCATGATCATGCATCACCTCTACCTATGAGTCTCCCCACTAAGACTCCTCTGCATATGGAATCTAAGAATATTGCACATTTATCTAAAACAAATATCCACTTCCATCATACACTTGTACATCTATGTGATAGTCTTAAAAATCATCCATTTATCTCCAGGAATTCCCAGAATCTTAAACAACATCATTCCCTGACCACCTCCTCCAAGATTTGGCTACAAGATTCCATTTTTACAAGGTGTAGGATATCTCAAAATCATAATCCTAGAGAAAACCCATCCAATCTACTTCAACATGTACATATGATACTGATTGAAAATATTCCTTTATCTCTTATGATCCCTGAATACCACAAAGAACATCCGAATGAGGTAATATCACGAAAAAATTATCTGACAAAGCAAATGTTTTTCACTCTAGATCATGGGTGGAATTGTAATGAATGGGATTTTCGTAGTTTTATTTTTAGAAAATATCTATGAAACTTCTGAGGTTAGGTGCTGAGACAGCATGCGAATTATAGGTCCGATGTTCCCGGATTAGTTTGATGAAAAATGTTATGTTTTTAATAGGTTGATTGAGTGGTTTTCTTGAAAAGTGGAATAAATCTTAAATGGTTGCCCGAATCAGAAATCTGAGGGCACTGTTGCGTCCAAGATGAGGGGTTTATCCATGGAGCGACTTTACTTTAGTTGGCATGGGTCTCTGGTGAGAAAACCTATTGAATAAAATTATTTTATTTTTTAAATCCTTGTTACTCATGAACGGTGACTCTGATTGAAAATATGAGACCACCATTGAGTTCATAATGGGGTGTCTTCCATAGGCAGATCCTAATATTGGCTGGTGCGGGATAACTATGGAAATTAGTTTTTTATATGTAACAGTAAATAAAATAATTAAATTAAAATTATTTTATTTTCAAATCCTATAACTCCTAAATGGTTACTTATATTAGAAATCTAAGAGTATTATTGAGCTCATGAGAGTGTGATCTCCTTATGCAGGAAAAAACCTCGACCGGTGCGGGTCGAAGGTAAAAGTTAATTTTTCTAGGTGTTTTAATGAAAAATAAAATAATTATAAAAAAGGTTATTTTCATAAAAGAAATTTCTCTGCAACGCAACGTTAAGGCATTAATTTCATTTCATAAATGCATACTCGTAACTAGGTGGTGGCTCAGTAGAACCAAAAAGTTTAAACGTGTTTCCTCCATTTATTAGATTAACAAAGATATTGGATCAATGCATGATCTTGGAGTTTGTTCTAATTCCTATAAGGGATTCTGTTGTAGAAAAATGAATGAAAAAAAACAAATAATCACCAAAGATGATGAATTTCCCCCTTCTATTTGAAGTATTTCACCAACGATGATGGTTTACGGATAGAGGATCGACGAATGCTGGTAGTGCGGCTCTATTATTCATTATCAATTGATCCAATCCTCTAGGTAGGGGTTGTTATTTAAATCTGGTATTTCTCTGTTCTTGAATTTAAACAACGAATACGGATCAACGCATGAACAGGTTGACCTGGGGTTCTATCATTCTTGTGGGATTGTTCGACTTGTGTGTTTTATTTTGTTGGAAATGTTTCTGCATAAGTTCGTTTTCTTGATCCATATAACATGAACAGATCAAGGCCGTAAAAACAATAGATAGACTCGTTATTCAGTTTGAATTTTTTTGTATCTTCCCCCATTCATTTTCATCATGTTATTCTTGAAAAATGAGAATATGATCTTTTCACACATGTTCCTTGGTGAAACAATCCCATAATCAAAGACCCAGCCTCGTGATGACCTAGCGGATGTCTGACAGCAACGACGATGGATGGATCGAAGCGACATGGGTGATACCACCATTCAATAATTTCTTGGAGAAGTGGTTCATAATGCGGTGTTGAACCCATGATAGTGAATATGGTGACACAAGACTTCTCAAATGAATTCCAGATTAGAGATCAGAGCACCAGAGCAAGTCCAGTGACCTGCAGAAGGGGCCACCAGGGCATCGGTGGTGGAACATGGTGGTAGCCACATCCCAATGTGGTGGAACCCAGTCGCCAATGGTGGAAGCTGGAGGATCCTGCGGAAACTTGGCCATGGGATGGGATGAAGGCCGCATCCAGGGTGGGCTATGGAGGAGCAGGGCGAAGACACGATGGGCGCCATGTCAGACTGGTGGCATGCGGTCAGCGGTCAATCGATCTGACCATGAGACGTGGAGGAGAACCTGCAGTTATATCCATGGGTGGGAGGCAGGACACACCGCTAGCCATGTACAGTAGACCACCCTGGTACGCACCATGAGGACTGTGTTTGATGGTCCACTCCAGCTAGCCCAGCGGGACGGGTCGATGGGGTGGGTCGGTTTAGACCAGGCAGTCCGAGTCAGTTTAGCGGACCCGGGGTGGTTCGGTGGACTAGGGGCGGGTCAGCAGATCCTGGGCTGGGTTGGGTTGGGTCGGACCGGACCAAGACCTAACTATCCCCTATTTACTAAAAGGCTAATAACATCCAAACCTTACAACTAATTAATGATCCATTTGCAGAGTTGGGGACCCTCACGATGAGGCGGTCCTTTTGATATACTATAAGTGGATTTTTGATGAAGTTGAGATACAACCAATGTTTTGAGGAGTAGATTCTCCTTGAATAAAGATCACTACGAGCAATAATCCTACAGCTGGTGGTGACGAGAAGACTGTGACGGCGGGGTCTCGGTGACTTAGAAGGTCTATGTGATGAGGGGGTCTAGGTGACTAAGCAGGCCTAAGTGAAGAGTGGGTCTAGGTGACCCACAAGGCCTAAGTGATGAGTGGATTTATGTGACCCTGTAGGCCTAAGTGATGAGCAAGTCTAGGTTACCAAGCGAGCCTATGTGGATCATCGAGGATGAGTGCCAAAATAGTACAAGGTGTATAGTGTTTATGACTGATGGTTTTGATTTTCATACATTAGATTATACCTATGTGAGCTGACTCGAGTGACTCTACTTATTATAGGATACACATTACGTACCTATTTGGTAGTCTTATTTGTGTATTTCATTGTGATATACTATTTTGGTTTGGGGTCCATACTGTGTTGAGTCAATAAGGTTTTCCTTATGACTTTTCCATTCCCAATTGTTTTGAAAATCACAAACACCTTATCTTTGAGGAAAATTGCTTTTATAAGGAAAATCGCTTTAATAAGGAAAATCGCTTTTATAAGAAAAGTAGCTTTTATAAGGAATATCTCTTTTATAAGAAAAATTATCCTTATCATATTTTCATCCATATATTTCTTAAGTATAAGATTCATATTCATTTCTATATTCTCAGAATTGTTTGAAACTTTAATATGAAGCATTCTGTTTTAGGTTCTGAATTCTGGATGAAAACTGTAATGAAGTTTCACTCCGAATTCTGGATGAGAACTGTAATGAAGTTTCATTCCGAATTCCGGATATGAACTCTGATAAAGTTCTACTCCGAATTTTGGATACGAATTCTCATTCCGAATTCTCATTCTGAATTCACCTATTAAACAGAATCTGATCATCTTTGCTTTATACACTCCGAATTTATTTAGACTCCGAAAATTATTTTTGGTTAGACTCTGAACTTTCATTTTGCTTACACTTTTATAATTTGTGTACTCTTTGACATTTTTTTTACACTCAGAACCTTCACTCCGAACTTTTGAGTTAGACTATAAACGATGTCGTACATTATGTTTCACTTGTTTTGTTATAAAACGATGACGTCTTTTCTATTATAAACTAACTGTTGGTTAAGTTACACGTGTACCGGTCCCTCCGATTTTTAAGGAAAAAATGACCATTGGAAAGGAGGCCAACCTTGCCTATAAATAGGTTCTCATTTGAAAGAGCTCATAACGACACAGAAGTTGATCAATCTAGAGACCACACGCTGCTAAGTTGATTTCTAGAGAGAGAAAGCTTTTCATGCCTTGTGTGTACTGAACCGCTCGTTCAGTTTTTGCTTCGTGTGACTCCGAATGTTGGTGATTACATTCGAGGACTTCCTGAGATAGGAAGATAGAGGTGCCGACTACCTTGAAGTTTGAGGGATTCCTTGCTGAGGAAGACAAAGGTTGCCAACTACCTAGAAGTTGAGGGCTTGCGGAGATAGCAAGACAGCGACTCCGATCTTAGTATCGAGGGCTTACCCTGGTGTGGGTAAGACAGACTTGCTTGAAAGTATAAATCAAGGGACCTTTATCCAAGGTTGTTGGATACCCTTCTCTTTGGGTTAAAAGACTTATATCTTGTTACTTGTAGTTTTACTACTTGATTGTTTCCGATGCATATTGTATTATAAGTAAAGTATAACTTTCTTATACTTTCTTACTTGTAATCTGTTCCATTTAGATTATATACGCTTTAAGGTAGAATCTCATATTGTAATCTTTAGTTAATGTTTCAATTTCCGGATCCATATTTCTGGAACCTACTTTCGGAATCTCATTCCATTTTTAAGCAAGTACATAGGACTTGAAGTTTATAACTCCATTCCTTATTCCAAGTTTTCATTTGGTGTTAGAGGTGTTGTGAATTTTCTTAGTTTTACATTGTTAAACTTAGCTCTTTCCTTTGTTTAAAAAAAACATAGTTATTCGTAACTAACTTTAAAGGTTCCAAAGGAATTTTTAAAGTGTACAATTCACCCCCCCCCCTCTTGTATATTGAGCATCTACATAATTATTTCGATCCTGTAATTGGTATCAGAGAAGGTCTCTGAAATAATTGTACTCACATATAAGTTTTTTTCTTTCTCACTTTATCATTCCGAACTTTTCCATTCCAAAATTTCTCATTCTGAACTTTGTCATTCTGAACTTTGTTATTACAAACTTTTTCTACTAACAAGTTTCTGTGCCAAAGGTTATTTTAAGTATGGCAGGAATTAATGTTGGATCCATTGATAATCTAAATCCTACAAGACCACCAATCTTTGATGGTAATGACTATGAGTACTGGAGAGATCGAATGAAGAATTTTGTTATCAATACTGGAGTGGACAACTTTGTTATGCTCACTGGTGATTATAAAATTCCTGACAAGGAAGTTAGAACTTTTACTAACCAGGAAAAGAAAGAGTATCAACTCAATTATAAGGTACACAATACCTTACTTTGTTCAATGACTAGAAATATATATATCCAAATTTCTTCTTGTGAAGCAGCTAATTGTATCTGGAAGAAGTTAGAAGTTACACATTTTGGAACTTCTAAAGTGATTGAGACTATGAGAGCTATGCTTAGAGCTGAATACCATGGATTCAATTTTCCTTATGGTGAACCAATTTGTAAAGTTCAAGAGAGGTTTATAAATATCGTCAATATTTTATAGTCTATGGGAGAAAAAGGGTTAGATGATGAAGCACTTGTGGATAAGATAACTGATATTATTCCCAATGAGTGGGAATCCAAAAGAACTGCTATATATGAGAACTGGAAGGTCACTCAAATTTCTCTTGATGGGTTATTCGGAACGCTTCTCCAACATGAAAAAAGAATGAAGAGAGATGCTGAAAACATCAAAAAGAAGAATGGTAATGGCACTGTTGCTTTTACAACAACATCAGATCATATGAAAGCTAAGACTCCTGAGAGAGTAACTAGATCCAAGTCTAAGAAGATGGTTGTTCAATCAGATTCCAGTGAAAGTGAAATCTATGAAAATGAGTTAGCAAATATTGCTTGAAGGATGAAAAAGATAGCTGGTCAGAGAAATTTCCAATCCAATTATAAGAAAAAGGAAAGGAAAGATAGGAAAGATGGAGAAGTTACATGTTACGAATGCAAGAGATCTGGACATATTAGACCAGATTGTCCTTTGCTCAAAAAGAAAGAAAGGAAAGAAATGCATTCAGACAGGAACAAAAAGAAGTATTATAAAGCCAAAGCTAAGAAAGTTTTGAAAGCTAGTGACACCTGGAGTGCCAGTGGTGGTGACTCTTCAGATGAATCTTCTGATTATGAATCTTCAGGATAGAAGAATCTTGGTCTTATAGCCAGATTACCTATTCATAATCATTGTTTTATGGCTAAGGTACGAAATGCTGAATCATTGACAAATGTTTCTTTAAGTTCTAATGATATTAAGTATTATAACTCCTCAGATTAAGAATCCTCTTCTGATGAAGAAAATACTTCACCTACCTATGAAGAAGTTTCTAGGTTTTCTGAACTTATTGAGATTGAGAATTCCAAACTCAATAAGAAACTTTATAAGGCAAACTATAGGAATTATATTCTTATGAAAGAGATATCAGATCTTTCTATAGATCTTGATTGGAAAAATGATGATCTTGAGAGTGTTTCAAAAAATCTTGAGGAAGTAAGTTCTGAGAAAAACAAACTTTCTAAAGAGTTAGAAAAATTAATTTCTAAGAAAAGTGTTTTCCATCCTAGCTCTAGTTCTAAATCTAAAAATTTTGAAGATAAAAACTTGTTTATAAAACTCAAGTCCGAAATTTTTTCCTTAAAGAAGTGTTTATCAAACTTTACTCATGGTAAAGAATATTTTGATAAAATGTATTCACAAATACGACCTTTAAGAAATAAATCCGGATTTGGTTATACCCATGTAAAACCTTTTTTTAGTAACAATTATTTTGTTCCTCAAAGTGCCCCATTTTGTACCAAGTGTCAATGTGGTGGTCACTGGGAAAAGAATTGTTCCCTAAACAAAACCCAATCTCTAGGATTTCATAAAGCTTATTTTTCTAAGAAGATGTGGGTACCTAAAATTTTGTTATCTGGAAATCTCGGATCCAAACAAGTTTGGATTCCGAAAGTCTAATTCTCTTCTTGATTTCAGGAAAGTAAAGAGTGTACCAACAGCAAAACATGGTACATGGATAGTGGAAGTTCCCGCACATGACTGGTAACAAAAGCTATTTTGAAAATATTATCAAAACGAAAGGAGGAATGGTACCTTTCAGAGATAATGATAAGGGAGAGATTGTTAGTATTGGTAATATTGTTCTGCTAGGTAAAACCTTGATTTCAAATGTTCTTTTTGTTAAGGGTCTTAAGAACAACCTCATTAGCATAATTTAGTTATGTGATGAAGGGTACCTTGTGAATTTTAGGAATGATAAATGTTTAGTTCACAATTCCAAGGAAGAATTTATTCTCTCAGCCAATAGGCAGGATAATGTTTACATCTTAAATTTAGAAGACCTTAGGAGCCAAGATTTACCTTGCCTAAGTGCAATGGAAGATCATTCCTGGTTATGGCATAGAAGACTAGGTCACTGTAACCTTAGGAACTTATGCAAACTCTCTAAGAAGAAAGTAGTTAAGGATCTACTGGAGCTTAGATTTGATTATTCTAAAGTTTGTGATCCTTTTCAATATGGAAGGAAACATAAATCTAGTTTTAAATCAATCGGTGAAGTCTCAACAACTGATGCATTACAGTTAGTGCACATGGATCTTTTTGGTCCAACACAAACTGGAAGTATTGGAGGAAAATACTATGTGTTTTTTATAGTTGATGATTAAACTAGATTTACTTGGGTTTATTTTCTAGAAAAGAAGTCTGAAGTTTTTTCTTATTTCAAATGTTTTAGATCTCAAGTTAAAAATGAGAAAAAACTTCCATTGAAAACCATTCATAGTGATCATGGAGAAGAATTTCAGAATTCTGATTTTGAAACTTTTTGTAGTAGAAAAGGAATTACTCACAATTTTTCAGCACCTAGAACTCCTCAGTAGAATGGTGTAGTTGAGAGAAGAAATAGAATTCTTCAAGAGATAACTAGAACCATATTGAGTGAATATTCTATATCTAGACATTTTTGTCCTGAAGCAATAAGTACTACTTGTTATACTATAAATCGAGTTTTGATTAGACCTTTTCTTAATAAAACACCTTATGAGTTCTGGAATGGTAGAAAACCAAGACTATCCTACTTCAAGGTTTTTGGTTGCAAAGTATTCATTTTAAATACTAAAGATAACATACACAAATTCGCACCAAAATCTGATGAAGGAATTTTTTTAGGTTATTCCGCAACTTCTAAGGCATATAGATTTTTTAATAAAAATACTTGTACAGTTGAAGAAACAGTACATTTAAAATTTGATGAGTCAGATCCTTTTTTTTAAACCATCCTAGCCTACATCCTCAGATGTGTTCTCAAAAACTGATTATCAATCTTCGATAGAAGATCCTTCTGATAAGGAAAATGTTCATGAAGATACTTCTGAAACATTTACCCCAGAAGAATTTCTACCCTATGTTGATGAACAGGATTTTCAAAACCCAAATCAGGTGTTTATTAAGAATCATCCCAATGATAGTATCATTGGTGATGTAAATAAACCAGTATGGACTAGAAGTTCCTTAAGAAATGAAGTAGAACATCTAGCATTTCTTTCTTAATTAGAACCAAAAAGCACTGATGAAGCTTTAGGTGATGATGATTGGATCAAAGCCATGCAAGATGAACTAAATGAATTCAAAAGGAATAATGTCTAGACTTTGGTTTAAAGACCTAAGGAAACGTCTGTTATTGGAGTAAAGTGGGTTTTTAGAAATAAATGTGACGAAAATGGAGTCATAGTAAGAAATAAATATAGACTTGTTGCTAAAGGCTACAATCACCAAGAAGGAATAGACTATGAAGAAACATATGCTCCAGTAGCTAGACTTGAATCTATCCGTATTCTACTTGCCTTTGCAGCATACTTTAATTTTAAACTTTTTCAAATGGATGTGAAATGTGATTTTCTTAACAGTTATGTTCAAGATGAAGTTTTTGTTGAAAAACCTCCTGGCTTTGAAGATATAAAACATCCTGATCATGTTTTTAGACTTACCAAAGCTCCGTATGGTCTTAAACAAGCCCCACGAGCATGGTACGATAGACTCACTGAATTTTTACTTCAAAATAACTATGTTAAGGGAAACACAGATCCAACCCTTTTATAAAGAAAGATAAGAAAAATGTTTTGATTGTTCAAATTTATGTTGATGACATCATATTTGGTTTAACTCAGAAATCTTTAACCGACTCTTTTTCAAGTCTAATGAAATCTGAGTTTGAAATGAGTATGATGGGTGAGTTAACTTTTTTCCTTGGTTTTCAAATTTCTCAAAAACCAGAAGGAACCTACATATCTCAACATAAGTATATTAAAGATCTTCTCAAAAAGTATGGTTATGACAACACTAAGAGTATAAGTACTCCCATTGGTACCTCAAACTCTTTAAATCTTGATGAAGCTGGGAAACCAATAGATCAAACATCTTTTAGAGGTATGATAGGAGGTTTACTTTACTTAATAGCTAGTCGACCAGACTTAATGTTCTCGGTATTCTTATGTGAAAGATATCAATCCAATCCTAAGGAATCCCACTTAAAGGCAGTAAAAAGAATTTTTTGCTACCTTAAGGGAACCATGGATCTAGGATTATTTTATACTTCTGGAAATGATTTTGTTCTAAAAAGCTTTTCTGATGCTGACTTTGGTGGATGTAGAATGGATAGAAAAAGTACATCCGAAACTTTTCATTTCTTAGGAGATTCATTAGTTTCTTGGTCTTGCAAGAAGCAACATTCTGTAGCACTTTCCACTGCTGAAGCTGAATATGTAGCAGCTGGAAGTTGTTGTGCTCAAGTATTGTGGATGCAACACACACTCACAGACTATGGCTTGAGTTTTACTAAAACTCAAATTTTTTAGGATAACACAAGTTCCATTGACCTAAGTAAGAACCCTACACATCACTCATGTGCAAAACACATAGATATTAGGCATCACATTCTTAGGGATCACACACTAAAAGGAGATATTATTCTTTAGTTTATTGGAATGCAAGATCAACTTGCTGATATTTTCACAAAATCTTTTCCTTCTGATAGATTTGAATACATTAAATAGAAGTTAGGAATGATAACCATAAGGTAATCTTTCTTAATTAACTTTCTATTGAAAAAAGTCTCCTTGCAGTAATAAACTCCTTTTCATAGGGGGAGTACTTTTGATTGTTAGAGTAACTAAATTTTTCAAAGTTAGTTTTTCATACTTTTCGGAACTAAATTTCCGGAATTGGAATTTCCGGAACTGAAATTTTCTAGAATGGATATTTTCATATAGAAAAATTCTGGAATGGAAATTTTTGTATTGAAAACTTCCAAAATGGACAATTTCGTACTGGTGTTTCCGTAACGAGATTTTCGTACCAAGACTTTCTTAATGAGCTTTTCGTTTTCAAACTTTTGTAATGAAATTTTCATGCTGAAAATCTTGTAATGTTTTTTTTTCTTTGTTGAGTTTTTCGTAGTGAGTTTTGCGAACTATGTCTTTTCATTAAAGTTTTTTTCTTCTTCAAAAATAATATTACCCATTATGAATAATTCTCCTAAGAAAATTCGAAAGGTATGATTTCCTTACTCAAGTTTTCGTAATCATACTTTACTTGATACTATTTTCTTATATTTTTTTTCGGATTATAGTTTTCTTAAATCCTTGTTTTAATAAAAACCTCAAAAGATCGGATTCAAGTTTTCTTGAGAATTGGTTTTCAACCGTCAGATCTGATCTCAGCTTGTTACAACCATTCGATCGATCGAGGAAGATGAACCGTCTTTTCGTTGCCTATATAAAGGGGACCCAAATGCTCGTCCCACATCGGTTTTTCAAGCTTCAGCGTCCCGAAGCTCTGACTCTTTGTTTTAAGGTCGTTCCGATCTTCAGAAATTTCTGTTCCGAACTTCCTAGAAGTCTTCAGATCTGAATGTCTGTGTAAGTAGTTTCTCAAGACATGTCTTCTTCTAAACCAATTTCCAAGTGGTTAGTATATAGAGAAAGGTTGGTTCATCCTGATTTCGTCAACAAGTATGATTCTCTTATATCCATGAACATTATGCTTAACGGATGGGAAGATGTTGTTGTGTCCAAGCCCGGAAATCAAGATGAATTTTATTCATATTTGCTTATAGAGTTCTATGAGACAGTTTCCTTCCTTAAGGAAGATGGTAGGGAGATGTTGTCATTTAAGTCTTACGGTAAGACTTATAGCTTTCTTATGACATGGCAGCCAGCTTGGTAGGGCTGAACAATGAATGAGAAGCCGAGTTCATCTCTCATGTGTTGCCAGATTCAAAGGGAAGCTTTAGCAAGGAAAAGGCATTGGAAACCCTCAGACTGTCAGATGACATGGCTCCGAAGATTTCTACTCTGTCTACGAATTTTCGGATTCTATAATTATGGGTACAAGAACTTATCGTACCGAGAAAGGGTGACAAAGACAGTTTGAAGAAGAGCGAGATTTATATCCTAGATTTTCTGATAAATCTGAGGAAGTTTAATCTGATGAAATACATTCTTATTACCATTGAGAATGTTAAGAAAGGGAATCTAAGAGCTCAGATCATAATGTTTCCAGCAATCATCTCGAAGCTAATAGTTCGGTGCCTTGATTCTTTCAAGGAGGCTTGCAAATCTAATCCAAGAGTTTGCAGGATTATGTTGGTGAGTGATGGTACCCTCAAAATGATGGATGTAGCCTTCGACAAGAAGACTGGTCAGTTTGTTGATTTACCTACTCAAGAAGAAGTGGTTCCGGAAGTTGGTGAACCTGAATCCTCCAAGCCAGTGAGGAAGATAAAGTTGAAATAAGTTGAAGTTGAAGTAGATAATCCCAAATTTAAGGAAGTTCATTCCGCACCTCCAAAATCGAAGAAGAAGAAAGCTTACCCCGATGAGGTAGTTTCTAAGTGGAGGGAAATCAAAGAGAAAAGAGTGCAAGGGGAGCCTCAGTTTGGATTGGATCCTGCAGAGGCTAAGGCATTGAAGGAAAGAACAGCGGATGAGCTAGAAAAACAAGTGAAAGAAAAGAAGCTCAAGAAGAATATGTCTGAAGCTGAGGTAGTTCAGACTTTATTAAAGTTTACTGAGATGGCCTTTGGAAACATTCCCGTTCCGAGATCTTTTTCTTTGGAATCTCTACCTGAGACTCCAGGAAGATACTTTGTCGGTCCGGAAGAGGCAGTTGCTAAGCCTGTGGAGGAAGTTGATCAAATTGAACAAGTGGAAGAGGAAGAAGCAGTTTCTGAAGGTAGTGGTGAGACCGGAGATGTTTTGAAGCAAGTAGATAATTATAAGGGGACACCTTTGGAACATTTGTCACTCCGAACTTCAAAAGCTGAATCATCGATGTTATTCACTCCAGGGAAGGATGAGGAGGAAGGAAAATAAGAAGTAACCTATCATGCAGAGGAAGAACAAATTCTACATGATGTTGCTCAAATGGAGAACGTAGAGGATGGCGCTCAAAAAGATGCTGATGATGAAGACAATGTTGTTCAAGTTTCTGATAGTGTACAGAAGACTCTGGAACAATAATCCATTCTGAAAAAGGACAACGTAAAGAAACTTGTTGTTGATACCCCAAGCTAAGTGGTTGTAAAGAGAAGGGAAGTTGGTGATTCTTCTAAGAAGAAGGATGAGAAAATTGAATAAGAAAATTCTCCGAGCAAAGTCTTGGATTCGGAGTCATCTTCGTTGGGGCATGACTTTGTTGTTCAGTCATTAAAGATGTTGGTGGGTACTATTCCGACTTTCTCAAGTATTGATTCAAGATTCCAGATTCTCCAACATGCTTTGAATCAGAAAATAGACTCTGTATCCATTGTTATGGACAAATGTGTTGAGATTGAGGCTCAGTTCAAAACTTTATTTGTCGGCTATGAAGCCCACAAAAGGTCTTGTAAGAGAATGACAAGTTGGTCGAAGAAAACTGTAGAAGAGATGAGGCTCTTTGATGAATTCCAAGATAATGTTAAGGATGATTTTGAGACAGAAGACAGAAAGATAAATGAACTTACTTCATCTTTTGAAAAAAAATTGATAGATGAAAAGAATTTCTGGATTCAAGAAGTCAGAGATCTGAATGGGAAGCTGAATTCTGTTTCTCAAAACTAGAAGTATGAAAGGGATCATTGGATTGAGTTTGAAGATAAGTTGTTAAATCAAGAACAAATCTTGAAGGCTCCGGAAGAAAAGTTTCAAGCCCAGGAAGAAAATATTGAATCTCAAAATGCAAGAATAGTTGTGTTAGAGAAGCAAGCTGAGGAAGACCATAAAGACTTGAATAATATAAAGACTATTCTTAAGGGTCTCATGGTGACGGAAAAAGATCCAAAATAGACAAATCCGATCATTTGTTGTATCTTAACTTCCTTGTTGTTGAACTATCAAACTTAATGAAAATTGTGATTGTTCGTCTCTTTTGTTGTTGTTACTAAATTTTCAGGTACTTTGTTATATTTTCCATTCCCTCGAATTCTTTATGAAAATCACAAAGGGGGAGAAGTAAAAGAACCCTAATAAAGGTGGAAAAGGAAAAAGAATCTGAACAAAGGGTGAGAAAGAAAAAGAACTCTAATAGAGTTTATCTAATGGGGGGTTTTCATTAAAGAAGACATTCTTATTCTTTATGAAATATCATTCCCGAAATCTAGAATATGATCCTTAGAGTTTCAAAGCCTAAGGGGGAGTTAGTCGTATTCATCGACACCATAAGCAAAGGGAGATAAGCCTTAATGTTTTCTTTCTTCTTAGACTTTCTTTTTCGTAAGGAAGTTTGTTCTTTCCAAAAAGGGGGATATTGTTGAGTCAATAAGGTTTTCCTTATGAATTTTCCATTCCTTCTTATTTTGAAAATCACAAACACCTTATCTTTAAGGAAAATCGCTTTTATAAGGAAAATCTCTTTTATAAGGAAAATCGCTTTTATAAGAAAAGTCACTTTTATAAGGAAGATTTCTTTTATAAGAAAAATTATCCTTATCATATTTTCATCCATATATTTCTTAAGTATAAGATTCAGATTCATTTCTATATTCTCCGAATCGTTTGAAACTTTGATATGAAGCATTCTGTTTTAGGTTCCGAATTCTGGATGAGAACTGTAATGAAGTTTCACTCTGAATTTTGGATGAGAACTGTAATGAAGTTTCGTTCCGAATTCCAGATACGAACTCTGATAAAGTTCTACTCCAAATTCTCAATACGAATTCTCATTTTGAATTCACCTATTGAACAGAATCTGATCATCTTTGCTTTATACACTCTGAATTTATTTAGACTTCGAAAATTATTTTTGGTTAGACTTCGAACTTTCATTTTGCTTACACTTTTATAATTTTTCTACTCTATGACATTTTTTTTACACTCCGAACCTTCACTCCAAACTTTTGAATTAGACATTAAACGATGTCGTACATTCTGTTTCACTTGTTTTGTTATAAAACGATGTCGTCTTTTCTGTTATAAACTAACCGTTGGTTAAGTTACACATGTACAGGTCCCTCCGATTTTTAAGGGAAAAATGACCGTTGGAAAGGAGGCCGACCTTGCCTATAAATAGGATCTCATTTGAAAGATCTCATAATGACACATAAGTTGATCAATCTAGAGACCACACGCTTCTAAGGTGATTTCTAGAGAGAGAAAGATTTTCGTACCTTGTGTGTACTGAACCGCTCGTTCGGTTTTTGCTTCGTGTGACTCCGAATGTTGGTGATTACATTCGAGGACTTCTGGGGATAGGAAGACAGAGGTGTCGACTACCTTGAAGTTCGAGGGCTTCCTTAATAAGGAAGAAAGAGGTTTCCAACAACCTAGAAGTTGAGGGCTTGTGGGGATAGCAGGACAGAGACTCCGATCTTCGTATCGAGGGCTTACCCTGGTGTGGGTAAGACAGACTTTCTTGAAAGTATAAATCAAGGGACCTTCATCCAAGGTTGTTGGATACCCTTCTCTTTGGATTAAAAGACTTATATCTTGTTACTTTTAGTTTTACTACTTGATTTTTTCCGCTGCATATTGTATTATAAGGAAAGTATAACTTTCTTATACTTTCTTACTTGTACTCTGTTCCATTTAGATTCTATATGCTTTAAGGTAGAATCTCATATTTAAATCTTTAGTTAAAGTTTCAATTTCCGGATCCATATTTCCGGAACCTACTTTCGGAATCTCTTTCCAGTTTTAAGCAAGTACATAGGACTTGAAGTTTATAACATCATTCCTTGTTCCAAGTTTTTATTTGGTGTTAGAGGTGTTGTGAATTTTCTTAGTTTAACTTTGTTAAACTTATCTCTTTCCTTTTTTTAAGGAAAACATAGTTATTCTTAACTAACTTTAAAGGTTCCAATGTTATTTTTAAAGTGTACAATTCACCCCCCCCCCTCTTGTATATTGAGCATCTACATCATTATTTCAATCCTACGTACTGAGTATTGTTTTACTCATCCATGAACAAGATTTTTATTGCACACGTCACGTCTTGTGTAAAAGATACATGCTTTGATAGAGTCATTGTTGGATCGGGGCTAGGTGGTTCTTAGAGTATCCCAATAGACGAGATGTTATTTAGTGACTTTATATAGCTATTTCTGTACAAAACTTTAAGGTACGGTTTTCTGTGGAGGAGTTTCAAAGACATGTAATTTTACTTTTGTGTTTTAGTTGCGCTTGTATTCTGGCATCATCTATATTTAGTTTTCTACTATTGTACCTTCTGTGATAACTTAGTGTTTTCACCTTCCTACATATGTGGCTTGGAGTTTTGTGTGTCTACAGTTATTTAAGAAAATTCCTCCCATTTTTTTGGTATATGTTTACTCGGCACTAGTTTCCTACCCCTGGACTATGGGAGGTAGTCTTGGGGTAGTCATGGCATGGTCCTTAGGGGACTGGTTGTGATAGAGTGGTACCAGAGGTGGTCGGTTCTACCTTAAGAACCCAGAGTCTATGAGTTTGGTTTGAGGAAAAAGTGTTAAGTATTTTGAGATCAGATTTATGTCTAGGGCATCCAATGCTAGTGTGGTGGTTGATTTATCCATACACCCGAACCTTGAATTCCTTTTTTTGACTCAGAACATGAAAACACTAGCTATATGGGAAAATGATGGTACATGCATCATATTGGATTGGTTGAGTTTTCCATGTCCTTCTTAAGTCATCTCACTAGTTATACTCTATTGATCACGGTACATCTTGTTTTGTTTCAAGATTCTTCCATATAAATATACATCTAGCATTCCACCACGTGATCACAAGGATGATCTGCAAGGTGATGAGATGGGTAAAAGGGTTCTTACCAGAGACATCACCTCCGGGTTGTGTACCAACTGTACCACCACCTATGGAGTATCACATGGTACTCATAGTACCAATGAAAGAGATGTGTGGGATGGGAACAATTAATGAGTTTTAGTAATAGAAAACCCTAAGGTTCCAAGTAAAACATGAATAACATGCGGAAGAGGAATGGCTTGAGGTGGTGAATGAGTTTTCCATCCAGTCGGGACAACATTAGATCTGATGGTGGTCCTAGTGGCGAGCCTCCAACTTGGCTCAATAGGGTGATGGTGGAGTTTACATTACCCAATCTTACGATGAGACGAATCTTCCATGGATAGAGTTTAAGAACATTTCTCAAAGAAGGGTCTCTCACTATTAAAGCTAAGTGATATGTGTACCTGAGAGATTCTATAGTTTTTGAAGGATGACATGTCAGTAGCTGAGTATTCATCGAGGCGTACTGACCTTTTCATGTTCTTGATAAATATGATAGGACTAGTATTTCAGGGCTCTGAATTTTTAGAATGGTCTTGTTTAGGACATCATTGTGAACATTAATCCATTGGGAATTCCTACTTATGCTGGGGTTCTAGAAAAAACATTTTTTGATGAATGTACTTGGGATGAGTGGATACAACCAGTGGATGTGAGTAGTAGGTAAGCAGGAGTAGAGACCTTGGGTGGAGGAGAAGGCTGATGTCCATCTAAAAGACTTGGACATGTGGTTTGTTCCAAGTAGATATACCTAGAAAAGTGATTTATAGCCCATGGATCATAGGGTGAGTCTAGTTGGCCTAGGGATAGGCAATGCATTTCATGAGATGGAAGGGGAAATATCGATAGAGATTTTCCAATCGTCATGCTAGTAATAAGGTATTGGTGGACAGGCCACTGTGGAAGAGGAAGTGATAAGAATAGATGGATCTTCAGGGTGTTAGACATGGAAATAAACCTAGGAGAGAAGTAGGAAGTAGTATAAATTTCAACATGTTACCACCACCACCCCCATTTGGTCCACACCAGGCTCAAGGGGATGGAGGCACAGGGAAGGGGCAGCTGCATGCATTCAAGGTATATGACCCAGGGCTCCAGGAATGATTCTAAGAATGGTTTTTGTCTACTCTTAGCCTCTATATTAATATATACAAGTTCTAATTGTCTTTCCTTGTCATGAATCTTGTTCAACACCTAGAGTTTTTGGTTAAACTATTGACTTGGCCCTTATGTCTGGAGATACTTTTGGAAGGAGTCTCAGTAATCACACTTATGACGACTGTTTGATCTAGACCTTGATGTGAAAGTTTACTATTGAACTAGTTGGTGCAAGCATTGAGGACTATTCACATTATTATTGGTATTGATTGTTTATTGATATTATATGCTTAGATTGACAGTTTTACGAAAAAAGGGTGTGGTTTGTCTACAGTGATTGAATGTAATTTTCCATGGTTACCGAAAGGGAAACCTGGGTAGTAGGGGATAGACTAATGCATAGGTGGGTGCTGCCAATAACCCTTGAGTTATCTATCCTTACCCTTGGGATAGTGGATGTTATGAGTTTTAAGTTCCCTATAGTAGTGGTATAGTATGAAGACATCTTCCTTGAAGATGATCTAGGTTTACCACCATATAGGGAGATAGACTTCTACATTTTTCTACACCCTGATATGGAACCGATATCAACATCAATATATAGAATGGCTTTCCTAATGCTTCGCAAGATGAGGGTGCATGTGGAGGACTTGAAGAGTAAGGTCTTAGTAAGACCAAGTGTTCAAGTTCATGTGCATATTACTAGAACTTTAACCAAGTGACCATGGAGAATGAGTATCCAGTACCAACGGGTTGATGAAAAATTCTATCAGTTGAAAGTGGATTCCTATCACGTGGATAGAAGGGGGACTGTAGTCTTTTGAGTAGTTAAGGAAGAGTTTTATGTGCACGTTGAACATGAGTTTTCCAGAGAATGGAGTCAAGTACATAGCATTTTTCGATGTATCAGGGACCTGGCTTCGTTGTGTCCTGATGTAGTGGAATGTGTTTATTGCCTATGGATCACGTCCGTTGAGACCACATGAGTAGAACTAGATGACCCATTATATTTTTTGGAAACATTATTCTTCATATTGTATATGTTGAGACAATAGCTGATGGGAGGGTGGTTTATCATCTAATGAGACCACAAAAGTCTCATGTATATCTTCTCGTAGATGGTTCTAAATTTGAGACATAAATGTTGGATAAAGGTTTCTCATGTACTATGACTTGGAGAGAGTCTATACTCTTGGTAAGGGAAACATGGATGTGGATTCTCTTAGAAAGAGATCTAGTTCATAGTTTTTGAATGAGACAGTAGAGAATTTGGCCTTGTTACAATTATCATTTTTGTATAAAGATGGTGAATCACACATCTTATTAGTGGTTGTTAACCCTCCAATCTTAAATTGAGTTATGGATGCCAAACATGATGATATCTATGTGAGACTTTATGTACTAAGTTGTCCGTGGTGAATTCACCTAATGGATACTCGAATGGTGGGGAGTGTTTCGTTCCTTTTAGGTGATGCAAAAGAATAGAAGTTGACACCAAAAGTGGTCAGATGCATCGGTATATGCATGTCTGTGTCAAGGTGGACATAAGGAATGACAGAACATGTTAAATATGGGCTTAGCTATTGACATAAAATATGAGCACTTGTTTGAGTTGGTTTTGTGCTTTTCAACTCGACGTGTTGGGACCCTAGGCTTAGAAAGGGTTTATCATTCCATCTAAGGGGTGTCAGGTAGGGAGTGAGTAAGGATATAGATGGAAATCATGATAGGTTTACGATATACATATAGGGGACACGATACCATCTGGGTGATAGTGGACCAACTCACAAAGTCATAAACTTATTATATTTTTTGGAACAGAGTTCAGTAGGGAGCTTTGGATGCCTCTACATGCAAAAGATAACTCAGCTCCATAAAATCTCATAGATGATAGTTTTTGATTGGAATGAATTGTTTTCATCGTGGTCATGGAGATCATGGATTGCTAGGAGAGGACCCATTGTGGGAGGCCGTTTCCTTAATGTGTTTCTGGTGGTAGTACATGATTCTCTGGAAGATAACATGGGAGTGGGAGTCTTAGGTTCATGATCGTACCATAATCTACTTTGTTATCCCTTGGTTTGGATTTCTAGGGAATAAATCCATAAGGTGGGGAGAATTTAATGACTCGTATTTACCCAGTTTTATTTTTAGAAAATTTCTATTAAAATTATGAGACTAGGTGATGAGACAACATGCTATTACGAGGCCCGGTGTGTTCAGAATGTTTTGATGAAAATTTATGTTTTTAATATTGTGAGTGAGTGGATTTCATGAAAAATTTGACTAACTATTAAACAAGTTCCTAGATCAGAAATATAAGGGCACCATTGCATTTAGAATGGTGGGTTTACACTAGGAGTGACTTAACATTATTCAGTGTGGGTCTCCAATGTGAAAACCTGAAAATGGATTAACAGTAAATAAAATTATTATATAAAATTATCATTTTTTTAAAATCATTATATCTCATGATCGGTAACTCAGATTGAAAATATAAGACCATTTTTGAGTTTGTAATGGTGTGTTCTCCATAGGCGGAGCCTAACAATGGTCAGTGAGGGTCAACTATGGATAGTAGATTTTGGGATGTAACTATAAATAAAATAATTGAATAAAAATTATTTTATTTTTCAATCTTATAACTCATATATGGTAACTCAGATTGTAAATCGAGGAGTATCATTGTGCTCGTGAGGGTGTGTTTTCCTTAGGCAGGGCCTAACATCAACTGGCATGGGTCGAGGGTAAAAGTTAATTAAGAATGTTCATTTTAATGAAAACTAAAATAAAAATATAAAATTTTGTTTTATTCAAAAATGTTTCTCTACAATTAAAATTCAAGTCGGATGTTTCATTTAAAAAATGAAATAGCGTAACGACAAGATAACTCAGCGTAATAGAAATTATGAACTGTGTTTCTTCCAGTTATTAGAATAAGATATATACGAGATCATGAGAGGATCCATGTGTTTTATCTAAAGTGTGTAAGGGATTCTCAGTGTGAATGATGAATGGAGACAAATAGATAATATCCAAAGGTGAAAACAATCCCCCTTCACATCAAAGTATTTCTCCAAAGACGATGGATTGTGGACTGAGTGTTGACAAACAATTGCAGTGCAGATTCATTCTTCACTAGTGATTGGTCCAATCCTCGAGGTATGGAATGTTATTTTAATATGTATTTCCATGGTATATAATTTAAATAAAGATTGAATATCTACCCACAAATAGGTTAACCATTATTTTAATCATTCTTATAGGAGAGTTGGGCATTCTGTTTTTAATTTTGGGGAAATTATTCTGTATAAGTTTGTTTTCTTGATCTTTCTAATAGGAGCAGATCTAGGCTGTAAAAAACAAAGTTTGAGGCTCGTTATTTAGTTTAATTTTTCATGTATCTTCCCCCACTCATTTTCTTCGCACTCTTCTCAGAATAACAGGTGTATGATTGTCATGTGCATGTTTCTTGGTGCAATGATCCCAAAATCATAGATCAAGCCTCGTGATGACCTAGTGGAGGTGTGATAGCAACAATGATGGATGGATCGAAGTGACACAGTAGATATATCAATTTGATCGTTTTCTAGAGAAGTGGTTCTTAATGTGGATTTTAACCCACTATAGTTAATATGACGACCCGAGGACTGTGAAACGTCTTCTAGATAGAAGACCAAAGCACCGGAGGGTGTGTGGTTGATGGTGGAGGGGTCCATCAGGGCACCGATAGTGTCACACGATAGTAGTCGCGTGACAGTGTAACAGAATCTGGCTTCCTATGGGGGTGTTGGGGGAGCCTGTGGTGGCTTGATCGGGGGTCGCGATGTGGTTAATGACTAGGGAGAGCCACAGTAGAGTGGGACGGTGATGCAGCGAGCGCCATGTTGGACTGGTGGAACACAATCAGTAGACCTCCTACAGGATAAACGACCATCTAAGCTGGCCATGTGATACGGAGGATCACCGGTGCCTATAGAAAAGGGTGGGAGGCGGGTGTAGCACTGGCCATGCCCAATGGACCAAACCGGTCTGTACCATGCCGACCGGGTTGGCTGGTCCGCTCCAGCAGGATGGGTCAACATAGTGGGTTGGGTCGAACCCCGGGTGGGTTGAGTTGGGTCAGTTTGATCTGATTAGACCGGACCCAGACACAACCATCCCCTTTCCCTAAAGGGCTCAAAACTTCCAAAACGTACATTCGGTTGATGAGCAGTTTGCGTTGATGGGACTCTAATGATGAGGATGTCCTTTGTATGTAATCTAAGTGGGTTTTTTGGGGTGTTGAAATATGAACGATGGCTTGAGGAGTAGATTCTCCCGAAATCAAGCGCTCAATGAGTGGTGATCTTATGGATAGCTCTGAGGAGAAAACAATTATGAGCATGTCTAGGTGACCCAACAGGCCTATGTGATGAGATATTCAAGGTGACCGAGTGGGCCTAAGTGACGAGCAGGTATGGGTGAACTAGCAGGCCTAAGTGATGAGAGAGTCTGGGGGACCCATCATGCCTAAGTGATGGGAGGGTCTATGTGACCTAGTGGGCCTCAGTGACTCATCGAGGATGAGTTCCTTAGTAGTAAATGGTATTCATTGTTTACAAATGATAGTATTGTTTTCCATACTTTATATTATACTTGTGTGAGATGACTCTAGTGAAACTCTTTTCTATACTTATTATAGGCTATACTTTTCTTACCTCTTTGGTAGTACTCATTTTTTATTGCTTTTTTGTATTCATTTGTGGTTTGGGGTCCTTAATGAGTATTGTTTTACTCACCCCTACAATGGCTTCGCCCTCACGTGTCGTGTCTTGTGAAAATAGTCAATTCAGTAATGGGGTCCGTGGTGGACCAGGACAAGTGGTTCATAGAGTGAACTGTTAGATGAATTTTGATTTTGTGGCTTCAGACAACTTTTTCTATACCAACCCTTCAATTAGGGTTTTCTATGAAGGAGTTTCAGAGACTTTTACTTGAACTTTCCAATTTTAGTTGAGCTTGTTTTCTGGCCTTGTCTACCTTCAGTCTTCTATTATTGTACCATGTGTGTTTAATTAGTGTTTTAACCTTCAATCATATGTGGCTTTGATTTGTGTTCATGTGTACAGGTACATAGCCAAATTCCCTCCATTTGTTTAAGATATTCCTAGGCGCAAGTTTCCAACCCCTCGAAAATGGGAGGTGGGCTTGCGGTAGTCATGGAACTGTCCCCAGGGGACGGGTCATGATAGGAATAGCAACACTCATGGGTTTGAAACTTTCTAGACCCATAGAATATCTTTTCCCTCTACTGAATCAACATACATCCTAGGATACATCTTTCAATGTTACAAAACACCTTAAACATCACCCCCTCCTTAAAAACTATAGAAATTGAGCACAACCAACTCTCCCATCAAGTAACGTAATACTGCCTAGAACTAATCTATCCACAAATCATCCCAATACTAACTTTCCAATACTATAAATGTGAAAAAAATGAGATAATTGGGAACAACCCTTCGATAATAATCTACAAGACCATGGAAATTGTGATCCTATGTTGTTTTTTGGGGTGTTTCCCAAGAAAGAACTCCCTTGATCATTGAAAATTCCACTACCACTCCCTTAAAATGCACCACATTCCTTAATAAATGTACCAATAATGTCAAAACATACTCTTTGACAACTTTCCAAAGAGATGGTGGAGTAGAAGAACCTGCAAATGAGATCTGAAATGCTCGGCATACTCCTCAACTGACCTTTATAAAAATAATATATCATCCATCAATATGTAGATGAAATGGTCTCGGAACTCATGGAACACGTAGTTTACATTCCCCATGAACACGACAGATTCATTAATAACACCAAATGGCATGACTATGAACTCACTATAACCATACATGCATTTGAAGTCAGTCTGTGGGATATATCTCTCCTTCACCCTCAACTAGTGATATCCAGACAAAAGGATAGTCATAGAAAACCAACTCTCCCTTCTCATTGGGTAAAAATGATTGTATGTCATTAGAAGAGGGTAATGGTTCTTTTTCATCACCTGATTCTACCTCTGGTAGTCTATATAAATACTCAGACTACCATCATCTTTCTTGATGAACAACAATGGATAAATCCAGGGAGACACACTAGGCTAGAAAAAACCCTTCTTCACCAAATCATCTATATTAATCCTCAACCCCCACATCATGGAAGGTTTTATCCAATAAGGTGCCATCAAAATTTGAGATTCACCATGTTATAAGTCTATACCAAACTCAAAATCATGTTGAGGGAGTAGAATCATAACATCTTTTGGGAAAACATATTTAAAACCCACAATTACCTTATGGACATCCAATATCTCAAAATATATAGACTCAAAAGAAAACTCATCCACCATAGAAGGATGGGGCTCCACATTCCATGTTTACACCTAATAGCATTGATCCCCAAAAAACCACATGCTAGTCATCAACATATGTAAACTAAACTCTCCACTAGATAGAGTCATTAATATAATGTGTAGAATAAACCCATTCAATGATATGGATAAAATCATATGGTTTCATCTATATAAAGAAAATATCCCCACCAGACTGATGTATCCCCATTACCATTCCACTTCATTTTTCATCATCAAAAACGATGATCTGGTCTGTGACTACTATAGTTAACACATGGGGTACAAGATGTCAGTCTACATATTTTTCAAGATTTTATGTTAAAAAGGGTGAAAAAATGGTGGAAAATATCTTGAATCAAAAAATTCACAATCAAAGGTACTAAACAAAGAGTTCATAATTTAATTATCTTTATCCCCATTAGAACTACCACCTAAAGTACATACAACTAACTATTCCTAGATCCTATGTCTCTTTGTTGAAGTCCACTACCACAAACATGTTTGAGTAATGGTCCTTGAACATGAGTAACATCCTATGGTTAGCCTCTACCTATTCCATCTCATATCGAATAATAAAATACATTATTTTCTTGAGATATATATCATAATTTTTCAACATCATAATCATTATCATAAACAATCCTGATAACCAATGAGATTGTAACATAAAACCCTTACCACTTTGGTATATTTTTAATCATTAGCACCATTAAATAATAATATAAAATTAAACATTAAATACAAATAATATATGTATATTTATGATATAACATTAAAAAATGTTAATATATACACATCATAAAATATGATAGGTTTATAATAAAACATATGTTTCAAAGAGGGGAAATTGAGACAAAAAGCCCTCAAACTATTGGTAACTTTTGATCTGAAAATTCATGAAAGAGATATCCTAAAATGGATATTTAAATCCCCATAACTTTATGTATAATCATAAAAAAATAAATTCTTGGGAATTATATACAACACATAAATTATATACATTGTTAATATGGCATGTTCCTCATGGAAATTTAAGTGAGATCAGAATCAATTACCTTAAGTATTGAATTCTCCCATAGAAAATCAAAACTCATATATAATAAATATTTGTTTACTATAAACTGATTATAGAACCATATTTATATATATAATTATATATATTATACAATCATGGCCTTCTATTACCCATTTATTAATATTTCCTTTTTAAAATCATGTTTCGGGTATGAAATGCTTTATTTTTCTTGTAAGATTTGATTTTGGTATTTTCAATACATTAATTTTTACCAGGGTTAAATAAAATCCATGATTTTAACCATGATATAAATATATTCATTATATATTTATTTATAGTAATCCATAAAAGATAGAGATCAAATAAAATACATTGTTCATAGAATGGCTAGACGTACACACGCATGATCATTGTTTCCATTTTCTTAATGGATGAAATGAAAGAAATTTAAAAACTATGTTACACTTAAAGGATAATTTTTATGTAAAATATATCAAATATTTTTATTAAATATATCTTTATTACTTTTCATTTAAATCATAGGTGATGAATGATTCACATCGCTTCATGAGGCAGTAGTCCTCCGTACATAGGAGATATAGTATGACATTATCATCGAATGAAAGTAAGAAGTTATATGGGATATTATAAATTTATTAGTGTATTAATATAATTAATATCATATATAACTACTAAATACGTCATTATATCCATCTTTGAGAGGTATTGGATGAAAAAATATTATATTGGTTTGAAAGGCAGTAGTCTTTCGTAAGCATGATCGATTATTTCTAATTTCATTTGATAGAAGAGGAGATTGATATAGATTATTACATAGACATTATAAAATGTAAATAAATGTTGGTTAATTGTGTTATTATATTTTATTTAAACTAAAATGAGTGAATGTGGTACGAGATTAATTAAAAAGAATGACTTTATTGAAGACAAATACATTCGCTTAGAAATCCCCCCTTCAGATCTCTTATTAAGGACTCAAGGGTGGGTATTTTGGGATGAGAAAAATCTATAAAATACTTCTATGTATTTATTGGATATATTATGGTACTTTTTTATATCCAAATATCATAATAGTTGTGAGGAAGTGATAGTGGAGGTGGCCTTTTATAATGGAGGATAGTCATTCTCTTAAATACCCAAAACTATTCATTAATGGGGACTCACAATCACCACGGGTGAAAAAAAATATTTATAATTAAAGGGATTTTGAGAATATATAGTCATTTAAAACCTCAAAAACTCACACAAAAACACATGTGTTCAACATGTTATTCAATATCCTTTATGTTTACTTAATTTTACCATTTTAGATTTCACCTCAGTAACTAGTTTTTATATATAATTACATAGGTGATTCAACCATTATATATAACTATAAAATGGGTATTATTAGATAATTTTGAACATGAAATTATATAACTTAATTAAAATTTAGGTAATTAAAATATATTTTTTTCTAAAACTAATTTTAACACAACCACATGAAACGTGAAAAAACCCCATTTTACCATTTCCCATAGTAATAATGTTTTTACTATATTGGGGCCAATATGATTATTATAAAGTCAAAATTGGTCCATTAATGGAACATGATAAAAATTTATAACCATGTACCAATAAAATGGAATATTATAGCACTTTTAGGAATACTAGATCATTAAATAAAATATTATTTATTATAAAATGGCATTAATGTCAATTTTGAATCTATCTGTATAATTGACTTTAAAAAAATCCATAAAAAAGTGTTAGTTGAATATATAATTTTTATAACAATATATAATGATATTTTTATATAATAGATTCAATAAATACATTAATTAATTCAATTTATATGTTTTCTAATAATTTCGTATCATTCTTTTTATTTATCTATTAATTAATTAATTATTACATTGGCATTGCGTAAAAATTTATTGTAATTAATTAATAAAAAATTAAAAAAACAAAAATAATGAAATTAAATTCATTATTCTCAAAATTAGTATAAATTTTAATTCACATAATTATTTTTCAATATTTGAACATGAAATTGATATTTAAAAGCAAGTGGGGGACATTTTTTCTTTTTTTCTTTACAGAAATTATTACATTGGTTTTATTCATAAAAGAATTTCCACAATAACATAAAAATATATCCTATATTAATAGGATTATAAATAGTTCCATACAATTTGAATTGGAGAAGTTCTTAGGTCATTTTACCACATATCCTTTTATTTTTACCCCCAAGTAAACCCATTTTAACCTCCACCGCATTAATTAATTTTTATTGGTTTTATTATTCATTTGAAAAAAAGATTATATTTTCCATATTATTTAATATTTATTAACATTATTCTAAATATAGAAACCAATTTTTCCAATTCTATTATCATAAGTGGAATATTTTATTTTAAAATTAAACCTGAAGATGCAATAAAAAATGGATTTCTAAAGAGAAACTTTTCTAATGATTATAATGTTTTTATATAAAATTAAAATATGAAATTTCATCAAATGATATAAATATGATTAATAAATATATTATTTAATAAATTTAACTTTTAAAATATTTTAATGAATGGTTGACTTGGTAATTTCATTAAACAAAGTGGGAGTTTTTTTATAAAAAGCAGTACTTTCACTATTCACTAAAAATTATTCTTTTTAGAAAAATTTCAAAAATTATCAGAAAGAAAATGTTAACTTTTAGATATAAAAAATATTGTTTTTCTATATTATGTTTCTAAAATTTGGAAAACAAATTTTTTTTATAAAAACAAATAAAAATCTTTTTTTGGAAAATATAATTTTCAAATCACATAATGAGTTTACAAGAAATAATTACTTTTTTATCAATATATTTTATTTATATAAAACCACTCCAATTAATATTTTAATATTATTTATTCTTATTAATTAATCCATATTTCAAGTCTAGGTTATAATTTATTGTTTTAATAATAATATTAATAATATATCATGACTCATTGAAACATGGTTTTCTATGTAACACAAACCTTTGAAAAAATTACATTTCTTTGAAATAAAACCATAAAATTTTAGTGTGTTAAATTATACCCCCTTTTAAATGAATATATCCCTTAAAATTATGTCACTTTGGTATAAATAACTAGGGATACATCATCCTTATTTCATCCATAAGATCCCACATATCATCTATATACCAATGTTTCCACAACAAAACATTGACTAGGGGAGTGGTCTTAAATCATATAACCTTCTCTCTAAGCTACAGAGTATCTATTGTAAGTAACATATAATAAATATCATGCCCTAATTGTATGGTCTTTGAGTTCAATACATGTACATTTTCAAATATTTACTTCCCCAATAGTGATGCATGGAACACAGCATGCATTTGGGATAGGATGTGTGGGAGCGCTAATTGATATGTTACTCACCAAATAAGATCTAGAATTTCAAAAGAACAAACAAATATTGGGATCAAATTTCTTTTTATATTATAATCATTATTTCATATTTTGTTTTACTACTACCAATTTTTAGTTTATATCTTACTCCATGAAAATAATATTCATGATGAATTTCTAATTCCTAGTGTACAAAACTTATCACAAGATCCTTAATTAAATATATCAACCTCTAAATATTTACCATAACAAAAAATACCAGCATAAGTTATCCAATAACATCAAATGTTCAAATATTCCATTCCATAAATAGTTAACCTTAAGGCTACAACTAGTCTGACCAAAATTGAAATCCAAAAAATTAGAAATAGGTTTACTAAATTTTCAAACATGTACTTATAATCAATCCACCAAACAACATAAAGTATTTCATGATTCCCTATAAAAAATAATTGAATACATTGAACATTTATTTTCTTGAAACATGTTAATATATTGAATTACAATAATTCCTTAATTACAACATTCATGATTTCAAAAATTAACACTTTCCTCATTTAGGAAAATATACAAACATTATTGAATATATTCTTTCATTAAAAACTATTTTAAACTACATTAATAAAAACATATACCATATTATCATGAAATCATTAATAATATACAATGTAGTTAATACTATCTAGTTCACTTTATCTATATCAATCATCTCTTTATTCCAAAATCATTATATAAATATGAGGGAACATATTGTGATTTATCATTCCCTAATTGAAGTGGTTTCAATAAAATATTACATTTCCATGAAATCAAATTTCTAGGAACTCATTACCATTCAACTCATTCTTGGAAATACATAGTGAAAAAATTATATTGAAAATTTATTATGTATTTCATATTTATGTTATTCAGATACATAAACACTTCAATCATTCCACTTCTTTCTTAATCCATTATTTTGGCATCATAATATTATTCATTAATATGGAATTCATTTCATATGTAATTTTTAGTCTATTTATCATCAATAAAAAATCCATTAATTAGACAATATTATTGATATTATTCTTGAGGTTTCCCCCTATGACATCAATTTGAAATATTTTCATAGCTTCCACATGTAAAACATTCAACTTTTTATGATGACTCAGAGATACCGATATTCTTACTGATTACGTTAACAAAACTACTCATTTTACCTCAGAAGTATCTCACTCTATGTCCTTATTATCAACAGAAAAAAAACATGTCCCTTTTCATTTTAGACCATCCCAATAGTTCTTCCTCCCAATTTATTGATATATATGATGTTTATGATTATTTCCTCTATGGTCTCACCCACCCACACTCTCAATATACACTAACCATCTCTTCATTAGTGAGTCTGAGCGTTGGTTAATGTTCAATTTGTATAACATATATTGTGATAATATATTATGCATAATCACAATATCCATCACACTATTCGGCATCCCATTTGAAACAAACCATGTTGTTCATGTCATAGATCATAAAAAAAATTCATGATTTAAATAATGTAAATTCATAAGACATGAACTATAATAGAATTAAGGAACATGATCCATGATATCATAACATTTTCATATGATATATTTTTTTAATGCACATATTCATTGAAAATAATTTCTTTAATTTTAAAATATCATTTCCAAAACTATCATAGTGGAATGGGTTTACTCCCTTATCCATCATAGTATTCAAGGTTCACTCCTAAGACTATTATAGTTGAAAAAGTATCATATTGAAATCTGTTCAATCCCTATTTCAGTCCTATTTATCACATAAGGTATTATTCTATATCTAATTCATTGGAGGGAGATGCAGGTACCACCCTTCATATAACGAAAATCATATATATATGTTCCATAATATCAGAACCCCTAAAAAATTGGGGTCTGTACACATTTAATTATAGAACAAACTATAGAAAAGAAAATAGTTTCCTATTAATTTCATCATTTAATTAAGCAATAAACTATGTAAAAAGAAGTGGGTTTCACAGTAATTTCATTATTTTAAGACTATTGGAAGACAAATGGTTCTCATAAACATATTTTCCTCATAACGAAAATCCATTCAGAGAAAGAATGTAAACGGTATCCTTGGGTCTTATACTGAGTAAATCATAAGTAACATAAAAGGATGTAATATTAGATGGAAAATTATTTTTAAAAACCACATGGAATATTTATTAATTTAAATATTAATTTCACTTTGAAAAACACTTTTTAAAATAGAAAACATTTTCTAAAATCAATTTCTTTGAAAATAACCTTGGGAACAGATAATGAAATATTAAAATATCATTTAAAACATTTCTCGATGAAAATAATCTATTCAATTTGAAAATAATGTTTTTTAAAATAATAATTCATAAAAAAAATAAGAATCATTAAAACAAGTAGCAGAAATGATAATGGGAAATTATGTTTAGTCCATACACACTCCAAAAATATTACTTAAAAATTTCAATGAAATATAAACATTCGTTTTACGAAAATAACACAAAGAATCATTTCAAAAAAATTATAAAAACTAAAAAATTGGTAATAGTTTTATTAATAAATCTTTTTGATAATTTTAAAAAATTAAAACAATTTTAGATAACATGGATACAAAAAAGAAATAGTTTTTGAATGAATGGACAAATAATGATTGTTTTTTATAAAAACGTTAATTTGGTATATTTTTTCCTTCAATAGTGGAAAATATACGGATGAAATGTATTCTGAATAAATAAATATACGAAAGTAAAATACATGGGTGTCTCAAGAGGTATATCATAATCATTAATTATCACAAATTTAATGATAAAAAATCTCAATAATCAATGTGATTGTAATATAAAAATATTACAACTTTGTTATATTTTGATTCATCATCCCCATTAATTAATAAAATAAAATGAAAAATTTAATATCAGGAATATAATTATATTGATGATAAAACTTGAAAAATTAAAGGTATATAAACCATATAAATTAATATAGGTCCATTACATAAATTATGTCTCAAAGAAGGAAAATTGAGACCAAAATCCCTTAACACTTTGGTGACTTTTGAATAGTATACCCCATGAAAGTGACATCCTCAAATGGTTAGGTAAATAAACATAATTTTAAAAATAATAATCATAAAATAAATTCATGGGCTTTATATAAACCACATAAAAGAATCACATTTTTAATATTGCTAGTGTCTCATAGAAAATAAACATGAGACCGAAATCCCTTACATTAACTCTTAAAATCTATCGTACATGTTCAGACCTACTCTATAATAAATATTGATTTACTATTAATCTATTTTAAAACCATAATTCTATATATTATACCATATATATTTCACTTATCACCTTTTATTACCTATTTATATTAAATACTGTGTTAAACCCATGTTTTAGATAATAAATGATTTTTCATGTATTTTTTGATTTTGTATTTTTAATCCTATTAAATTTATAATGGATCCATATTAAAAATAATTTTTAAAAAATATATACATTTATTATATAATCAGTATAAATGTATTTATAGTATTCAATTAAAATTAGATGTATAAAAAAATACAACACTCATGGGGATGGTAGATCGTAAGTGTGCATGAATGTTGTTTACATTTTATTGATGGATTAAATTGAATAATGGTATATAATATATTACACTTTCATAATAATTTATATTTCATAAATATCACATATGATCATTGTAACTATCCTTATTAATTTCCATGTAAATCGTAAGTGAAGAATGAGTCACATTGCTTCATGAGACGGTAGTCCACAACACACATGAGCGATGTTGTCATATTCCTGTAGAATGGAATTTAAGAAGTTATATATGAAATTATAATTCCATAAGTATAATAATATAATAAATATCATATATAAACAGTATAAAAAATCATTATCTCCATTCATGATATTTGGTGATGGAAAATGAATAACATTTGGTCATGATACGGTATCCTTTCGTATAAATGATCAACAATTTGGATCTCTATTTGATGGATGATGATATGTATATAGATTATTCCATAAAAATAATAATATGTTAGTATATTTTAAATAATTTATTTATTATATTGGTAATTATATAACATAAATGAAGGTGGAATGCTATGAATTAAAAAATAACGAGTTTAGTGAATACAATTAACTTCACTTAGAAAAACTCTTTAAGGATATCTTATTAAGAACCCAATGGTTTTTCTTTTAGGATAAAAATTATCTATAAATAGTGATAAGAATTTTTAGGGTGTATTTTTGAAGGTTTTTTTGATAAAAATGTCTTAAGAGGTTTGAAGAAGCAAGGGGTGGAGGTAACCATTTATAATTGAGGATGAATTAAATTTTCGTAAATACCCAAAACATTTAAATAATGAGGAGTCACTCTCACCCCATATACCTATAAACACGATAATTATATGGGTGTAGGGATTATATAGTTGGTACAAAGCTCCAACAACACATAAAATATATTTTTTCAACATGTCACTCCTTATCATTTATATTCACATAATTTTACTATTTTAGTTTCCATCATGGTAAGTAGTTCTTTTATATACTTACCTTAGTGATTCAACCCTTATTTATAAAAATAAAAATCTTATTCTTATTTAAAATGGACCACTTATTATAAATATGAAATCAAATTTATAAAATATTACTATAATTTGTTTGTAAAATTAATATTTACTTGAGTATATGAAATACAAAAAGCTTCTTTATCATTGTAACAATGTTTTTACAATTTAGGGTTCAATATAATAATTTTAAATGGACCATTGGTCCAGGAATAGAACATGAATGATATATATAAATAATACAGAAATAAAGTTTTATAGGATTGTATTTTTAGTAATTTAAAATCATTTATTAAAATATTACTTATTTTAAAAGTACATTAATGTCATTTTAAACACTATTTATATAATTTGAATTTGAAAACATCATGAAAAATTGGAATTCGAATATATCATTATTAATGTTGTATATAGTGTTATATTTATATAATAATATAATTAAATTTAATAATTCATTTAGTTTATATTAATTTTAATATTTCTAGTACTAGTTATTTTATTTTTCTATTAATTTCACTATTACTACATTGGCATTGCTTAATAATTTAAAGTAATTGTATAATTACTAAAATTAAAAATATTACCCTCATTAATCTAAAAACATTATACTAAAAATTAAAATAAATATTCATTCCAATGTTTATTTTTATATATGTGATCATGAAATTTATAATAAATAGAATGTGGGTGAAATTTTGACATTTTATTTACATAAATTATTAGAGTATTCTAATTAATCGAATGGTTTTCCAAAAGAACACAAAACAATACCTTAAGGTAATAAAATCCAAAATTTTCCAATAAAATTGGAATTGGATATATTTTTATTTATTTTTAACACTTATATTATGAGTTTAACCCCCCCCCCCCCTAAGTAAACTAGTTTTACAATTAACCACATAAATTATTTTTTACTATTTTTACAATTCAATTTGAAAAAATAAATTATTTCAACTTGTTAAATAACATTTATTATTCTGATTCCAAATATTTCATCCATTTTTTCAAATTATAACAATTTATTTTGAAAATTTTAATTTAGAAACAAACCTTCAAATGTGATGAAAATGTGTTTTTCTGAAGAGATATTTTCCAAATTTTATAAATTTTAATTAATATATTTGTAATAAATTGATTCCGATGATATAAATAGGATTAATAAATATAAAATTTAACCAATTTTACTTTTATAGAGTTTTTAAAAAATAGTTATAAATATAAATTCATTAAATTAAAAGGTGAGTTTTTGGTAAAATTCAGTATTTTTGACTATTCACTAAAAAATAACATTTACTGAGAATTTTCAAAAAAAGAAAAATGTTAATTTTGAAATTTATATTTCAAAATTTATGTTAATTTTGTAAAATACAATTTTTAAAATATGGAAAAAATTAATTTTATTATATTTTCACAAAAACCAATAACATGATATTTTGGAAAATCGTATTTTTTGAATCACACAAGGACATTACTAAAATATAATTAATTTTTTATCATTATTATTTAATTATATAAAAAAATAAACGTAATTTTTAAAAGTGGATATTTTAATTATTACAGATAGAATTTAAGTCTCATTTGTTTTTGTCTTTTTAAAATAATAATATTAATATTATATCAATGTTTATTAAAACTCGATATTGCGAGTAGCATACGATATCAACAAAATTATTTTTATTCAAAAAAATATTTCATAGAATTTTGGGGTGTCTCACTAAATATGAATGTGTAATGAAATAGAGATTACAGAAATCTAAGTGTATGATTATTTCACAAAGCATATAAAAATACACCAAGTCTCGATGGTGAGAACTATTGAATCGAATAGAGTTGTTGAGAGGAGAATCGGGATAATAATCAACATGAAAATTATTATTATTATTGGGAAAAACATAATATATATGTTTTAAAATAAAGTAGCATATTCATTAGACAATATTAATTATTGAGCTCTATTTTAACTTGAATAAAAAAAGGCTCCCTATGAGATATGGTATGGGTACAATCTAATGATTAAATATATTTCAGTCTTCATTAGAAAAAGATTCGATCTCAATAAAAATATTCTAATAAATATTCAGTCCTATATAGATTGAGGGATTTTTATTGGGTTCTTGTCCAAAATAAATATATATGACTATTTCAAAACAAATTGTAAGGATTCATTAAATCCTTGTTTTAACTATAGTAAATAGGACTAGAATCATCAATAAAATTGAACAAAATTATAGAGAAATATTATGAAGTGTTAATCAATTCATCATTATAATAATAATATGATGTTTATTTTGAATAATTATTTGATAATTAGAAGAATGATTTTAGATCAATAGCTTCACAATAGTTGACAAGGAATATACGAAATAAATGTGTTTAATACCATTCGTGAAGGGGTCTCTCAAGTTAAATCTAATAGATTAATATCTTTACTAAAAACCTTGATATAATATCATATAGATTAAATGGGTTTTGAGGAGTTTTTTAAGAATTGGAATTAGGTCAATGAAATATATGAAGAGCTTGACCAAATCCCAAATATCAATCATTAGAGATTATTTCAAGGCTAGTGGATAATAAAATCACTTTTTAAAAACTATTTTTCCAATTAACTATTAAATTATGATGGTATAATGATTTTAAATATTTAAAGACCTCTCTATACGGTAGAGTCCTAAGTTTATGGTATCAATATAGATGAATGAAATTATAACATATCAATGTTAAAAAAATGTAATTCTTATCCATATAAGTGAAGAAAAGGTTAATGGTTTTCCAAATGGAAATAATGAAGTAATTCATTAATGGAATTATTAAAGAAAAGGTTTTTTTTACAATATATAGTATTTTTTATAGTCATTAAGATAAAAAAAATTCTTTCAGCTAAATGGGGTGAATTATGGACTTAATGAAGGACTTAAATCATTGGATTACAAACTATTTCCAAAATTTATGATGTGAAAGTTTCAATTTCATGATGTTAATTATAATATCACTATATAAATTAATAAAGTTTAAATAATGTTGGTGCTCATATATTGTAGTGACATAATACCTGCTTGATTTAAATAAGATCAATGCATTATGTTTTTATAATTCGTGGAATGTGATTTTAAAATTTTGGTGATTAGAGAGTTTTACATTTTACCTTGTATTTCATATAATTTAGATAAGTAATTATACATTTATATCTCTATCAAAATATGAAAATTAAGTTATGAAGATATTTGTAATGTGTGATTTTAGTAAAACAACAACATTTGTAACCTAATGTATGTTTTCATGGAATGAATATTATAAGGATTTTATTATCATAGAGTATATGAAATTCCTTGACAATATACTATATATAATAGTTCAAATACATTAAACTTTTTCAACACTTATCATGTTTAATTATACCATACTAATTCAAACTAAAACCCCATTCAAATGGTAAAGATAAAATTATGGCATATAAAATGAATATTTTATTTTATATTACATTACAATGAATCATCTATGCAGTATCTATCAAGATATGACAAAATATATTTGGATGGATCATCAGATGATAAAAGGATAACATAGAGATATATATACTTTAATAAAAGACTTTATATTTATTCTCATAAAAATATATAAGTGTGTATTTACAAAATCACTTTAGATTAATGATATATTTTTTCCACTCAAGAGTATAGGAAAATATTATATGTTATAGACACTCAAAAATGTATGCATTAGTGAAATTAGAGTATGTTCTTGGTCAACACATTATCATAGATATTATGATAGGGGCCTTACCCAACGATTCTTTGGAGAAATATTTTATAGATATTATATCCATTATGCCTCCCATAGTTGAATAGTTTGATTTGGTGACCCCTACACTCCATAGAATTTATTGAGTTTTGCCAATTTTTTTATACTAAAATAGAGTTTCCTTTATGTGTATTGAAAAATTATGGGGGATACTAATCAATGTTTTTGATAAAAGGTGTATAATATCATTTAAAAATAAACTAATGGGTGAAATACATCAATGATATATTTGGGGGAGAAACGATATTAGGGGAGATGATTTATTATGGATATAGTTCATATTAAAGAGAAAAGTGGTGATCAGGTAAGATATATTGATTCATTGATGAAAATTTAATAATTATAAAATTAATATTTTCAAGGGGGTTATTACTATATAATATTTATATTGAAATATATTTCCCCACCTCCCAATATTGGACATAGAACATAGCCTTATATAATGTCCTATTAGGGTAATAAAAAATACATGAAGCCAAATGGGTGGGTATTTATTCCTCTATCATGATCCTTAAGGATAAATGATCATTGATTACATGAATCGCCCCCTCATAAATTCATGAGTTTATTAAACCCATTTCTTATGATGTAATACAATTCTATATGTCATATCGACCATCGGAAAATGATATAATCTACTTCAGCTTAGTGAATATTGGCCTTCTTTCACCAAAGGATAACTACCATACATAGCAAAAGGCGTCAAATATGGGGATTTACAATATGATATTTTTAATTAAGGTGAAATATTCATTTCACCCCATTTGGGGACATCAAAATTAGCCTCATTATGTGACATATTAGGTCCATATATTTTTATCTTGGTATCCAAATTGGATGGTGGTTATTCACATATCAAAAACCTTGGTGGGATGGTCTTTTGTTCTAATAATCTCCTATGAAATGTTATGTTAGTGGTTTTGATATTTTCCATATTCTATGATAATAGTCAAAATATCATTTTATTTCTCCCCCCCCCCATATATGATTTATTACGAACTAGGAAACTTTTTCATGATGGTATTCTACTAGATTCTTCTAACTATCAAGTTAACATTATTCTTTTAGTGGTGTGTTTTCCCATTATATATTTGTACAACACATGAAATCACCCCTCACTACATATTGCACAAGAAACATTGTGTCATGGTGTAACCTATTGGGGTAACAATTTGATTCATAACTACCACACAAGTGGTAATTTTGTCAAATTTTATAATCCTAAGGGTAACCAGACATTATATTCAACATATTTTAACATAATATATGATTTCACAACAACAGATTAATTAAATAATAAAAACTAAAACCAAAAATCATTAATTTCATACAATTATTTATAATTAAATTTGTTCCATTCATTTATTAATAATTATTTTTTATAGAATAAAACTATAGTACATGAAATAATAATCGATTATTTATTTTCATTATATGAGAATATTTATTAATTACATTAATAATTATAATATTAAATTGAACATTTAATTTTACATTACATAAGGATATGATGAGATGTCTACTTTCACAATCTATTGTTCTCTTACAGATTATCATTTCCCTCTATTATATAGTTTTAATCACACTACTCGGTTAATAATATAATATTATTCTACATCCACCTTAACACCCCACACAATTTTCCATCTTTCACTAGTCTTGTTATACATTTAATTCTTGTTTTTTTCTTAGATTTCATGATCCTCACCTTTAAAACTATTTTTCTTTTTTGGTGTTGGAGTTTATTCTTATCACTGTTCATTATTAATAATACTAATTATGTTTCCATTTCATTTTAATCTTTCATTGGTGTTAATTTTTTGATTTCCTTCTTTATATATACCATTAATATTATTCTATGTCTTTGATCTTATGGGTTTGGATCCACTTTTGGTGCTAAGGACTTTGAAAATATCATCCAATATTGGATATTTGTTTTCATATTATATGAGTTTTATTCAACAGTGAGGCCACTAAATATTATTTGGAATATTCTAGCATATAATGGTATTGAATCACCTATGGTTTCCCCATACCATTGGTTTTACATATTATTATAATAAATCAATAGGATGATGACTATAGTGGTTAATTTTAGAATGGGAGTCTAGCGATGATGTAATAAACCTAATAGTGTAGTGGTGGCTTGTGTTCCATTAGGTTATGGTTGATAATTCTTTTATCTATTTTTTGGTGTCTCTCTATCCCATTGGTTTTCCATTATATTATAGTATCCTTATAAATATTATAGTTATTGAGGTATTTGTTCCCAATATTCCTTTAGGGTAGCTACCAGAAATGGATCGCTTATGTTTTATTCTTTAATGATGTGGTGTAATGTCTTGTGATAAAAGAAATTAGAGGATATGATGATATTTTTCAGTGTTTTATTTAGTATGATTATCAATGGGGTTCGTAATTCAATTAGTATTACACCTCATGTACATTATAGAAGTGTCACTATTTTCTCCATGATTATTTTTCCTCGTGATTTTCTATAAACTATGGATCATTTATACAGGTGTTTATTCTAATTACAATTTTTTTGTGATTTATATCTTTAAATGTTTTCATTATAAGTTGTAAATAGTTAATGGGATTAGAAACTCAATATTATAATGGGACTATTGATTATCAATGGTCCTTGATCGGTGAAATATTGATATTTTTTTAATTTGGGGTATAAGGTGTTATATCTCCTCGATATAAAATAAAATTCCACTTGGAGTCATGTTAACCCTATTTCCTACTCCTAGAATGAGATCTATAATCATGTTAAATTAATTATTCCACAATTTTTTTATTATTCTTACTTTTATTTGTTTTTGGTTATTTTAATATTCTTATTTTGGGCATGGTTTTTATAGTTTGGATATCAATGTACAGTAGTTCATTGGAAGAAAAATAAAAATTATATTAGAGAAAAATATAATGTCATATTCCACTCATATATTAATCATTTTTCCTATATAAGTTCCCACATCCATCCTTGAAATTTATTTATAAAATATTATTTCCCCTTAACAATTCATGAAATATTTTCTTAAATCATTAAATTTAATATCTCATGACATCAGAATCAAGTATACCATTAAATCTTTGAATAAATTCAAATTTCATATATTATAAAAAATTAAATTCCAAAGGATATACTAGTTCACCATCCACACACATAAAATATAAATCATACCAAAGGTGTCGGATATATCATTTCTCAAGAAAACTCCATCAAAATTTTCAAAAAACAAGAAATAAATGAGATTTAAAAATGATATTATATAAATCAAAACACATTTTAAAAAAGTGATTTGAATTTTTTGAATAATTATTATAATTTCTATAATTCCCCTAACACATCAGTATTTAACTTATAAAAATTAATATATTATCACAAATATATATAAAATAGTGGAAGAAAATTATATTGATATATTCTTTCATAGAATAGAAAAATAATAAATTTAATAAAATTCACGAGACTATAAAACTAAAGTATGAGCTTATGAAAAAACCTTTGACAAAATAACTATATTTCTGGTTGGATAATTCTAATATATTTATTGATCATTAGGTCCTCATATATATGAGTTGTGTATAAATAAAATTCCTTGGAACAATTGTCTAACCTCTAGACTCCAAGTGGATAATATCTGGGTTTCGGTGCTATATTGTTGGGAACAAATAATTTATCTCTCTTATCATTACCCAAACTCAACCTCCTACAAATCCATTATCAAATTCAACTATCAATCAATAATCATCACAAGATTAATCAAACATACATTAAACATTAATTCATTGTAAAATCCCCACTAAAAAGATTTTCACCCCTAAGAAACATCATTGAGAATATCCAATGATCAAAACTAACCTTTTAGACCTCAATAATACATATTTAATTCAGGTCTCTTTGTGTAAATTTCCAGAAATCTACAAAAAAAATAAATGTTGAGTGATTATTTCATAAAATTTCTCTTTGTAGTGATTACCGATACACACCTATCTATAAATTGCTGATATATATGACTCTGAATCCACATCATAATTTTTTTTGTATTTCAAATGGGTCTATATAATATATTATTTTATACAATATATTAAATTAATCATTTATTTTACAAAAAAGTAGATACAATTACTGTCAATACTCTAACATCTTGACCATTTCATAAATTAAAAATGGTCAGAAAAATCATGTATCCTAATTCCATTGCTTTATCAATCATAGATATCCTAGCTGAGTCATGTCAATAAGAATTAAACGATATTTAACAAATCGTATAGATGTTATTTTCTTAGATCATTATATGATATTTCCCAACAGTGACTCATATTGTAATTTTTTTCAACTCACTAACACCCAATAATATGTTTTTACCCCCTCATAGTACAAAGATTAATGAATTATTTACCATTATCCAACACATGGTAGATCTATATGACCTTATAACCAATGAAAAAACTGATTCCATTTAATTAAATGATTTATATATATTATTATAAAGAAACTCTGTCATTTTTACATGCTCTTACTACATACAAAATTAATCATAAACACACATGAAGCACATCATCAAAAAATTTAATAATTCATTAATATATTCAATTTCATCTATATTATAAGATGTTATTGACTTCACTTGAGTACATAATTCCTTTGGAAATAAAAATTATAATGAAGGATTAAATATTGTCTCATGGTCAGATAGAATGTTGTTTGGTGTCCCATAAATCCTCACAATCTTGGCGTGATAGTCATAAGCTAGGTCTGTTGATTGGAAAAGTAAAATCCATATCTATTATAATTCAATATATTTTTTAGTGTTTGGGGTTGAACTATATAAAAAAATTCTTCAATGAAATTATTTTAAAAATGACAGACTTTTTAAATAGTTTTTAGTGGAAATTATTCTAAGAAAAGAAAACTTAATTAGTAGATAAGTACAAGGAGAAGGGAGACACCAAGACTTTAGATTCAACTCAATATATTAAATCGCCATGTTCATGAAATTTTTTATATATTTTTATAGTCATTTTATATTTTTTATAATGATATAAATTTTGTTCAAAACACTATATCAAGGAATAAGGACCAACTAATCATAGTTCATTAGTATTTCAAAGCTACTGGAATTTAAAATTTATGAGAATTTAACTAATGAAGAAAAAATTCATAACCATTATTTATATGATAGTAAATTAAAATATATCATTAATCCTAATTTTTAATAATAAATAAATTAATAATATTAAATTACTCATTAACCATTTAAAATTAAATCTTAGAGATTCATCCAACCCTTACTATTTAATATATTATTTATCTTTCAATATAGATAAGTGGTCTCATATAAAGTTAAATATTAAATTCATTTATGCCCTATCATTTTATCAATCCCACATTCCTGAATATTATTTCTTTGGTGTGTTCTTTCCTACGCAATATGAATCCCATAAAGACATTTAGAACTCCCCACTTATTTATAATTATATACCTTGATGTTCAGGTTATCATTATTTTAAATTTTTTGTCATTCTTTCATAGTAATATATCATAAAGCCATTAAAAATACTAAATAATATTCCCAAAAGAATATTACCATTACACCTTGAAAGAAATTTAATCCATTATAAATTGATTGACTAGAGGGTTTCTAAGGATTTTACAAAACAAGTTTTCAATAAAGTGGATGGAATTATGATCCTCCTTCTCATGAACAACCATACTATGAAACTCATGCTTAGATATATATAAAATAATAAACATTAATTATATCTTAATAAAAAAAAATCTATACTATAGTCATCAATCAATGTATATTTATTGTAATATTTCAAGAGAATCTAATACATTCCTCCCTTCATGTTATATCTATCGGATGATCAGAATTTCATGATTCTCTAAATTGATTATCTTCACCCAATATATTCTAATATATCTCATGTGTTAAGTATAGGGGAAGGTATATATCTTTGAGTGAGATAATTAATATGAGGTTTGGATATGTTTGGGTAGCACCATTTCAGTCAAAGTAATATCCATTTATAGTACTCATGATACACCAATGTTTCTATAGAAGTTTCACATATGTTTTGAATTGTGATAATAAATAAACCATTAATTATCCCATATGTTTTATCTCATCAAACATCCAATAAATAAAATAAATATGTTGAACATAATTATTATTAAAATCAACGATAAATTTATTTATGATCTAAACAACTATTTGAATTGTACAATGAAATTTTCAAAGAAATATATTACCTATATATTGTATAACATGATATATTTCTATATTGGAAGTCATAAAATAATTTAGTTGATGTCCCCAATTTCATTAACTATAACAGAGACCTGAGGATCGTATACCATTTCATTAATTTCATGTGCAAGGAAATAAATTCATAGGTAATTTTCAGTACCATGTTTAATTTTCATTCATTTAGATAGTAAGAAAAGACTTTACATATTAATGAATATAATCTTTGGGACTAAATCTGTAATTTTTTGTCTTATTCAAACATTACCTATATTATATGGAGTTATCCTATAATAATAACTATCACTCTTATATTTAAATAGTTCCCTATGAAGCTTTATATGGTCAACCATTTCATTATCACTTATAATGGATAGATATTGGGGAATTCATTAAATTGGGCTTAAAATCAATTAAGGGATGAAGGTAAAGTGAATATAATCCTTAGGAGTGTTGATACAACTCAATATTTTCAAAAGTCATAAATTAATCATCAAAGGTGGCCCTTGGGATTCAATGATGGTAAAATCATATTCCATCACATTATTATAATGTTAGGCTTCTAAAAAATGGGAGTGTAAGTTAATATAGAATAAATTTATATTAGACTTTTTAAAATCAAAAAAAGAGTTCAATAATATTGTTATAAGATTAATCTAAATCAATAATTAGGTTCCATGTTAGTTAACTATGTATAATAGTTGATAATGTCTGTTATTTACAAATCTCATGTCATTCAAAATGATGTAATGGAGCTTTAGGTAGAGATTTTTAATCATGAGAATCCTATATAAATTTTTTAAGATGTCATAATGTATTATATGTGAATTTATATCATTTGGTTTGGGTATAGTGGGGTCATAAACTGATACTAGTTAAAATTAGGGATTTTTATCGATTTAAAGGTGAAATGGTAAAAAAAATTCCTCAGGGATTTTTTAAATCTTCTTGAGCATGAGAAGACCAATAGTGGGGTGGCTATAAATACCCCAACCCTATTGGATATATATTTATTTTTATTTTAGATATATTTTTTTTGTTAAATGATGAGAAAAATAAGTTTTCATAATATTTCAAGGGGATTTAAAATAAATGGGGGAAGGAATTGTAGTGTAGAAATCAACAGGTATATGTTGGTTTTTTTCTAGGTACATTGTAATTTTTTAGGAATACTTATCTTTTAAATGTTCATTTTTTTAGACATAAAATTATAACCAAAAAATAATGGATACATATATATATATATATATATTAGTATCTTTTACGCCCATTACACTTTTAATCAAGATCTCCTTATCTTCTCAACCACTGAATGGGGATAATTCGTATAACATGATTCTATAGGTTTCATTAGGAAATAAAATCCCTCTATCGTTAATTATGTCCATTTCTCACCCCTAGTAGTCTCTAAAAGTAATTAACTTTTTGGTATAAGATTTTATATTATGTATACATGACCATGGTCATGATAAGTACAACAAATCCATCCATTTTCATCTGGTCAAGTATCTAAAAAATCATCTTCTAAGAAAATATAATGTACGAATAAGTTTTTTCTTCTCAAAGACATTTTACTCCAAACTCATTTATTTTTACCTAAAATTAAAACATTTTTAAATTGTTTCATCAAGATTATAGTTGTACTTTTATTATTCATAACACCTCATCAGTACATTAAAAAATTTATTCAGTAATTTTGAAACATATTTCCATTTATACTCATTCAGAGATAGCTCGAAAGTAGTTTGTGGTTGAGTTAAAAAAAAATAAAACTAAGAGTTTTTTATAAATAATAAATTATTATAAATCATCAAATTGATAAAAGGTAATTTATTTACATATTTTTTTCATTTGGTTTTTTACAATCCCGTGAAATTATTTATGTACTTTTTCTCCATATTTTTTCATTGAAATATTATTAGTTTGAAAAATGATTCTAAAAAATTGAATATGATAACATGTTTATTTGGATACTTTTCATTATTTTTTAATATGTTTTGTATGTAATTTTACGTGTCATATATTTTAAGTATATAATTGTGGGATATTATTTATTTAATTATGTATGATGGATTTGTATAATTTTTATATATTATAGAATTTAGGTTTGTGAAAGAACAAACATCATTATGTATAGTTTTAATACATTGGCTAAAAAATAGTCCCTAACTCATTATATATGTTATAAGATTGGGATTTTCTCAATATTCAATAACGTGTTATACACTTTCATGTGTTCATTTAGATAATAAACAAGATTTCCCAAACTAGTTATACATATTTTATTTTCGTCATATGAGACTCTCAGACAGTGGATTCATTAAAAAATTCAAACTCATATGTGTGGGTGTATATATTTACATGTGTGACCTATTTATAATAACATATATTTCCTCTTAGAGGGTTTGGATATATATTGTTTCTCAAATATAGAGTAGTTCCCTAAAGAAAACATGTTTTTCTAGACCCCCTCCTAGTGGATTTGTTTCCAATGAATAATAATTTTCCTAACAAATTATTGAATGTTTAAATTATTTATCTATTGATATAAAATTTAACGTTTTTTAAGAAAACATTGATAATGTGGTAATTTGAAGCTCAATGGTTGATATGAATAAAATATTTGTGGTTAAAGGACATCAAGCGAAGATCAAAAATTTTCAATGATGTTATTAGTTTCCAACTAGTATTATGGTATGTGTATACAATATTCACAAAATAAGGTGGTCTCTTGAAATCAATAAATGATTAATTCGGTTATGAATTTCTTTGGGGTGGTTGGTTGGTCTTATCTCCCAAACATTGTAGGAATTATTTCATATATGAGGACTATCTTAAATATTTAATACATGTTTTTAAATTATTCCTAAATGCATGTGAAAATGTTCTTACCACTGGGTAATATATATATATATATATATACCATTTTCTAATGTGCTCCTATATAATTATGAATGGTTTTTCATATTATTTAATTGGATATTACGCTATGATTTCTTAATACAAAACTATAAAATTTGATATTTATCATTATCCATTGAGGTGGTTGTTGTTCTGTAGTTTGGAACAGTCCCATAACAGGGGATTCCTACAAATACTGATAAAGTGAATCAAAATCCAAATTCATTATTGGAATATAATTAGACATGTTATACAATTTAATTTCATGGTACAAGGACTATTTTGTTGACTTTTAAAGTAATCCATCCATAATCATGTGAAATTTATTTTAGGGATATACTTCAAAAACTCATTTGGTGTTAGGTTTCAAACTCTGATGGGAATCATATGTAACATTTCCAAAATAAATAAAATATTTCATTATTAATATTATATGGTTTAAGGTGATATGGGTAGACTTTTCAATGTTTTTCAACCCCATAAAATAGGGATTTATTCTACGAGGTTTAAATTAATGAATCTAAGAAATAATAGTGAAATTGATGAAAAAATAGTCATTATAGGAATTATGTATATATGACCCTTTTTAATTCATCTCATAATGAATATATCCCCTCAACTAAGGAAGAGTATCATGAGATATGGTCCACTAAAGAATATTTTTCTGGGGAATGTGGATCAGTGTGGTTTTTTTAATGATGAATATGGAATTGTGAGATTTTGAACTCATATGGGATATGAACATTTGATAAATTAGTTAGGACATACACATGGGAATCCTATAGGATTATAAAAATACCATCATATGTTGGAAATAAGTGTTAAAAATATGAATGGACTCATGTGGAATACATCCAAATAAGGAGGAGTAAGAATCTACACTGGGATAGTGTTAAGTGACTTTCTAGTGGATTATAAAGTATATGTGTGGGCGTCGACAAAAAAAAAATCCACAGACTTCTCCATAACACCATGGATATGACGATCATTTATTAAAAATTAATGATGCTTGATTTTTAATGTATCTCCATTAACATAGAACATTCATATTGGATTTTCTTGTACAGTATAAATACTCACACGATGAGGATTTGAGATTCCTTAAAAATGATTCCCAAAATAGTGATGTGGTGCTTATAACATCCCTCTAGGTGTAAGAAAAATATTTATACACAGGTAATGAAAACGTTTTTCTGACCATAAAACCTATTTTGAAGGTATTCTATTATATTTTTTCCCTATAAAACACCTTCTATAGGGGACCCTATAGCTAACTGTGTAGTTAATTTCACATGATTCAATTTCATTGTCCATTAATAAAAAATATAAGTCAAAAAAATGTTATGGTCATTTGAAGTTTTCCATTTATGGTGAAGGAATATTATCTAGTTCTCAAGGTCATACAGCCATGTCAAATTCCCTTTTGTCTCTATTTCCATGATATTTCAAAATTTAATTTTTTTCACCAAGGTCTAGGAAATAAAATCTCATATCTATGTTCTATGATAATACCCTTAGAATTGTGTCCCATGTTCACCAATGCCCACCTATGTGAAATCTCTAGTGAACCCATTTGTTTTTCCCTAGTTACATGTGCGAATAGATAATTACACCTAGGCCACTTCTCTCATCTTCCTTTATTTGACTACAAATAACCCCCTCACCTCTTATTTTTGACTCACATATGGATTCCATGAATTTGAATGGGGGTGAGATCTCCCTTCAACTTAGTTATTCTAGAGTCCAATACTAGTACACCATGCACCCTAGTACTCCTAATGATAATATAATAGTGTTTCATTTTCCATAGTCATTGTTGAAGATTCCTCATTTGGAATTCCCTTAATCTGGGGTTCCATAGTAGTGAAAATAGGTTCTCCCAACTCTCATGCCTACGCACCTCTATAAGGGTGAGCTCATTCACCTAGGTCTCACAACTAAGAAACCCCACATGGGTATGATCAAGTACCAATTAACATGACTTCAGATCCTATATAATATTAATCTCATTTAACTAGGATCATCAAATATGTTCCCCAAGTGGGTTGAACTCATCCTTAAAAGTCTCACAGTTTGATCCCCTACTAATTAAAATCCATTTCTCCCAATACTCACACCTCAGTTACACTTTTAAGGAGAACCCATTTCACAGAAGTCTCACATGTGGATTACACTGCCAGGGAAAACCCATTCACCTAGGTCTTTTATATGAAAAACCCTTCAGGGGAAAACACATTGTTCTCGATCTCTTATTTAGAATAAAATTATCTTAGTGTCCCTAAATATGATCTCATACCAACAATATATTCCTTGAGTTGCGATACACCTAATATTACTAAAATTTCCCTTATCTGAGATAGTTTTCTTGGTTTCAAGAAATACCTCAAGTTTAAATAATCCTTTGGGAACCCAAAACCTTATTAATATGGTTGAATTTATATATTGAACCATAGTCGTTTCTCTTATTGTTTTTGTGTCCCTAGCTATCCAATATGGGACTCTTCCTTCGATGTAATACATATCCATACATTCTATTATCTTGTAACCGAAAGGATATATGAACATAAAAGGGAATTTCACTTGCATAGGACCCAAAAAAAATATCCATGGGATGTTATACATATGTTGGCCTCCTAAATTTCATTTAGTCTAGATACACCTCTTGTAATATAAAATTCATTCACATGAACCCTATGTTGGGACAAAAAAAATATTGAACAATGTATAAGCCATGAACCATCACTTTTTTCACCCCTTTCATGACATATGAATCTTTAATGCATGATATTAAACTACAAGGATGATTCATGTCACATGACTATAAACATGGTAGTTATAACTATATGTTTTTTTATTTTTGTTCTAATAATATATGTACTCAACCTCTACATGGTTTAATCCAAACACACTACTCCAAATCATGGGCTCTTATTACTGGTAATTCCAAACCATTATTATCTTTCTTCCTTGTCGATATACTAATAGATAGAAGGTAGGAATTCATAAAGGGGAAAACTACTAGTTATAACCCTGAACACTACCTTCTCGTATATTTGTAAAAACAAAAAATATTCAATGTGAATTTCCTCACATGTAAAAGTCCCACACTAACCATTTCGTGAAATATATCACATAGTCATCCATTATAAATGAAAATAAAATTATTAGAATATTTATGAGTCACATGACATTAAAATATATAATACTTCCCATTATGTGTCATAAAACAACTCAAGGAATGATGACATAAATTAGGATCATTATGGGAAGCCAATATCTACAACTCTAGAGAAGGTATATGTCCCTTATATTTCATAAAACCATATAACCCCTCAATATATAGTGATCGGAGACCATGTTTGGATCACCACCATGAGGAAGATTTTTAATATATCACTACGTGACATGGTGATCATAACATCTCATATGGAACTACATCTAATTAGGATGGGTTAATTTTTAACCACTCTTCCATATATGTTATCACCCATTGATCAAATAAAATAATATGATATATAAATTCATCATCTATGTTAATTTTTACTTCCTACCATATGATTCATATTAGTAAATGTATTTATTATATTCATAAATAATGCTAAAAACATGAACTTTATGATGAATATGAAAAATATGTGTCAAATAAAGAATATATGTGTTCCTACCCACCAATTGAAAAATGGTGAAGCATTATCAAATAAATATAATATTAATCATTTAATGTTAACTCTAGAGGTTCTTAAATAGATCAATTATCTGTTACCAAGGGTAAATATACCCAAAAAATATAGATATCAGGTTGAAGTCCCCCTAACTCATTCACATGACAATCCCAAAAGGAGGGAATTTCTAAACCGTTATAAATGTAATCAAAATGCCTTAAAATATTTAAATTATATAAACTTAATGAAAATATTTTATTGATTAATAAATTTATAATGACTTTTCACTAATGGGGGAACATCAGCTGCCAATTAAGGATGTTCACTTGAGGATAACTCAGCTAGTGGTGTCCTAAAATTTCTGGATTCTTTTTCAAGTGAAATGTATTCCAATTAAAGAATATTGTAATGGGTAAAACAATAGTGGTAGATATATCAGATGTGGGTAGATTCAACTTCTCCTCCACCAAGTAATGGAAATCTAAACATTTCCACCATCAACAGAATTGGTTATCCAATGCATGATCATAAAAACAATCTTCCCTATGTGTACCAACATTGAGAACCTTTGAATAAAAAAATGTATCCAAGATCAAATAATTTATGTAGAACCAAGATGGTCCATCAATTTGATTTTATAAATAAAAAATTGGTGTTTATTTCAAAAATGAAATACTTTTTTCCAAAATTACTCTTCCACTTCACCTCTAAAATTTGGAAAATGACTATCCTCAGCATCTCAAAATTGAAATATAAACTGAATGACATAGTAATTTAATTCATTAATGTGTGGAATTATATGATTCGGTCCATAGAAAAATAGATTCCTTAGGAATAATAACTATAGTCATATGTAGGGAAATTATTTGACGAGTTTCAAACAACACTTATCCCTCTAATGTGTCTTAGTTGATTCTGAGATTTTTCTACTATAGAATTATTTATAGAGGTTGTATTCATTTAACAATATAATGAAATCATCAAGAACAACAGTTATTGATATAAAATATTTAAAAATTATAAGTTTCTATGCTCACCCTCAAACAAAAGTTTTCAAGAAAGGATGATCATGAATAAATAAATAATAAGATATATTTCTTTCATAATTATCATTTTCTAATATAATTATATCTACCATAGAGAACAATGTGATTTTATTAATAAAAATAAATAAACTAGAATAATAATGGAATAATTATAATATATAATACTTCCATCAACATCATGAATTGGTTCACATGATCCTAGAATAAATCCTCTTCAATGATATAAGGGAAAAGAGATTCGTTGAAGGATAGATTCCACTGGATGGTCCAACAAATCATGTGGTGTATGTTTTTCCATTATCTCATAAGAATAAGAAGAATCGAAAAATTAATCATATGGGAATATATAGGAGTTTCATGAATGGATATTCCAGAAATAAATGGATCAAACACATTCCACTATTTCGGCATGACTGATTTAACAAGTTATGACGACCATTCTCTCTAAATATATAAATATTTCACATTATAATTCTCATCCATCAATGATTTTACTATATTGGCAAAAAATAAAAAATTATAAAGTGGTATCCCATGGGATTAAATAATATGTCTATACCCATGTGGACTTCTGGACCTTAATACTTGGAGCATGGGAATCATCGTACGAAAATATTCAATAGGAATTATCCAACCAAATGAGATCATCTTTCAATAAAGAGAAATAGTTAAAATATATCCCTTTTAGAATTTTATTATATAGTTATTAATAATCATGATCTTTTATGTTGATTCCCCTATTGACAGGCATAATTATACACTCATATAATAATTTTAGGCACATTAGGGGTTCTCATCCTCTACTCTAATTGTTAGGGAAGAAGAACGGCGTGATATTCAAACTTCTTTAAAATAGTGTATCATCAAATATATTGATATATTTTATATTATTATTGATATATCATGTTCGATGTATCAATATAAAATCTAGTAATTTATATAAAACCATAGACTCCAATTTTTATCCACCCACCTTTCCATAAGAAGAGACGGAGATTTTATCGCATCCTCTACCCACCATCCCTGAAAAGACAACAATGAAAACCAAACTATAAAAACATTATACATAGAAAAATAATAAAAATATATATAATTTAACTATGTATTTTTATTATGGATGTTTTCCCCATGGTGAAATTTTAGCATCCTACCATATAGTTCTTCTCTATAGTGATGTTCCCTAGCACACATGGTAATGATGATTTTCATATTTTTCACCCACACATTAGGTGATTTCCAAAAACTATTAAACATATGTGAGAATAACATAGTCACTAATAGAATCAAATTTCTCATGTCTAGTGGAAGAAACATATATATTATTTTATTGACTTGCTTAAAAATCATACCCCGAGTTGATGGAGGTTATATAAATTCCACCAAAATCTCAACCATTTGTCCATGATAATAAAATAATACATGGAAAATAGAGAAAATAGTTTTTTAATATTAATCTCATATATAAATAAGGGATGGTTTATTCCATACAACTAGAGCATGTTTTTTATTATTTCACCTCTACCATGGAGAACATGATTGCCGAGTTGGGAGGATCCAAAGATGAAATGAATCATATTCGAGAGACTATCCCAATCACTTCCCTACCATTGATTTTTAGTGTATACCTTTGAGTATGATTTTTCTACAATTATTGGATTTTCAAGAAAATATAAAAATTAATAATTAATATAACTAAACATGTATGTTTTCTTAATCTACTAATCTACTCTAAGAGAAATATAAATGTTTTATGGTTGAATTAGGGTAACAATTCTCTTGGAGATAGTTGATACATGATTTATTCCTTCTAACTCTAGCATGTGGCCTAATTTTTAAAAGTTTATGGCATCCATGATTTATTTATCTCCCAAAAAAAATTTAAAGGGATTTAACATATGAATTACCATCCCAATTATTTTCCCTACCATCAATTTTTGGGACATACGATTGAAGAATGATTTTTCTTTAAAAACTGACTATTGATTAAATTGATGAGGCTATAATAAACATTATGAAGTTTAAGACTAATGGAATGTTTACATGATTTATTCTCACTATAAGTATATGGAACCATTCATGATTTACCATGATAGTATAAAAAATACCCTTCTTTTTTACTTCAAACTATCTAGTGAATTATCCTCATCGTATGACATTTTACTACATCTCCATGGTCCTAATTATACAAATTGAGAATATATAGTGTATTTTCATAGATACATGACTCTAAAATACACGGACAAAGTCTATTCTACATGAATCTAAATTTCATAGATTTATTCATTATTTTATAGTGTAAAAATACATGATATATGGCCATTTCAAATAACCTTACATACTTTTTATGTATGATCCCAATCTATGAAGAAGGATTATAGGTTATTGGATAAATAGTTCATACTGACATTTCTTCAAAAATATTAAACTATAAAAATGTTCCATCACCACATCCATGAATTAAGGCATCACACATGTTATTATTCCTTTCTTCTCATGTTAGGGAACCTTACTATTTCATTAAAAAATAACTTCATATTTGAAAGATCTCTTCATAAAATGAAATGCCCATATATTTTTATGAATTATGTGTTACTTGATTCCTTTCTTCACATAGTATATAGAAACACCTATGTCATCAAACTTGATCCCAAACAAGATATTATTTCCCCATACACATCCAAACATCATGTCATCAAACATCACTTTTCTCATTAGTCCTAGTTACATAATCATAAAAGGCATACACATTATAATTCTTAGATGCATAAACATAAGTGGAACTTTTCCCAGTCTATGATATATGAAATTATATTATACAGATCTTGGATTGATAGTTCTATAATTAACATTGGTAAACAAGACCTTCCATTAATATTTATTATGCACTGATGATTTGGGAAAATAAGGTCCATTAGGGACACACTTTACAAGTACGCTCATCTTTATGTGTTAATATACAATGGTTGATGCCACAATTTAATGATGGAATATCCATTAATACTAAGAAAACTTGTGTGATGTGAATAATTTTTCAATCCCCCATGATTCTCACACCTATAATAACTCTCGATGCTGTAGTGCTTCTAGTTTATTTTCCTTATAAAAAGATTATGATGAAATATAATCAAAAAATGGGAAATTAAACTACTTGATTCATTATTAAAAAATAAAAAATATATACTTTCTTCTATAATACCCCAAACCGCATAGTGTTATATTTTCCATAAGACATTTTGTTCTTAAATATAACATAGAACAACATAAGAGTCCCCCTAGAATATAGTTCTTTATCCTTAAAACTATAATAAAATAATATTCATCAGATTACGATAATATATTCTTAGTGTTGAGGTATTCTCATTCATAGTGTTCCTTCTCAAAAAAATCTTTTACAGTAAATTATATACTAAAATACTCTATTATACTCTATTATATTTTAGTTTTTTGGTTCCCCTAGGTTACTCTAATCAATTCCAGGTCCCATTACAGCCAATCATTTAAATGAGGTAAAATCCATCCCCTTGGACAAGACCCAGATCAACACCAATCCATTCACATATGGATCTTATTTATATAATATTAATTTTTATGACACATATGTTCTAGATATATTACTCTAAAAAATAGAACATGACGTATTATATGTAAGATCCTGAAATTCATGATGTGATTTCCTTACCATATAAGCTTAAAAATATGGTGGTAAGTCCATCCATAATTAACTTAAAATTATTATAAATGATAATTAAATATGAACATAATCAATTTTCATGATAACCCATTTACTATTTGAGACCTGAAAACATTCCTTGTGAGGTTTATTTTACGAAATTATGTAATTAGGGTCTATTCATCCTAACTAAATTTCTTATATATGACATGATAGTGTAGAAATGGAGTATTCAATATCCTTTTGGAAATCCGCTATTATAGTCAAAATACTCTATAAATATACATTATAAGTATTGAAAACCCAATTAATTAGGTAGAGTTACCCATAATAGAGTCCTTTTAACCTTCATTGCATCCTCTCAGTTTACAGACTCTTGTATGTTGGTAATAAGGATCATTTCTTATCTGAACGGACTCTAATATGAATTGATGGTAAATAAAATATTTTCCTGTAATATTATATATAACCCCTATATAATTTTTTGGCCTTGAAGGAATTCTTCCAAAATCCCATAAATTATTCCCTGATGGTGATCCACAAGTCACTCCCTTAATAATGATTAATTTATTGCCACAAGTATTTATTTAATAATAACTAATTCATATATTTTGTTATATGTTTTACAATATTTTTGTTTCCTGTGTTCAAAAAAATTTGAAATATCCAAATTAATTATTCCATTATATGTTATAGACACTATTGAGGAAAATCCAAGTTATATGAATCTAAACTGAACAACACTTACTCAGAGAACTAGGTTAAAAACATCAGTTCCGAATAATCCTAATTGTATGACATTAAATATTGTGAAATTTCATAAATATAGTATGATGTAAAAAAACATTACATATAGTCCATATATCATCAATTTAAATTCTTCAGAATTGATTATCTTTTATGACTCGAAACTATATCTAAGGTTCAATTAAATATGACCTAAATAAAGACACTGCATCCCATATATGAGATATCGATCAATATTGAGGCTTATTCTATATCTATTTGTTTGTTAGTTGATATAGTTATACTATCCAACCCTAACGGCATGGTTCACTATCCCAAGAATAATAATTCACCATTATTAAAACTGCATGTTTCATGAATCATGTTAACTAGGATACATGGTGATACTTAAATAAATTATTAATTCCAAACATTTGATTAACTCAAACCTATTCTCAATCCTAGTGTGTGTTCCTCCACATTCCTATTGAGTTTTCTCAAGGGACATATTTACGGAATAATCCTTCATTATGCTTCCCCAAGACATGAGTATGATATGTATAGATCCCACTATATAGATACTATTTGTTCCTTAATCCTAATATCATATGATATATAGTAATGCGTATATTACACATATTTTTCCAACCTAAAATTTATTCAATTCACAACCCCTCCATGTGTGGGGTCTCCTAATTCATGTTGGGTGTTTCTAAATAAAACTCTATGTTCAGACAATGTTTCTTTTTCTGAGGCCAATGTTTTTTTATTCAGGCTATTATAGGTTTTTGTGACACATGGATCACTTATATTAGGCCAAGAATTAAATTCACATCAACCATACACTATCAATGGGCCTAAGTTTCTATTCGCATTAATTTTCCACTCTTTTCCAATTATTAACACAATAGTATGTTTTTTTCATATATTCCATATCTATATAATGATCCATAGAATATGGATATTTATATATAAGGAAACGAAAATATGAAATTCCAACAAGATTAAAGAGTTTCATATTAGTGTTTAGGCCCACTAATTCATATTGAGATTCATATCATGGGTCCAACATTAACACAAATCCCTCACATTTTTTGTATAAGAAAAATATACACCGATTCCCATAAAAATGGTCCTCAATATATTACTCTAAACTATATGGAATATGATTCATTGTTGTATGATATTTAACTATGAAATATATAGTTCATCCAATGTGAAATTAATACTAATTAGAACAATTTATATTATTTTACCCAACATACCTATATGATATCCATATCCACATAAGGGAAGAAAATATATGGTTCTTATCGATAATCCTAATATTGGGTAAAATGGTTTATCCTTAGGGAACCTAAGATTTAATATCCATAGAATAATTAACTATTCTTCGTCTAGTTTCAATCCCATATAGGAATGAAAATCAAAACCTCTTTATATATAAGCTACAAATATAATGGGAAACCCATATTATGAAATACAAGTGGATTCATTCCTACTACTATAGGATATATAGTGATGTATGAATATCATATACCAGTCCTAGCTAAAAATTTACATTTAAATAATTGATTAACAAACCATGTCCATAAACTGTGTTAATGAACTTTTAAGATGATCTATTTAAATAATATATTCTCTCATTAAATACTATTTCTTGTTCCCTTTTGTATATAAAATGTCTCACCTTTGGTTAGTGTTGTATGACCTTAAATCTTAGTACTAGTCAGTCATTGTTTTATGAACTTAAACACTACCCATTCATGGATAAAATTTCAAGATCATAAACTACAATTTAAAAAAAATTAAAGAAGGTTTATCAATAAATATCACAAAGTGTACGAACACATAAAAATTAAAGCCTCCTCTCACTTTTTTCTTGTACATGGTTTAAGAATATGATATTGAATGAAATGGAAAATCACAATTCTTTTAGAGAACACCTTATGGGACTATGAAAAATAAATCAATGCTCTCTAGACACTAATATTCATGTAAAATGATAGAGAAAAAATTATTTACCCACTTCAGGAGGGTTTAATCAATATTATGGGAATATTTACATTAAAAAAATATTACCTCTTTAAATTTATTAGAAAAATCATGTATATGATTTTATATGTAGAAATTTTCAGTTATACTATATCACCCTAAGAATGTGTTAAATACATGGTCGATGAAACTTTAGGAATCATTAACCGCTATTTTATATCATTTTCTCCATGAAACTACTTCATTTATTTCATTCCAAATTTTTAAAAAGATTCTTTCATTTTACATAATTCTCTTAGTATCTAATATCCATTATCCTATGATTTAACTTTCTACCTCCTACAATGAAATATTTGTTAATAAGGTAATCAATGATATTAATGGACCCTATAGAGAAATTTTGATGAACTTCACACTTTCCTTTGACCTATTAAATAATCCCTAGGGGATATTTTGGTTTTGGTTTAATGTTCACCCTTGACACCATGTAATATTTCTTAATGGTGGTATACAATTTTTTACCTATACTAATGGTAAATATACTCTTATCTATCTTCATTTCCCATTAGTTCATACATTATTATATTATGATTTACACCTTGCATAGCACAACAAATCTTGAGTATTCAAATAACATTGATGTTTTGTATTTATTCATTGTTCCCACTTTAAAATAAAGACTGTGAAAATTTATAATTACTCCCTTATTATTTGGGTGTGTGTCTCCTATCAAGATCCAAATTCCATGATTTAATTATTCCTCCAAGATTCCCAAGTTATGATTATTTATTCTCCTCCTTTTAAATTCTAATTGTGTACACAGTCTTATTAACATGTACTTGAACCACACAACACAATGGTTCATGCACTATTACCTTATACTACATGCACCATTCCATGAGAATGTATTCACACATATTGGGGAACCATTTCAGTTCTGTTTTAATTTACCACTTTCAATAGTCTAATGTATTTATATTTTGATCAATTATATCTAAAGTTAAACTCTATTTTCACTATTCTAACTAGAATTCCATTAAACTACAATGGAAAGATTCATTATACCCATCATGTTGAAATACCGCATAGGTAAACATGAGAAAAAGTTTTCTATGCTCTCGTGGAATACACCTCACATAGATTATGTAAAATAATGAATATAAAATGTTGTTTGGGGAATACAACATTCCTTACTGAAAACCTATAAAGGTAATACTAGTTGAAAAACAAGTTCCAACACACTAACCTTCTCATGTTATATCTTAAAATAAAGATAAGGCCCAAATGAAATTAATATAACACTTATATTGAATTATTACACTATAGGACAATTCATGGATATTCTCTATAGACCCATTGGTCTGAGGTGATGTTAGGGAACCACTGTGTTATGACGGTACATAGTCATTATTGAATGGTATAAAATAAAAATAATATGTACTAACCTACATGACCCTGAAACTGATCATTGTGATTTTTGTATATGAACTTTTCTTCAAACAGGATATATTTACATGTTTTTGATTTTGGAAGTGTATATACCCATAACCAAAGCATTTTATTGTTTAAAAATTCCACTATTTTGGATACCAAGACCATATTACATCTTCTTGCCTCCACATGAGCTATATTTGTATTAGGATAACATTAATGTCGATGTATATCATGATTTATATTATTATGATATATGCAGTGTCATCCAAATCTCATATCTTGGATCTTAATGAAAATATAACTTTAATTAAATCCCATAAATTATCTAAGCATTTAGTCCGTTGAACTGAGAAGGGGTTCTCCTCTATTAACCACTTTCTAGAATGACAAAAGTTTTGAGTAGATTATTCTTGTTGGTGAAATCCAAAATAGATGATCTGAGAATCTATATAAAACAATGATATTTTAAAACATATTTCCTTCCAGAAAAATTAATTTCTTCGATAAATTTCCATACATGAATGGCCAAGCTTAAATGGACCATGATGTACTATTAAAATATTATTATTTAAACATGACCATTATAAACAAACTCTAAAATTAGTTAGTATGAAAATTATTAACGAAACGATTATATATATGTATATATTTAAATTTATTACTCAGTAAAAATGTTTTTATGAACACTTAGTATTTAAGCACATTGATTTCATTAAATTAATTTTATATATCCAAAATAAAATTTTATCCAATGTGATTTGTATTACTTCTTGTGATATAATATTATGCCAAATTTATAGAACTTTTAGGAATGATATTTGATAAAAATGAGTTCATTTTTTAAACCATCATTTAAAAATTATCTTTGGGTGAATGTTTCTCTCATTTCCTAAAAAGATAGATATTTTAGATGAATAGTAAAAATGATAATTTTTATTAAAAATTATCTTTTGTTTAATAAATTTACAAATATATTTTTTCAAGTGGATTTAATAGTAAAATTAGTTCAATTATATTATTATTAATCAAATTTTGGTCATTATAATTATTTTTATGTTGAATTTTGACGTATGAAAATTTTATACATAGTAAATATGTGTCTTTAGAAAACTAATTTTCATCTCTTTTGATGGTTTAATTAAAATTTAAATTCATCCACTTATATAAATTAAATTCATAAAAATTGATTCTATATTCTGAATAATAATAATTTTAATTATTTAATATTTTCAATTTAAATTTTAGTTATAATGAAATGTAACAATAGAACATATTAATTGTCAAGTATAAGGTTAAAACCTGGTTATGTGGGTTACATGAACATGTGATAAAATTAAATTTACACAAAAAATGATTTATGTTTGAGAAAATAGATTTAATATTTATATTAATTGGGTCTAAATTAACTACTGAGGAACATTTTTTATTAGTAATAAATGAAAATTTTCCTAGGTAAATAAACTAGTTACCGTGGGGAAAACTAAAATGGTAAAAGTGAGTAACATTCAAGGTGAAAGTGATAAAATAATAATTATTTTTTCCAATGTAGGTGTTTATAAAAATTATATTACGTCTAATTAATTATTTATCAAATTTTTAGGCACTTTTTTCAAGTGAATTTCCATTATTGAATAGTTTTGGGTATTTAAAAAAACACCAATTCTCCACAATTTTAAAAGGGACCCTCTATCCTCCCATATACATAGATAAAGATCCTTTTATATTATCCAATATCTACCTAAATACCTTACATAAATCCCTCACCATGACATAGTGTTCCAGTTTTAATCAAAAAAACCATCCTATAAAGGCTTTAGGTATAAACATACAGAGGTTATCTGAAGAACAGGTGTAGCTCTTAAGTTTGAAATTTCATATTATTTCTCAATATACATCCTTAAAATAATATTAAATAAGGATAATATATTATAAATGTTGTCTTAAATATACTTATATTTTATTAGGATAATTACATAACCTATATCAATATCCTCTTTCATCAAATGTGAAACGAAATAGTCAATTTTGTGTACTGCGGACTACCACCTCATGAATCAATGTAATTAATCATCCAAAAAACCTCTAAAGACTATATGGAATGATGGAATTATGTTTATAGATGTTATTTTTTACAGAATTATAATTATTTAAAAATAATTTTACATATAACTTATTACCTTCTAATCTGTTGGAAAAATGATAAAATTGCTCATGTGTACGTGTTGTCTACTACCTCTATAAGGAGGTGTGATTCAATTTTCATTTTATTTTTACATTTAATGTTATTAGTATGTATTTTATTAATATATGGGATTAATATGATATAATTATTGTTTAAAGGTTAATTTTCTTTTAACGTTTTCCCCATTTTATCCATCAAAAAATTAAAACTGTGTTTATATGTATATATGGTCCACCATCTCCCTAAACTGTGCATACAATTTTCCTATCTTGAAATTTTTTATTATAATAAATTTGTATTTATAATTAATGTATATGATAATAATATCATGAATAAAATTTTGGAATTTATGGAACCCTGATCAATGTAAAAGTACTAAGACTTCTAAACCAAAACTATAAAGACCCGAAAATTTCAAGGAAATTTTTTTCTTAAATGCTTTGGAATTTTATGAGTCTGTGGCTTCTAGCGGCACTTGATTCTGAAGCTCGGTGTGCTCAGAATCAATTTTCTAAGTTTGCCTCAGGTACGTTCAGTAAACGAACGAGCGAGTATTTCTATCTTTTGAATCGGTGCTCGGAATTGAAATATGAGGGCACTGGTGATCTCGCAGTGCCGGTAATTGCTTAAGAGGACTTTCACCGTAGATGCGTTTTCATGGGAGAAGAAGTTAATTTTTGTGGATTAAATGAGAAGTGAATAAAATTGTGGTACAATTTTATTTTTATATCTAAGGTGGTTTTATCCTACATGCGGTAGTTAGGGTGGGACCCACTATCATCCTAACTACCCATTTGAGGATAAAAGTGAGGTGGGGCCCACAAAAGTCCCAACCCTTCACATTCCCTAAAACTCCTTAAACCTCCCCCTTTAAACTTGTTAAATCCTGTTTAACGAGGACTCTTCCTCTCCCTCTCTCACTTCATTAAAATTGTCCAACCTATCACTTAATTAATTAGAAAACTCATGGTTTAATTAATTAAGTGAATTGGAATTTGAATTTTGTAAATTTGAATGCATGGCATGATTTAATAAAATAAGGAGAAGCCTTATTTTATTTTGGTTAGAATTGTTTTGTGAGGAGGGATTGGGAGAACTCTTGTATTTTTGAAGAACTCCAACCTCAATGAAGAACGTCATCCTCTCCATGAAGAATGACACCTCTTCGACGTAGAGCAGTGACTCCATGAAGAACAATGACACGCAACCCTCTTCTTCTCTCCATGAAAAAAAGGGGAGGCATCGTTTCCTCCTTGGGCGCACTACAACATCGCTTGCAAAACCTCGCCCTGTGAATCCATCTTCCATGACGCCCAGTAAATGACATCGATTATCGAGGTAGGGGTTTACTCTTGAAATTGGATGTTTACGTACCCCTTACTCGTTGGAAATATTTGTTTAAAATATGGTCGATTGTTATCATTTTAGGCGGAGGGTGCGAGTCGAACGAACATGGCTCGACAACCCTCCGTTGTTCTTGTTTAATTATTCAAGAATCAAAAATAGAAGGCGGAGGAGGCACGACGCCGTTGTTCTATTCCAGTAACGCGACAAAGGAGGCTGACGCCATCGCGCCGGTTGTGCGGGAACAACCACGACCCGCTACACGGGTTGCTTCAGCGGAAGAACCGGCTGGCCCGTCAGCCGGTCGAGCGAAGAGGATCCGCAGCGCCAGGATGGCGTCGTGCTAGAGGACCAGCCGGCCAATCGGCCGGCCGGGTGGAGTTGGACCACGGCACCAGGAGGGCACCATGCAGGAGGACTGGCGGCCCGCCCATGCGGGCCGTGTGCGCAGAAGACCGGCCGGTCTAGCCCGTCGGTTTGGCGAAGGGCGGTGCCGCCGGTGCTGAAACCCCCCCCCCCCCCACTTGGAACCTGCTTGGCTTCGGACGAGCCAACCGGGCCGTGCCAGGCGAGGCCGAGCCAGGCCGCACGGGGCCGGGCCGGGCCGCGCCAGGCCGGGCCGCGCCGAGCCAGGCCGGGCCGCGCCGCGCCAGGCCGCGCCGCGCCACTTCGGATTGGGCCGCATCCCTTCAGGCCGAATTGAGTATTTTCTTCGTACCGGTCCAACACCCCTGCTGGGACGGAACCGTCAAACTGGGTCAACCCGACCCATCGGCCCACTGGGTTAAATGGGTCGGGCATGTTAATCACTTAAACGGGAATAACGTAAAGACCGCGCGTCCGATCGACGCGCTGTCTGCGGAACTAAGACCCTTTCGATGAGATGGTTGTTTTGAGATACTCTAAGTGAGTTTCAGATGAATTTGGATATCCTCCGGGTTAGAAACGAGCATATTTATAACCAGGCCCCTAGGACAGAAAAGCCAATATCTCTCAGACCGGGCGTCTGATTGAAGCACCGTCTATTGCGTTGATTTTTTATTGATGAGATAGAATTTCGGGATACATAAACTCTAGATTTCGTGACAGTTTATGTATCGACCCCCTTGGCTCGTGGAGTGGACCCTCCTGAAATCGAGCGTGCTGTCTTCAAAAACCCTAGAGCTGGATGCGACTGCGACGACGATGACGACTGTACTTGGATCCTACATGGGTTCGGCAGTGAGGACAACTGTACTTGGATCCTTTGTGGGTTTGGCAGTGATGACGACTGTACTTGGATCCTACGTGGTTTCGAAAGTGATGGTTACTGTACTTGGATCCTACATGGGTTCGGTAGCAACGACTTCTGTACTTGGATCCTACATGGGTTCGGCAGGGAAGATGATTCAGAGGCTACATCTATCATCTGCACCCCTCTTCATGAGTAGTATACATGTGTGAGCTGTGTCTTGACTTTCAGTCATTATCAATGATGTTGTTGACATGCTTTCCTATGTGGACTGGGTTGTGATTTCCAGTGTGGACTGGGTTGTTCTTGGGCTCGTGAGTTGGAGCCGAACTGGAATTGATGACTTAGGTATATGTATGGTCATATACCTAAGTAGAGTTGGTTGATACTTTGTGTTTGTATATTTCCTTTGTGGTTTGTCCTCTGTGGATTCTGGGATACCTTTGGGGGTCTCAGGGTCCCTACTGAGTATCGTATACTCACCCCTACACGGGTTATGCCCGCACTACGTTGTGTTGGATGCAGATGACAGACAGCACTGATTGAGGTGGAGTCTTGTGGAGAAGGACGGTACCTGGAGGTGGACCACTTGGTGGGACGTACCCGGAGTGGATGGTCGGACCTGAGGAGCTGAGGAGATCATTTATACCCACCCTTCAGGTGAAATATCTGGAGGATGACTCAGTGGTTTCTAGTTTACTTTACTACAGTTTTTCTTTCTTTACTGTTGTATTGTACTTTCAGTTGGGTTTGTATTCTGACCCATTTACTTTCTAGCACTTACTTTTGTACACAGTTTACTCAGTGTTTACTTCATCTTGTGTACTCTATTGTGTATGATTACTTATATAAGGAAATTCCTTCCATTTTGTCAGGATTCTCACCTTTGTTTCTAGTCACCATCCCCTAGCCTATGGAAGGCGGGCTTGGGGTATCATAGCACGGGCCCCGAGGACGGGTCATGAAAAATTGGTATCAGAGGATTCGGTTCTACTGCAGAACTTAGGACTCTGATAATTTCTTCCTATGAAGCAATAGTGTTAAGGGTATTAAGTGTGGTTATCAGTCCAGGGAGTCGAGTGTTGGTGCGGCAGCCGACATATCCATACACTAGGACCCTAACTTCTGATTTCCGACTTAGTGCTTGAAAACCCTGATTTCATGTGTGTTTCAAATGTTTTCTTTGTGATTAATTTGTGAAAGCTCACCAGGTATACTGTACTAACCGTGGCGCACCTGTTTCTTTTCAGGATGGCCCCACAACGGCAGCCATTTAGGGCTCCCAGATATGTACGAGATGGCAGCCCACCGAGTGACGAGGCCTCGGTGCAGGGCCCCATTACAGTAGAGGCACTGGAGGTACCTCTATCCTATGGGCCACCGATATCACCAGCCCCAGTAGTGGAGAGTGCACACTGCCTGAGTGTGCTGCATGTGTTTCAGCGATAGAGGCCGCCCAGGTTCCGCGGAAATACAGACCCTCAAGCAGCCGAGGATTGGCTGGAGGCTATTGTCTGAGTCTTCATATTGGTTGGGACACCATCAGATCTTATGTTGATCCTTGCTGCGAGTCTCCTGAATGCAACAACAGGTAGATGGTGGAGCGTGATGCTCCAGGTGCACGACGAGGCATCTCTTCTTTGGATGGACTTCGAGAGCGTCTTCCGCTCGGAGTTCATTCTAGCCACCCTCTGTGTGTTGCGCATCTAGGAGAAAGTCATTCTTTTATTGTCGTTTCCCTTGTTCGGAGCTCGGAGATTCCTAAGAAGTCGTTGGCTCGATCCTTACGGCTAGAGACTTCTACGGGAGCAGAATCAATGATTACGCACTGGTGCCAGCAGTGTGAGCTTACTCTAGGAGGTGAGAGCATCGGCTGGGATCTTCTTGTAGCGTCGTCGAGGCCTTACGACATCATCTTGGGCATGTATTTTTTATCTATATTCCATGCTCATATCGACCATATTAGGCGCAAAGTGCGGTGTGTCCACACAGATGGGAGCAGATTCACCTTCACCGGCGAGAATGGAGCCTTTGAAGTGCAGGATGGACTTATGTAGAGGAGAGGGCAGTCGATCACAAATCAGCTGGCTAGTCTCATTCTTGGAGAGGTTGATGTGCGGAGTTTGAGTTTTCCTGTTGTGGTGGATCAGTTTGCGGACGTTTTACCTGATGACGTTCCAGGAAAACCTCCTCGCAGAGAGATAGACTTCTATATTGACCTGCACCCCGGGACAACCCCGATATATACTCCATCATATCGGAAGGCACCCGCTGATCTTCGAGAGCTGCGGGTACAGTTAGGGGACTTGTAGGGAAAGGTATTCATCTGACCTAGTGTTTCACCCTGGGATTCTCTAATTTTATTCACCAAGAAGGCAGATGGGAGCTTACAACTCTGTGTCGACTACTGTCACCTGAATCAGGTGACCGTAAAGAACAAGTATCCACTCCCAAGGATTGAAGACATTTTTGATCAGCTCAAGGGATCACGATGGTTCTTGAATATAGACCTCAGGTCAGGCTATCACTAGCTCAGAGTTCTAGATGAGGATGTGAAGAAGACGGCCTTTAGGTGTCGGTATGGCCATTATGAGTTCTTGGTTATGCCCTTCGGTGTAACCAACGCCCCAACAATGTTCAAGAGTCTCATGAACAGGATATTCCAGCCTTACCTCGATTGATTTGTCATAGTCTTCATTGATGATATACTGGTTTACTCGACTACTGAGGAGGAGCATGCCTACCACTTGTGGGTTGTACTGGACACACTCCAAGAGCACCACCTTTATGGTAAGCTCTCGAAATTTCAGTTATGGATTCAAGAGGTCCACTTCTTGGTGCACGTTATCTCTGAGGTGGGAGTTGTTGTGGATCCTGCAAAGATCGAGGAATTAATTTCTTGGGAGACACCCAGGAGAGTGACGGAGGTGCAGAGTTTCCTAGGTCTGGCTAGGTACTATCGGAGATTTGTGACAGAATTCTCCAGAGTTAGATCACTGCTTTCAACTTTGACAAAGAAGGGGAAACTTTCGTATGGTCAGATAGATATAAGCAGAGCTTCTAGAAGCTGAGGCAGATATTGACCAGTGCACCCACCTTGAGGCTACCGAAGGAGGGCGTAGGGTACGTAGTTTACTACGATGCATCAGGAACTGGATTTGGGTGTGTCCAGATGTAGGATCAGAAAGTGATCGCTTATGGTTCACGACAGTTGAGGAAGCAAGAGAAGAACTAGTCTACCCATGACCTGGAGTTAGAAGCAGTGGTCTTCACCTTGAAGATGTGGCAGAACTGTCTTATGGGCGAGCGCTTTACAGTCTACTCTAACCACTAGAGTCTCAGGTATATCTTCTCGCAGAAGGAACAGAACCTGAGACAGTGGTGATGGCTCGAGTTCCTCCAGGAATATGAATTTGAGATAGTATATACTATTGGGAAGGGGAACATAGTATCTGATGCTCTCAGCAAGAGATCGGGCATTCAGATACTTAGAGAGGTGATGGGGCAGATATCTGCATTGCCGATATCCTCCGTGGATAGAGATGGAGAAACCTTTCTACAGTTTCTCACAGTCACTCCTCCACTACTTCAGTGGGTCAGGGAGGCAGAGCATGGGGACATTTACTATGAGGCGTGATGTGCTCAAATATCCTCGGGGCTGGCACCTAATGGATTTTCTGAAGGTGGGGAGGACGTCATCCTCTTCAGGGAATGTACCATGGTACATGTTGCACTACAGGAGGAGGTACTGAGGGAGTTCCACACGTCCCCTCTAGCGGTACATCCTGGAGTAGAGAAGATGTACCCGGACCCCAGATGACAGCACTAGTGGATGGGTATGAAGAAGGTTGTGGCGGAGTTCATTTCTGGATGCCTCACCTTCTAGTAGGTGAAGGTGGAGCACCGGGTACTGGCAGGCTTGGTGCAGCCCTTAGAGGTCCTAGAGTGGAAGTGGGACGGGATATCCTTGGATTTTGTGACGGGGCTCCCATGTACTTCTAGAGGACATGACTCCACTTGGGTGATCGTAGACCGACTCACCAAGTCGGCCAACTTCCTACCTATCAGAGAGCAGGGCTCAGTGGAGAGCTTGGGACGCCTCTACATTCCAGAGATCTTATGACTTCATGGTGTTCCATCATCTATCTTCTCTGATCGAGACGCTCGCTTTACTTCCTGGCTTTGGAAGGGGTTGCAAGATGCTTTTGGGATGTAGCTACACATGAGCACTTCCTTTTATCCTCAGAAGGATGAACAGATAGAGATAACCATTCAGACACTCGAGGACATGCTCTGTGCATGTGTCCTTGACTTTGGTCGCAGTTGGGAGGATCACCTACCCTTGGTGGAGTTTGCATACAACAACATCTACCACTCCACCATCGGGATGTCACCATATGAGGCATTGTACGACCAACCATGGAGATCACCTCTGTGCTGGACTGACCCTGGGGAGTCAGTACTTGTAGGACCAGAGATGGTTCATGCTATGACGGAGAAGGTGCAGATCATCCAAGAGTGGATGAGGACTGCAAAGAGTAGACATAAGTCATATGCTGACAGGAGGTGGAGACCACTGAGGTTCGAGGATGGCGACCACGTTTTCTAACGGGTCTCACCTCGACGTGGATTACGGAGATTTGGCCGGGGCGGAAAGTTATCTCCGCGCTCCATCAGACCATTCCAGGTTCTCAGTAGGGTAGGCGAGGTGGCTTATCGCCTAGCTCTTCCACCTCAGTTGCACCAGGTGCACGATGTCTTCCACGTATCTCAGCTGAGGAGATACGTGTACAACCCAATGCATATCATCGATCACAGGGAGGTGGACATCGATGATGGGGCTACATTTGTGGAGGTTCTTGTGGAGATCGAGGATCGACAGGAGAGGGTCCTACGTGGATGGTTGATTCCTCTAGTGTGCATTTGTTGGCAGCATGGGAACCTCCAGGAGAGCACATGGGAGTGGGAGGCTCAGATGTGTGCACAGTACCCTCATTTGTTTCCCTAGTTTATATTGTAGCCTAACAAGGACGTAAATCCCTGAGGTGGGAGTAATGTAAAGACCTGTAAATTTCATGGAAATTTTTTTCTTGAATACTTTGGCATTTTACGGGTGTGTGGCTTCTGACAACACTTGATTCTGAGGCTCGGTGTGCTCGGAATCAATTTTCGAAGTCTAGCTCGGGTACGTTCAGTAAATGAATGAGCGGGTTTTTATATCTTTTGAACCGGTGCTCGGAATTGAAATCCGCGGGCATCGGTGAACCTGCAGTGCCGATAATTGCTTAAGAGTACTTTTACCATAGATGCGTTTGCACAGGAGAAGAAGTTATTTTATGTGGATTAAATGAGAAGTGAACAAAATTGTGGTACAATTTTATTTTTATATCTAAGGTGGTTTTATCCTATATGGGGGAGTTAGGGTGGGACCCACAAGCATCCTAACTACCCATGTGATGATAAATGTGAGGTGGGGCCCACACGATCCCCAACCCTTCACATTCCCTAAAACTCGTTAAACCTCCCCCTTAAAACTTGTTAACTCCTCTTTAATGAGGACTCTTCCTCTCCCTCTCTCACTCCATTAAAACTTTCCAACCTATCACTTAACTAATTAGACAACTCATGGTTTAATTAATTATATGAATTGGAATTTGAATTTTGTAAATTTTAATGCATGGCATGATTTAATAAAATAAGGAGAAGCCTTATTTTATATTGGTTAGAATTGTTGTGTGAGGAGGAATTGGGAGAGCTCTTGTATTTTTGAAGATCTCCATCCTCAAAGAAGAACGTCATCCTCTCCGTGAAGAACGACACCTCTTTGACATAGAGCACCAAATCCACAAAGAACAATGATGTTAAACCCTCTTCTTCTCTCCGTGAGAAAAAGGGGAGATGTCGTTTCCTCCTCGGGTGCACTCCGACGTCGCTTTCGAAACCTCTCCCCGCGACGCCATCTTTCGCGACACCCGGCAAACGACATCGATTATCGAGGTAAGGGGTTTAATCTTGAAATTGGTTGTTTACGTACCCCGTACTCATTGGAAATCGTTGTTTAAAATATGGTTGATTGTTAACATTTTATGTGGAGGGTGCGGGCTGAACGAACATGGCCCGACAACCCTTAGCTGTTCACGTTTAATTATTCAAGAATCGGCAATCAAAGGAGGAGGAGGCACTATGTCATTGCGCCGTTACAGGAACGCGACAAAGGAGCCCGACAACGTCGCACCGGTTGTGCGGGAAGAACCGCGACCTGCTATATGGGCCGCTTCGATGGAAGAACCGGCCGGCCCGTCGATCGGCCGGTCGGAGCTGGACCGCGGAGCCAAGATGGCGCTGCGCTGGAGGACCGGCGGCCCGCCCATGCGGGCCGCGTGCACCGAAGACCGGCTGGTCTAGCCAGCCGGTTTGGGGAAGGGTGGCGCCGCATGGTGCTGCCGGTGCGTAAAACCGCCCCCTACCCCCCCCCCCCCCCCCCTTCGAACTCGTTCGGCTTTGGCCAGGCCGCTCGTCCAAGCGGTCAAGCCAGCCAGGCTGCACACCCAGAAGGGCCGCGCCGGGCTGAGTTGAGTATTTTCCTTGGACTCGTCCGACACCCCTGCTGGGTCGGACCCGTCAAACTGGGTCAACCCGACCCGTCGGCCCACTGGGCTAAACAAGTCGGGCCTGTTAATCACTTAAACGGGAATAACTTAAAGACCACGCATACGATCAACGTGTCGTCTATAGCACTAGGACCCTTTTGACGAGACGGTTATTTTGAGATACTCTAAGTGAGTTTTCGATGAATTTGGATATCAACCAGGTTAGAAATGAGCGTATTTCTAACTGGGCCCCTCGGATGGAAAAGTCAATATCTCTCAGACTGGGCGTCTGATTGACACGCCGTCTGTTGTGTTGAGTTCCTATTGACGAGACGGAACTTCGGGATACATCAACTCTAGACTTCGTGACAGTAGATGTATCAACCCCCTTGGCTCGTGGAGCGGACCCTCCTGGAATCAATTGTGCTGTGTGCGGGAACCCTAGAGTTGGATGCGACTTCGACGACGATGATGACTGTACTTGGATCCTACATGGGTTCGGCAGCGAGGATGACTGTACTTGGATCCTCCGTGGGTTCGGCAGCGATGATGATTGTACTTGGATCCTACGTGGGTTCGGCAGTGATGGTTACTATACTTGGATCCTATGTGGATTCGGCAGTGATAACTTCTGTACTTGGATCCTACGTGGGTTCGGCAGGGAAGATGATTCATAGGCTACATCTATCATCTACACCACTCTTCGTGAGTAGTATACATGTGTGAGTTGTGTCTTCACTTTCAGTCATTATCAATGATGTGATTCACTTTCTTTCCAGTGTGGACTGGGTTGTGCTTTCCTATGTGGATTGTGTTGTTCTTGGGCTCGTGAGTTAGAGCTGAACTGGAATTGATGACTTAGGTATATGTATGGTCATATACCTAAGTAGAGTTGGTTGATACTTTTTGTTTGTATCTTTACTTTGTGGTTTGTCCTTTGTGGATTCTGGGAGTCCTTTGGGGGTCTCGGGGTCCCTACTGAGTATCGTATACTCACCCCTTCACGGGCTATTCCCACACTACGTTTTGTTGGATGTAGATGACAGATAGCACTGATCGAGGTGGAGTCTTGTTGAGAGGGATGGTACCTGGAGGTGGAACACATGGAGGGACGTACACAGCGCGGACAACCAGACCTGAGGAGCTGAGGAGACCACTTGTACCCACCCTTCAGGTGGAATATCCGGAGGACGACTCAGTGGTTGCTGGTTTAATTTACTGCAGTTGTACTTTCCTTACTGCTATATTGTACTTTCAGTTGGGTTTGTATTCTGGCCCATTTACTTTCCAGGACTTACTTTTGTACTCAGTTTACTCAGTGTTTACTTCAGCTTGCATACTCTATTGTGTATGATTACTTATATAAGGCAATGCATTCCCTTTTTCGGGATTCACGCCTTTTGTGCTAGTCTCCAGCCCCTGGCATATGGAAGGCGGGCTTGGGGTTGTCACGGCACAGGCCCTGAGGAAGGGTCGTGAAAAATTGGTATCAGAGTAGTCAGTTCTACCGCATAACTTAGGACTCTGATAATTTCTTCCTGTGAAGCTATAGTGTTAAGGGTATTAAGTGTGGTTATCCATCTAGGGAGTGCAGTTTTGGTGCGGCGGCAGACGTATCCATACACCAGGACCCTGACTTATGATTTCCGACTTAGTGCTCAAAAAAAGTGAATGCATGTGTGTTTCAAAAGTTTTCTTTGTGATTACTTTGTGACAGCTCACCAGGTATACTGTATTAACTGTGGCGCACGTGTTTCTTTTCATGATGGCCCCATGACGGCAGCCAGCTAGGGTTCCCAGATACGTGCGAGATGGAAGCCCACCGAGCGATGAGGCCTCGGTGCAGGTCCCCATTACAGCGGAGGCAGCAGCGGTACCTCTACCCGCTGGGCCACTGATACCATCATCCCCAGCAGCAGAGAGTGAACGCTGCCTGAGTGCGCTGCATGAGTTTCAGCGATAGAGGTTGCCCAGGTTCCACGGAGAGATGGATCCTCAAGCATCCAAGGATTGGATAGAGGCTATTGTATGAGTCTTCAGATTGGTAGAGATACCAACAGATCTTATGGTGATATTTTTCGCAAGTCTCATGCATGCAACAACAGGTAGATGGTGGAGCCTGATGCTCCAGGTGCACGATGAGGCATATCTTCTTTAGATGTACTTTGAGAGCCTCTTCCTCTCATAGTTCGTTACAGCCACTCTCAGTGCAGTGTGCATCCAGGAGCGAGTCATTCTTTTATTTCTGATGCCCTCGTTCAGAGCTCGGAGATTCCGACAGAGTCGTTGGCTTGATCCTTACAGCTAGAGACTCCTACGGGAGCAGACTCGATGATTACGCACTTGTGCTAGTAGTGTGAGATTACTCTAGGAGGAGAGAGCTTTGGCTGGGATCTTCTTGTAGCGGCGTTGAGGCCTTACAATGTCATCTTGGGCATGGATTGGTTATCTACAGTCCATGCTCAGATCGACTGTATTATGTGAAAAGTGCGGTGTGTTTTCACAGATGGGTGCATGTTCACCTTCATCGGCGAGAAGGGATCCTTTGCAGTGCGGGATAGACTTACGCAGAGGAGAGGGAAATCGATCACACATAAATTGGATAGTCTCATTCTCAGAGCGGTTGATGTGCGGAGTCTAAGTTTTCCTATTGTGATGGATCAGTTTGTGGACGTTTTCCCTGATGACGTTTCAGGACTACCTCCTCACAGAGAGGTAGACTTCTATATTGTCCTGTACCCTGAGACAGCCCCGATATCTACTCCAACATATCAGATGGCTCACACTGATCTTCGAGAGATGCGGGTATAGTTGGAGGTCTTTCAGGGAAAGGGATTCATCTGACCCAGTGTTTCACCCTGGGATTCTCCGATTTTATTCGCCAAGAAGGAGGATGGAAGCTTACGACTATATGTCGAATACCGTCTCCTGAATCAGGTGACCATAGAGAACAAGTATCCACTCCCGAGGATTGACGGCCTCTTTGATTAGCTCAAGCGAGTGCGATGGTTCTCGAAGATAGACCCCAGGTCAGGCTTTCACCAGCTCAGAGTTCGAGACAAGGATGTGCAGAAGACGGCCTTCAGGTGTCGGTATGGCCACTATGAGTTCTTGGTTATGCCCTTCACTGTAACCAACGCGCCAGCAGTGTTCATGAGTCTCATGAACAAGATTTTCCAGCCTTACCTTGATCGATTTGTCATAGTATTCATCGAATACATATTTATTTACTTGACTACTGAGGAGGAGCACGCCTACCACTTGCGAGTTTTATTGGACACACTCCGAGAGAACCATATTTATGGTAAGCTTTCGAAATGTCAGTTATGGATTCGAGAGGTCCACTTCTTGGGACACATTATCTTTTAGGTGGGAGTAGTTGTGGATCCTGTGAAGATCAAGGAAGTACTTTCTTGGGAGCCACCCAGGAGCATGATGGAGGTACGGAGTTTCCTAGGTCTGGCTGGGTACTATTGGATATTTGTGCCAGACTTCTCCAGAGTTGCAGCACCGCTTTAAGCTTTGATGAAGAAGGGGAAACCATTCATATAGTCATATAGATGTCAGCAAAGCTTCTAGGAGCTGAGGCAGAGATTGACCAGTGCACCCATCTTGAGGCTACCGGAGGAGGGCGTAGGGTACGTAGTTTACTACGATGCATCAGGAACCTGACTTGGGTGTTTCCTGATGCAGGAGTGGGCAGTGATAGCTTATGGTTCATGACAATTGAGGCATCACAAGAATAACTACGCTACCCATGACCTGGAGTTAGTATCAGTAGTCTTCGCCTTGAAGATGTGGTGGCACTAACTTATGGGAGAGTGCTTTATAGTCTACTCTGACCACCAGAGTCTCAGGTATATCTTCTCGTAGAAGGACCTGAACCTGAGATAGTGGCGATTGCTCGAGTTCCTCCAGGACTATGACTTTGAGATAGTCTACACTCCTATGAAGGGGAACGTAGTAGCTGATGCTCTCAGCAAGAGATCGGGCATTCATCTACTTAGAGAGGCGACAGAGAAACTAGTCGCGTTGCAGATATCCATCATGGATAGAGATAGAGCAGCCTTTCTACAGTAGATCATAGTCACTCCTCCACTACTTCAGTGGGTCAGAGAGGCACAATGTGGGGATGTTGACTGTGAGGCACGACGTGCTTAGATATCCTCAGGGCTGGCACCCGATGGATTTTCTGAATGCGGGGAGCACGTCATCCTCTTCAGTGGACATAACATGGTACGAGTTTCACTACAGGAGGAGGTGTTGAGGGAGTTCCACACTTCCCCTCTAGAGGTACATCCTGGAGTAGTGAAGATGTACCATGACCTCAGATAACAGCATTGGTGGTTGGGTATGAAGAAGGCTATGGCAGAGTTAGTTTCACGATACCTTACCTTCCAGCAGGTGAAGGTGGAGCACCAGGTACTGGCAGGCTTGGTGCATCCCTTAGAGGTCCTGGAGTGGAAGTGGGAGGGGATATACATGGATTTTGTGATGGGGCACCCACGTACTTCCAGAGGACACGAATCCATTTTGGTGATCGTAGAATGACTCACCAAGTAGGCCCACTTCCTACCTATCAGAGAGCAGGGCTCAGTGGAGAGCTTGGGATGCCTCTACGTTTAGGAGATTGTAAGGCTTCATGGTGTGACATCATCTATCGTCTCCGATCGAGATGCTTGCTTTACTTCCCGACTTTGGAAGGGGTTACAAGAGGCTTTTGGGACGCAGCTACGCTTGAGCACCGCCTTTCATCCTCAGACAGATGTCCAGACAGAGAAGACCATTTAGACACTCGAGGACATGCTCCGTGCATGTGTCCTTGACTTTGGTCGCAGCTGGGAGGATCACCTACCCTTGGTGGAGTTTGCGTACAACAACTGCTACCACTCCACCATCGGGATGGCACCATATGAGACATTGTACGGCCGACCATGCAGATCACCTCTGTGCTAGACTGGCCCTGGGGAGTCAGTACTCGTAGGACCAGAGATGGTCTAGGCTACGACGGAGAAGGTGCAAATCATCCAGGAGCAGATGAGGACTACACAGAGCAGACATAAGTCCTATGCTGATAGGAGGCGGAGACCACTGGAGTTTGAGGATGGCAACCACGTTTTCCTACGGGTCTCACCTCGACATGGATTACAGAGATTTGGCCGGGGCGGCAAGTTATCTCCATGCTTCATCGGACCATTCCAGGTTCTCAGCAAAGGTAGGTGAGGTGGCTTATCACCTGGCTCTTCCACCTCAGCTGCACCGGGTGCACGACGGCTTCCATGTATCTCAGCTAAGGAGATACGTGCACGACCTGACGCATATCATCGATCGTGGGGAGCAGGACATCGATGACAGGGCTACATTTACGGAGGTTCTGGAGGAGATTGAGGATCGACAGGAGCAGGTCCTATGTGGACGGTCGATTCCTCCGGTGCGCATTCGTTGGAAGAACTGGAACCTTTAGGAGAGCACAGGGGAGCGGGAGGATCAGATTTGTGCACAGTACCCTCATTTGTTTCCCTAGTTTATGTTGTAGCTTTACAGGAACATAAAGCCCTGAGGTGGGAGTAATGTAAAGACCCGAAAATTTCAAAGAAAATTTTTTCTTAAACACTTTGGAATTTTACGAGTCTGTGGCTACTGACGGCACTTGATTCCAAGGCCCGATGTGCTCAGAATCAATTTTAGAAGTTTATCTTGAGTATATTCTGTAAACGAATGAGCGGGTTTTCCTTTCTTTTGAACCGGTGCTCGGAATTTAACTCTTAGGGCACCGGTGAACTCGCAGTGCTGGTAATTACATAAGAGGACTTTTACCATAGATGCGTCTACACGGGAGAAGAAGTTAATTTTTTTGGATTAAATGAGAAGTGAAAAACATTATGGTACAATTTTATTTTTATATCTAAGGTGGTTTTATCCTACATGGGGGAGTTAGGGTGGGACCCACTAGCATCTTAACTACCCATGTGACAATAAATGTGATGTGGGGCCCACACAAGCGCCAACCCTTCACATTCACTAAACCTCCTTAAACCTACCCCTTTAAACTTGTTAACTCCTCTTTAATGAGGTCTCTTACTCTCCCTATCTCACTCCATTAAAACTTGACAACCTATCACTTAATTAATTATACAACTCATGGTTTAATTAATTAAGTGAATTGTAATTTGAATTTTGTAAATTTGAATACATGGAATGATTTAGTAAAATAAGGAGAAGCCTTAATTTATTTTGGTTAGAATTGTTGTGTGACAAGGAATTGGGAGAACTCTTGTATTTTTGAAGAAATCCATCCTCAATGAAAAATGTCATCCTCTCCAAGAAGAAAGACACCTCTTCGACGTAGAGCACCGACTCCACAAAGATCAACGATGTGGAACCATCTTCATCTGTCTGTGAAAAAAATGGGAGATGTCGTTTCCTCCTCGAGCACACTCCAACGTCGCTTGCGAAACCTCACCCAGCGATGCTGTCTTCTACGACGCCCGGCAAATGACATCGATTATCGAGGTAGGGGGTTTACTCTTGAAATTGGATGTTTACGTACCCCGTACTCGTTGAAAATCATTGTTTAAAATATGGCCAATTGTTATCATTTTACGCGGAGGGTGCGGGCCAAACGAACACGGCCCGACAACCCTCCATTGTTCTCGTTTAATTTTTCAAGAATAGGAAATTGAAGGTGGGGGAGGCACGACACCTTCGCTTCATGCAAGGAACGCAACAAAGGAGGTTGACGACATCGTGTCGGTTGTGCGGGAAGAACCGCGGCCCGCTACACGGGCCGCTTCGGCGGAAGAACCAGTCGGCCCATCGGCCAGCTGGGTGGAGCTGGACCACGGTGCCAGGAGGGCGCCACACTGGAGGAACAGTGGCCCACCCATGCGGGCCGCGTGCGCAGAAGACCAGCCGGTCTAGCCGGCCGGTTTGGGGAAGGGCGGCGCCGCCGGTGCGGAAAACCGGGGGGGGGGGGGGGGCTGGAACCCGCTCGGCTTTGGCCGAGCCACTCGGCCAGCCCGTCGAGCCAGTCGGGCCGCAAGCCCAGCTGTGCCGCACCAGGCCGGGCCGAGCCGGGCCACACCGGGCCGGGCCGAGTCGGGCCGCGCCAGACAGGGGCGGGTCGGGTCATGCCACTTCGGAGCAGGCCGCTCCACTTTGTGCCGGGCCACGTCCTTTTTGGCCGAGTTGAGTATTTTTTTCGGACCGGTCCAACACCCCTGCTGGGTCGGACCCGTCAAACTGGGTCAACATGACCCATCGGCCCACTAGGCTAAACGGGTCGGTCCTATTAATCATTTAAATAGGAATAACTTAAAGACCGTGCATCCGATCGACGCGTCGTCTGCGGCACTAGGACCCTTTCGATGCGACGTTTCTTTTGCGATACACTAAGTGAGTTCTGGATGAATTTGGTTATCAGCTGGGTTAGAAATGAGAGTATTTCTAACCAGGCCCCTGGGACGAAAAAGTCAATATCTCTCAGACCGGGCGTCTGATTGACGTGATGTCTGTTGCGTTGTGTTCCTATTGATGAGAAGGAACTTCGAGATACATCAACTCTAGACTTCGTGACAGTTGATGTATCGAACCCCTTGGCTCATGGAACGGACCCTCCCGGAATCGACTGTGCTGTGTGTGGGAACCCTAGAACTTGCTGCGACTACGACGACGATGATGACTGTACTTGGATCCTACGTGGGTTCGGCAGCGAGGACAACTGTACTTGGATCCTCCGTGGGTTCAGCAACTATGATGACTGTACTTGGATCCTATGTGGGTTCAGCAGTGATGGTTACTGTACTTGGATCCTATGTGGGTTCGGCAGTGATGACTTCTGTATTTGGATCCTACGTGGGTTCGGCAGGGAAGATGATTCAGCGGCTACATCTATCATCTCCACCCCTCTTCGTGAGTAGTATACCAATGTGAGCTGTGTCTTGACTTTCAGTTATTATCAACGATGTGATTGAATTGCTTTCCTGTGTGGACTGGGTTGTGATTTCCTGTGTGAAATGGGTTGTTCTTGGGCTCGTGAGATGGAGCCGAACTGGAATTGATGACTTAGGTATATGTATAGGAATATATCTATGTAGAGTTTGTTGATACTTTATGTTTGTATCTTTCCTTTGTGGTTTGTCCTTTGTGGATTCTAGGAGACCTTTGGGGGTCTCGGGGTCCATACTGAGTACCATATACTCACCCCTGCACGGGCTATGCCCACACTACGTTGTGTTGGATGTAGAAGATAGACAACACTGATCGAGGTGGAGTCTTGTGGAGCAGGACGGTACCTGGAGGTGGACCACTTTGCGGGACGTACACAGAGCGGACGACCGGACCCGAGGAGCTGAGGAGACCATTTGTACACACCCTGCAGGTGGAATATCCGAAGGACGACTCAGTGGTAGCTGGATTACTTTACTACAGTTGTTTGTTCTTTTATATTGTACTGTACTTTTAGTTGGGTGTGTATTCTGGCCCATTTACTTTCCAGCACGTACTTTTGTACTCAGTTTACTAAGTGTTTACTTCAGCTTGCATACTCTATTGTGTATGATTATTTATATATGGAAATGCCTTCCCTTTTTTCAGGATTCACGCCTTTGGTGCTAGTCGCCATCCCCTGGCCTATGGAAGGCGGGCTTGGGGTAGTCACGGCACGGGCCCTGAGGACGGGTTGTGACAAAAACAGGCATGGAAAAAAAATTAATTATCACCCAGAACAAATGATTTTAAAAACCAATAGATAATAATTAGGTGATAACTTTCCATTATTAAATAATTCAGGGTAATATATAAATTATTATTTATATTTATTAAAATTATAATAATCCTAAATTTTTTATACCGGATTTCTAATGGTGTGGGATGAAATTCATGTCATGGTGCGTGTGATTTTCTTCTCTCTTTGATTTCCAAGGGACATATTCCATAATCAACACTTTTTTATTTTATGTGGTTTTTATACATTATATCATTTTATTTTTTTATTATAATCAAAAAAATATTTTATATGCATATATATATAAATTTATTTATTTCATTTGTCTTAAAATTAAAAAATTACCAATGCGGTATGTGTCTTATTTTTCAATCTCAATTTATAACTGGTTTGTTTATTATTATATTTTAAAATATTAAATTTCATGATCTAACACTAAATAAAATAATTTATTTTGTTCTAATTTGTATATTTATATAAATTACAATCTTTACATTTATTTTACCCTATTTATGTAGTCAAGAGACATAAACAATGTTTTGAAGGAATATTGACATTATTTCTTTCTTTGGTAAAAAATCATTTCTCTTTCATTCCATTTTTTCAAAAATAGTAGTTTAAAGAATTTTTTTAATGATTATACCATTATTGTTTAAATTAATTTTTGAACTAGTTTGAAATTTAAAAAAAGTTGTCTAAAAGGAATATTCAAGTCATTTTTTGAAGGATATACTTCCTGATTGTTTTCAAAACTTTAAAATAAATGTTTTATTTTAACTTATATATAATGAGGGGATTATCCAAAAATAATAACCACACAAATATTTGAATCCCAAATCACATATTTCTAAAGTTAATTTCAATGTAATTGTTTCCCTAATATTTTTGAAATTTTTAGATTTTAATGAATTAATTTCAAAATTGAATGATTATTTTTATCAATAATTTTTTACATGACCTATTCATGCTATTTATATTCATCCATGAGAAACACCTTTGGTGTTACATTTGTTTTACTATGGATATAATCTAATGGTACAACTATTATTCATTATATTTATGGTTTATGATTATTATGAATAGATCATTATGAAACCAATTTATTTTCCTGGGTTTATTCTATGATAGATCAATGAAATGTATATGATTCCCTTTTTATTTTTTGGAGTTCATATATGTTAATTTGAATAGTGTTTAATGATAATATAGAACATAAATGTATGATTTTTTATGTGATTTGAGTTCCCAGAACTATATATCCCTCCAATGAAATTGGTAATCTATTATATCACATTAAAGAGTTATGGGATACAAGTCTATGTGACTGATCCACTAAACATGTCAATATTCCTTATCCACTATGGGATACAGGTGGTAATAATTGATCCACTATGATATGGTTAATATATAGGGATTCATAATCCAATATTATTTCATTGTCTTGAAGTTAACAATGAAATATGAAAAAAAAAATTATATATATGATAACTCCCCACTTTTATGACACGAGCTTATAGTTCGTGATGGATTTTTAATGATTTATCACTCTTATTATTTATGAATTTTGAAGTGATAATTCTTTATGTCGTGACTCATTTTTATGATCTCTAATAGATTAGGAATGAGCATTTTATGTTACAGTCATGATCGCACACCCTTATTCTTATATTATTCTTTCATATGAGCATTGATTGTTATATCCCATTTTTTACCATTATTGAGAATTAATGCTCACCACTTCTTATGTTTCCTTTAAACTTGTCATAAAGAAATGTTTTATGTATGGTTTGTCTATGATGATAATAATAATGGATTATTATATGGGGAGATGATGAATACATTCATGAAATACGATTTTTTTATCTAGTATCCAAAGACACTAAATCCTTTAAGTCATCATGGCTATATTTTAGAAATATATTGATAATTCATCTAACAATATGTAATATTTATATATTAAAATCCTAGGTTGTTATAGTTAGTATCAATAGATGGATTAGTTAATATTTAGTTATAAGGGTTAGAAAACATTGGTTAAAACACTATGTATATGTTTAATTAAATGATAAAATCATATTGTTTTGGTTAGTAATAGATTACATGCTTTTCTAAGAAATACACCAATGTATGGATACTACATGTGTACAAGTTTTGGGAATATATTTATCTAGTATTTACAAGAACACAAAAAGAGACAGTTGATCATATCTCGACCATCATTCTTGTCCATTGTGAGTTTTCCAATACTACTCCTCACGTTTGACACTACCATGGTATATTATTAAGTTAAAAAACATTTTCTATGTGAACCATTGTGAAGGGTTAAAATAGATGATTATCATGGATAAACTAGGAGAAACCTACGGTGTAATAGGATGAAAATGAGGTTTCATGTTTTATACATCCTATAAATTATTTTCCATAATTATGTTGGTTTTCACGATGATTATAGTTTCAAAATATAGGATTTTAGTTCAATTCAATGGCTATAACCTGAAGGAATCATATTAATGCTTAATGGGATGGGAATTTTGTTGATAATGAGAAACCAAATGGGGTGATATCTAGACAAAAATATATTTTTACTATGATGAATCATTTATCATGATATATGATTTACAACATTCAATTTTACCAAATCTTGTACTCTCCAAGGAAGAGAATGATGAAGTCTCTTGATAACTTTGGGGGTGGTTACCATAGAATAATGAAGTATAAATTTTAATCAAGTATTAAATATAGAAACAAACATGAAAAATAATGTAATTTTGTACACAAAAATTTTTTATGTGTGGAAAAGAAGGGAATAGAGCAATGACTTATTGAGGAAAAATGAGGAGATCAAGTGAGATAAATAGATTACATCCTATTTATCCATTTATAGTTTTATTTCCAAAATGTAGATAACCTAGGAATTATCTAAGTTAGTGACCTCTTCTAATGGTTAACTATTATAACATGTAAGGACTAATGTTATGATAATTATTGAAGTTAATGTATTTAAGTGATTATGTTTTTGGATATGATTATTAAGTTATGTAAGTACTTTTATGAGTTTCATTCTCATTATAATAATAATGAAACATCTAAATATTATTCTATAGTGTTTTTTTTTCTTAAAGATTTTTATCAAATATATTGAATGGTATATATCACCTAAAAAATAATTTATTTTTAAGGGGATATTTTAGAAAACAAATTACTTAGAGAATGATATACATTAATATATGACCATTCTTGATATAATAATGTTTACCTGAGATAAATATATTTTTAGTATTGATGAAGGGAATGAGATTGTATTTGTGAACTTAAAATTGGATAGTAATTTGATAGAAAATTTATTCAGGTAATCTTTGATAGTGTATATTGAATTTTGAATTTAAGTAAAATATTAAACAGTCTATGATTTTATTTATGGAATGAGGAGAGAGTTATTGTTTGGTTTCATGCATGTTTTCATTATGGATTTTTGGTAATTTATGTTATTATCAATTTAAGTGGAATATATGATTAATGTACTCATATATTCAGTATGTTGAATTTGGAGATACTTTTTTGGTATTTATGTTAAGTTTATTTTAGAAATTTAGTGATATTCATTCAAATGTTTTGGGTTTGATAATTTGGTCAGAAATATTTTGGAGGATTTTTAGGCTTAACTACTTTTGTAACAGATTAGCTTTATGTTTTGGTATCATTAATGGGGATTTAGAAATTAATGTATTGTATTTATCTATATTAGATAACTTATTAAAACGATTTTGGTTTGGATAAATATTTAATTGTATAAGGAATGAATTATGGATCTTATGATTCATTAAATGATAATTTTAGTTTATTATACGAGAAAAAATATCATTAAATCTCATTTTTGGGATAAAACATGAGTTTTTAATGGATTTTGTATAATTGAATAAATTCTACATGTTAAGTAAATATATTTCCTTATGTTTTTTCAAAATAATAAAGGAATTCATTAACTCTAGGGAAATGATCTTGAAATAAAAAAAACACCATTTTACTACATTTATGTTGAATTTATGGTCTTTTTCTTACATAATTTGTTTAATGTTTTGAGATCATTAACATTCACATGATCATTCACATTCTTATAGTCAATTATATTTAGATATTTCTTTTTCATCCATGTCCATAGTTTCACATTCCATGAATGTTTTTCTATTTATAAAAATAGTTTTGTGTTACTATATATGACCTTCATAATGTTCGTTCCCTATATTTAAGAGTATTTTTTCTTAGTAACCATTTTTATAAAGAGGGTTTTCCAAAAAGGTATTTAAAAATATCAAACACATGATTACCAAGAATATTATAAAATTATGAGGAAATTTTTTCTAAATTTTTGGGAGAATGTAACACCTTAATATATTAAAATAAATTTAAATTTAAATCAATATAATGTCCTCTATGTTTCTTGATTCATTAAATACCAAGATCAATTGAACTAAATAGTCCCAATACTATTTTATTATATAAACATGACTATTATAAACTATCCATTAAATTGGATGGTATGAAAAGTATTAAAACAATTATGATATATATAGCTATTATGTAATAAATAATTTGTTTATAAATTCATAAGAACTAAGAAATCAATTTTCAGTAAGGTCATTTTATACTTCAAAAATACATTTTTATCAAAAAAAACAATTTTATTGATTTTGTGAGATAATATTATAATTCATTCCTTCCACATTTAAAATTTTATATGATTAAAATTATATAATTTTTTAAAAAAATTCATAAATATCATAGATTAATTTTCTGAGAATTTTAGGAAAATATTTATTTTTTTGATGAATACTGAAAATTCTGATTTTATTCTGAATTTTTCTTCATTTAATGAATTTACAATGTTAAGGTTTATTTTAAATTTATTAAAAGTAAAATTATTTCAATATTATTTTTATTAATCCAATTTATTTTATTTTAATTGTTTTTTATAATTAATTTCTATATAAAACTATTTTATACTTAAGAAAACATTTTCATTATAAAACGGATTCACTTCAAGTTAGTATGTTTAATTATAAATTAAATTCTGTCAATTTTTTTAATTTAATTTAAAAAAATAGATTCCATATTTTTAATAAAAAATTAATATGTCTTATTAAATTCACCATTTTTCACAAAGAAGAGTAAAAATATTATCGATTAATTATTATGGTTATGGTTCAAACTCAGTTTTTTAAGTTGCATGCAAATGTGTTAAAATTTATTTTACACACACATAGATTTTTTATTTGATTAATTAAAATTTACATTTATAATCACTTTTTTCAAATTATCTACTATGGCCAATTTTATTTTTTGTATTCATGGATAAATTACTTGGTTAAAAAAACTAGTTATCGTGGTAAAAACAAAAACAAAAAAGTGATTAACCTTAGAGGTAAAGGGAATAAATTGTTTAAAACATGTTAATTTTTTAATGGTAGAGGTGTCTATAAACTTTAGAAAACCATTACTTCATTATTTAATAATTTTTTAGTAACATGAATTTAGAGTGCATTACCATTATTGAATAATTTTGGTTATTTATAAATATTTCACTCATTCCCGATTATAAAAATGGAAAACAATTTCCTCTAATATCCACATAGAAATAACCATTTGTTTTAGGTAATACCAACCTTGAAATATTCCATACATCCCTCCACATGACCTATATCTTCATTTTTTATCATAAAACTATCCTATGATGGATTTTGTTATAAACCTAAACCGGTTGTCAGAATTGGAGGTACATATGATAACCATTCATTTTAAATTTATTTCTTCTTATACCTCATTAAAATATTCATCATATTTGATAAAATAATATAAATAGTATATTAAATATACATAGATATAATTATGTTAGTTTCAAGAACCTATATCCATTCCCTCTTCAATCAAATGTGAAACCAAATTGTTGGTTGTGTGTTTAGAGACTTATTACCTCAAGAATTAAAGTAATTAGTTTTCCATAATTTCATATTTTAGATAAATTAAATTATGCATTTTAATATTATATTTCATATTTATTGCATAATCATTATTATTTAATTATAACATCACATCAATATTTTTAACTTTCAATTCATTGGAAAAAATAATAACATCTCCTGTGTATATGTCTAGGATGCCTCCTCTAAAAGATATTTGATTTGTTTTATGTTTTGAATAGACATTATTAGTAATAAGGATAAATTTTATGAATATATTTGACTAATTTGGGATAAAAACTCTCAAAATGTGAATTATTATGTAACATTCTTTCAGTCTATCAGTCAAAAAATGAAAATAGTGTTCTAGTGTTCTTAAGGCATATGATCTCCATGAATGGTGACATTTATTTCTCGATCTACAAAATTTATTGATGAAATAAATATATTTACAATGAATATATATATATATATTATATGTATATAATGAATAAAATTTTGGGTGTTTATATAACCATTATTAAAGTATAATGACCATTAATCCCTAAACGAAATGTGCATTAAAAATGAAGCATTTATCAACCTAAATTGGGATTATAATAAAAACGTTATAAATGGGTTATAATATGTCACAAATAAATGATAAATGTTATTATATATCTTTTTATTTTTATGTAATAAATTTATAGTAAAACTATAATTATTAAACAGGAGGTTCAAAAAAGTATAAAGAATTTATAAACATGATAGAAAGGATTTTCGCCTCACTTTGATTTCAAAGGGACACATTCCATATTCACCAATTGTTTATTTTATGTGGTTTATATAATACCCATGAAAGTATTTTAGGATTATTATCTTAAAAATTATGGGATATAAATATCAATATAAGGTTCTTACATTCATAAGTCTTATAATTATGAATTTACCAAAGTGGTAAGGGTTTTATGTTACAATCTCATTACTTACAAAGATAATTTTTTATCACAATTTAAATCATTAAATTACATGATATAAATATTAATAATATAATTATTTTTATATTAATATTATTATTTCTATATAAGAAATTCGTTCTTTTCAATTTTTTCCCTTTAAGTACCAAAGAGTAAAAAATTATTCTTTTTATGGAAAATTTATATTATTTCTTACTTAGATTGAAAATAATTTGTCTTCTATGTCCATGTTTTCTAAAAATAATTTTAAGAATGTTTTTAAAAATTATCCAATTATTTTTTAATTCTATTTCTACAAATGTATTATTTTTTAAAATATCATTTAAAAATAACATTCATGTTTTTTCTGAAAAAGTTACTTTTAAACTTTTTAAAAAAATATAAAATGAATGATTTATTTTAACTTATAAAACATGAAAATAATATCCTACAATATGAATCACTTAATGATTTAAAAATTACATTAATAGTTTCAAAGATTAATTTTGATGAAATATTTTCCATAATATTATATCTTTTTTAATATTTTGATTAATTGTTTTTGAAATGGAAATGTTATTTTCCTCAAAAAAAAATTTACTAATATATTCATGGTAGTTTTATCCATCAATGAAAAAATACTTTGGTGTTTCTTAAGATTAATTAGATATATGATCAAATTTTACCATCCTTATTCTTTCTCTAAATGTTTTTTATTATGATTATTATATATGTATGAAATCTATTTATTTTCCATGGTTTATTATATGATGTATTGATGAAATGTTTATGGAAACCATTTTACATGAATGGGATATTATATGATGATATGATAAATATTTAATAATTTTATGGAACAATTTTGTATGGTTATTATTATGTGATGGGTGCTCCTAGAATTATATATCCCTTCCTTGAATTGGGTTAATAATTATATATGACGAGATAATTAAGGGATTCAAGTTGATTTGGTTGATCCACTATGGGAAACAAGTTGATGTGATTGAACCACTATGTGATTTTGGTGGTGATTACTAGAATCTTATGAGATGGGAAACTAGTAGAGATTCATTATCCACTATTATTTAATGGTTTCAAAAATTACCATTTCCATTTGAATTATTTTCTATACACATGAGAGTGTCATATTTTTAAGGCACTGAATTATGGTTGGTGATTAATTTATGATCATTTACCACTCTTGTGATTCATTTCATTTGAAATGAAAATTATTTATTCCATGAATCATGTTTATGATATTTTATATATTGGTTTTGAACCTTAGTAGTAATAGTAATTTTTTCTTACCCTTCATCTTATATCGTGTTTTCATATGATCATCAATTTATATCTACTATGTTTACCCTTACTAAACATATAATCTCACCCATTATTTAGTTTTCATTTCCCAATTTATGAAGATTTGTTTTAAGTAGGTCATATCTATGAAAGGTAATAAATGGGAAGATAATATTTAGAGTTTATTATGATCATTCATGAAATCAAATTTTTATATATCTAACCTCCAAAAAACTAAACCTTTATGGTCCATGAGAGTTTTTTTGTGAAATATATATAATATTCATCTACAAAGATGTAAAAGTTTTATAAAAAAGTCAGGGAAGTTATAATACCCTCTCAAGAAATATCATCCCATTGGTGATTTAGTTGGAGAATCACAAAATATGATTATAAATTTAGAAAATTTTCTAATATATATATTAGAATAACATTCATTTCATTCTGAATGGTTCTTGTTTTTTTGGGTCATTTTTTGACATCGAATGATTCATTCCATAAACATTTTTATAGAAATCATAGATTGGTTCTCATTGTGACAACACAATTAATGTGTTCTAAGAAACATATATCCATTTCTTTAGACAAATAATATGGGAACTCTATGTTAAAAATGACTCCATACACATTGTAGGATATTAATTAATAAAAACCCCTAGTTTAGTAACATTACGGTTAGAAAAAACCCACTAATATTAGTCATTGGATTCAACCATTTTTAAAAACATAGGCCTTGAGTTTGTTAAAAATATTTTATAGAATTTTGTGAACATTTGGCATTTTAAAACATTTATTATGGGGTAAACCATCTGCAGATGGTGTAATATATTTTTCATGCATCTATTTGACTGGTTTGGGGGCCAATATAGACTACTAGATCAGATGTTATAGTCCTTTGATATAGTGAAATTTCATAATAAAATATTATCTAATGGTTGGGGTCATATTCCCAAGTACCACACACTCATTAATCCTTCACCAATTTCATCAGAAATCTCTTGTGACTTCCCAATTCTATGTAACCAAATCACATCAATCATTTCCTTTAGCACACTCATAGTGTTATATTCCATGGTCCACCCTCATACACCTTCTTGAAGAAAATAATGTGCATGTTTGTTTCACCCAAGTGACTTTTATGGGCCACTATATATTCCTATGTCCAAGATTGTTTCTATAAATATACCTAATCACCGTCAATTTTAAACAAATATATAGATATATGAAAATTAATCTACGTGAGAGATCCCATAACCCTAGTAATTTTAGAGGACATTATTATGTTTTAATGCTCTCTAATTATCTCAATTATCATATACTAGGGTCATATACACCGTAGAAATCATTAAAGATGACTCATTTTGTAGACCCTTTCCCTGGATACGCTGAATATGGAAATATTATTTTCCCAAGCCCCACATTTGGGCTCCCCAACTAGGGATGACATATTAACTCATCCCCAATCTAATATTTAGGGGCTAACTAAATTACCTAATACCTTCACCTCACTATCTATACATGATGAAAATTATTTTACTAAAAATTTCACATAACTTTCCCTATTATGGAGAAATACTCTATACAATTCTCACATCTATGAACTCTTATAGTGGTGAATACATTATTCATTGTTCTAATACCTTTGAACCCCTATTAGAGAAAACCTCTTTCACCCAAGTCTCACATCATGATTCCACTACTATGGTTAACCAATTCACTTAGGTATCATACCCAGGATCCCCTATAATGGAATTCGAATTCATCCTCATATCCTCAAAAGCACCAATTCATCTGGACACACATTCAAGGAACATTAATGGAAATTTTTATCCTTGAATCGAGATACCCCTCTCTATATATAATTTTTTTCCTTTTAACATACACTTATTTGTTTCTAAAATTGAATTGATTTAAGTTACTCCAATAAGATCTAAAAATTCTTTAATCTATAATTCATTACAGATTGAACAATATATGTGTCTTACAAAAGGAGTAACCCACAACCTATCCTATACAAGCCTTATCATTAGGTGAAATACCTTGTGATTCAATCCCCAATATAGTTCGGAATGAATTTGATAAACTAAAAATGGAAACAATCATGTATAATCCCTAACAAATATCCTTGAGTTTATACACTCAAACATGTTTCATCACTTTCCTTGAATTTAGATTGTCCATTTTGTTCTTCAAATTTTATCACATGACCTCTATGTTGGGTTATATTATAAAGTAAGTCACAAGAAAAAATCCTAACTCAGTCACTTCGTATTTTCCATTTCCCAACACACTTATACTTATTGTATATAATTAAACGTACTTATTTATTAATATCTCAAGAACCAAAACATTACAATTCTAACTACATGGGTTTTTATTCTTAATCTTAAAGGAAATGTGAGGAAAATCTAGAGATAAATCAAAATGAACTAATCCATATCATGTACTTGAAATTAGGTATAATCCACCATAATTCTATTCACACATCCTCATCTAGTTATAGATAAAAAAGATTTTTTATTTATATACGGGACTTCGCAGAGGTGTATTCCCCAACCATGCCTTATCCCCTTTTTTTACTTATAAAAAGGACACACTATAAAGTTCCACTCATGTCTAAGTCACATGATAACCATTTATAAGAACTTATAACCTAATAATAATTATTTCAAATTTAATAATAGATGGAATATATTCTTAAAATATAACTATAAAAGGTATGAGGTGTCCTGTTAAGTGGTATCAAAATACATGGGTTCAAATTCCATTTATTGAAATCCATAGTAAAATATTATATTTGTAATGAACCCAACTCCAAAATTTCATCATGCATCATAGACTATAATAAGTTCAAGAGTGTCCAAAAATTTCTGTAGACTCTAGAATAACTATATAATTAGAGAAATATTGAAAATATAATACACACAAAGATATTTACATCACCACATAGAGTGAATCAAATCAATTTTATAGGGGTAAATAGTTCCATAATAGGATTTTTTAAGGATTCATTAACATATCTTAAACATAAAATACTATCTAAAAATAAAAAATAATTATCTACTAAATGGTGTGATGAAACATAACAAATATCCTTTCAAATAATGAGAATTCTGAAGGCCTATTGGTAAATATTTAGTGGCTACCTACCTTGGGAAATAAATTAAACATTGAAACAAAAAATAATAGGCAATAAATAATGTCATAATTTGAATCAAAAATACTATTTATAATTTATATTAATCTAATAGGTCTCTGATCTGATAAAAAATTATAGAGGAGTTAGGTTTTTTATATTATACATATAGGTGGACCATAAAATTCCTATGGATTAGTAGGTAGATTAATGATGTCTACTTGGTTCCAAATAATATCTGATACTAGATATGGGTCATTCAAGATAGGTAGCATGAATTATCAGATTTAATCAATACCCTCTAGATAGGGAACCTCATTATAAATAGATTATATTATCGTTATTGCAATTAAGGTAATATTGTTATTAGAGGAAATCATGGGAGAGACTTATTTTAAATATAATACATAATCGATGGGGTTTTCACTATAACATCCCTACATGGGTTTGCCATGCTTAATTTTCTAATAACCTCAGGAACAGCTCCCCAAAAAATTGTGGCTTTTGGAAAACAACATGTGTATAATAAAATTATTGGGGAGACCATATCCCCTTTATCAGGGTGTTAAAACATCATAAATAAAAAAACAATAGTATACAATAAAAAAATAACCAATCATCACATAACCAACTCAAAAAATTGGGTAAATTTCTTAAAAAATCATTTCTCATTCCATGTCATAGATGTTCCGTGTATCAGGGAAATCCCAAAATATAGACACATTATATACCACCAAAGTGGGTCTCGACATCCAGTATGTTCACCTCATTCATATTCCATTCCAAATTTTGACTCAGCTATCTATAATCAATACATTTCCCTTCTCTATACCTAAAATCATAAAATGTTTTTGGGTACCAATGATGGCCCAAGGAGGGTCTGAGTATAACTCATTAGGCTAATGGATGTAGCATCTAATGCACTATCATGTCTAATTATACTGTATTTTTAATTATATGTAATGATAAAATTAACAATAAAAGTAAACATTTTTCAAATATATTATGTTAAAATTAACCACATTTAGTCCAAAGTTCTAGGTGACATGAGATCCAATTAAACCTGGTTCATCCCATAGAATAAGTTTGAACCATATACTATAAGGGAATAAATCATTAAATCAAAATAGAATTCATCTATCAATTTACATTTTCCCAATGTACCATGGATCACCATTCTATGTACCCTTACAATGTATATACCCATCGATCATCGAGAATCTATCATATATGAAAACAAAAAAAAATACATCTATGGGCCCTACAAAATTTTTCTTTACCAATAAAAAGATGAGGATCATCAGTACAACATCGAAACCATGTCACCAATCATATAATTAAATGTTTTGTGAAATTTCAAACCCTTCATACAATGCTATATATTTTCCATTTTACAATTTATTCGTAACCCTAACTGTTTGATTTTATTTCAACCATTTTTATAATAAGGAAATACCCCATTAAACATTTAACACATTTCTGGTAATCATCTCATAACCAATATAACATACCCTTGTCAATACAAATATACCCTTATACCATGCCAACATGCCAAACCCAATTAAAACTAATTTAGTTATATAAAGCCTTAAATTCATCATTTATAAACTCTCTTTTCCACTATTAAGGGAGTGAAACACCCTAATGGTTACCATATTCCATGTATAATAATCATAACTAGATCCATCAGGGTTCTTGAGGTGTCTCACTAATCAATTTAAATATCATATTACATTTCTTATTCAAGGAAACAGATGTACAACATGAAAGTGTAATGGTAAGACCACCTACACAATAATTACATCAACACTATGGGTGCAAACATGCATACCGCCTACCAAATTCTCATAAATGAAAAATCACCCAACCTCAAACCATGATTCATGCTTAAACGGACACACTCACAAATAAAATATCTCTCTAGAACTATTTCTCTAGGTATTTGGAAGAAGATAAATAAAAAACCAAATCTTCATCTATAAAATAGAATGAAACATAGTGGGAGACTTCCCCAGGGTGTCAAATATCACTAAATTTCTCCCCAAACACTGGATGATCAATGGATAATGATCCTTGGAAGTCTTGCGGGGTTTCTCATGCACCACTTTATATTATAGAAGAAAATGGGGGTGAAAATATATTGAGATTATATAATGGTGAGGAGGAAAAAATAATCAATTTTCTACTTTTAAATGGATGCATGGTTTGGTAACATGGTTTAGTAAACCATGTACTAACCATGTAGTATCCAATGTCCATGGGAGGAATAGTACCATCAGTTTTTATAGTCCACCTATAGGGTTTTGAAAACCATTTATTAGTTTTGTATTGGACTCTCTATGGGGGAGATCAAGCTTCACAATCTCTTTTTACACCTAGAATGTTATATTAATCATGATCAAATATCATATATGTCATATGTTCATTGAACAATGATAGTGATTAATGTGTTTTCAGCACTGCATGGTCCCTCTTTTTGACATTTCCTTGTCTTGAACCACTAGTAAACTTCTGAGTCTGTCAATTCTCCTAACAAGCATCTCATTTAACAATTTAAAAATTCAATTATACTAAAATTGAAATTTATAAACCTAATTGAATGTTTGATGTGATAATACCTCCCAACATTATAAATTCTTATCCATTATCTACTCTCCCAAGAATCGCTATGATAATGAGGTAAAAACATTAAGCCTCTAGGTATGCATATTAATTTCCCTCTCCAACATTCCCTCATGAACACGGTCGTACTACCACAACCCTCGAGTTAAAGGAACGTTCTTACCCCAAATAGCGTTCTCAATGTGACCCACATTATGAATTTAATTCTCTTCAGAGGATGGTTCTACATCACGATCAGCATAACCAATGTCAGTCACATTATAAGGGTTGGGTTGAAAATTTCTATATTTTGCAAAAAAATAATTTATTACATATAACCATACTACCATGGATGATAAAATAAATACACCACTAGACCATTCATATAGTTAACCTCAAATAACCTAATATACTAGGGCTCCGATTTTTCCATTTTCCGAATCTGATGGTCATCCCATCTCAATGACATCTGAAGTAATAATATAACCTTCTATAACATCTCATATAGGATACTGAGCTGCAAAAACTCTATCTCACCTACATCCATCCAACATTATAGTTATATACATGGACTAAAATATAGTTCCTCATATGATTCCATCTAAATAGTCACATGATGACTATTGTAATAGTATTACTCAAAAAATAAATAGTTTCTTTTCTACATACCACCAAAATATCGAAAAAAATCATTCAACATCTCCTTTAATACCTAAATAGAATGTCATTATTTCCCATTAGTTTTTAGGTTAATTGTTTTACTTAGAAACACTTGATTACCAAGAAAATATTTTAACCCATGCTCTAATCATGGATTAAAACACATAAAATTATTTGAAACTAAACTCTGAGGCATCATTTGAATATATATGATCTCCCAAAAATAAAAAACACCAAACTGATTGATGGTATAAGTTTCCTGAATAAGAAAGAAATGTGTTATCATTTTCACTAAATCCACACTCACCAATATCATTTCATTATTTTTAAGAGTCCATAGAAGATATACCAAACAATCGATGGTAGAATAACTCTACTAAAATTTGGGAATGGGAAATTGATATAAAATACTAGAAGGTCACTAATGATAAACATTCACCAACTGAAAAGTATATCATTATGTCAGAGAAACTGTAATATCTTTATTCATTAATGGAACCTGATACATTATATGAATTTCATGGAACATCATGGTCAATATTGGTTGTATCAAACACTTCAAGGAATGAAACTCATACATAAACTCCTCAGATATATAAGTATACACCATAAATTGACCATTAACATGGATAATATCATCCACATAAATGGCCCAATCGGGAATTGGATCCACACCATTAAGGATTTCCCTCAATTACAATCACTCTTTATCCACATACTACCTTCTATTGACCCATTTTAGAATATAATACTCAAAAGATAATTATATAAATTTCATCAGTTACAGTTTCTCAAAAACACATATATGTATCTCAGTGAATATGGATATTATATCCCACTTATAACTATACTACAAAATTAACTAAGTCTTTGTGTTATGACTCAATTCATATAAAAACCCTTTCCCCATCCCCTAAGTATAGTCTATTGTGATGAAAAAGGATTTTATATACCTAACCCATCTCCAGTTATCAAGATTTAATCCTCTCTTTAATAAAATATATGTCTGAAGATATTAATAATATCATTCATATTAAACATCTCACTTATTAGATAATGTTGATTACATTTTAAATCATACACTGTAGAGGCCCGAATCCTGACGTACATGGACATTACATTACATTTGCGGAATACTTAATACATAACAAAAACAGACACACAAGGATCGTAATAGTTTAGTGTCTTTGGAAACTCGGAAAAAAATAATCTTCTAATCATGGTGAAAGATCTTCAATATCTCCCATAAAGATCTTCCCCTTTTGTTTTCTTACCTAAAACCTTTATTTATATCCTGGGAAAAGAAAACATATAAAGGGTGAGCTCAAATTCTCAGTAAGGGTAAGCATGGATAAAATAAAACAAATCATATATATTTGAACTTAAAAACATGAACATAATGTTTAAACATCAAAAGCATGAGCAATGACATAAAACATGGAAGTACGTAAGGTATAGATCATAAAGAAACATTAAGCATGATAAAATATCATGGGAATAAAACATGTAATTGTGGAAATCATTAAGAACATGTTATGATTTCCATAGTAGCCAAGGAATTTCTTCCAAGACTATCTTAGTGGACAAAATCCCTTTCTGAATCGAGTTCACTCCTCGTTCCAGTCCTGTATTACTGAACCGGTTTAACTTGTTGTTCCAACCATGTCTATCTCATGAGATATAAATCATTACCCAATGCATTGGAGGGAGATATAGGTACCACCCATCTCATAATGAAATCATTCTTACTTGTGCCACAAAATCATAAATCATACATCATAGCATAACCCATGTAATAAATTAGGATTCTTAAACATCATGCCATCACAACATAATCCATATAAAACAAATGGATATCATTTCATCATAAGAAGAATCATACCATGTAAATAATTGAGACATTATACTTGAAACATACACATATGAAATAATGTCATCTTATATGGAAAATAGTTTTGATAAAACACTTGAAATTAATTCTTGAGGAAAATATCCTTTCTTCCGCAAAATAATTTTCTTTTCTGAAATTGTCATTCAATTTTAAAAGAAAATGATTTTTTGAAAATAATCATGAAATATTTTGGAGGAAGCTTCATGAAAATAAGGATTTATAAAACTATAAAAATCTGTTCATGCCGTATAAGTTAAAAATAACATTTTTCTCGTACTTTTGTCAGAAAAGTCAAAAAGCACCTCGTATGGTAAACAAAAGAAAGATTCCTTCCATACGATGTGGTAAAGGTAGAAAAGGGTAAAAATGTATTTAAACATACAAGTAAGGAAAGTAAACATTTTATGAAAACATTTTTAGAACATATGGACATGGATAATAAACATAACCCCCAGTAAATACTTACGAATAAACAATCTCGGATAAGAATGAGATTGGAATAATTATCCCTTACCATAGGTCTGATATGCTTAGTATGGATCCGAACCTCCTGTGTAATTATTTAAATAATGTCATTGACTTATTAAATAATCATATTCATTGTTATGATATCATATATGTTTCACTTATGACTTTATATTACCCGTTCTTTTGTAAATTCCATGTTAAAACAGTGTTTTGGGTAAAATCATTTCATTTATCGTATGTGTTTCAACTTGTCGTTATTGATATTATTACTTATATCCTGATTTACCTAATTCCAGATTGTAAAACATGATTTATATATAATATATATTCATCATATACATATATATTATAGATCAATAAAAGGAATGAAATACACCATTCATGGAGACGGTAGGTCGTACGTACGCATGAACGCTATTTTCGTTTCCTTATTGAATTGAATGAAACTAAATAGATTACATAAATATATATATATACATAAATCCAGGATCATTATTATTTCATATATTTCATGATTACTTATTATATATACTTTATAATCATTCATAAATGGTTAATCATTGAGAATGAATCTCATCGCGTCGTGGAGACAGTAGTCCGTACGTACGCACGAGTGATGATATCATTCCCATAATTATTGAATTGAATTGGAGAGGATGATAAAATATATCATAATCAGTATTATGTTATAAAAACTATGTATAGTTATTATTTACACCATTATACCCGTCCAATTAAGGTGGTGTTGGAAAAATAGATTACACCACGGCGTGGAGACGGTATTCCGTACGTACGCACGCGCGATTATTTCATTTTCCGTAGGATGGATAGATAGTGAAATAGGTTTGTTTCATACTTATAATAACATATCAATATATGAGTGATACTGATGTTATTACTTCATAATGAAACAAATAAAGAAGAAGAATTGGAAGAAGAAATAAAGTTGAAAGAATCGGTAACGGACATTACCTCTTCTTTGAAGCGCCTCTTTGAGACCTCCTCTTAGGGCACTAAAATTGGTCTTTGAAGAAGACCATAACCTCTAGGATGTTTCTATGGAAGTGGAGAAGAGAAATTTTCCGGGTTTGTCCGAGCTTGAAGGCTCAAATTGGTGTGAGGAGGAGAGGGAGGAGGTTCCCTTTTATAAGGGAGGAGAGGGGCACCTTTGGAAATATAAGAAATATTAGTTTATATTAAATCCCATCCCCTCTTAGAAACTTCCAAAATGACTCATATCCAAATATTAGACGATATAGGGTTTTAATATCATCAAAAAATAAAATTTATACATGTTAGGAATTTATTTTAAACATTATCAACTTGATTTATCCTTATTTATCAATTTAATTTTATTTGTGGTAATAATATTCTAAATTTTAAATTATTATAAATAATTACATATGTGTTGTGAATTTTACATAATTTGACACTTTATGACATTGTAGACTATATAAATTTAAATTTATAATTTTTAAATATTTTTGTGATTTTTAAACATTTTTATAATATGTCATTTTTATAAAATAACAATAGTGTCAATTTTGACACTATTCATTTATTTGAATTTAAATAAACAATATACAGAAGATATGTTCGAAATAAAAGATTTAATAGATTCATAACATGTCATATTTATCTATAAAATTAGTGTAGAACATTAAATAGTTCAGATAATATTTATTTTATTATTTTTAAAACCATTTATTTGGTTTATCTCTTAATAAAATAATTACTACAACATTTTTGTATAATTTTTTAATATACTTATTTTTTGCATAAAAATTAAACATAAAATCCTATGATAAAGATAAATCTGTTACCGTTCACAATAATACTTTTACTCGAATTTATCATCTTAAAATCACAATATTTAAATTTTTATATTTACTAAATTATGAAGGTGACAACTTTGGAATCATTTAAAATAAAATAATATAACTGTCATAATTTCTTTTATAAGGCTCGAAATGGTAAAATATTCGACCATTGGATGATTATGTTTTACAGTTACATGACCAATAAGTTTTGGTCAGGGTTTTGTGCCTTTTATGATCACTATTAGTTTAATAAAAACTATATTCTTGATTTTTTACTAGATAAACAATTTCTGCATCACTATTGTGTCACAATTAATGATAATTATTTAATACCTAAAAATTATAAATAAATTCATATGATGTAGATACTTTTATTATATTTCTTGAGACTATTCATGTATGAAATTTCATTAAGTTTATCACTAAATTAAAATTATTATACTTATAATATTTAAGAAAGTGACATGTTGTCACTTTCTATGGTTTTAATAATAATTAATTTATTTTCATGGAAAAAAGTCTGTTAAATGATTCTAATCCGACCCTTAGGTGATATGGGTCGACTTTTAGTCATCCAATAGGATTTTTGCAAGTTTTAGGATAATTTTATAATCTTATTCTTACCCTTAATTACCCAAATAAAAAATTACCGTAGTTACTATTCATAATGCCCAAAAATAAAAATTAGCTTATTAAAATATTTTGAACCCACTTATTCCAAATATGGAGTCCATTTTTTCCAAATTCAATACACAAAAGTTGTAGAAATTAAATTAAAATTAATCCTGTTTTGAAAGAAAACGGGTTTTTGTTTTAAACATTGCAAAAGATTGAATTGGTTTAACCTACGAATTCAAGGTAAAATCAATGCTTATGAGATAAATTATATTAAATGGTAAAAATATATTCTATTTATACTTTAAAACCATTCAATATTATAATTTAACCATATAAATTATTACGATGAAAAAAGTTGTTTTTAATTAAAATATAGCGTGTATTTACTATTCATTAAAATATGATAGTTATCAGAATAATATGAAAAATTTATCCAAGGTAAATTTTATATCCTGATTCCAAAGAATAATTTTATTTTGTAAAATTGAACTTCTAAACATGTCAAAAACTATATTTAATGTGGGTGCTCCATCAAAAGGCGACAAAACTGCATTTTTTGAAAAATACTTTTCTTACCCGAAAAATTTATTTTGTTCCCATAAAATGTTTTAGAAAATTTATATGATGAATAATAAAGTTATAAAATTAAAAATTTATTTAATACTATTCATAACAGCTAGTCCATAATAATATTATAACAATATATCGTCATTTAGTGAAACCTGGTATTGCGTACAACACACGCTATCGAAGAAGATCGTGATTGCGTGTAATGCAAGCCAAGTCAGGGTTGTGTGTTGTGCAAGACTCCTTTGTTGTTTCATTATAACAGAATCCAACCATTTTTCATTTATACATTGAATATATATATATATATACTCAATGTTGCGTAGAATTACTATTATCAAACGAACTTAAAATTGTGTGTAACACGATCCAAGAATTGTGTTGCGTATACTGGAAGCTAATACGGTGTTGTGTATAGCACAAGATAATCTTGGTGTAGCATAAAACACATGAAATCAAATAAATTAAAAAGAATACTTATCATAAAATATCGGGTTGTTACATTCTACCCCCTTTAAAATGAATTTCGCCCTCAAAATTCGTCAGGATTATACATGGTTTTCTGCTCGAAAGTTTTTTTAATTGAAACCAACATTGTAAAATGAAATACCAAAACTTAACTTTAAAAACTAAAGTATGAAACTTAATGGCTACCCAAATTAACTAATCACTGGGTTTCCACACAGGAGAACATAGGTGAAAATATGGATATGGATGAAAAATCTAACCATCAAGTTCTGATGGAGAGTGGTAGAGAACATGGCTATGAAAAAGACATCAATCACAAAGCCATAAATTTTTGATGATATAAGGTACAATATGATTCATCAGATATAAGAGCACTAGGACAACATTTTTGGTTTTCAAGATCATTTCCCTAAAGTTGATGAATTAAACGAAATACTTACATGATTTTGCTACAATTTCACTATTGTTCGTGAATTGAACAATTTCCACTTCATCACTTAAAGAAATGAAGTTGAATTTGTTATTCGTGAAGTGTTAGCAGATCATGTGATAGAATTATGGGTCATTCCATATGTTTCAAACAAAAGGTTAGCAAAAGTTATAAGTCCATCTTATGGTGAGATTAATCGTATATAGTTCCAAAAATGGACTTATACTTAATTTATCATGCCTCTTAATAAAATAAAACTAGTTTCTAATAACCAGGGACTTCCTGTAGGTCATTGGTATGCGATAAAGGCCTGTCGCACTTCGGTTGTGGGTTCGATTTCCACAGCCTCGTCCGACGCTACGGGTTGTCGCCCGTCTACCAGGTTGTCCCTTTTTCTAAAACTACTTTATAATAACATTTATACAATAATATCAAAAAAATGTCATAGCCTTAAACAATACTATCTGATGTCCGACATAACCCTTTCCAATCTTTAGAATTATCCAAAATACATTTGTCCAATCTCATAGTGTACAGAAAATGATTACTAGAAAGGTCACATAACAATAACGTGAATAACATCATTATATCATATGATATATCTTGTTGGTCACATTCAAAACATGTGAATTCCTTAATCATGTGTTCTCTTGAAACAAAAATTACTATAGAACCTTAGTGAAAACATGAATGCTGTCAAAAGGTAACTCTTTCCACATACCAAAATCCCAACATTTCTATATACTCAAACCATGATATAACATTTTACTTTTATCAATCATGAGCTCATTTCATTTTCTCTTTATCCCTTCATTATGTGCTTATCATCTTCTTTCCAAAAACCTTTAAATCACTTTTCATGGTTACCGGTACCATATTCTTATAGAAAATCACAATATACCAATACATAAATATTCCAATATTCCATGATACTATATACAACATTATTTTGGAATCCCATTACATAAACACTTAATCATTCCACCACATAGTTTTCATATTCAACATCACCAATAGTGATCTCATGTGACTTCCCTTTTTTCCTTTGCCTTAAGTGGTTGCTCATGTCAATCATCATTAACCCTTGGATTAGGGCACTGATTAGCATAATGCCCCATTTCATTGCACTTGAAGCATTGAAGTGTTAGTGGTGCATTCTCTACAGTCTTTTCTTTATCATTAGTAACCCTTTTTCCATTACTTCGATACTCAGCTGCTCGATGACCTTCTTTTCCACAATTAAAACATTTTCTAGTCCCTTTAAGACAATCTCCACCATGCTTCTTTCCACACTTAGATCATAAAGAAACATTCATCTTCTTTTCAGAATTGTTCTAAGATTTCTCCTTGAACTCCATCTTCTGTTACTTATCAAAACCATGAGATTGATATGTTACAACAACATCCAGTTCTACCTTGATAGCACAACACACAATTTATTCATAGCTATCGAAGTATCTTATATCTAATGCCCTTCGAACACTTGGTTTTAAGACACTGAAAATCGATCAACTTTACATTCAGGTTGGATGATAATGCCAGATGCATACCTTGCAAGTCTTGTAAAATTCACTTTGTATATACCAACAGATTCATCATCCTTCTTCTTAAGCTCAAGAAACTCCTTTTCCATCTTTGTTCGAAGAATACGAGGGAAGTACTTACTGAAAAACAAGTTCTTGAACTCGTCCCATTCCATGGACTCAATTTCATCTCTTGGCCTCGTATTCTTGATAAGATTCCACCATTGATCAGCTTCACCTTCCAAACGATATACTGCTAAGATGACTTTATCATGTTCAGAACATTGAAAAACTGAAAATATCTTTTAAGTGGTACTGATCCATTGTTTAGCAACAAGTGGATCATAATAACCACTGAAATAAGATGGACGTTGCCTCATCAAGGACTCAATAGAATATTGTTCCCTTATCTACTCATTTGGAAGTCCATAATGATTCATAGCTTGTGTAAGTATAGAAATCAGATTTTGAACTCCATATCCCATAACATTGGTTTGTTAAGGAGTAAAATCATTTCATTGTCCATTACATTGATCAACACGGTTCCTTCGGGTTCCAGAAATCGTCTAAAACCCAAAAAGAATGGTGTGAGAGGCAAAAATCATGCCAGGGAAAACAACATAGTAAAGGCGGAGTACCCTCAATATCTAACATATTGTGTTAAATTCTAATACTAATACCATAGTTCTAGGACTATATCCTATATGTATACTTATCCTCAGGGACATCCCTAGACATACCTTAGAAATATCTCTAGGGATCTCACTAACGTTTTCGCATCCTAGTTTCCAAAGGTTGACTAAACCTTTCCACTGATACCAACTATTGAGGCCCGAAGCCTAACGTACATGGACATTAGATTACATTTGAGGAATACTTAATACATAACAAAAACAGACACACAAGGATCGTAACAGTTTAGTGTCTTTGGAAACTTGAAAAAAAAAATCTTCTAATCACGGTGAAAGATATTCAACATCTCCCATAAAGATCTTCCCCTTTTGTTTTCTTACCTAAAAACTTTCTTTATATCCTGTGGAAAAGAAAACATATAAAGGGTGAGCTCAAATGCTCAGTAAGGGTAAGCATGGATAAAATAAAACAAATCATATACATTTGAACTTAAAAATATGAACATAATGTTTAAACATCAAAAGCGTGAGCAATGACATAAAACATGGAAGTAGGTGAGGTATAGATCATAAAGAAACATTAAGCATGATAAAATAGCATGGGAATAAAACATGTAATTGTGAAAACCATTAAGAACATGTTATTATTTCCATAGTAGCCAAGGAATTGCTTCAAAGACCATCTTAGTGGACAAAGTCCCTTTCTGAATCGAGTTCACTCCTCGTTCCAGTCCTGTATTACTGAACCAGTTTAACTTTCCATTCCAACCATGTCTATCTCTTGAGATATAAATCATTACCCAATGCATTGGAGGGAGATATAGGTCCCACCCATCTCATAATTAAATCATTCTTACTGGTGCCACAAAATCATAAATCATACATCATAGCATAACCCATGTAATAAATTAGGATTCTTAAACATCATGCCATCACAACATAATCCATATAAAACAAATGGATATCATTTCATCATAAGAAGAATCATACACGAAAATAATCGAGACATTATACTTGAAACATACACATATTAAATAATGTCATCTTAGATGGAAAATAGTTTTGATAAAACACTTGAAATGAATTCTTGAGGAAAATATCCTTTCTTCCGCAAAATAATTTTCTTTTCTGAAATTGTCATTCAATTTTAAAATAAAATGATTTTGTTGAAAATATTCATGAAATATTTTGGAGTAAGCTTCATGAAAATAATTATTTATAAAACCATAAAAATCATTTCACGCCGTATAAGTTAAAAATAACATTTTTCTCGTACTTTTGTTGGAAAAGTCAAAAAGTACCTCGTATGGTAAACAAAAGAAAGATTCCTTCCATACGATGTGGTAAAAGTAGAAAAGGGTAAATATGTATTTAAAAATACATGGAAGGAAATTAAACATTTTATGAAAACATTTTTAGAACATATGGACATGGATAATAAACATAACCCCCAGTAAATACTTACGAATAAACAATCTCGGATAAGAATGAGATTGAATAATTATCCCTTACCTTAGGTATGATATGCTTCATATGGATCTGAACCTCCTGTATAATGATTTAAATAATGTCATTGACTTATTAAATAATCATATTCATTGTTATTATATCATATATGTTTCACTTAGGACTTTATATTACCCGTTCTTTTGTAAATTCCATGTTAAAACAGCGTTTTGGGTAAAATCATTTCATTTATCGTATGTATTTCAACTTGTCGTTTTTGATATTATTACTTATATCCTAATTTACATAATTCCTGATTGTAAGACATGATTTATATATAATATATATTCATCATATACATATATATTATAGATCGATAAAAGGAATGAAATACACCATTCATGGAGACGGTAGGTCGTACGTACGCATGAACGCTATTTTCGTTTCCTTATTGAATTGAATGAAACTAAATAGATGAAATACATATATATATACATAAATACAGTATCATTATTATGTCATATATTTCATGATTACTTATTATATATACTTTATAATCATTCATGAATGGTTAATCATTGAGAATGAATCTCATCGCGTCGTGGAGACAGTAGTCCGTACGTACGCACGAGCGATGATATCGTTCCCATAATTATTGAATTGAATTGGAGAGGATGAAACAATATATCAGAATCAGTATGATGTTATAATAACTATTTATAGTTATTCTTTACACCATTATACCCATCCAAGTAAGGTGGTGTTGGAAAAACAGATTACACCACGGCGTGGAGACGGTATTCCGTACGTACGCACGCGCGGTGATTTCATTTTCCGTAGGATGGATAGATAGTGAAATAGGGTTGTTTAATACTTATAATAACATATAAATATATTAGTGATACTAATGTTATTACTTCATAATTAAACAACTAAAGAATAATAAGTGGAAGAAGAAATAAAGTTGAAAGAATCGGTAATGGACATTACCTCTTCTTTGAAGCGCCTCTTTGAGACCTCCTCTTAGGGCACTAAAATTGGTCTTTTAAGAATAATAGAACCTCTAGGATGTTTCTATTGAAGTGGAGAAGAGAAATATTTAGGGTTTGGATGAGCTTGAAGGCTCAAATTGGTGTGAGGAGGAGAGGGAGGAGGTGCCCTTTTATAAGGGAGGAGAGGGGCACCTTTGGAAATATAAGAAATATTACTTTATATTAAATCCCAACCCCACATAAAAACTTCCAAAATGACTCATATCCATGTATTAGATGAGATAGGGTTTTAATATCATCAAAAAATAAAATTTAGACATTTTAGGAATTTATTTTAAACATTATCAACTTGATTTATCCTTATTTATCAACTTAATTTTATTTGTGGTAATAATATTCTAAATTTTAAATTATTATAAATAATTACATATGTGTTGTGAATTTTCCATAATTTGACACTTTATTGCATTTTCGATCATATAAATTTAAATTTATAATTTTTAAATATTTTTGTGATTTTTAAACAATTTTATAATAAGTTATTTTCATAAAATAACAATAGTGTCAATTTTGACACTATTCATTTATTTGAATTTAAATAAACAATATACAGACGATATGTTCGAAATAAAAGGTTTAATAGATTCATAACATTTCATATTTATCTAGAAAATTAGTAGATCACATTAAATAGTTCATATAGTATTTATTTTTTTATTTTTAACACCATTTATTTGGTTTATCTCTTAATAAAATAATTACAACAACATTTTTGTATAATTATTTAATATACCTATTTTTGGAATAGAAATTAAAACTAGAATCCTATGATGAAGATAAATCTATTACCTTTCACAATAATACTTTTACTCGAATTTATCATCTTAAAATAACAATATTTAAATTGTTATATTTATTAAATTATGAAGGTGACAACTTTGGCATCATTTAAAATAAAATAATATAAGTGTCATAATCGCTTTTATAAGGCTCTAAATGGTCAAATATTCAACCATTGGATGATTATGTTTTATATTTACATGACCAATAAGTTTTGGTCAGGGTTTTGTGCCTTTTATGATCACTATTAGTTTAATAAAAACTATATTCTTGATTTTTCACAAGATAAACAATTTCTACATCACTATTGTGTCACAATTAATGATAATTATTTAATCCCTAAAAATTATAAATAAATTCATATGATGTAGATAATTTTATTATATTTCTGGAGACTATTAATGTTCTAAATTTCATTAATTTTATCACTAAATTAAATTTATTATACTTATAATATTTAAGAAAGTGACATGTTGTCACTTTCTTTGGTTTTAATAATAATTAAATTATTTTGATGGAAGAAAGTCCATTAAATGATTCTAATCCGACCCTTAGGTGATATGGGTCAACTTTTAGTCATCCAATAGGATTTTTCCAAGTGTTAGGTTAATTTTATAATCTTATTTTTACCCATAATTACCCGATTTACCTTTAACTGTAGTAAATAAAAAATTACCGTAGTTACTATTCATAATGCCCAAAAATAAAAAGTAGCTTATTAACATAATTTAAACCCACTGATTCCAAATATGGAATCCATTTTTTCCAAATTCAATACACAAAAGTTTCAGAAATTAAATTAAAATTAATCCCGTTGTCGAAAGAAAATGGGTTTTTGTTTAAAACATTGCGAAAGATTGAATTGGTTTAACCTGTGAATTCAAGGTAAAATCAATGATAATGACATACATTATATTAAATGGTAAAAATATATTATATTTATACTTAAAAACCATTCTATATTATGATTTAACCATATAAATTATTACGATGAAAAAAGTTGTTTTTAATTAAAATATAGCGTGTTTATACTATTCATTAAAATATGATAGTTATCAGAATAATATGAAAAATTTATCCAAGGTAAAATTTTATATCCTGATTAAAAAGAATAATTTTATTTTGTAAAATTGAACTTATAATAATGTCAAAAACTATATTTAATGTGGGTGCACCATCAAAAGGCGGCAAAACTGCATTTTTTGAAAAATACTTTTCTTACCCGAAAAATTTATTTTGTTCCCATAAAATGTTTTAGAAAATTTATAAGATGAATAATAAAGTTATAAAATTCAAAATTCATTTAATACTTTTCATAACGGCTAGTCCATAATAATATTATAACAATATATCTTCGTTTAGTGAAATATGGTATTGCGTACAACACACGCTATCGAGGAAGGTCGCAATTGCGTGTAATGCAAGCCCAGTCAGGGTTTTGTGTTGTGCACGACTCCTTTGTTGTTTCGTTATAACAGAATACAACCATTTTTCATTTATAAATTGAATATATATACTCAATGTTGCGTAGAATGGCTATTATCAAACGAACTTGAAATTGTGTGTAACACGATCCAAGAATTGTGTTGCGTATACTGCAAGCTAATACGGTGTTGCGTATAGCACAAGATAATCTTGGTGTAGCATAAAACACATGACATAAAATAAATTAAAAAGAATACGTATCATAAAATATCGGGTTGTTACATACACTACCATGGATAACTTGAGATCATGCATAGGATAGTTTTTTTCCATGTGTTCTCAACTATCCTGATCTATACCCCACAACTCAATCCCCATTCATCAACACTATCCCATGTATGATTCAAGATTCTTAACAATTCAAGGTGTACTCTCCACCTAGTTTGGTTAGGATTGGAATTAGTATAGTAGTCATACACCTCATTAGTTCTTCTAAGGCATGATCACATGCCTCAGAACACTCAAACATTACAACCATCTTTGTTAGAACCAAGAGAGAAACCACTATGAGAGAAAAATATTTGATGATCCTTTGATAATAACATTATAAACCTAAGAATATTCATAAAAAACCCATTATTTAGCTCCTCCCAAGAAATAACTAATGAAACCTTCTTAGGGTCTCCTAACACACATTTTTTATACATGATGTGAACCCGGAAATGTAACATGACTATACAAAAATTACACAAAGATAGTTTGGCATATAACTTATTCTCTAGCAGTTTACTTTTGATGATTTAAATATTTTCCTCACAATCATCTTCGGTATGGGAGTACACTAAGATTTCATCAATGATAACAACATCGAACTGATCCACATATAGGTAAAAAATTGTATTCATCCATTCCATAAACATATATGCAGAATTCATCAACCCCAAAGAAATATATAATAATTATATAAACCATATATTCTTTTAAAATCATTCCTTGGTATAAGAGAATGAAACACCCTCAAATGATGATACCTTGATCTCAAGTAAATCATGGTGAATGCACAAGCACCCATCATCCTATCAAAAATATTATTGATATATAGAAAACAATTATAGTTCATACTCTTCATTTGATTTAACTTCTGATAATCAACACCCAAACATAGTGTTCCTTCAAATTTCTAGGAAAAAATATCTGAGAGTCATATGGTTACAGACTAACATGAATGAACCACTTATACATTGATTCTTCCAATTGGTTCTTAAAATCATAAAGCTCAATTGGTGCCACTTTATACAGCTGAGTAAAAACTAGTTCAACTACTCGAATTAGCTCAATAATGACATAAATTTTATTATATGGTGTCAACCATGAAAATTACTAGAAAAAAACATCTTTAAATAGATCTATTATGGTAAGGAAGACATCATGTTTAACTATACCATCATTTAGAAGAATAATCAGAACCTAGGAAGTGAGCTCACCTTGTTGTTGATGAACATTCCCCTTACAACCTTCCTGGATATCACATTCCATATGATGAAAATATATGCCACATTCAAGAGATGTGAAGTTTACTCCTTAGTAGTACCAATAAATAAGGGATTGATTTGAATCCAACCAACCCATACACATTATCATGTAAAAAATAGATGTTTAATGTATATACAAATACCAAAGGAAATGGTACTTTCCAACCTCAACGAAAAACCCATTATAAAGATATTATACCAATGATTTCAACTCCAATTTTATTTACATTAAAATAACCCCACATTAGAATTGCACCACTAAACTGAATGTATTCAAAAGTTGAGAATATATAAAGTAATGTGATTCTCATGTATTAAATAATGAACTAGAGACTATAGCAGAATCGTACCACAAATATATGAATGATAAAACTCACTGTCAAAAATTTTAGGATGTATTGAATGTAGTTATCATGTTCATATATATAATGATCTCTTATCATAGTTTTGTGAACTAGAATGCTTTGTTGAAAAATTTTATCATTTCATGAAGTACATTGTCCATAAAAATAGTCGGTATGTCTAGTAGAACTCTAAATTCTAGACTAATACGTAGTAGAAGATCCAAATAAAATAGTTTTCAGCAACATAGGTCCTACATCCCATCCCATATTTCATTCATTTCTTTAGATCCTCTGTGTATCTCATATATGGATGCATATTCAGAACTCCACCAATGATCACAAGTACTAAATACACATGTTCCCCAACCATCCGCATAGAGATTAGAACACTTGATCACTTCCCTGAGGGGATTACCCACTCCCTTTAATACTCATCCTACCATTGACTTGGTAAAATCTCTAATAATTCTACATTTTACTATTAGAATATGTTCCACTATCCTACCCAACTGAAACAACTTATCATTCCCTAGAAACAACCTTTAGGTTCCCCTAATAAATTAAATCCAATCATTCTACCTCTACAAATTTATACAAATGTATTTCATTTACCTAGGCCATTATCTAACATATAAGATAATCTAGATTTTTTTCGTTATTATTCATATATCCTCTCAATGTTAGAACAAAATTCTAAATGTCAATGAAGTGTCCAGTATAATCCATCAAAAAAATTCTCCCCAGGGTAAACTATATAAACTCTATATCTCTCTCTTATCTCTAGATAAATAGGTAAAAGTGTTCCAGAAACCTCTCATAAAATTTCTTCCATAATATTCCATCCAACAACTCACCATGAACCTGAATGTCCCACCAACAATTTTATGTTCCTCAAATCATATAAGCTACAAAATTGACCCTCCTCTACCTATGAGTATATAAGTGGTCCAAAATCATTAGTATGGTCTCAATACATAACTCAACTACCTTAGGATCACACTCTCTAGCAAACATTAGATGATACTGTAGCTAAAACTTCCTAGGAAGATCAAACATACTCTATGTAGACCGCCTTGGGACTGCTTCTTTGAACTGCATAAAGATAGTGAAATTATCCTAGAACTTCAATTCCTCTGTATCACTTGGAAACATTGGTGGTTTTGGTTCCTCCAATGGACCCACATTCTTAGTGATTCCCACATAAATCCATATTGGAAAACATAATCATCATGACCTACCTCAATAATACAAAACAATTTTTTTAGGAAAAACAATAAAACACATTCCGATTTACAAGAAAATGGGGTTCATAACTAACTATATAAAGAAACTTTCCATATAATACCCTAAAAATCATAACTGAAACACTATAATTAATACCAAACCTCTATATTCTAGGCCATGTCTAACTCCGAGTAATCCAAACATTAAAATTATATACATCCAATTTGAAACATTTTTTAACCATTTTTTTGTAATCTTTAATGCCATAAAACAATTACTCTATCATTCTTATGTACTTTTTATTTTTAAAACTACTCATGGTACAAAAAATGATGTTATATCTAACAACCCAACCATAAAATCTCTCTCCATGTGTGCCTAATATGATTCATTTCACAACATCCCCTAAGTTCCTTGCATGATACATGTATACAAACTCACAATCCATGATGGACCATGAGTGAAAACACAAAAAACAACAACATCACAAAACCTATGTATCACCCAAAGTGAAATGACATCCAATTGTAACTATAAAATACAATTAAAAACTATCCCACCATCAGAACATGGGTTTTCTACTACACATGGTTTAACTAATCATATCGATGAGCTCATTTCCAGGGTTTGACACATACTATTCTACTATCAAACTATCCCAAATAGAAAATAATTATAAAATAAATCCCCTTTGATAAAACTTTTTAATATCTAATTTAGGGGACCACTAAACTAGTTCTATGAGCCAATTTGTAACATAACCCATGGCATACCTCCCTATATGCTAGAGGTTTGGTATTATTAAGAATGGTGTAATGAAATCCATGGGGATAATATTCACTCATTACTAGATTAAAGTATGAACGTAATTCTTAAAAATAATATTGTTCAATAATATTCAATAACATATAATTACCTTATAAACTCCCAAAACAGGGTAATTTTTTACAAAACAAATCAATAAACATGCCTTTTCATAGAAGTGTCATCTATCAAGTAAACCCCAAAATAAGGACCCACAAAAAATCTTTAAATTGTGTCCTGATATCATGTATGTTCCCCACATCAATGATATATCCCAAATCTGGACTCATCCATCAACTATCAGGCCTTTTACCTTTATCCATATTTGTAAATATGAATTCTTCCATGGTACTTACAGTTACCAATGTACGTTCTGAGTACAACTCAGTAGGAAACCACTAATAGCGTATATAGAAATAACTAGTATAATAACACTATAGGTATAATTATAAGAAATGATATATAGGAATATAAAAGTAAATAGGTTTCATACCAAAATATTTATACATTAATAACATTAACTTTTGAGTCTTAGGTGACACCCGATCCAAAACAACCCACTTCATCCCATACCAGAATCTTGAATCATATACCTTGAGGATTTAACTATTTATGTAATAAGAGAACTAATTTATTAATTAAAATTAACATAATGTACCTTGGGGAATCAGTCTAAGTACCAATATCATGTCTAAAACATTGGTGTTTGCAATATTAGTCTAATATCCTAACCATAAAATATATTAATCGGTCCTAAAGCATCATTTTGGCCCAACCTAATGACGAGGAGCATCAATCCAACATCCAAACCAATCAATAATTCGTAATGTTCAATGGTTCGTCAAATTTCATCCATTTAACAAAATTCCATATCTATTCCATTTTATTATTTATTCATATCTATGACGTTTGAAAATTCTTCGTACCCATTTAATAGTATGGACATGCACCTCTAACCATTTATCACATTACCTGTAATTAACTCATAAACCATTTACCTTTTCCATGTTATTCAAAATATCCAATTATAACACGAAAACATGAAAAAAAAATGGAGTATAAATGGTTTAGACTTATAAACCCTCAAATTAGTCATTTGAAAACTAACATTTCTACGTTTAAGTGAGTTCCTACCCCGTGGGTGACCATATGCATGGTCTCAAAATTATAAATGGACCCAATAGGGTTTATAAAGGGTATCACACATAAATTAAAGTCCCAAATTACAATTATTAATCATGTAAAATAATTCAAAACATAGAAAAAACTCACAACCACAAACAAAACTTCACGATTATGGGAGAAAACATATAGACCACCTATATTATTCTCATTGAAAAACATTTTCACATCCTCGAACCCATATTCAATAAAGAATTACCACACAAAAAATGATTATATAAACCTTGAATTAGGTATTATTATATGAATAATGAAATAAAAATAAAAAAATATTATTCCAAAAAATAGAAAGAAACAGTTTCATAGATATATTTCGGGATTCAAATCACACTAAACATCAACTCAAATGAATAATAATCAGTGAAGAATGGTCCTCGAAAGGATTGAAAAGATTTTCAAAAAAAACCATTTATACTATAGAATAAAAGGGGGTTATAAATTGAAACAACACAATAAGTCATGTTATGTTATCTTCAATTGCTTGTGTTGCATGGAACATTGACTTGGCTTGCATAACATGTAAGATTGAGTTTCTGCGAAACAACACTTTTGTGTTAAAATTATTTAACGAATTTATTTACAACTTATCCATTAAATAGAGTAATATAAATAGTAATTAATAATTTTTAAATGTTATTTATAATGTTTTCACATAAATAAAACATATTTATAATGAATATATATGTTTCGGTAAAATAGTTATATGTTTAGAAATACTATTTTTTAAAAGGAACTACTTTTTAATTCCTTTTGTTAAAAATAATAAAATTAATTCTAGACACTATTAGAAATTTAATTTGGTAAAATAGACTTCATTTTTTAATTTATAATATAAAAATTAGATTAGGGTGATTTTTTTTGTATTTTTATGAAAACATTAAAATTTTGATGCATAGTGAAAAACACTGCATTATTTTTCTTAAATGACTTTTTCATTTAAATATTTGTTTTAAATTAAATTGATTTTAATGTCACAGAGGAAAAATAATACATATATTAAAAAAATTTGGGTCAGTGGATTCATTTTTATAATAGAATAATATATAAAAACTCATTGAACAATCTTAATGTTTTCTTACCCGCCTTCTAGCCACATTTTCATATTAGCATTCAATGTAATTTTACCGATTCTATAAATTGAATTTTGAGAAAAGAACATACATGGTTTTAATTACTATGAAAAATTTGTTTTAAGTGGATCACAAATATTTTTTGTGAATAGAAACTTCTGAACCTTATTTACCATTGTTAAAGCTAAATATGTTAATTAAAGGTAAAAATAATATTACATAAATATTAAATTACCCAAAAACTTGTCCTAATTTAATTTGATAAGTCTTTTTCTACCCAAATAAATCTTATTTCATAAATATGGTCCTTTTTATGCCACTTGTGTTATATTACTACATTTGTTATATTTTAATTAAAGAAAAGTTAAAAATTTTATATTCAAATTGTAGTAAATCTATTATTATTAATATTAGGTTATAGAAGTGATATGGTTAACTATAAATAGTCATTATATATCTATGAAATCTATTTACATCATAATAATTTATTTATATTTCATATTTTAAATAATTAAATTAAATGGTGACACAATAACGATGTAGTAATTGTTTAATTAATTGAGATATGAAATAAATGAAATTAAAAATAATATAATAAAAATAATTTTACCTAATAAATGAAATAAACTAATTTTATAGATACATTAGACAAGTTAGTGTCATATTGGAGTTACTGGTCTGAAGTTACCATGTTGGTTTGATTTTTTTAAAAATAAAAATATTTAATTTTATTAAAATTGACATAAATGATACATTTAAATAAATACTAATTTATTAATTGATAAAAAAGTCATAAAAATATGAGGATTGGTCAAATAGATTTTATAATGTAAAATATATCATAAATTATCTAATTGGGGTTCTTTTATCATTTTATATTAACTATATTAACCATAAAGTGTAAAATATAAGAAGACAATGTAAGATTAAATTTGTTTAACTAAGGGCTAAATCCAAAAGATAATGTTACATGTATAAAATAAATATGCCTGAAATTCATTGGTTGGGTATATTTACAAAACCCCTCATATTATCCTCTAAATGAATCACTTTTGAGGAATTTGGTGCTGCAAATCAATTTATATTAAATTAATATTTTAAGAGTTTCCTAAAGTCCCCCTCACCTCTCTTATAAAAGAGAACGTCAACTTCGCTTTAATTCACACCTCCAAAAACGTTTTTCTCAGACAAGCCCAGCCCATTTCTTCTCGAAACCTCCATCACGTCCTTATATATTCCATACATTGTTAGTAAATCCATCCTATATAGTCCTTTTGTGTAAATCAAAATGAGACACTCAAAAAAGAGGTAATTATTTTACCAATTCAATTTAGTTTCTTTTCTACTTCTATATCCTCTTCTTATTTTGTTTCCATATTAAATTAAAAACTCCATAATATATTATATGGTGATATTTTTTAATTATTATGGTTCAATCATATTCCCCCTTTTACCCATCCTGTGAAAAAGAGTATCACCTTGCATGTGTACGTACATCTTAGCATCTCTATGTCGTGGGGTAAACAATTTTTCATGTACACATTATTTATATGGGTATCACAAAGAATATAAATGATTTAAATAACTAATATTACATTATATGGTTTCTTTAAAATTAATATTTCATCCAATTCCTTACCATTTAACAATTAATTAAATGATATTTTCGCTCGTGTGTACGTATGACTTACCGTCTCCACGAGGTGATGAGATTCATCTTCCACATTCACCATCCAATAATGATTATAAAAATATATATTGTGAATAAGAATGAAATATTTGAAATATTAATTCTAATTTAATATTATATATATATATATCTGTGTGTGTGTGTGTCTGTCATTCACTTAGTTCCATTCAATACGATAATAAAACAAAAACTGCATTCATGCGTACGTATGACCTGTCATCTCTATGAACGGTGTATTAAATTTCATATATCTAGCAGTTATATATATTTATATTCATAATATATATGATATATAATTCATGTTATACAATCATGATTTAATTAAATCATGATCTAATTAATACAATCAAGAATAACAAGTCAAAACATGTGCGATAAAGAAAGTGATTATTACCTGTAAGGTTTCTTTAACTTTAAAATTATTAATAAAAGGGTCAAATAAATTTATAAATGAATCATCTATTATATGATAAATATTAATATTATTCTATTAGAAGTTAATAATATTTTTAAAACCATTATACAGTACTTTCAAACATGTACGAAGAGTATCAGACCAAATGTAAGGGAATTTCTTCTCACTTTTATTTTTCATGATATATAAGTCATGTTCACCACCCATTTCTTATGTGTGGTGACTAAACTACCCCTATTATATTTGATATAATGAATACATTTATCTTCAGGATATTTAAATATTCATTTGAAGATATTGGTCTTATTATGTAAATTTTCAAAGTGGTATGGGATGCTTTAAATGTTTAAATAATTAATCATTTGTCTATTTCAATATTTTCGATATTATGAAACATATTTATTTACATGTATATAAAAGATTATAATGAAAATTTTATGTCAACTTTTATGTTTATTCACTTTTTTTAAAAATAAATATTGTAAGGTTTTTATGTTAGGGTTAATTTCACTTCCTCAACATTATCTGAAGTTGTTTATACGTAAGTATCAACTAGGACATCTTTATCATCAATGTCCATGTTTCCTAAAAAAATTAAAAATAATATCTAAAATTATTTAAATTCATTTTTACCAATTTTTTACTCATTATAAATTGTTTGAAAGGAATATTTCTATCTTTTTCATAATGAGGTACTTTATGACCTTTTTGAAAAATTAAGGGAATAATGTTTTTCTAACTTATATGGAATGAGCATCTATTCTTCATCATGATGATTTAGCATTTTGAAGATTCCCCTATAATCTTACAAGGTTATTTTAAAAATAAAATTTTTCTTCCACAATTGAGTGTCTTTTAAAATATTTTGATGTAAAAAATGATTTCTCTCTCGAATAGTTTTAATAAATTTATTAGATTATTTTCATCTATGTCAACATAATTGTTGGATTTTATTCTTAATTGAGATTCATTTATTATGATACAATCATCCATATTATGTTAAAGGGATTATTGTATGTTTGAATATGGATGTGTTATTTCAAAACCATTCATGGTTTATGGTTAATGTATTATCATTTCGTATTCCAGTTTTATTACTAATTTTTATGTTATGTTTCACCCTTTTTAAATGAGTCATGTATTGGACTTAAAATGTGATGGGTGGGGACCGCTATATCCCCTTGATGCATCGATAGGTCTCATGAGACAAATTAGATGTGGACATGGTTGAGGAATTTCCCATTTATTTCAATATATTTATTTGATAGAGGCCTTAACCATTTATTTTTAGATTTCTTGGTTGAGGCCTCGATGCTATGCTTCAGTGGTCCAGCATTATGAATTCCCTCATTATGAGATTATTTAATAATGTTACATGTGATTGTTTGACTAGTAGAATGTCCTTGTTATTTTTAAAATGGTGTTATTTTATTTATTCTTTCCATATTATATATAAGGTAATGTTAAAAGGCTTGTTTTTTATTTGTATACCTTACCTTAAAAGTTTATATTTTTTTATAAAAGATTCTGTTGTACTATTTAGCCTTACTGGGTATCTTAGTTCACCTCTATATTATGTTTTATTTTCCCAATATGGAAATAAGTGCATTATGGTTGATATACAGTGTTAATCTAAGATAATAATGATGTTCTCAAAGGATTGTCTATGTTTTATTTTATGATTTGAATTTTATTGTAATGTTCACATATGTAATCTACTTTCCAAGACTTCAAAATTGATTGGTCCTCTGAGAATTGATTCCTTTTAATCATTACAATGTATTAAAATAATGCACTAACTCTGGGTAACTGGGATCAGGACACTAAATTTGGTATCAAAGTATGTTTAGCAGCAACTTTCAAAATTTTATTTAGAAGTCTTATATTTGGGATCAGAACCCTAAGATAGACATTCAGAATAAGTATTGAAGAACACCATGGAATTTTGGTTGAATAGAAATTATATGGATTTTTAAGAAATAAATACTAATATCTGAACTATAAGTGTACATTGTTCTGGCATAGATATATCTAGGAGTAACAACTCCAAAAATGTGTTTCAGGCTATACTCGGGGTGACCTGGCACCCAACAACGGGCTTTATTGGGCACCTAGTTTTACACTCTCAGGGGATATGCTTAGGATAATTCACATATTTTTTACAAACCATTATGAAGGATTTATGAGTAAATATTTCCTTAAAGAAAACATTTTTATGATTATAGATTATATATGCATATATAATTCAATTTAAGTTAATTATTTTACTATTTTGGAATTATTCATTTTGATTCATAACCTAATCTAGTGTATGCCATTGTTTAGAAATGGAGACTAGTTGAAGAAGTGTAATCTATATCAAGGCACGTAATCTATGAAGGGATTTCCCTCCTATGTAAGATATTTATAGTGGATATATAGATACAACTAGTGCTGATGAGCTTATAACTATACTGGGACATCTGACTTGGGTTATGAATAATAACCTTACCTATATGAAGAAACTCGATCCATAATGAGTAGGATCAATGTTATAACACTTCATGAGACAATATCATCCAAAATTCAATTTGAATACAAATCCATTTGTATCGTTTCAATGTATATGTTGCTTGTAGAAAAAATTTATTTCTTTTTTAAGTAATGAGAGGGAAAAAATTTCATGGTAATTTACACTCTCAAGAGTAGCGGATCAATGGTGGTCATTACATCAAAATATTATTGAATTTGAAGAATTATAAATTTTGAAATAGAGGGAGTTTAAAGAACATTTCATAGAAAAATTCTTTTCTCTAGAACAATGAGCTTATATGGAAAGAAAATTTCTGAGTCTGAGGAAAAAAGAGGATGATAATGTTTCAATGTAAGTGGCTAGCTTCACAAGGTTGTAAATTTAAGATAATGACTACAAACCTAACCAAATAAGTAATATTGATCAATTATTTGATGGGATAAAATAATTCCTCTGATGTGAATTAGTATCACAATATTCCTCAACATATGATGATTTTGTCTCATGTGTTATCAATAAAGAAAATTAATTCTATATGTCTTATGAATTTAAGGTAATGCAAGTGACTAAAAGAATGGTGTATCATGAGACAGATAATGGGGAGAACAGAAAAAATATATTATCACACATGTAACAATTGTGTAATGAAACACCCCAGTGCTTTCCTAAAAGGAAAAGGTTATTGTATCAATTATGGTGAGAAATTCCATCATGCTCGTTATTGTAAGGTAATAACAGAAGATGGAAATGTGAAATGCTATAATTTTGAAGAGATGGGACATTATACAAATGATTTTCCTAAGAGTCAAGGAAATATGGATCAGAAGGAAAAATGGATCTTGGAAAATCATATGTTGTTACTATAATCGAAGTGGAATAATTAATGTAATTATGTTTTTGGATTCAAGAATTATGTCATTATATTTTGGTTATAAAAATAATGTGAGATATAAGTGTTGTTCTACAATACTTTTTCTATAAGGATTTATAGGCATGAACATTTTCATTAAGGTTTTTAAATGTGATCAAATATTGGGTGAGTGAAAATAATAGTTACATTATATTGTTTTTGGAATCTAATAATAAGATTTATTTTTGAAATTTAGAGTCTTTTTGGACAGTGAATTTGGAAGGAAGTATTTTTTTCAAGTATTAAGGTTGGAATGGTGTAAGTTGAACACTAAATATTATAGTTTGCAGTTAAAGTATACTTTATTGGATACTTTGGGATAACCATTTTTGTTTTAGTACATATTTTGAGGGTTATGGAAATAATTTTGGTCATTATGATTTATAAAAAGTGCTTTAGGTGTGAAAAATACATATCAAACATTCATTTTGAGGTCTAGGGGATGAAGTAAAAATTGATTGAAGCACAACCATGCAATGAGATTATTCTTATGAATTAGAATGAAATCAATTATTTTATTTCTTAAAGAGTAAAATAATTATTCAACTCTAGGGAAAGTATCTTGAAACCAAAAATGATATCTAATAGTTTTTTCTAATAAATCAAATGTCCCTTAGATCATCATTAATTTATATATTTTTTATTGTTAACATTCTCCTGACCATGCTCTCTATCACTCTCCATCATAACCTGATAGTTTCAATTTATTTCATGCCCTTTTTCCCTATATGTAACATTATTATGTGTTATATCTAGTGACCTTCTTACTTCCCTTTCTTTATATTAAAATGGTGGTCTCATTAATCCATTTTCGATGTGGTATTTTAATAAAGATATTTTGAAATGTACAACCAATAGATTTTGATTCTAAGCTTAAATTGAGAGGATGAGATTTATTGAAGGAGGGAATAATTTAAAACGCTGATATTTCATATTAAGGTGTTTTCAATATCTTTTGTTGCGTGCAACATCGGCTTGGCTTTCATAACATGAAAGATTGGGTTTCTACGAAACAACACTATTGTATTAAAATTATTTACATGATATATTTAGAATGTATAATTTAAATAGAGTAAAATAAATAGTAGTTAATATTTTTAAATGTTATTTATAATTTCTTCAAATAAATAAAACTTATTTATAATGAAATGTATAAGTTTCAGTAAAATATATACATGTTTAGAAATAATATTCTCTAAAAGAACTATTTTTTATGTCATTTAGTTAACATTAAAAAAATTAATTTTAGATTCTCTTATAAATTTAATTTAGTAAAATATAGAATATTTTTTAATTTGTAATATCAAAATTATCTTAGGTTGATTTTTTTTTATTTTTTAGAAAACATTCAATTTTTGCTGAATAGTGTAAAATAATACATTATTATTAAAAAATTGAATTTTATTTTAAATAGTTATTTTAATTAAATTGGTTTTAAAGTCACAATATATAAATAATACATATATTAACCAAATTTGGGTCATTTTAATCATCTTTATAATATAATTAGATAAAAATATCATTGAACCTTTTAACGTACTTTTAGCCTTATTCTAGCCACATTTGAAGATTATCATTAAACATAATTTTACCACTTATGAGAATTGAATTTCAAAAATCAAAACATACATGGTTTTAATCATTATGAAAAATTATTTCTAATAAGATAAAACTATTTTTTTTGAATAATATTTTTCTCAATTTTACTTTCCCTAGTTAAAGGTATATAGAGTAATTAAAGATAATAATAATAATATAATAATATAAAATTCCCTAAAAGTTGCCCTAATATCATTGAATAAGTATTTTTTGACAAAAATATAACTTATGTTAGAAATATGATCCTTTTTAATCCAATTGTGTATGATTATGGAATTTATTATATTTTATTTATAGAAGACTGAAAAATTCCATATTCAAATTATAATAAGTATTTTATTTTTAATATGAGGTTATATAAGTGATATGGTCAAGTATAAATTGTCATTATAAATCTATGAAATTTATATACATTATAATAATTTATTTATAATTTTTAGATATTAAATAATTAAATTAAATGATGACACAATGATGATGCATTAATTGTTTAATTAATTGAGATATCAAATAAATGATATAAAAAATATTAAAATAAATTTAATTTTGGATAATTAATGGAATAAATTAATTTTAATGGTCAATTATACATTTTAGTGACATATTTAAATTATTGGTTTGAAGTTATTAGGTTGGTTTGATATTTTCAAATATGAAAATATTAAATAGTAGTAAATTTTACATGAATGGTATTTTAAAATAAATACAATTTTATTAAATGATATAAAAGTCATAAAAATCTACATTTTAGACTAATATATTGGATAATGTCAAATATATAACTAATGATCCAATTGGGGTTCTTTTGACATTTTATTGTAACTATATTATCCCTATAGTTTTATGTTATAAGAAGACATGGTAAGAGTTAAACTCTTTAACAAAGGGTAAAATCTAAAAGATAAGGTTACTATTATGACTTAAACATGCTTCAAATTCATTGGATTATGATATTTAAACCCATATGAATCTTATACTCAACATAAATTACATTTTAGCGATTTAAATTTGAAAATAAATATATAATAAATTAATATTTCAATAGTTTCCAAAAGTGCCCCTCACCTCTATTATAAAAGTGAACTTATCATTCCCATTAATTCACACCTCTAAATAAAATTCTAGTACAAAACCTATCCATTTCATCTCCCAACCTCTATAACTTCATCCTTGAGGCCATACATTTAGAAGCAAGTTAACCTATGGAGTCATGTTATTCAAATCAAAACGAGACACTCGATGAATAGGTAATTGTTTTACCAATTAAAATTAATGACTTTTCTTACTCTACTTCCTCTTTTTATTTTATTTCCATAATAATGAAACAAATAAATAATATAATAAAATTTTATATTTTTTTATTGTAATGGGACAACCATATTCCTCATTTTACTCATCCTATGAAGAACAATATCGCCATTTGTGTGTACGTACGACTTACCGTCTCCACACCATGGTGTAAATTTTTTTCAATATACACTTTATTTATATGGGTAAAAAGATGAATATAAAGGATGAAAATAATAAATGTAGAATGATATTTTTTCTATAAAATTAGTATTACATCGCATTATATACAATTTAACCATTAAGGAAATGATATTATCGCTCGTGCTTATGTACGGCTTAAAGTCTCCACGACGTGATGACATTCATATTCCATATTCACCATCCAAGAATGATTATAAAAATATATATTATGAATAAGTATGAAATATATTAAGTAATAATTCTACTGGAATAACATATATATGTGTGTTTTTATGTGTGTGTCTGAGTGTATGTACATATATTTCATTCACTTACTTCTGTTTAATATGATAAGAAAACAGAAACAACGTTCATCTGTACGTACTGCCTACCATCCCCACGAACGGTGAATTCTATTTCATATCTATATATATGTTATAAATATTTATATTATTAATATATATGATATATAAATCATGTTATATATTTTTTAATAAAATAAATCATTATCTATGTAATTTAATCGAGAATAACAGGTTAAAACACATGCGATAAATAAAGCGATTATTACAAAAAAAATGTTTCTTTAACATGGGAATAATTAATAAACGGGTAATATAAAGTCAAAAATGAATAATATATTATATAATAAAAATTATTATTATTATTTTAGAAGTTAATAATATGTTTAAAACCATTATACAGGAGTTTTGGACAAATACAGAATGTATCAGACCTAAGGTAAGCGAATTCCATATCACTTTTCATTTTCGTGAGATAAAAACCATGTAAACCAACTATTTCTTATTTGTGGTGTATTTAATACGCCTATTATGTTTGATATCATGAATACATTTATCTTCATGGTATTTAAATATTCATTTTATATTATTGGGCTTTTTATATAAATGTTCAAAGTGGTATGTGACTCTTTGAATGTTTAATGAAATAATACTTTATCCATTTTGATATTTTTGATATTATCATACATATTTATTTATATTTACAAAATGGATTAAAAAGAAAATTTTATATATATTTTTAAATTTATTAAAATAAAATCAAAAAGAAATAGTTTAATGTTTTTACGCTAGGGTTAATTTCACAGCCTCCTTATTATCTTAGGTTGTTAATACGTAAGTATCTATTGGGACATCTTCATCATCCATGTCCATATATCCTAAAATATTTTTTAAAATACTATCCAAAATTATTTAAAGTCATTTTTACCCATTTTTGTCACTTTATAAATTTTTTTAAATGAATCATTCCATCATTTTAAAAATGAGGTACTCTATGACCATTTCATCAAATTAAGGGAAGAATTATTTTTTAACTTATATGGCATGAGTAGATATTTCCACCATCATGACACCTTAACATTTGGAAGATTACCCTACAATATTACAAGTTTATTTAAAAATAATAATAGTTGTGCGTATTTTAAAATATTTCAATGAAAAAAATGATATCTCTATGAAAGTGTTTTAAAACATTTATTAGATTATTTTTATATATGAAAACATACTTGTAATATTATATTCATAATCGAGATTAATTTAATATGATACAATCTTTCATATTGTGATAAATGGTTTATGATTATTTTTTCAATGGATGGGTTATTTTAATTCCATTCATGGTTAATGGTTAATGTTTTAACATTTTTTATGCTAGATTGAATATGCATTTTTATGTTATGTTTCACCCTATTCATATGAGGAATGTATTAGACTTAGTAAGTGATGGGTGGGCTCTGTTATAACCCCCTTATGCATCGGTAGGTCTCACTAGAAAAACTAGATATGGACATGGATGATCCCTTGAACATTTATTTTTAGATATGGATTTATTTGAGGCCTTAACAATTTATTTTCAAATTTCTTGGACAAGGCCTCAATGGTATGTTTCAGTTGTCTGGAATAATGATTTCCCTTGATATAATATTTTTTAATGATGTTGCATGTGATTTTTTGAATAGTAGAATATCCATGTGAATGTTTAAATGGTATTATTTGACTTATTATTTTTATATTATGCATAAGTTAATGTTAAAAGGATTGTGTTTTAATTTTATAAATTTCCTTAAAAGTTTATTCTTATTTATGAATTTTTATACTATATTGTTTAACCTTAATGAACATTCAAGCTCACCCCTTCCATATTTGTTTTCCCTAGGATTCAAATTAGTGTATTATGAATGATATTCATGGTTATTCTAAGAGAATAATGGTGTTATAAAATTATTATTTGTATTGTATTTTATGCTTTGAATTGTAATGTAATGTTCACAGTTTTAATATATTTTCCAATACTACTAACCTAATTAGTACTTAGGTATTTTATTACTTGTAGTCATGAAAAAGTTTTAAAATAATTCACTTATTTTGGGTAACTATTGTTGTGGCAATACAGTTGGTATCAAAGGATGTTTAGCAAAAAAAATTGGAAATTAAATTTAGAAGGCTTAGATTAGGGATCATAACCAAAAGATATATATTTAGAATAAGTATACAAGAACATATTAGAATTTTGGTTAAATTGAAATTATTTATATTTGTTAAGAAACATGTCCTGATCAAGATATTTCTAGTGGATGTGGTTTTAGCATAGAAGTACCTGAGAGTAACAACTCTAATAAGGTGTTCTAGGCCTGAAATAAGGTCACATGGTACACGATAATAGGCCTTACTGGAAACCTAGTTTAACACTCATGGGGGTATTCTTAGGATAATTCATAGTTTTCTTTACTAACCATTATAATGGATTTGTGAGTAAATATGTCCCCAATGAAACCATTTTAAAGGAATCATTCCATCATTTTGAAAATGAGGTACTTTACGTAAGTATCTACTGGGAAATCTTTATCATCCATGCCCATATATCCTAAAATATTTTTCAAAATACTATCCAAATTTATTTAAATTCATTTTTACCCATTTTTGTCACTTTATAAATGGTTTTAAAGGAATCATTCCATCATTTTGAAAATGAGGTACTTTATAACCAATTCAACAAATTAAGGGAAGAATTATATTTTAACTTATATGGCACGAGCAGCTATTTCCACCATCATAACCTAATCTAGTATATGCCATTATTTAGAAATGGAACCTATTAGAAGAAATTGAAATTGAATCAATGCATTTAATCTTGTTGGACTTACCTATTTTTATAATCCCAAATCATGTTTATTTTATATGATAATCATGTTTCATTAGTATTCTTAGTTTTTATCATGTAATAACTATGTTTTTTTCCAATGCTCTCTCATTTAAAGATTATAGTGAAAAATTTCCTCTATATAAAAGGTCACTGATAGAGGTTATTGATAGAAGGTTACTGATAGAGGTTACTGATAGAAGGTTACCGATAGAGGTTACCGATAGAAGGATACTGATTGAGGTTACCATTGAGGAACCTCACTATTGATTTATCAATGCAAGGCCTTCTCTACAAGTCTACCGCTCAAAGGCTATTTCTGTAAAGGTACAACTATAGGTTACTTTTACAAGTCTACCGATGAAGGCTACCACTGAAGGCTACCGATGGAGGACACTATTGAGAAGGCTACTGTTAACAAACTACTGATACACACTCTTCTACTCTATAATTTGTCAATTTGTTAAGATTATTATAATAGTCATATTTGGTAACTTTAATTCTTCTAACATTAAAGAATGTTGATGTTAGAAATATCAAGAGACTATATCAGGAGACTGTATAAGGTGTGAGGAAGACCACACATGGTTTTATTTTTCCTATTGTCAGACCTCAAAAATAAAATAGAAAACCAAGGATGCTAAGAAAGTGGATTCTAGAGAGAGAGTCATTAGATGAAGTATCTGAAGAATAAAGGTACGACACCATATTTTACATTTTGAATCCAAGAGTATCAAGAAGATTATTTTGGTTGAAAAAATTAAAGACTAATTTCGGGGAATCATTGAATGTCTCTCAAACTAAGAAGTAGAACTCCTAGTACCTGGAAGCTAGAAACTGGAGTATTGACACTCTGTTTTGGATACAACATCTAGAGAAAGACTCAAACTACAATTTCTTCACTCCAAGGAGTCAATAGCCGAACTCAAAACACATAGATCCTTCTAAACTCAATATTTATAACATTTGATCTATTGTTTTTATTATATTACATTTTTGAGAAGTGTGTGTTTGTTAATTACCCACAGTATCTCCTATTCTTGAAATGGAGGATACTGAAAATCCTCACATCAATCATTACATACACTTTATCTCTTACGTGTAACTGTGGAAGAGGTTGTGTGTGGTCTGGATTGTTTTTTTTTCATGAAGAACTGTGGTAGAGGGTGTGAGCCCTAGATTATTTGTGAAAATTGTTGTAAAGCTTGATACAGGATGTGTATCATGTGTATTGTTAGTATAAACTTCTTGGTGGTAGGTGATAACAAAGTGGAGAGGATTATGTCTCGCCTTGAGACTAAACCTCTTGATTAATTCTTCTGTGTACTATATTTTGTAATACTCAGTTTTCATATTTTCCACTGCTCATAATTTCAAAATCAAAAAACTATTTTACATTAACTTTGATAGTTAGTTCTGGTTAGTGAGTGTATGTGTTTAATTTAGTAAACCTATTTCAAAAGTTGAATATGTGTTTTACACTGATTCATGTGAGGACTAATCACCCTTTGAGAAACTTGTTGACCAACTAAAAATTTATATCTCTACTTCCTTAATTAACTTGGCTGTTTCCAATTTTGGGGATTTTATTATAAATTTTTTAACACAAAATTTAAGTAGGAACTCAATTCACCCCTCCCCCCTCTTGAGTTTCCACTTCCACTAACATTTGGTATCAAAGGAATTTCTATTACTACCATCATAACTGTTGTGAAAGTTTTCAAATTCATTTCAATTGTGATTTTAGTTGTATCTTAAGGATCTTAAAATTTCTTTCATATCTAAATTTTCAGCTCCATAAATTATAATTAACTATGGATAACTAAGTTGAGGGTGCGGCTACCAACAAGCCACATTTATTTAATGTTAATAACTATTCTTAGTGGAAATTAAAAATTAAAATGTATCTAGAGAGTATGGGTCCTAAAATCTGGGACACAATTGATGAACAACATCCATCGTTTGCTACTGATAGGGGCACATGGTATTAGTTGAATAAATATACATATAAAAATAATTGTAAAGAAATGAATGCATTTTATTGTTCTCTATGTAATGAATAATTCAATAGAATATCTGCCTGTAAAACTGCATATAAAATTTGGGATAATTTGGCTATTTCCCATGAGGGAACAACCAATGATAAATAATTGAGAATAAATAATTATACTATTAAATATGATAATTTAAAATTTAATCCCTATGAACTTATATCTAAAATTTATCTTAGGTTCATGGAAATATTAAATACCATGAGTCTTCTTGGGAAACCAGTGGACAACAAGGTTCAGATTTTGAGATTTCTTTAATGTCTACCTGATATATGGAGAGGAACTTTTGTTTATATCCGAGAATCCTGTGACATAAGCAAGCTTCCAGTGAAGGAACTAATTGGAAAACTTATGATGTATGAAGAAGACCTTAAGGTAAATCAAAAATAAGATGAAGAACCAAGAATAAAATCTATATCATTCAAGGTTGTTACTGCAAAGAGAATATATAATGAAAAGTTCATCTTCCTGTAGAAAGTTCCAGTAGTGAAGATTAAATTCTGACAGTGATGATGTGATGGATCATCTTTCTAGGAGATTAAAAAATTTCTTCCAAAAGAAGAAGTTATTCAAAAATTCAAACTATAAAGTAAGGTATGGTAGTAAAGGATAGAGTAAAAAGGACAGAAAATGGAATGACAATACAAAGGAGATATTCTTCTATCACTGTAAATGAAAATTCCATGTGAAGGCCGATTGCCCCAAGATGAAATTTAAGAAGAAATATGAAGTCAAGGGAAAGGGATATAAAAAGGATAAAAAATATATTTTGAGTGCTTCATAAGACCACTCCAGTGGATTTGACACTTCTGATATTGAAAAGAACAAACATGAAAACATGTGTTCCATGACAGAAACATCTAATGTAATATCAAATTCTCCTATACAAAATGTTTACTATTCTAGGAATGAAAGTGAATCAAATAATGAGGAAAATATGAATACAGATGAAGAATTTTAATACTATAAAATGCTTGAGGATACCTTTAATGAAATCAAGGATAAATATAAATTATTAAAAGGACAACACGCTATAAATGCTAATTATATGTTTGATTTGGATATTGAGAAAAACATCTTCTCAGTTGTTAAAAGAAAATACTTAACATAAATTATAAAATGAGAAATTAAAAAGAGATCTTGGGATAATTACTACAAGTATAGATACCTTGACTCAGTTTTAGGAAAATTAATTGCTCTAAAATACAAAACTGGTCTAGGATATCAACCAGGACAGAGAAGAGTTATAAAAACAAATTTTTTCCAAAATTTGGATAGTTCAATGCTAGTTCAAGCTATGGGCCATCTTTTAAAAAACACTAATCTGAGGGACCTAACATAGTTTTCATGTCTCAAAATATATATATTGATTATAGGAAACCTATGAGGCAAATTTGGGTTCCCAAAGTTTTACTTGCTGACCACTCTTGACCCATGAAAATTTTGTTACCAAAGTTAAACTATACTTAATATGTTTTACAAGAAAATTGTTTAAAGATATCCTATAAGACCATATGGTACTTGGAAAGTGGATGTTCAAGACATATGACAAGAGGCAATTCATGCTTCAATAGCCTAATTAAATTTGATGTTGGACATGCTACATTTGGTGATAATTCTAAAGGAAATATGGTCATATTAGGACAAATTGGTAACCCTAATACTGTATTAATTTCAATAGTACTTTTTATTGATGGGTTAAAATAAAATATAATGATTATCTCTCAGTTGTGTGATGATGGTTTCAATGTTAAGTTTAAAAATGATTCATACAATTTTTTTAATTCTAGAAATGAAAATGTATATGCTATTGATTTAAACTCTATAGCTAAGAAAAATGTTTCTTGTTTAAATGATTTTCATAAGGAATCATCGTTATGACATAGAATATTAAGACACTACAATGTGCACTCACATTGGAAACTAACTATGACTGGATTGGTTAGAGAATTACCTAAATTTGAATTCTCACATAAAAAACTTGTAATCCTTGTCAAAAAAGAAAACATCAGAAATTTTCTTTCAATCCAAAGAAGGAAGTGTCCACTTCTCAACCACTTGATTTGGTTCACATGGATTTGTTTGGACCATCTAGAGTTTTATGTTTAAATGGGAAGCACTATGTTTATGTTCTTGTAGATGATTTTCTAGATACACTTGGGTATACCTTCTAGCTCACAAAAGTGAAGTATGTTCTTAATTTATTAAATATTCCAAGTCTATAGAAACCCATAGTGGACTTAGAATTAGGACCCTGAAAAGTGATCATGGCCATGAGTTTGAAAATAAGGATTTTTAATATTTTTTTCTCACATATTGGATATAATCACAATTTATCTACACCTATAACACCTCAAAAAAATAGAGTTGTAGAAAGAAGAAATATGACACTTCAAGAGATTTCTCAGACTATGCTAAATGAGTATAACCTACCTTCCTATTTTTGGCCTAAAGCAGTTAATACAGCTTGTTACATCATCAATAGATTCTTAATTAGACATGTTTGTTAGAAAACCTCTTATGGGCTATGTAAAAATAGTAATCATAAGTTTAATTACTTTAGAGTTTTTTTTTGAAAAATCATTATCCTTAACATTAGGGATAATATTGATAATTTTTTTTAAGAGTGATGATGGAATTTTCCTAAGTTACTCAATCTCTAGTAAAGATTATAGAGTATTAAATAGGAGAACAAAATGTGTGGAAGAATCAGTTCATGTTAAATTTGATGAGACTGATCCACATGAACCCAAAACCTCTCTTGAACATCTTGAGGATGATATGTTAATTATGGACCATAATGATAAAGACAACGATCCCTTCGTGAAAACCACAAGTTCTGGAAATTTTCCAAAATCTGGGCATGTTGAATCTGAATCTATAAAAAACCATGAGGAGTCTAGTTCAACTCTTTCAAGAGGTATTAGAACTCTCAATAATCATACATTAGATACAATAGTAGGTGATCTAAATATAGGGACACAAACTAGATCTTCTATGACAAACCAGGTTGAACATGAATTTTTTCATTCATTGGATGAACCCAAAAATATTAATGATTCTATCAATGATGAATTTTGGGAGATATCTATGAAAGAATAATTAAATCAGTTTGAAAGAACCAATGTTTGGGAATCAGTAGAAATAATTAAAGACACATTGACCATAGACACTGAATGGGTGTTTATAAATAAAGATGATGAATCTGGAAACATAGTTAGAAACAAGCCAAGACTAGTTTCAAAGTATATAGTTAAGAATAAAGAATATACTATAAGGAAACCTTTTCATTAGTATCTAGACTAGATTTCATTATGATAACACTTTCTTATGCATCTCGTCTAAATTTCAAACTTTATCAAATGGATGCCAAAAGTTCATTTATAAATGGGTACATAGTTGAGCATGTATTTTTTGAATAGCACCTAGTTTTACAAATCCCCAATTTTTAAATCATGTCATTAAATTTTTTAAATATTTATATGGTCTAAAACAATCTCCTAGATCTTGTTATGATAGACTTAGTACTTTAATTATTTCAAAAGGTTTTACTAAAGGAATAACTAATCCTTCTATTTTTATTAAAAGGATTTCAAATGATACATTAATAGTACAAATTTATGTATATGACATTATTATTGGATCCTCTAAAAATTCATTATGTACTGATTTTAAAAAAATGATGCAATATGAATTTGAAATGAGTTTAATGGGGGAACATAAATTTTTCCTTGGATTTAAAATTTTTTAAAATAAAAATGGTATTGTTTTAAATCGGTGTAAATATACTAAGGATATTTTGAAACGTTTATGATTGGATGGTAGTAAAGGTAGTGATACACGTTTGAGTACTACTTTTAAGTTGGATGCTGATTAAAACGTGTAAACCAATGGATCAAACCAATTACATAGGGTTGATCTGGAGTCTTCTCTACCTTACTACTGGCCGACCTGATATTATGTTCAGTGTATTCATGTGTTCTAATTTTCAATCCTATCCCAAAAAATATCATTTAACTACTGTTAAAAAGATTTTTAAATATCACAAGTATACTAGAAACATAGGACTATTTTATCCAAGAGGAATATAATCTGATTTAATAAGTTATTCAGATGCTGACTTTTCTGGTTGTAAGTTAGATAGAAAACCCACTTTTGGAACATGTCACATTTAGGTAAAGACACTTGTATCATGGTATAGTAAGAAATAGAATTTTTTTGCAATATCCACCTCTGAAACTGAATATATAGCTGTTGGTAGTTGTTGTGCTGAAATTATGCGGATGAAAAACACTTTTCTAGACTATGGAAATCAATTCAAACATGTGTCTATAAACTGTGATAATACAAGTGCTATTGAAATCTCTAAAAATTTAGTGTCTCATGTTATGATAAAGAATATTTTTGTGAGACATAACTTCATGAGAGATCATTATCAAAGAAGTGATATCACCCTTGAATTCATTGTCACTAAACATCAATTGGATGATATATTCACAAAGCCTTTGAAATATGAGAGATTAAATTACATCAAACAGGAGTTAGGTATGATAAACTGTTAAGTTAAGACCTAACTGTTAGACCTCACCGATAATACCTCACCGTTAGGACCTCACTGTTAGGACCTCACCGTTGGCACCTTACCGATAGTCGACCTTACTTAGGTCCGGGACATCGTGTTTTTTCTGTCAGAATCTGAAATGTTTTTTTCTTTTTTAGTCGATTTGTTTGTTTTATCCCTAAATGATAAAAATAAAGTAAAACCCACATTTAGATCCACCTCAATCCTCTCCTGAACCTCTTGCTCCCTAATCATAGAACCTATCCTTCTGCTGAACCCCTCAAACCGCACCAGATTGCAATGGCAAGACTGAAGAGATCGATGGTTGGTGATGAAGGAGATGCGAAGAACCCTAAGAGACATTGATTTGGGTCATGTAGTGGAAGAAAATACTTGGTGAAGCTGAGCAATACTCATTTTTCGAAGAGGAAAATCATGGTAGAAAAGTAATTATGTTCGGAATGGCTGCTTTCATGCAGGTCTCTAGTGCTGAAGGCACTCGAAGATCAGTATTGGGTAGAATGTTTTGCAAATAGTAATGTCCCATACTACCTGATTATAGTGAAGGAATTTTATGATTCTCTAAAGTTCAAGAAGTCTGAGGATGAGAACCAAATGTCTTCATAGGTAAATGGAGTAAGTGTGAGATTCTCCTCTATTTAATGGGATAAATGATTAAGACTCCCACATGAAGGCATTTTTTGTTACTACTCTAGAGTGGTTCATACCACCAGTGATTATTTCTACTATGAAGAGGATTTAGTTGAGCTGACAGGGAATGGAATCCTTAGAAAGGTGATTGTTGCTGAAATGGAAGGAGAAAATAGGTTTCTTTTTAAAAAAATTCAAAATGTTTTGAGTCCCAGGATAGGGTACTTTTTCACCTTGAGGTATCAAGACATATTTATAGTGTATCTGTAGAAGCATAGACAATGGATAAACCTTTGTAGGATGCTGATGATTCAGTTAGAGGATATGAATGTGAAAAATTCGAAATAAAATGTTATGTTTCATTCCATTTTGATATCCATGATGTTGAGAGTGAAAGGTGCTTCTGGAAATAAGGAGGAAACAGTAGTTGTAAGGGACAAATTCTGCATTACCAAAATGATTTTAATGTTTATGAAGATAATCTGGAACCCTTGGAAAATAAAATGGGTGGATGATGAGGCTATGATATATGAGGAATTTAATCCTATTACCAATCCTACTAAGCCAAAGAAGAAGAGAGATCTAGGTTTAAATCATGATGAAGTGAAGCCAGTATACTCAGATGAAGAGAGGAGGTTTTTGTTATGCAAGTAAGAGTGGATTCCCTTATAGATGACATGAGTGATCTTAACCTTCCCTCAAGTCCTTATTCCAATGTTTTATCCTTTGGTGAGCCTATCCCACCAAAGAGATTCCCTAGAAGAGAGTTTTTTTTAAGGTACAGTGATGATGAGGAAACCAATGAATAAGAATAAGAAGAGAATAGCTTAAAAGACTTTACTATTGGAGAGTCCTCAGAAGAGGAGGATGAAGATGACACTGACATTGAAGAATTTTAAATATCAATTGATAAAAGTGAAGAGGAATTATTAAGTCCCAGTCCCTTGATAGGTATTACATAAGTGGTAGTGAGTGAAGAGGAAGAGAATGTTGAATCTCTTGGAGATGAAATTGCGATGGATGTGGTTGAAGATTCTGTAGAAGAAGTAGTCGTGGACTATCCTGATGCTGCAATTTATCAAGGAGGAATGGAATAGGTAAATATAATTGACGAGTAGAATGCTCTATGTGAGGGGGAGGAACCTGTTTCCAATAGTTAAGTTTTTGTTTCTCATGGAATAGAGGACTGGTCAAAAGATCCTAGATTTGTGTTCATGGGCTTAGACTATGGAGACTCTGAATATGAGAATCCAAACAGAAGACCTCCAATTCCTTCTATTTTAGAGACCAATATTCCGCTGCCAGTAGTTATTCTACCTCGAGATTATGTGAAGAAGGATGAGTTAGAATCATTAATATCAGATTTTAAGAGACACATTGAGGAGGGATCTGTTGAGATTGTGAGATTAGTGGATCACCATAAAGAACTTGTGACATCTGAAATGGAAAGGCTAATTTCTACCTCTCACTCAAATGTGCTACAGGAAGTGAAGGAATGTCAAAATCCAGTCAGAAACTTGGAAGGATATACTGAATTTGTGAAACAATCAATTGTGATTTTAGACTCATATATGGCTTCAAGGGTTCAAGTGGAAAAAGACATTAAGTGTGTTAAGAGTGTCTTTCATTAGATGGTCATTGTGTTTGAGGACTTTAAGAAGTCCATAGAGTCACATATGAGTGGTCAAGATGATGATGTGAAATGATTGATCAGTGTTATGACCATGTCTTTTAAGGAGATAGTAGATTTTACAATGGAACCTCTATGTGCATCTGCTTCATCTTCAGCCTCTCCTCATGTTGACCTAGATGCTTTCGCGTCAGTTATTAGAGAAGAAGTGGAGAAGTTCTCTGTTGCAAGTACCTCAGACCCTCAGACTATAACTCGGGTCATTTCCACTACTAAAGAAATTTATAAGCCTGTGGGGGATTACTTAAGGGAGGATGCTTAAGATCAGAAGGTCTTAAAAGAGAATGTTTATTTCTATTATAAAAGGGTGTACAATAAGAATCAGATTGATGGTCACTTCAAGATGCTATTGGAAAACTTGAGTATCCCACCTGTCACTCATGATTTTAAGGGTCAAATTAGCAGGATTAGAGAATTGACTCATACCTTGGAGAAATTCATGGATAATAAGGATGATTTTATCTCAGGTATGGAAAGAGGAGGAAGCATCATTATGGATTTTAGGAATCTCTTTTTACCCTTCCTACATGTGGACTACCTTCCATTATTGTTCCTCCAGTATTATATTCTTCCTCTAATACCTCAGGCTCTCCCAGTGTTTTCCCTTTAATGACTCCTACACTAGCCATAAAAATCTTGAATCCTATGATTCCTCATAGATCTACTCATTATCAGTTTACGGATTCCTCTATAGCAGCTCCTCTTACCTTTCTCACTTCCATCCCTAGGGTTATAACTCCAACTTCTAAACCTACCTCCCCAGCTTCCAAAGACAAAGCTCCATTGTACATTTCTGATGTGGATTGAATTTGGGATGTCTTAGTTGATAGGGATCCTTGTAATCTTTTTGTATATTGTACTCTTACTTCATTAATAAATAACTATTATTTTGTCTCCTTCTTGACATTCATTATTTTTTCTAATCACAAAGGGGTAGAATCCTAAGCCTATATGATCTGATATATATTTTCATCAATAAACATGGTTCAATTTTATGTTATTTCAATTCCTAATACATAATATATGTTTACTCACACCTCTGTAGAAATTAAAAAATGTACTTAACCCTGGTTCAATAATAATTCAATCTATAATTTCATTAACATAATTTTTTATTATAAAAAAGGGGGAGATTGTTTGACTCACCTGTTTTGATAATCCCAAATCATGTTTCTTTTATATGATAATTGTGTTTCATTCATATTCATATTTTATATCAAGAAATAACTATGAATTTTTCTCACTTTTCTCACATTTAAAGCTTACAGTGAAAAATTTATCTAAGTAAAAGGTCACCAATAGAGGTTATCGATATAAGGTTACTAATAGAGGTTACCAATAGATGGTTACCGATAGATGGTGATGATAGAAGGTTACCAATATAGGTTACCGATAGAAGTTTACCGATAGATGTTACCAATATAATGTTACTGATTGACGTTACCACTAAGGAACTCCACTGCTGAGTTATCAATGCAAGGTTATCGCTACGAGTCTACTGCTCAAAGGCTATTGTTGTAAAGGTACCGATAATTGTTACTGCTACAAGGCTACCGATGAATGCTGCTGCTGAAGGCTACCGCTAAAGGATACCACTAAAGACTACCGATAGAGGATACCGTTGAGAAGGCTATTATTACCATCCTACCAATACCCACTCTTCTACTCCATACTTTTTCAATTTCTTAATATTATTCTAATAGTCATATTTTGTAACTTTAATTCTTCTGACATTAATTAATATTGATTGTAGACATATTAAGAGACCGTATCTAAATACATTATGAGGTACGAGGAAGACTACACGTGGTTTTCTTATTCCTATTTCCAGACCTCAAATATAAAATAGAAGATCAAGGAATAAAATAAATAGGATTATAGGGAGAGAGTCATCACATGACAGATATGAAGAACAAAGGGAACACACTAGCTTTTACACTGTGAATCCAAGAGCCTCAAGAAGATCATTTTGGGAGAAAAATTATAGACTTCTTTCGGTGAATCATATAATATCTCTCAAACCAAGATGAACAACTCCCATTATTTAGAAGTTAGAACCTGGAGTTGTGACACTATTTTTTGGAGACAACTTCCAAAGAAACACTCAATCTATAATTTCTTCAATCCAAGTAGTCATGATCTAAATTGGAAACACATAGAGCCTTATAAACTCAATATTTATAACCTTGTCTCTATTGTGTTTATTATATTACATTTTTGAGAAGTGTGTGTTTGTCTATTACACACACTGTCTCCTCTTCTTGAACTGTAGGATACTAAAAATCCTCACATAAAACTTTACGTACACTTTTTCCACATGTAACTGTGGAAGAGGCCATGTGTGGTCTGGATTGTTTGTTTTTTTCATGAAGAACTGTAGTAGAGGGTTTGATCCCAAGATAGTTTTTGAAAACTGTTGTAAAGATCGATATAGGATGTGTATCAAGATTATTGTTAGTATAAACTGCTCGGTGGCAGTTGATCACCAAGTAGAGAGGATTGAGTCTCGGCTTGAGACCAAACCTCTTGGTTAATTCTTATGTGTATTATATTTTTTAATACTCTATTTTCCTATTTTCTACTTCTCATAATTTGAAAAATAGAAAACTGTTTTACATTAACTCTAATAGTTATTTCTGGTTAGTGTGTGTATGTGTTTAATTTAGTAAACCTATTTCAAAAGTTGAATACATGTTTTACACTGATTCAACTGAGTAATAATCACCCTTTGAGAATCTTATTGACCAAATAATCATTTATATCTCTACTTCCTTAATTAACTGGGCTGTTTCCATAATGTTGGATCTGTATCATAATGTTTTTAATAGAAATTTTAAGTATGGAATCAATTCACTTCACTCATGATTTTTCACTACGATGAAAAAATCCGTATAGGGATATCCCTCTTATGCAAGATTATTTTAGTGGAACTGGAGATTCAACTAGTGATGAAAAAATTATAATCATAATGGGATAGCTCTCCCAGTTTATGAATATTAACCTTACCCATATAGAGAACCTTGATCCAAAATAAAGAGGATCAATGTTGGACCACTTCATGAGACAACATCCATCAATATTTAGTGGGAAAAAAATCCATTTTAGCTGAAAAATGGATAAATTTATTATAGAAAATATTTATTAATTTGAGAAGTAATGAAATGGAAAAATTTGTCATGGTATTTTACCGTCTGTCAAGAGATGTGGATCAATGGTGGTCATTATTTCAAAATACAAAAGAATATGAAGAAGTAGAAAATATGTGATGGAGGGAGTTTGAAAGAATTTTCATAGAAAACTACTTTCCTCGAGAACATTAAGATGATATGGAAAGGAAATTTATGAGTTTGAGGAAAAGAGAGGATGATAATGTTTTCAAAAGATGAGGCTTGTTTCAAAAGGATATGAAGGCATGCTGCAGACTACATATGTAACCCAATAAGTAATATTTTCTGATTCTTTGATGTGTTAAAACCATTCCTTCAAGGTGATATGGTATTATGATAATTCAAATCATATGAAGATAGATCCTCATGTGTTATTAAGAAAGAAAAATAATTCTATATGTATTATGATTTTAAGGTAAATAAAGAAATGAAGAGAATGGGGGATCAAAAGAATGATAATGGGAAGAGGGGAAAGAATGATTTTCCCACATGTAAAAGTTGTGGAAGGAAACACCTTGGTGTATTCTTAAAAGGAAAAGGTGTTTGTTTCAAGTGTGATGATAATGTTTATCATGCTCGTGACTGTAAGGTAAAGAAAGAATCTACAAATGGTTAATACTATAATTGTAAAGAGATGGGACATTATTCAAATGATTTTCTAAAGCCTCAAGGATATATGGATCATAAGAAGCAAATGGATCAAGTTCATGCTTCTAATGTTACTACAGTTGATTAAGAATAATTAATGTAATTATGTTTTTGGATTGAGTAATTATGTTATTATATTTTGGCTATAAAAATAATGTGATGTATAAGGATTGTATTGTAGTACTTTTTTTAAGTATTTGGAGGCATGAAAATTTTCATTAACGTTTTTAATGGTGATCAAATATTTTTTGAGTGAAAATAAGAGCTACATTACATTTTTTAGGGAATCTAATGTTAAATTTTATTTGGGAAAATTATAACAAAAAAAATTGATAGTTAATTTTGATGGAAGTATTTTGGTCAAGTCTTAAGGATGGAATATAGTAAGTTGAATAGTGGATATTTTGTTCGTGGTTAAAGTATTATTTATTTGATACATTGGGCTAACCTCTTTGGTTTCAATAAATATTTATAGGATTAAAGATATCCTTTTGGGAATTATGATTTATCAATAGTGCTTCAGGTGTAAAGAATACATTTTCAACATTCATTTCCTGGTGTAAGGGATGAAGTGAAAATTGATAGGAAAACAAACCAAGAATGAGATTAAGCTTATGAATTGGAAATAAATAATTTAGGTTATTTTCTAAATAGTAAAATAATTATTCAACTCTATGTATAGGATCTTGAAACCAAAATTTTTATCCTATTCTTTTTTCTAATAATTCAAATAGTCACTTAGATCATCATAGATTTATAACTTTGTGATTGTTATCATCCTCCTCATCATGTTCACGATCACTCTGCATTAAAACTTAATGGTTACAGTTTCTTCCATTCCTTGTTTACCTATATAAAACCTTATTGTGTGTTACCTTTGGTGACCTATATACTTCACTTTCTATATTTCAAATTGGTGGTCTCATTAATCCATTTCAGATGTGGGATTTCAATAATGATATTTTGAAAAGTACATCCCATAGATTTCGATTCTAAGTATAAATTGAGGGGATGAAATTTATTAATGTAGATGATAATGTAACACCCCAATATTTCATAGTACGTTTTCTTTAATAGCTTTTTTTACACGCAACACCAACTTGGTTGGCGTAACATATAAGATTTCATTTCTACGAAAAAACACTTTAGTGTTAATATTATTTAAAGTATATATTTACAAAATATCATCTAAATATAGTAATAAAAATAGTAATTAACAAAGTTTAAATTTTATTTAATATTTTTTCACTTAAATAAATCATTTTTATAATGAAATGTATATGTTTTGGAAAACTGGTTTTATGTTTAGAAATAATATTTTCTTAAAGGAAATATTTTTTATATCATTCTGTGAACAGTAATAATATTAATTTTACACACCCTTATAAATTTAATTTGATAAAATAGACTTTATTTTTTAATTTGGAATATCAAAATCATCTTAGCATGAATTTTTGGTATTTTTCTAAAAACATCCAATTTCTGATGAATAATAAAAAATACATCGTTGTTGTTAAAAATTTACTTCATAGTTTACATAATTATTTTTAATTTAAGTTGATTTTAAAGTCACAATATACAACTAATACATATATTAACCCAATTTGGGTCATTGGAATCATTTTTATAATAGAATTTGATATAAAAATTCATTGAACTTTTTTAATGTCTTTTTACCCGCCTTCTAGCAACATTTCCTGATTATTATTAAACATAATTTTACCACTTATATGAATTGAATTTAGAAAAACAAAATTAAATAGTTGTAATCAGTAAGAAAAATTTGGTCTAATAGGATCAAAATAATTTTTAGTTAATCATAACTTTTGAATCTTATTTACTATGGTTAAAGGTAAATATGGTAATTAAAAGTAAAATAATATTATAAAAATATAAAATCACACTAATAATTGTCCTAATTTCATTGTATAATTATTTTTAGAAAAAAAATCTTATATCAGAAGTGTGATCCTTTTTAAGCCACTTCTATTAGATTGGGACATTTAATATATATTATTTAAAGAACACTTAAAATTGTCAAATTCAAATTTTAATAACAATTTTTTAATATTAGGTTATATAAGGGATATGGTCAAATATAAAGAGAATTTAGATATCTATAAAATTTATATACATATGTATAATTTATATATAATTTTTTTACATTATATAACTAAATTATATGGTGACCCAATGATGATGCAGTAATTGTTTAATTAATTGAGATTTCAAATAAATGACATGAAAAATACGAAAATATATAAAATTTACCTAATTAATGACATCCAATAATTTTATTACTACATTATACAGGTTAGTGGCATGTTGGGATTATTTTTTTATAGTTATCATATTGGTTTCATATTTTTAAAAATGAAAATATTGAATAGTGTTAAAATTGACAAAAATGATATTTTAAAATAAATACAATTTTATTAATTAATATAAATTCATAGAAATATATTGTTCATAAAAATAGCTTTTATAATGTCAAATATGTCATAAATTATCCATTTTGGTTTCTTTTGACATTTTATAGTAACTTTATTAAATATAGAGTGTAAAAATATAAGAAGACGCGATAAGAGTTTAACTATTTAACTAAGTGTTAAATCAAAAAGATAAGATTAATTGTATGGCCTAAATGTGCGTAAAAGTAATTTTTTGATTATATATAGACCCATAATCATATTATACTCTAAATAAATCAATTTTGAGCTACTTGAAACTGATAATCATTTTATAATAAATTAATATTTTAAGTGTTTCCTAAAGTGCCCCTCACATATCTTATAAAAGGGAACTTCTCATTACCTTTAATTAACACCTCCAAAACCCTATGTCTCATACAAAACATTACCATTTCTTCTCATAACATCCCTCACATCATACTAGAGTCCATAACTTGGGAATAAATCCAATGTAATGAGCCCTTTTGTGAAAATCAAAAGTAAACACTTGAAGAAAAGATATTTTTTTACCAATTCAATTGAATATATTTTCTTCTTCTACTCCTATTAATTTTTCATTTAAATAATAATGTAATAAATCTATAATATAATATATGATGAGATGTTTTTATTATTATTGTATAACCATATTCCTCATTTTACACATCCTATGAAGAACAATATCACCATCTGTGCATACAAACAGTTTGTCATCTCCACGACATGGTGTAAACTATTTTTCATGTACACTTTATTTACATGGGTATAACGATGAATATAAAAGATTTAAATAATAAATATAACATTATATGGTTACTTTTAAATTAATATTCGATCCAGTTACTTTCCATTTAACCATTAATAAATTATACTATCACTAGTGCGTACATATGACTTACCATCTCCACGACGTGATGAGATTCATCATCCTCATTCACCATCCAAGAATGATTATACAAATATATATTATTAATAAGTATGAAATATATGACATAATAATTCTACTATAATAATATGTGTGTGTTTGTGTGTGTTTATATAAATATATATACGTGTGTGTGTGTGTGTGTATGTGTGTGTGTGTGTGTGTATGTCATTCACTTACTTCTGTTCAATACGATAATAAAACAGAAACAACGTTCATGTGTACGTATGGCCTACCATCTCCCTGAACGGTGCTTTCCATTTCTTATATTTGTCTATTATATATATTAATATTATTAATATATATGATATAAAATTCATGTTATACATTCTTTATGTAGTTAAATCATGATCTAATTAATACGATCAAGAATAAAAAGACAAAACACGTGCAATAAAGAAAGTGATTATTACCTATAATGTTACTTTAACATGAAAATTATTAATAAAAGAGTAATATAAAGTAATAAATTAATCATATATAATATAATAAATATTGTTACTATTCTGGAAGAAGGTAATAATATTTTTAAAACCATTTTACAGGTGTTTTGGACATGTACGGAGAGTATCAGACTGAATATAAGGGAATTCCATCTCACTTTTAAGTTTCATGAGAGAGATAATCCATGTTCACCACTTATTTCTTATGTGTGGTGTTTGAACTACCCCTATTCTATTTTGATATAATGAATACAATTATCTTCATGGTATTTAAATATTCATTTGAAGATATCAGGATTATTATTTAAATGTTCAAAATTGTATGTGATGATTTTAATGCTTAAAGAATTAATCTTTTCTCCATTTAAATATTTTCGATATTATCATACATATTTATTTATATGTATATAAAGGATTATAAATGAGATTTTATTTATATTTTTATGTTTACTCAAATTTTTTCAAAATAAAATAGTTTAATATTTTTACGTAAGGGTTAATTTCATATCCATAATATTATGTGAGGTTGTTTATACCTAAGTATCTACTAATAAATCTTTATCATCCAAGTCCATGTTTTCTTAAAAAAATTCAAACTATTATTGACATTTATTTAAATTAATTTTTACCCATTTCTGACTCTTTCTAAATGGTTTGAACGGAATCCTACCATCTTTTTGAAAATGAGGTACTTTATGACCCATTTGAAAAATTGAGGGAAGAATGTTTTTACCTTATACGGTGTGAGGGGCTATTTCCACCATCATGATGCCTTTATGTTTTGAAGTGTCCCCTATAAGCTTATAAGGATATTTTAAAAATAATTTTTTTTCTTTTATAATTTCGCTTCTTATAAATTATTTCTATGAAAAAATGCTCTCTCAAAGAATTTTCCTATTTTTATTATATTATTTCCATCTATGTCAACATCCTTGTTGGATAGTATGCTTAATTGAGAATGATTTATTATGATAAAATCTTAATAATTATGTTAAAGGAATTATTATATGTAGGACTATGGATGAATTATTTTAATACCATTCATGGTTTATGGTTAATGTATTATTATTTCTTATTCTATTTTTAATATGAATTTTTATGTTATGTTTATCCATTTTCATATGAGAAATGTGTTTGACTTATAATGTTACGGGTGTGGCACGCTATAACCCCTCAATGCATCAGTTGGTCTCATGAGAAAAACTAGATGTGCAATTAGTTAAGGCCTTGCCCATTTATTTTCAAAGATGGATTCGGCCTTGGCCTTAAACATTTATTTTTAGATTTCTTGGTTGATGCCTCGACGGTATGTTTTAGATTTATGGCATTATTCATTCCCAAATTATGAGATTTGTTATTGATGTTATATGTGATTATTAGACTATTAGAATATACATGAGAATTTTTAAATGGAATTATTTAATTTATTATTTCCATATTATGTAGAATGTAATGTTAAAAGGATTATGTTTTAATTATATACCTTCCCTTAAAAGTTTGTTATTATTTACGAAAGCTTTTATTATATTGTTTAAGCTTACTGAGAATCTAAGCTCACCCCTTTCTTGTGTTTTATTTTCCCAGGATTCCAATATGTGTATTATGATTTATATTTTGGGTTAAGATAATAGAATAATGTTGTTATTAAAGTATTATCTATGTTGTATTTTATGATTTTAATTGAAATGTAATGTTGACATATGTAATCTATTTTCTAATACTGCTAAACTGATTGGTCCTTTCAGATTTGATTCCTTTTAATCATGTGAATGTATCAATATAATTCATCGACACTAGGTAACTGGGTCAGGGAATTACAAAAAACATGCTAGATCATAAAATGTTTAGGAGTAGAAAATTTAAAAATTTCTAATTCTAAGGGGCCATATGGTTTGGAAAACGATGCACTAACCGTGTAGTATTCTCTGTCCAATTGAGGTAAGGGTTGGATAGTTTTTATAGAACACCCACACAGTTTGAAAAACAATGTAGTATGCATTATGTTTCCTCTATTTGTGGTAGATCAAGATATAAAGTATCCTTCTCCACCATGCATTCTTTGTTAACAATGCTACTCACTACTCCTTTCTACATGGACATGATTCACAGTTTGTACTAACCATGCCTCAACCTTTCTCTTTGTACCATAATGTCCCACTTCCCCCCATTATCATGTGATAAAACCCTATGATAATATAAATGTATCCCTTAATCCCAAGAGTTATTCAATTAACCATTTTTAAAAAATATTAACAAAAAAATAAAATAAACATATGTCATCGAATGTTTGGGATCTTATATGCACTGAAAAACATATATTGGTCCCACAACTCATGATTTCTTCAATGAGTCCTTATTATAATGTTATTTTTGGGATTTTACATTAGTTGATGGGGGTAGTAAGGTCATTTTAATTTATTTTACCCTGGTGGACAACCTGGGGAAATGAAATAACGAAAATGAATTTCAACCACCCAAAATTAGGATTCTTCATGGAGTAGCCATATATAGGTCAAATGATTTGCATTCATGGACCCTTTGTAAGGAGGATGTAAGAACATCTAGAGAACCCCACATCACAAAGTATCATAGTGATATTTGAGGGGTAAAAAAATTTATAGGGATTTGGTAGAAGGGTGGTTGGGAAGGGTTTTATATAAGAGACCCTTTATGGTCAAAATTTATTGAAGTGTCTACTGGATAATGTTTCCTGGATTTCATTATGAATGATAATCTCTATAGTTCTCTATGATGAATCCTTATAGTAATTATTTTTGAAGGATTTGTTTATATGTTTTCCATCCCATACATTGTATTTAACCATTTAATAACCTATAATTTTCCTTTATAACTTTTTTCATTGGGAACACTTCTTAAATGGTGGTAAATATTCTTATCTTCGATGGGAAAATATTATTCCAAAATGTGTAACATTATAAACATTTTAAAAAATGTGATTGGTATTAATATGTAACTAATAAATTGGAATATGTGTTCTCAAATGAGACTCAATAAAACCAAATAGTATAATTTTTTTAAGGATTTGTGCTATGTTGTAATAATAATATTACCATGAGAGATCCTTGAGATTGAAAAAGGACCATATAATTCGACCAAAAATGATTCATGATTATAGAGGAACAATATATCAAATGAATACTATTAGTCATCAAAAATTATATTCATTATTGAAGGGAGTATGATCTTCGAATAGGATCATGATATCCCTTAAAATATGAAAACTATTTTGATGTGATTAAACATTGCTGAATGGACCATATAATCATGAATGAATCATGCAATCAAAAAGAAATAAGAAATCATTATAGTAATATTTTCTAACCATTGTTTTTCTCCTCCCAATTTTAAATTCATAATCTTTTTCAAATTGGTCGATATAATTTTTTGGAAATTAAAAAACTTTCTCTATTAGAATTGGGTCTGTTATCATGAATAAGATATAATTGTATGGAAATAAGATATACTATATATGTTTTACCCATGATAATAAGGCTAAACATAATCCTATAAATAATTTTTATGGCCCACCATTATATACCTTAAAAATATTATGATGATTTCTAATGACCATGAATGAATAGGCTCACAAATGGATTTCCTCAAGAAGATTTTACTCTATAGAAGATTCTCTTTGCATAATAACTTACTTCATTAAAATAATATCCCCATATAGAAATTTAAGTTATCCATATAGTTTACATTTGATAAATTCCATTTATTAAGTTCCACTTATAGGAATTATATACAATGTATAGCTTTTATCTGATTATTTTTTTATATAAAATCAATGTGAGATTCTATAAATTGAGAAAAAAATAGTCCCTTCACTCTGAATATTTATATATTAATGTATTTCTCATGTTTCTATCCACTTGGGAAATTGATTCTAGTCTCACTTGTCATTGTAGCTCATTGAACACAACATAAAGAAGCAATTATATTTCCAATGTTGTTGGTTTTAACCCTTGATATCAAATTACCACTCAAAATGGGTCCCATAAACATCTTCTAAAATCATGGATTCTTAATAATACAGTATATTAGAAGCTGACCAAATATTGATTTTGGACATTAGATGATGTTTTTATCCGTAGTTACAATCACAACCGAATGCTATTTTGGTTGACCTATTCAATTAATTATGTGTGTCAAAAACTTTTACGAGGGACCAATTTATTCTTTAGTCGTGATAGTGGGCCACCAACATTTTGAATTACAATTGTTTGACTCCAAATTATCATGACCAAATTTATCAACATGTCACTTAAGGTTGTTCATCCACATTCACTGTATCACTGAGATGCCTTAGCGTAGGATGGAGATCAAAATGGGATATATTCCCTGGTGTTATAATTTTAAATGAATGGGCCTAGACATTCTAGTTTTACAAGACTTATAATAAATTATATAAATGAGTATAGATGGTTGACCTATATTAGACGACATGGATTATAGTATTCATGGTGTATATACAAGGTGATATCCTCCTATACTTTATCATTTAATAATATATGTAAACCACAACTTTTCATTTATTACATATTGAATTAGGGATTAGATAGTGATAAATCCATAAATAGGTTGGAATCATAGTTCTTGATAATTTGTTTAATGAGTTCAATGTCATGGACAATGACATCATTAATGGAGAATAAACACCTCTATATATAAGGGATATTTTGAACAAATAAGATATAATACTAGTAAAGTATGTCTACATCCACTTTATTATTTGTTATTGGTTTTGGGTGTATGTATTCCATAAGCACAATTTCATGAGATAATAACTCTTGAATATGAGGAGTTTTCATTCACAAAAAGCTCATTGTTCTAAAGGGGATTATTAGGATACATTAGATGTATAGAAATACCCAACATATAGATATGAAATTATAAAAAAATTTGATCCCAAAATAGTATTTTTGGGTCTCAGTTAATGTTCATGCATGGGTGTCTCTTTTCTAATGGGTATGTTTACTCAGGTGTAAACGATGGATCCATGGTGATGGAGGAATTATTAGCTCAAGGAAAATAGATCATATTCATAGTTCATGTACTTACCCAAAATTTTTTTTGTTAATCCACATTGAATAGGAGAGTAACCCATATAAAATTAGTGTCCTATTTGTTTTTTAACTTAGTTAGGAATCAGAACACTTTTTCTTACACCCCATGACATTACAAGAAATTTCATTTTAATAAAATATTTTGTTTCATATAATTTTCACATAAAAAATAAAACATTATTCATTTTTTTAAAATAAAATATATCAACCTAAGATAAAGATAAATGCAACATGAGAATACAATTAGAAACATAATTTTAAAAACAATTTGATAGATATAACTACATGTATATAAAAATACTATGAAAATAAAATCTTTTTCATTAGGGTTTTCAAAAAAGTTAATAACCCTGATTAAAAAAATTTAAAAAGGGATGAACATTGAAAATATAGTATATATTATGAGGGTGTGAAGAAAATGAAAAAAGCTAAATGATATTAGTAATATGGGTATGGTTGTCTGTAGGAATGAAATATGACTCTAATATATATAGTCATTAGAAATATGTTTATTGGATATATGGTATTTGAAAATATAGTAATTTTATATATCATCATTAGGTATAAATGTATAAAATAGTTGTGTTAAAGTTGTATCATTCATAATAACAAATTGAAAATAATATAATTCCAAAATAGTAAACAATGAAAAAAAATATGTCATTTAATTAAAATAATTTATTATATACATTTATATGTTACTTATAATAATTATATTTTTTATAAATGAATGACCTGATGTATTAATAAAATTTTAAAATTGATTTCATTACCATTTTTTTGAAAAAAAATCTTTGAAGAAAAATAATAAACTTTTTTGCGATATGATTAAAATGATTTAATGTTTAAAAGAATATATTATTTAAAGAACTATATTTTTAATTATTTTTTATTTAAATGATAGTAAATTAAATCAATCACTATTAATTGATTAATATAATTTAATTTTTTTATCTATATAAAAATAGACAGACATACATTATATTAGTAATTTAAATGATATAATATTAATAACACTAAATGATTAAAATATTATTTTTCCATATATAATTATATCTATTTAATAGTTTCTTTAAAATATAAATTTTCTCAAATTTTAATATTAAATTATATAAAATTAGGTCATAAATGTTAATTTCGACATCAAAATTAAGTAACTATATCAATTTCATTTTTTTCATTAAAGGATGTAACAGAGGGAAAATGTGAGTTACCATGGTAATGGTAAAATGTGGTAAAAGTCTTTAAATAATTATTATGGAGAAAATTATACATATAAAAATTGCATTAAATTTTTTGTGGGGATTCATGGAACATATATATTATTTCCCCCTTTTTATCCACATTCTAGGATAAAATAAAAACTATACTCCATATAAAATGAGTATTTATGGAAATTATACTCACAGCTCACCTATAAAAGGAACTCTCATATACCCCTTCCAAACCAATATTATCCTTAAAAAATTTCATCGATACATGACCATTTTTATTTTTATTAATCCTTATTAGATCATTGGTATCATTTGGTCCTAATAATTATTAATAAATCCTTCAATCTGGAGGAATGCATATTAATAAAGATAGAATTCACCAATGTACTTAGTTTTTCACCATCTATTTCAATTAATATATCATATCAAATCATTATAGATATTTTTATCCACTATAATTATGTTATATTATCATAATTATGCATTTGATGAAATAATATTAATATTATATAACTCAATACTCTTACCCATTAATTAGTACGAGTTATTCATTTTCAGCTCAGTTCAACCACCTATATGAATGGCTTTATGAAATCATAACTGTTTACAAAATGAATGAGTATTATAACATTATAACTATTAATATAATAATAAAAAATGTATTTTATGTTTTAAATATTTTATTTTATAAGTGTTATATATAAATTAATTATCATTTTGAAGAAATATTTTGTTTTTTCAAAAAATACCCAGAAGATTCTCTATATAGATTCCATTCATATGAATCATACATGTACTATCAATCAATTGAGCATGGTACAACAAATATCATTGAAATAAGATGAATACATTACCATTAACTATATAGAAATTTTGTAAATGGTTTCATATAATGATGACCATGATCATTTTAATTTAATATTTCTAAAACAATCAAAAAAATGATGATGTAAATAAAGAGTAACTAAATAAATATATTTAATTAATGGAGATAAATGGTGATAATAAAATGTAATATATTTTAATAACGATGTAAATTAAATTATTGGGATGGTCATTTTTATTATATATATGGTTAAATTTATTTTATAGACATTTAAATTATATATATAAGTGTTTATGTAATGTCATGAATTTGGGTGCCACCCAAAAGATCCCCAAACTCAGTTGGTCACATCACCTCAAGCTCATTTCCCCAAATTACAGAGGCTACTGAATTGCAGCGAGGGACAAGGTGTGATATTGGGGAAACAATTCCCTCATTTTTAGAGTATACGTAATGGAAAAAATATAGTAACAACAGGAGAATCCATAATTACATACAACAAAAGTAAATAGTGGAAGACTGAAAGTAAATCCAACAACAGAAGCCACAATATATACAAATTACATATGGAATTTTTATCTTCAAAAAAAATCTAAACAAGTCCAAATTCTATAAAGCAATATAGAAATTATAGTATAAAAGAAACAAGTAAACTCTAGCAGCATCACAAACCTCACCTTGGTCCCTTGAACTCTATCTCCAACATCCATCAAGTACCTTCTAAAGAAGGTTGCATTCCCAATCTATACCTGCAATCATATAATTTGTTTGGGTTCAAAAGAATGACCAAAGAGGGAGTGAGATAAATCCCACTAGGAAACCACCAAAATATATGTTCCAAACTGTCATTGAATGTATATTAAAGATAATATGAAATAATGAAGCAATAAACTAGGAATGACTCCAAAGTAAACAATCCTATAGTTTCAATTACATTCATTTAGAATTTATTATATTTCTGTTGAATCATGTAACCCTGAGATCTAGCATAATCTCGGTATTCCCCATATAAATTAACCAAAACAGATGTCTCATAAGACCATCTAAAAACAATTCAGACTGAATCCTAGTTTGATCTTTGGCTTGGAATACTCTTCAAAATCATTCAGTTATTCAGTAATGTCCTTTTTTTAAAGTTATCATAGTTTAAGCCCCTATTCTAACATAACAATACTTCATTTAAAAATGACACTATGGGAAATCTTTCACAGTCAAACCCCTTTTGGTCTAATATACTATCAAACAATTATAAACAACCACATGGGAAAGATATCGTATTCTAAACCCTTTCTCCTAGTATACTACCAAACAATTATAAACAACCACATGGGCATGATCCCAACATCTAAACGCCCAGGTTGACGACCACCTAGTAGCTCTCATGATAAATACCTCTTGGTCAAAATTCAGTAAAACATAAATAAATGACCCTTCCTGGGGAAGCTCTCACAGTAAATTCCCCTAGGTCAAACCTTCACAAAGAATATCTCATTCATCTCACATAATCATCAACTCCATCCTAACAAATAAAGGCATGGAAAACAAGGCAATACTAACAAGAATCATAGAACAAATTTCTATATAACATTTAAACAAAGGAAACACACCCAAAAGCATCTGATAGAAAAGGTATATGACCTTATGCATAAGCAACTACCCATTATCAAATAAATAAACCATAGCATAGGGATAAATATGGTTAAATTCGAAATCAATTAATACCAAAAATGTGGGTATGCGACATGTTAAGAATATATAATCCAAGACAATCCAGCGAAGGCACAAACCACCTACCTCGATGTCGTATGATTGATATACATGAACGTCAACCCTAAAATTGGCCTAAATCAGTATAGATTAATAAAATTGTGAAAAACACAAATCATTGAATAACTCGTGATAGAATATGAATCAAGAAAAAAGGATCTCGGGTTTTTGACAACACACATGTAGGATTCTGAGGCACCAAATAGTGTCTCAATCAGAGCTTAGATAGAGAATTGGGAGGGGTTTGAAGTTCGTCGTATGTTCGGTCTCTCTCCTGTACGAACCACAGGGAGGATAAGATGTTTACGAACATAAGATGTGTCCCATATCTGATATATCAAATAAATAAAAATGTTTAGGTGGGTGTTCATTTGATCTAGACTCTATGTAGTATCCTTAACCGGCCACCGACTTAAGAGGTATGCTTGGTCACCACATGATCATGTAATCGGTCATTACCAGGCCAGTATGTGGTTGTATGCGTCAACTGTGTACAAGGTGTGTACTCAAAAAAACATCATTTCTTTCTTTTTCCTAAAAAAAATCTGAAATAAAGATACATACATGAAATAAAGAACTATATTCTTAAAAATATCCCCCATTAAATAAATTCATCCCCATATTTCTCTTCCAAGGGTGGGGAAGAATAATCAGTAAAACAATCCAGCCACTGTGATCATACATCGGCCTCCCTCTCCCATGTCTCGTCTAGTACTTACCCATGCTTCCATAGCACTCATTCTAGAGGAAGAAATCAGCCATAGAGAACCTTTGTGATGTGATCCAAAATCCGAATAGGGTTCTCCTCGAAGGATTCTTCCGCATCCAACTCAACCTCCTCTGGTTGAAAAAAGAGAGACATGTCTGAAAAGAAATTTCATAGCTGAGAAACATTAAAGATGTCATGTATATCCTAGTACCTATTAGATAACTACAACTAATAGGAAACCAGACCGACGCTCTCCAAAACCTCAAATGACCCAACTTATCTCAGTTAAAGTATCATCTGTCTTCTAATCCTCTAGTGTGACAACCTCAGTGCGACACGTATAAAAACCTGATCTCTGGACTCAAACTCCAGAGGTTGTCTCCGTCGATCATCATTATATTTTTACCGAGATTGTGCAGTATCCATCCTCTTCCGAATCAACTCCACATGCTTAGTGGTCTCTTGGAAAAGATGAGGTCAAAGAATAGATATTTCTCCGGCATCTAGCCAACATAGGGGTGATCATAATGGCCTACTATATGAAGTCTCATAAGGTGTCATCTGAATCATTTCATGAAAACTATTGTTGTAGGAAAACTCCATCCAAATCATTTCGGACTGGACATCTATCTAGTGCTGGTAAGCTATACTAAGAAGTACATGTGTACCCAAAGACCTCTATAGTCCCTTCCATACATGAGAAGTAAATCGGGCATCCCGGTCTAAAACAATAGAGTGTGGAACCCCAAAAAAATGTTAAATATCTTGGATGTACAACCTTCCAAGCTCATCAACACTGAAGGTATCTATTATTGTGAATAAATGTGAAACCTTCATGAGTCTATCAAGAATAACTCATACAACATCATTTCATCAAGGTGACCTTGGTAAACCTGTCATGAAATCCATCGCGACATCATTATACATCCAATAAAGTATATTAAACTACTATAATATCCATGCAAGTCGCTGATGTTATTCCTTCACCTACTGATAAGTGGAACATCTCAAAAGAAAACCAGAAACATCCCTCTTCATGCCTTGCCACCAATACTGATGATGTAGATCTTGATACAACTTAGTGACACTATGATGAACTTACCATGCGGAGGCATGAAAATCTCACAACATCTCCACACATATGTTTTCTAACACCCATATGCTCCCATGAAAACAAAAAACCTCATCCAAACATATGGTCCCCCAGGAGTATGGATCTCACCTAACACACTATCCTATAGGACTAGGACTTCGAAATCTTATAGTTGCCTCATTAACACTCGATCCAGTAGAGTAGAGTAAATCGCTATAGAAGAAATAAATGGATTCCCCTATCTATTAGAACCCTCCAAATTCATCTCAAAGAACATATCCATAAGATTCCACTCACAGCGGGCCTCCTAAATTGCCTTTATTTGAGTTCTCATGCTCAGAACATTATCCACTATGTTTCCATTCCCAAGAATTTAGGCAAGATCAAGTCAAAATATTGAAGGTACTCAACCCACCTTCACTGTCTCAAATTCAGATCATGTTGAGTAAATATATACATGAAATTTTTGTGGTTGGTTTATACCACCAAATTCTCTCGCAAAAAATAATTTCCCCAATAGTGAAAAGCATGCACAACTACAAATAACTAGAGATCATGCATCGGGTAACTCCTCTCATGTGGACTCAAATGCCAAGACCCATAAGAAAAAACTCCTTCCCCCAACATAAGCACTTCTCCCAACTCAATACCTGATGCATCATGGAAGATGGTTTAACTCTTTCCAGGTTTCGGAAAAATTAGTATCGGTGATAAATTATTTCTCCCTTTAAGATTCTGAAAGGATAAATCATAGGAATCAGACCACAAGTAATTTTCACCCTTCTTATTCAGGCCAATCAGTGGATTTTCTTAACATGAAAAGTCCTTTATAAAGTGTCTTTAGTAACCATCCATCCCTAGAAAACTTTGTACCTCAAATTGGTTCTTTGGATGATCCTAGGAAACTACTACTCTCACATTATATGCCTCTACCAATACTTCTGTCTCTAATATGACATGACCTAAGAAGTAAATTTGATCCATCCAAAAGTGGAATTTTGAGAGTTTACCATATAACTAATGCTTTCTTAGTGTACTCAATATGATCTCAATATGCATGGAATGGTCGTGTCAAGTGTGATAGTACACCAAGATATCATCCCCTAAGACTACCAAAAAATAATCCAAGTAAGGATGGAACACTCGGTTCATCAGTTCCATGAAAACTACTAGTATATTTGTTAGACCAAACAGCATAACCAAATACTCGTATAGACCATACCTACACCAAAATACTATAATAGGTATATCTGATGGTTTAACATGAAAATAATGATAACCGGATATCAATTCAATCATATAGAACACCTTGGAACCTCAAAGTTGATCAAACATATTATCAGTCCTTGGTAGGGGTTATCATTTATTGACTGTCAACTAGTTCAACTGCCGATAATCTACACAAAGTCTAAGGGGACCATCCACCTTCATCATAAAAAGGATAGGTGAACCCCATAGAGAAGTACTGGGTTGGATTAAATCCTTTTCTTGTAACTCCTCTAACTTCTTATTGAGCTCCTATAACTCCGGTGTATCCATCTTATAATGAGGAATGGACACTAGTGCCACTCCTGGCACAATCTCAATAGACAAATCCACCTCTTGCCTCAGAGGAAAACATTAAAATTCCTCTAGAAATACATCTTTTAAATGATCCATCATTGTAGTAAAGTCCATATATGATGTCCCTAGTCATCCAAATATAAACTAGAATTTTGGGTTTTAATTCCTCCCAACCCATGATGCCCGGGTCCAACTATTCTTTCCTGGACATCCCTTTCTCCCATGTATAGAAAATTCCATCCTTCTAATGACTTGAAACTCAAACTACAACAATAGAAGTAAACAAAGGCTCCAAAGGAGGCCAACAATTCCATTCCCAGAATGACATCAATGCCTATCATCTATAAGACATATAGTTCCCATAAGATGTGACACGCACCAAAATCAATAGGGCACTCTTTTCAATGATATAAACTAGTCATCCTAGTCCCTAAAAGAGTGTCTAGAATCATAAAATCATCTGATGTAATGATACAGATCCCAAGGATCTGGACAACATAAAAATATATAAAACTATGGGAATCCAATGTATCAAAAAGTGCAGAATCTAAAACTAAGGCAACTAGAATCATACCTCTAACTATAGAGGGTTCGAGATCATTTTCCTATTGGGTATGTTCTATCACAAACTTCTGACATGTACCACAACCATGTGATCTTTCTTTGCTATCCTGAGATGATCCAAACTATTGTCATTGAAAAAATGTTGTATGGATACCACGCCCATGGCCACCTCCTCAGGATGAATGACCTAAAGAACTCTAGTTCCCTGACTGATGAGAAACTGGTGGTCTGTCTCTAGAATGTGGAGTCATAACAGATACCCTCTCACTTGCTTCTCATGAGAACATCCTTCAAAAGCACAGGTGATGACCCATTTTTTCACTAGATCAGCACTTAACTAGGTCTCTTGGGCACTACATTCTCGTGTTCTCACTCTTTTGGCCCTAGTAACACACCACATGAATACCTAATGAAAAATCTCTACTATCAGAAGATTCACCATGTGATGGATCAATGTGGAAATTCTTAATATAGGTCGAAGGAGTACTAGACCTGGATGCTAAACCACCCTCCCTCACCACTCCAAGTTCCATCAAATTATCCTTAGTAATCAGTGCCTGGTTTACTATAGCAGTCACCAAATTCAGCCTTAAAAAATTATTCTACAATCGGATGTCGTACCTAAGACCATACTCAAATCTCCTATCCAGTTATAACTCATCACCCCCCCCCCCAAATAGGTTTTAAGCACTGAAACTCTGTAAAGTGAGAAGAATAATCCATCACTGAATGAGTTCACTTCTCTAAATGAATGAACTCTTGGGATCAATCGGCCCTCAACGTATTATGGTAGAAGTAATCATAGAATGTCCTCTAAAACACTTCCCAAGACATATCCTGATGATGTCCCTCCTGTGAGATAAAATCCCACCATATCTTGTCGGAATCACATAGCATGTAAGTCATAAGTTTCACCCCCTATCAGGAGGTGTCTCCATATACATGATGTTAGAAATCATGGCCTCCAACCATGATTCTTCATATTGTGGTCCCTCATCCCTTGAAAAAGTGGTTGGATGCTGAAATAACACTCGTGTAATCTCTTCCATAGACGTGGTAGGATGTAGTGCTCCCTAAAAAGTCTGCATCAACCTCATAATGCCTTCACAGAATTGAGAATCAGCACCTGCATCTGGTATATCAATTGGTGCCAGGACGGTCATGATGGGAGGATCTTCTAGTAGTCCCTGATCTACAATTTCTGGCATCTTATCATTGACATATACCTACCGTACAACCAAAGGATGTCTTAGTGGTATGAATCTACATTTTCAATCATGCACCTCTCTTCAAGATCATCAAGGACTGCAAATTATATGCTCTATAATGGAATAGAAGAAGGAAAGAATTCATGTTTTCAAAATTATGGTTACATGGTGTGTAGAAACTCTAAACAATATTTTCCCTTAATCGTTAACATGTTCATGTGTCACTTTATACCTGGCTTTGTAACACCCCACACACCTGACATGTCCCTCATGATACATGGCATGCACTTGAATATCCTCTCATTCCCAGTTAATTATACATGGCTAGAACTACACAGTTATGCTTTTGTAACACTACACAGTGTGTTCACCCTAGACATGATGTGAACTCAAAGGTTCTATCCACTTGATCCATTATTCACATGGCCGGATACACAGTATACTATAGCACGGCGTGTACTCCCAGTACACGGCGTGTTCTAACAAAAGTTTCCTAACCTTGTGTCTCTACTCCCATAGTCAGTTACATTGTCAACCACTACCTGGCATGTACATACAGTACACGACGTGTACTTGATAAAAGTCATTTTCTTCCCAAACGGAAGAACACATGGCGTGTGTTCATAACATAACATGTTGTGTTTTCTGGGTTTCTGGATATTAATCCTCTGAAACTTATCTGGAACCCCCAAAATCAAAAAACTATTTCAATGGAATGCCATGTTTTTATCTTTAAAAGCCCATACTCCCTACTAATCAAAATTTGGAATCCTTATACATATTATTCATTCATAGAATTCATTTAAAGTTAAAACATGATCCACCAAATTCCAATCCAAGAGAGACCGTAACACCTCAGGGACTAAAGCATGGCATCCATCAAAGTGAAACATTACATATAACAATTCCCTAACAAAATAGCTGGTATTCTATCATGGAATCTATCATAACATCATGCATATCTAGCACAACATCAGTCATAAGAGCATGCAATCAGTATTGCACCCTAAATGGAATAACAAGAATGCATGACATGTGATCTCTAGTAATTTTCTTTATTATGCATGAGATTTCATACCTTCATATCATCGGGTTGCAATAGAAATAGAACCACAACTATATCAATCAAAATAGCACAAATCAAGTCAATCATCCAAAGGGGAAATCAAATAATATGTAAAAATTGAAAACCCATAAAAATTTCAATATTTGAGGTAACATGGATTTTCCCTGTACATGAGTTCACCACTCCTAAGTATAGCATATTACCAAATACCTATTTCCTTCTATCCCAATCTATCAGCTACCAATTTTAAGGTAATGAAAAAAATAAAACCTACACTAATACCACTTTGTAATGTCCCGAATCTGGGTACTTCCAAAAAAGTGACCCCAACCTAGATGGTCACATCACCTAAAGTGCATTTACCCAAACTTCAGAGGCTTCCAACTAGCAGAAAGGTCCAACATTTGATATTGGGGAAACTATGCCCTTATGGGAATATTATACACAGTGGTAAAAAACTAACAACAATGGAAGCAGTAATACAATACAAAAGAAGTAAATAGGGGAAGACTAAAAGTACATTTGACAAAAGACCCAACAATATGGATATATGATCCATGGAATATGTATCTAAGAAAACATCCAAACAAGTCACAATGCTGTAATAAAATACAGAAACCAGAGTATAAAAAAACAATTAAACTCCAGCAGCATCTCAAGCCTTATCTTGGTCCCATGCTCTTTAGCTCCAACAACAATTAAGTACCTAATGAATAAGGGGTCTTTCCCTTATCTATGCCTATAATCTTATAATATGTTTGGGTCTAAAATCATGACCCAAACAGGTTGTGATATGAATCCCAATAGTTTACCACCAAAATCCTGGTGCTTACCTGTCAGTGAATGTATATAGTAGGTAATATACAATAATGAAGAAATAAGCTAGAAATTAATCAAAAGTAAACAACCCTAAATTTTTCAATTACATTCATTTAGAATTTATTATTCCTATTTTGAATCATGTAACCCTAGAATCTATCCTAATCTCTGTATTCCACGTATAAAGTAACCAAAACAGATGTCTCATAGGACTATCTAAAAAAACATGTAAGATCGAATCCAAGCTTGTTATTTTTCTTGGAAGAAACTTCAAAATCATTCTTTTATTCAATAACAACCCTTTGGGAAATTTCTAACAGTCTAAAGCCCATAGTCTAACATGACAACACTTCATTTAAAAATGACCCTCTGGGATACCTCTCACGGTCTGACCCATTTTGGTCTAATATACTATCAAACAATTATAAACAACCACTTGTTAAATAACTCATGGTATAAACCCATTTATTCAATATACTATAAAAAGATTATAAACAACCATCTATCCAAGATCTCATTGTATAAATCCCCAGGCCGACAACCACCTAGAATCTCTCACGGTCAATACCCCTGGATCACCATTCAGTAAAACATGAATATATGACCCTCCCTCGGGAATCTCTCACAGTCAATTACCCTTGGTCAAACCATCAAAAAGAATATGTCATGAATATTACATAATTATTAACATCATCCTAACAAAGAAAGGTATGGAAAACAAGGCAAGCCTAACAGGAATCCTAGACTAAATGGTGAGAGAACAGTCAAATAAGGGAAACACACTCACAGGTGTCCGATAAAGAATGTATATAAACTTACAAATAAGAAACTACCATTTATCAATTAAATAAAATATAGTAGGTGATAAACATGGTTAAATTCAAAATCAAGAAATACCCCAAATGTGGGTATGCCGCACTTGAAGCAATAATAATCCATCACAACACAATGAAGGCACAAACCACCTACCTTAATGTTGTCTGAACGATGAACTTAAACATCGGCCATTGAATCAGCCTAGATCCGCATCGACCTACAAAAACGATAAAAATTCCCAACCTTGAATAACTCATGATAGAGGATGAATTAGGAAGAAAGTATCTAGGGGTTTTGAGAACATACCGGTGGGATTCCAATACACTCAATGGTGTCTTAATCAGAGCTCAAATGGATAATTGGTAGGGGTTCGAATTTCATTGGTCTTTCTGTAGCACCCATGTACGAACCACGGGGAGAAGAAGAATATTATGTACATAAGACTTGACCCTATTATGATATATCAAATAAGAATAGAATTAAAAGGTGTGTTCATTTAAACTACCCGATGTGTATTAGCCTTGACTGGCCCCTGAAATAAGCAGTCTGTCAGGCCACCACAGGGCCATGTACTCAGATCTTACATGGCCAATACACAGAAAACGTGTACACAGCATGTACATAGAATTAAAGGGCATGTACTCATGAAAAACTCATTTCTTCCTTTTTCCTCAAAACAACCTGAAGTTAGCATCCATACCTGAAATCATGATTTGGGTTCTTATAGTTTCTCAACTCAATTTTCCATTCAATTATACATGTTTCTTATTCAGTACCTATCGACATTTATGTAGAGTGTATATAATTAATATTCCTTAAAAATTACATAATATTGAGTTAACTATGGAATTTTAATTTATCTTACATTGAGTTTCTTTTCAGGTTTAGATTATTAGAGATTTAGGCCATAACATTTAAATAAAAAACTATAAAAATACAAAGTGGACTTCAAATATGTATCCATTTTTACAGTAATATAAAACATATAAAATAAATCCTGAATTCTTTTCGTGGAAAATCTCCATGACTTCTAACATAACTAATTTATTTTCCCTTACCGATCCTCAAACACTATTATTTTTAAAAACATGAGGGATCAAGACAAAATCTTAGTAAGGGATATAAGAAAAGGAAACCATTATTAGTTAAAAACAATAAAACTCATATAACAATTACTTTTACAATAATTTTATTTTAGAATATGAAATATAAAATTTTCACATGAATAAAAAGGACACATATTTCTCATGTAAAATTAATAAACCCATAGAATGTAATAAAAACAATTTTGGTGATCTAGAGAATCATATACCTAAAACCCTTTCAAAAAACTTTTAATTGGTATAACTATAAGGATGAATTCAAACATTATCATTAACCAATGCATTTGAGATCAATAATGTTGATCACCCTTTGTATAAGCAACACCATTCTCAATTATAAGCTATAATGGGGATCAAACATACATATAATCTATATTGGGCTCACCCATTTCTCATGAGCAACAATATGGATCAAGCCTTTATGTAAGCAGTATTGGTATCACCAATGAGATATAATGGGGCTCAACCCTTCATATAAGGTATAACTGGATCACTGATTTCATATAATATAGAAGTAACATATCAAGAGTAAAAAAATCCCATCATAAAACCCTTTAAAATCTATTTTTAAATCCATATAAATTCATTCATATAAAAATTCCCTTTTCTTTTGAGAACCCATTTTCAATACCCCAAACACTATTTTCTTTGAAAAAAAAATTCAATAACAAAATAAAAATTTAAAAGAAAATATAGGTTTTAATTTAATAAAACATGAAAGATATAAAATGAATCTAGAAATAAAATAAAATTAATGATGTCATGAATGTTCATTATCACCATAGTTTAAAAATAATAAATTTCAGTTGTCGGTTGTCAAAACATTCCATATAAAACATAAAAAGAAGATTATTATTGAAAAACATTGACAGAAATTAAAAATAGATATTAAATTTTATTTATCATATTTTTATATTCATATAAATAATATGTAACATAATATCAATTATATTGATATGAATGGAAGGATTAAATTTGAAAATATTCAAAGCATCCCATTCCACTTTGATCATTTAAATCATAATCCACGTGAAAGAATAACATTTAACAAAACCTTAAAAACCTAATAATAGATAAATTATGAATATATAATGTCAAATGGGATGTATATATACTTTATAAAATATTAAATGTTCATATCATCAAGAAATACCACATTTAAATGAGATTGAGACAAAATTTCTTACCTTTAATCTAACTTGTCACGTGTTTCTTTATCTTCATGAATAATAAAATTATTTTAATTATTTAATTTCATGAGAACCATTTTTTATGTTTATTATTAATTTTTACACTTATTATAATATTGTAAACATCTACTTAAACAATTAATTTTACATCAGGTGTTTTGACCATATTCGTTTTGTGTGTCAAAATGACTAAGGATGGTAGTCTATGGTCATGGTGGTAATTATATTAACAAATAAAGAATAAAAATAATGAAATAATTTTCATATTAATACAAAAATTATAAATTTAAATCTAATAATAAAATATTTTTATTAAAAAATAACCAATGTTACCATCACAGAGATGGTAGGTCATACGTATGCATGAGTAACATCCACATTTTGTCAATGATCGTTATGGAAAGTACGTAAGTAAAATTTATCTTTCCATAATAATTATTATATAATAAATATGATGATATGTAATCATATATATATATATATATATATAATTCTTATGATGTAAAATTAATTACATCGCGTCGAGGAGGCGATAGTTTCCACATCGACGAACTATGTTATCACTTATTCAGTCTGTGGAAGGGTAATAAGGAGAATGATATATTATATATACAAAAAGTTAATTATGTAATTAATTTCTTATATATGTTATTTATGTCTCATATTTTTAATTAAACTCACCCTTAATACATATCATGTAATGTGAGAATGTATCACATTATTTTGAGGGGGTCGTAGTCTGTAAATCCACAAATGAAGTTATCATATTTACAAATAATGGAAAACATGAAGGTCCATGTATATAACAATTAAGTAAGTATTAATACATCATCAATATCACATATATATATATATAAACATTGTGTTCGACATAATTCCCAACCATGAGAGGTGGTAATGGAAAAAAGAACGATATTGTTTCGTGGGGTGGTAGTTCGTCATACATGAACAGTAATTTTGTTACCCATTTGATGGAATTGTGGGTAGTTATATGCATAAATATTAATTTAACAACATATCAGAATATTTAGGATAATTATGTTATTAATAATTCATTTAAAAATAAGAAATTAAGTAGTGGAGAAATAAATAAATCTTAAATGGTTGTTGAAGAATGAATCCTCTTTGTTTGGCTAAATCCATTTAGATTTCACTAATGGGATTCCTTGGAATTGTTTTTTGTACCATAGTTAGAAATATAGGGTGAGAATATGACTGTTGGGATATTATTTTGGAAGGGTTTGGATGTTCAAACAGTGCTTGAGTGGGGTGAAGAAATTTTAATGGTGAATGCCTTTTTATAGTGGAGGATTGGCATTCTTGTAAATACTAAAAGGTAATCACAATTGGGAGGTCTCCCTTACCTCCTCTGCTTCAAAAATTGAAAAATAATATATTAAGTTTTAATTATGGTATAGAATCACTTAATAAAATTATAATTCTTTTTCTTTTTCTTTAAGTTTCATTATTTTTATCATTTAGTTTTTATTAAACTAACTAGTTTCTGATCCTAAGTAATTCAACCATTAAGACATACATAAAGTGAGATTTATTAGAACATATAGGCCAAATGAATTATAAATGTTATATATCATTTAAAAAATAGAAATCCTATATGTGTAGAAAATTTATTTTTAAAATAAGATCACGTGACGCGCAAAAACACTTCTTTAACTCAAACTCTACTAAAATTGTTTTTATTATATATGGGTTAAAATGTTAATTATAAAAGATAAATTATTCTATTAATAGAACATATTTTTGACTTATTAACACCTAAAAATCAATTGGTAGAATATAGGATGTTTTATTAAATTTATACCATTTAATAAAATATAATTTACTGAAAAATTACATAAATGTAGATTTTGACATAATTGAATAAATTTTAATTTAAAAATATAAAAACAATTATGGAACTCTGATATATAAATTTCAAATCTATATATCAAGATATATTTATCAAAAAAAATAATGGAACACAATAATTAATTACATTTCATTTCATTTTAATGTTTTTAGCATCATTAATTTTATATAATTATTAACTAAATAATTTATGTGTTAGTGTTTGTTAAGTGTTTAATGTAACAGATTCATCTCCAAAAATTATACTTAAATTATCATGATTAAAATTTTCATTTTTCCTTCAAAATATTGTTAATAACTGAAACTATGTATCTTCTTCCATACTCCAAATCTTTATAGGAATTAAAATCAAGGAAGACATATTTTTTGCCTTTTTCATTACATAACATATTATATGTGCCAATTTTGAAGAAAAGGTTTCCCAATAACACATAAAATTAAAAATAGTTGGGGGTATGGTTAATATATGGGTATCCATTAGAATTTGGCATGTTTCTAGTTCATTTTCGAACTTTTGTTTAAGGTTTAGTCCCTTGTAAAGCATAAATTTAACTTAATTATTGAAATTAATGTTATTTAATTCCACAAATATTCTTGGTCAAAACATAATTTGATATTATTATAATATAAATATTTTAACTATTAATCCCATTTTAATTTATTATCCCAAAATTGAGTCAAAGATGTGGAAAATTTATATTTCAACATTCTTGTCACACCCCGACCACGAATTCCCAAGTATTTATTCTTTTCTCAGTCTCGTGAATTTGGGCAGAGTTGTGTTGGGTCCATGTTTGAATTTTCATTGAAGGTTTTTTGTTTTCAGTGGGTTTCGGGCTAGTGCGCAGTCACCACACTGCTAGCAGTCGTCACACATTCGGTCAGGGTGGGTGCGCGGTCACCGCACCATTAGCGGAGACTGTGCATTTAGTCCTAGAGAATGCATGTTGGCGCGACACTTCAAATAAATAATAAATTAAATTAATTAATTAATTTTATTGAAAGTAAAAGCCAAATAAAATTTTATATCGATAAAATAAGGATGAAATAACAAATTAAAAGAATGATAAATATTTAATAATGTTTATGTCTTAATATGTATAAGATCATTATTACTATTATTATTATTGTAGCATTTAGATTAATATTGTTATTATCATTTAAAATAAAATAGATATGAAAGAATTAAATTTATTGGTTTTATTATTATTATTATTATTGTCTTATTATTATTGTTTTTCTTTCAAACCCTAAATCTACCCCTCTCCCGTGACCCGCATGAGCTGCCTACCCTCCTCCCTCACTTTCACCTTCTCTTTTTTTTCTCCACACGGTTGTCCCCTCCCTATCGCAGACCTCGCCTGCATCGCCTTTCCCAACTTCCATCGCACTTGAAGTACACCTCTCCCATAATCTCGCTTCCCTTCTCGCCCAGGACCCGCGACCTTCCCCTACCTCTCTTCTCTTCTTTTTTCTTTTTCACGCCGCTGCGCCCAACTTGTAGCCCACCATCCCTCCTGCCTTGTTCGGCCTCCCTGTCCAGCTCCCGTCGCCTCCCCTCCTTGCCACAGCAGGACCGCCCAGCGCCTCCCCCTGTTTATCCTCGCTGCATGAAGCCGCTGGTGCACCCAGCTACCACTCTACCAGCACCTCTCCGTCGTGCCACCCTCCTACTACCTGACTCTCGGCCTCCGGCTAGCGTAGCCTTCCCCTCCCCAGCTGACCCTGCCACCATCCTCCTGCCTTCGTTGCCTCACCCTCGTCCTGACCTCGCTACCTCCATGCCAGGACCCGCTTGGCATCCTCAGTTGTCCGCTGCTGCACAGCAGCCTGACGCCCCCACCTTTGTCTGGTGTCGCACAGCAGCCTAGCACCTGGGTGCCCCGATCTTCTCCCCCGCTCCTCTGCACATGAAGCCAGCCCGCTCGGCTCCCTCTTGTTTAGCCACTGCACCTGGCCAGCTCGTACACACCCTCCTCTCCTTCAGCGCAGCAGCCCCCTACCACGATCCAACCCCATCAGTGCTTCCTCGCCTGCGCTCGAGCAGCCCGCCGATGATCATCCCTCCTCAGACCTCCCTGCTCCAACTGATTGGCCCTCGGCCTCCCCCCTTGTATCACCGCCTTGCATTGCAGCTGCTCAGCACCCCTGCTCAGTCCCGCCTCCCACCGCTACCTTTCGCTGTTCCGACACGACGCCCTCCGTTGGCACCTCTTTTTATGCTCCTTTAATATTTTGATTTGATACGCATATATATATATTTATGTATGTATGTATGTATGTATGTACATATGTATATACATTTTACCATGGTTTGACTAGAATTTTTATTAATTAAATATTTTTTTGGTCGGTTTGACTTTCTAGGACCCGCACGGGGCGTTTCCGAGTGAGCGCCATCGTCATGCATTGTATCTGAGTTCACATCATCATCACGCTTCAGTTTTGAGGTGAGGGTTTCGTCCCACCGCTTAGTTTCACATACTTTAATTGGGGTTTTTGGTTGTGTTTTGAGTTCTTAGTGTTTTGTTTGCAGTACGTTAGACCTTACTCTGTGGTGTTGGACGTGCGTCTTCATTTTCATCTCGGTCTCAAGGTAGGTCCCACACTACACTCACCTTTAAATTTAGAATTTATTATTTGCTTTATGTTTTATTAATTTTAATAAATATGAAATAATATAAGATAATTAATTTTTAAATGATTATTTAGTGTAAAAAGATCCGTTTATTTTATAGACGATACTTGGAATATTTTCTTGATGAAAGGACACCCAGTAGTGAAAGAATTCCCATTTGGATTTTAAACATAATTCCTGGAATTTAAAATGTATTTTTGGTTTAAAAGATAAATGATTTCTTGTGAACAGGTGTTTTGGGTTTTCTTGAGAAATGAGGTCTTTCTTTAATGTTGGTAAAGGCCCGTTTGGCACTTTAATGAAATAAATTATTTTGGAAAAACTCACTTTGGGGTTACTAAGGGGTGATATTTTGTGTGCATTGATTGTGTGAGTTGTGTGGGATATTTGTGCATCGTGACTGATTGATTTACATTGTGGACGCACCCCTTTTTATTGTATGTTTTAACATGGTAACCTGGCATAGTGAGTGAATCTTCTGAGAACGATTGTTGCACTAGTTTAGATTACACACTGGCTAGTGGCCCCATAGCATGGGAATACTGAGTAATTACTGCTATGGGGATTGGGCCCCTTGGTTAGTCCATGCAGGGCTATGCCGAGCATTAGGGTGTTATAATATCAACGAGTTAGTGCATGTTTTCAGGATCAGTCACAGGTATAGTACGTTCTGGATTGTTCACGATCTCCTAGGTACGACCCATGTTTCATTTATTGTTTATTTGTGTGTGGTGCATTATTGAGAAGTCTAGTTCAGTTTCTTGGTCATGTGTGTCATTCTTCTCATTACCCTTGGCGTGTGTTGTGTGTTATGTGTGGTTTTTCCTTTTTGGAAAATAATTGAAGTTTGGATTCCTAAATCATTCGCAGAAAATGTTTTAAAATGAAATATACCTATTCCTTTCAAACATTAAACTTGTTATTTTTAAATTAAGAAGGGAAATGGACTGATACTTGAATTATAAATTAAAGTGTGTGTGAAAACTAATATTTTATATAATTTAGTTCAAACCTGGAATTGGTAGATTCTTTATTTAAAGGTAGTGCTTTGGGAATACATATCAAGCTAGCCTAATGAGTTTTAATACTCACGCCTATAGTTCTTTTCTGTTTTTATTGTTTGTGCAGGCTACAAATTGGGTGTGTTCTCCTTGGGTGAAGTTTGATCGTGAGTTGGATAGTGACCTGCGAGGTCACATGGAGATAGTGGTTGTCTCTTTCGGTTAGTTTTATTTTCTTTTGTTCTTGTTAGTTACTTCACTCTGTTTATTTATTTTGTGATGCTCTATTAAATTTCTTCTGCTTTATTTATTTATTTATTCTGGGCGAAATCGTTCCCACCACCCCTGTTGATGCCCTGGCACTTCTCGCCATCCCGTGAGGATTGGGAACACCTCTCGGGCCATGTTGTGGACCGGATCGGGTGACCGGTTCTGGGTCAACCCGGGTTGGTTTTTGACAAAATGGTATCAGAGCAGGTAGGCCCTTAGTGGACCTCGCTTTTTAGAGCGCCCTTTGTTATTTGGGATGTTTAGTAGATGGAGATTAGGACTATCAGGGCTCAGGAGGTAGGTTATAGGTTGGTGCCTGATCACCACCGCTCGTGACGAGACCTGAGTTACTAGGGTTAGTCCGGGAATTAAGTCACTTGTCCTTGGTCGTTTCGGATTGAGGGATGACAATGGAGGTGAATCTGTTCACTTTGCGGCCTCACATGGGGTGGTGACCCATGTGGAGTCCAAGTTTCTGGTTTAAGGTCCTCTTAGTGTTATGCTTTACTTGGTGTATGGCTCACCACCATGTCATTGGGTCAGACATATACACTAGTTCCTCATTCCAATGGGTTATTACTGCTTGTGTTTTGTTTTAGTATCAGTTGATTTGAGTGTGCGTTAAAAGTGAAACTAGTTTTGGAATGGAAAGGTGTTTCTTCCAAATTTTTTTTCAAATTACTAAAGTGGGTTTCTAAAGAGAAGGTGTATTAGTTTGGAAAAACTTGTTATGTGTTTGGATCTGGTAAGGAAAAGAAGTGTTGGAACCTTGGAACTCCTTATGGAGGGTCACACGTGCGTGGGTATATATGTAATTGCGTGGGGCACTTGTTCACAGAAGATGTGAGCGGGATTGAATAAACGCACATGTGACGGTTCATAAGGTGCCATAGGTGAGTTTTTAAAATTGTAAAGAGATAATGGTTTTGGAAAAGTGATTTCTCCTTGTGTTGTATATGTTTGGATTATGGGCCTATTGCCCTTATCTTGTGTTGTTTCGTTGATTGAGTTTTGGCTTGATGCCAGTTTCGATGTTGTTTTTCGTGTTTTTATGAGTATGCCACCCAGAAAGCCTCCCAAATTTGTCAATGAGTTGTGCTCAGTTCTCAGTTCCTTTTTTGTGTTGCTTGCTTATCGAGGTATTCAATGTCTGTTAGAGGTAGCTCTATTGTTCAGAAAGATAGTGTGTCTTCTGGTTTTTGGGAACTCCCAGGGTAGTTAAGGTTCATACCGCCCTAGAGTTATTTGAGGGTTCAGTTATGGGTTATTAAAGATGAAATGTATCATCTTCGTTAGAGTTTTGGGCGTGATTAACGGTGGTCGACTTCTGTGAAGTTTCCCCACCCGGCAAGGAGTGCAGGCTCGTGGAACCTATCTCCAAGAAATATTCCTCGTTAGTACCGGCTCCTAGTTCGTCGGACCGCTCTCTTGTGCGCCACCAGTATGGAAAGTCTGGACATTCTAAGACATTATGTGGAATCCCTTTGAAAATGTACGACCATTGTGGTTGTTTTAATCATCTAACAGAAGGAGTTAAAGACCAGAAGCTCAAAATGACTGACTGTGAGGCCGGAGATGCTTCAGTCATCAGGGCCCCACCCACAGTTCTCGAGGTAAAGCTCGTGCACAGTCATGAGTTTCCAAGGGTGTGTGGAACCTCGGTCTAGACAATGTCTTCGGCTTTGGAATGGAAATATAAAAAAAATTTCCCTTATTCTATTCTCATCATTGTCGTAAGCTTATCCTTGTTGGTGTGGCGTGATGAGCTCGTTCCCCCACAATCCAAGCAGTCTTATCTACTATTAGTGTGGTTCGTAAGTTGTTTAGTCTCTTTGAATGGTGTGGGTCCATGAATAAAGGGACCTGTTCTAATTTTGAGTTGGTCTCAGGTGTGTTCATTAGGGAGGGTTTTGTTTCGTGAAATTGATGGGAGGTGTTGAGTTAATTTCTCATCCTCAAGTTGCTGGATTGTTCCATAACAAGATTTTTGTCAAGTATAAAGTGTGTTGTTAGGTACATGTGGGGGAAATGAATGAGTTTGGTTTGGGATTTACCACGTTTCCCCCCTGGGGGGTGGTTTGTTTGGGTTTCAAGGGTTTTTATATCAGTAAATTCTTGTGGTGGGGAGAACCCTCTCATGCTCTCCCCTCAATCTCGGGAAATGGTTTTTCTTGAATTGGTCGGGTGTGAAGTTTGTTGGGAATGGTTACCCCAAATCTCTCGGTTCTCTATGATTTTGTTTGGGAATGAACTCAAGTTGTGTCAACTATTGGCTTGGTGACTTTCTAGGGGAAGAAAGTGTCTGTGGTGGGGAGAATTATCCCACCCCGACCACGAACGCCCAAGTCTTTATTTTTTTCTTGGTCCCGCAACTTTGGGCAGAGTTACATTGGGTCGAGGGTTGAATTTTCTTTGAATCATTGATGTTTTCAGTGTGTTTTGGGCCAGTGCACAGTCACTGCACTGCTAGCGGTCACCGCGCATTTGGTCTGGGTGGGTGCGCGGTCACCGCACCGTTAGCGGAAACCGTGCATTTGGTCCTAGAGAATGCGCGGTGGCGCGACACTACAAATAAATAATAAATAAATTAAATTAATTAAGTTAATTGAAAGTTGAAGCCAAATAAAATTTTATATCGATAAAACAAGGATGAAATAACAAAATTAAATTAATGATAAATATTTAATAACGTTTATATCTTAATATGTATAAGACCATTGTTACTATTATTATTATTGTAGCATTGAGATTAATATTATTATTATCATTTAAAATAAAATAGATATGAAATAATTAAATTTATTTGTTTTATTATTATTATTATTATTATCTTATTATTATTGTTTTTTTCAAACCCTAAAGCTACCCGTATCCCGTGACCTGCGCAAGTAGCCTACCCTCCACCCTCTCTTTCTTCTTCTCTTTTTTTCTCAATCCAGTTGTCCCCTCCCTGCCGCGGACCTCGCCTGCAGCAGCACCCTACCCGGCTTCGGTCGCACCTGCAGTACCCCTCTCCCATACTCCTGCTTCCCTGCTCGCCCAGGACCCACAACCTTCCCCTGCCTCTTGTCTCTTTTTTTCTTTTTCATGTCGTTGTACCCAGCTAGCAGCCTGCCATCCCTCCTGCCTTGTCTGGCCTCCCTGTCCAGCTCTCGTCGCCTCCCCTCCTTGTCGTAGCAAGACTGCCCAGCGCCTCCCCCTGTTTCTCCTCCCCGCATGAATCCGCTAGTGCACCCCGCCAGCACCACTCCACTACGCCACCCTCCTGCTACCCGGCTCCCAGCCTCCGCCTAGAACGGCCTCCCCCTCCCTAGCCGACCCTGCCACCATCCTCCTGCCTTCGCTGCCTTGCCCTCACCCCGACCTCACTGCCTCCCTGCCAGGACCCGCTTGGCCTCCTCCATTGTCCGCTGCTGCACAGCAGCCCGTCACCCCCTCCTTTGTCTGGTGCCTCACAGCAGCCCAGCACCTGAGCACCCTGATCTTCTATCCCTCTCCTTTTTACACAAATCCAGCCCTCCCAGCTCCCTCTTGGCCTGCCGCTGCACTCGGCTAGCTCATACACGCCCTCCTCTACTTCAGCGCAGCAGCCCCCTGTCGCGATCCAGCCCCAGCGGGCTACATCTCCTACGCTCGAGTAGCCCACCGACGACCTTCCATCCTCGAACCTCCCTGCTCTAGCTGATCGGCCCTTGGCCTCCCCCCTTGTAGATCCACCTTGAACGCAGCTACTTGGCAGCCCTGCTCGATCCCGGCTCCCACTGTTGCCTTCCGCTGCTCCGGCGCGACGCCCTCCGTTGGTACCTTTTTATTTATGCTCCTTTAATATTTTGATTTGATACATATGTATATATATATATATATACATGTATATATATATATGTATGTATGTATGTATGTATGTATCTATATTTTTTTTACCATGGTTTGATTAGAATTTTTATTAATTAAATATTTTTTTTGGGTTGGTTTGAATTTCTAAGACCCGTGCGGGGCGTTTCCGAGTGATCTCCATCTCCGCGCTTTGTTTCTGAATTTACTTTGCCATCGCGCTTCAGTTTCAAGGTGAGGGTTTCTTCCCACCTCTTGGTTTTGCATACTTTAATTGGGGTTTTTTGTTGTGTTTTGAGTTCTTAGTATTTTGTTTACAGTACGTTGAACCTTATTGTGTGGTGTCGTATGTGCGTCTTCCTTTTCATCTCGGTCTCGAGGTAGGCCCCCCACTGCACTCACCTTTAAATTTAGAATTTATTAATTTCTTGATGTTTTATTAATTTTAATAAATTGGAAATAATATAAGATAATTAATTTTTAAATTATTATTTGGGGTAAAAAGAGTCGTTTATTTTATAGACAATACTTGGAATATTTTCTTGACGAACGGACGCCCATTAGTGAAAGAATTCATTTTTGGATTTTAAACAAAATTCACGAAATTTAAAACGTAGTTTTGGTATAAAAGGTAAATGATTTCTTCTGAACAAGTGTTTTGGGTTTCCTTGAGAAATGAGGTTTCTCTTCAAAGTTGGTGAAGGCTGGTTTGGCACATTAATGAAATAAATTATTTTTTAAAAACTCACTTTGGGGATACTAAGGGGTGATATTTTGTGTGAATTGATTTCATGAGTTGTGTGTGATATTTGTGCATCGTGACTGATTGATTTACATTGTGGACGCACCCCTTTTTATTGTATGTGTTAACATGGTAACCTGTCATAGTGGGTGAATCTTCTGAGAATGATTGTTGTGCTAGTTTAGATTATGCACTGGCTAGTGGCCCCATAGTAGGGGAATACTGAGTTATTGCTGATATGGGGATTGGGCCCCTTGGTTAGGCCATGCAGGGTTATGCCGAGCATTAGGGTGTTATGACACCATCGAGTTAGAGCATGATTTCAAAATGAGTCACATGTATAGTACATTCTGGTTTGTTCACGATCTCCTAGGTTCGACCCATGTTTCATTTAGTGTTTATTTGTGTGTGGCACACGATTGAGAAGTCTAGTTTGGTTGCTGGATCATGTGTGCCATTTTTTCCATTTTCCTTGGCGTGTGTTGTGTGTTATGTGTGGTTTTCCTTTTTGGCTAATAACTGAAGTTTGGATTCCTAAATCGTTCGTAGAAAATGTTTTAAAATGAAATGTACCTATTCCTTTCAAACATTAAATTTGTTTTTTAATTAAAAGGGGCAATGGACTGATACTTGTTTTAGAAATGAAATTGTGTGTGAAAACTAATATTTTATATAATTTATTTCAAACCTGGAATTGGTAGATTCTTTATCTAAAGGCAGTGCTTTTGGAATAAATATCGGGCTAGCCTAATGAGTTTTAATACTCACGCCTATAGTTCTTTTCTGTTTTTAGTGTTTGTGTAGGCTACAGCTTGGGTGTGTTCGCCTTGGGCGACGTTTGGTCATGAGTTAGAGAGTGACCCGTGAGGTAACATGGAGATAGTGGTTCTCTCTTTCAGTTAGTTTTAATTTCTTTTGTTCTTGTTAGTTACTTCACTCTGTTTATTTATTTTGTGCTACTCTGGTTAATTTCTGATGCTTTATTTATTTATTTATACTGGGTGAAATCATTCCCACCACCTCTGTTGATGCCCTGGCGCTTGTCGCCAGCCCGGGAGGATCGGGAATGCCTCTCGGGCCATGTCGCGGACCAGCTCGGGTGACCGGTTCAGGGTCGACCCAGGTTGGTTTGTGACATACTATTGTAAATATTACGAGGAAGTGGGTTTATAAAGTGAAAATATGCAGAAGTTACTTAAGTATGTATATATAAATTTAATATAAATATAAATTAAATTACCTAAATTTTATTAATATATATATATATATAATTTATGTAACACCCCAAGATTTCATCGTAAGTTTTCTTTAAATTCAATAGCTTGCACTACACGCAACACCGATTTTGAGTGCACCACGACTTACCAAACTAGCTATTCAAAAGCGGTTATGAATAGTATTAACTGGATATTGAATTTTATATGCTCCATATAATTTTAACTTATGTGTTATGTGTTTCTTAAACATATTATAAGAACAAATTCAATTTTTCAGATAAAAAATGTATCTTACAAAAAAATCAATTTTACAGCCTTTTAATAGCGAACCCTTTTTAAATCCAATATTTGACCCTTTTACATATTCATTTTGACAAAATAAAATTCCTCTTTATAATTAGGACATCAAAATTTACATTGGAAGAAATTTTGTTATTTTTCTAATAATATTAATTTTTTTATGAATAATGAGAAATATTGTATTTTAATTCAAAATTTACTTTAATCTAATTTATTTATATGGTTAGATTATTTTTTAAATTGATTTTGAAGTGTAATTAGATTATATTTGTACCCTTTAATACAATATTTGTCATTATAATTAATTTTACTTTGAAATTATACATAAATAAGTGTCAATCTTTTGATAGTTATAGTTCCTTAAAAACACGCTATTTGTTTTAACAACGGGAATTAATTTTAAATTAATTAATCTAACTTCTATGTTTTAAATTTGGTAAAGTAGAAATCATTTTTGAATTCAGAATATCTAATATATCTTAGGATTAATTTTTGGTATTTTTCCAAAAAACATCAATTTTTGATGAATAGTGAAACCACTAAGTAGTAGTTAAAAATCTGACTTTTTCATTTAAATGAAATTTTACCACTTCTGTGAATTGAATTTCAAAAATACGAGATACATGGTTGTTATAATTAAGTAAAATGTGGTTCAATAAGATTAAAATAATTTTTGGTGAATAGTAACTTTTGACTTTTATTTACCGCGGTTAAAGGTAAGTAGGGTAATTTGAGGTAAAAAGAATATTATAATAATACAAAATTACCTTAACATTTGTCCTAACCTTATTAGATCAGTAATTTCTGACCATGGGCATCCTTGGATCTATTTTAGGACCCCATTGAGCCACATAAGAATGATAATGACACTTTATTTTAATTAACTTAAGGTAAAGACAAAAATGACATTAACAAATATCTTTTAGTATATCAATTTTTACATGGGGTTATATAAGTCATATTTTAGACAATAAAAAATAATTGGAAATCTGAAAAGATTTCCTACATAATGGTAATTTTTTATAATTTTTATACATCAAATAAATTAAATTATTTTTGACACCATAGTGATATAGGATTAACCTCAATAATAAATTATTTAAATAAATAAGATTATTAATATTAAAATAATATCCAAAACCTGTCCAATTATTAATGGATGATTTTATTTTGACCATGAGTCATCTTATATTCTACTTTAATTAGTTTTTGACCTTTATAAGTTGAATATCACTATATAATAAAATAATATTTTCACACTTTCCTAAAGAACCCCTCCTCCCCATATAAAAGGACACCACTTCTAACCCATTCCACACACCTATGAAGCCCCTTGGCTCATCCAACCCCTACCCAAATAATCTCTCAAGATCCCGATCTTCCTCTTTGAAGCCTTACCTTAGGTAGAAGGCACTTCAAGAAGTCCTTTTCATTCAATCCAAATAAAGTTACCCAAATTAAAGGTAACGCTTTCTCTTAAATTATTTTGTTTTATTTTGTTTTATTTTGTTTTATTTTGTTTTATTTTGTTTTATTTTACTTCTCCAACCCCATAAAATCTTTTTATTTATTTATTTTATAACAAAACAAGTATCTTTAATATACTAGGATGTTGTTATGAGAATTATTCGAACTACACTTACACACACCTCCATCTAATGGGTGAAGAACATGCTATTTATGTGGATGGAAAACTAACGCCTCACGAAAAGATGATCGTTCGATTATCTCCTACCACCTATCATGGTGGCCATTAATATAATACTGTATTTATATATGATATATATATATTATGTTTATGTTTTCTTTATTCTTATGTATTTTCCATTTATATCATTAGTTTATGGTTTCCATTAAGGGTAAAACGTGATAATTTCATTTGAGGAAGTGCGGACTACCGCCCCCTCAAAATGATATGACTCGTTAATGCCTTATGTGAGACATATAAAGGATATATTTAATGATATTATATATGATTTATACTTTAATTATAATTTATCTATGTATCATTATGTTTTAATCCCATTAAAATACAAAATATAAATGAAAGTATCGTCCATTCGTACGTATGGCCTACCGTCTCCATGAACGGTACATTTCATTTCTTATCTCCAAATGTTATATACTATTATAAATACACACACACACATATATATATATATATAATATATATATTATATCTAAAATCATGTATATCATTATGGAGATACTGGAATGTTTACCACAAGGAAAAATTTTAATTACAACAAGTTCATTTTTGACTCAAGTTCCGAACATCGATAAAATATCCAATATGAACTCAAATAATTAAGTAATTGTTATAGCAAAGTAATAAGTGATATAAAAGGAATAATAAACTTTAAAAATGTTCTTAATAAAGTATAAATTAAATTAATTTTATTATTTCGGAATAACAAGGAACATACAAGACAAGTCAGACTTGAGGTAAGGGGTTTCATATCTCACTTTTCATTCCGTGAGATTTCCATTGTTCGCTACTTATTTATTAAATATGGTGTATTTTGTACTGCCATTAATATATATTATCATGATTCTCTTTATATTCATGGTATTATGTGATTTATTTGGTGGTTATTATCTTTTGTTCATATGACTCGTTTGATTACAACGTAGTAAAGAGTTTTCATCTCTTTTCTTATTCCGTGAGATTCATGCCATATTGACACTATTTCTTTTTGTGTGGTGTATGTAATATCCCATAATTGAATTCATGGTGTAATATACTTTAATTTATGGGTATTTAAATCTTTATTTTATGATCCTTCTTTCATGGGATGTATGTTTCATAAGTTACCAAATCGGTAAGGGAATTTCAAATTTCAATTTCCACTCATTCAGCATTACGCATACTTCATTGATTATTTTACTCCAAGATTATGTGTGGAATCACTATTTATTATTTTTGTAGTAATTTCCACTCCCCTTTCTGTGGATATACTTTTGAGACACATAATCACTCCATTTATAAATTTTTTAGTCATCGATATGAACTTGATAAGAGTGATTTTAACTCAATCTCCATTCATTAAGTTAAACATCCAATTCATCGGTGTCGTTTTTTCAAGAATATGTGTGAATGTACACTAATTTATTTACACTGAATATCCAATAATATTGAGTTTATTTGTATTTTTCACACATAATTATGTCATTGATTTATCCTTAACCTAATAATATGGTATTTATAAGGTATTTCATCTCAACTTTTATTCTATTGAGTCTTCTTTGTTGTTATGAACCAACTCACTTTTTTTTATTGTATATACTGTACTTTGACATAGTATATCATGAAATACTTTATTCTCATGATATTATAATGTTTTTATTACCTCAATTATTTTTATTCAAGTGTCTCTCATTTGGTTGGAAACTCTTACTAATATATCATTTTTAAATGTTTTAAAGATTTATTCTTCTAAATATTTCTCATTAATGTCCATGTTTTAAAAATGGTTTTAAGGATTTATTTATATGGACGTTAATGTTTTAAAATTAAAATTCATTTTAAAAGTTTCAAAGTGGTATGGGACACTTTGATTTAAAAATCTATTTTAAATGACTTCTTAATAAATAGTGAGACTTTTAAATGTTTTCCAGAAAAAGGGGGATATTTCTCTCAAATAGTCTTGATGATTATTGTCATCTATGTCAATATCCTTAATTATTCTCAATTGAGGTTGATTTAGTATAATACAATATTTAATATTTTATTGAATGTGTTATGTTTGACTGTGGATGTGTTATTTTTATACCATTCATGGTTTATGGATAAAGTATTGACATTTTGTATGCTATTTATAATATGAATGTTTATGTTATGTTTAAACCTTTTCATATGAGGAATACATTGAACTTAGTATGTTGTGGGTGGATCCCTTTATAGCTCCTTGATGCATCGGTAGGTCTCATGAGAAAAACTAGTTTCTTAGCAAAAGGCCTTGACAAAATTTTATTTGTAGTCTTGGCATGCGGCCTTTACTATGTGGTTATGATGTCCATAATTATGCATTCCATCACTATTAGATTACCTATTGATATTTTATGTGGTTATTCGACTAGTATAATACCCATGACAATGTTTTATAATGGAATTATTTACTCAACTCATATTCATGCCATAAAGTGTTCATGTTTATTATTTTTAAAGGCATGTGTTTTAAGTTATTCACTGTGCCTAATGTTTATGTTATCTTCCGCTATATTAATTACTCTTACTAAGCATTTGAGCTCACCCCTTTCTCATTTTTCATTTTCCCAGGATATGAAGAAGTTATTTATGAGTGACTTGGAGGAATAATCTTGGAATCTTGGATGTTTTTAATGGAATAAATTAGTGTTGTTTTTCTTTTCAAGTTATAATGTTGAACTTATGTATGTATCTTGTTTCTGAGACTACTAAACTGATTGATCCTTCGAGAAATGATTCCTCGTATCATTCCAATGTTATGTAATACTGCACTAACTCCTAGGTAACTAGGTTCGGGTCATTACATTTGGTATTAGAGGAAGTTTAGTACAAACCTTGGAAACTATATTTAGATAAACTCTAATTAGAGCGCATTACCCTAAGATAGACTTTGAGGATTATTATAGAAGAACTTACTAGAATCTTGGTAATGTAGATATTTTGTGTATTTTTCAAGCAGTACATCCCTGTATGGATACGAGTAGGTAGAGGCAGCTCTGGCATAGATGTACCTAGGAGTGAAAACTCTGACAAGGTGTTTCGAGCTTGACCCCGGGTATCCTGGCACACGACAACAGGCCTTGCTGAACTCTTGGTTAAGACACTCCCAGGAGATATGATTAGGATAATTTACATTTTATTTACAAACCGATTTGAAGTATTTTAATATAAGACGAGAATAAATGACCTTGGTTAATCCTAAGGTGTTTTAAATTGAAAATAAGGTGTCATGGTATTCACAAAATGATTTTATGACTATTATTACTCACAGAATGCTTTCTGGTTTTAGTCAATGGATGGATTCCAAGGAATTCATATTAACATTGAGAATGATGTACAAGGTTTGAATGGTTTTGGAAAAGAGAAAAAAAGGGATTGTTGATAGATGTAAAAGATATCGTGTTCATGTCGAATCATTTTTCCAGAAATATGATCAACAACATATATATTAACCAACTGCTGGACTCAACAAAGAAGATAAAAGTGGTGAATGATAAGAGCTCCCGCAGTGAAGACCATGGAGAAAAGAAATATCATTTTCCATCATGCAGGAAATATGGAAGGAGACACCTAGGAAGGTGTATTAATAGAACAAATAAATGATTTATGTGTGGGAAAGAAGGACGTAAAGTAAAGAATTTCCAAGAAAAAATGAAGAGTACTATGGAAGAAAATAAAAATGTTCCCAAGAATCCTTTTATAGTAATTTTACCTAAATGCAGGGGACTTGGACAATACCCGAGTGAATGCCCTATTCTATAGGATATCCTCTTGGTCATTGAAGAAGCTGTGTGGAAATAAATAGATGAAGAAATGTTTAAAAATTATTAGTGCTCTTTGTTGATGGGATTACTTTGGAAGACTTTTCTCTTGTATTTTTAACCCTGTAGTTTTTCATGTGAAAATGATATTTGAGGAAGAATTATCTTTTCTCTTGTGGATATAGTTATAAATAACCATTTGGTTTTATATGATCATTGAGTTTGAGGTAGTTACAAGTTATTAAATATTTGAATGAAAATACAAGGTATGAGATAAAATTTATGCTGAAATTATGTTAAACTTATTTTGAGGAATCGATCTCATTTTTTGGAATATTATAAAATTATATAGTTTTTGAAAAATGACAACATGTAGACCTTGTGAAAACCCATCGCGTCGAACAAAGCTGCGAGAATCGAACCCACAACCATAGTGCGATTGGGATTTATCGTCCACCACTAGACTACGTGAAGTCCCTGGTTAGTGTGACTAATTATTTTTAGTTAAATGATTTTATTGATTAATAATATGTTGATTTGGAATCTTATGTCTTATCAAATTGATATCCTTAGTATAGGAAAATGATTTGGTGATTAAGTGATAAATGTTATTTTAGAAGACGTTCGCTCTATTGGTAATACTATATGCCTAAGGAAAATAGAATACAATGGGATTTCATTTGAAGAGTAATGGTATTTGTTTACCTATGTTTTTATTGTGGATTATGTGATTCTATATAAGATGATTCTAGCACTGTATGTGTGACTAAGTCAACTTTAATACTCAAAATTTGGAGTGAAAGATGAGTTTGTGGTAAGAATTAGATGAAGGATAAAACTCTACTTGTCAATTATATTTTTATTTTCTTATTCTATGAATAAATTAATTATTAAACTTTAGGGAAGGTGTTTTAAAACAAAAAATGTGTTATCCTAATTCTTTATGTTTTGTTGAAATGATTATATTTTAAATCTTCATAGATTGATGGCTTTGAGGCCCTCAATTTTACACTTGTTTGTGATTGATGACCTCAACCACTCTCTATATATATTTACGTTTTCTCTCCAATTATGTGTCTCTAATTTCCACCAATGTTCTTCTAATTGAGATCATAATTTGGGGGTGACTTTTTCATCTCTCTTTCCCTCTTATTAAGACTAAATTTTATTAACCCAATTTCTGATGTGGGTTTTCCACAAAGGTATTTTTTCCATTTTTATGCTTTTATTTTCAAAAAACAATTTTAAATTGAGAGGATGAAATTTATTGAATTTGGGGAGAATGTAACACCCCAATATTTCATAGTAAGTTATTTTCATTAAATTAAATAGCTTGCACTACCTGCAACACCGAGTTTGAGTACACCATGACTTACCAAACATGCTGTTCAAAAGCGGTTATAAATATTATTAACTATATTTTTAATTTTATATACTTTATATAATTTTAAATTATGTATTATGTGTTTCTTAGACATATTATAAGAAAAAATTCAATTTTTCAGATAAAAAATGTAATTTTCAAAAAAAAATCAATTTTACCACCTTTTAATGGAGAACCCTTTTAAAATCTAATATTTGACCCTTTTACATATTCATTTTTACAAAATAAAATTATTATTTAGAATTGGGACATCAAAATTTACATTGGATGAAATTTTGGTATTTTTCTAATAATATTCATTTTTTATGAATAGTGAGAAATATTGTACTTTAATAAAAAATTACCTTTTAATCTAATTTATTTATATGGTTAGATTATATTTTAAATTGGTTTTTAAGTTTAATTAGATTATATTTTTACCCTTTAATCCAATTTTGGTCATTATAATTAATTTCACTTTGAAATTATACATAAAAAAGTGTCAATCTTTTGATAGTTATTGTTTCTTAAAAACACGCTATTTGTACTGACAACTGGAATTAATTTTAAATTAATTCATCCAAATTATATGTTTTGAATTTTTTCAAATAGAAATTATTTTTTAATTTGGAATATAAAATATATCTTAGGCTAAATTTTTGGTATTTTTTCTGAAAAACTTCAATTTTTGATGAATAGTGAAACCACTAAGTAGTAGTTAAAAATCCGACTTTTTCATTTAAATGAAATTTTACCACTTCTATAAATTTAATTTCAAAAATAAGAGATACATGGTTGTTATTAGTAAGTAAAATTTGGTAAAATAATATTAAAATAATTTTTTTGAATAGTAACTTTTGACTTTTATTTACCGCGGTTAAAGGTAAATAGGGTAATTTAAGGTAAAAAGAATATTATAATAATACAAAATTACCTTAACACTTGTCCTAACCTTATTTTATGAGTAAGTAAGACCATTTTAATCCTTGGGTCTATTTTGGGGCCCCATGGATCCACTTAAAAATGATAATGACACTTTATTTTAATTAACTTAAAGTAAAGACAAAAATGACTTTAACAAAAATCTTTTCGTATATCAATTTTTACATGGGGTTATATAAGTCATATTTTCTAATATAAATAATAATTGGAAAGATAAAAATATTTCATACATTATGGTAATTTTTTTATAAATTTTGGACATCAAATAAATTAAATTATAAATGACACAATAGTGATGGAGTATTTACCTCATTAATAAATGATTTAAATAAATAAGATTATTAATATTAAAAAAATATCCAAAACCTGTCCAATTATTATTGGATGATTTTATTTCTACCATTAGTCATCTTATATTCTACTTTAATTAGTTTTAGACCTTTATAAACCGAATATAACTATATAATAAAATAATATTTTCACACTTTCCTAAAGAACCCTTCCTCCCCCTTATAAAAAAACACCACTTCTATCCCATTCTACACATCTCTCAAGCCCCTTGGCTCATCCAACACCAGCCCAAATAATCTCTCAAGATCCCCCTATTCCTCCATGAAGCCTTAACATTGGCAGAAGGCACTTCAAGAAGTTCTTTTGGTTCATGCCAAGGGAAGTTACCAAAATTAATGGTAACACTTTCTCTTAAATTCTTTTGTTTTATTTTGTTTTATTTTAATTATCCAATCCCCTAAACTCTTTTTATTCCATTATTTTATAAATACACCAGTATACTCCAAATACTAGGATTTTTTTATGATAATTATTCAAACTAAACTTACACATACCTTCATCTAATGGGTGAAAAACATACTGTTTCTGTGAATGGTAAACTAACGCATCACGAAACGATGATTGTTCGATTATCTCCTACCTCCTATCATGGTGGCCATTAATATGTAACTGTATTTATATATGATATATATATTATTTTTATGTTTTCTTTTTTCTTATTTATTTTCCATTTATATCATTATTTTATGGTTTCTATTATGCGTAAAACATGATAATTTCATTTGAGGAAGTGCGGACTATCACCCCCTCAGAATGATATGACTCGTTAATGCCTTATGTGGGAAGTATAAAGGATTGATTTAATGATATTATATATTATATTATACTGTAATTTTAATATACCTATGTATCATTATGTTTTAATTCCATTAAAATACAAAATAGAAATGAAAGTAGCATCCATGCGTACGTACGGCTTACCGTCTCCATGGACGGTACATTTCATTTCTTATCTCCAAATGTTATGTACTATTATAAATACATATATATACTGGATATATAATATATATATATATATGATATCTAAAATCATGTATATCATTCTGGAGATAATGGAATTTTGACCACGTGTAAAAATTTTAATTATAACAAGTTCATTTTTTACTCAAGTTCCGAACATCGATAAAATATCCAATATGAACTCAAATAATTAGATAATTGTTATAGAAAAGTAATAAGTGATATAAATGGAATAATAAACTTGAAAAATGTTCTTAATCAAGTATAAATTAACTTAAGTTTATTATTCATTAAGAATAAATAACATACAAGAGAAGTCGGACTTGAGGTAAGGGGTTTCTTATCTCACTTTTAATTCTGTGAGATTTCCATTGTTTTCCAATTATTTATTAAATGTGGCATATTGTTTGCTTCCATTTGATATATATTATCATGGTTCTATTTATATTCATGGTATTCTGTGATTAATTTGGTGGTTATTAACTGTTGGTCATACGACTTGATTGATTACAACGTAGTAAAGAGTTTTCATCTCACTTCTTATTCCTATGAGATTCATGCTATATGGACACTATTTTATTTTGTTTGGTGTATGTATTGTCCCATGATTGAATTAATGGTGTAATATACATTAATTTATGGGTATTTACATGTTAATTTTATTATCCTTCTTTCATGGGATGTATGTTTCATAAGTTACCAAATCTGTAAGGGAATTTCAAATTTCAATTTCCACTCACTCGGCATTACGCATACTTCATTGATTATTTTACTCCATGATTATGTGTTGAATCACTATTTATTATTTGGGTAGTAATTTCAACTCCCCTTTATGTGGATATATATTTGATACACATAATCACTCCATTGATAAATTCTAAAATCATCGATATGAACTTGATAAGAGTAATTTTAACTCAATCTTCATTCATTGAGTTAAACATCCAATTCATTGGTGTTGTTTTTACAAGAATATGTGTGAATGACCTCTGATTGATTTACACTAAATATCCAATCATATTGAGTGTATTTATATTTGTCACACAGAATTATTTCACAGATTTATCCTTAACCTAAAAATAGGGTCTTTATAAGGGATTTCATCACAACATATATTCCATTGAGTTTTCTTTGTTGTTATGCGCCTAATCACTTTTTTTTAGTGTATATACTCTACTTTGACATTTTATATAATGAAATAATGTATTCTCATGATATTATAAAGTTTTTATTACCTCAATTTTTATTATTCAAACATCTATCATTTGGTTATAAACTCTAACTAAAATATCATTTTTAAATGTTTTAAATATTTATTCTTCTAAATATATCTCATTAATGTCCATGTTTTAAAAATGGTTTTAAGGATTTATTTATATGGATGTTAATGTTTTAAAATTAAAATTCCTTTTAAAAGTTTCAAATTGTTATGAAACACTTTGATTCAAAAATCTATTTTAAATGACTTCTTGATAAATAGTGACACTTTTTAATGTTTTCCAGAAAAAGGGGGATATTTCTCTCAAATAGTCTTGATGAATATTTTCATCTATGTCAATATACTTCATTATTATAAATTGAGGTTGATTTAGTATAATACAATCTTCCATATTGTATTAAATAATTTATGTTTGACTGTGGATGGGTTATTTTTATACCATTCATGGTTTATGGATAAAGTATTGACATTTAATATGCTAGTTTTAATACGAATATTTATGTTATTTTTAAACCTTGTCATATAAGGAATGCATTGGAATTAGTATGTGACGGTTGGAGCCCGCTATAGCTCCTAGATGCATCGGTAGGTCTCATGAGACAAACTAGTGTCTTGGAACATGACCTTGACAAAATCTTATTTGTTGTCTTGGCACGGGGCCTTGACTATGTGGTTATGATTTCCGGCATTATTTATTCCATAATTATGAGATTAACTATTGATATTTCATGTGGTTATTCGACTGGTATAATATCCATGTCTATGTTTTATTAAGGCATTATTTACTCAGCTCATATTCCTGCCATAAAGTGTTCATGTTTATTATTTTTAAAGTCATGTGTTTTTAATTATTTATCGTTCCTAATGTTTATGTTATCTTCTTCTATATTTCTTACTCTTACTAGGAGTTTGAGTTCACCCCTTTCTCATGTTTCATTTTCCCAAGATATGAAGAAGTTAGTTATAAGTGACTTGCAGAAATAATCTTGGAATCCTTAATGTTTTTAATGGAATAAATTAGTGTTGTTTTTCTTTTCAAGTTGTAATGTTGAACTTATATAAGTATCTTGTTTCCAAGACTACTAAACCGATTGGTCCTTCGAGACATGATTCCTTGTATCATGCCAATGTTATGTAATAATGCACCAACTCCTGGGTAACTGGGGTTGGGGCATTACAATTTATCTATTATGACCTTAAAAAAATATAATTTTTCATAAATAATTATTTAAACAAAAAGGTAGTTTTCCACTAAAATGGTGTATTTTTTACTATTCATAAAAAATTGAAACTTCTCAGAAAAATATCAAAAAACAACAAAAAGTAAATTTTGATATTATAATTTCAGAAATTAAGTTTATTTTTTCGTATAAATTTTCTAAAAGTTATAAAAATTAGATTTAAAATACATTCTTTGTCAAAATGATTAAAAACTTCCCTTTAAAAATATTATCATTTTTATGCTTATAATTTGATTCATTCTTATCTTAATCTTATCAAACATATTAGATGAATGTGAAAAAAAATTATAAAATTTAATCATATTCTTATTCTTATTCAAAATCACTAGTATAATGGTCATTCGATAACTTCTATAATAATATCAATGGTATATTACTATTCGGTAAGACTCGACCATTCATGTAACAGAATTTATCGAAGAAACTCATTGTTAAGTGAAATATAAGATAATCTTGGTGGTGAATATAATTAAATATAAACTATTAATTTCATTTAACTCATTATATCAATGATTTTAATTAAATTTGAAAGATTATATTTCATAAAATCTAATGGTGTTACATCTTACCCCCCTTAAAAAAAATTTTCCCTCGCTATTTGAACTTTTTCTTAACAGGCAATGGTAGGAAATTTAAAAATAACATCATTGAAAATTTCATATTCCTAAATTTTATGAATTTTTTAATTATATTTGAATATAAGGAAATATAAATGATATATTCTATAAGCAAAATTTCATCCTCATAATATTCCCAAAAATGTGATTAACATCCCTAAAAATAACCTTTGTCATCAAAGATCCTATAAACACTAAAGGTTATAAATACCTTAAAAATCATGTCCAAAAGTAAAGGCATGATTCTAATTAAACTAAATTTGTACATAAACATAAACTCTACTAATAATCTCTAAAAAATTCAATAATCACTTTATGATCTAATCACATAAAACCATAGAAGGAGTGTATAAAACCTTGAAAATATGGTTAAACTTCAAAAATTCCAATCTCCATGGATCCTCCATCACTCCACATGATGGCCCAACATCAACTATAGTAGAAGAAAATGAATTTCCTTTACCTTTTTGTTTCAAGTCTTGATGATTTCTATCCTGATTAAGTAACTTTGGAGACACGTTATCTTATGGTCCCAAATCATTAAATCTAAAACATATACTCACTACTATAGAATATTTTATTAAAAAGTGGAGGGATAACAAACAAGGATCATGGTAAATGGGGCCTATAAAAGTAATGGCTGAGAGAATCACCAATTATAATTCTAAAAATTCTTGAGTGAAGGGAGTGAGTGCATGAGAACTCTAATAAAAAAACTCTATGTTTTCCTTAGAGGCCCAAAAATCAGCAACCCGGTTGCCTTCATGCCATGTATGGAGTAGTGAAATCCCATTATTGAAGGGAGTATTATATTTTCGGATCCTGTTGATGATATTATATGGCATGGAAGAATGACCTTTGAGTGATCTCCATGTCATCATATAGTCTATCTCAATAGAAACCAAATATATGCACTTTTAGTGACATAAGAAAAGTACCCGGTACATTGGATTTTCTTCTTATCTAAGAGAGTCACCAACCCAATAAAATATACTAAAGGAAAATATCATTTAACCCTCAAGATCATGAACCACACCACCCCCTTCACAATCCCCTGACTACAAAATCCATTAACATTAAGTTTCAGACCTACGAGGGGAGGGTTCCATGTCACTCAGAGCCCCTACACTATGGAGTGAGAAGGGATAGATTAGGATTACATGGAAATACAGACCCTAATATAGGGATTCATAACCTAATGTTTCAAAAGGATTACTAGATCCACTATGAGGAATTTGGTCCTCACCACCAGATCAATACTAGATAAAGAGGGACCACAATGACGTACCTTGTTTATAGTCTCCTATAAGCACCAAAATCCCACTGTAAGAAAGATAGTGTGGGTAACCTACACTTTATTGTTACATCCAACCCCACTAAACCAACATTGAATAATGATATTAAAATCATAAAAGGGTTATAGGAACATCAAAACATCAAGTCGCCTATCACCCCCCCCCCCCCCCCCCGCCCACACACACACACCATGGTCTCCCATTCACTACGAAAGAAGAGGTGAATAGTGGTTTATTATATATGCACCATGTAGTAAGAGAATATTGATGAAAGTATGAATCCCTTATGTATGAATAACACATTAGTAGGAATGGAATGTATTTGGATCCTATGGATCGGAAATCTAAACTTAGCTTGGATCACTTTATGTAAGAGAACACTCCCCCAATCAACACTTGTCTGGATCTCACGTGCCATTTTCATATAGTCTTTAGCTAAGAAGGGACCAGAAGGGGATCCCATGTATTTTCATTGATCTATAGTGTCCTCAAAATTGATTTCACATAAAATAATTTTATGGGTATGGTTCAATATCTTTTGAATTAATGAGAGGTAGAGGCTGGCCTAGGATAATGAAATACTCAGTGTAGGACAACCAGGTAATCCTAACACCCCGCCTTTCCAATTTCATTCATTGAAGTTGATATCCTCGCACCCCAAAATCCACCTAGAATGATTCTTAATCATAGTAAAGTGCCATATAAGGGAGAGACATAAGGTAGTAGAGTATCTCCTTGTATTTCTCAGGATATTCCCATACTTCCCAGTGATAAATCTACTCCAAAGGGAGCATTATTTGATGACTTCCTACACCAGTTTTCCATAAAAAAGAAAATAGACTTAATGAAATTTCTTACATTAATACCACCATTCTTTAATAGTCTTGTTAATCAGTTCTTAGAGTCCAAATGGAATCTTCCCTCCCCAAGAGAATCCCAAATGAATTTATAAATCTTCTTAATAATAGATTTGGTGACCTTGAGCACTGAGAGGATGTGTATTGGTATTGAGGAAATAATGTTATTTATTAGAGTGATTCTCCCCCAAAAATGATATGAGATTGTTTTTATAGTTCATAATGTGGTTGGTGATTTTATCAACCATTCCCTAAAAATATCTGATATAGACACTACCGAGGGCCAGTAGTGATTCAAAATATTCTATAGGAAATAATTTCCTTTGAATTCAGTTGGTAATTTTTTCCCCTATATTATGCATAACACCAAAATTTATAGCATGTTTCAACTAATCTATCATTGCAAGAAATTATATAATTCCAATTCCAACAATGATGGTATATTGTTTTTGAAAGATGTTTCCCCATGATACCTTCACATTACAAGTTTATTATTTCCACAAAGGGAAAAAATATGAACAAACATACTTTAGTTGAAGAAACATGGAAATTCAAAATGTTATATCATTTTAATAAGACTATAAAGTAAAATATTCTAAGGTCATGTAATTAACACAATCCTATTCTATAAATTTATCTAAACTTTTACTTTGATACAACCTATAAGGATACATCCTTATATATTACATAATATTGGTTTAAGTCAATAAATTTACTTTCTATCACATTGAAGAGTTTTCTAATTTGTATTTTTAGAGAATTATGTCCTAACACTTGAAAAACTAAACCATAATATACAAATTGGACACTTCAATCAGTATACATTTTCCCATAATATAAAAAATTTAAAATAAATGATGAATAATTTTATTGTAAAATATATATGACTTCCATATTCATTTAATACTTTCCCTTTCCCATTGTTAAACCTTGTGAAAACATTTAATAAAACACGGGATGAGCATAAAATCTTAGTAAGGAATATAAAAATATAGGAAACCATTAGTTTGATAAAAACAAAACAAACTCCTTGAATAATTGCATGTATATTCAAGTTATTATAGAATATAAAATTATAAAATTTCACATGAAAAATAAAAATACATTTTACTCATGAAAAATCATTAAAACCAATTGCAATAAATTAAACCTCTTTAGGTGACATAGATAATCATATTCATAATACCCTTTCAAAACAATTTTAATTAGAATATTGATAAGAAAAACTTCCAACATTATCATTTAGCAATTTATTTGATATCATGAATAGGAATACCCCTTTTTATAAGATATATCAAGATCACCTGTGATATATAATGGGGTTCAACCCTTCATATAATCTATATCAGGCTCACTCATTTCTCATGAGATCAAATGGGACTCAACCCTTTATATAAGGTGTATTGGGCTCACCTATAAGCTGTAATGGAGATAAACACTTTATAAAATATATATCAAGATCACCCATTTCATATAATTCTTATTTACCGTGTCAAGATTAAAACACACTCAATCTAAAATCCTTTAAAAATATTTTTAAATTCATATGAAATATCTTTCAGACAAAAATAATATTTTCTTTTGAGAACTAATTTTCAATACCAAATCATCCTTTTCTTTGAAAACCATTTCGAATTAAAAAATAACAAAATAAAAATAAATATGGGTTTTTATTTAGACAAATATTTAACCTTTTAAAAGAATCTATAAATCAAATAAAATTCATGACGACATGAAAGGACATTATCACCGTACTTTAAAATAAGACATTTCATATGTTGTTTTTCAAGACATTCCATTTAAAACATGTAAAAAATTAATTTTTAATCTCATTAAATTAAATGAAATATATATATAATGACCTTTATAATCCGTTAATATCCATATAAAAAATATGTAAAATAATATCCAAAATATTTACATGGAGGAAATGATTAAATCTTGAAACATTCCAAGTTTCCCATACCACTTTGAGCATTTAAATCATCAGCCCCATAAAAGAATAACATTTAATAAAAAATTAAATAAAATGATAATCTATAAATTATATATATAAATTTTTAAATGGGTTTTCTATACACCTTATTAAATAATAAAGGTGCATATCATCAAAAAATGCCTCAATGAAAGAAGATTGAGACAAAATCCCTTACCATGACTCCAACTTGTAACATGTGTATTTATCTACCTGAATACTAATATTATGTTAATTATATAATTTATTTACAAACTGTTTTAATTTTATTAATAATTTTATTTCACTTATGAAATTTTTTTAAACAACTACCTAAATAATTAAGTTTGCATTGGGTGTTTTGACTATATTCGGTTTATGTATCAAAACAACTTAGGTAAATTGAGTATGGTCAAAGAGGTTATTATATAAAAATAAAAATAAAATTATAATGATATAATTATCATACTTTTACAAAAATTATACTTTTAAAACCAAAAAGAAAATATAGTTATGAAAAATTAAACAAAGCTACAATCATGAAGATGGTGTTCCATACATACAATTGAGTAATGTTCACATTTTATTTAAGGTTGTTACAGAAAGATGTTAAGTAACATATATATTTATAGATTTATCATTATATAATAAATACATTGTTAATTAATCATATATATACATATATATATATATAATTCTTGTGAAGTAAAAGGAATCACATCGCATCGAGAAGGTGGTAGTCCACAAGTCCACGAACAACATTATCACGTTTTTAGTGCGTGAAAGGGAAATAAAGATAACGATATATTAAAATTACAAAAGGTATTTATTTATATAATATAATATAGATTTTACTTATGTAAAATAAATTTAATAAAGCTCATCCTTCATACAATCCTTATAACATGTGAATGCATCTCATCGCTTTGAGGATGTGGTAGTCCACACGTCCACAAACAATGTTATCATATTTACAAAAAATTAAAATCATGAAGGTATCTGTTCATAAAAATTCAAAAAGTATTAATACATCAAAAATATAATATATATATATATATAAATATATATCTTAAAAAATATTGTTACCATCATAATTCCAAACCATGAGAGGTTGTAAAGGGGAAACGAATGACATCATTTCGCAAGGCGATAGTTCATCGTACACAGACGGTAATTTCATTATCCATTTGATAGATGTGTGTGTAGGTGTAGGTATAACCCTTAATATAATAACATGTCAATATATTGAGTATAATTATGTTATTATATAAACATAGAAGAATTAAAAATTAAGTGTTATAGAATGAAATAAGGCATAAATGGTCGTTGAAGAATGTTACCTTTTTTCGGGTAACTCATATTAGATTGAACCAAATAACTTCCATGGTTGTATTTATTCAAAAATTGAGGACTATAAGGTTCTTTTAGGTATTTTGGGAGCTTATTTTCGAAGGATTATTGTGATACAAAGGGCCTTGATTGTTGTGAATGAACGGGGAGTTTGAATGCCGTTTATAGTGGAGGAGTAGTGGGTTTCTTGTAAATACTAAAAGGTAAACACTATTAGGATGTATACCTTACCTCATGTGATAAAAATGAAATATTAAAAAATAAAATATAAGTTATGTTCTATAAACACTAAAACCACACAAAAATAAAATCACTTTTATCATTTTGTTCTTTAATCCTTATGTTTAATTATTTTTATCATTTTAGTTTTCATTGAAGTGACTAGTTTTGTATCATAAGTAATTTAACCCACAGAAATAAATTAATGTGAGGTTTATTAGAAAATATAGAAACAATTAATTATAAATATTATTTATAATTTAAAAATTATAAATATAATATGTGTCTAAAATTAATTTTAGAATAAGCGTATGTAACATGAAAAAACATCATTTTAACCTGAACTATGCTCACAATTCTTTTACTATCTATGAATCAATATTTTAGTTATAAAAGATAAATTGGTTAATTAATAGGTCAAAAAAATTTATTAACACTTAAAATCACTTGTAATAAGTTATTATTTTTTACTAATTTTTATTCCTTTCATGAAATATCATTTATTGTAAAATAACCTTAATGTAAATTTTGACATTATTAACTTAATTTTTATTTTAAAATATCAAAAAAATGATGGAATTAAAATATATTAAGTTAACAAATTTTTATCATGATATATTCATATAAAGAATAATTAAACACTATAATTAATTAAATGCACTTTCCTTTTAATTTTTTTATCATCATTTATTAAATTTTATTATTAACTAAACAATCCATGTGTTAGCGTTTGATAAGCATTTAATATAACTAATTAAAATCTCAAAATTATATTTAAATTTTCATGATAAAAAAATTAATTTACTTTTCAAAATAATATTTATAACCAAATCTATGTATCTTATTGCATACACCAAATAATTATAGGAATTAAAAACAATGAAGGTACATTTTTTGTCTTTTTCATTACATAACTTAATATATAGGTCACTTTCAAGAATATGTGTCCCATTAACTCATATAATTAGAACCATAAACGTATATATTTTAAATATAGTCCTAAAATTTATTTTGTTAAATTTTATAGGTCATTTTAGACCTTAAGTTTAAGGATTAGTCCCTTTTTAAGCTTAATTTTACATTAATTGTTGTAATTAATTTTAATTACTTTCACTAATCTTGTTGGGAAAAAACTAAATTTAAATTATTATATATTATGTATTAGATGATTAAAACCATGTATTTCTATTTTTCCAAATTCAATTAACATATATGGAAAACATAACTTTAATGATAATCCCTCAAACATTGCAAGAAAGTAGTGTTTTAAAGTGAAAATATTAAACAGTTCATTATTTATTTATATCTAAATTGAATATAAAAATTATTTCAATGAAAAAAATTGTATTTATAGATTTATAATTGATATATTTTAACATTAAAAAAATTTAAAATATAATTTAACAATAATAATTATTTAAATGAAAAGGAAAATTTCGACATAAATGCAACATTTTTCATTATTCCTCAAAAATGAATCTTCTCAGAAAAAAAAATCATCCAAAGTAAATATTTATATTAATATTTCAGAAATAATTTTTATTTTTTCATATAAAAATTATTATGGGATAAAACATATAATTAAAATAGGTTCTCCATTAAAATGTGGTAAAACTGCCCTTTAAAAATATACTGCTTTTTTATGCTTAAATTTAGACTTATTCTTATCTTAAGATTATAAATAATCTTGGATGAATATAGAAACATGTTATAAACTTGTATAATATAGGTATTAATATTCACACTCACTGGTATAATGTCTTGGAGATATCTTCCATAATAATATTAGTATAATATTACTGTTCAGTAAGACTCGACCTTGTGTGTAACACAAGTTATAGAAGAAACTTGGTGTTACATGCAGTGGATGATAAACTTTGTGGTCTGTATAATGAAATATAAACGTCTCAATTCATTTAACTCCATCTATAAAAGAATTTTAATAAATTTGAATAGTTTATATCATAAAATATGAAGATTTTATAGTATATACAATATAATTAATTAATTTTATCATAATTATAAGGAATTTAAATGTATTTATAAACCCATTATATGTTTTATCTTTCAAGGAAATTATGATTCAAAAGATCCCAAAATTTTAAGGTTTTATTTACAAATCTCACATTGAAATGAATATTTTCTGTCACTAAATTCCCATTAGGGAAAATTATATTTAATATATCTCTAACACCACATATAATTTATTACCTTATTTTCATTCTTTAAAATTACATTAATTCATACAATTTCAAATCCCATTGATTCACAATTTTACAAAAATAGTTCCTATAAAAGGAACAATAAGTCCCTTATTTATTTAGTATGGAATATTTCTCCTCCATATAGCTATTCCTTATTTTTTTTATAGATATCCCTAACTAAATATATATTATTTATTTATTTATTTTTAATTAAAATTCTAGATTATTTTCAAGGGTTTAAATGGAATACTGTAAAGATTTTATGTATGAATAATTTTTATCTTTTTTCACTTTATTTTCAAATCATTTAAAATAATCATCACTGTTAATAATTTACATATAATTTATTTTCCATCTGTTTCATCCATTTTTATTAGTAAATAATCATCTAAGACATTTTATTTTTTTCCAAAGTGAACGATATTCTCATCCTTTTATATATTATTTTTATTTTAAAATAAATTTATCAAAATTAATTAATATTTCAACTTATTTTTCAATTTAATTTTACAATAATCTTATATTTTTAATTTTAATATTTGAAAACATCCTTTAATGTTTCTTACACATCATTAGGAATATTCTAAAATGATACCATCCAACATCCTGTTGTGGATGGATTATGATAATTCCTTATGTATGAATTCATGGAACCTATTTATTTCCCATGTTTTAATTATGTTGTAATAGAATTATGATTTCTTCATGTTCATATGGCCCATATATGAATTTTTTATCATAATGTGATATGAAGGTATATTATATCCCTCTATTTCATTGGGTAATTCTTCTACCTCATTTTTTTAATTATTTGTAAACAAAAATCTCTATCTAAATATATCCTATAAGTAATAGGTGTGTCCATTATAGAAATCATTTTCATTTAGTAAATCATCATATATGAATCAGTTGAATGATAATTATTGGGGAGTAAACATACTCTATTTCGTGCCTCTATCTACTATGTGATAATGTTCTTTGATGTGAGCCCCAAAAAAATGGATGATTTTTTATGTTTCATTTTATAAAATATTATTATGAATATGTTATGTTATCATCTCTCATTATTATTTAAATATGTTTTAACATTCATACATCTACTTTTTTATATTTTTAAAATTCCCTTATTACTTGACATTGGATTTATGATCGATAATTTATTTCATATGTCTCTATAATGTTATGTAAATGTACCTTGATTATTTTCTCATTCTCACATGCTAACTTTATTCTCAGTTATCATCTTCAATTTTAGCCGCTAATGTTTACCCTTATAAATAATCCGATCTTATCCTTTATTTTCTTTTACATTCACTAAGATATAAATAATATTATTGTATTTTTTTCTATAATTTTACAATGGGAGAAGACTATTTCTATGAGATATTTAGAATGTTTCAAAATAATTTGGTTGTGTATCTAATCTCCAAATACACTAAACCTATAGTTTAAAGGTGTGTCTTATAATTATATTCAATGAATAATCAAGTAAAATGATGGAATATTTATGATTGTTATACTCAGGTCACCATAGTTGGCATTATAGGGTGGTTTAGTTAATTTTGGGATTATTTTATCCAGAATAAGAGGATTGTACTAAAAACAAACTATATTGAACCGAATGTTACAAAGGTAGAGTCTAAAATTCTATATATTTATATAATTTTATTACAATTATGGACATAATTAGAAGGATTTTGTTTAAAATAATATTTTTAACTCTGATTATGAAATATATTTTCAACCTATTTAACTTTTATTAAATGTATTTAATATATAGTAATTGATTTAAAAGTGAATGTGATAGATAGTTCACTAACAATTACAATAGGAAATAGGGGGAGTGAAAAATATAGTGTAAATACTCACCTAAAAATCTCATCATATGAATAATAACACGGATAATTTCAAACTCATAAATTCAAGAAGTATATACCAACATTCCAATTAGTTCATTATATAGAAATATACACCATCCATTTTTGGTACTTATAATCCACTAAATTCCAAGTAATGAATAAAAAAATATAAAATATAACTTCTATTCTTCAGTTTTTAGTGCTTGAAATGTTTTCATGATCTATTAGTCATTTTTATAGTGAAGCTGGTCAATGATGGGACCTCATTAAGAATATAAATCAACATAATGTAATCAACACCATTTAATAAGTAGTGTTTAATAATATATATTTTTAATAATTATTTTCCCACTAAACTATTCATACTAAAATAGAGATATAATTTCTAGATTTATGAAGAAGGTAGGATGGATCCATTGGTACTAATAAAGATAACATATAAGGACTTGTAGTGTGTGATTCTAGATTTCTCATTTACTTCAAATGGAAAGTCATTCACTTCCATTATGAATTAAAATTATTTACCAAAAACTGTTAGAAATAGTGTAAATAGGAAGTTATGAGGAGATTGTTTAATGTGAATAAGGGTTAAAAAAATAATTTTGAGACTCCCAGTATTCTCACGGTTTTGGGGATAAGAAATAAAAATTGAAATTTCAAAGATCACTGAACTAAAAAACAAATTAAGGAATGAAAATTGATATTTCTATATAACAAAATTTTCATATGAATCTAGGAAGAAATTTCATTAATTGGATAGTTAAAAGAATATTATATGTTAGAGTTAGCTATAAATAACTTCAATTTCAATGAAATATAAAAATTCTAAACAGTAAAATGTAAAAAAACACAATATAATTTAACATTGACATTCTAATGATTCAATTATAAAAATTAGGTAAATTAAACCATAATGAGAATCAATCCAATGTTTAATAATGAATATTAACATTTCCAAAATTCTTTTCTATATCAGAATGAAAAAACCATTGAATTCATTTCTGGGGAAGTAAGTCAAAAAAATTATGTGGTTAAAGGGATATTCATAATCCACTAAAGAACTAAAAATTTGTGATTTGATTTGGGGTTTTCAATTTCAATCACATCATGCATTTTTTATATGAATTTAAATTTACCCACTCAAATAGATGATACTGAATTATCAGTGAAAATATAGTGGTGTCATGATTGAGTCCAAGGTATATAACTCTTATCGAATTGAAGTTTAGGAGATCATCCTTTCTATAAATCAAGTTTTTCCTCCCTTGGTTGAATGCAATGTGGTATTGGGTATGGATTTGATATCCCTATATAAATATTGTATCTATTTTCATGATAGGGAAATCTAAAAACATATCCCAACCAATTTAGTGATCAAATATCAATGAATGTATGATAATGGACTCCCATTTTAAAAGAAGTTCTTAATAATGGTCTTGATGCCCAATTATGATAGATAATAGGAACAAATGATTATGAATGAACTCATTGATAATTATGTTTCACCTTTTTGGTAATATATATATAAATATCCTAATCAATTTCCCATTATAACCTCATAATACATTTTTAAGTTTTCAATTTGCAACATTCACTGTTATATGAAAATATAGAAGATTAATTATCAAACAAAACCCATTAAATTTAATGAATAGAAGAAGAGAAATCAATAAAATTTGGTAATGGTTTTTAAAAATGAAAGTGATTCACTATGGGTTTCACCGGTTCAATTATTATAGAAGAAGTATGGGTCAATGCATTTTTTTATTAACCATTAGCAATATAAAAAATCATGATCAACAAAAAGTATCCTCTATCCAATATGATTATTTTTTATCAATATAAATGAGATAAATACTTCCCATGACTATCCTTTGATCTTGATATCATGAATAATGGGTGAAACAGAAGTATATAAATATGATAGTGTTTTATATAACTTATAAACAATACAAATTCATAATGATTCTATTCAAAATTAGAAATTTCCCTAAAAACATAATTTATCTTTAGAAAAGTATCTTTATAGATTATATAGATAAATTTTATGAAGTAATTATAGATTATGTTATAAAATATTCCTACAATAAGGGAAAATATGGGGATAATTTTATGATTATGCCAATGAACTAAAGAAATATGAATTTGTTTGAAATTTTTTTAAAAGTGAAAATTCTATAAAGATAACATATCATTATTTGGGTATGTAATTACAAGGGATTTTATATCTATAGATCCATCATTGAAAGAGGTCATTAATGAATTTCTATGAACAACTAATGTAACATACATTCGATTTTTTATTTTAATAGGTGTATATAATTGAAATATTATAAAATATCTCACAGTTACATAAAATAGAATAACAATGTTAACTTTTATAGGAGTTAATTTCCTTTAGTTCACGTAATCTAAAGATAATTTTGAGATTCTTATGAGATAGTTTTTCATGGAACATTAACTCATATTAATTAATAGTAGATAAGTATATATGATATACATTGATGCATAAAAGTATACTTGGTGATGTCTTCTAATCAAAAAGGACATGGTGGTCACTTATGCCTCAGACGAATTCAAATTATTGGAGAAATATTTCCTTGTGACTGATTTGTATATAATTTTGATGATATTTTAATTATTTTTATGGAGGAATTATCTCTATGGTTAATGGTATAAAATATGTTGATCAATAGAGATTAATGTACATATTCCCATAAAAGGATTTGAGGATGATCCAAAGGAGATCATTGGGATTGAACAAATACTATTAATATTGAATGAATTACCGGTTGGGGAATGTAGATATAGTTGAAAACAATCCTACCATAATGGATCATGAAAACCCATCTATGAGTAAGATTTAAATTTACCCCATACTCATTGATTTTAAATGATTGGCCCATGATATAATATGTAAATTATAGAAATCATGTGTTTATAGAATGGATACTCAAACATAAATCTATGTGAATATGATAGTGTCATAAAAGGATGATATAGAGATACAGAAGATGATACATAATAATCTGGAGCATCATATTAAAAATAAAATAATTATAAGGATCTAGAAATGAATATGTGTTATATCATTACCAAAATCAAAGTGGGGGAAATTAGATGATGTACATATCTCATCATTTTATTTCTATCCAAAAATATCAAATATGTATTGGGATCACAAGGACCACTTTTTGTGCGAAGATAAGGAAGTAAATTTATAATATTATATTTCAATGCTTCACATGCCTATAATTTAAGGCTAAAATAATGCAGTATATAAGGATGATGTGACCATTTCTAACAACTATATTTAAATGGGAAGAAGAAACCATGGATATCATTATGGTTATTGGAAACAAATTCAAATTTCAAAAATTAATTTGAGTTGTACTTGATCACCTTATAATGGAAATTCATTTCATTTTTTTGAGAATATTTATCACTCAAACAACATCCCATGATATATATAAAGGAAGAGTTACGACTATAATAGGTGCTAGTATTCATTGTTTCTAATTGAGATATAAGGATTACCTCAATGTCATGGAATATACATTAGTAGTAATTGGTTTTGGAGATATTATTCAGTAATTCTTATAATACTAATACTAATGGTTTGTATAAAAGGAAAACTCATATTCTATAGGATGTGATGAGATCGTCCTTGATGGATTTAAATAGTAGTTGGGATCGAAAAATTCATCTATAAGAGTTCTCTTATAATAATGGTTTCCCTTTATGAATTCATATGGAACCATATGTGTCTCTATATAAAAAAATTTGTATAATTATAATATATTGGGACAAGGTTAGGGATCTTCTAAAGTTAGAACCAAATATTGTTCATGAAACATTATATAATAATTAGTCTAATAAGAGGAATATTAAAACTAATAAATGTTGGTAATTGATCTATATAGTTAATCATTAATGATGTTTTATTTTTTACAATAAAAATACAAAATTCCTTCATATATCTCAAAGGAAGTTGTTTAAGAGATATAATTAGAAAGGAAATTTGTTCCATAGATTCATTGGATATTTTGAAATCATAAATCATGTGGGTATGGTAGAGTACATTCATTCACATCTACCATAACCTATAAAAAATTCATGATGTCTTTTGGGTATCAATTTTATGGAATTAAATTCTCAACTGTATATATGTATTGAAAACAATGATTATTCTTTGAGAAAATAATCTCTCATTTGAGGAATAATCATAAAAACTTCAGGAATGTTGATGTAATGTTGAATGATCAAAGGTTGTTTTTAGTTTCCAAAAGTTCTAAAGAAATTTAATAATTAATAAATACTAAAATAACTGAGACTAAACTAATTAAAAATATAATGTGGCATTATCAAGTTAAAATACATGATTTATTTAAAGTAGTTCTTTCGGGAATATAAAAATAATATATTTGATGTTGTAAAAAATTATGGAGAAGGGATAATATTTGGGTATTGAATGAAGTGGGAGAAATATTTTCAATGTTTTATAGATTCACGGTTTAGGTTCTACTGAATTTAGAAATCAAAATGGTTGGTCATGTTTGCTTTCAAAGTTTATTCGACAGAGAGTCGTGGCCTTGGAATCCTTTTTTAAATATATAAATACAACTATTCCCATGGTTATATACTTTAATGAATTAAGGAATTATTTATTTTATGAAACATTATTTAAACATAACTACCTTAAACCATTCAGTGGTCATCACTAATTTAAGTTAATTAGTTCCATCAATTACAAAATTTACCTTCTTGATTCCTAGTTCAATGGTCATGCCTGAGAAAACCCAAAGAAATTGGAATAGAAAATTAATATCATAATAAACCAATGCATGAACAAATAAGAAAATAATAAACAATAGCACCTTCCCCCTTTATATATATCACCCAGAATGGATTGTGAGTTACCAACTCATGGTATCCCTCATCAAGTGTAGGGGGAGGATAAAATAAAATGAAATCATAAATAAAAGAAAAGGAAGTAATAGGTAAAGGTCTCTATAGTGTTGTAATAACATTCCCCAAGCCTTAGACTATGAATAAATGATATACAGTAAAACTCTACATCTTTATTAATAGTCAACAAGAGTTATTAGGTTGGATTTATTTCATTAACTAATAAGGTCCTTAGTATCCTCCTATATTAATCTTGATGGTTAATGGTGGTTCCAGGTCAAAAAGGTTGGTCTCCATCTTTATTTATTTAAATCTAGACAAAACTAGGTTTTACTAGAATATGACAAGGCTGGAAACATAGTTCAATGTGGTAAAAATTTCTCTCTTTCCCCTAGTTTTGGATTTTTCACATTCATCATAATGTCATGTATTCCTTTCTAGTAATGCATACAATTCTTGATTTGAATGGCCATTTTGCAACCCACTATGATCTATTTCAGCCTATTTATTTTGTTTCAATCATTAATAACATATCATAGACACCCTATGTCATGGAATATATTTTGACAATAATAATATTGTTTCATTTAGAAGATTTTTAGTTCTTTCCCATAAATTAGTATATTATTCCACATTTAATAAATCGTTAATCTTATGTTTTCTAACATATAGATAACAGTTATTGATCTTATAGTTAGTTAAGATCAGGATTATAGTAACTCTCAAGAGATTGACTTAAGCTAGAGAGAAGAGTTCTAGTCAATGATATATACAGAGGTAGATATAATGGTTTCTTATTCCTAGTTAATAATATATATATACTAATATGTTATTTATAAAATAAAAGTTTTAATTATTCAAGAAATAGTTGTTACGATTGTCACATGGAAAAAATATCTCTAAGAATATATGAATAGATATAAGAGGACATTATTGTGGTATGTATAATTCCATAATATCAACCAATGTATCTATCACATATGACATGATATGTGAAAGATGTGATATTACAAACATAACCTTTATTATAGGAAAATATTAGTTATATCTAGGAGAACATCAAGGGAAGCAGACGGAACTATCTAATTTTACATGAGAAAGTACAAAAGATATATACCTTGTGTGTTGGGGGTTGGGATACTAGTTACAAGGGGACACAATCTAGTCATCCTATAAGGTTAATGTGGTATAATATTGTAGTTGGTCTTTGGTAATGAGAAATATAAATTTATTCAACCTTTTTGTAGACATATCTACAAATACCGAGATTGTGGTGGGTAAAGAAGTAGGGAAAAATAAACAAAAAATTATTCTAGTTCTTGGAATTTCACCTAGTATGTAATATTTCAAAATTATGATAATTATATTCCTTGTACTAGACAATATTTCAAGTTTAGATCATGTAAAAAAGGGATATACTTATTGAAATTATCTATTCATAACTCTTACTAAATTAATAATGTCACATATAGTATAATAGCCATGCAATGGAAATGTTGAAGGCTAGTGAATACGGATAAAACTCTACAAAAACATGATTGTATAATGTAAGATCGTACAAGAATGGATAGAAAGTTAGATCTATTGAATGTATGAGTGTTGTAATAGTGTCATCCCTAGAACCTACTGAAATTATAATTTTGATTAACATTACATGTATATAGTTTGATACATACATGTGTTTAATATTACCATAATTGTTCTAATATTTTGGCATCCTCTATTTACATGGTAAAGTCGTTAGATTACATTTCATGTAAAAATGTTATAATAGTTCCCATATATAATGGGAATCTTGAGATGCTATGATATTACTCTTAAAAATATTTCTTATGGTCTAGATACATCATATTGACAAGACATCTATGAAGTCGTACTATCATGTGGGGGCTCATAAGCATTGAGGCTTCTTATCCTAAAGTTGGAACTTTGTGATCTCGAGTATATGATATCATGAGGACATACCCACCAATAGGAACATGAAAAGTTTTGGGATTCATTCGATGTTCCTATCTATAGATATTTGTATTGGTATACTAACCTGAGATCATTGTGAATGTGTTACATTCGATAGCATTCTTTGATGAAATGAAAACAACCATGCTACTAAAATCACATTTAAGAATCTTGTGTTGGGTATATCATTGGTGGTATAGAATTGGTTGAATAGTCAAGATGAAATTTGTTTCTTATGAGTTAAGGAAGAGATATATCGAGGTCCCAGGTTGACCAAGATAGTAATACCTTCAAAATTACATGGCCACGGTAAAAAAAATTAAGTCCATCAAGTATGGTAGAAATTTATCTAAAGAAACCAAAGGATGATGATACATATGTGCATCCTTATTTATGAGATGTTAGGAGAAAAATAAATTATATTACACAGTATTTTTTCATAAGAGGTAGTTGTCACTCTAACATTGTATATCTCCTTGGGGTCCATGATTGGTTTATAGACTCTGATCTTGGTTTATAGGTCTGACTCAATGCTATCTAGATAAGGATTTATAGGGTCACAAAATAAGTGTATCCACAAGTTCCACCTATTCTAATGAATAGAGGTTTCATATAATGTGGTCCCTATATGCAGGGATCAATAAAGGAACGATTATGGTTGATCTCAAGTAAAACTAATTCAATTATATTATTAATTTTTTCAATGATGATGACTGAATTTATTTTTCAATGTATTTACATGTTTGTTTTTTCATAAAAATGATTACAATAAAATATAATTTTTCAAATTAACATAGGATTTTTAAGGATTGTTAAATTATATATGGAAAATATGGTCCAAGTTAATGGATTCTGTTTTATCACATAAAATATTTATGTGTTACAAGTGAGTGAAAAAATATTTGTGAAATTTTAGATGAGGTTATTAATTCATACATGGTTATAATGGTCTATAATAAATATTATTAATTTACAGGGACAAAAGTGGAATTTTTGAAAGTATAACCTAAATATAAGAGCACATTTTATCCTCTTAAATAGTGTGATCTAGAATTTTTAAGAATTTTGTAAGATAGTATCTCATATCTTATCATCTGATGTTCTTATAGAGATATTATGAAGGATAAAAAAGGGTGGATCGACCCTTCTTTCTTGATCAAGTACTCATTCTTCAAGTGATTGATGGGAAATCGTAAAGCTCTTTGATTTCCCATTATAGAACCTGAGAAACATAGATCGATGATCCATGAATTTTGGATCATATGTGGGTGATCTAGAGGATGCCTAGTTTTTCACCTTTCAGCCACGACGCATCATATGGTGAGCTAATCAAACTGGCGACTTCAATCAAACAAGGTTTTATTTACACTTTCATAATATTTTATTTTTCATGCTTAAATTAAATTTCACATGATCTTTTTAGAAATTTGGGAAAGGGTATTTATTGTTTTAGTGTTCTTAACATGAATCTAAAACCATCATTTTTAAATTTAATGTCTTTCATGCTTCCACAGCGCCCCGGGTTCAATTAATTGGTATTAGAGAAAATGTTTAATTATTTAAGTCTAATGATTTTAAATTTCAATTAATTTTTCAATAATTAAAAATATGGTTTCAATGTGATCCCAATGCAACTAATGAAACATCGATCCAATATCATATCACCAATACGTATTTGATTGAATATCATTGGGTTTTGTGTAAAAAATGAAATCTAAATTAACATATTATTTTTTTCATTCATTTTAAAGGCTACCACTGTGAATTTTTTAGCTAAATCATGACCCGATTATGTGTCATGTTATCCAGATATACAATAACTAGGTTTGTTAGTCTATCAGAAAGACAATATTTTCTTGAAATGTCATTTAATTAAATGAGAAAAGCTTCACATATAATGTAGTTTAAATCACCTCAAGGTTGTTTATTAAAATAAATTGATAAATATTCCCATACAAAATATTTTAAAGAAACCCATCAAAGCATAGATAATTAGTAGGATAAATCTTTTCAAATAATGTTTCATTAAAACTATTAATTATCCCTTATAAACTAGTTTCATTCTTCCCTTGGAAGCATGTTTAATTAAAAGGAAAAAATACTTCCCTTGTAAGCTTATTCAAATCTTTCTATGGAGGCTTGTAAAAATATATTTAAAATAACAGACAATAATTTTTATTTATTCTTGTCATAATTGTATATATATATATATATTCATATGTCCTTTAAATGAATACCACATCTCGAATGGACCAATTATCTCTCAATTCGATTGGCATAACCCATTTAAACTATCCCTAACACAAAATTAATTTTTGAGGATATTATTTATGTATAAATAATCTGGAACAATTTTGAAAAAAAATCAAAAATGAAATTTAATTATCCTAGATTTATTAAAAACATTTCTGGTATTGTGAGACATATCAATAATTAATTAAAATTATTATAATTACCGGTAAAGAATTAAAAATATCCTCAATTTTAATTTTAGAAAATTAAAATTTTCTTTTTCAATATATTTTAATGTTGATTGATCATGAGCTATGACCGACCTGTTCATGTTTCGTTAATTATTTATTTAATTTAGTTATCAAATATACGTTTTATAAAATGTAATATTTATTTTATTATGGTGATCTATGCATCTTCCCTCCATATTTAATTTGTCACATTTAAGTAACAAAGTTAATTACACACCTTGGGTTCCACTCAACTATATGTAAGTATTCATCATAACTATATGAGGATTTCATAGTGACACGGTTCGAGTTGAGAGTCATTTTAGACCAAAAAGTGAAGTGTACGATTGTTGCAGACGATGAAAATAAATTCTTGTACTGACTTAAGGAATTCCCCTCAGTTCTTCATTAAGTTGTTACTCACTCAATGGATTAACCAATAGTTAAAAGATCATGATCACATCGTTATTGATTTTATCATGTGCATGGTTTATTATTTTGTGAATTTCATTTATTACATGCGATCATATAGTATAATAATAACCAAATAAGAAAAGATAAAATGAACATGTGTGATGAATTTTTTCAATTTAAAACCATTGTTATGATTTGAGAATGATCACATAAAAAAGAATATGAAATGGAAAATGATTACATTCACCAAGATTAACTTCTCAAATCCCCCAAAGAAAATATTATGTAATTAAATTCCTTTCATTTATCAAATTTATGAAAAACTGAGTGTTCGGGGTTCTTGTCATCCATAGTTGAGGGTGCCTCTTCTTATCAGGGATTTATTGTCAGAGTGGTGGGTTGAATAAACTAAATAGGGAAGAAAATGGGTATCTATAGAAAACATTTTTCAACATTAGAGTCAAATAATTAATCAATACAATTTAATTATTTGCAGGATATGGGATTCCGCTCAACATGTTAAGGAGTCATAATTTAATGCAGTTGGCGAGTCAGATGCCTACATTGGACTCTCCAAATATTAGTGCAGCCATGAATTGTATACTTTTATGATAGGTTTCAAGGATACTTTCCACTAGAATACTCAATATATTTTGTATTATTAATATAGTAATTGATTGATACTATGGTTTCATAAAATAGTGGGATAAAATTAAATTAATAATGTTAAAATGTTTAAAAGTAATTATTATAAAATTATTAATCTGATAGATTTTTTTTGTAGTTAAAATGGAATGTAATACCAAAAGTACACTGTGATAAAATTTAACCAAGAAAAATTCATAACTGGATTGATTTTCCAAAGAGTGGTATATGTGCTTTGTAAAGTGCTATGACAATGGAATTTCAAGGTGATGGTGTCCCCAATACCTGGTAAGAAACCTCAGGAATCAAGGGTTTAAAAATTCTTCTAGGAGACTCATATATGATTCATATGTTGGTTAATTCATAACTCTATCATCAACTTCCAATGTGATTTGTGGATGAAACATCAGGACATATATGATTTTACAAGTTCCCTATTCTCTGAGATGATTATGAGGAGAATGTTAAGCAAGATATAAATGGATGATGATTAAATTGAAAGATGGCCATGATATTTCAATGCATAGCATTATCATATCATGTTCGCCAACATAATCTAGTATCATTTAATGTTACATGACAACTAGTATGGATAAAATGTTTCATTACCTTTTTGGGTAAGGTTTTCCAAGGAATAATTACTTCATGAGAGTTTAATATTTAGTTCTTATGGGGAACAAGCTGAAATATGAGGAGAAAAGGACAATGTAAAGTAACACACCAAGGTAACCTTTGTGTAATCCTTCGACTAATATAGGTATTAAAAATTAGGTTATTTTATAGGTATAGAATGGAATAATTTTATGGAAGATAAATGATATTTATGGAATTGAGGAATAAAAAAGTCACTTCATCTTCACATTTATTCATATATATTTTTGATGTTTTAGAAATACTTATTATGTATTAAATAAAATATGATTGTCACATATGTGTATTAAAATATAGTAACCAATTAATTAAATAAAATTTATTAGAATTAAAGCATGTTCTCTAACAAGTTTATATAGGGTGGTTCCTATGTCAGTAATGAGAATAAAAAAACTTCAATACTTACATGTATATTGATTCTAGTTTAAAATTTTTGTCATTTGGACACAAGGATACATTATTATAGTTCTGTAATTAATTTTTTTAAGGTGTTAGAATAATTGGAAATACATGAGGAGTATAAATGTAAGACCTGCATATATAGTTATAAAAGGACAATAAATTGTCATGAAAAACTTAATAGTTTTCAACGATATTACTAGTATGATTTTATACTCTTTGGGGTTAAGTAAATTAGGTATTATTGACACACATGTGTACATTGTTTTGAATAAAAAACATTTATTAATGAAGATAAAACATAAACCTTTTCAGAATTAGTTCCGATAGAGAGTGGGAACTATTCTAATGCTATGCTAGTGGTAAGTATACTTTATAATGTTACTTTTAGAATTTATGAAAAGTGAAATTGATGTTTGGTATATTCATGTTCATAAGGTGTTAGCTTATTTCGGTTGGTGTGCCAAAGAATATCTTGACCAATCATTCAACAATCAATATTATGTAGTGTAGAGTAATTACAAAATTCACATTACCTTATATACATCAAATATATTATAATAATAAGAAGGTATAATGAAGAGTCTGACATGTTAACATTGTTAACAAAAATATAGCATGAATAAATTCTTAAAAAACCATTTCCTTATACATGTTAGAGTCATGATATAAGTAAAAGGAACATCAATTCTAAAATTCATCCATTGTATATACTTCCATTATTTTAAATCCATACATTGAAAATAACTATGTTATCCCATAACCAAATGAAAATTATAATGAAAAATTGATATCATATGAGTTTTACTATGATAGAAATCGATTTTTATAAGAACATGTGTTTAGATGAAAAATATTAGTTAGGATATAAACAAACATACATCAAGAAAAAACATAATGTTTATATATATTAATAATCTTAAATATTTATAAGGATATAATATAAATCCATATGATAGAAAATATATAGTCAAGTTATAGACTATGTATATATAAAAGGGTGAAAATATCTATTTGAGATAGTGGGAGAAATATTGAATTGTGTTTAGTCAATGATAGAGAAGAAAAATTAGTTTACATAGGAACAAGTTCCATGAGACCATGTGTAAAAAAATGTTCCAAGGACATATACTACATAGGCAAGATAAAACCAACTTTATGATTTTATAATCACCATAAATGGTGAGACATTATTCAATCAGAATAATAATTCAAAGTAGTATGATGTATATGGAAATAAGCTAAAATTGACAGGATCAATTAATATTTAATAATGGATTATATGTATCAAAGTATAGGAGGCTCATTATTGGGAATACTATGGTGGGTATTTAAGTGAAACTATAAATTAATGGTACAAGAATTGTACCAAGAAGGCTCTATTGGCATGGAATTACACTGATAGTCATTACTGGGATTGGAAACATGATGCTCTTTGATGTTCACTTTTCCATTTTTGATTTGGCGTCCAACCTTAAAAATTATTACCATGATTTTAATCACCCTAATAATATTATAAAACATACTTACATTGTATTTTCAATTATTATTATGTCATAGTATCCATATTTTTTGGAGAGTTTCAATCTTAAATTCCATCCATTCATTATTTAAGACCATATGGATGACTCTTCTTTGCATTCCTTTAGTTTTCCATTGGAATTGTTTTCTCACCATCTCATCTGGTAGATTATATCTATCTGTAGGTGATGTATTCATCAACAATTTACTATCCACTTCATCTAAAATTGGATGTTTTCCCTATACAAGAATTTTATTGATAATTTATATTAAAATACATATATCAATACCATGATATAGGAAATTCCAAATTAAATCTTTAAAATTATATCATGCGTTTTATACCTACTTATATATATATTGATTAAAAATAATATGACCTTATAGTGGTATATATAGATTGATTTAAGAGAGAAGTAAGTAAGATTGTTTATTTATAACTCATCCAACAATGTAATGGAATGGGATGAAAACTCTAAATCCATTCACAGTCTTGATCCCTCAATGAAAATCTAAATATTTAACTTCTTTCTACATCACTTGAAACATGTTGGAGTTGAAATGTTTTCAAAGTTATATTAATATTCTATAAATAATGTTCATATCTTCATGTAGTATGTTGAAAAATTCTATGTTGTTGGATATTATTTTAATTATCATCATTTTCATCTAAAAGTGGTTAGAAGAAACAGGATGATGGATTCCCTACTACAATTATTGATAGTACATAACCATAGATCCCCTTGTGGTGCCTGATAAAATTTTGTATGGTTTTGTGCCTTTCATATTTATAGATTATTTAATTTTCCCCATTTTTTTTTATCATTCTTGATATCAATTTCGAAAAATTATTCACCTTTTCATTGAGTGTGGTTGACATGCATTAAGGATTAAAAAACAGAAACTTTTATCACATATGGATTAAGTATAAATATATAAAAATAAAATAAAAAAATAGAATCAAATCAAATATTATAAATCCTATATAGTGACCATCCCCTGCAATGAAACTTGATCATTTTAATCCCAAAAGGCTTCAATGTATTCCTATGGGTCCATAAAAAATTTTTAATTTATAAAAACAAAACAAGTGGTAATTAACTAATTAAAAATAAAAAGTGGTGGGTTTGAGGTGGAACCCATTAATGGTGTATGTTTTTGTTTTAATATTTTCATAAAAATTGATTTTATATTTAAAGAAAAATTATTAAGTAATAAAATATATGTTTTTAAATTAGATGGAGAAAGCATGAATGGGTTTTGTAGAGTCTAGTTTTATGTGAAAATGAATTTTGAAATTGATTTGGATATCTATGATTGGTGTGGGAGTCGAGAAGAGGGTGATCATTGGTATTGGAATCCCCTCTATAGTAGTACAACTCCATTCCCCATGATTTTACCTCAAAATGAGTAATCTTATATAGAACCCATTATATTTATCTATAGGCATCAAGAGTTCTCAGTTTGAGTTTAATTTATGCATTAATGTGTTCATTAATATCCCCATGTGTCAAAATCAATGGTGTACATTTGTTTCAAGTCAAAAAATTATTACCCCACATTCAATGAAACTCAGTCTATCTGGAGTAGTTCATGTAATGATACGTACTTTCATGTCCTAAAATTTTGGGCCTTACCCCCAAGAGTGTGTTTTCATGTTCAATTTCACATCATGAGTTCCTCCTGTGTCATGAATATTATTGATGGCATGATTTTCCATTTTCCCAGACCTCTAAGATTTATTTAATGTTGTTTATACAGTTTCAAACCTTGAGAACATCCCGTGGAAACCGAGTTTTATGGAAAGTATTTTTCATGATTTCAATATTGATTCCTTCCACTCTTTTTTCTTGTTTCCCATCTAACAAATATGAACCAATAAATTAACATCCATTTAAAATGGCATATTATTTAATTAAAATAGTTCTATTTAATATCAAAATATGTATTCATGAAATTTATGTATCAATGAAATATTAAATATTAACACTAAAATGGTTAAAATATCATGAAATATAAAATGATTTTGGATGAAACATGTGAACCCAAATATATAAAAATGTACAAGTACCCTAATTTGTTTATCACTTTAATGTAATTATGTGGGAGAAATTCTTGTAAGGGGGTATAATGTAACACACCATGATTTTAATTTTTATTTATTTTTTAAATAAATACAATATTGGATATATTTTTACACACACAACACCAATATAAATTGATAATTGATATATATACTTAAAATTAAATAGTACACTATAAGATAAATATTAAAACATTATGACAAAAAATTGGTATATATATTTATGGAGACTAAGAGATGAATAAAAAACAACTTAATAAAAATACCACAAATATAATACCTTCATCATTATAGTGACTCGGGTTTTCACCTATAATAATTTTAAATATTTCTAATAACATTTTTGAATCCAAAAACTAAGTCGGTGTAGGATTCTGGGGCTTAGAGAGCCTCGGTATGGTAGTCATAAAAATATTAATTATATATGATCACACTTGTACAGATTATTTGGGAACATGGAATAACTCCAAATATGAGTCTTGGATTAGAAATCAATCTTTGCACTTGAATGCAGAACATGGAGTTTATCCTAGGAATGACATAAAATTTTCCAATATTGGGAGTTCATTCATAGATGTGTGTTGGTGAGGAGTTAAATTCAGGATATTGATTTAATAAAATTAAATCAATCTCTCTTACCCTTCACCATTGTGTGAACATGGTAGGATAAGAGAAAACCCTCCACCATTGAGATACAGATGAACCAAGGTCTAAGAAGGGTGATGAGGTTCCATCGATCCTCATTCTTTATGCCAATCATGATCAGATTGAGGAGAAGCGTGATCTGGGCATCATTTTGGATCCAAATCTTCGGATTTAAGCCATCAAGGTAGTAATATTTTATTTTTATGTCTTTATCCCCCTTGATTTGTATTTTTAAGGTTTTATATCCCTTATACATCTTCTAGTGACCCCTTGAGGGTCAATCTGTTGGTTGAGGGGGGGAACTGGGTGATTCAGGTGGATCACAATGGAATTAAAATCGAAATTCTCGATCACATGGCATATAGTGCAGGGTCACATTTTGTTTTTTCTTCCCATTCAGGGAACATGAATTTTGGGGGCAACATTCCATTTACCATGTTTTCAGGTCATGTAGTTACCTCAGGTCATGTTTCCAAGGGAAATGGCTAGGGTAGTCATGTAATGGGACATGGCCATGTGGAAATACATGGATAGAGTACATGGACGGGGGGGATGGACGTGACATGAGAAAGTAGTGCAACCAAGTGGGATGGATAGCTGGGACACGCCATGTACCAGGGGTATATGCCATGTAGGGGATGCATCTGACCGAGCTGTGTGGGGAAAGCCATGACTATCATCCTAGGTGTGGTGAGACATGATTTGTATAGCCTATAAACATCATATAATCACACATATCCCTCCATGATTTGTATTAGAGGAAATGACCAAGTGTTTTGGCATCTTCGCACATTGTGTAGACCCAAGTGCATGCCATGTACTTCTCTTGTTGTATTCTTGGGATATTCTACCTACCATATCTCTTTCTCCATAACAAATATTTAGGATTGTGGGTAGCCTACATTGAGTGGTTTACCACATAGAACGTGATGGTAGAATCTTCAAGGGCACTAATGATATAATGTGGTGTGTTTCTGGAATAAAGTTGTAGAAGTGGTTCTTGGCTTGGGAAGTGATTAAGGTATATCATTGGGTTGGTGTTAGGGTCGGTACCCTTCCTTAACATCTCAGTATGTGGGTCCCCTCAACCATTTATATAGGTAGGGTGGTGGTCCTTTATCGTAATAGGGTGTCAGTCCCCTACCTTTGGCTGTGTTGCGACGTGACGCATAGTGAGAATAACGGTCCTTTGATCGGTTCTTGTCTGATGTTGGAGATTATTTTGGTTTCATAGAGAGATGCTTAGATTGGTACACCCCTGGTGTATTAGTATGCGGGTTCCAATTACCTCATTTCTTGGTAGAGATAGAACTCAACCATAGTGGGTGCTAGTCCAGTACCCACAAAGTAGTTCTTCCAAGGTTAGAACTCCCCTTCCATTACAGGGTGTGGGTCCTCCATATTGTTCTTGAAGTTGAAGATGGGGATATTCTATCATACTAGGTATAGGGGCCTCTATACTCATTGTACATATAGATTAGGTACTACACTGCGGGACCAGGGTGTCGTCCCTCTTTCCATGGAGTTAGTAAACCCTTATCGCACCAGGGAGTAGGTCCTCCGGATATGATATAGAGATAGAGTGTGTATTCCCCTATCGTGTCTTGGTGTGGGTCATCTATCCTTGGAGTGGGTAATCACTTTTCCTACCTAGTTTTGATTCCTCCATATGAAAATTTTCAATATAGTTGGTGCTCTCTTATCATAATAGGGTACAGATCCACTAGATTAGGGTCAGTACTCCCCAATCATGTTAGAATGTAGGCCAACCATATTGATCATACTTGTAAAGTGGTACTCACATGTCATACCAGGGTGTGGGTCCTCCATCCCTAAAGTGGTACTCCCATATCATACCAAGTATTGGGTCCTCTATCCAAGGAGTTGTACTCCCATACTAAACCCAGCTTCATGTCCCATAGCCACAGTATGGTACTCCCCTATCTTACTAGGTTTCGATTCATATGTTTATAGATTTTTACCCCTGTTGTGTCAGGGTTCGGGTCCTCTACTAGTGTAAAAGCTTCCTTAGCTGAGGAGGATAGTAACAAGGAGTTAGACCATTCATTGTTTGTGTGAAATACCTGGTTATGGGTTAGTTCCCCCTAAATGGAGTGAGGGGTGAGCCACACTATACAAAAGTGATGGAGGATTCATGGGATGGATAGGATCTAGTTCTCCCTCAATTTTGGGGTAGCAGCATAGTGTGGGTTTCATCAACTCTCTCTCTCTCTCTCTCTTTAGAGAGTATGTGTAAAATGCATGGTCTTGAGAAATTATCCCTAAAATATATGTAGTGGTGAATGTTGGGATTCTCCTCCTGGGTTTTTTTATCTTGAGCGGGGGAAAATGTATCATTTTTGGGACCTTTGGAGTTGGGAACCGGAGTTGGACCTCAATTAGTTCCTAATAGTGAATTTTCTCTCTAGTGGGCCATCAGTGATTGATGTTTTTTTACCGATGGAGTGAATATATTTTATGAGCACCATTGAGGATGGAAGATCCAATGGAATGTGTTTTCCTATTATTCTGATACATTTAGAGCCTCATGTTGAGTCTTTTAGTTGGCGATGTCATAAGGAACTCGTGAGAATTGGAGTCTGAGATGTGTATATCTTGGTGTTTTCTGTAGTCCTTGTGGTGTTTTCACATAGTGGTTGACACACCATGTGGATTTGATTTGGCTAGTCATCTATTTCCATGGATGGGTTCGAGATATATTTTCTCCATATTTTAGGTTCCCTCTAGATAGGTTGAGGAAACGGTTACCTTTCAATTGATCCCTTTTAATTTTGGGTTTTCGGGATCCTACTGAGTATTGTTATACTCACCCCCTATATAGGATTTACCCACACATATTGTGTCTTGCGAAAACCACTTGCTTTTCGATGAAGTTCTAGTAGGACCTGAGGTAGGTGAATATTTGTGTACTAGACCAATGGTGTTGTTTAATAGTGATTGGTTGAGGAGACTTCCATCAATTTCATTTGATAGTGATCCCCTCTTTTTGACCAGGTTGGAAACTTTTATAGTTTTTAATGGACATATATTTTTCTCTTTTATGATTTTCATACTCCTTTTTTACTCTGGTTTTCATAAATATTTATGCATTCATTTAATTTAATTCAAATTATCTCTACAATGTTACATAGAGATACACTTGAGGAAAAAGCCTCCTGTTTCTGTGATATGCATACTCAACACTAGATGCCAGCGCCTACCCTATTGGAGTTGGGATTAGGGAGGTTATGGCTTGAGCCTCTTTAGGTTGGGTCATGACAGAGTGGAATCATAGCAGGTTTTAGTTTGGTACTTTAGTGTGAGGATCTTGGTTTGGGTTTCATAGAAGGAGTGTTAAAGTGTTTCAAGTTACACTTTTAGGTTAGGGATTGATGTTATGGTTTATTGGCTGATGTATCCATTTAATAGTAATTTTATGACCTTCTTATTGACTCGTTATATTTGGTCACTTTTCATAGGTAAATATTCAAACATGCATAATATAGGACTTGGTTGTGTTTTTTTCTATCTTTATTAAGTAAAAATCCCAGATATACCATTTTACCATGGTGCGTCTTGATTCTATTTCAAGTTACCACTATAATGGCACCCATGCAAGGTTTCATAATGAAATTGTTACAATAATCCATCTATTGAGGCTTTAGTACACAGACCTAGTTCAATAGTTGTAACATTGGGTGGTCTGCTAGTTGAGAGACCACCCTTATAGCATCCAGTAGTGTTGGTAGTTTAGGTTGATGATAGACATAGGATGAGTGCACTGTATCAGTTCCATAGGTAGTGACCTCTGAGGTATCATGGGGATCCAAGCACCCAAGAAGGTGATGACTGTCTGGATGTACTCATGCTTGTTTTCCTCTTTGGGAGGAAACCTCCTGATCAAATGACGGTCCCAGAATCAAGCCTTATGAAAGGTTATGTTGGGAAATAGTGGAGTCTGGTGATGCAGATCCATGATGAGGTGATGCTCACTTGGGTGGAGTTTGAGCGGCTCTTCAAGGAAGATTTTTATCCTTCCACATTGAGATCCTTACATGTCCAATATTTTTTATTGCTTTTGTGTGGTATAATTTCTTTGGAAACATATTCAACAAGGTTCATAGGCCTTTTTCGATACTCCATATATATAGTCCAAGACTCATTCTTTACATATCGGACCATTGATTTGGAACACCACAGATAAATCTAAGAACATGCGGCCTCCTTATGCCTAACCTATCATGAGTTGGTGCTGGAGTGAGTTCTAGAGTTGGATATCTTCTTGGTGGTGGTTTGGGAAGATGTGGTTGCATATAGTGTTCATGAGGAAGATTCTTCTATATTATCTTGAAGATTATAGTTAGAAGGATATTGGTGTAAGAGGAATACCCATGCCCAAGCCCATACACTTCTTCCTTTGGAGCATGAGTTGTTTCAGGGACCTGGAATTTTGTAGGAAGGTGGTGTTATGTTGATAATGGATAGGTATATCTTTCCTGGGATTTTCCAAACTATCATGATACTAAGAGGGATTCGGTCAATGGACTCCCCTAGAAGAGGCATCATCTAGTTCATGGAGGTCCAAATAATGGAAGACTTGGTATAGGGGTGGTAATAGTATCATGAGTTGGAAGGTTGTATGAGTTTGCACCACCACCCATAGGATGTCCACACCATCGTTAAGGATGTAAATGTTGGGTGAGTGGATAGATTCATGCCACAGACTTCATTTCTATAGAGACTCCAAGGGTTAAAGGAGGTCCACTCTATTTCCTTTCTAATTAATAAATTAGTTTGGTATAAATTTTTGTAAGGTACTATTCTATGGAGAATTCATGCTTGAGGTATTATTCAAAAGAGATGTGGGGTTTCAGTTGACCCATGTGTGGGTGTTGTTTGGAATGGATTCGAATTTAGAAGGATGAAGAATTATTCCCCCACTGAGATGTGTTTTGTTTTTATGTGATTAAAACTGTATAGGATATTCAGTGCTACAAAAATAGAATATTTTTTAGGTATGGTGTTTGAGACACTCTAAATTGTGTCTCCAGTACAAGGTTACGTATTAGTGTCTTAAAAACGAAGGGCCTAGTAAGACCCTAGGTGTTCACATGAGAATCCCTTTATTTTTTTAATACACTCATGTGCTCAGTATCAATGATGTGCATGCAAATCTCCCAAAGGATATCATAGGTTTTTCATGGATTCAGAACGTAAATAATTAGACAAACTTTCCCCACTAAAAGGTGCTTTTCAGATTCCATAGAAAACCATGCGAGCTTTCTAGTGTCACCTAGAGAGGATAGTATTTAGCTATGGTAGATGATATCATTTTACTATGATTGTGTCATCAGGGTGTTATGACACTAGACCCATATAGATTATGGTGATTGGTGTTTTCCACCTATCACCGCTGATGAGACATGTGCCTCTTTGTTTCATGATGTCATCCTGGTTTGAGCTAGACATGGGTGTAGTTGGGACATTGTGGTTTCCTTGATTGAATTCATGTAAACAACACTGGAGCCTTTGGTATTATCACTAGCATGGGAGTCCTAGTTGAGATCTTAGTTTCATTACTTTGTTCCTAGGATTTATCTTTTCATTAATGAAAAGGATTGTGTTTGGGAGAATTTAGTGACTTAGTTTTTGACTTATATGACATGGTAATAATTTTAAGAATATTTTGGAATCCAGGCACTAAGTCAGTGTGAAATTTCGTGGCCCAGAGAGCCTCAGTGTGGTTGTATTAAAAATAATAAATATATTCTATCATGAACATTTATTTTCATTGAAAAAATGTAATAACTCTGATGAGGAGTCTCATATTATAAATATGAGGCCACAGTTGATTTCAGAATGTGGTGTGTGGCCTAGGATGGACATAAAATTTGTTGATTTGGGGAGTTTTGTTTGGGGTGTGTGTTGGAGGGGAGTTAAATGAATGATATTAATTTAATAAAATTAAATAAATATCCCACCCCATTTACCATTGTGTTTTGGTTTTATGAGAGGATAAAACCATACCCTTTTGGATCAGTGGATGAACTGAGGTTGGACAGAGGTAATAAGTTGTTGTTGATCCCCATTTCTGATTCCAACCATCATTCGATTCTGGGGCATCACAATTTAGGTGTCATTTTGGACCAAAAACATCAGTTCTATGCCACTTAGATAGTATAATTTGAGTTTTATGTCCTAATACCAATTTATATGAATTTTTATGGTTTTATAGACCTTATACAACTACTAGAAATACATTGACCATTGATCTATAGGTTTTGTGGAATACTATGGGGATTCGGGTGGCTCGTAGGGTAATTCCTTTCATATTCACAATCACACAATGTGTAGTGTAGGGTCACTTGTCATGTTTTCTGTTTATTTATAGAATATTACTTTTGGAGACTACACACCATGTACTGAGGTTACACATTGTATAATGACCCTAGGTCATGTGGAAAAGGGATATGGCCTGGGTAGACATGTAACGAGGCATTTCCATGTGGAAGTAAAATACTATAGTACATGGAAATTGGGTGTCAGACATGATAATAGGAAAGAGGCATTTCCAAGGGGGATTTATATAAAGGAAATGTTGTGTACCATGGGTAAAGGTTGTGTGGAGGACATGATTGACCATACCATGTGGTTAAAGGCCTAGATAGAAGCTCAGTTGAGGTAAGACACACCATGTACTACATGTACACATCGTGTAAGCTAACATGGCTATTCAATCCACGCATCAAAAGATTCAAATAGGTTTTTCAGTGGTTTCACACACCTTGTAGACCCTATTTCAATTCATATACTTCTCTAGGGAACATATATGGGATATTCCTCCAATCTTATATTGTTCTCCAAAACATGGTATTAGGATTCCAAGTAGCCTATCTTGGGAAATTTTCCAGGCATAATGTGATGGTAGCCTCTTTGGTGGATTTAGAGATATGATAGGCATGTTTCAACCACTACATTGAAGAAGTTATTCTATGATCTGAGAAGTGATTAGGTTAGATCACTGGGTTGACATTCTGGTTGGTAACCGTCCATGTCATATTACGATGTGGGGCCCCAAGACCCATTTGTTTGGTAGAACAGTTTTCCACTATCGAAACAGGGCTCAGGTCACCTGCATGTGGCTATGTTACAACATGATTCATGATGAGTGTGACGCTCCTTTGAGAGTTTCTTGACTGATACAAGATATCAGTTGAGTTTACCAAAGAGACACTAGGACGGTTACTCCCCTAACATATCATGGTGTGGGTTTCCCTTACCTCTATGTTTGGTAGATATGGAACTCACCCACAGTGGGAACAGGTCCTCTACCCATGGAGTAGTTCTTCTGGGGTAAAAACCCCATTTTCATTCAAGGTTATGGGTCCCCTGTATCATTCGTGCAGTTGGAGAGGGCTCTCCCATATCATATCAGGGAGAAAACGTTCGCTCCGTACTCATTGTACAGATAGAGTCTGCACTCCCATGATAGACCATGGTGTGGGTCCTCTATCTGTATATTTGATACTCCAATTTCACACTAGGGCATGATCCCTCAAGAAGTGATGTATAGATAGAGTATGTTCCCCCCTATTGGGTCAGGATGCATGTCATTTATCCTTGTTCTAGGTAATCCCCTATCTTACCAAGGTGTGGTTTCTCCATATGGAATATTTTAGTAGAGTTAGTACTCCACTACCCTACCAGGTTGTGGGTCTTCTAGCCTAGGGTTGAATCTACCCTATCATGTCAAGTTTTTTTTCACCCATAGCGATCTTAATGGTATAGTGTTACTCCCCTATCATATTATGGTGAGGGTACTCTAGTTATTGAGTGGTAATCCCCTGTCTTAATAGGGTGTGTCTCCTCTAGCCACAGTGTGGTACTCCTCTATTGTACTGGGGGTGAGGGTCCTTTAACCACATAGTGGTACTCCCCAATCATACTAGGGTATAAGACCTCAATCTATGGAGTTATACTACCATATAGTGTTATAGTGAGGGTCCTCAAATAGAGTGGGACCTCCCTCAACTGAGGATTATAGCTACAAGGGGTATTCCCCTTCACTTGTTTACATGTGATACCTAGTTAGAAGTTAGTATTCCCTCAACAACATGAGGTTTGGGCCACTCTATATAGGAGTGAAAGAGATTGTTTTGGTTGGATAGGAGCTAGTATTTCGTCCACTAAAAGTTTTTGGTGAGGTATGGGTTCCTATACCCTCTCTATTTATAGAGGTTTCACAAGTAGCATTATCTAGATCAGTTCTCCATCAATTGTATACAATTTTCAGCGGTGAGTCTCTCCACATGGGTATCTTTTAGCTTGTACAAGGATCAAGGTATCGTTGTTTGGACCTATGGTGTTGGGCACTAGAGTTGGACCTCGATCAAATCCCACTTGAGTGTGTTCTCTTGTATTGTCAATTATTGATGGTAGGGTTGTTAATGATGGATCGTAGCTCTAAAATGATATCATCTAGGATGGAGGATCTTGTGGCGTGTTTTCTCCTAGGAGTGTGTTACCTTTAGACCCTTGAGTATAATATTTTTGTTGGCTATGAGGATGATACCTCTTGAACATTGGAGTCTGAGATTAGTATATCTATTTGTTTGTTGTAGTCTTTTTGGTGTCATAAATATCTAGGTTGACACACCATGTGGATCGACCTGACTTCTCATGTATAGCCGAGGATGGGATTGATATATAGTTTCTTTATCATTTGGGTTCCCTCTTTCTAGGATGATCAGACTATTTACTTTCATTTTATCCCTTATTATTTTGGGGTTTGAGTCGCATAATCATTATAGTAATAAAAACCCATGAATGGGTGTTTCCTGCACATATTTTGTCTTTTGAACACCACAGGACTTTCAATGGAGTCATAGGAGGACATGAGGTAGGAAGAACATAGCATTCTAGACCAACTAAGGCATTTACCTAGGCTTGGATAATTATATTTTCAAAAGTATCATTTGACATTGATCCCATCCATATAAGCAGTTTGGATGCTTTTACTATTTTTGGTGTGCGTGTATTTTTTCCTTTTATGCTTTCAGTACTCCAATTTTACTCTGGTTTTGGGATATATGTATACATGCATTTATTTTTAGTACATATTATATATTTATTATTGCATTGATAGGATTGTGGGTGTGTGTGTACAGGTACCTTAGGAAAAGGCCTCTCATTTATATGATATGCATACTCGTCGTTGGATGCCATTCCCTGGCCTATTGTTGTCAGACTTTGGGTGGTATTGGCTCGAGCCTCATTGGGTGAGGTTGTCACAATCATCATGGTTTTCTGGGGATATTACAACCATGATTACAACTGTTAAATAATGGAAAAACAATTGAAATATAATAGGAATTTTTATAGTGAAATGAATTGATGGGATTATGATTTTTTTAAAAATGTGTAAGGATCTACATCATAACAAATTAGGACGAATATATATTTAGTGGTTGGAATTGTTCATTGAATATGATGATAGGAAATACGGTCATTAGAAATCTAGTCATTTGGTATGAATGTATAAAATATGAATATAAAAGATGTATAATTGTAAAAAAAATTAACACAATATATTAAAAAAAAATATTGAAACAAAAAAGATAATATTTGATTAAAATAAATTTTTATATGTTTTTATGTATTACATATTATTATTACATAATGATTTCATGTATTAATAAAAATAAAAAAAAATATTTGAATATAAACGGCTTATAAATTACCAGGATAGAATATAAATGATTGATTTTAAATTGGATACATTCTAAATCATTTATTATTAAAAATATTACATTTTTAAGAACCATTATATCTATATGTTATATATTTTTATCTTAATAAACAAAATTTAATATTTTAAAATAAGAAAAAAATCATAATGGTTAAATGTATAAATAAATATTGTAACATTCATTTAATTAGTAATTGATATTAAAAAATACTAATATATGATAATATTTGGAAAATTGTTTACATTAAAAATAGATTTATATAAATATTTTAGGTTTATGTTTAGAATTTAAATTTCTTATATTTAGAAATTGATATATATTAAATGGAGATAAAAAATTTATTTATCCTATCAAAATTTTAAGAACCAATGTAATTATAGAATAAATAATAATCATATTTATTAATATGAATTATATATTTATATTAGATATAAAAATGTTTTGTACTTTTAAAATGAAAAAAGGAATTAGTTTACACTAAACTATTATATTATAATGTTTTATTTGGATGTTTAATTTTAAAATTTCAAAATTTTATTTTTAAAATAATTATATCATTATTTAAATAAGAATATAAAAAATACTTATTGGTAAAATCTAGTATTTTTTATAAAATACTCATGTTTTCATTGAGTAATGAAAAATACCGATTTTTTTGAAAAAGAAGTCATTTTCTTTTCAAATTTTTAATTAATTTAAAATTTACATTTTTTTTCAATATTATTTCAAGTAAAATTAGTATTATTTAGTTATATTTACTTCATATAGTCACTCTTTAATCATTTTTATATTTTATTTTAGTATATGATTATTTTGAGTTTAAAAACATGGCTTTTCTGAAATCTGTTTTAAAATGCATAATGATTCTTTAATTTAGTTAATTTAAATTACCCATAATGGGGAGTTTAATATTATATATATATATTATATCATTAAAAATTAATTTTTTTTCGTACAACTATTATTAAAAAATATATATTAATTATGAATCAATATTTTTTTTAAATAATACTCTGCTTGAAAACCCACATTTTCATCTTGTTTACGGGTTCTCATTTAAATTAAAATTTTCCAATTATGTAAATTAAATTTGGTAAAATGGATTAAAAAAAATTATTCACCAAAATTTATATTGTCTAATATGGAAAAATTTAAATTTTACCAAAATTAATAGTGAAAATAGGAAAAATTAATTACCCCAATTAAGGTGAAACTAGATTAATAGGGTTGTTAATCAAAAAAAGAAGGGTTAAAATGAATAAAAAATTATCTAAATTATATTTTCAGTAAATATTTAGAACTTATAACTTATATTATTTATAATGGTTCATTATTTGAGCATTGTGCCTTGAAAAAAATGTTGGCGGAATTCATTATTTTCAAAAAGAACAAGTGTTCCACTCTCCTTACTTATAAAAAACCAACATTCACCTCATCTCTTCACAAATTAAAGACCCATTTTTCTGAAAAAAAGACTTCAAAAAAATTTTATAATTACATAATATCATCCTATAATCCTTATTTATGCATTAAATCCTACAATGGATTTCCTTTGGTTTTATCCATAAGAAGTTAATCGAAGAAGATGTAACGTTCTTCAATAAGCGTTTTTATTCTATTTCATCCCACATCCCCTGGATTTATCATTAAATTATGAATTTATAATAAAATAAATATAATACATATACTGAGATATTATGATTTTAATTTAATAACCTAAATCCTTCTCTTATACCATCAAATTTTTACGAAATCACAATTCATGTCTACGATGGACAACTATCTCGCAAAATGATGTCATTAGTTTTCCCATTACCTCCTAAATTAGTTGGTTATAATGATGGATAAAATTTATATACATGATATTTATAACATAATAGTACCTATTTTTTAATTATATCATATATACCATTTTTTATTCCATTCCATAAAGTAAATGATAATGTTGTTCATGTGTACAGTGGAATACCGCCTCACAAAGCGATTTGATTCGTCTTCAACAACGATTTTGAAGGAAGGTATTAAGGTTAATATAATTAATATATGTGATATTCCTCAACTAATTACGATATTAATGTCAAATTTTCCATTATGAAAAGATAATATATCATTTTATTTCTAACCTTTTCATTCATTTAAAAATGATAACTTCATTCGTGTATGTGTGGAATACCGCCATCATGAAGCGATGTGACTCTATTTTCATCACCACAACACATGGATGATATATATAAGTATATTTTTAGATATAATATGATAAATATGAATATTATTATAATTATATAATGATAAAATATTAATTACCTCCATTACATAATGATCACTAAAAAATGAAAACATTACACATGTGTACGTAAGGCACACCATCTACATGATTATATAATGCTTCATTTCGCAAAACCATCTTTAATGATTGGTATTAAATCATAATTATTGTATATATATGATAAATATATCATTTTAATTATTATTTAGAAGTTTAAATAATGACCTATTTAACCATAGTCAATCTACCAAAGTAATTTTTTACACATAAACTCAATATGGTCAAAACAGTCTTTGTAAACATTATTTATTAAGTAATTTTATATAACATGTTAATAAGTCAAATAAGTGTAATCATAATCATGAAAAGTTTTCTAAAGTAAATAAAAAATTTAAATATGTTTGTTATTAAGGAATATAATGACACATGTGACGGTTTGGACTCAAAGGTACTTTCTCAATTTCATTTATTTGAGGCATATTTTGATGGTATACACCTATACATGTTTAAGAGGTGTATATATAGAAATTTTGACATGTCATGTCATCTATTTGTATATTATTATGTTATTTATTTGTTTTTTATTATTATTATTTCATGGGGTTTAGGATTCAAATATTTACAAAGTGAAAAGTGACTTTTCATTGAAAAATATCATTTAATGTTTTCTTTAAAACTCGTCCTATTAAAAGTCCATGTTTTTTAAATGATTTTATAAAACTTTTATATGGATATAAAATGTTTTTAAATTAAATTTTATGTCTCATTTTACTTTATTTTTTCAAAATTAATCTTTTTGTGTGTTTTATATGAATTTTTTGTATAAACGATAAAAGAAACATTATATTATGAACATACATTGAGATAATGACTTTTTTCACATTCATAGATGTTATTTTATTTCTAGAATTCTTTGTAAGAAAACCTGTTATCTTTAATTAAAATACATATTTCCCTTTATCTTGATATTTTGGTCTTGAAAATGGTATTTTAAATTAAAATGGTATTTTGATATCGAAAAATGATTTTCAAAGAACTATAAAAGAATTTTCAAAAACTTTTATGATGAAAAAATGAATGCATAAAATATTTTTATGCATGTTTTGGTTATTTTAAATTATATATTATTGATGCACCCATATAGTTCCATGTAATCATATTATAGCTAATATGATGGGTCTGCCCTAATAGCACTCCAATGCAATGGGTAATGGTTCTATTATCCATAATTTTTTTTCTAATTTTTTTATATAGTTATTCAAACATGTAATGGTTTTTAAAAGGGTTCTATGAGATGATTTCCAAAGGTAGCTACATGAATTTTCTATTCCTTCTAAGGAGTTTTCCAAGAAATCTTTTTTTCAATAAGCAATATAAATGACTTTTTTAAAAGGATTATAGTTCTATTTTACGGTATAATGAAATGTTTTTAAGAATTTTGTTTTCATGGGTTTACATATTTTTTAATGGACTAATGGTTTTCTTCTTTATATTTCACATACTGTGATTTTTTTTCTAATCCCTTTTTTTAATGTTTTTCATAAGATTTAAGGATGGTTAAAGAAAAGGGCAAAGTAATATTGAATTTTATGAATATTATCAATGGAATAAAATCATGCTTTGTTTTAAAAGTATTATTTTATGGGTAAAATGATAACAAATCAGAAGTTTCCACTTTGTATTATATGGTTTTATAATGAATTAGTTGTAACATAATTCTATAAAACTCTAAACCTAAAAGGATCCTAAAAGTGACAGAATGTAAATTCTTGAACAAAACTCAATATTATGTAATATTCATGGTATATTACTTATAGGTGGCATCAAATTTCATTTTAGATAACATAATATATTAGGATAATGTTAATATAATTCCCATTAAATATTCTACCTTATGGATAAGTTGAAATGATATAGAATTTTATGATTACAATGATGAGTCATCTAAAAAATATCTACTCAGAATGGTTTTCCATAGAGTAAATAGAAAAGATATAGTGGGAATGAAATGAGAGGAAAATATCCTTTCATATCAGCATCCCAAGATGGTTTGAATTGGAATAAGAAAGTTTGTTGTAGTGATGGATCAGTTGACACAGGCTATAATTGGTGAGAGTTTCCATGTTAGAGTGGAACCTGATCTACCATGAAGTAACATTTATATAGTTAATAATATCATGAGGTAACATACCCCATAATTATGTTGACCTTTTGACCCTATGGTAATCGAAGGATGGATCAATTCTAGATAGATTATATTTGATTACATGAGATGTTCATAAAAACAAAAGTTAACTCTTTATCTTTATCGTTTTGAATGTGAAGTTGATTAATGGTGATTTATGGTTAGGAATAACATAGTTAAATATGATCTTAATTCCATTTAATAAGAAATATTTAAGGATATATAACTTCAAAAATATTTAACTAAGGTTTTTACACTCTATTTAGAAAAAAAATTTCTACAATTGAGAAAAAAAGGTGATGGTTTTATAGCCACATTTGAATACAATATTAAAATATTTCCTATGTACATACCATATTTTTGTGAGAAATTGAATGTAAAACTAATATATTTTACTCAAGATTAAATCCATGTCTATGAAGATAATTGGTCGTGTAATTATTTTAAATCTCAAAGACAGATTTTATTTATTATAAAAAAGATGAAATGGAGTTTTATGAAACTTAGGTGGCTTGAGATAATTAAATTAGGAAGTGCTTGGAATGGGAATTGATGTAAAACACACAAACAAGAAATATTGATGTAAGAAAATTAAGTTCCCATCCTATGTAAGGGTGGAAAAAATAACCATATATAATGTATTATGAAATCTAGGAAGTGTTTTAGATGTTGAAAGTTAGTCCATATGAAATGTGATTGTATGAAAATGAATTATGATGAATCAAATAATGGGTAATTGATAATTGTCCAATGGTTTTGTGTTTTAGTTACAATTAGTTAGGTCATTATTCTAACATGTTCCTGAATCTAGTAAATCATGTTCATCAAGATCTGATGAAAATGTGTTTTGAAAAATATTTTCTATTATTACAGTGGATTTGTTTCTATAAAATTAAGTAGTTAAAGGGATGTTAATTTTGTATTCAAAATATGCCAATATCTTATATGACATTGGATCTTCAGATTTATCCATTTCAAATAAATGTTCATGTAAATTGGGAATATCACATATTAATTGTAAGATAGATATTTTGGTGGAAACTATGGGATGATGTTTTAATGAAACCATGATTTATATGAATATTCCTATTATTATCGTTGGGATGGTATTTCCTACAAACATTGTTGAACTGGTCATAGTAGCTTTTAATATATTTTTGGGATTAGATTTTATTTTTTCATGATAAGATAGATTATAGATCCAATAAAGTTTTTTTCAATGATTTTATACCTTTAAAGACAAAATAAAAAGGTGATTAAATGAATTAGAGATGTAAAAGAAAGTTACCTAGATCATATTGTTAAAAATAATGAAAATGTTCAAATTAATTCCATGCCCTTAGTGAATGAAATCCTGAATGTTTTTTAAGAATATTTTTCTAATGTTATTCTTGATTGGTATGTCATGACCCATCCCCCAGGTCTCATGTCATGACTACCCTAAGCCCTCCTTCCATAGGCTAGGGGATAACGATTAGCACCAAGTAAGAATATCACAAAAAGGGGAAGGCATTTTCTTTAAACTTGTACACACACACAAACCTCAAACTGTGAAAAGTAAACACAAAGTATATCACAACTATCACTGAGAAAACTACTGAGAGTATAGTACAAACATAAAGTAAAAAGGGTCTAGAATACAATCCAAAACCCACAAGAAATGTACAAGTTCCATGATCCGTCCACTCGAGACCCTACCTGAAGGGTAGGTGAAGTTTAGCTATTGGTAGACATAGATGTATTCTTTTCCATCCCATCTCACTAAGTACCACTAGGTCCCATACCACCAAGGTCTTCGTCGAAGTGTTGATCACCTGCACGAGACACGACACGTGCGGGAAATTCCCATGAAGGTGTGGGTAACACAACACTCAGTAGGGACCCTAAATAATAATGTAAAGACCACAAATAAAGACCAAAATGTAATTCCAAAAATAAAAGACAGCTCATACCATGTATAATTAAAAGTATTGAAAGTGATATTATCATTCGTAAATTTGAATCATCTTTTACTACTTAGGGACTCATCCCAGATGAGTCACTGAGGTTTTCTCAGCTACTAGACCATTGAGGTCTGCTATGTTACTAGACAATCGAGGCCTGTTGGACTACTGGACCACTGAGGTCTACTCAGCTACTGGACCACTGAGGTCTGCTTGGATACTGGATCACTGAGGTCTACCCCACTACTGGTCCACTAAGGTTTTTTGAGCTACTGGAAAATGGAGGTCTGCTAGGCAAATGGAAAACTGAGGTCCCCTCATCTACTGAACCACTAAGGTCCTTTCAACTACTGGACCACTGATTTCAGCTCTAATACTAGGCCACAGAGTTCTTTCTCGACATATCCTTTATGTCATAGCCAGCCATATAATTCCCTCTCTCTAGTGTGCTTGATTCTAGGAGAATCTAATCCTCAAGTCATTATTCATATATCAACTACCAAGAATACTCACTTAGAGTATTCCCAAAGGACCGTATCGTCATGAGGTTCCAAACTTTATAGAGGGTGCGTCAATCAGATGCTTGGTCTGAATGATATTTACGTTTTAGTAAACAAAGGTCGGTTGCTTCTGGGACCACTCTGACTTGGTTAGATCGACCCAGACCAAACCTGAACGGGGTCCCACATGACCTGCCCCGATTTGGCTAACCTGAATCGAAACGATTGGGTATGGGTCGACCTATTCTGGCCTAGAACAGTGACCAGTCCCATTAGGCCCTGCTAGACCCAGCCCAACTTGGTTGTGGGTCCAACCCACTAGGTCGCCCAGCCACCCGGTTGACATTCACCGGCCCAGTCTGACTTATTCATATAGTTTTTTTTCAGTCGGGCCTTATAGCATTTAGGTTCCCTATCTATCTTGGCCCACATGGTCGGTCGGTTCTCCTACGACCTAGCACGGGTCGGCTTGGGTCCATCCCAAACACTGCGTAGGCATTCGGTTCATGCAGCCCAATGTCCAGCTGAGGCCATCTACCTCCACTCCATATGAAGTCTAGTGTGGACGCATTCTAGTGCACGTTACAACCCGCCCTATGGGCCACTCGAATAGAAGAGGCTCCCGATCAGTGTTTCCCCCCTGCACAATAGCAGCCCTTGTTGGTTACGGCATCTGCCACCTCGACGTGCTGTCGGGATGTGCTACCTTCATCCCATGGCCCACCATTGGCCATTTTTAGCTACCACCGGCATTTTTTTCATTCTCCTACACATACCACCAGACTCTCTCTAGTGGTATGTTTTCTGATCCGTCTGCTCTTCCAGGTTTCTTCTTGCACCACTGTCATTTCCACGTGCTCCTCAATGTTTTTCCATCTGTCTGAGGATATAAACTCATTTGGAATACCCCCAAAAAGGATCTAACATGATCTAATGGGTCTCTCAGTGAAGGAAAAGGAGAGAGGGGGATCATAGAGAACACCCAATGAACAAACCATCCTTTGTTTGTTTCGGATTGGAATTATTCTTGTCAGTAGAATCACAAAACATAATTCAAATCACCAAGATTTAATTCCCAATATCAAACCCACAATAATATTTTCCAATCCACAAAGAATAATTTATCCATGGATCAAATAATTATTGATTTGATCAACAATATTATATTATAAGGGAAGAATAGGGGAAAATCACTCAAATTTAAACCCTTTCCTAGGAAAATGGATATTATTCTAGGATGATCATCCATTTTTGTTCTTCGATCTCTAGACCCGAATTTTCTCTCCATGGGTGTCGTCACCATGTTTTTATTCTCCAGTATTCTTCATTGGAGAGGTTTCCTTATTCATTCATCATGTTAATTTTAAGGTTGTTCATCAACCCTGAATCCATGTTTAATTATAGAAGGAAGATGTGAGGTGCATTGAATCCTCTCCACACTGATTCATTAATAAGGTTCATTAATAGATTCATCATTTCCTCATCGTTGTATCATATGGCTGATGAGTCATTGTGTGACGATGAAGAGAAAATAATAATATAACTTTTTGAAGTTATTTTATTTTTCTTCTCAAATTCATGAAAACAACCTTTTTCAGTCAACTTGCACCGGTTGATGTTTGGCCCTTACTAGGTGAATATCGATGCTCTGAGTTTAATGGTTCCTTCGGAATTTAAATATAGCCACCGGTTTAAAAGTTAGAAAAATCAACTCGCACAATTATTTAATGAACTTTAAAAAAAGTTTGAGAATACATTATGGACACTCTAGGCCTTGGAATCACGTTCTATCTCAGAACTTGTTCTCAAAATAATCCCATTTAATTTTCCAAAAAATTTCATGGAATTCCAGGGTATTACATGGTAGGTTGAGTTTACTATTGACATAGTTTCAAATTCAAAGCTTATTTATAAACCCCCTTATCGAATGTATCAAGTGGAACTTTTAGAATTGGAAAATAAATTTCTGGAATTATTAAATAAAGGTTTCATACAACCTAGAACTTCATCATGTTGTGACTATATTTTGTTTGTTAAAATGAATAATGGTTCGATGAGACTTTTCATTGACTATAGAGCATTAAATAACATCAATTTTAATAACATTTGTCATTTAACTCATATCAGATATTTTTTTGATCATATCTAGGGAGTACAATATTTTTTCTAGTTGACTTATGTTTTGGGAACCCTTAGCTAAATGTTGATGAGGATGAAATCATAAATATTTCATTTTAAATTAGATTTATGAACTAGGAGTTTTTATTTATCTCTTTGGGATTTTACAATACATATACTATATTTATAGACCCTATGAATAGGGTTTTATATCAGTTCTTGGAAAATATTGAATTTGTTTTTATTGATGAAATTTTGGAATGTTATAATGATCAAGAGGAAGATAAAAGAAACCTAAGTATGTTTTTCAAAACCATAAAATAAGAGAAACTGTATAGGAAATTTAGAAAGTGGGAATTTTTTTGCATCCAACTTATTTCCTCAGACATATAGTTTCTAAATATAGCATAACTATTGAACCTTCTAAAATAAAAGATGACTGAAAGTGATGAAGACCCAAAAATATCAAATATATTCATAGTTGTATTGGATTACTCAGTTACTATTGAAGTTTTGTTGTAAACATTGATTTGTTATGTGGCCCAGTAACTAATATAACTCAAAAAGAAGATAAATTCTTCTTGAAAAAATAATGTGATGATTTTTTTAGGAACTTAAAATAATAATGATTACTTATCCTATTTTGGCCCTTCCTTTATAAATGGAGAATTTTTATCTATATTGATTCTTATTTTCAACGACTTTGTTGTGTCTGAATGTATAATGATTAGGTAATTTCTTTTTCTTTACATTATTTTAATTCTCATGAGTTGATTTACCTTAAACATTATCTAGAATTAGCTATTGTGGTTTTTTCATTAAAAATTTAGAGGCATTATCTTTATAGAGTAAAGTATGAAATATATATTTATCACAATGATTGGAAGTATATATTTACACAGAAAGAATTAAACATGCGATATATAAGATGGAAAAAAGTGTTAAAAGATTATGATTAAATTATTTATTAAAACGATATATGTTCATTTTCAAAATTAAATTCACATAGGCCGTACAATTATGTTTAATTATAATCCTGTAAATATTGCTAGTATGAGGGTAAAAGAGACATTGAAGAGTATAATAAATTTTTAAATCTAATTCTATTATAAAATTGGTTCTAGTGACCTAAATTGAATTAATATATGTATTATTTATCAATTTTAATTTTTATATCAATTTAAATTTAAATAATTATTTAAATGAAAAAGTTAACTTTTAACTACAATGTATTATTTTTTATTGTTCATCAAAAATTGAAACTTTTCTGAAAAATACCAAAAAATCACCCTTTGCTAATTTTTATAGTCTGAACTCCATAATGATGTATATTTTCAAAAATAAAATTTATAAATTTCATAATGTGGTTAACACTATTAATAACCACTTTTTAAACATTTAATTTATTTAATTATTGTATGCTCGAAATTGGTATTGCATGAAATACAAGCTATTGAAATTATATACAAATAGGAATTTCATGAAATATTGGGGTGTTATATTCTCCCCTATTTAAATAAATTTCATCCTCTCAATTTTTAAATTCATGTTTATAACTAAGGTTTTATATTTAATAATTCTATTATTGAAATATGACATCAGAAGTGGGGTCAATAAAAGGTCTAATTTAAAATAAATTAAATAAGTAAGAAAATTACCAGTGATAACGCATACAAGGGTTCCATGTAAAAAATGGAAATAAAAGAAAAATTTAACCATCATGTTCTAATGGAGAGTGATAGAGAACATGGTTAGAATAAATTTAAAAATCATAAATCTATAAATCTAGGACGATTTAAGGGACCATTTGATTCATTAGAAAAAGTACTACTATAGAATTTTTGGTTTCAAGATCCTTTCCCTAGAGTTGAATAATTATTTTATTATTCAGATAAGCACTTAACTTATGTCTTTCAATTTTTTAAGCATAATCTCATCCTTTGGTTTTGAATTGATCTATTTTCACTTCCTACCTTACTCATGGAAATTAAATTTCAAAATTATTTATTCACAACTAAATAACTTTTGATTAATCATAAGGCTCGTAATTATTTCCTTCATCCTCTAATTTTTTACAGAATCCAATAATGTTATCCCAAAGTATCCAATAAATCATACATTAACCTCAAACAATAACTTCCAATGTTCAAATTACTCCATTCCAACCAAAAAATTCTTCCAAAATACTATTGTCCAAATTAACAAACTAAAAAGGTCTCTAAATTATAAAAATCAATCATAACATTAGATTCCCCAAATAGCACAATATAGCTCTTATTTAAAAGTTCCTCAATAACATGAAATCCTTTATTAAATAATTCATGCTTCCAAATACCTGATGAAGATGCACTGTAGTAAAATCTTTATATATATCATGAATATTATAACCATATAACCATTGATGTAATGATTCTTGAATCCAAATACAAGATAACCTTAATCATTCCACTTCACCCTTAGACCAATTACTAGGATTCAACATATTATTCATTAATACCTCCTTTATCTCATTTTTATTTTGTAAATGCTTAACTATTAGTAGTAAAACCATTTCATGTACAACCTTTTTAATTCTAACCATTGACCAAAACTAAAATAATAATTTGAGAAACACTAATCATAGTGATCTAGTCATGAAGAATCATTTATTGGATATCTAAATGGTGGAATATTATTCTCGATCCATTTATCCATATGAATAAACTTGGTTATCCATTTTCAAATCTAAAGGATGATATCTTATACATAGACTTATCCTATAATTCTATCTTATGGTTATGTTACCTAATCTATGTTTTCTAAATCTAATTTCCATGGTATTTTATAAACTTCATTGGATACCTACTATAACACCCCAACCCTAGAATCCTGGAGTCCATGCACTATATTAATACATTTTCATGATTACAAGGAATCAAATCTATATGGACAGATAAGTTTAACAGTCTTGGAAAATATATTAAATACATGACCTTTATATTACAATTAAAAACATAATATTCAACACAGATAATTCCTTAAGAATTCCATTATTCTTTTAGTTTAACCCTCATTATCATCATCATCATTATTATATATTTTATTCAAGGAGGTACAACAAGTTTAACCCTCATTATCAATCATAAAACACTTCTTGGAATCTTAGGAAAAGTAAAATATAATAAAGGGGTGCTAAATAAGGTCTATAATCTTGATAAGATAGCTAATGTCATGATCTATCCTCATGGTAGTTTATGTTTTTGGGTAAAAACTCATCTTATTTGTGTCAAGATATATCCTCCTAAATATTTAAAACTACTTGGAATCAAATTTTAAGGGTTTTTTACAAAATGATTTTGAATCATGAGACCTAAAATGAATCGAGTGGCTATATTGGGCCCCTCCAATCACTTACTAAGTCCAATGGATTCTTAATATAAAGAAATAAATAACATGAACATTCATATTAACAACTAGTATATGAAATATTAAACCATTAATTGTAAAACTAGAATTTTATCTAAATAGAACATCCACAGTCAATCTGATCATAAAACCTTAAATAAAATATAGTAAATGATATCATAATAGATCAACCTCAATCACTAATAATATCCAAAAAAGGATTTTAACATAGATTAAAATAATCTATTAAAATAATTAAAAATATCATGGGAGAAATACAATTTTTTATTGAAATCATTTATTCAAAAGTATCACACTTATAAAAGAAGACATTTAAAATGAAATTTTTTAATCAAAGTGTCTGATACCAATTTGAAACTTTTGAAAGGAATTGAAATTTTAAAACATTCATGTACATATAAATAAAGCATTAAATCAATTTTTAAAACATTGACATTAATGAGAAATATTTTATAAGAATAAATCATTAAAATATTTAAAATGATATTTTAATCAAAGTGTATCTTACATAAAATATTAAAAATATTCCTTTTGGAAATCATTTGAATGAAATTAAAAATAAACATAAAATTTTCTTTATAATTATTTTATATCCATATAAATGTTTATGTAAAATAATATCAAGTATATTTAATTGGATAAAAGATTAATACTTTAAACATTCATAGCATCCTGTAACACTTTGAAAATTTAAATCATAATCCTGATATCTTCAAATGAAACTTTTAATACATTGAAGATAAATGTATTCATGATTTGAAATATTATTGGGGTCATACATAAACCAAGAACAAGATATAGGTATTGAACATGGATTATATCTCATGTAAATTAAATGTGATATGGAATTCCCTTACAAAGATCATATCATTAGAGTGAGGATAAATCTATGACATAATTATGTGTGAGAAGTATAAATCCACCCAATATAAGTGGATATTCAGTATAAAAAAATTATGTCTAATTCAAATATATTTGTGGAATAAAATAATCAATTACATAAATTGTAAACTTAGTAAATGGAAATTTTATTATGATTTCCCTTACCTTAGGTCTAATACTCTTTATACATGTCTTAAACACCTCTTCTTCAAGTGTCTCATTTTGATTTTCAAAACAATTACTCTTTAATTTTGATTAATACCTTTTGTATGACCTCTAGGATGAATGTAGGGATTCTTTTAGGAGAAATAGACAGGGTTTGGTCGAACTAATGGGATTTAGCAGTGTAAATGAAAAATAATGACATGTGCCCTTTTATAAGAGATGGGAGGGGAACTTTAGGAAACTAAAAAAATATTAATTTTTCATAAATTAATTTTAGATTTAAAATATCTCAAAAGTGATTTTTTAAAGTATAATATGATTATGGGTCTAAATCATCTCAACTAATGAATTTTAGTCATTTTTATGTAACAAAATTAACCTTATATTTAGCTTTAACCCTTAGTTAGAAAATTTAACTTTTACTATGACAACATCTCTTTTGACACTATATGGATAATATAGTGACTATAAATGCAAAACGAATCACAATTAGATCATTAATGACATCTTTAACATTATAATAGTTATTTTTCTGAATTATATATCTTTATAAATTTTATATCATTTAATAAAATATTATTTATTTTAAAATATCATTTATGTCAATTTTGAAACTATTTATTAATTGAATTTTTATGAACTCATAATTACTTTATTCATTTAAAAAACTCGATTAACTCATATTTAATATTTCATAGTAACCTATAAAATTTATTTATGGAAATAAAAAAGTCAAATGATATTTATTTTAGTGTTATTAATATCATTTATTTGATTCTCCCTTAATAAATCAATTACTACAACGTCATTGTGTCACCATTTGTTTTAATTATATTTTTTAAAAAATTATAAATAAATTATCATGATTTAGATAGAAATATTATTTTTATAATAAATATTTATAGTTGACCATATCAGTTATATAATCTCATATTAAAAATAATATGTTTATTAAAAATTAAATATGAAATTTTAAAGTCCTCTTTAAATAAAATATAAGAAATGTCCTAATCTAACACAAGTGGCTTAAAAAGGATTATATTTTCTAACTAAGGTTGATTTGGGTCGAAAAAAAACTTATCCAATGAAATTAGGAAAATTTTTAGGATAATTGTATATTATAATAATAATATTTTTACATTTAATTATTCTATTTACCTTTAACCGTGGTAAATAAAATTCAAGAGTAACTATCCACCAAAAATTATTTTGATCCTATGACACCACATTTCTAAAACTGATTACAACCATGAATATCTGCTTTTGGAAATTCAATTCACATAATCAAGAAAATAATGTTTAATTCTAATTTAGAAAATGTCAATAAAAGGTGGGTAAAAGTGACGATCAAAAGTTCAATAAATTTTTATATCTAATTCTATTAAAAAATGGTTCCAATGAACTAAATTGAATTAATATATGTATTATATATTTATTTTTACTTTAAAAAAATAAATTAAAATACTTATTTAAATTAAAAATTAGGTGTTTAACAATAATGTAATATTTTTAACTATTCATCAAAAATGAAACTTTATAGAAAAATAAAAAATGACCCTACAATAATTTTGATAATCCAAATTTAAAAATGATGTCTATTTTTTGAAATAAAATTTATAAATTTCATAATGTAGTTAATACAATTCAGCCCAGCTTTCTAAAATGGATAATTTAGTATATCATGATATTCTCAAACTTGGTGTTGCGTGAAAAAAAAGATGATGAATTTATTTAAAAATAAATATTCCATGATATATTTGGGTTTTAAAAATATGGTCATCAGCATGATCAGAGAGGTCATGGAGCTGGTTGTGGTTAGCTTCTTTCTTTAACGTTGTTATTGTTGGGTGATCCACACATCGTTAGAGGTAATAATTCCTTGTTTTCTACTTGGTTGCATGCCTTGCATGATATGAGAGTGACACACTTCTTTATATCTTCTACCCCAGTCCATGATTTGGTCCCTGAGATAGAGATACTACCAGTTCCCTTGGTTTTGACTATGCTAGTTGGAGTTCTTGTTAAATTATTTAAATTATGTACAGACTATGAGATGATGATGAGAAAACACCATTATTGGGGAGATATCCTATGTTAATGGATAAAATCATATGATGAAATCCTTGGCATGGATTGGTTATATCTTTTGTAGGCAATCATTGATTGCTTTAGGAGGAAGGTTGCATTCTTCGATGCAGATAGAGATCCACTACTATTTGTTGGTGAGAAAACCCTCGGATGGGTCATAGGTGTGTTCTTTCCTGTATCATCCTTGATGTTTGAGCTAATGCTGAGTTCATCAGAGGTTTAGAAATGGGTATTTCCCTAGATCATGGAAGATTACCCGAATATCTTTCTATATGAGGTTTTGGCATTACCCCTTCGACGAGAGATCGAGATTGGGATTGAAATATAGCTTGGAGTTTCTCATATCTCGATGTTTTTGTATAGGATGTCACCTTATGAGTTTTGAGAGTTGGGTATAAAGCTCGATGTACTGTTGTAGTGTATTTTTTTCTATCATGTATTTCATTGTGGGGGGCACCGGTTTTTTTGTAAAGAAGGCTGATGTAAGTTTACGGTTGTGTATCGATTATTATCCCTTGAACTAAGTTAAAGTGAAGGACGTTTATTATCTTCTATATATTAATGATTTATTCGATCAACTAAATGGTTAAAGTTGGTTCTCAAAGATTTATTTGCAATCAAGATATAATCATATGGGTGTAAAGGATGAGGATATCCCAAATACTACTTTCCATTATCATCATGGGAATTACGATTTCATTATAATGTTATTCAGTGTGATGAATTATCTAGTTGTGTTCATGGGGTTAATAAACACTATGTTTTATGTGTTCCTAGATAAGTCCATGTTGGTTTTCATTGATGGCATCCTTGTGTACTATATGTCTGAGAAAGAGCATGCAGAGCATCTACGTTCATTTTTCAGAGTTCTTCCCCATGAGAAGTTGTTTGGGACATTGTCGAAGTGTGAGTTCTGGGATTGAGAAGTTTGTTTCATGGGTAATATTGTATCCCATTATAGAGTAGTTGTGGATTATTTGAAGATATAATTAGTTGTGTTTTGGTAATCCCCCAAGATATTGGTATAGGTTCAAAGTTTTCATGGTCTTGTAGGATATTATGGGAGGTTCATAGCCTATTTCTATCTGTTTTCCGACTCCTCTAAAAACATTGACCAGAAAGGATCAGGAATTCTTGTAGACTGATCAGTGTTAGGTAGCTTCTGAGTATCTTATGGAGAAGATGGTTAGTCCTCCAGTTATTTGACTTCTAATAGAAGTAGTTCAATTAGAGGTTTTTTATGAAACATATTTTCTTGGGTTGTATTGTGTTCTTTTGAAACAGAGATCAATAATTTCTTATGGGTCTTAGAATTTAAATTCCCATGAGAATAACTATTCCACCCATGATCTAGGGTAGGTAGCAGTGGTGCCTTACATGAAGTTGTGGAGACATTACCTCGTCAGCGAGTGCTTTGTGGTCTTCACTGATTATAAGATCATGAGGTATGTTTTCTATCAGTATGACTTTAACTTTCTCCAGCATCATTAAATGTAGTTATTTCTAGATTATGACTTTGAGATATTGTATTCACCTGGAAGAGAAAATATTTTGGATGATGTGTTTAGTAGGAAGTTGTGTAGTGTTTCAGAGTGTGAATCTATTGATTCCTAGGGAGTGATAGATGAACATTCATCATTACATAGAGAGATGGGAGAAAATGGGGGAAGATTTTTTCTTTTCCAGATGATGGTGCAGTCATCTCTAGTGCAGTAAGTGGAAGATTAGAAGTTGGGGGATATTGAGGAGGAGGTCTAGAGATACAGAGTTGTTTGTGGTGAGGCCATTAAGGGTTGGTCTGAAGACAAATAACACTGAGTGTTGTTCCTGAGAAAGATTTCATTTCCATTGTTGATGCATGAGATTATTCAAATTTGTTTCCTTAGTTCTCCCTTATTAGTACATCATGGAATGAAAAAGTTGTACCTGTATTTGAGGAGGATGTTTTGGTGGCCTAGGATAAGGTGTGAAGTTGGGGAGTTTATGTATCGATGATTGGTTTTACGAAAGGTGATGTTTGAGCATCGTGTTCCTAGTGGTTTTCTCGACAGCCACCATATCATGATTTGGTTTGAATTAAAGGCGGATCTCATCAAATCATGGTCGAGGGAGCCTTGTAGCTTCAATGGATTTTGATTTTTCCTCTTACATTGGTCCTTTGAGTTACACATGAATCACGATCTGCCTTCTACGGCGGTTTGGGTAAGATTCTGAAATATTCCCTTAACCTTTCAGAATCCTTCTATTATATGAATGTTAGGTAATCTCATAGGAAGATATATATGGTCTGGTAGTGGCACTGAAGTGGTGTGCTACTCGGTGAACCACTAGGTTTGTGTTGAAATGGATTCTTCTCTTTTTTATTTCGATTATGTGTGGATTACTATCGGTGAGGAATACGGGTGTAAGAAATGGGTGATTTATGAGAATTAGACAGATTTCTACTCATCTTGAAATCATTTGGGTCATTATATAGAGGTTTCCCAAAGGGGATCCCCTGCACATGTGATGGAGGTTCATCATCGGGAACACCAAGTTACAGTAAGAATAAAGGATGATCCAAAGGGTAAGGCTCATGAGGTTGTTGTGACGGCGGGTCTGGATCAAGAGGCTCCGGGGTCAAAAGGAAGAGCCTAATGACATCATCCATCGATTCCAGTGGTGAAGGATCTTTCGGATGGTGTCCTCAAGGTGACTATTGAATACATTCATGGATCTGATCCGCCAAGTGCTACGATGAGTCAAGTTAATCCGAAGGTAGCTGAAGTACTCAGTAGGGTGAGGTAGGATTTGGAGATCTCCTCTAAATTCAATTGTATGGATTAGCACATGGAGGGGGAGAAGATAGTTAAGGAACATATGGTGGGGGCGAGGGAGGCATCTTCAATTCGGAGGTGCCCAACCCAAGTAGTGTTGGGGAAACTAAGGGTTTAGAACCTTCTTCTAGGACCTTTCTTATTTTGAGCAATAGGTTTGAAGGCCTTTATAAAGGCTTGTTTGAAGCGAGTTTGAATGCTGATACTGTGGTGGGGGTGATAATGATGGGGACTCCATGGAAGTGCATAATTCGGGATTTTTCATTCACGAGATGTTTCCTATGGTCATGGAAGAGCCCCCTAATGTGGTCAGGTGTATTTCATTGATTGAGAGTAACAACCCGGACCAGAGTAGGGGGAATACCAAGGGATTAAAGGATAATGTCTTAAAGATCATCCTCGAAAAAAGGAGGGATCTCTCTGAGGGTGATAAAGAAAATGTGAGTGGTCCGGCCAATTGTTCCTATAGTGACATTGTGCAGAATGGGAATAAAAGGATGAATGATTGTAAAGGAACTTTGTCTGCTACACAAAGAAGAAGAAGAAAAAGAAGAATAAGGGACTAATCCTACCTACCACAAACAGTGAGTACCATGTCTTCCTTTAAGAAAGATATCGGGGTGATTCTTTCTTTCAAAATGTACTGCCTGTTCAAGAAACCTTGTCCAATGTAGCATTCACTGGACTAGTGGAGAAGGCGTGAACAAAGTGATAATATTTTGAGGTGGCATAAATCATCTTCTGAATGGGAATCGGTTACTATGGAAGAGTAATCCTTTGAGGTATGAAGATATGAGTATGGATATTATGATATGTAATTTTGTGCTGGTCTGTTTGTCTTGTGGTCTGAATTGAAGGTTCTTGTTTTGTGAATTTTGTAAGTCATGATCCTGTTTGGTTTATGGGTTGGGAAGTATCTCACTTTTCCTTAAAGTTTTTGGAAATAAAAATTTAATTTTCAGTCAATTGTGATCAAGGAGTCGAGCTTAGTGGAGTTTTTTCAAGGTAGTATCTAGAGGAGTTAGTGAGACTCCATAGGGTCCTGAGGATGATCATTTAAGATTGAGATCTTCATTTTACCTCCAGGGTGTGGAGTGGTCTCCAAAATACTTTTTCTTCCCAATTATTCCTTAACACTTTTCTTCATCCACATACATACAATCAGACAGAGTGGACCATCCAAACACATAAAGACATATTGTGCTCTTGTGTCCAGGATTTTGGATTTTTGTAGATGGGGAAAATTCCCATAGTGGAGTTATCTTAAAACAATGTTTTTCATTGTACCATCAGTATGGAACCATTTGATTCCTTATATGGATGACCTTATCAATATCAATTGTTCCAGACTGGATTCGAAGAGTTTGAAACTCTCTGGCCAGAACTGGTGTACAATGTGATAGAGATGGTTCAGGTGATTCACGATAGGATAAAGGTAGTGCAGGGTTATCATAAATCCTATTCTGATCATAGGAGGCGACATTTTGAGTTCAACGTTGCAGATCATGTGTTCCTAAAGGTGACCCCATGTTGTGGGAAGTGGAGGTTTGGATGTGTGAGTGAGCTTTCTCCCTAGTTTTTTTTTCATTTCGACGAGTGGGGTTCTGTCGGAGATGTGACATATCAGGTATCATTTCCACCACAGATGAGCTAGATACATGATGTTTTTCGGGTGTTACAGCTATGTTTTTATCTTCATGATGAATCTCACATCATCGATTGGGGCGAGATTGATGTTGACGATGATGTTGCCTTTGTGTATCAGCCTGTAGAGATCCATGACCACAAGGAGAAGGTGTTTTATGATAATGTTATCCCCTTGGATCATGTCTTTTAGAAGCATGGTGGTGTGGAGGAGATTACCTTGTAACATGAATCATAGATACATGCACAATACCCCAAGCAGTTTGATTTGAATCTCTTCTATTATAACGTTGTTTTTTTGGTGGTTGTAGACCCTTTATCTTTATGAGATGTATTTATCTTGTTTCTTGTTTTGTATTGATCTCTTTTTATAGGTATCCCCCCTGAGAGAGTTTTTATGATCTATTTGAGGTAGTTGCATGGTTTTATGTTATTCCTTTAAAGAATCTATTAAGATCTTATCTTGGTTAGAACAATTATTGGTATCTCACAGTCGGTGTTCGGATTATCCCTTTTCTATTTCCTCTCGAAGTTGGTTTGGGATTCTCGATAATGATAATTTTTTTATAGTTATCTGATGTAAGGGCTTTGATCCGCATGGATTGACCCTTTTCATTTTTCCGAAGACCGATGTGCTTGGAGGTAGTCTGGAGTAGTTTGGTAACTAGAAACTAGAAGCATTACACTTTCACATCATGAAATACCGTTACACTATGTGAAATATGGTTTCAAGATGTGTAATATATTGTCTTTTGAAAAATAAAATAAAGATAAGATGTGATGTGTTTTTTAGTGAAAATAAAATTCTGATGATTACACGACACTAATGGGGATTACATGTCATGTAATCCCCTAATGCCATATGTTTTAAAACATTTACAGCTGCTCAGGTTTGTCAAAACCTATGGCTATTATGGCTCTCTCTTGACTCCATACAACCTGAATACCCCATCTTTGATGTTTTGGGGATTCATTCATCATGGATCTATTCTTAGCATCCCTTCTTCAATCTGTAGTTATCCATCCTCAATATAAGGTTTGTTATTCCTCTGTTATTAAGGTCTCTCCTAGTTTGATATATTTTTCTTCATGTTCTTCTAAACATGAAATTTTGGATGATCTCTCATGTTTTTTATGGGGCGTATCTTGGTTTTTATTGGTGTGGTAGTGTCGTTTCATGATCAGATAAATGCAGATATTATGGGAGAGGTGATCAGTGATCTGTTACGTTGATCCATTCTTGTTTGAAGAATGTCAGAAATCTTTTGAGGCATGGGATTTATTGCTTAACTATTTATTTACATGAAAACATATAGATGGAATGATCTATCCCATTGTGTCATAATGAAATTGACATTATAATTACTTTTACTGGATTAAATAATTTTTATTGATCGCATAGAAATATTATTTCTTTATACTATGAAAACAGATTTCCACTTGATTTTATAGATGGTGTGATATCTATTCATTACTTTATTATCATGTTTTTCTAGATGTAAATTTGTTAAATAACATAAATCCTGAATTAATTGTTAATTAATTGGATAAATGGTTAAAGAGAAATGTTTAATGAATCCAGTTGTTGTTTCAATTTGATGATAATAAAATTGATGCGAGTGTGTATGTTTAATTGATTTGGTTAATGAACCTAAATCATTTTGAATACTGTTGATAAAGTAATTAAGATAATTATAAATTAATTGTTTAATTAATTTATGATATTTTTTGACAGCTTATTTATTCGGTTTCCCATAGTTGGAACCTATGAATAGTGAATTGGTTAATTCAAGATGCAATAAAGAACTAGTTGTCTAACAAAAGATAATGTTTTTGTTGGGGCAGAATTGTCTACTTTCTTGTAAAGGATGTGTTCCTTGTAATTTGGATACATGATATCTCATTGCGTATAAAGGATGAATGCCTTGATTTACGGACAAGGGCCTGGTTGAAATGTTTGTTCCTTATTTTTATGATATTATTTGGATGAAATACTTCTATTATGGGGTAAGGAGGCCCGGATGTGATGTGATCCTATGATGGGAGGTCAGGGAGGGTTGTTTTGGTATGTGTTTTAGTGAGGACTGGGTTTTGTGGATGAATTTGATGCCTAGAGTGGTGAGATGCATCCGTTTATACATGTGGGTGTCAGGGGGGACATCAGAGATGATGGAACAGGTTGAAGCTATGATTACCTGTTGATATGAAATGTGGATGTTTTTTTAATATGTTGTTTTGATAACAACTACGTTGTTTTTCTAACTTCTTTCTTTTTTCCCACTGATTGAGGAATTTGGATTTGGTTACTCTCCTTCAATGATAGGTAAAGACACATGGAGTCTACCATGTACTTTCTATGGTTAGCTTCTTGTGGTTGGATGATTCTATGCTCCTTCTATAGGTGGTGAAGACTCGACAGGTAGTTCATCAACTCATTATGGTGATCCCCTTGTGTTTGGTATCATAGAATTTTTTTCTAGGATACCTTGAGATATGGAAATTGGAAATGTTGTTAATAAGTGAATAAATTTTTAACCCATGGGTTTGGAGCTCTTTGGTATGAAATGATGGTTTTATAGTTCTGAGAAGTTGTGGACTCAGTTTTCTTATTCCTGGAGGACATATAACTTCATTGTGATGGAAATTAAATGTAATTTGGAATTATTAATAGTCAATTGATGGTCAATGAATTAATAAATTTAATGTGAAACTGATAATACTGGATAAAATTATTTAATTTAGCTCTTAAAATGGTTGTGTTCTTTTAGTGTATCTAGTCTTATCAGTGGTAGCTGGGACTCCGAGGGACGTTTTCTGTAGTGGAGTCTGATATTATGTTATTCTTATAATATTTTTTTGAGCTATATTATATCATGTACTTTTTTTTCTATATGCTACTCCACACTATATGTTAGGGAAACTAACTACCCAATGGATTCTAAGCCCTAGGGGGTGTTATCATCAACATCTTTATGGGAGGATGGATGGATCACTGCCCACTTTGGCCCTACTCTCTTCTATTGGTAGTTACTTTTGCTGGTATGCATGGTGGTTAGTTTTCCCCATATATGTCTCTAGAGGGCTGTAATGGATTGTTCTTATTTCACACACATATATTCAGGATATATTTTCCTAAGGGATAATATATGTGTAATGTGTATAGGTTGTGATGGAATGAGAATCATTACTAGGTGTATGGTTTTTGATAACTTTATTTATAATACCCAATGTATGATACACGTTATATGGGATGTGGTGGCTCCAAAAAACTACCTAGTTAATTTTGGTTATGTGGATGTGGTGGTGTGATGTCTAAGGTGCAAGTTTTGGTGATTCACCCAAGTGTCTATGGGTTATCCTTTTTAGAGACAGATGATCAAGACGTGTGATGTTAAGAAAAACCAAAAAACTAGTGTGTAAGTGGTAGCGAGGTACCCTTGATATTATTTATTATATTATATTCTCTTGTATGTGATACTTTTTTAGAGTATCCATGGTGATGTTGGGAATGTAGTATACCTATTTAGGTGTCAAGTTAGTTTCACTTGTTGTTCATTGTGCTTTCCATTTTTTTCATTACTTTTTCATGAGAGGCTCTAGGGAGGATCCAATCAAGTATACTTCAGTACACACCCTGGGTATATAAATAGTTTTTCATGTCAATTTGATCAGGTTAGAGATCAGTCTGGCTACTACTAGCTTGTGGGTTGGATGAGATTTTTGGGCTTTATGGTCGTTGTTGTCTCTACTTTTCATTGGTACTTTTAGTTTCCCCTTTATGTTATAGTAGTTCTTTAATGACATTATATTTATGTTCTTGGGTATATTTTACTTGTAGTCTGAGAAATAGTTGGTTTGTGTCCATCTTATCTCTCTCTTTCGAATTTGTTATCATAGAGGGTAATGGCTCTCATCTATGTGTTTACTATAGTCATGGTGATAGTAACCAACATGGGGCCTACTAGAGGTGGGACTCAGGTGTCACTATCTCTCTTATCCCATTTCCCAACTAAGAATGGTACACATTGTGGTTCAAGGTTCATGACACCCTCCTTTTTATAATGCTTTACACATGATGGTATTTTCTTACCAATATATCCATTTAAATATATAAATAATAATCCTTAGTTTTTCATAGTTTTACAAATTGAATTATATTCACATTTTTTATAAATTATTTGTAACACTATAATATTTTATTATATATCTCTTTTAAAATTTAACATATTCAGTAGCTTATATGGATTGAAACACTGAGCTTAAATTATCTATGATTTACTATTAAATATTATTGTTTTATCATGTCCATTGGAATAGTAATATGACCTTTAGGAATGTTAATGTGGCCATTAGAATAATAATTTTTTTAAAGTTAATGCCTTGGCCAACACGACCAAATCAAAAATTTTATTAAAATAAATTTTACAAATGTCTAAAGTACGGGAGCATATTACAATATTTTTCATGAAAGGGAATAATAGCAGCTATGAGGTCTTCACACTAGTTAATTTCTTGATTAACTCCCAAGGTCACCAACCCATCAGCAACCATGTTTGCTTCCCAATAAACATGTGGGATGATGTAGTTCAGGCCAGTGAGCAATCGGTTGCATTCCATCCAACAGGTAGTAATCGGACAAGATAAATGAGTTACACCATTCCAAATTACTTGAACGATGTTAGTCGGGTCACTTTCAATTCAAAGGTTGTTCCAACCACAAACCATGGAAAATTTAATCTCATGAATCAAGTGAATCATCTCAACTTCAAGGGAGGAGGTTGTGCCACACTAACACATGAAGCAGCCTAGAATCTGTCCAAGGTGGTTCCTGAAGACAACACCACACCCTGATGGTCTTGGATTTCCCGCAGAGGCACCATCTATGTTGATTTTGATCCATCCATGGAGAGAATCTCTATAGAACACCTCCAGAGTGCGATGTGGTTGATAGAAGTTTCCATCGATCCATAGACATTTTAGGATTCCAAAATCATGCATGGTATTGTGATGATGACCATTTTGAATCAAAGTAGCTTCCTGTATGGAAATAAGTATTTGGGTACGACCTGCATTAAGATTGAGTGAGTATGTTTTATGAATAATTGCATTCTGACCATACCAGATCACATGGTGAAGTTTAGAAATTGCCGAAAGAAAAAGGTTTTTGATTTTCTGAGAGCCATCCAACTCTGCACATTTCATAAGTTGATTTTTGATAGAGTCAAGAATCAACTATCTACAATCAAAGATGCCAAAAATATAGTTCCAAAGAGAAGAAGTAGTACCCCAAGAAAGGAAGAGGTGGTTAGCATATTCTCTATGTTGATTATAAATTTTATATTTAGATCATAGATGAAATCCAAATGATTGAAGGAAGATATCATTGAGAACTCTGTTGTGGGCTAGGCACCAGATGAGACTGATTCTTGAGGGCTTTATACAAGGTTTGTTGAAGTGTTTAATCCATCTGTAGTCATTCTCATTATTACAACACATATGAGCATAGTAATTTTTAGAGGTAATAATTCCATTGTGATCTGGCTCCCAAATTAAAAAATCATTTTTGCAAGAAAAAGGATATCCATCAATGAGATTCAAAATAGTATCTAGGAGATGATCTTGTTGATAGTTTAAAAACTCTTTGATATAGTTGTTGGTGTTTTCAGGAATTTTATCTGGTGAAATCATAGATATTAAAGGCATTTCATTCCAGTTATCATGCCAGAATTTCATGGAAGAATCTTTGGAGACCATCCATCTAGAGTTATTCATAATGTTGGTGAAGGATTTTTTTTATGTCAAGCCATATAGATGAATTAATAAAGCATAAATTTCCAATCTTATATTTATCAAGAAATCTATTTTTGAAAAAAACAAGGGATTCAGAAGAATTGTGAAAAAGATTCCAAGTAAGTCGATCATGAAGGGATTCATTAAAGTATTTTATGTTTTTTATACTAATTCCACTATTCTTAGTAGGTTTGAAACAAGTTGACCAAGATATTGTCGCAAGTTTTCTTTCAAGAGTACTACCGACCAAGACGAAATTTTTAATAGTTGTATAAAATTTTTTTGATAAGACCAATGGTCCATTTATAAACCATCATAGAGTGGACCATCTTAGAGACAATAGTGGATTTAATAGGGCATGTCCTACCTTCCATAGAGAGAGATTTAACCTTCCAAGAGGAAAGCTGGTTAAAATCATGATTAACAATATTGAAAAAGTGAAAAGATTTGGGTCTAAACAAAAAAATGGGGAAACCAAGGTAAGTGATGGGGAGAGAGACTTCTTTCAGACCCATATCACTAATATTGTTAGATTTTCTATTGGGGGCAAATTCTTCCCAAAAAAGCTATAGGATTTTTTCCAGCTTATGGTTTGACCAGAAACCTCCTTAGAGTGGGAGAGAGCGGTTTTGAGGTTAATAATTTTTCTTTTATCTTCTTGAAGGAAAATGATGATGTCATCTGTATGAAAAAGGTGAGTAGAAGCATTAACATTTCTGGAGACATGAACATGTTTTAATTTTTTTGGAACCACCAGATGATTGATCAGTCTACTGAGGTAGCCTTCCTCTATTGAGAAGTGAATGGATGATATTGGGTCTGCTTGTCTGACACCTTCGGTGCATTTAAAGTAACCTTTGCAAGATCCATTGATCAAAATGGAGACAGTGGTTGAGTTGAAGAGAGTTTTGATCGCAATGATGAAGTTCACACTAAAAACAAAACTATAAAGGATATTGAAGATAAAACTACAATCCATGGTTTCAAAAGCTTTCATGATGTCAAGATTAATAGATATGTTTCCTCCTCTATTAGTTTTATTCAAGTTGTTGATACATTCATAGGAAAGACAGATACAGTCATGAATATATCTACCTTTTATAAATCCAAATTGGTTCCATTAAACACTTTTTTCTGTAATAGTTTCTAGCCTGTTAGCAATGATTTTGGTAATTATATTTTAGAGAGTGTTGATGAGTGAAATGGGTCAGAAAAGATGAATTTTAGAGGCATTATCCACTTTAGGGATCAGAGTGAGAAACTGAGCATTGATAGCATGAAGAAGCATCACATTTCTAAAAAAGTATTTAATAATATTAAAAACATCATACTAAACCACAAACCAATAATGTTGGAAGAAACCATTGTTAAATCCATCAGGAACCGAGTCACTATCTGGACTCATACTGAAGATAGTGTCTTTGATTTCATGATGCAGCGGTGTGTTAGGAAGGAAAGTATCGTCTGCATCAGTGATCACTAAAGGAATGACCTCAAGAAGGTCATCTTTGTTGTTATCGGGGCCATTAAAGATGGTTTTTCAATAGGAGACTATATGTTGAGCTATTTCATCATCCTTGTCAGAAATATTATCCCCATACTTTAGAATGGTTAGAAGTCTGCATGCCTTCCTGGTTCTTTGGAGGGAATTATAGAAATTGGTATTTATCTCACCATCATTTAATCATTTAACTTTATAATCTTGATTTCTCATGTTGTCTTTAAAAGTGAGAAAATAATTGAGATTGATCGCAACGTTTATTTCTTGCGTGGGATCAGGGTGGAGGTCCGAGTTGGTGTTTTTGCTTTGGAAATCATTGAGTTCTTTCTCAAAAAGAGTAATGTCATTGTTAACTTATTTGGCATTGTAGTTACACCAAGATTTGAGAGTTTGTTTGAGGTGTTTTAGTTTGAGGTTTCATGTAAAGGAATATTTACTATGAGACATGGAGGACCAAAAACATTTTATGACATATTTGAAATCTTCATCAGAGAACCCCAAATTATTGAAGCGGAAGCATAATCTAGGTTTCATGTCATTGCAGGAAATATTTACCAGGATGGGATGATGATCAGAGTATAGTCTGAGAAGAGTGATTCTAGATATAGTGTCCCATTTATCTAAATTCGGGACATTCATAAAGGCACTTTCCAGTTTGTAAGTAACCACTTTATTGTAATGTCTTCTATACCAGGTGTGTTTTTCACCAGGGAGATTAATTTCAATAAGATTATTTTCCTTGATAGAGGTTTTAAATTCTCTCATGGAGATAGAGGTGTGGGATGGGAGGATTTTTTCACTAGAGTTAAAAGTAGCATTAAAATCCCCCATAAGAACCCAGGGCGCATTGGTGTAGGTGCCTAAATGAGAGAGGTCATTCCAAAGAGTTCTTCTTTCTTGGTATTTATTCTAAGCATAAACAATGGATAAGAAAGTGTGAGTACCATCAATAGAAAATTATAATATTTATGATATTATTTTTGAAAAATTTATTTTATTTTTGTAATCTACATATCGAAAAATGTTAGGGTGATTTTTTCATATTTTTCTAAAATAGTTGAACGTTTTATGAATAATGAAATATTATAATTTATGGTATTTAAAATTATAATAAAAATACATAAATTTTAATGTCATGAATAATGTAATAACACATTAGTTCAAAACCACATAAATTGAATACTTTAATTATTCATAATAATACACACATTTGATAGTCTTGAGAAAAAATGTTAAAAAAATGAATAAAATAATCCAAAACACTCATATCCTCCCATGTAAATACCACTCCTCACCACCTCTGCTCTATACACCTTCTACGATTTTAGTTTTTCTTATATTGTTCCCAATTTCCCTCCCAAACTTTTTCCCCATGTTCTGGTCTTTCTAGTATCACTAAAAGGAAAATTTTAAGTCCCTTAAGTTGGTTCTCAAGGAGATGATATCCAAGAGGTAAAATCCTCCTTTCTCTTTTAATTTATTTTCTTTTATTATACTCTCATCAAATACTCTATCCAATGTGGGATGGTAACTCCAACATCACTTATATACTAGAATTTTATTTTACAAATGGAATATCCATCATCAAATATCTTCCCTTCTCCATTAATTTTAAAAATGAAAATATCACATGTGGTGTGTTGATTCGCCACCTTCGTGGACGATGACTTTTCGTCTTCCATTACCACCTTAAAGGCTGGTAGTGAAACCATTTGTATGGTTAAATAATATTTAAATATACATATTATAATTTATATCATTTTATAAAAAATATATATATAAGATTAAATAAAATGATTCAAGTTCATAATGGTTATAAAAACCGCTAAAATAAATTTATTCATTTTCATCAACTTTATATCTATATGAGTCATCCTCATAAAATATTAAAAAATTATATGTAAGGAAATTTAAACTTATGTAAGATCATTTATACTAACTTATTTAACTTCGATATATTTTTCTTCCATTTGAAAATAACTCCCATAATTATACACCAGGGAACCAACCATGAAACCATGAAATGAACGCTCCCGAAACAATGACGATAAACATTATAAATAATTGAAATTTCCAAAAATGAACATAATAAAATTACAATAAATAAAATATATGTTTAATATATTCTTCATTAATTAATTATTTAATCTTAATTTTTTATCCATGATATTAAGTACAGGTGAAAAATGCTTTCAGACATAAGGAATGGGTTTTCTCATCTCACTATTACATCTTTGAAATATATTTCTTACTCAACCCTTATTTGTTGTTTATGGGGTAAATAATTATCTTTAATATATTATATCATAAATCTCATTATATTCATGTAATTAAAAGTTTCATTTAATATCATTAATCTTTTGGGTTATAGAGTTCGATTAATTACAAAGTGGTAAGGGAATTCTTAACCAACATTCCACTCTTTAGTTTAGACATCTACTCTATTTATTATGTCAAGATTATATTATGAATTTTTATTATATTATATATTTTTTTTACAATTTTGTTATTTTTATTTACATATTATTAACACAATCGATTCATTTGGTTAACGCATACACTCTTTTTAAAAATACACTTTTAAATATTTCTTTTTCAAAATTTAAAAGAAATTTTTTTAAATTATACAGCATGTGCGGATTTTCCCAATTTCATAACACTGTAATTATTTGAGGAATCCCTTACATGTTTAAAATTTTATTCTTAAAGAAATTTTTTCATTTATAATTGTGAATCTTTTTAAACAAATGATTTCAATGTGAAGTGGTATTTCTCGCAAGAATTTCTCAATGATTTTTTAAAGTATTTTCATCTATGTCAACAAAAAATTTTTTATCTTAGGAATATTTGGTGTTAATCTATTTTGATACCTTATAAAGTATTATATTGAATTTTTTTGATCATGTTTAATGTGGATGTTCTATTTAGATATCATTCATCTTATTACACTGGATGGTTTATGATTATGTTTATTTTTTGGGGTATGTTATTGAAATTCAATTTGCTAATTACAATATTAATGTATATGTTGATTATGTTTCATCCCTTTCATTTGAAGAATTATTTGGACTTTTTATGTGTTGGACAGGGATATTATAGCCCCACGATGCATTGGTAGGACTCATGAAATAAACCAGTTTGGGTATTGGTCGATGTCTTACCTAATTATGTATGGTGTCTTGGGAAAATCCTTGATGGTATTTTATGATGTCCCATATTATGAATTACCTCATTATGATTTTATTATTTGAAAATAAATGTGATTATTTTATTAGTATAATATCCATTATTATGATTAATTCTAATGTGATAATTTATATGGAATTATTTCATCATCTTTTACTCTTTCTATATTATACTCAAGATTTAGTTTTAATGGAATGTTTTTTAGTTACTCACCATAACATATTTTTTATGTTTGTTTATGATATAATAAATTTATGATTACCCTTATTTAGCATCTGAGATCATCCATTTCTTAAGTATTATTTTTCCCCATGATGTCATGGGGTTTGTTTTGATTAACATGTTGGGATAAGCTTAGAGAATAATCGTGTTTTTAGTGGATTTACTTTGTTGTATTTAACTTCATGTTGTAATGTAATACTTATGCTTGTATCTGGATTTACAGAGATTCTAAACTATTTATTCCATTGGGATGTGATCACTTATACTTAGGAAAAATGTAATAAATTAAGGCACCATCTTTGGGAAACTAGGGTCAGGGTTTTTACAGTTTGTATTAGAGAATGTTTATTAGAAAATTTGTAAACTAGATTTAGGATAATATAGATTATATATGATAACCCTACGATATACTTTGAGGATAAAAAAATATGAACATCCCAAAAAAACCATGTTTATGAGATTGGATCCACATAAATTTTCAATTTATGTTAACTATCATACTGTTTTTTGGATAATACTTTATGTTTCATTATTATATGATCTAATCTAGTGTGTGTAGTCATTTAGAAATGGTACCTCACCAAAGTAATGGTAACCTCACCAATACTAATGATCCAAAGAGTATGAAGGATAAAATATTTTATGGTTATATGTTAATATTTTGAGGAGAACATGTCCCCAAAAAATTATCATCATATGAGGACATACTATCTTGTGTTAATGACAATAATAAATATTTATTAAAGTATTGTGGATTCAAATTAATGAAAAAGAACAAGAGTACAAAAAGTAAAATTTTGGATATAGGAAATAATATAGAGAATTATTTTCCCAAATGTGATAATTCTGGAATGAAGCACCATGTTATGCGATTAAAAGGAATGAGATTTTTCTATAAGTATGGAAAGAAATAGCACCATTCTTGGGATTTCCAGGGTCAGAAAAAGGTTTCCAATGTACAATTCTTTAACATCAAGGAGACCGCAATCTACGAATATCAATGTCTCAAGTGTCAAAGGAATATACCCCTAAAGGGTATAATGAATCGTGGTTAAGATTATGATACTACAAAAGATGAAGAGGAATTATTAATATTCTTGTGTTTGGATTTAAAATTAATTTATTTTATTATTTTATCAATAATTCTATTGATGTAATAATCATGAGATATATACACATTCTACTATAGTACTTCTTCCTTAATGAATTGGAATCATGGGATGAATAGAACCAGTAATCAAGAGAAGTGGTTCTGTTATAAGTTGATCTTTTTGAAAACACGTGACTTGGGAAAGATAAACATAAATTCATGCTTTATGTTTAGATAATAATAAATATATTTTTGTGGGATATTATTGTTGATGATGGAGGTGGTTAGTGATTTAATGGTTTAGGTTATGTTTAAATTATTAGATGTTTGGATTTAAGGAATATATTCTAAAACCTGATATTTTACTCTTGGAAGCATGCATGTTCCAAAAAACACTATAGGGGATTAATGTGTTCATATATTTTGTATGTGAAAATAAAAGCTATATTATTTGGAAAAAACTTATATTAGGTTGATTTTGTAAATTTAGTGACCTTACTTCTAAATAATTGGACATTGAATTTAGAAAATATGTATTTAGAATGAATCTTAGGGTAACAAATTGTGTAATGGATTTAGTTGAACTTTGGATATTATTGTTTGAGGTTAACATTTGATTTATCATAACATGTGCTAACAATTATGATTTTGTTATATATTTAATTCTTAAAGGAATGACTTATGGATCATTTGATATAAGTTCTTTAGGAATAAAAATCCATCTTGAATATCCATTTTTTTAATAAATGAAGTGGATATGGATTTAATAACAACAAAATGATGAGAATATTCTTGTGAAAATGAAAGATATCAAGTAAGTTTATTTTCTCATGTTCTGATAAATATATTAAAATAATCTATCAATACAAGGGGAATGATTTTATAATAAAAATGATATCTTTTTACTTTTATTACTAAGAAATCAATTGTATTTTAGAAGATCACAAATTTATGGTCTTTTGATGGATAAATTTATAATAACCATGTTCTCTGTCACTCCCCATTAGAACTTGATAGTTATATTTTCCTTTCATGCCCATATTTTCACTATCCTATAATTTTATCCAATAAAAAAGTCATATTTTATGGTTAACTTAAAATTTCCCTTTCCCTCTTATGAAGTGTATTTTTTTATTAACCCTATTTACTATATGGGTTTCCCACAAAATAATTTTGAAGTATCAAACTATGGTTTTAAAGTGAAATTTAAAATTGAAAGGAATAGATTTTTTTGAAGTATGGGAGAATATAACACCACATGATTTTATGGAATGTATCTTTTTAAATTTATCATTTTTGATCTCTTACGTTGTATGTAACTCTGAGATTAAAAAAACTGTGATATACGATTAAATACTGTTATTTTAGCATTATAGTTGAAATAGTAATGTGATTGTTAGGAATGTTAATGAGTTCATTGTAATAATAACCCCACCTATGAAAGTATAAATAAAATCTATGAATATCATAAATAAAAATATTATATATTTATATCATGGAATTAGTAAATAAATATCTCAAAACTGATAAATTATGTTTTGGAATTTCTGTGAAACATAAATGTTTATTTACAATTTTATAATTAATATAATATTTTAAAATCAATTTTATTTCCCTAAAATTTATTCATAAATTAATATTTTTTCTATTATATTAATAAATTAATTTTACGAGACCGTAATTAATTTTTTAATGTGTTATAAAAGAGATTATAATATTAAAATCTATATTTTTTTAATAAATGATGATTTTTATCAGAAAATAATTTTATCATTTTTATAAAATTATTTCCATAAAATTTAATCCATTTTTGATATCTAAAGAACAAAAAAATAGGGTGAATATTTGGGATTTTTCTTAAATAGTTGTTTATTTATGAATAGAGAAATACGATAATTTATGTTATTTAACATTATGATCCAAATACATGAATTCTAATGAAATTAATGTTGTAATCACCTATTAGTTAGAACTCACATTCACTAGATACTTTTCTTAGTCACAATAATCTACATTATTGATTACTTTGATCCAAAATAATAAACAAGTGAATAAAATAATCAAAAAACACCCCTCTCCTCCCCTATAAATAACACCGACCACATCTTATCATCACACCTTATAAGATTTGGATCTTGCTTATATTCTACCCAATTACACTACCAATCCTCTTCCCTACATTCATGTCTTTCTGGTCTCACCAAAAGTCCAATTATATGTTCCTTAAGGATGTTCCCAAGGAGACGATATCCAAGAAGTAAAATCTTCATTCTTTCTCTATTAATTTATTTTATTTTATTATCCACTACTCACATAGACAATCATAAGTGGGATGGTAACTACAGTATCACATATATAAATTAATTTTATTATGATAATGGAATATCCAATATCAATGATCTTCTCTAATCTGTTTATTTTAATATTGAAAACATCTTTTGTGATGTGTCAATTCACTACCTTAGTGGACGATGACTATTATTTTTCCAATACCGCCTCAATGTCTACTTATAAAACCATTATTATTGTTAAATAAAGTTTTATTATAAATATTATATGTTACATAATGTTCTATAACAAATATGTGAACATAATATAAAATATAATGACATAAGTTTGTGATGGTCTTAAAAAGAGACAAAATAAATTAAGACATTTTCATCAATGTTTTATCTAACGAGTCATCATCATATATAAACAGATTATATATGAAAATAATTAAAGAAAATTAATTTCATTAATACTAAATTATTTAACCTCTTTAGTTTTTCTTCCTTTTGAAAAGAACTCCCATAATTATACAAAAGGGAACTGACCACAAAACCATGAAATGAACACTCCCAAAAGAATGAAATTAAACATTATAACTCATCAAAATGGACATAAATGAAATTAATAAGATTATAATAAATAAAATATATATTTAATAGGTTTTAAATTAAGTAATTAATTAATATAATTTTATTATCCATGATATTAAGTACAAGTTCATAACTCTTTCATACATAAGGTAAGGGTTTCTTTATATCACTTTTACTTCTATGAGATATATTCCTTTCTTATACCTTATTTATTGTTCATGTTGTAAATAATTCCCTATAACATATCATATCATTAATATTTTTTATCTTTATTTCATTAAATTTTTCATTGATAATCATTAATTTTATGGGGAATATGATTTGATGGATTACAAAGTGGTAAGGGAATTCTTAGCCTGTTTTTCTTTCTTTAGGTTAAACATATTCTCTATTGATTTTTTCATTCTATGATTATTACATTTGATTATCTTATGTTGTATTTAATCTTTTTTATGTGGATTTACATATGATACACAAAATTGATTCATTTGGTTAACTCTTTCACTATCTTTTAAAAATACTCATATAAATGTTTATTTTTCAAGATTTAAATGGAATGTTTTTTATCATATACGACGTGAGTGTATTTTCCCACATTCATGAATACTTAATTTCTTAAAGAGTCATTTACAAGTTTACAAGGTTATTTTCAATGAAATTTTTTTATAATTGCATGATTTTTTAAAAAAATAATTTTAAAGTAAAGTAGTATTTCTCTCAAAAATTTCTCAATTATTTTATTAGAGTATTTTCATTTATATAAAAACTCATTGTTAGATTTTATGAATAATTTAGTTTTATCTATTATGATTCCATCTACCATATATTATTAAATTTTTTATGATCATTTATTACTATGGATGAGCTATTATGATACCATTCATTATATTACACTAGATGGTTTAGGATTATGTTTACTATTTGGGAAATGTTATTAACATTTCATGTGCTAGTTAAAATATTAGAGTATATATTGATTATTATTCACCTCTTTTATATGAGGAGTGAATTGGACTTAGTAAATGTTGAGCAGGGCCTGCTATAGCCCCTCGATACATTGGTAGGTCTCATGATACAAACTAGTTTGTGTATTGGATGATTCCTTAACAGAATATGTATGGTGACTTAGCCAATGCCTTGATGGTATGTTATGATTTCCTGAATTATTCATTCCCTAATTGTGAGTTTAGTTGTTAATAATCCATGTGATTATTATACTAGTAGAATATACATGGTAATGTTTCATTTTAATTTTATTATTTATGCGTATTTATTTGATCAACTTTTATTTTGGCCATATTATACTCAAGATTATGTTTTAATGGTATGTGTTCTTAGTTATTCACCTTGACATTGGTTTATGTTTATTTATGATAGTATTCTCTTTAATATTACACTTAATAAGAATATGAGAATGCCCATTTAATATGTTTTATTTTATCCCCAAGATTCCAATATGTATATTATGATTCACATGTAAGGCTCAGTTCAGAGAATATGACTATTTTCAATGGACATAATATGTTGTATTTCATTTCCAATTGGATGTAATACTAATGTTTGAATATAGTTTTACAAATATAATAATATATTTAGTCATTTGGGATGAAATAACTTGTTCATAGTAACAACTTAATTATGAAATACACCAACTCTGGGCTATAGGGGTCGAGGTCATTACATTGTTTTTTATAAAATAAAATTCATCAAAAGAAATGAATATTTCATCTTATTATTGAAAAAATTATAATACTATTAGAAAATTATTTTTCACGTATATCAACATAAATTAATGATTCATGTTCATTATAGGGTATATTAACTGGACTTTTATTGATAATGTATTTTGCTTTATTTCATGAAACTAGTTAGTTTCCCACAACTTAATTAATCAATGATTGAATTTTGATTTTTTTCCATGTTCACATGGAAAAAATATATATCATTTATAATTATTGGATTTTTGGTTTTATCATATTCCACTAATATATTCATTATTTTCAATATATTCTGAGATGATTTGTAATTGGTGGTGAATTGAAAACCCAAAAGGACTCTGTCTACGAAGGGGCATGTGTGTCCATTATAGCCTTCAATTCATTGGGTAAATCCTTATATCTCAAGATATTTCAATACAAGGATAAAGGGCTAAACATAATCCCTTATGGGACTTTCTCCACTATGTGTTGATGGTATTTTATGTAATCCATTGTATAAGGGATGCTTTTCTATTCATATATATATTCCACATTCTTATTCCTCTATTATTTCTTTATGTCATATGACAATAGAGACATGTTGTAACTCTAATACATTTCTTTTCTAAGGTTATACCAAAATCCTAATGTAATGAATCTGGATTTGTGATTTATATTTCATTTTGTATTATTTTATTAATTTAATATCATCTACCTTGATTATGTTCCAATACTAACATTCTAACTTATATTAAATTATGATCATTAATTGATATCACTTATAGTTTTCATTACAAAAAATATATGCTCACCCTTTCTTATTTTATCCATTAATCATGTTATAAATAACATTATCAGGTTTTCTTTTTCTAAAAGGATATCATGATAGAAGATTATATATGGGAGATGGTGAAAATGATGTAAAATAAGTTGGACAGGTATCTAATTTCCAAAGAAACGAAATTTATAAGGTAATTGGTGTGTTTTGTTATGATATGTATGGTATAATAATTTAAAAAAATATAATGTATAATTTTTATATTCATGTTACATATTTTATGGTTTTACATGTTTTTAAATAATATTTCCACCACTTCTTCAACATTAAACCCTAGGCTACATAATATTAATGAAATTCAACAAAAATCAATATGAAAAAATTTGATTGCTTATAAACTAATGAATATTTTTAATTTCATCGTTGTCTATTTTATTTCACCTTCTAGGTAATTCATTGATAAATGTATAGGAACTCATGATAAGAGTTCATTTTTCATTTATTTTTATTGTGGATTTTTATTATTTTTGTAGATCTATTCTATATTTATAATAAAGACACAACACTTTGGTTTTCCTGATTGTTCTAGTGCCTCTAGAGGGTTCATCTATTTCCCTTAATTATAGTTTGTATAGAATGATATATTTTTTTCATGTTCTAATTATTTATGATGAAATAATAGGAGGAAATAAATACAAATGTTGAAATACCATCCACTGGAATTCACAGCATCCTATCATGTGATTACAACATTTAATGTATGTTGCGATACCCAAAGAGTGATTTATAGAATATAGGCCAATATTTTAATAGATTAATAACTTTAAGAAGTTTATTACCATGTTTTTATATAATTTATCATTCAACTATATGACCTTATAAAAAATCTCACCAAATATAATGGATAATTCCCACTATAAATCTTCCCTAATACTCATGGGGGTGTGAACCCTATGATGAATATTGATATTTTTTTATCATATGATTGGAATTGATTCCTTTATACTAAAAAAAAGTGACCCAAAAGTGTAAATTTAATCTATTGAGCCATTCCCTAAATATAACCATGGAGGGGGATAAATTTTCTTCCCCACTAGTCTCCCCTTTCAAGTCATTTCCGTGTATAACAGACTTCATATCTATAAATATACATATAGAAGTATGTTTTTTTAAAGGTTGGGGATGAAGCCTCATTTAATTAGTAAAGCAAATCAAAGACATCTTTCAACTGGGTAGAGGGAGACCCATTATATAGCCCGAGGGCCCAATGGGCTTGTAGCCCATTACATAGCCCGTAGGCCCAATATTTTGGCCTAATTACCATTCTATGAATAGTAACCTAGCTGCTATAGTACCGAACAGTACCACTGCTGCTACAGTGCCTACCGATCAACAGTACTGCCGCTGCTACAGTACCACTACAGTACTGCTACAGCACCTGCGCCTAATGGGTTTTCAAGTATGTTATTTGAGTTCATATCATAAATTTTTACTAAATATGTATTTCTCATTAAGTGTCCTTGGAACCGTATTAATGTAAAAATTATTTAAACAATGTTATAAGATATTAATGATAAATCTGAGATTTTTATCAAACACATCAATGGTTTGGGTGAATATTGTTCTTTTAACTATAATTTGGATGATATCATCTATCGATTATAGGTCATATTGGATAAATCGATAATAATAAAGATACTAACATTCATTTGATAGTTCTAACCATCAATATAAATCCATGGGGGTAGGATACTAAAGGGATTCATTTAAAAACTATAGATAAATTTTAATTATGTGATTGGGTAACCAATTAGAATAAGGAAGTCTAGGTATTTAAGGCTCAAATATCAATGGTGGGAGAAAAACTATTTAATATGACTATGATACTTGATAACTTCATGCGGAGAAATTTAGAATTGGTGGAACCCATTAAAAAAATAGTCCCACATTCCATGGATGAATCTCATAACTAATTTTTCATTACATATTTTGAAATATTGTCTAATTTTATTAGTTTAGGGAAATGTATCCAATCATATATTTCTATACTTTATTTCTCTATTTTTTATAATGTAAAAATATTCCATATTGTTGTTCTCCTTATAATTTTGATTGCCTATGGAAAAATATTTTTTTGGTGAAGCCTTATCAATTTTATAACTTCTATATTGCATTGATATTAATTCATGATAATGTGAAAATTACAAAATATTAATAAATTATTAACTTAATCCATTTAAAAAACATATCAGTATATATAAATTATATCCTTATATCAAACTACTTGAATAAATAATGAAGTATGAATTGACCAATCATCTCATATACATGTTCCCTCATATTGATATAGGTGATCTAGATAAGTACAATCACTACAAGATGAGGTGTTATAATGAAATAAGAGACTTCAGAATTTTATTTTATTATAAGAACCTACAATATGTGTATGTGGATAAATGTGTAAGGAAAAGATATAAAACTATATACACCATCAATATAATTCATGGTTAACTCATTAGGATATGTGTTATGGTTTCCTCCAAGATGTTTTCTCTTAGATTTGTACATATAATCTCAATATCAATATCATATTTCATCAAAATATGCTATGGTTAGTGGATTTTTATTTGTAATATTAGTGAAACACTAGAATGGAGATTGTGACAATTAATTTTGGAATAAGGATTGTGATGTTCACAGAGCTTAAGTACCCGGATATCACACTCTCTTTCATTTTACATTGATCATCTGATTAAATATGTCATGAATGGAAGGATATACAATTTTTCCAAGGTCTATGATCCTCACAAGCATGGAATGAATTTTTATGGGGTCATATGGTGGACTAAGCCTTCTTTGAGTATTTTCTCTATCACTAAAATATTTCTAAGCCTCAGATGTGGGAGGCTTAGTGGGAAGGAACTCTAGTTCAGCTCAGGTCACCCATTTTGGGTTTTCAGTATTACAATTTTGATCCTTTTAATTATTAAATGTTTAATTTTTTCCAAGGTGATCCATTATGTGGGTATATAGATCAGATACTTGATATTTTCCCATATCACGCGTAATTGGTTTTCAAACTAATAAAAAAATTTCACTTCTTCTTGTGTTAGTTTAGGGTCATATATTTTAGTCCAATAAAGATGATTTTTAATTTTGGATAGATATGACCATAATATGAGGTATTCTTTACAGTAAAAATATATATATATCCAATATTTGAATAATATCCCAATTCTAGTAATATATGTAAACTCAAGAATATGTTCATGAATTAATGGTCAATCTACTCAAACCATTAGGTCGTATAGTTTACTGTCACATGTTTTGGACAAAATGAGCCTCAAAAATATGATTTGGTATTATTAATATGAAATGAATATAATGGAGTAATATGTGACATTGAGGGTTTTCTTATAAACATGAATAGTTGGTTTATAGAATGTGTAATTAATAACTAATTATTTTTTAATGATTCAATGATGTGGTGAAATAAATATGTGGGGAATTTATTTTTGAAAAATTTGAATAGAGAGTTCAACTATAATGTTATTGGTATCATTCAGGTTTATATGTCCTTCTTATTTATAAAATACATTCTTTCAGTTGGTCTTTTAAAATGTGGAGGAATAGATAAAATTACCAAATAGTGGTTTCCTTTGGAGAGGAATGTGCTCATTACCGATAGACATGAATGGATTGTTAAAATTCAAACAATTGAAGAATGAAATAGGTTTATAGAGAAATGAATTATCATTAATTGTTTGAGTTCCAAATGGTTTATTATACTATGTTTTAAAAAAAATAGTTTAAAATGATATGACATGAAATCTCTTGATCATGCATTAACAATATAGTTTCATAAGGTCTACATTCTCAATTTACTGGACTAGTGGTTCTAGTGGTAATTTATTGAATCTTGATAAATCCATAAATTGGGCTCCACAAGATTTTGGGAATTCTTATTCATTCACTCTAGCATTACCCTATGTCTCAAAAATGGGATGACATAGGGAGTGGAGACTTGAATTTCCCACAGACCACCCTTTATGTGATTTCTAAATCAAAACCTTTGTGAATCCATCTATTGATGTTTAATGGATAAATTAATTGGACTATTTAGTGATAATATTTATGTAAATAATAATTTTTAATAAATTATTATAATAATTAATTTATATATATTTCCTTAAAGGGATATATATTTATAGATAAGGGTAAAAATAATAAATCGATGTGAATAAGAGAAAAAAATTAGTATATACTACTAGATGAATAGGTGCACATAGTTTAAAGTCATGGTGAATTGAATATAAGATGTGATAGAAAATTTTGAAATGATTAATATGATATTTATGCATGAATGGGATTCCATTTCCAATATAGATCATCTTAGTGATTGGTACACATAGTTTAAGGTCATATTTCTCACACAATTTATGGGGATGAGATATAGAAACCGAGTATTGGACCAAGGATATATGATTTCCCAACACATTTTGAACAAGGAATTAAAATTTCCTATAGAATATTCTATGTTATTTGAGTTAGTATTGGTTAAATATAAAAATAATTTCATGGATTCACTAGCTTATATTCAAATAAAGAATCAACAGAAATGTAATTTAGGGGATTCAGTGGCAGAGAACCTTCTTCCATAAGAGGAAAACTTGATTTTATTTTTTATTCTTTAATATGTTAAAATGGATATAATTAAAAAGAATAGTTTTGTTATAGAGATAAAATTTATTTTCTTAAATATCCATTGAATGTTTTTTATGATTCCAATCACTTTAGGCATGAAGTGTGGATTGTGTGATGGGGATATTCAATAAGGGTTGGGGTTATTCATGTATCAATCTAACCACAATTTCATTATAATGGTCCTTTTGGAAAGGAATGTTAATGTATGATAATCTATTATATGAACAAAATATATGGTTCATGAATCAATACATGTCTTAGAATAACATAAACAAATCTACATGTAATTTATATGTGGTCTCTACATAGAACCATATCAAGTGAAGGAAAAGATAATTTTCTAATCATAGTGGATTTGAACTCGGAGAATCTCTTTGGATCATACCCAGGACAAGAGATCCATGTTATTTGGGGAATGGTGAATTGTATCCCAGTATAGGTTAATGTAATGATTTCATACTCTAGTCAATCTTACATGGATAAATTTTTAACATAAATTATTTTCTATAGACTATATGTTTTGAATTTTAAGATCATGTGGTAGATAATCAAATGTTATATAGTTTAGTTTCATACAAAAATGACCAATTCTGTGTATATTTGATTCATACCAAGGGAATAAAATGTTTTGTGTTATATGTATTGAGATTATATGTAGTTTATTGTAAAAAATTTAAAAATTATTGTCATTTTATATGATAATTAGAATGTTATTTCATATAGATATATTAAATGACTCTATCTATTAATTTTTCAACCCATTATAATAGGATTAGTGGTTAGATTGGCCATTATTTTCATAATACTTCATTTATAATGCATATATAAAAGTTTTGGTTCCATTTCACATCAATATTGTTTGAGGGAAATAAATTATGATTAGGATATTTGTCTTCATGAAATTAATGACAGTTTGGGATCCGAATTCCTTGAGGGAAATATCCTCGATCTACTTAGAAAATAATTTGGTGATATTATTGATGTAAGTAAAATGACTTGAATAAATTGAGGATATATAAACATTGATGCTATTACACACTTAGAAAATAGCATATAGTATTTTGAAATATATAGAATTTTCAGGGATGATTGATGAAATTTTAATGTATATAAAAAGAGTGTGATCTTCTTATGAACTCTATGAAGTATATCATCATTTTTCATAAGAATTAACCATGTATATTTATTTTGGGGAAGATCTCAGATCATAATTTCTTGGTGTCATAGGTGATGTGATGAACTTCATATATAATTTTGTGGGTATGCCCTCCTAAAATTCACCTGAGGAGGACTTCTTTGAAGCATGATATATATATATATATAATTTTTTAAGTTCAGGACATTATCAATGACTATATTTGTACCCCACCATCATATATTCCATTTCTTTGATCGATATTGTGGGGAAATTTATTTTTTGAGTCACTCAATTATGGGAGACATATACACAATTATATTACAATTACATGAGGATATAGGTTTTTCTAGGTATTGGGTAGTGTAGATTAAATTGATCACCACTCTGAAAATTTTAAACAATAGCAAGAACATTAAAAATTACACAATTATAATGAATGTTTCATACTAGTATTGATTGTTTAGAGAAGTGGTTGAATTATCTAATCTAATAAAATATACATTCTATGAACATGTGGTCTATGATAGTGTCGGATTATAGTATAATTAATTAATCATCTCACATACATAATCAATCATGGGAATCAATTTGAAGTGGCCAGTAGATCATTTAGGTACACATATATGGGGGATGGGGATGGTGAATCAGTGTACACATGATTTATAAATTTTCTTTTATTCAAGTTCATGCTCTTTGATAATTCAATACTATTCACCTATTAGAGGGAATAGATCTTACTTATTTAAAAACACAATTATACCACTTGAAATATAGAAGTTGAATGAAACAGAACACAAAAAATTTCATAGAAGGTTTTCCCCTAATGTGGGTGACTATATCCTTATTGTGTTCAAGATGATCTAATAAACATATTCTCTGAAAAAATAAATTACCAATTACTAGTGGGTTGTCCAGGTATCACCTTGAAACCATGGTAGGTAGGTATGATCCACTTCCCAAATTAAACTAGTATCCCACTAGTGTTCTTTATACTATAATCCCACCAGTTTTATTTATACTAGAATCCCACTAGTGTATACAATAACTGCACTAACATAATGAGAAAGATAACACAAACACTTTATGTTGGCACTACAACAAAAAACTAATTTTCCTATTCAATCCATAAGAATAAAATGATATGTCACATTCTCACTTCAATTGAAATCCTTTTACTTTCAATGAATTTAATCAACAAAACTTTATACAATTCAGCTTAGTATACTATTATCAATGATTGGAATACATCACTTCCACTTCATCACATAGTATTAATTGAATCAAAAACTGAAGATTCCATAGTACACTGCATTTCGAATTCTTATCCACTTCAATAAACAAGTATTTATTCAAAACAAAAAAGAATTGTTTAAAATATTTTGATTTATTACATACCTTATCAGCATGTGTTATTCATGAATATTGAGTGTAAATGATATTCACATAATAATATAATTCGATTCATGGAATAATCATCATCATAAAAAAAATATTAACATCTCATTGTGTATCATTGTAATTCAATGTCACTATTTTTTCATTTACTCAAAAATCTTCTTGTAATAGTAATTACACAATTTCATACACTTTGACACAACATACAGTGAAAATAATTGTATATCATTCATGAAAAATGCTTTTTTGAAACTCAACTTCTCATAGTACTCCATTACTATCACATTAGTTGTATACAGCCTATGCATATAATCACTATATTACCATAAGAACTTCCTTCATGCATTTATGCATATCAATAGTAGGATATTCCAAATTTCTTTCATGAAGGTATATTACATAATAATATGTTGTAGTGTCTTCTCATAACACACTCCTTCACAAGAATCAAAGTCACTTGTACTATTTATTTCACAAGACATCATACATACAAAAGTGAATCCACTTCATGTATGCATACTTCTTGTATCATGCATCAATATTTCAACTTACATTTTGATATTATTCAAGTGATAATGTTATGATTATATTTAAGAATGGAATACATGATCTATACCTCAAATAACACAGACAAAATTCCATTCACGCATGAATACCATTTCAGGCATAATTCACAAGAACTTCTCATAATAGTATATGCTTAATCCTTTTTTGGTATTTCTTATTTTCATAACAACATACATTGGTTATTTTTTTTTCTTCATAAAACATAGTAAGTATGTTACACTGGATATCATAATCAAAAACATATCATGAGAACATGAAGGAAGATTCACACCATGAATGAATGTAACATTCTTTGTCGATACAGAATGATTATACTTTTTTATTTAACTGTCATCTCTCTAAAAATATTAATTAGATATAATTTCAACTCATAAATTCCAATCATCTCTTTAAGGGGTATTTATATAAAAATCCCCACCAAACATGTGCACTGAAAAACATTGATAGACACTCATTCTATAATATGATGGCTTCATGTGACGATGAAAAGTATCGTCATCACATTTTGAAACAAAATCCTATTCTCGTTATCACAGTTTAGACTTCATAAAATCTTGAAAACTATGTGTCATGATATGTAGATTATATTCCAATCATAATGTAGAAAAAATGATTAATGGGTGCATGAAGGAATCCTATTGATAACACTACAAGAAAAATTCAGCAAGCAAGTTCTTTTTTGATGAATGAAGGAGGTAGAAGACAACAGCGAGGTATATTAGATAGCTCTAAATGATTAGTTCGGATGGTGAAACATCTTTCTGTACTTTTTAGTGATATGTGAATAGTACCATCACAACTGAGCTCCACATTATTTTATCAAGAGTTTTATTTTTCCTTTATAATAAAAATCATGTTCGTCCCATATAAAATTCAACTAACCAGTTCCCTTAGTAATTACCTTTGGCACCACCCCGTGCTGCCATACTGCTCCTCCACCATTTTTTCCCATATGGTGGTCCGCTACTTTGTTATTGTGCCTCTGTTGGATGAGAATATTCATTCCATCTACTTGTTTTCGTGAATCTTAGGGTCCCCCTAATCTGTGTTAAACATGGATACCATGGATTTATGGAAATCCATATTTTTTGTAGAGGCCTATGTGTTATCCTAACATAACATCCATGTCAATCCAAGCCATCCAAAACACTTCTCAAAATATTCATCCTAAAAAATATATATATTTTGGGGTATTTATTAACTCCTCCTTTTAACTTCTCAAATATTCAATTTAAATGGTTTAAAAAATGTGCATCCACCTAATGTAATTGGGCATTTGTGTTGTGCATTAAGAACAGCACTACATTCATCATAATTAATGTCACTTTATCTAAACCAACACTTCAAATCAAAACAACCATCACAAATATATTATGAATAATTATCCAATATCAACAATAATGCAATGTAAGAACATAATACATCATTCACTGTCACATTTGTTTTTTATCAAACAAACACAACCCAATTATTACCTCAATCAATTTGGTTTGTTCAATCCCCCCCTATGGATTTGATTTCAATAATCATTACACTTCCAAAGTAAATTTTTTCTTCTCAACCTTAATTGAAAATAAAACCAAAGATATAAGTATGGGAAAGAATTCAACTCATCTCATTCTAAAACAACTAGACTTTTCTTCTTCTCTCATATAATATCCTATTTTCATAAGAAATTACACTTATGATAATTTCAAATTGATATGATTGATAGATGTAAGAAATCACATTTTTTAAAGAAATGAGTCAATGAGTAATTAGATCCAAGTATACATTGGATAACCCTAAGTAGAAAACAAGAACAATAAATCTAGACAATTAAAATATGAATAAATATTTTGGAGTGTGAATCCAACACTAAAACCTTCATTCAGGTGTTGTTCAACTCATCTTCAACTAATATTTGACATTCACCCTAATAAACTAATTAATAGCATTTGAATTTGATAATGCACTTCCCCTTTAAAAATCCAATTAACTTTTTAAATAAAATTATCAGTTTCTCCTATTATGATTCAGAATTATTTTTCATTTAGATTTTGGATAACATACCTATTTAATGAAAGTATTCAATTTCAAGAATTTCAAATCATCAGATAAATCCCTTACTAGAAGATCAAATATTCATTTGATTCCTATAAAGATATTAAACTCTAGTATTTTTTATCTTTGATCCCCCTAGAGGGATGATATTTATACATATTCTTTATCATGATTGTATTTCATCAATAATGAACTCCAAGAACAATTTTAAGAACAATTGAAATAACGAACTTCATAATAGTTATCATCATGGATATTGTATAATGTTTACACGTCGCTCATATCTTCAAGACTCCCCTTACATATATTTATTACCTTAAATTACCTTCACGGAAGAAAAAAACACAAAATAGACATGGGGGTAAGGTGTTACTTAAGTTATTTTTTATTAGAAAAGTAGGTATGAGATTTATTACTCAAACCAGAAATATCATTCAATTATTATCTAGATTTACAAAAACTCATCATGCTTTCTCCTTATATTATATTATAAATTTTATCATTTAGGTGAATCATGAACTTCTTAAATTATTTAACATTCAACATAGATAGAATATTCTTCTTCACCTTAGCAATTAGTTCACTTCAATTATTCTTTTCTATATCTAAATTCTTATCCAATTCTAGTTGCACTATCCATATGCCTATGCATTCTTTTATTACATGCTCATAATTCTTCTTGTGTGTAGACTCCTTCTTCATAGTATAATTTTTTACACAATTATGAAATGGTATTTTTCCCTTGGTTCTTCACTAGTTCTTCTTCTTCATGAAACTATATCATGCATTTTTCATCAATATGGCCAGATATTTTTCACCTTCCACAAAAAAAACTAGAAATCATATGTTTATCCATTTTTGATAGCCTTTCCTAAAAATAGATTTTTTTATAATTATTTTCATGCACCAAATGAACTATTTTATTTATTTTTGTGATTAATTTTTTTCTTTAGCTTGATTCCATAAGCATTTCTATTTATGAAATTTTTAAAAAGGTCCATTATATGGCCCCAAATTCCACAATATATGCACCTTTTCTTTTGTGTGACATTTATTTCATCATTATTCTTTGGTTTAACTTGCTTAATAGTTTTATGAACTCTCTTATCCTTATAATACACTAAGGAATACATTTCTTATTTTTTTACTTTACCTCTACATTTCTTGTGGTCTTATCATCATAACCTCATATCCATAGTGCATTTTTAGAACATACCAAAACTCATCATAACTATGGAAACATATGTTTTAACAATCATAGAAGTATTTAGGACACTCAAATATATTCTTAATAGACAAATTCTTCTTCATCTATGTATTATGATTCAATTTTGTAGGATTTCTATTCACATTAAATTTTATCCCCCTTAATGCATGCCTTTTTTGATTATCATGCATTGATAGGTTATGCCAACAATAAATGGTCGGATTCCCAAAATTCCAACAACACCAACAATAGCCAAAAAATATTGATTTCATAATCTTAGATACATTTTTTCTAGATTTTAATTCTTATTGTTGTTTTTATTATATGATTCTTCATTTGATATTTTTTGTACGGAACAATAATTCCCATTATTCTTAAAATCTACATTTGATTATATGGTGGATATATAATCAGTATTCATTTTCCATGTTTTTCTAAAATTCATTTTTGAACCTATAATAACAAATGAAATGGTATTAGTAAAAATAGAACCCTTATAATAATGGTTACATGATTCAATGATCTTGAAACGTATTTGTTTCTAGATAATATCATTATTTTCTTACTAGTTGAATGACTCTTTCATAATAAGCACTATTTTTATAATTTCTCTTGGAATAGTATTGGATGTAACACCCCAAGATTTCATAGTAAGTTATTTTCTTTAAATTCAATAGCTTGCACTACACACAACACCGACTTCAAGTGCACCACGACTTACCAAACTAGCCGTTCAAAAGCAGTTATGAATATTATTAACCGGATTTTGAATTTTATATACTCAATATAATTTTAACTTATTTATTATGTGTTTCTTAGACATATTATAAGAACAAATTCAATTTTTCAGATTAAAATTGTATTTTTCAAAAAAAATCAATTTTACCACCTTTTAATTGTGAACCCTTTTAAAATCCAATATTTTACCCTTTTACATATTCATTTTGACAAAATAAAATTCTTTTTTAGAATCAGGACATCAAAATTTACTTTGGATGAAATTTTGGTATTTTTCTAATAATATTTATTTTTTATGAATAGTGAGAAATACTGTATTTTAATTCAAAATTGCCTTTTAATCTAATTTATTTATATGGTTATATTATATTTTAAATTGGTTTTGAAGTGTAATTAGATTATATTTTTACCCTTTAATCCAATTTTGTACAGTAGAATTAATTTCAATTTGAAATTATACATTAACAAGTGTCAATCTTTTGATAGTTATTATTTCTTAAAAACACGATATTTGTTTTGACAACAAGAATTGATTTTAAATTAATTAATACAAATTCTATGTTTTGAATTTGGTAAAATAGAAATAATTTTTGAATTCATAATATCAAATATATCTTAGGATGAATTTTTGGTATTTTTCTGAAAAACATCAATTTTTGATGAATAGTGAAACCACTAAGTAGTAGTTAAAAATATGACTTTTTCATTTAAATGAAATTTTACCGCTTCTGTGAAATAAATTTCGAAAATCCTAGATACATTTTTGTTATTACTAAGTAAAATTTGGTTCAATAAAATGAAAATAATGTTGGTTGAATAGTAACTTTTGACTTTTATTTACCACGGTTAAATATAAATAGGGTAATTCAAGGTAAAAAGAATATTATAATAATAAAAATTACCTTAACACTTGTCCTAACCTTATTGGATGAGTAATTTCCAACCATGGGGATACTTGGGTCGATTTTGGGACCCCATAGAGCCACTTAAAAATGATAATGACACTTTATTTTAATTAACTTAAAGAAAAGAAAAAAATAACATTAACAAAAATCTTTTAGTATATCAATTTTTACATGGGGTTATATAAGTCATATTTTCAACTATAAATAATCATTAGAAAGATAAAAATATTTCCAAAATTATGGTAATTGTTTTATAATTTTTAGACATCATATAAATTAAATTATTTATGACACCATAGTGATGTAGTATTTACCTCATTAATAAATGATTTAAATAAATAAGATTATTAATATTAAAACAATATCCAAAACCTATCCAATTCTTATTGGATGATTTTATTTTAACCATGAGTCATCTTATCTTCGACATTAATTTTTTTGGGACCTTTATAAACAGAACACCACTTCTAACCCATTACACACACCTCTCAAGCCCCTTGGCTCATCCAACCCCTACACAAATAATCTCTGAAGATCCCTATATTCATTTTTGAATCCTTACCTTAGGCATAATGCACTTCAAGAAGTCCTTTTGGTTCACGCCAAAGGAAGTTACCCAAATTAAAGGTAACACTTTCTCTTAAATTCTTTTGTTTTATTTTGTTTTATTTTACTTATCCAGACCCCTAAACTCTTTTTATTAATTTATGTTATAAAAACACTAGTATCATAAATATACTAATATTTTTTTATGATAAGGATTAGAACTACACTTACACACACCTCCATCTAATGGGTGAAGAACATACTGTTTCAGTGGATGGAAAACTAACACCTCACGAAACGATGATTGTTCGATTATCTCTTATCTCCTTTCATGGTGGCCATTAAGATGAAACTGTATTTATATATGATATATATACTATTTTTATGTTTTATTTATGCTTCTTTATTTTCCATTTATATCATTATTTTATGGTTTCCATTATGGGTAAAACGTGATAATTTCATTTGAGGAAGTGCGGACTACAGCCCCCTCAAAATGATATGACTCATTAATGCCTTATGTGAGATGTATAAAGGATGGATTTAATGATATTATATATTATATAATATTTTAATTATAATATACCTATGCATCATTATGTTTTAATTCTATTAAAATACAAAATATAAATGAAAGTAGCGTCCATGCGTACGTATGGCATACCATCTCAATGAACGATACGTTTCATTTATTATCTCCAAATGTTATGTAATGTTATAAATACAAATATATAATAGATATATAATATATATATATGATATCTAAAATCTTTTATATCATTCTGGAGATAATGGAATTTTGACCACATGGAAAATTGTAATTATAACAAGTTCATTTTTGACTCAAGTTCCAAACATCGATAAAATATCCAATATGAACTCAAATAATTAACTAATTGTTTTAGAAAATTAATAAGTGATATAAAAGGAATAATAAACTTGAAAAATTTTCTTAATCAAGTATAAATTATCTTAAGTTTATTATTCAGTAAGAACAAGGAACATACAAGACAAGTCGGGCTTGAGGTAAGGGGTTTCTTATCTCACTTTTAATTCCGTGTGATTTCCATTATTCACCACTTATTTATTAAATGTGGTGTATTTTGTACTGAAATTTGATATATATTAAAATTATTATCTTTATATTAATGGTATTCTATAATTAATTTGGTGGTTATTAACTTTTGGTCATACAACTCGATTGATTACAACGTAGTAAAGAGTTTTCATCTCACTTCTTATTCCTGTGAGATACATGCTATATTGCCACTATTTCTTTTTGTGTGGTGTATGTATTGTCCCATGATTGAATTAATGGTGTAATATACTTTAATTTATGAGTATTTACATCTTCATTTTATGATCCTTCGTTCATGGGATGTGTGTTTCATAAGTTACCAAATCGGTAAGGGAATTTCAAATTTCAATTTCTACTCATTCGGCATTACGCATACTTCATTGATTATTTTAATCAATGATTATGTGTGGAATCACTATTTATTATTTGTGTAGTAATTTCAAAACCCCTTTATGTAGATATACTTTTGAGACACATAATCACTCCATTGATAAATTCTCAAGTCATCGATATGAACTTGATAAGAGTAATTTTAACTCAATCTCCATTCATTGAGTTAAGCATCCAATTCATTGGTGTTGTTTTTACAAGAATATGTGGGAATGTCCTCTTATTTATTTACACTTAATATCCAATCATATTGAGTGTATTTATATTTTTAACACATAATTATGTCCTTGATTTATCCTTAACCTAAGGATAAGGTGTTTATAAGGGATTTCATCTCAACATACATTCCATTGAGTCTTCTTTGTTGTTATGTGCCAACTCAATTTTGTTTGGTGTATATACTATTCTTTGACATAGTATATCATGAAATCCTTTATTTTCATGATATTATAAAGTTTTTATTACCTCAATAATTTGTATTCAAGCATCTCTCATTTGGTTAGAAACTCAAACTAAAATATCATTTTTAAATGTTTTAAAGATTTATTCGTCTAAATATTTCTCATTAATTTCCATGTTTTAAAAATGGTTTTAATTATTTATTTATATGGACATTAATTTATTAAAATTAAAATAACTTTTAAAAGTTTCAAATTGGTATGGGACACTTTTATTCAAAAATCTATTTTAAACGACTTCTTTATAAATAGTGATATTTTTAAATGTTTTCCCGAAAAAGTGGGATATTTCTCTCAAATAGTCTTGATGATTATTTCCATCTTTGTCAATATCCTTCATTATTCTCAATTGAGGTTGATTTAGTATAATAAAATCTGCCATATTTTATTGAATGAGTTATGTTTGACTGTGGATGTGTTATTTTTATACCATTCATGGTTTATGGATAAAGTATTAACATTTCATATGATAGTTTTAATATGAATGTTTTTGTTATGTTTAAACCTTTTCATATAAGGAATGCATTGGACTTAGTAAGTGACGGGTGGAGCCCGCTATAGCTCCTCGATGCATCGGTAGGTCTCATGAGACAAACTAGTGTCTTGGCACAAGGCCTTGACAAAATATTATTTTTAGTCTTGGCATGAGGCCTTGACTATGCGGTTATTATTTATGGAATTATGCATTCCATCATTATGAGATTAGATATTGATATTTCATATGGTTATTCAACTATTAGAATACCCATGACTATATTTTATTATGGAATTATTTACCCATCTCATATTTCTGCCATAAAGTGTTCATGTTTATTATTTTTAAAGGCATGTGTGTTCAATTATTCATCGTGACTAATGTTTATGTTATCTTCCTCTATATTTCTTACTATTACTGAGCATTTGATCTCACCCCTTTTTCATGTTTAATTTTCCCAGGATATGAAGAAGTTATTTAGGAGTGACTTGTAGGAATAATCTTGGAAGCTTGGATGTTTTTAATGGAATAAATTAGTGTTGTTTTTTTTCAAGTTGTAATGTTAAACTTATGTATGTATCTTGTTTCCAAGACTACTAAATTGATTGGTCCTTTGGGACATGATTTATTGCATCATGCCAATGTTATGTAATAATGCACTGACACCTAGGTAACTGGTGTCGGGGCATTACAGTTGGTACCAGAGGAAGTTTAGTACAAACCTTGGAAACTAGATTTAGATAAACTCTGATTAGAGCGTATTACCCTAAGATAGACTTTGAGGATTAGTATAGAATAACTTCCTAGAATCTTGGTAATGTAGATATTTTGTGTATTTTCCAAGCAGTACATCCCTATCTAGATACAAGAAGGTAGCGGTGGCTCTGGCACAGATGTACCTAGAAGTGAAAACTCCGAAAAAAAGTTTCGGGCTTGACCCGGGATATCCTGGTACATGACAACGGGTCTTGCTTCACTCTTGGTTATGACACTCCCAGGGGATATGCTTAGGATAATTTACATTTTCTTTACAAACTAATTTAAAGTATTATAATATAAGATGAGAATAATTTACCTTGGTTAATCCTAAGGTGTTTTAAATTAAAAATAAGGTGTCATGATATTCTCAAAATGATTTTATGACTATTATTACTCACACAATACTTTCTATTTTTAGTCAATGGATGGATTCCAAGGAAGTCATAGTAATTATGAGCATGATGTACAAGGTTTTAACAGTGGTGTAAAAGAGAAACAAAATGGAGTGTTGATAGGAATAAAAGATATCATGTTCATGCCGAATTAGTTTTCCAAAAAATATGATCAACAACAAATATATTAACCAACTCCCAGAATCAACAAAGAAGAGAAAAGTGGTGAATGATAAGATCTCCAGCAGTGAAGACCATGGAGAAAAGAAATATCATTTTCCATTGTGTGGGAAATGTGGAAGGAAACACCTAGGAAGGTGTCTTAATGGAACAATGTAATGCTTTATGTGTGGGAAAAAAGGACATAAAGTAAAGATTTGCTGAGGAAAAATGAAGAGTACTATAGAAGAAAATAAAAATGGTCCCAAGAATCGATTTACAGTCATTTTCCGTAAATGTAGGGGACCTGACCATTACCCGAGTGAATGCCTTATTCTATAGGATATTCTCTTGGTCATGGAAGAAGCTATGTGGAAATAAATGGATGGTGAAATGTTCAAAAAGTATTAGTGATCTTTGTTGATGGGATTAATTTAAAATACTTTTCTCTTGTATTTGTAACCCTGTAGTTTTTCATGTGAAAATGATATTTGAGGAAGAAATATCTTTTCTCTTATGGATATAGTTATAAATAACTATTTTGTTTTATATGATCATTGAGTTTGAGGCAGTTACAAGTTATTAAATTTTGGAATGAAAATGAGAGGTATGAGATAACATTTGTGATGAAATTATGTTATAGTTATTTTAATGAATCTATCGCATTTTTTGGAATATTATAAAATTATATAGTTTTTGGAAAAGGACAACACGCATATCGTATGACAACCCATCACGTCGGACAAAGTTGTAGGAATTGAACCCACAACCATAGTGCAATTGGGATTTATCACCTACCACTAGACTACGTGAAGTCCCTAGTTAGTGGGACTAATTCATTTTAGTTAAATGATTTTATTGATCAATAATAATTTGATTTTGGATCTTATGTCTTATCAAATTGATATCCTTAGTATAGGAAAATGATTTGGTGATTAAGTGATAAATGTTATTTTGGAAGACATTCACTCTATTGGGAATATTATATGCCTAAGTAAAATATAATACTATGGGATTTTATTTGAAGAGTAATGGTGTCTTTTTCTATGTTTTTATTGTGGATTATGTGATTCTCTATAAGTTGATTCTAGTGCTTTAGGTGTGACCAAGTCATCTTTAATACTCATCATTTGGAGTGAAAGATGAGTTTGTGGTAAGAATTAGATGAAAGATGAAACTCTACTTGTCATGTATATTTTTGTTTTCTTATTATATTAATAAATTAATTATTAAACTTTATGGAAGGGGTTTTAAAACCAAAAATGTGTTATCCTAATGCTTTATGTTTTTTTGAACCGATGATATTTTAAATCGTCATATATTGATGGCTTTGAGGTCCAAAATTTTAAACTTGTGTGTGATTGATGACCTCAATCACTACCTATATATATTTACGTTTTTCCTCTAATTATGTGTCTCTAATTTACACCAATGTTCTCTTAATCGAGATCATAATTTGTTGGTGACTTTTCATCTCCCTTTACATCTTATTAACACTAAATTTTATTAACCCAATTTCTGATGTGGGTTTTCCACAAAGGTATTTTTCTATTTTTAACCATTTATTTTCAAATAACAATTTCAAATTGTGAAGATGTAATTTATTGAAGGAGTATAGAATGTAACACCCCAAGATTTCATAGTAAGTTATTTTCTTTAAATTCAATAGCTTGTGTTACACACAACACTGAGTTCGAGTGCACCACGACTTACCAAACTAGCCGTTCAAAAGCGGTTATGAATAGTATTAACTGGATTTTGAATTTTATATACTCCATATAATTTTAACTTATGTATTATGTGCTTCTTAGACATATTATAAGAACAAATTCAATTTTTCAGATAAAAATGTATTTTTCAAAAAAAATCAATTTTACCACCTTTTAATGGTGAACTCTTTTTAAACCCAATATTTGACCCTTTTACATATTCATTTTGAAAAAATAAAATTATTATTTAGAATTGGGACATCAAAATTTACTTTTGATGAAATCTTGGTATTATTCTAATAATATTCATTTTTTTATGAATAGTGAGAAATACTGTATTTTAATTCCAAATTTCCTTTTAATCTAATTTATTTATATGGTTAGATTATATTTTAAATTGGTTTTGAAGTGTAATTAGATTATATTTTTACCCTTTAATACAATTTTGGTCATTAGAATTAATTTTACTTTGAAATTATACATAAGCAAGTGTCAATCTTTTGATAGTTATTGTTTCTTAAAAACACACTATTTGTTTTGAAAACGGTAATTAATTTTAAATTAATTAATTAAACTTCAATGATTTTAATTTGGTAAAATAGATATCATTTTTGAATTCAAAATATCAAATATAGATTAGGCTGAATTTTTGGTATTTTTTTGAAAAACTTCAATTCTTGATGAATAGTGAAACCACTAAGTAGTAGTAAAAAATACGACTATTTCATTTAAATGAAATTTAACCTCTTATGTGAATTGAATTTCGAAAATCCGAGATACATGGTTGTTATTATTAAGTAAAATGTGGTTCAATAAGATGAAAATAATTTTTGGTGAATAGTAACTTTTGACTTTTATTTACTGCAGTTAAAGGTAAATAGGGTAATTCAATGTAAAAAGAATATTATAATAATAAAAAATTACCTTAAAACTTGTCCTAACATTTTTTTATGATTAATATCCGACCATGGGCATACTTGGGTCTATTTTGGGACCCCATGAAGCCACTTAATAATGACAATGACACTTTATTTTAATTAACTTAAAGTAAAGACAAAAATGACATTATAACAAATCTTATAGTATATCAATTTTTACATGGGGTTATATAAGTAATCTTTTCGAATATAAATAATAATTAGAAATATAAAAATATTTACTAAATTATGGTAATTTTTTTATAATTTTTAGACATCATATAAATTAAATTCTTTATGACAGCATAGTGATGTAGTATTTACCTCATTAATAAATGATTTAAATAAATAAGATTATTAATATTAAAACAATATCCATAACCTGTCCAATTATTGTTGGATGATTTTATTTAGACCATTATTCATCTTATATTCTAATTTAATTAGTTTTGGACTTTTATAAAATGAATATCACTATATAATAAAATAATATTTTCACACTTTCCTAAAGAACCCCTTCATCCCCTTATAAAAGAACACCACTTCTAACCCATTCCACACACCTCTCAAGATTGTTGGCTCATCCAACCCCTACCCAAATAATCTCTCAAGATCCCCCTCTTCCTCCTTGAAGCCTTACCTTAGGCTAAAGGAACTTTAAGAAGTCCTTTTGGTCACGCCCAAGGAAGTTACCCAAATTAAAGGTAACGCTTTCTCTTAAATTATTTTGTTTTATTTTTTTTATTTTACTTCTCCAATCACCTAAACTCTTTTTATTACTTTATTTTATAACAACACCAATATATTGAATATACTAGTATGTTTTTAGGATAATTATTTGAACTACACTTACACACACCACCATCTAATGGGTGAAGAACATATTGTTTCTGTGGATGGAAAACTAACACCTCACAAAACGATAATTGTTCGATTATCTCCTAACACCTCTCATGGTGGCCATTAATATGGAATTATATTTATATATGATATATATATTATGTTTATGTTTTCTTTATTCTTATGTATTTTCCATTTATATCATTATTTTATGGTTTCCATTATGGGTAAAACGTGATAATTTCATTTGAAGAAGTGTGAACTATCACCCCCTCAAAATGATATGACTTGTTAATGCCTTATGTGGGATGTATAAAGGATGGATCTAATGATATTATATATGATATTATACTGGAATTATAATATACCTATTTATCATTATGTTTTAATTCCATTAAAATAAAAAATAGAAATGAAAGTAGCTTTTATTTGTACGTACGGTTTACCATCTACATGAACGGTACATTTCATTTATTATCTCCAAATGTTATGTACTATTATAAATACATATATATACTGCATATATAATATATATATGATATCTAAAATCATTTACATCATTCTTTAGATAATTTAATTTTGACCACATGGAAAAAATTTCATTATAACAAGTTCATTTTTTACTCAAGTTCCGAACATCGATAAAATATCCAATATGAAATCAAATAATTAACTAATTGTTATATAAAGTTAATAAGTGATATAAAAGGAATAATAAACTTGAAAAATTTTCTTAATCAATTAAAAATTAATTTAAGTTTATTATTCAGTAAGAACAAGGAACATACAAGACAAGTCGGACTTGAGGTAAGGGGTTTCTTATCTCACTTTTAATTACGTGAGATTTCAATTATTCGCCACTTATTTATTAAATGTGGTGTATTTTGTACTGAAATTTGATATATATTATCAAGATTATCTTTATATTCATTTTATTCTATGATTCATTTGGTTGTTATTAACTTTTGGTCATATGACTCGATTGATTACAACATAGTAAAGAGTTTTCATCTCACTTCTTATTCTCGTGAGATTCATGCTATATTGCCACTATTTATTTTTGTGTGGTGTATGTACTATCCCATGATTGAATTCATGGTGTAATATACTTTAATTTATGGGTATTTACATCGTCATTTTATGATCCTTCTTTCATGGGATGTATGTTTCATAAGTTACCAAATCGGTAAGGGAATTTCAGATTTTAATTTCCACTCATTAGGCATTGCGCATACTTCATTGATTATTTTACTCCATGGTTATGTGTGGAATAACTATTTATTATTTTTGTAGTAATTTCCACTCCCCTTTCTTTGGATATACGTTTGATACACATAATCACTCTATTGATAAATTCTCAAGTCATCTATATGAACTTTATAAGAGGAATTTTAACTTAGTCTCCATTCATTGAGTTAAACATCCAATTCATTGGTGTTGTTTTTAAAAGAATATGTGTGGGTGTACTCTGATTCATTTACACTGAATATCCAATCATATTGAGTGTATTTATATTTTTCACACATAATTATATCATTTCTTTATCCTTAACCTAAGGTTACGGTCTTTATAAGGGATTTCACCTCAACTTACATTCCATTGAGTCTTCTTTGTTGTTATGCGCCAACTCACTTTTTTTTGGTGTATATACTGTACTTTAACATAGTATATCATAAAATCCATTATTCTCGTGATCCTATAAAGATTTTATTACCTCAATTTTTTTTATTCAAGCATCTCTCATTTGGTTAGAAACTCTAACTAAAATATCATTTTTAAATGTTTTACTGATTTATTCTTCTAAATATTTCTCATTAATGTCCATGTTTTAAAAATGGTTTTAAGGATTTATTTATATGGACATTAAAGTATTAAAATTAAAATTCATTTAAAAGTTTCAAAGTGGAATAGGACACTTTGTTTCAAAAATCTTTTTTAAATGACTTCTTGATAAATAGTGAGAATTTTAAATGTTTTCCAGAAAAAGGGCGATATTTCTCTCAAATAGTCTTGATGATTATTTTTATCTATGTCAATATCCTTCATTATTCTCAATTCAGGTTGATTTAGTATAATAAAATATTCCTTATTGTAGTGAATGAGTTTTTTTTAATGTGGATGTGTTATTTTTATACCATTCATGGTTTATGGATAAATTATTGACATTTCATATGCTAGTTTTAAAATGAATGTTTATGTTATATTTAATCCTTTTCATATGAGGATTGTATTGGACTTTGTAAGTGATGGGTGGAGCCCACTATAGCTTCTCTATGCATCGATAGGTCTCATGAGACAAACTACTGTCTTGGCACAAGGCCTTGACAAAATCTTATTTGTAGTCTTTGCACGAGGCCTTGACTATGTGGTTATGTTGTCAGGCATTATACATTCCATCATTATGAGATTACCTATTGATATTTAATGTTGTTATTCAACTAGTAGAATACCCATGACTATGTTTTATTATGGAATTTTTTACTCAGCTCATATTCCTACCATAAAGTGTTAATGTTTATTATTTTTAGAGGCATGTGTTTTCAATTATTCATTGTGCCTAATGTTTATGTTATCTTCCGCTATATTGCTTACTCTTATTGAGCATTTGATCTCACCCCTTTTTCATGTTTCATTTTCCCAGGATATGAAGAAGTTAGTTATGAGTGACTTGCAGGAATAATCTTGGAATCTTACATGTTTTTAAGGGAATAACTTAGTGTTGTTTTTCTTTTCAAGTTATAATGTTGAACTTATGTATGTATCTTATTTCCAAGACTACTAAACTGATTGGTCCTTCGGGACATGATTCCTTGTATCATTCCAATGTTATGTAATAATGCATTGACTCCTAGGTAACTGGGGTTGGGGGGTTAGAGTCGGTATCAGGGGAAGTTTAGTACAAACCTTGGAAACTATATTTAGATAAACTCTGATTAGAGCACATTACCCTAAGATAGACATTGAGGATTAGTATAGAATAACTTCCTAGAATTTTGGTAATGTAAGGATTTTGTGTGTTTTCCAATCAATAAATCCCTGTCTAGATACTAGCAGGTAGAGGCGGCTCTAGAACAGATGTACCTAAGAGTGAAAACTCCGACAAGGAGTTTTGGGCTTGACCCAGGGTATCCTAGTACACGACAATGGGTCTTTCTGCACTCTTGTTTATGACACTCTCGAGGGATATTCTTTTGATAGTTTACATTTTCATTACAAACTGATTTGAAATATTTTAATATAAGATGAGAATAAATTACATTGTTTAATCCTAATGTGTTTTAAATTGAAAATAAGGTGTCGTGATATTATCAAAATGATTTTATGACTATTATTACTCACACAATACTTTCTTCTTTTAGTCAATGGATGGATTCCAATAAAGTCATAGTAATTATGAGCATGATGTACAAGGTTTTAATGGTGGTGTAAAAGAGAAACAAAATGTAATGTTGATAGGCGTAAATGATATCATGTTCATGCCGAATTCATTTTCCAAAAATATGATCAAAAACATATATATTAACCAACTCCTAGATTCATCAAAGAAGAGAAAAGTGGTGAATGATAAGAGCTCCAGCAGTGAAGACCATGGAGAAAAGAAATATCATTTTCCATCATGCAGGAAATGTGTAAGGAGACACCTAGGAAGGTGTCTTAATGGAACAATGAAATTATTTCTGTGTGGGAAAGAAAGACACAAAGTAAATAATTTCCAAGGAAAAATGAAGAGTACTATGGAAGAAAATAAAAATGGTCCCAAGAATCCATTTACAGTCATTTTCCGTAAATTTAGGGGCCCTGTCCATTACCCGAGTGAATGTCCTATTTTATAGGATATCCTCTTGGTCATGGAAGAAGATATATGGAAATAAATGGATGGAGAAAGGTTTAAAAAGTATTAGTGATCTTTATTGATGGGAATACATTGGAAGACTTTTCTCTTTTACTTGTAACCCTGCAATTTGTCATGTAAAAATGATATTTGAGGAAGAATTAGCTTTTCTCTTGTGGATATAGTTATAAATAACCATTTGGTTTTATATGATCATTGAGTTTGAGGCACTTATAAGTTATTAAATTTTGGAATGAAAATGTGAGGTATGAGATAACATTTGTGATGAAATTATGTTATATTTATTTTGAGGAATCTATCTCATTTTTGGGAATATTATAAAATATTATAGTTTTTTAAAAAGGACAACACGAAGACCATGTGACAACCCGTCGCATCGGAAAAACCTGTGGGAATCAAACCCATAACCATAGTGCGATTGGGATTTATCACCTACCACTAGACTATGTTAAGTCCCTGGTTAGTGTGACTAATTAGTTTTAGTTAAATGATTCTATTGATCAATAATAAGTTGATTTGGGATCTTATATCTTATCAAATTGATATCCTTAGTATAGGAAAAAGATTTTGTGATTAATTGATAAATGTTATTTTGGAAGACGTTCGATCTATTGGGAATATTATATAAGTATAGAAAATAGAATACTATAGGATTTCATTTGAAGAGTAATGGTGTTTTTTTACCTATGTATTTATTGTGGATTATGTTATTCTCTATAAGTTTATTCTAACACTTTAGGTGTGACCAAGTCATCTTTAATACTCATCATTTGGAGTGAAGGATGATTTTGTAGTAAGAATTAGATGAAGGATGAAAATCTACTTGTCAAATATTTTTGTTTTCTTATTCTATGAATAAATTAATTATTAAACTTTAGGGAAGGGGTTTTAAAAACAAAAATATGTTATCCTAATGCTTTATGTTTTTTTAAACTGATGATATTTTAAATCGTCGTAGATTGATGGCTTTGAGGCCCTCAATTTTACACTTGTTTTTGATTGATGACCTCAATAACTCCCTATATATATATTTACATTTTTCCTACAATTATGTGTCTCTAATTGTCAATGTTCTCCTAATCGGGATCATAATTTGGTGGTGACTTTTTCATCTCCCTTTCCCTCTTATTATGACTAAATTTTATTAACCCAATTTCTGATGTGGGTTTTCCACAAAGTTATTTATCTATTTTTAACCTTTTATTTTCAAAGAACAATTTCAAATTATGAGGAATCAATTTTTTGAAGGAGGGTAGAATGTAACACCCTATGATTTCATAGTAATTTGTTTTTTTAAATTCAATATCTTGCGCTACATGCAACACCAAGTTTGAGTGCACCACGACTTACCAAACTAGCCGTTCAAAAGCGATTATGAATAGTATTAACTATATTTTGAATTTTATATACTCTATATAATTTTAACTTATGTATTATGTGTTTCTTAGACATATTATAAGAACAAATTCAATTATTCAGATAAAAAGTGTATTTTTCAAAAAAAATCTATTTTACCACCTTTTAATGAACAACCCTTTTTAAATCCAATATTTTATCCTTTTACATATTCATTTTGACAACATAAAATTCTTATTTAGAATCAGGACATCAAAATTTACATTGGATGAAATTTTGGTATTTTTCTAATAATATTCATTTGTTTTATGAATAGTGAGAAATACTGTATTTTAATTCAAAATTTCCTTTTAATATAATTTATTTATATGGATAGATTATATTTTAAATTGGTTTTTAAGTGTAATTAGATTATATTTTTACCCTTTAATCCAATTTTGGTCACTATAATTAATTTCACTTTGAAATTATACATAAACAAGTGTCAATCTTTTGATAGTTATTGTTTCTTAAAAACACGCTATTTGTTTGGACAACAGGAATTAATTTTAAATTAATTAATCCAACTTATATGTTTTTAATTTGGTAAAGTAGACATAATTTTTGAATGTGTAATATAAAATATATATTAGGCTTAATTTTTGGTATTTTTCTAAAAAACATCAATTTTTGATGAATAGTGAAACCACTAAGTACTTGTTAAAAATCCGACTTTTTCATTTAAATGAAATTTTACTGCTTCTATGAATTGAATTTCAAAAATACAAGATATATGGTTGTTATTAGTTATTAAAATTTGGTTCAATAATATGAAAATAATTTTGGGGGAATCCTAACTTTTACCTTTTATTTACCACGGTTAAAGTTAAATAGGGTAATTCAAGGTAAAAAGAATATTATAATAATAAAAAATTACCTTAACACTTGTCCTAACCTTATTGGATGAATAATGGCCAACCATGGGCATCCTTGGGTAGATTTTGGGATCCCATGGAGCCACTTAAGAATGATAATGACATTTTATTTTAATTAACCTAAAGTAAAGACAAAATTGACATTAACAAAAATCTTTTACTATATCATTTTTTACATGGGTTTATATAAGTCATATTTTAGACTTTAAATAATCCTTGGAAATATAAAACTATTTCCTACATTATGGTAATTTTTTTATAATTTTTATACATCAAATAAATTAAATTATTTATGACATCATAGTGATGTAGTATTTACCTCATTAATAAATGATTTAAATAAATAAGATTATCAGTCTTAAAACAATATCCAAAACCAGTACAATTCTTATTGGATGATTTTATTTCTACCATGAATCATTTTATCTTCGACTTTAATTAGTTTTGGTCCTTTAGAAAACTAATATCACTATATAATAAAATAATATTTTCACAATTTCTTAAAGAACCCATCATCCCCCTTATAAAAGGACACCACTTCTAACTCATTCCACACACCTCTCAAGCCCCTTGGCTCGTCCAAACACTGCCCAAGTAATCTCTCAAGATCTCCCACTTCCTCCTTGAAGCCTTACAATAGGAAGAAGGAAATTCAAGAAGTTCTTTTGGTTCAAGCCAAAGGAAGTTACCCAAATTAAAGGTAATGGTTTCTATTAAATTCTTTTGTTTTATTTTGTTTTATTTTGTTTTATTTTACTTCTCCAACCCCCTAAACACTTTTTATTTCTTTATTTTATAAAAACAAAATTATCTTCAATATACTAGTATGTTTCACTTACACACACCTCCATCTAATGGGTGAAGAACATACTGTTTCTTTAGATAGCAAACTGACACCTCACAAAACGATGATTGTTTGATTATCTCCTACCACCTCTCATGGTGGACATTAAGATGGAACTATATTTATATATCATATATATATTACTGTTATGTTTTATTTATGATTCTGTATTTTCCATTTATATCATTATTTTATGGTTTCCATTATCGGTAAAACGTGATAATTTCATTTGAGGAAGTGTGGACTACCCCCCCCCCCAAATTATATGACTCGTTAATGCCTTATGTGGGACATATAAACGATGGATTTAATGATATTATATATGATATTATAATTTAATTATAATATACCTATATATCATTATGTTTTAATTCCATTAATATACAAAATTGAAATGAAAGTAGCGTCCATGTGTATGTACGGCTTACCGTCTCCATGAACGGTACATTTTATTTCTTATCTCCAATTGTTATGTACTTCTATAAATACATATATATATACTGGATATATAATATATGTATTATATCTAAAATCATTTATATCATTCTAGAGATAATGTAATTTTGACCACATGGAAAAATTGTAATTATAATAAGTTCATTTTTGACTAAAGTTCCAAACATTGATAAAATATCCAATATGAACTCAAATAATTAACTAATTATTATAGAAAAGTAATAAGTGATATAAAAGGAATAATAAACATGAAAAAATTTCTTAATCAAGTAGAAATTAACTTGAGTTTATTATTCAGGAAGAACAAGGAACATACAAGACAAGTGGGACTTGAGGTAAGGGGTTTCTTATCTCACTTTTAATTCCATGGGATTTCCATTGTTCGCCACTTAGTTATTAAATGTGGTGTATTTTGTACTTCCATTTGATATATATTATCATGATTCTATTTATATTCATGGTATTCCATGATTAATTTGGTGGTTATTAGCTTTTGTTCATACGACTCGATTGATTACAACGTAGTAAAGAGTTTTCATCTCACTTCTTATTCCCGTGAGATTCATGCTATATTGCCACTATTTCTTTTTGTGTTGTGTATGTACTATCCAATGTTTGAATTAATGGTGTAATATACTTTAATTTATGGGTATTTTCATCTTCATTTTATAATTCTTCTTTCATGTGATGTATGTTTCAAAAGATACTAAATTGTTATGGGAATTTCAAATTTCTATTTCCCCTCATTCGGCATTATGCATACTTCATTGATTATTTTACTCCATGATTATGTGTGGAATCACTATTTATTATTTTTGTAGTAATTTCCACTCCCATTTATTTGGATATAATTTTTAGACACATAATCACTCCATTGATAAATTCTCAAGTCATCGATATGAACTTGATAAGAGTAATTTTAACTCAATCTCCACTCGTTGAGTTAACATCCAATTCATTGGTGTTGTTTTTACAAAAATATGTGTGAATGTCCTATGATTTATTTACACAAAATATCCAATAATATTGACTGTATTTATATTTTTCAGACATAATTATGTCATTGTTTTATCCTTAACCTAAGGATACGGTCTTTATAAGGTATTTCATCTCAACTTACATTCCATTGTGTCTTCTTTGTTGTTATGCGCCAACTCACTTTTTTTTGTATATACTGTAATTTGACATTATATATCATGAAATCCTTTATTCTCATGATATTATAAATTTTTTATTACCTCAATTATTTGTATTCAAGCGTCTCTCATTTGGTTATAAACTCTAACTAAAATATCATTTTTAAATGTTTTAAAGATTTATTCTTCTAAATATTTCTCATTAATGTCAATTTTTTAAAAATGGTTTTAAGGATTTATTTATATGGATGTTAATTTTTTAAAATTAAAATTAATTTTAAAAGTTTCAAAGTGGTATGGGACACTTTGATTCAAAAATCTATTTGAAACAACTTCTTGATAATTTTTGAGACTTTTAAATGTTTTCCAGAAAAAGGGGGATATTTCTCTCAAATAGTATTGATGATTATTTTCATCTATGTCAATATCCTTCATTATTCTCAATTGAGGTTGATTTAGTATAATACAATCTTCCATATTGTATTGAATGAGTTATGATTGATTGTGGATGTGTTATTTTTATACCATTCATGGTTTATGGATAAAGTATTGAAATTTCATATGCTAGTTTTAATATGAATGTTTATGTTATGTTTAAAACTTTTCATATGAGGAATACATTGGACTTAGTAAGTGATAGGTGGAGCTTGATATAACTCCTCAATTCATCGGTAGATCTGATGAGACAAACTAGTGTCTTGGAACAAGGCCTTGAAAAAATCTTATTTGTAGTCTTGGCATGAGGCCTTGACTATGTGGTTATGAAGTCCAGAATTATGCATTCCATCATTATGATATTAGCTATTGATATTTAATGTGGTTATTAGACTAGTATAATAACCCTGTCTATGTTTTATTATGGCATTATTTACCCAGCTCATATTCCTACCATAAAGTGTTCGTGTTTATTATTTTTAAAGGCATGTGTTTTCAATTATTCATTGTGCCTAATGTTTATGTTATCTTCCACTATATTGCTTACTCTTACTGAGTGTTTGAGATCACCCCTTTCTCATGTTTCATTTTCCCAGGATATGAAGAAGTTAGTTATGAGTGACTTGCAGAAATAATCTTGGAAGCTTGGATGTTTTTAATGGAATATATTAGTGTCGTTTTTCTTTTAAAGTTGTAATGTTGAACTTATGTATGTATCTTGTTTCCAAGCTTACTAAACTGATTTTTCCTTCAGGACATGATTCCTTGTATCATGCCAATGTTATTTAATAATGCACCTACTCATGGGTAACTGGGGTCAGGGAATTACATTGGATCTTATAATTTTCTGAAGATTTAGCTTGGGTGTTCTCTAGATTTATGAACTTTACTTCCAATGAAATACATTTTATATTTAGAGAGTTCTTATTATATTCAAGTAATTTCACCATATATTCACATTATTTAAAGTAAGTATTTAATATTGTTTTCTTTCAGATTTATCAAATTGAATTACATTTCAATAAACATCATGTTGATGAAATATTTCTCATACAACTTTCAAATTTTTCTTCCCATTGACTCTTCATTTTATGAACTTGGTCATCATGAATTTTATTTTCCTAAAGTAAATAATTATTCAACTCTTTAATTTTATTTATCTAAACCACTTGTTGGTATTCATTAACTTTCATAGGGGTTAGATGCAGATTCTCTAATGCACAAATCACTTTTGTAAAAATATTCTTAATCACATCATTCTCACAAACAGTCCTTTCAAATTCATCTTCAACCAAATTGGATCTTTCATTGCAATGAAATACAGAAAATTATTCATATTTTTCTTTTCATATGATTGTCCCATCCATGTATTTTATTTCTAGTATAATTTCCTTAATAATAATGGTTTTTTATGATATTTTTTAATTGTAAGAATCATCTTAGTAAGTAGCTTCTCGGTTACTTCTTTCCAACACACATTTCATTGAAATTCTTCTTCAATGTTGGAGAATTGTTCATTACAAAGTGATATTTTTTCTTCATTGAATTCTATAACATGTGTCATAATTTTTTATATATGAAACTTATTTTCCAATTTATTAACAATATCCTCAAATTCCACTTCACGGTCTGACTTTTCCTCACATAGTCTCTTGATAAAAAAATTATAATTGGAAACCTTGGTAGGAACATTCATAAGATAATATTTGATTTCTAAATCGAAATAATTGAGTGATTTAATTAAATATGCTTCATAATTTCTTAAACTAGAATCATAAAAATCATTATTATCAACTAATTTAACAAATACTACTGATAGATTACTAATCTGACTACATTCAGTATGTGTTACACCCTCTGTATTCATCAAAATAATTCTAAATTTCATTCCACTTTCTTCTATCTATTATTTATTTTTTTGTAAAAAAATCCTTTTTGGCACTGATAGAGATAAGAAATGAATTTTCCATCTAAGTAAACTCTATTAATTCTTCAAATTAAAATCTTCACTTCATATATGTCTGCTAAAAACAACTTGTGAAATAAGTTATATCCAATCATTGGTGAACCCTTTCCTATAATATAGATTTATGTTCTCAGTGGAGAATGAAGGTACACTTAGAGGAGGCAGGTGAATCAGTGTACACTAGATTTACCAATTTTTTTTATATTCACTTTTACCCTCTTCAATAATTAGAACATTTTCACTAGCTAGAGTGAATAGGTCTTCCCTGTTTGAAAACACAATTATACCAAGAGAAATAAATTAATAAAATGAAGCACAACACATAGTATTTTTACATGGTTTTTCCAAAATCTGGGTGGCTACATCCTTTTTTTCTTCGGTATGATATGATATAAAAATTATCAACAAATATTAAATTATAAATTACAAGTGGTTCATTAGATATCACCTTAAAACTATGGTGGGTAGGTATGAACAACTTCCCAAATTATACCCATATCCCACTAATATTTTTTATATGTAAAGATCGCTATTTTTATTTATAATTTCATTCCACTAGTTTTTATAAATACAACTCTAGAATAATTAGAATGATTTTAGAAAATTAATGATTCCACTTAAACAAAAAATGATCTTCCTCTTCAAACCACTAGAAGAAATTGATTATAAAATTTCTCACTTCAACTGAAATCCTTTGACTACCAATAAAATTAATAAACAACACCATATCAAATTCATATCAGTATAATCTTCTGTATTAGTGGAATATATCTCTTACACTTTATCTCACTGTAATAATAGAATGAATAATTGAATATTCCCTAATACAATACAAGTTTACTTCATATTCTATTTACTAAAAAATATTTCTTCATCTCAAAAAAATACTGATAACGTTATTTGCAATCATTTAACACATGATCATCTTGTTTTAATCATGTATATAGAGTATGGATTGTATTTTCATAATAATATCATTCCATTCATGTAATACTAATCTTCATGAAAATATTATACTACCATATCATTTAAATTTTACTATAATGAAATGTTATTATTCTTTCAATTACTCAACAATCATCATGTAATGATAATTACACAACTACATCCTCTTTGGTAAAACACATAGAGAAATTAATTTTATATCATTAAATAACAACACTTGTGTGAAAATCAACTTCTCACAATACTATGTCATTGTCGCATTAATTATATATAGTCTAAGAACGTAATCCCAATATAGCCTTCGACACTTCCTTCATGCATGTATTCCAATCAACATTATCATATTCATAATATCCATCATGCAAGTATATTTTTCAGTGATATATCTTATTGTCTTTGTGGAACACACTCCCTCTAAATAATCCAAGGAATGTATATTGTTTCTTTCACATCAAGTCATTCACGTGAAACAGACTGAACTTCATATATTCACAAAAAATGTATTACACATAAATATTTCATATTCTTTTTTGATAGTACTTCATATGTTTCTAAGGTGATGTAATGTAACATGTGAATACTTGATCTCACACTCAAATAAAAAATGGGAAATTCTCTTCATACATGAATATCATTTCTTGCATAATTCACAAGAACCATCGTGTAATAGTATACATTGAGTCCTTTTTGGTATTTCTTATTCACATAGCAGTATACAAGGTTCATATTTCACCTTTAAAAAATACATTCTAGATGATACACTATATCACAAAATCAAAAACACATCATGCGAACATGAAGTAAGAATAACAACACAAACACATGGAATATTATTCACAAATATATAACGCTTGTACTGTTCTATTTCATTCTCAACTCTCAAAAAATATTTCTTGGATATAGTTTCATCTCATGAATAAAAAATTATCTCCCCTAGGGAATTTCTTGACAAATACCCACTTCGCAGTGCTCTAAAAACATAGAATTAAACTCTTTACTTCATGTGATGGCTTTACGTGATGATAAAAAGTATTGTCTTTGGGTTGTAAAAAAATATTCTTCACATTGTCGCAGATTAATCTTCATAAAATAATGAAAACTAATTTTCATGATATGTCTATAATATTCTAATCATAATGTTGATAGAATGATGAATGGATGCATGGATGCATCATATAGATGATCCTTCATGAATAACTCATTAAAAATATTCTTCTCCCTTGAAGGAAGTAGGTAGGGGATAACCTGACTAATGATCAAACAAATCTGGATAATCTGATCAGATGGTGAAACATCTTTCCATATTTTCTAATGATGTATGAACAATACCATCACAGTTAATTCCTAAATTGGTTTATTAAATTTTTTAGTGATCCTTTATAATAAAATGTGTGATGTTTACATTTCAACTTAAAATAACTAGTTCCATTCTAAATTTCTGATGGAACTGCCCCATGTTGGAATACTGCTCCTCTGACATGTCACCCTACATAATGGAACTCCACTTCTCCCTTTCACCTCTATTGGGAACAAATATACATGTTCATGACCACTATGATATCTGACTTTCTATGATCAATCCTAGTTCCTCCCCAAGCAGTGGTACACATGGATCCCATGGCTTGCTAGTATGTCATATTTTTTGTAATGGCCTAAGTGTTATCGTAATATAAAGAAAATACAAGATAATCAATCCATATCTCTTATAAAAATATCCATCTTGCATAACAAATATTTTGCATGGTCATCATTAACTCATTTTAATGTAATAAATGATCAATTCCATTGGTATACAAAATGTGAATTCTTTTAAATAAATTGGAAAATTTTTTGACATTAAGAACAAATCTAAAATCATCACAGGTAATGTTTATTTATCTAAAAAATACATAAAATGAAAAAAAACATGAAAAATTACTTATGAATAATTATTTATTACCTAGAATATTTCAAGGGAAGAAATCCATACTTCAATCATTATTATATAGATGTTTCATCAAACAAATACATCGACAAAAAATACAACCCAATTATTACCTCAATCAATTTTGGTTCTTCAAAATTCTCCATTAATAATTCCATATTTATAATTAATCTAATTAATTAAAAAAGATGAGCCTCCTATAATATTCAAATGGTCCACCGGAATCTTCAAACCTAGATAAAAGATTGAAATGAAAGCTTGGTATTCTTATTCATTATTGGTGTAACTTTATAACACCGAAAAATAACATGGGAGAAATACCTTCTTAGGGTAGATGAGTACAACCCCCAATCCAAGCCTTAGAACTGATGGGTTTTTATCCTTCTTATTTTTTATGATTATAAACGAACCAGTGAAGTATAGTTCCCTTGATTGGGAGGCTTCATGGATAGAGAATACATCTTAATCATATTATGCTATGATTAATTTGAACTACTCAGTGATATGGTTCACTACAAGGAAATATATTAACCCTTTCCCAATAATAACCTTATAATAAATGAATTGAATGAAGACCTATTATACAATGATGACAAACCATTATGTATACCTAATTATAATTTTATGACTAAAGATATATTTAATTATATTGACTTGAGAAATCACATGGACCTTTTGGTGTTATATATAATGTTTCATCTTCTACAATAAAAATATTATAGAAATGCAATTTTCCATAGTATCAATGTATTTTGTATTTTTAAACAACATTTGTTTCTTAAGATATTAGAGACTCTTCTACATTACCTAGTCATTATCTTTACTGAGGAGTGTGTTGATAAATCATGAAAAAGATACCACATAGAGGATGAGAGTAATCCTTTATAGTGGTGGAATCAAGACCAGCGAATGTAGTGGGAACTATTTGTTATCATCAAATGAATTATGATAATCTTCATCCCACTGATAGGTAAATCCATTATTCATCAATATTTTGAAGGGATGTAATTTTTGTGTGTGGTGGTTAATGAATTTTATGATGCAGGGAAGACATCATCGATGACCTATCATCTCAATAGTGTTTTTATGACTAATACCTATTTTTTAATTTGAATTATCTATGTTAAAAATGATAACTCAATGTTGTACTACATACTAATAAAAGACCTCAATGTTACACTGAATGAAAATTATAACAATTTTATCTTCAATCCATGTTTCCACATGTGGTTGAAAAATGTATTAATATCAATAAGAAAACCGTGATATATCACTAATATTATCAATATATTTTGAACATGGAATTATATGGTTTTACAAATAATTTAAATCATGATATAGTTTATACCATATTAATATATTATGTCAATATTATTAAATTAAAAAAGGATTACTTGGTAAAAATATTCACCTTAGGGTACTTAGAATAACATAACCTCCTCATCATAGAGGGCCATCGAGATTCGTTTATAGCCTGATTATCCATACAATAAGGATAGTTCATATAATATAGTTGTTTCATTTCTCAATAACTCTTTGATTGGGATCAATAAATCATTCCTTACAAAATGCAATGTAGGGTCCCTTGAGTCAATGCACACCCAAATATTTCAATTATTTTTCTTATTGATTGTGATGTCAATGAGACACATTAGGTATTTTATTTATTGAATAAAGTAGTATTTGATGTGATTATATACTTTAGATTCCACATTTCCTGCATGGGAGTGATGAATTTTCCATTCTGTCTATTTATAACAATGTTGTTTGACTACTTAACCCAACTAATGGTTGGACATGTTGTGAATTAATCTGGTAAATGTAGAATAATTTGGTTAGAATAAATATAAATCGCATTATTATGATGAAAAATATATATTCCATATTCATTGGATTTCATGGTGAAACTTATAAATAAAATTCTTGAATATTCCTTTGTACCCAGATTAATTAGTCAAAGCTAGTCAATAATAGTGCAGATTCTTTCCCCAACAGCTAGAGGGGGGACATTCTTATACTTATTAAAATTCATTTTATGCCTATATATTTTCTAAATTGTAATTCAAATGGTAATTATGAAACATCCCATAGAATATGGGGACATAAATAGATAATAAATATGAGATGTGGCCATTGATTATATTTATATTGGGATTCCATCATTGTCCAAAATTTTTGCTCTCATTTGATGCATCATATAAAATGATGATGGGAATGACTATACCCATACCCCATTATTTTATTCTATTACAAGAATCATATCCAGCTAGTAAAAGTTTCATGCATACCATGACTATAATAGATGATTAGTCATACTAGAATAGAAATAAATATGATTAGAGGTCAGGTTTATTCTCATCAATTCTGTATTGTTCTTCATTTCCTTAGTAGTTATTATTCCATGGAGAAATTATATTGGTTATCATATAAAAGGAAACATAGTGGATTATTTGGGGTATTGAATGATTGAACACATGTAACCTTATGAATTTCAAAATCGGGAGTTGTTTCCTTAATTCATTTTTTGGTAAATACTTCATCTTTGTTGAGTTCACTCATTGGATTGACCAGGATTACATTATGGTTATTGTAGGATTTTATCTATAAATATTTATATACCATTTTCTTGTTCCCTTCACATTATTGAATTATAAATATTTATATTGGGACTATCATGACTCAAATTAGTCACTATCACTATAATGTACTATGTTGTTTCCATTAACAATTTACTTATGACACTAATGGTATAAAGATTCCATTTCCGGATGCTTATAAATCTATATACACCCTTAAAATGAAATAAATGTCATATAATTGAACGAAACCATTAATTCATTGTCAAAAATGAGATCTCTAAACAAGGTTCTTTGTTTGATCATATCAAGATGTTTCTTCACAATCTTATCATACCCTTCTATATTTGGAATTGATGGAGACAAGTCGGGTTCACTATATCCCAGGAAATTGATGGTCTAGATAGAAAATATATTTATCCAAGAACTATTATCAATTAAACCAAGATGGAGTTAACTTTACAACATATTTATATATATATTTGGTTCTGATGTTACAATGTATGTAATCATCCCAATGTTTTTTTTCAGGTGCACAACTATATAAAAATAAGTGTAACTAGTTTCACCATAATACATCTTACCTGCAATAACCTCATTATCAAAAACATTATGTATTAATAGAGCCTTGATTAGGACTTTAATGTTTTATTTTGGATATTTTAAGGGCCCAAAATATAGATATATTGGATATGATAATATAAATATACCCAAATATATCATTTTAATAGACCAGGGGTCTTTGATTTATGGTTTCCACTATTTTTAATACATGTTAATTAATTAATTATTACAGAAAGAAACATATAATTCAATACTAAAATACATAGAAGTCTAGTGTCATTGGTAAATTAGATACATTACACAAAAACATAATATTGGGATACAATGACTTGATTTAAAATAATTTAACATGCTCTTAAAATTCAATTTCTTCTTTAATATTGCATTGGATAACATAGGGATGTACATATGAAAGGGGTTATTAATATATCCAAGTTAGGGAATAGTAAAATCATAACTTTTTTAAAGTCATTAGATGTTATTAAATATCAATATAGAGGTTATATAAAATTGTTTATAATCATAAACAATAATATTGAATCATGATATGTGATGATAAAATCAATGGAACATAAGAACATGGAAACAACATAAAACATGACATCATAAGAATAATTCATGTATAAATACTACTAATTCATAAAATGGAATTCCTATGATAACATGTAGTGCATCATACATGGTATCTCATGAGATAAAAACATTATCTAATGCATTTAAGGGTATTTTATTTTCGGGCATACCCATCACATTCTTATTATATACATGAATTTGTGTGCCACATTGATCCCTGAATATAAGAACCTATTTCATTACATGTAATCTCATTATTATGGAGTGTGTGTTACATAAATGGATTTACCCAATAAATTAATGATAGATACATCTAGGGGAATACCCTTGATTGGAAATGGGGATGGATGTTCACTACAAAAATATTTTTCATGGAAAATTGCATGATAATTTTGACAGCATAATGGTTGTACATAATGATTCATAGAATGGTTTAATGGGAGTGAAAGGTATTATATAATTTCATGGAAATCATAATAATATAGTAATTTATTTGTAAAACATTTTCCAATAGAAAAATTTTGAAATAAAATTGAATAAAACAAAGAACGTTCTTGAATAAAGAGGGTGATGAGAGAATCCGCTTACCTTGAGATGATGTTTCTTGATGAATGGGAGGAGATTTTTAAGTGACTAGGATCAATTTAAGAGTTATTTATAAATGGATAATGGGATTAAATTATTTCACAATTGGTTTATAGTGAAGTGTTGTGGGAGGCTATGTGGATATTCATAGTGAAAGAGAGGGGATTTATTTATTAATTTCTAAACAATGGTTTTCGCCTCTTTATGATAATATAATAAAAATAAAAAATATTCCAAAGGTTTTTCACATTGATTTTATCTAATTTGATTGGTTTTGAATATTTTATACGTCCAATAACCTAAATTATTAAAATAATACAAATTGTGATCTATAAGTGAGACATATTTATAATGAATTGATTTTAAAACCATAAAATATAATATATGATTTGAAGGAATCGTTAATGTTTTATAAAATAAATAAAATATATTAAAAATTGTTATTTTTATGTTAAAACATATATTATAATGTGTATTGAATTTATAATATTTATTATATCACTTTTTGGATATTATAATTCCATATTACATAGAGTATATTTATAATATATTTAATTCTTATTCAAAAAATCGCTTATCTCAAAAAATTATAAAACATTACCCATTTTATAATTTCAATGATATGATTTCAAAAATAAAATTTATTTTAACTAAATAAATCTCTATTTAATTGAATTTTTTTACATTAAAATTGGAATAATTATTTATTTTAAAGTATGAGTTTTTATGATAATAATAGTTCTCTAGGACTTAAGAATATTATATTAGGCTTCCTTAAATTATATTATAACTGGTATGTAAATAAATATTATTTAATAATATTATTTTATTAAATAAAATTTATTTAAAAATGAATGATTTTATCAAAATAAAAAAGTTGGTTAATTCCATATATTTTGTAAAAAAAATATTGTTTTCATTATAGAAAAATTAATTTTTCATTAACTTATATATAATTGTAAGTATAAATTAATAATGAGAAAGTATAAATGTAATTTTTATTTTATTATAATGAAAGCGTAAAAACTCATACTACTATAGTCCAGATATATTATCCCATATTACACTAGTGTACGCCCTCTAAGGGTAAGGTTTTTGATAGTGAGGGTTTATTGGAGTGTTTTGATGGACATGGTTTTGGTCGTGATCTCGATAAGCTTTATCATCTCTCATAAATAGTTTCTTCCATGCTTTGGTTGTTGAATTTCAACATGGTCTTGGTCATGGGAAATTCTGATTGATTCTATATAGCTCAGAACCTCTACTAAATGGTTTTCCTAGTATTTTCCTACAAATCGAGGTTTCACTCCATCCATCTATGTAAAAAATACTTTATCATAACCCTTAATATACTAATCCTAATATTCAATATAAAATGGGTATTTATAAATTATTATGGTGTTTAATGGACTTTTAAAGATGATAGGATATATTTTAAAAGGGTGTAAAATAACCATGGTTTTGCATGTGTTTTCTATAACTACATTATATAATAAGGAATTTATATTTTCAAAGGGAAATTTCATTTATAAAACACTGAGTCATTAAATTATTCTAAAATTCATAAATTTTACCCTATAAATTTCATTTCATACACTAAAATAGACAAGTGTACTTTTGTTTTATCACCTCTTACAGTTCCCGTGTTTCTTTATCAAACTTGTTGTTTCATCATAGCACTTTAACCGGGTGAGTTTTCTTACGTAAAAGAACTTTTCCCCTATGATATAATATCATGACTGGATACTTCTCATATAAATTATTATTCTTATAGTGTACCACCTATAGATTTAGTATATTTTAAGGGTCTAGTTTTTATTTCACCAAGAGGGATACATGGAGCATGTCATGTACTTGGGATATGTTACTTGGGAGTGTCCGTTGATATGTCACTACATTGAAGAGATCAATGATCTCAAAGTGCAAGATGTATCTATGACTTACCCTTCCCTTCTTCCCAATCCATGTGAATTTATTCTATATAGATATATTAAGGAACACTATAAATATAACCTCAAACATCAAGTTTCATCTATGATTGTCTTCATAACTTTTAATTTTAATTTGTGTGGATTTTATAGGATGTTGAATAGTTTGAACATTATTTTTCACCTCTTGGATAAGATCATCCCCCCATAATCTTCTTCACACCAACCTCTTCCCATCATGTTGGAGTTTGATACCTATTCCTATACAGATTCTTATTAGAGTCAATTATAATACTATAATATAAATTATTTTTATATGAGATCTTCAATAGGGTCATGTGTTGATAAAAAAACCCTAGAAATATATTTCATATGAGCTTAGTATATCCTCAATATATATAATGGTTATATTATAATGTTCATATATCTGAGGGTAATAAGTATTGATGAAACATCGCTCTGTATCTAGTGTTTTCTAAAGGATTCTCTAGAACATTGAGGTAAATATCAGTTCTCAATCAGATGCAGTAGATTGTGGTAGATAATTAGGTCTTAACACTTACCATATGTATCTATCAGCGGGTTGGTGATGAGAGTATTATTCCTTGATATAAAATTAAATTCATAAATTTATAAGGTGATCGACAACCACCATGATAAAAAAATTTCCATTAGATGTCACATGGAGTCCTACGATGAATTCCATGGTTAATTTTTTACATTTCCTTACTTGTATAAGAAATTATTGAATCATAACCATAAATTGAAGTAATTTATCCTGAACTTGATGGAATACCATGAATCAAGATAAACATTATTCAATATCATTGTTCATGTTATCCCACATGAAGATATACTTCATATATATATATATATATATATATATTAGTACTTATAGGGTGAATAGAGATGGTTTATCTATGTGTAACATCCCAAATATCCCTATTAATCTTTGGAAGGTATGGGAAACATATCTTAGTTCTAAACATTATAACTCCATATTCTGAAAATTTGAACTCCTAAATATTTTCTACCATTCTCTTTATCATCTCATTTTCCTTTTAGGCCTTCTTGATCCACTCATGAATAGATGGTTGAGAAGATATTTATTAAATGTGGGATGATTATAAATTTTGTATTCTAATGACCATCCTTATCATTTCCATGAATATTTGATCCCTTTAAATCCTCATCATGGAAAGGGTTATGTGATCATTTTGACTCATAGATTCATCCATGTTGTTCACCTTCCTTGGATAGTAATGGAATGAAAAATCATAATCATTGATCAGATATGAAAACCTTCATTGGCACATATTGATCTCCATTTGTGTGAATATATAATTTACTCTTTTAGGATTCATATATATATATATATATCACACTTATACAAATTGATATAATTATGTAAAATAAATGATGTGAATATTATAGTATCTAGTTTCTGAACTTGATATTGGTTTCTCTCAAACTTTATTTATAATAGTTTTCTTATATTTTTATTTATTCATGCTTCTGTATCAATGTCTTAAGGATATTACTTTTCATTAATTATAAACTATTATGAAAATAATTCATAATACCAAAAATATTTTTGATGTTTCACTAAGTTGAAAAAGCATCCCCCATGATAATACCTCCGGGTTTTCCATTATGATATATCTAGAATGTTTATAAATTGAATTTTCACTAATACCCTAATAGCCTGAATCAAAATTTCAAAAAATACTAGGGAGGAACTTTATTAATTTTAACTCTTCTATTTTATTTTAGATATTATAATGATTTTTATAGATACTAAAAAATCTTAATCCATTTCACAATTAGACCACTAAACGGTGTATGATCTTAGCGGGATTGTGATTGAATTTAAATTTTTCAAAATAATTAAATGATTTGGATATCATCAATGATGAAATTTTATTTTCTAAATTAATAATGAAAATTTATTTACACAATATTAATAAAATCAAATGGTATTATGAGGGGAAGAAAATATTAAATCAATAAGATATATCAGATGAACTTGAATATAATATGTTGGTTCCCACATTTGATTATGATGTACCCTATGATTCTGTGCTAGAATTACTTGATCCATATATTGAGTGATTAATTAATACATGGTCATATATGGTTAATAATTAATCATAAAAATATATAACTATATTGGAATATTATTATATATTTAACATCAATTAGGTTTATTTCTCTTGTACTGATCAATCTAATGATTTATCTAAGTTTGAATAGATTGAACCAGATGATGAGTTCCTCTATTATTCTATAGATATATAAAAAATATAAGGTGTATTTATTTTATAAGATGCTTTAGGATTCTAAAAACCACTATAATGCCCTAAAAATACTCACCAAACCACTATACCATTGTGATGTAGAGAAACTAGAACAAATTCATGTAGTTGATTAATTTATAGAGGATGATATTTTTATTTTATTATAATTATATTAAGACTCATCTTTAATTGATTCCCCTTTCTTCTTTATTTATGAGTTTTATATGATTTGTGATTTTATAGGTTCTATATATGATGCTTTTAAGGAACTGGTTGTAGAATCTGTTGAACTCCCATTTATTTTTTAAATACATATTTAAAATCTTCTAAAGATAATGATGTTGATGCCGTAAAAATTTAGGTAAATGTAGAGGAGTAAATATCCAATCCTACTTGTTTATTTTCTCAAAAAAATCATTTTATTCGTGATTATAAATATTACATATTAATGATCAAATGTAATTTAATTTTTAATGCTATCAAACATAGTTTTTAGGAGGCTTATAGTCCTTATGAATTTTTTTAACATAAAATAAATTATAAAAATGGAATGAAACTAGAAGAGGGGGTGAATATATTTTTTGTTATTGAAAAAGAGTACAGGGAAGAAATATATTTTGATGTTGATCTCAAAAGCTAGTGAATATGGAAACACACTGGAATGAATACGATTTGGTGGATTTTATGAAAAATATAAATCCCACAATTATATTGGGGATTAACCAAGTGATTTCTCATAGTATAATACCTGAATATAGCACTGCATAGAGGGTTATCTAAATATTTTCGTGTGTTATGTTTTTTTCATTTGAATTTTATTTGTATTTTTAATTTTTTTCTATTTTCGATAAATTAAATAAAGAAGAAGTACATCCAAAAAATCTAAATTAAAATATAAAGATGATTTATAATCAAACATAAAGTAATTGATTGTATCCTTTCTATTTAAACATATTAATTGTTATAATTCTTATAACATGATGAAAATCATTTGTGTGTGGGGTGGGGGTATTTAATTAATTTTACATTAATTTTTAGTCTTTTTTGGGACTTCTAGAATTTTAATTCTATGGAATACATGTTTATTACTATTTTCTACTGAGAATTATTAATATTTTAATATAAGAACATAACTTTACACCATGTAATATAATTTTTTTCATACTAAATAATGATTTGACTAATGGGTTTTAATGATTTCCTTAAATAAATCTTTTGAAAATCACTTTAAATAGGGTTGTAATATAGTATAATCACACTAGAAACTCATTGGATTGAATTTTATTATAATTTATTTAATTATTATTCAAACATGAAACTTTTTTAGTTTCATTGGAAAATTTATTTTTTCTATAAAAAAGTAATAAAATAATATACATTATTATTTCTTTCTTGGAAGTACTATTGAGAGTAGTTTAAAAAACCTATTGGAGTAGAAACATATTTGTTCTAAAGGACCATATGTATTTGATTTCAAGAGAAACATTTAATCATTATCCTTACACTCAAACACACAAGGAATCTTATTTTGAACCTCAAAATTTAATAATTTTATGTTAATATAATTCAAAAAAATAGAGATTGAAACAGGAAAATAGGGGATATTTTCACAATGAAAGGGGTTTAATTTTTTAAATTTAACATAATTTATGAATATAATTCATTAGGGAAGTTATTATTTTAATTATAAACATTATTTTTTTGTCATCTACAATTACAATTTATGGTTTCTATTTTCATGATTAAAATTCCTAAAATATGAATCTAATGTATTATTTCATACTATTATTAATTGAAAAACATTTTATTGGATACAATTTTATATTATTTATTTTTTTCTAATTTCATGATGCTTAATTTTTTCTTTTTTCCCATTTTAGAATAACCAAACATTCAAATTTCAATTTTATGCTTTCAATTTTCGAAAAAAAAATTACTAATATTACATGTTGGTAACAATATTTTAATACTTGTGTATATTTTTATGTGGTTTATTGGAATGAATTGTTTAAAATTTTAATCATTAACATGATTATAACCCCTTTAAACAATTTCTTGAACTACTAAATTGAAAATATTTTTGATCTAATAGTGTTTAAAATATTCATACATTTTGAAATTTAATATTTTGTTTAATGATGTGTTTTAAGTGTGGGGAGGTGTTTTCATTAATTTTCTATGTTGTATTTTTTTGGGAAATGCTTCAAAAAATATCTTAAATGTTTAAAAAATTGAGTTCTTCAAAATTTTGTTCCGTATATTATGTTTTATAATTCTCTTCTTAAATTCAGTGGTTATTATTTATATTTAATGTCACCAATCAGTTTTATTTATCAATGGTTTCAATTGGGTATATATTTTTATTTCTCTACTGAAATCAAATTTATCTTCATAAAATCATAGTGGTATTTTTTTCAATAATCATTGAGTTTGAATATTTTTTTAGAATAACACTTATATTATTTACATCTAAATAGAATATTAAATTCACTATCATCCATTAATAATTTTTTATTCATTATGAAAAAACTAATAGATGTGTTATATAAGCATCCTTGTTAATTATTAAACTCACCCTACCATTTGGATGTGTCCATTTATTCAATGTTAAATTATGTGAGTCTATTCACTTTTAGAAAAAGATAATTTGGGAAGAAAATATAAATGTAAAGTTATTTTTTTAAATCATTTTCTATTTTCATAATCAAACACCATTTTATAACTAAACCCAATAATTTTTTTAATGCACCTATACATTTAATATAGTGATCATTTTTTCTACACGGAATAGTCTAGGGGAAAATTTATATATTTGAAAATAAAATCCTTATTGGGATAACCATTTTTCATTCATGATATTACTTTTAATTCACTAAATATTTATAATTTTTTTCTTGATGATAAGAAATATCTAAAAATTTTGGGAAAATAATATTTTTCAACACCTAATATTATAAATAATTTTGAATTTATTTTCGTAATTTTTCTTTAATGGTGAATTTTTTTTGTTATTTTTCAATGAAATTTTTTTATTTAATATTTAAATGAAAATAAATAGTTTTATTAATTAAATTTTCAAATTATGATGTTTTCCGTACCTCTAATAGTTAATATTTTGTCTATATTTTGTTGATTTTAGTTGAAATAATGTTTTAATGTTATTTTTATGGGTTTAATTTTTCCAATGTTCTTTGTTATGTATTTTGATATGTTATATTATAATTCATTTTAATATTGTTTTTTTTATTTTTAATTCATTGTTTATCCAATTGTAAATATTTTTTTTATTTTCAGTTGATAATTTTTAAAAATACTATAATTCTATTTATAAAATGGTTTTTCATGAAGATAGAATCATATATTATAATTGTTTCATAATGGAATTTTTCTAAGACTAAATAACCAAAATAAGGGTATTTGAAGACTTCTGTAAGGGTAGCATATGTGTTGTGTGAGGGTTGTCACCTTTATGAAGAATTATCCATGAATATTAAAGTTTTTAGAAATGTTATAGTTTTTTAGCTATGAGCACAAGTTAGGGAATCACTATGGTCTAGTGATCATTTATTTAAAGGCAGTTCCACGCTTCTCAAAGGTAGTGAAAGGGTAACCAAGCAACTATGTAATACCATAATTTTAAATATTGGTAAAGGAACCAACCATGCTACCCTGAGGTACCACCAATGTCCAAATGCATAATTTGAGGGTAATAAAAACTCATTTAAGGGTCATTCATGCTAAAATTGAACTATGTGAAGTTTTTTTTTAGAAATTAAAAAGTATTAATCCCAATTATTAAAAATTAAATAATTTTATTATAAAGATAGTGGAGGCCGAGTTAATGAATCTTGATAAGATGTCTTTAGGGTAGTGAATAAAGCTTTGATATTTTTACTGATTTAACATGATTAGAGAAGAAGAAATAATCTCATGTGGGAGGAGAGAATTATTTTATAAGGGTTCAAATTAGGCCATTATGAAAAAGAATATGAATAATATCCAATTCCATGAGGAGATATTAGATACAAGATCAAAACCTATAACTGTGAAGAATGGACATGGAGACAACTTTTACAGAAACTATTCTAAGATAGCTTGAGATATAATCCATATATTATTCCATGCATAGGACATTTCCAGTTATAATATCTTTTAATGTATTTTTTTTGTCTAAAAAATTGGGGGTCTTTGTACATGATTCACTATTCCACATTCATCTCTTGAGGACTCCCATTTTTCAAACCACATTTCTATTTTTTTAGATAAATGTTTCTTGTTATTATACCTTTGTTGTATTCATACATCATTATTTAAGGGATATACTTTTATGCTATTCCAAGGATTTGAAGCTTTATGCTTCTTGGAGATTCAAATATTATATAGAACATTATTATACTCCACTCTCTTAGCCATCTGTAATGGTGAAATAGGTAAAAAAAATACATTCAACTAATTATACTTTTTTTACTCTCAAAAAAAGAACACGATTTGAATATTGAAGTTGAATGTGTTGTCAATAAGATGAAAATTCAATTAAATTTAAATTTTAAGGTTGATAAACTAATATTAAGTGACAATAATTGTTTTATTGATGCCACACTGTATACATTAAAATAAAGAAGATAATAATTTAATGAAGACCATTTAATACAGTATTTTTTCCATGATCATTTTTTTAAAATAAATCCATGTAAATATTCATTTTCATGAGGATTATTTTAAGGTGATGTTGATTTTATAGTTTTTATTTTCTATTTTTTAGATGATGTTTAAAAATAGATAATTCTATGTGTCACAAAAAAATTCCATCCCATAGAATATAAATGGACCTATGACAACACACCATAGGTGTGAATTCATGTCAACTCAGCTAGCCCATAAGTGGCATGATAAGTTTACGCACATGTAGGATAATGGGATATGATAATAGGAACCATTTTTATGGGTAGAAGGTAGCAGTAGAGAGCTGACATAGGTTTATACAAGTGGGTGTTGGGAGCAAAACCCATACTCCCATCTATTTTAAGATTTGAACATGTTTATTTTTTATTAAATGCTCAACCATACAACATTCCTATGTGAGACTCTTGTTTTCAAGTTATATTTCATCCACAAATAATTTTAGGTAAATAATAGTGGTTGTGCGACCTGTTGTCTCTTGGACATCTGATCAATAATGCAACATTTTGTTCTTCTATCAGCTACAGGGTCTTATGCATGCATCAGGAGTTTATTAGACAATGTTAAAAGATCTGGTATGGTTATTGTGATCATGATATTAGATCCTATTAGTGAATGGAAAAGGATATAAGAATCATGAAACTACATTTCCATGAATAAAATAAATCCATATATGAGGAGATCTAGTGAGAAGAAAATATGATTTTTAGTGATAGTGTTTCTCATAGTCATAGATCATGATTTGAGTGTGTACACATATGTTTTCCACATATGATAGGGTAATGGAAATAGAGTTAGGTTGCTGGATTATTTTCTATTAATACCCCTACATGGGCTCAATTATAGCATGAGTCGAACCAGATTATGAGAGAGAATATTGGGAGTAAAACAAATAAGATAAGATATCTATTTTCATGAATATAATTCATTTTTAAATTGTTTTGTTATTTTTTAAGAATTCATGACCCCATGAATGGTATTCTAGTACTGTGATCCAATGCTTGTGTATTATACTCCCACTAAGTTTCATTATAAAAATTTGAATGATTTCCAAATTATTCAAATCTTAGTTATGTGAGGATCTTGTGTATGTAGTTATGTGAGGAATTTTTTGATGCATGAAGGTGATGATATTCATGCATAAAAATGATGATTAATTCTATTCATTAGTTATGAAAAAGAATATTGAAGTGGAGATTTGAGAAACATACGTGAATAAATTGGATGTGTGTGATATTTCCATGGTTACGGGAATGATTCTCATTCATACATGAAATAATATGAATTTTTTATGTTAATTCATTTACTCTATGAAGTATTGGGATTGAGAGGTATTCATACATAAAGTAATTGTGAGATCTTTATGAAAAACGAATTATATATTGCGGGATGTATTCACATTTAAGTAATCATATATGAAACTTTTAAATACATTAAAATTTATTTCTTATTTTTTGATTTCATAAATATCAATTGAGAAGACAATAGATTTTATTTCACATGCATGAGTTTTGAGAAAATTAAATAGAATGTATTTTTCACGTATATTATACAGTGATTTGAGACTGAAGATGATATGAGATTTTGATCAGAATTTTAGAAGGCATTCATCTATGAGTAATCATTTTATTGGGATTTTTTCAAGCCATTTGAAGATCAGTGACTAAATATGGAGTTTGTGAAATCAGTATACATAATGAATAATTTTACAATCATAGTTTCATTAAGTCAACTGATCATATTTACATTATTATAAATTTTTTACCCTAGCCATCATGTTACAAAGGTACTTAAAGCATTCATGAGAATGTCTCATTCAGTGATATCTTGGATAAATATCACCAGATCAACCAATAATTGATATTATCTTTTTAAGTAAAGAATAATGATCTTTTGACCGGGGTTCTAACCATTTTCTGATGTGTTTCAAGAGATCAGGGGTCAAACTAGTTGAATGGTTGTGGGTTTTTACCATCCATGGAAGAAGAGTTGAATCACTGGGCATATGAAAAGGATCATTTGGAGGGTTAAATATTGGGGTATATAAAAAGTTTATTCTAGAACCATTTTAATTGATAATATGATTATAGTAGAGAATACATATTGGTTGCAGTGGATAAACCAACATGGAAAGGAGTATGTCTGAGTACTAAAAATTAAAGAAATATGGTGTGTTGTGTTTTAATTATTTTATCCATTTCATGCATGACCCAATCATCTGAACATTTTAGATAGGTTTTAATTATATGAGGTTAAAATAAAAATAATATAATTAAGTAAAACAAGTCACATATGATTTACCCCCCTCAATGTGACTACAAGATCCACCTCTGATTGGATCTATATTACAAGAATAGTTATTTATATTAGATGTATATAAAGTGCATATTTTTTTAAGAACATTCCAAATTTATTTAGATGGAAAATAGTACCAATATATCTTATGTTATAAATGATTAATTTTTAGTGATGACTCGAAAATATTGGAAGAAAATAATGTAATATTGGATAATGAAGAACTCGTAGATGGTTGGAGATCAACAACTTGCTGAAGGCACTCAGAGTGGTAATTTTTCAATAAGGTTAGTTGATTATAATTTTGATAAAATAAGTTCAAGTTTTGATGAATAGGTTTTTATTTATGAAATCAATGATAATTTAATTAATGTTACCAAATAATTTTCCACTTTTATAGTCGGAGATTTAAATGAACTTTAGGATGAAAAATCACACCTAGAATAAGAAGTTGATGCAATGGAATAAGCATTGGATATATAGGTTTAGAACAGAAAAAACTATCCTAAAATTAGAAAACGTCAATGGAGATATTTTGATGATTTATAATGAGTTAGTCTCCATGGTTGAAGAATAAAAATAGAAATTAGTGTCCCTTTCCAACAAAAAATCCTTCAATGAAGTAAAATTCCAATAGAATATGGGTTAGAATGTTGCAGGGGGAATAGTTTTTATCGAATATTTCAATGCACTATAAAAGCTATGTAAAATAAATATGAATGAAAAATATTATCATATATATGTTAATAAAAATGAATTAAAGAGATTTATAGTTTTTTACAAATGGAAATCTGGTGCATAAGTATCAGATTTAGAAGATGATGATTTATTGGGAAGAGATCTTCAAATCATTATAAGATGAGAATATTTCTCTCAACATAAACAATTTTCAATTAAATATGAAATAAAGAAATATTTATGGGACATAATTTAAGACATACAATGATACTGAGAAATGATGTACATACAAAAATTCTTATAATAAGAGTGTTATTTTAAAAAACCTCAATCTACTGGTAAGGGGGAATGATATAATCTAAGGATAAATATACTAAATGATCATTGAAAAAGGTAAACATTTCCATAATCAAAATTAATTTACAAATTTTTTCCATGAATAGTGTAGGTTGAACTTTAAAATATAGAAAACATGGATGAGAAAAAATACTTAGGAATCCACCACATCATTAATGGTGAAGTAAAACAAATATAAGAATTCATGTTCCCAAAAGAATGTGAAGAAGAAGAAATGTTATGCCCAAAAGTAGAAAAATGTAAAAAATAGTCAGAATATGTCAGAAAAGAATAATTCTAGATTTTTTTTCTACTTTTGGGAAGTTGTATGTTTATGCATTACGAAATAAATTTTTAGAACAATATTTTACTATATAAAAATTACTTCATTCCTAAATATAGGTGGATGAGAGAAGAAAAAATGGGAAACTTCTATAATAGAAGTTGAATTATTTATAAAGAAACTAGACTTTGAAGAATAGATATGAATATTTTAAACATTTATATGAGTATTGAAACAAATTTGTTGACTATTATAATGAGTGATGGTATGTACCAATCATGAAAAAAACATCTATTGGCTAAGTCTAATTTTTTTTTCATTTTCAAAATCCGGTTTATGGGTTCTCGGTACCCCACTACATGATTCCAATAAAACCACTTTCACTATTACACAAAAACATCATAAACCAATGGAAATGTCCAAGAAACCATGAACCAGGGCACAAGAACATCAGAAAGGCTGGCCAAACCTCAGAAAGAGTTACCTTGAATGTCCCCCGGCGTGACCATCGACACCGGCCCAAATCCTCCCATCAGCAAACTCTAGAAAAGTTCACCCAGCCTACAAGTGAAATGAAATGGACCTCCAGGAAGAATCCATCCACAAAGGACGTCAAAGAAACCAAAATGAAGATGACCACACACTAGTGCAGAAAACGTTTTTTACGTCGGTTATTTTTTATTATTTACGTCGGTTTTTAGGCGACGTTAATACGGACGACGTTATAAATAACGTTTTTTACGTCGGTTATTTAAAACCGACGTAATATCCCTAACTTCACGGTGGTTATCACGTCGGTTCATATAATAACCGACGTGATAAATATGCGCGGGGGGCTTTATCACGTCAGTTATTCCCTAAACCGACGTGATAAAACGCCTGGGATATCGTTTATCACGTCGGTTATGTCATAACCGACGTGATAAACCCTTCCCCTGGCCTATTATCACGTCGGTTATTTAGGAAACCGACGTGATAAAAAGGCCTGGGAAACGTTTTATCACGTCGGTTTTTTCTAGAACCGACGTGGTAAATCGATTCCCAGGCCTTTTATCACGTCGGTTATATTAAGAACCGACGTGATAAAATCCCCGGGAAAGGTTTATCACGTCGGTTCTAGAAAAAACCGACGTGATAAACCCCTACCGATTTATTTACCACGTCGGTTATAAAATAACCGACGTGAAAAAATTATTTTTTTTTTTAAATAATTGCACTGCTCTCACCAAAAAGCAACCAGAAACCAAACAAAAATAACCATGCCAGCCCTCCCCCAAGCCCCAACTGAACCCCACCCTCATCTATACCCACCTAACAACCTGGCCAGCCCTCCCCCACCACATTGGAGCCCCACCACAACCCTTGGACACCCCTCCCATATCCCTTGGACACCCCCCCACCCTCATTTACACCCCCAAGACCCCTAGTACAGCCTCAAACACCCATTGGACACCCCCCCACACCTTGACAGCCCTCCCAGACCCCTTGGACACCCCCCCCCCCTCATTTACACCCAACCTGCCCCTTGGACACCCCCCCACCCTCATTTACACCCCCCGAACACTAGGACAGCCCCAAACACCCCTTGGACACCCCTCCCATATCCCTTGGACACCCCCCCACCCCTTGGACACCCCCCCACCCACTGGACAGCCCCCCACCCCCTGGACACCCCCCCGACCCCTTGGAAACCCCCCCTACCCCTTGGAAACCCCCCCTACCCCTTGGAAACCCCCCCATCCCCTTGGACAGCCCCAAACACCCCTTGGACACCCCTCCTATATCCCTTGGACACCCCCCCACCACTTGGACACCCAACCGACTCCTTGGACAGCCCCAAACACACCTTGGACACCCCTCCCATATCCCTTGGACACCCCCCACCCCTTGGACACCCCCCACCCTCATTTACACCCCCCCCCCCCCCCCCCGACCCCTAGGACAGCCCCAAACACACCTTGGACACCCCTCCCATATCCCTTGGACAGCCCCCAAACACCCACCCACCCCCTTGGAACCTCTCCCCCCATACCAAAATCCAGACCAGAAAAACCATCAACAGTAGACCAAAACAAGAAGTAGAGAAAAATTAAACATTCACTTATATAACATTCAAAACTTACAATGTCAACTTCAAAAAAAACTAAATCCAACCTAAACGACTACGAAATACACAATTACATTGACAATATTCAAAATTACATTTTACATTACAAACAACTAAAAGTCAATCAAACCTGTAAAATAATTTGACCACTCCACTTGTAAGTGTTTGATATCTTCAGCAGTATAGGGTTGAGGGTCATCAAAAAGCTACAAAAAAAAAGGATAGTAGTCAACGTGTATAATGAATAAATCAAATTGAAATATTATGAGAAAGAGGAAATCTTACCAGGTCAAAACTCAGAACTGTCCCAGTTGTTATTATTTCATACATAAATCTTAACATGTAATATCCGCATTCGATGATGCCTTGTTGCTCATGACATTTCTGTTTGAATGAGTGTAAATTCAATATATTATTTTTATGTAATAAATCAAAATGTACAAATTATAAATGGATATTTACCTTCGCATGTACATATTTGATCTTGAAATTCCTTTTCTTTGCGCTTTTTCGAAAGTGGACCCATGCCCTGTTAGAAAATAATACGAATGGGGTAAATTTAAAATTCATTATAATATATAAAACTATTGTGAAATTGAAACTTACGTTTCCAATATATTCTTAAAACTTTCTCGCACATCAGCATGGAGAGAGCATATCCAATAAAGTGTTTTCTCCCTAGGGCAAAAAACCCCTAACATCCAATGATCCCTGATAAAAGGAAATTTAACGTTAGTGGTTTTTTATGTTAAAAGATAATTAACTCTTTGAGAGGGATGTGTTTCATACCTCTCACAAAAAGGCATCATCCAACACTGTGTGATTACATTCTTTTCAAATCTATCAGCAATATAAAGCATTCTTTGTTCCTCATCCAATGCACATGCTTCAGGGGAAATCAATTGTGGGTCCACGAATCCATATACATCTGTCAGCTCATTCCTCTCACAAATTTTATACAGATACCTAATACAAAGCAGACATAAGTATACATGTTTAATAAATATAACGCAAGGAAAAGGTGTTAAGACTTACATGATAAAAATTTCCACCACGTTGATGCCCAACTTATCTCCAGTGACAAACTCCATGATATCAGTTTTCATAATCCCCACACATAGTTCACGTCCACAGACATGAGCTTCCATTGTAAAGTCATAATGATCCGCCAACAAATTTGAATATCTTGACAATTTGTCAAGACTGCTAGTATCTGCATCTGATGTCATAGCTATCTGTCTTTGTTGTTGTCTATACAGTATTTCTTTACCTTTGAAGTATTCCTGTAAAAATAAATTGAAAAATATATTAGTTTTCAAATGATAAAACATTAATAAAAATATAAAATAAAAGATATAACATCCATACCTCTATGGTAATGAGTCGAAGAAGTCTGGATGGCCAAAGTAAAAAATGGCCGATACTATGTCCAACTGTTGTCACCTCATCTGTAGGTAATGGTATCCGAGCTGATCTATCTATAATATCCTGTACAGTGACCCTCTGATTCTCTACCTCTAACTGTTGATGATGAACTGTATCTCCTATACAATATACCATCCCATATGCAACTATATGATGTTGAGGATCATCAACATACAACTCACAATAAGTAGGTAGCTGCGGCGGAGGAGGAGGATCAAAAATGGGGTCCGCAGGCTGAGGTGGGGGAGTGGGAGCTACTGGGAGAGGTGGAGTGGGAGCTGCACCCTGAAATTGTCTTTGCAAGTCTGCAAACATTAACTGCACCGATGCTCTAATCTTGTCCTCCATTGTCGCATTAATATTATGGACTTCAGCCTCCAACAATTCTATTTTTTTTTTATAAACTCCCTCAACGTTAGAAGTTGAGGAACGTGGCAACACTTTTCTTACCGATACACCTGCCGGATATCCTCTTACACGGCCAGGATGTTCGGGCTTTCCCAATGCCACAGATAAAATATCTTCCCTCCCAGATGGTGTAAATGTCCCCTGTGAACTCTGCTCCTCAAGAGAGTCCTGTAATAATTAATTGAACTTTTCTATAATGATTGGAAATATATGACGAAAATAGTAAACTTAAATAAATAAAATAGATGTCTTACAATCCTCTCAACTACGAGTCTCGATTCTTCCGAAAGATATTGTCCTTTTTTGCCCTTCCGAGCTCTTTTCCATTTCTCATGTCTAGATGGAGGGGATGGAGGGGCCACCTCTCCAGAGCTTGAAGACTCAGCTCTTAGTTGTTGAAATTTTTCTGCCATCATTTGTTCTTCCAATAATGCATACCCTCCCCGAGATAAACTATGAGGGTATACATTTTTAGATTGGATCTCTTGATGAGCTTTCCTTGTTTGCTGTAAATTAAGAATAAGTAATCATTAACAAAACAATAATAAGATCATTTATATAAGAAAGCTTATAAAAGTTTACATTGCCCTTACCAAAAATGATTCTTTTCTTCTACTTTCAAAAAATTGTCTCCATGTGTCTTCATCTATAAAAGGATATATACGACATGGATTCTCACGACTCCTATGACCATAAATGAAATCAGATGAGAGGGTTGATTTGAAATCCCTCCATCTCCTAGCAGCCAACGATAAGCATTTCTTCCTGACTCCTCCAGTGTCAGGAATATCAAATGTCATCTGATAAAAAAGAGGTTAAAAATATTATATATACTAGAAACATTTAAAGAACAGTCAAACAATAGCAAAAGATCTTACCAAAATGGTCTCCCACAGCTGAGAAATTAAAGCCTTATCCACACTTCTCCAATCATCATAGAGAATGCTTACTTTGCTCTTAGCCTGAGTTGCTACAAAACCCTTAAAATCTTTAGCATTTGGACCTCTAGGAAGATCATCATCATCAAACTCCACGACTATCCTCTCCTCCTTCGTACGGGCAAGTGATAATTTTGGTAAACGTGTGCACCCACGCTTACCAACCTTTGAACTCTTTGTCGTAATAGGAGCATGTGAATGTTCCTCCCCAGATGTATGACCAATATGCTCATCTCCAGAATCATGTGGCTGATCAACTGATTGATCTGTCATTTTCCTTCAAATCAAAAAAACAAACATTAGTTCACAAATAGAAAAGTGTAATAAATTACATAATAGTAAACATTGGTAATATGGTAAGCATGTTAAACAATGATAAACATGGTAAACACAGGCAAAAGGTTGCCAAAGTGTTGGCCCAAGAAAGCTGAAACGTGGACTCACTGAGTCCACCGGTCAGCCGGTGTGAGCACACCGGCCAGCCGGAGGACCCAGGCAGTAGACTTGCCCACTGCCTGGTGCCACCGGCCGGCCGCTGGCTCACCACCGGCCGGCCGGTGGACCAGACAGCCTTTCTGTCTGGACCACCGGCCGGCCGCTGGATCACCACCGGCCGGCCGGTGGACCAGACAGAGAGCCTTCCTCTCTGTCTGGACCACCGGCCGGCCGCTGGCTCAGCACCGGCCGGCCGCTGGTGATCCAGACAAAGAGGCAGGCTCTCTGTCTGGTCCACCGGCCGGCCGGTGGTGATCCAGCGGCCGACCGGTGGACCAGACAGAGAGCCTCCCTCTCTGTCTGGACCACCGGCCGGCCGGTGGCTCAACACCGGCCGACCGCTGGTGATCCAGACAGAGAGGGAGGCTCTCTTTCTGGTCCACCGGCCGGCCGGTGGACCAGACAGAGCTTTGTTCTGGACCACCGGCCAACAGGTGATCCACCACCGGCCAGCCGGTGCGCCCATGACTTCTCCTCTTTACGGTTTTTATTGTTTTATCGTTTTGGTTTGATACATGTTTTAATAAGTAAAAAATTTACAGTATCTAACATTATATGAAAAAACTAAATGTAAACAAGAAATAAACTTGTGTTACCTGTAATTTTAGGAATGTACAGTTGGATTGTTTTCCCAAATTCCTTCGTCGTGATCGTTCCTTATGGCACAAACCATGTCTTCAACATACTCATCATTATGTTCTGTTAATCTTTCCATGGAAGTAGGGATCTCACATAAATCAGCATCTTCATCAAATTCATCCTCACCAACATATTGGTTTTTCCCTTGTAAAACAACAGCCCACTGCATATCTGACTGATCTACTACATAGAAAATTTGTTTGGCATGTGTTGCCATTATAAAAGAATCAGCTGTGTCTTCCAATCTATTCAGATTAACAAGTGTCATTCCAAATTCATCGTGTCTGACACTGTTGTTACCGATAAACCATTTACAGTTAAAAACGGGAACTTTAATTTTAAAGTAATCAGCCTCCCATATGTCTTCAATCACTCCATAATATGCAGTTGATGCCGAAATTGGGTTTCTGTCCTTAGGACTCGAAAAATGCATTGCTTCTGCAAACACCAATACACCACTATTCTGAACTGCACTTCTGTTGTCCTGAGCTTTCGTATGAAATGTATAGCCATTAATGTCATAAGCGGACCATGTTATCACATTTAAAGATGGACCACCCACTATCCATTTTAATGTCTCTGATACATCTGATCTACCAAGCAAGGTCTTTTTAAACCATGGCAAAAAAGTTTTGTTGTGCTCATTCAAAATCCACATTTCTTTCTTCTTTGGATGACATTGTTTCAACTCATTAATATGCAATGTGATATACGGTTGAACATCAGCTATGTTATTCAAGATGTATGATTCTAACTTCTTCATATGTTCAGCTGACAGTGATTTGACTTTCAAGCCACGAATCCCCTTTCCCTCATTATTAACCCGTTCATGGCGAGATGGAGGCAAACCTATGTGTTGCGCCGTAGCCAAGTAGCTCGTACAAAACTCTGCTACCTCCTCAGAAATATACTTTTCAATAATGGAGGCTTCAGGTCGATATGGATTTTTAACATATCCCTTTAATATTTTCATATACCTTTCAAAAGGATACATCCAACGAAGATATACAGGTCCACAAAGCCTTATTTCTCGAACCAGATGAATCAGTAAATGCACCATCATATCAAAAAAAGTTGGAGGAAAATACATTTCCAAATGACAAAGTATAATAATTGCATCCTTTTCCAAAATGTTCAAAGCATTCACATCAATCGCCTTGTTGCAAATTGAATTGAAAAAATAACACAACCTCATTATAGTCTTTCTGACACGGATGGGCAATATTCCACGCAGTGCAACTGGTAGAATTTGTTGCATCATGACATGACAATCATGTGATTTCATACCTATCAACTTCAAGTCTTTCAATGAGACAAAATTTTTTACATTTGAAGAATAACCTTGAGGCACTTTGATATCATGAAGACACTGACAGAAGCTACTTTTCTCCCTCTTCGATAATGTATGACAAGCCGGGGGAAGAAATGTTCGTCTTCCTTTAGGAGTGGGAGCTAACTCTAAACGTATTCCCATTGACAGTAGGTCTAACCTTGCATTCAACCCATCTTTTGTCTTTCCTTTAATATCTAGCAATGTTCCGATCAAAGAATCACAGATATTCTTCTCCACGTGCATGACATCAATATTATGTTTGACTTCATGATACCTCCAATATGGTAGCTCAAAAAATATTGACCTTTTCTTCCAAATATGTCTATCATTACCAGATTTCTGTGTCTTTCCCAATGTCACATCAAGGTTTTTCACCCTCTCAAAATACAATTCTGGGGATAAAGGTTGAGGAGCAGTATCAAATTCTTGTGAGCCATTGAATGCCTTTTTTAGTCTTCTATAAGGGTGATCCATAGGCAAAAACTTTCGATGACCCATGTACACTGTTTTCCTCCCATGATGCAATTGACAATATGACGTCTGTTGTTCGCAAATTGGACATGCTTTATGCCCTTTAACACTGTATCCAGACAAATTTCCATATGCTGGGAAGTCATTTATAGTGAATAGAAGCACTGCATGCAGTTGAAAATATTCCATTTTATAAGAATCATACACCCTAATACCATCAGCCCATAAAAGTTTCAAATCATCAATCAGCGGTGACAAGTATACATCAATATCATTGCCGGGTTGCTTTGGACCAGAGATCATGATACTCAACATGACATATTTGCGCTTCATACAAACTTCAGGAGAGAGGTTGTAAATTACCAATAAAACAGGCCATGAACTATGTGTGCTACTGAGGGTTCGGTATGGATTCATTCCATCTGTGCACAAGCCTAGTCTCAGATTTCTAATTTCATTTCCAAATGTAGGGTACTGGGCATCAATTTTCTTCCATTGTGGACAATCAGCTGGATGACGTATTTTTCCATCACATACCCGCTCATCAGCATGCCATCTTAACCTTTTTGCATCATGTGAATTAGCAAATAAACGTTTGAAACGAGGAATTATAGAAAGATACCAAAATACCTTTGAAGGGAGCTTTGTAATCTCTACATCAGCTTGTGATTTTTCTTTCACCTTATACCGTGATGTCCCACATTTGGGACACTCTTTCAGAAATTCATATTCCTTCCTATATATAATGCAGTCATTCGGACATGCATGTATTTTCCTGTATCCCAATCCCATCGGGCATAATATTTTTTTGGCCTTATAATGTGAATCTGGAAGATCGTTATCTTTTGGAAGAATGTCTTTCATCAATTGTAGCAGCTCTGTAAAACTTCTGTCACTCCATCCATGTTTCGCCTTCAGGTTAATCAATCTTAACACCGCCGACAAAACCGTAAAATCTGTACAACCAGGATATAATGGTTTTTCGGCATCACCATATAGACGTGCAACTCTCGGTTCTATCTCAATTTGTTCTGCTACAATATCGCGAATCATTTCTTCAATTCCATCGGAGTTACCATCTTGCGATTCATTTTCATCAGTGACATTCTGTCCAGTTTCGCCATGCCAAATCCAAGGGTTGTAACTCGGATTGAAACCATGACAAATCAGATGATCTTTTATCTCTCTACTTTTCAACTTCTTCATATTCAGACATTTCAGGCATGGACAGAAAAATATGTCACTACTTGGAACATTTCGTTTAGCAAATTCCAAAAAGGCATCAACACCTTCCTCATATTCATTGCTCATTCGATGTGTCGTAATCCAACTTCGACTCATTATTACCTATAACAAATAGCAAAAATATATATATTTTTTAGATAAGACAAATATATGTTTATATGAAAAAAATCATAATTTGAATATAACAATTTTGAAATATAAAACAAATCGATGTGTAAACCCCCCTGGACACCCCCCGACCCCTCTGGACAGCCCCCCACCCCTCCTGGACACAACCCCCCACCCGCGACCTGCTTGGACACCCCCCTGGACACCCCCCAACCCTCTGGACAGCCCCCCCACCCCTCCTAAACACCACCCCCACCACCTACCCCCTTGGACACCCCCCTGGACACCCCCAACGCCCACCCACACCCTTGGACAGCCCCCCACACCCACCCACCCCCTTGTAAACCCCCCTGGACACCCCCTGACCCCTCTGGACAGCCCCCCACCCCTCCTGGACACCACCCCCCACCCCCTACCCCCTTGGACACCCCCCTAGACATCCCCCAACCCTCTGGGCAGCCCCCCCACCCACCCGGACAACCCCAAATACCCTCTGGAGAGGCCGCCACCCACTTGGACAGCCCCCCACACCCATCCACCCCCTTGGACAGCCCCCCACACCCATCCACCCCCTTGGACACCCCCTTGGACACCCCACCGACCCCTCTGGACAGGCCGCCACCCCCTTGGACAGCCCCCCACACCCACCCATCCCCTTGGACACCACCCTGGACACCCCCCGACCCCTCTAGAAAGCACCCCCACCCCTCCTGGACACAACCCCCCACCCCCGACCTGCTTGGACACCCCCCTGGACACCCCCCAACCCTCTGGACAGCCCCCCCACCCCTCCTAAACACCACCACCCACCCCCTACCCCCTTGGACACCCCCCTGGACACCCCCCAACACCCACCCACGCCCTTGGACAGCCCCCCACACCCATCCACCCCCTTGGACAGCCCCCCACACCCATCCACCCCCTTGGACACCCCCCTGGACACCCCACCGACCCCTCTGGACAGGCCGCCACCCCCTTGGACAGCCCCCCACACCCATCCCCTTGGAAACCACCCTGGACACCCCCCGACCCCTCTAGAAAACACCCCCACCCCTCCTGGACACAACCCCCCACCCCCGACCTGCTTGGACACCCCCCTGGACACCCCCCAACCCTCTGGACAGCCCCCCCACCCCTCCTAAACACCACCACCCACCCCCTACCCCCTTGGACACCCCCCTGGACACCCCCAACACCCACCCACGCCCTTGGACAGCCCCCCACACCCACCCACCCCCTTGTAAACCCCCCTGGACACCCCTGACCCCTCTGGACAGCCCCCCGCCCCTCCTGGACACCACCCCCCACCCCCTACCCCCTTGGACACCCCCCTGGACATCCCCCAACCCTCTGGACAGCCCCCCCACCCACCCGGACAACCCCAAATACCCTCTGGAGAGGCCGCCACCCACGTGGACATCCCCCCACACCCATCCACCCCCTTGGACACCCCCCTGGACACCCCACCGACCCCTCTGGACAGGCCGCCACCACCTTGGACAGCCCCCCACACCCACCCATCCCCTTGGACACCACCCTGGACACCCCCCGACCCCTCTGGACAGCCCCCGACCCCTCTAGAAAGCACCCCCACCCCTCCTGGACACAACCCCCCACCCCCGACCTGCTTGGACACCCCCCTGGACACCCCCCAACCCTCTGGACAGCCCCCCCACCCCTCCTGGACACCACCCCCCACCCCCTACCCCCTTGGACACCCCCCTGGACACCCCCCAACACCCACCCACACCCTTGGACAGCCCCCCACACCCACCCACCCCCTTGTAAACCCCCCTGGACACCCCCCGACCCCAAATCCATGCACCTATGCCATGGTTGTGTGTGAATAAAGTAGTAACAACTGTAAAAGGGCAACCCATCCAAATGGACACGCCCCAACCCTCTCGGGAATTTATAGAAAACGATGAAAAATTAGTGAAATCATAAAATTACTCAATATTGCAAGTCGAACAAATAGATCTAGGGATGATAAATAAGATTATGGTGCCAAAACGAGTTAAAAGGGTTCGCAATCGAAGAATCTTAGTTAGTTTCAACAAAAAAATCACAACACATATATATTTACTATACGCGAAAAAAAACGAACGAGTGGGAGGATTACCTGAGTGCTGCGAGTTTAGATGATTGATCCGAGGAGATTAAATATGAGAAACGATGATCGCAAAACGAATCTAAACCAACGAAATGGACGAGCCGATTCGGGTTTACGCGCGAGAGAGACGAGTCGCGACTGTCGAAGGTAAACTCGCGAATGACAATCCACGGGTCTGGGTAAATTTTTAAATGACTTATCACGTCGGTTATTCAATAACCGACGTGCTAATTGTTTTAAAAACATTTATAACGTCGGTTATTTCAATAACCGACGTAAAAACCTTCCTCCGATTCATTTTTTACGTCGGTTATATAATAACCGACGTAAAAAATGGCTCAAAATCCACGTTTTTTTACGTCGGTTATTCCATAACCGACGTAAAAAACATCTGCGGATTCTTTTTTTACGTCGGTTATATTATAACCGACGTAAAAAAGCCTTCTAAAACCGCGTTTGTTACGTCGGTTATTCAATAACCGACGTCAAAGGGCCTTCGAAAACCGCGTTTTTTACGTCGGTTATAAAAATAACCGACGTAAAAAACGAAGCCGCGAGATTAATAACGTCGGTTATAAAAATAACCGACGTTAAATGTGTACCGAACACAGGTTTTTACGTCGGTTAAGAAATAACCGACGTAAAAAACCTCGTTTTACATATTATGACGTCGGTTTTATATAACCGACGTAAAAAATGGTGACGTAAAAAACGTTTTCTGCACTAGTGACATCCTGACGCTGTTAGAACCCTGATCTGTAGACAACTCAAAAGTTCCACCTTTCCCTTAAACCACAATTCCTCCTTCACCATCATCGCAAAACCATACCGCACATCCCCACCAGCCATCATTTGATACCAATAAAAAATATTCATCAAACCCTCACATAGAAAATGCAAGAAGTTTAGCTGAACACTAGAGAAGAATTCTCTATACCAGAAATCATCCAAAATATAAAATTAAGAAAATTCAAAATCAAAGGCACCCAAAAATCCAGAACCCTCGCGAGTAGAAAATCCAAAGTTCCAGCCTCGGCAGGTGTCACGACGCCATATTTCATCAACTGAACCTCCAGAACAAATCCAAAAAATAGAAACAAAAAATCACAAATCATCAAAACCACCATCAAAAACCCGAACCAGAAAAGACCTCCCCCCTCTGAACTGCCCAAATCTGACACCGAACATGCCGGAAATGAGCATCCAGAGCCGATGTTGGGTCGTGCCGATGCTGAAGTGAGATCCCGAAGCCAACGCTGAGCCACTTCTAAGAAATGTGAGACCATCGCCGAGCTGCGCCATGGTGTGCAGCGCCGAGCCGAGATCTCAAAACCAGACGCCACCAGAGCACCACTGAGGCGTGCTGACATCGCCCCAAGAGACAGCAGCTGACGCCAAGACTGTCGGGCCAACTCGGAGAAGGGGAGGAGAAATATTCTGTGAGGAAAACCTAGCCACGCGAAAGGAAAAGGGAGACTCCACTCAAAGTCTTGGAAACCCTCCATTTTTTCACCGAAAAAAATCATTTATTAATGTATAAAGAAGATAACAAAAAAGTGAAACAGGTAAGAAAATATTATAACCAGTAAGCCTAGTGATGTAATCAAAATAAGAACAAAATTAAACAAAACAATTTAATGATGTTTGCGAAGAATGATATAGAGTGTGTCACACAATGTAAATGATGATTATATTATGTAAGTAAATGTCACATCATGGACCATTGTGAATTGGACATTAACATGAACACTAAAGGAATCAAGTTGAAATTGATGAAAGAAAAAATCCTAAAAATGAACAACGATATTGATTTGGTAAAATAATTCAATAATGAAGAATATGAATAATTACCAAAAAAGTTAAAATGATAAATGATAAATATATGGGTTAAAGTTGTTATGAGTCCTCTAAATCAACAAACTATTGATATATCTTTCGGGATAAGATGATTTATTGAATAATAAAGGGAATGAACTTGTGACTTATTGTGGTATGAAGTTTGATTTAAAGAAGTAGTTTATTGAAAAAATTGAGAATGAAATTTTCTTATATGATGCTTGATATTATTTCTAAAAAATTTGGAAGAGGATAGAATGATGGATCAGACATATAAATCTAAAAAAAAAATTTCTAAAAAAAATTCATGAATACTTTTACATCTAAGAAGATAGCTTAGTTGGGAAGAAACTCTCACCCCTATTGCTCAAATTGGGGATCATTAAAGGCCAACCTTATTCTAAAATATAAATTTTGTTTTCTTTTAATGTAGGGAATTTAACATGGTATTATATTTTTGGGGGACATGACTTTTATTGATGTTGTGAACATCTTAATGCTAGAATTTTATCCATCTTCTAGGAATACTGAAACAATTTTGCTTCTTTAAACTATTTCAAATAATCTTAGAAGATGAATGTATTTTTTTATTGATGAAATAAAATAATAATGAATAAAAATAGTGTAAATCTCTTGAGGGGAATCATAAAAGAACAAACACATGATATCTCTATCTCAGCTGATATCTTATGAATTTCAGATGTTATGTGGAGGAATGCATATTATAATTTTAGATGATAACTATATAAACATTGATTATTTTCATCATTGAGTTATAATGATAAAAATCTATTATTTTCATAATGAAAATCCAATTATTAAAGTTATATATTGACTACAAGATGAAAAAAGTACATGTAACTTGACAAGGGTAAGTATATTGTTAAACTTGACATTTTTTGTCTACTTGTTGAGATGTATAGAGGAGATTAGATAAAAATATTTTAAAAAATCCTTGATAATAGGATTCAGTTTTGGTATCACATGGTAAATATTTATTGATAAAATTGATTTAATATTTTATCATTCGTTCTTTTTACACTGAACATGGATCATGTAGACTTGGATTAGGTTGCTTTTCTCTATTTGATAAGTTTTTTATGATTCTATCCTACTCTAGTGTAAATAATACTACTAGTGTTAAAAAGCAGAAAATAGGTACCTAGATTTTGAATGATGAGGGTGAGAATTCCTTTTAGTTCCCATATCATTAGTTTTATTTCCAATATGGGGGATATGATAACATTGTCTTTAGAAATTAAATGGTTATTGACAAGAAATCCAAATGGGTAGATTGAATAATCCAAATGGAATATTGAATTTTAATTTTTTTGTTAATATATTGAGAACATGAATAGTCAGTGAGTTTAAAATGTGATGATTGATGAACTTCTCTTATATTATATGACTTTTGTCCTAGATGATGCATTGTTCACATTATAATGATGAAGATAAGAAGTTCATGAAGACCATGAAAAATAATATTTATTTTTCATGATGATTTTAGGAAAATAAATACATCCAAATATTCATTTTAATTAATATTATTTGATGGTGATTTTGATGTTTTAGTTCTATATTATTCTTTTATATAATGACATTTATATATAGATGATTATAATAATCACAAAAAAAATTCCAGGCCATCGATTAGACAAAGACATGTTAATGAACTACATTAGTGGGCATGCTGGTAAACACATCAAACCCATAAGTGGCATGGAGAGTGATCACATGAGCCTCAGCCCAGTTGGTGAGGTATATATTGTTTTTCATACTAAATAATTATTTAACTAATGGGTTTTAATGATTTCCTTAAATGAATTTGTGGAAAATATCTTTCAAATAGTGTTTTAATATAGTATTATCACACTAGAAACTCATTGTATTTAATTTTCTTCTAATTTATTTAATTATTATTCAAACATTCTACTTTTTGAGTTTCATTGGAAAATTTATTTTTTCTACAAAAAATAATAAAAGATTATACATTATTATTTCTTTCTTAGAAGTAATATTGAGAGTAGATTAAAAAACCTGCTGGAGTAGAAACATAGTTATTCTAAAGGAACATATGGATTTGATATATAGAGAAACATTTAATCACTATTCTTACACTCAAACACACAAGGAATCTTATTTTGAACCTAAAACTTAATAATTTAATGTTTATCTAATTCAAAAAAAAAGATATTGAAATGGGAAACTATGGGATATTTTTATAAAGAAAATGGTTTAATGTTTAAAATTTAACATAATTTATCAATCTACTACATTAGGTAAGTTATTATTTTAATTTTACACATTAATTTTTCATTTACTACTAATTTTTATGGTTTGTATTTTCATGATTAAAATTCATAAAATTCGAATCTAATGTATTGTTTATTAATATTATTAATTGAGAATAATTTTATTGGATATAATTTTACATTAAGTATTTATTTTCTTATTTCATGATGCTTAATTTTTTATTTTTTCCCTTTTTAGAAAATCCAAACATTCAAATTTTAATTTTATGCTTTCAATTTTTAAAAAATTATGTTTTTTACAAATATTCCATGTTGGTAACACTCTTGAAATTAATGTGCATATTTTTATGTGGTTGATGGAAATGAATTGTTTAAAATTTTAATCATTAACATGATTATAACCCCTTTAAAAAATTTCTTAAACTACTAAATTGAAAATATTTTTGATCTAAAATTGTTTAAAATATTCATACATTTTGAAATTCATCATTTGGTTTAGTGATGTGTTTTAAGTGTGGTGAGGTGTTTTTGTTAATTTTCTATGTTTTATTTTTTTGGTAACACATCAAAAAATATCTTAAATTTTTTTAAAATTTAATTCATCAAAAAAAATCGAATATTAAGTTTTAGAATTTTTTTCTAAAATTCAGAGGTTATTTTTCAACTTTAAAGGCATCAATCATTTCTATTTTTAATGGTTTCAATTTTTTATGTTTTTTTATTTCTCTATTTAAATCAAATTTATCTTTATAAAATTATGGTGGTATATTTTTCAATAATCATTGAGTTTGAATATTTTGTTTAGAATAAAACTTATATGATTTACATCCAAATAGAATATTAAATTCACTATCATTCATTGATAACTTTTTATTCATTAAGATAAAACTAATAGATGTGTTATATAAGCATCCTTGTTAATTATTAAGCTCACCCTACCATTTGGTTATGTCCATTTATTCAATTTTAAATTATGTGAGTCTATTCACTTTGAGAAAAAGATAATTTGGTAATAAAATATAAATGGAACGTTATTTTTTAAAATTATTTTTATATTTTCATAATCTAACACATTTTTATAACTAAACCCAATAATTTTTTAATGCACCTTTACATTTAAAATAGTGATCATTTTTACTACTTGGGATATTCTAGGGGAAAATTTATATATTTCAAAATAAAATCCTTATTGGAATAACCATTTTTCATTCATGATATTACTTTTAATTCACTAAATATTTATAATTTGTTTCTTTATTATAATAAATATCTAAATTTTTGGGGAAAATAAATTTTTTCTACACCTAATATTAAAAATAATTGTGACTTTATTTTCATAAGTTTTCTTTAATGGTGAATTATTTTTTTTTGTTTTTTTTTAAAGAAATTGTGATTAATTTAATATTTAAATGAAAATGAATACTTTTTGTAATTAAATTTTCAAATGTTTTTTTTGTATCTCTAATAATTAATATTTTTGTCTATTTTTAGTTGATTCTAGTGGAAATACTGTTTTAATGTTATTTTTATGGGTTTAATTTTTCAAATGTTTTGTGTTATTTAATTTTATATGCTATATTATAATTCATTTTAATATTTTTTTGGATTTTTAATTCATTTTTTATTCATTTGTAAACATTTTTTTTATTTTAATTTGATAATTTTCATAAATACTTTAATTCTATTTATAGAATTGTTTTTCATGAAGGTAGCATCATATATTATAATTGTTTCATAATGGTATTGTTCTAAGACTAAATCACTAACATAAGGGTATTTGAAGACCCCTGTAAGGGTAATAGATGTGTTGTGTGAGGTTTGTCACATATTATGAATAATTATCCATGAATATCAAATTTTTCTAAAATGTTCTTCTTTTTTAGCTAGGAACGCAAGTTAGGGAATCACAATGGGTTAGAGATTATCTATTTAAAGGAGGATCCACAGTTCTCAAAGGAATTAAAAGGGTAACCAATAAATTATGTAATACCATAATTTAAAATATTGGTAAAGGAACCAACCATGCTACCCCGAAGTACTACCAATGTCCAAATGCATAATTTGAGGGTAATAAAAACTCATTTAAGGGTCATTTATGCTAAAACTGAACTATCTAATGGTGTTTTTTGATAAATTTAAAAGCATTGATCCCAATTATTTTAAACTGAATAAATTTATTATAAATATGGTGGAGACCGAGTTATTGAATCTTGATAAGAGATCTTTAGGGTAGTGAATCAAGCTGTGATATTTTTATTGGTTCAACATTCTTAGAGAAGAAGAAAGAATCCCATGTGGGAGGAGAGAATAATTTTATAAGGGTTAAAATTAGGCCATTGTGAAGGATAATATGAATAATATCCTATTCCATGAGGACATATAAGATGCGAGATCAAAACCTATAACTGTTCAAAATAAACAAGGAGATAATTTTTCCAGAAACTTTTCTAAGATCGTTTGAGGTATAATCCATGGATGATTCCATGCATAGAAAATTTCTAGTTAGAATATATTTTAATGGATTTTGTTTTCTAAAAATAGGGGGTCTTTGTACATGATTCACTATTCCACATTGATCTCTTGAGGGCTCCCATTTTTCAAACCTCATTTCTATTTTTTAGATAAATGTTTCATGTTATTCTACCTTTTTTGTATTCATCCATCTTTATTTAATGGATATACTTCTAAGCTAGTACAAGGATGTGAAACTTTATGCTTCCTAGAGATTCAAATATTATATATAACATCATTATACTCCACTCTCTTTTCCAATTGTAATGGTGAAATAGGTGACAAATAATGCATCTAACTAATTATACATTTTCTACTCTTAGAAAAAGAACCCAAATTTTTTATTAAAGTTTAATGTGTTGTCAATAAGATGAAAATTCAATTACTTTTAAATGATAAGATTTATAAACCAATATTATGTTCTAGTAATTTTTTTATTGATGCCACACTGTATACATTATATTGAAGAAGATAAAAATTTAATGAAGACCATATAATACAATATTTTTTCCATGATGGTTTTTTGAAAATAAATCCATGTAAATATTCATTTTAATGAGGATTATTTGAAGGTTATGTTGAGATTATAGTTTTTATTTTCTATTTTTAATATGATGTTTAAAAATAGATAATTCTATGTGTCACCAAAAAAATCCATCCCATAGGATATACATGGACCTATGAAAACATTGCATAGGTGGGAATGCATGTCAACTCAGTTATCCCATAAGTGGCGTGGTATGTGTGCGCACATTTAAGATAATGGGATAAGATAAGAGGAATTGATGTGATGGATAGAAGGTAGAATTAGAGAGATGACATAGGTTTGTACCAATGGGTGTTGGGAGAAGAACCCATACTCTCATCTATTTTCAGAGTTGAACATGTTTACTTTTTATTCAATTATCAACCATACAACATTCCTATGTGGGACTCATTTTTTCTAGTTATATTTCATCAAAAAATAATGTTAGGTAAAGAATAGTGGTTGTGCGACCTGTTGTCTCTGGGAAATCTGATCAATGCTGCAACATTTTCTTCTACTATTAGCTAAAGGGTCTGATGCATGCATCAGGAGTTTATTAGACGATGTTCGAAGATCTATTCGAGCTGTTGTGATCATGATATTAGATCATATTAGTGAATTGAAAAGGATATAAGCATCATGAAACTACATTTTCATGAATAAAATGAAGCCATATATGAGGAGATCTAGTGAGAAGAAAATATTATTTTCAATGATGTTGTTTCTCATAGTCATAGATCATGAGTTGAGGGTGTGGACATATGTTGTCCACACATGAGAGGATAATGGAGATGGAGTTAGGTTGTTAAATTATTTTCTATTAATACCTTGACGTGAGCTCATTTATTGCCTGAGTCGAACAAGATTATGATAGAGAATATTGAGAGTAGAACAAACAAGTTAAGATATCTATTTTCATGAATATAATTCCTTGTTAAATTGTGTTGTTAATTTTTAAGAATTAGTGACCCCATGAATGGTATTCTGGTACTGTGAGACAATACTTGAGTAGTATACTCCCACTAAGTTTCATTATGAAACTGTGAATGATTTCCACATAATTAAAAGCATAAGTATGTGGCGATCCTGTGTATGTAGTTATGTGAAGAATTTTGTAACACATTCAAGTGATGATATTCATTCATGAAAATGATGAGGTATTCTATTCATTAGTTATGAAAAAGGAATACTGAAGTGGATATTTGAGAAACATATATGAATAAATTATATATGTGTGAGATTTCCATGGTTACATGAATGATTTTCATGCATACATGAAACAATATAAATTTTTATGTTAATCCATTTATTCTATGAAGTATTGGGATTGAGGGATATTCTTACATAAAGGAATTGTGAGATCTTCATGAAAAAGAAGTATATATTGTTGGATGTATTCACATTAAAGTAATCATATATGAAACTTTTGAATACTATAAAATTTATTTATTATTTTTTGATTTCACAAAAATCAATTTAGAAGACAATGGATTTTATTTTACATGCATGATTTTTGAGAAAATTACATAGAATATATTTTTCACGTATATTGTACATTGATTTGAGACTGAAGACGAGATATGATTTTGATCAGAATTTTAGAAGGCTTTCATCTACAAGTAATCATTTTATTGGTATTTTTTCAAATCAATTGAAGATCAGTGACTAGATATGGAGTTTAGGAAATCATTATACATAAGGAATAATTTTACAAGCATAGTTTCATTGAGGCAACTGATCTTATTTAGGATATCATAAATTTTTTACCATGTCCATCTAGTTACAATGATATATAAAGCATTCATGAGAATGTTTCATTCAATTATATCATGGATAAATATCAACAGATCATTCAATAGTGGATATGATCTTCTGAAGTAAATAATAATGAGCTTGTGATTGGGGGTCTAACTAGTTGCTAATGTGGTCAGAGAGACCAGGGGTCTAACTAGTGGAACAGTTGTGGGTTTTTACCATCCAAGTAAGAAGAGTTGAATCACTGTGCATATAAAAAGGATCATTTTGAAGATTGAATAATGGGTTATATAATGATATTATTTTAGAACAATTTTAATTTATAATATTATTATAGTGGATAATACATATTGGTTGGGGTGGACAAACCAACATGTAAATGAGTATGTACTAGTACTAAAAATTATAAAAATATGATGTATTGTGTTTCACTTAATTTATCCATTTCATGCATGACCCGATCATATTAATATTTTAGAGAGGTTTGAATTAGATGAGGTTAAAAGAAAAATAATATAATTAAGTAAAAAAATTAACATATGATTTACCCCCCTCAATGTGACTACAAGATCCACCTTTGATTGGATCTACTTTACATTCCTATTTGTTTATATTAGATGTATATAAAGTGCTTATTTTTTTTAAGAACATTAGGAAGTTTTTTAGATGGAAAATAATACTAATATTTCTTATGTTTTAAATGTTTAATTTTTGGTGATGACTCGAAAAAATAGAATGAAAATAATGTAAAATAAGATAATGAATAACTCAAAGATGAATGAAGATAAACTACTATCTGAAGGTACTCGGGGTGGTAATTTTTCGGTAAGGTTATTTGATTATAATTTTGATATAACAAGTTCAAGTTGTGATGAATAGTTTTTTAGTTATGAAATCAATGATAATTTAAGGAATGTTACCAAATAATTTTCCACTTTTATAGCTAGATTTTTAAATGAACTTTAGGATAAAATATCACACCTAGAATAAGAAGTTGATGAAATTGAGTAAGCATTGGATATAAAGGTTAGAATAGAAAAACTCTCCTAAAATGATAGAATGTTAATGAAGATATTTTGATGGTTTATAATGAATTATTCTCCATGGTTGAAGAAGAAAAAGAGGAATTAGTGTCCCTTTCCAAAAAAAATCCTTTAATGAATAAGAATTCCAATAGATTCTGGGTGAGAATGTTGCGGGGGAAATAGTTTTTATTGAATATTTCAATGCACTGGAAAATCTATGTAAAATACATATGAATGAAAAATATTATCATATAGATGTTAATAAAAATGAATTAAAGAGATTTATAGTTTTTTACAAAAGGGAAACCAGGTGCATAAATATTATATTTAGAAGATGATTATTTATTGGGAAGAGATCTTCAAATCATTTTAAGATGAGAATATTTATCTCAACATAAACTGTTTGGAATTAACTGTGAAATAAAGAAATATAGAAGATGCACGATGTAAGACTTCCTAAGATACTGATAAATGATGTACTTCCAATAATTTATATAATAATAGTGCTATTTCTAAAAAATAAATCTACTGGTAAGGGTATCATGATATAATCTAAGGATAAATATACTAAATTATCATTGAAAAAGGTAAACCTTTCCCTAATAAAAATTAATTTAAAAAAATTTCCATGAATAGTGTAGGTTAAACATTAAAATATAGAAAACATGACTGAGAATAAATACTTAGGAATCTTCCACATATTTAAAGGTTAAGAAAAAGAATTATAAGAATTTATGCTTCCAAAATAAAGTGAAAAAGAAGAAATGTTCTACCCAAAAGTAGAAAAATGTATAAGATTGTCAGAATATGTCAGAAAAGAAGAATTCAAGATTTGTTTGCTACTTTTGGGAAGTTGTATGTTTGCGAATTTGGAAATAAATTTTTGGAATAATATTTTACTATATAAAAATTATTTCATTCCTAAATCTAGGTTGATTAGAGAAGAAAAAATGGGAAACCTATATAACAGAAGTTGAATTCCCTAAAAATATACTAGACTTTGAATAATATATATGAATATTTTAAACATTTTTATGAGTATTGAAACAAATGTTTTGACTATTATAATGAGTGATGGTATGTACCAATCATGAAAAAAATCATCTATTGATGTGTAAATAAGACAACAAAAAAGTGTAGTAGGTTAGAAAATATGTTAACCAGTAAGCCTAGTGATGTGATCAAAAGAAGAAAACAATTAAACAAAAAAAATGATTTTTGCGAAGAATTATATAAAGTGTGTCACACAATGAAAATTTTGATTATGTTGTGTACGTAAAGGTCACATTATGGACCATTGTGAATTGGACATTAACATGAACACTAAAGAAATCATGTTTAAATTGAAGAAAGAAAAATTCATGAAAATAAATAACAATATTGATTTGGTGAAATAATTCTCTAATGAAGAATATGAATAATTACCAAAAGGGTAACATGATAAATGATAAATATTTGTGTGAAAGTTTTTATAAGTCTTCTAAATCAGCTAAAACTGATTGATATATCTTTCGGTATAAGATGATTTATTGAAGAAGAAAGGGAAGGCACTTGTGACTTATTATGGTAAGAGATTTGTTTTAAAGGAGTTTATAGAAAAAAATGAGAATGAGATGTTCCTATAAAATGCTTGATCTTATTTCTAAAAAATTTGGAAGAGGATAGAATGATGGATGAGACATACAAATCTAAAAAATATTTTTATAAAAAAAATCATGAATATTTTTACATCTAAGAAGATAGCTTAGTTGAGAAGAAACTCTCATCCCTATTGCTCTAACTGGGGATCATTAAAGGCCAACCTTATTCCCATATATACATTTTATTTTATTTTCATGTAGGTAATTTAACAAGGTTATTATGTTTTGGGGGGACATGACTTTTATTTTTGTTGTAAACATCTTGGTGTTAGAATGTTATCCATCTTGGAGGACTACTGAAACAATGTTGCTTTGTTAAAATATTTCAAATAATCTTAGAAGTTTAATGGATTTTATTAATGATGAAATAAAATAATAATGAAAAAGAATAGTGTGAACCACTTGAGGGGAAGCATAAAAGAACAACCACAATATATCTCTATCTCATTTGATATCTTATGAATATCAGATGTTATGTGGAGGAATGCATATTATAATTTTAGATGATAACTATATAAACATTGATGCTTTTCATCATTGAGTTTTTTTTTTAAAAACTCTATTATTTTCATGATAAAAATCCAATTATTAAAGTTATATATTGAATGAATTATGAAAAAAGGACATGTAACTTGACAAGGTAAAGTACATTATTACACTTGAATTTTTTTACATTCTTGTAGAGATGTAAGGAGGAGATTAGATGAAAATATTTTAAAAAATATTTGAAAATAGGATTCAGTTTTGGTATCACATGCTAAAAATTTATTGATAAAATTGATTTAATATTTTATCATTATTTCTTTTGACACCAAACATGGCTCATAGAGACTTGTAGTAGGTTAATTTTATCTATTTGATAAGATTTTTTTGATTCTATCCTGCTCTGGTGTAAATAATACTACCAGTGTAAGAAAGAGGAAAATATCACTAGTGCAGAAAACGTTTTTTACGTCGGTTATTTTTTATTATTTACGTCGGTTTTTAGGCGACGTTAATACGGACGACGTTATAAATAACGTTTTTTACGTCGGTTATTTAAAACCGACGTAATATCCCTAACTTCACGGTGGTTATCACGTCGGTTCATATAATAACCGACGTGATAAATATGCGCGGGGGGCTTTATCACGTCGGTTATTCCCTAAACCGACGTGATAAAACGCCTGGGATATCGTTTATCACGTCGGTTATGTCATAACCGACGTGATAAACCCTTCCCCTGGCCTATTATCACGTCGGTTATTTAGGAAACCGACGTGATAAAAAGGCCTGGGAAACGTTTTATCACGTCGGTTTTTTCTAGAACCGACGTGGTAAATCGATTCCCAGGCCTTTTATCACGTCGGTTATATTAAGAACCGACGTGATAAAATCCCCGGGAAAGGTTTATCACGTCGGTTCTAGAAAAAACCGACGTGATAAACCCCTACCGATTTATTTACCACGTCGGTTATAAAATAACCGACGTGAAAAAATTATTTTTTTTTTTTAAATAATTGCACTGCTCTCACCAAAAAGCAACCAGAAACCAAACAAAAATAACCATGCCAGCCCTCCCCCAAGCCCCAACTGAACCCCACCCTCATCTATACCCACCTAACAACCTGGCCAGCCCTCCCCCACCACATTGGAGCCCCACCACAACCCTTGGACACCCCTCCCATATCCCTTGGACACCCCCCCACCCTCATTTACACCCCCAAGACCCCTAGTACAGCCTCAAACACCCATTGGACACCCCCCCACACCTTGACAGCCCTCCCAGACCCCTTGGACACCCCCCCCCCCTCATTTACACCCAACCTGCCCCTTGGACACCCCCCCACCCTCATTTACACCCCCCGAACACTAGGACAGCCCCAAACACCCCTTGGACACCCCTCCCATATCCCTTGGACACCCCCCCACCCCTTGGACACCCCCCCACCCACTGGACAGCCCCCCACCCCCTGGACACCCCCCCGACCCCTTGGAAACCCCCCCTACCCCTTGGAAACCCCCCCTACCCCTTGGAAACCCCCCCATCCCCTTGGACAGCCCCAAACACCCCTTGGACACCCCTCCTATATCCCTTGGACACCCCCCCACCACTTGGACACCCAACCGACTCCTTGGACAGCCCCAAACACACCTTGGACACCCCTCCCATATCCCTTGGACACCCCCCACCCCTTGGACACCCCCCACCCTCATTTACACCCCCCCCCCCCCCCCCCGACCCCTAGGACAGCCCCAAACACACCTTGGACACCCCTCCCATATCCCTTGGACACCCCCCAAACACCCACCCACCCCCTTGGAACCTCTCCCCCCATACCAAAATCCAGACCAGAAAAACCATCAACAGTAGACCAAAACAAGAAGTAGAGAAAAATTAAACATTCACTTATATAACATTCAAAACTTACAATGTCAACTTCAAAAAAAACTAAATCCAACCTAAACGACTACGAAATACACAATTACATTGACAATATTCAAAATTACATTTTACATTACAAACAACTAAAAGTCAATCAAACCTGTAAAATAATTTGACCACTCCACTTGTAAGTGTTTGATATCTTCAGCAGTATAGGGTTGAGGGTCATCAAAAAGCTACAAAGGAAAAGGATAGTAGTCAACGTGTATAATGAATAAATCAAATTGAAATATTATGAGAAAGAGGAAATCTTACCAGGTCAAAACTCAGAACTGTCCCAGTTGTTATTATTTCATACATAAATCTTAACATGTAATATCCGCATTCGATGATGCCTTGTTGCTCATGACATTTCTGTTTGAATGAGTGTAAATTCAATATATTATTTTTATGTAATAAATCAAAATGTACAAATTATAAATGGATATTTACCTTCGCATGTACATATTTGATCTTGAAATTCCTTTTCTTTGCGCTTTTTCGAAAGTGGACCCATGCCCTGTTAGAAAATAATACGAATGGGGTAAATTTAAAATTCATTATAATATATAAAACTATTGTGAAATTGAAACTTACGTTTCCAATATATTCTTAAAACTTTCTCGCACATCAGCATGGAGAGAGCATATCCAATAAAGTGTTTTCTCCCTAGGGCAAAAAACCCCTAACATCCAATGATCCCTGATAAAAGGAAATTTAACGTTAGTGGTTTTTTATGTTAAAAGATAATTAACTCTTTGAGAGGGATGTGTTTCATACCTCTCACAAAAAGGCATCATCCAACACTGTGTGATTACATTCTTTTCAAATCTATCAGCAATATAAAGCATTCTTTGTTCCTCATCCAATGCACATGCTTCAGGGGAAATCAATTGTGGGTCCACGAATCCATATACATCTGTCAGCTCATTCCTCTCACAAATTTTATACAGATACCTAATACAAAGCAGACATAAGTATACATGTTTAATAAATATAACGCAAGGAAAAGGTGTTAAGACTTACATGATAAAAATTTCCACCACGTTGATGCCCAACTTATCTCCAGTGACAAACTCCATGATATCAGTTTTCATAATCCCCACACATAGTTCACGTCCACAGACATGAGCTTCCATTGTAAAGTCATAATGATCCGCCAACAAATTTGAATATCTTGACAATTTGTCAAGACTGCTAGTATCTGCATCTGATGTCATAGCTATCTGTCTTTGTTGTTGTCTATACAGTATTTCTTTACCTTTGAAGTATTCCTGTAAAAATAAATTGAAAAATATATTAGTTTTCAAATGATAAAACATTAATAAAAATATAAAATAAAAGATATAACATCCATACCTCTATGGTAATGAGTCGAAGAAGTCTGGATGGCCAAAGTAAAAAATGGCCGATACTATGTCCAACTGTCGTCACCTCATCTGTAGGTAATGGTATCCGAGCTGATCTATCTATAATATCCTGTACAGTGACCCTCTGATTCTCTACCTCTAACTGTTGATGATGAACTGTATCTCCTATACAATATACCATCCCATATGCAACTATATGATATTGAGGATCATCAACATACAACTCACAATAAGTAGGTAGCTGCGGCGGAGGAGGAGGATCAAAAATGGGGTCCGCAGGCTGAGGTGGGGGAGTGGGAGCTACTGGGAGAGGTGGAGTGGGAGCTGCACCCTGAAATTGTCTTTGCAAGTCTGCAAACATTAACTGCACCGATGCTCTAATCTTGTCCTCCATTGTCGCATTAATATTATGGACTTCAGCCTCCAACGATTCTATTTTTTTTTATAAACTCCCTCAACGTTAGAAGTTGAGGAACGTGGCAACACTTTTCTTACCGATACACCTGCCGGATATCCTCTTACACGGCCAGGATGTTCGGGCTTTCCCAATGCCACAGATAAAATATCTTCCCTCCCAGATGGTGTAAATGTCCCCTGTGAACTCTGCTCCTCAAGAGAGTCCTGTAATAATTAATTGAACTTTTCTATAATGATTGGAAATATATGACGAAAATAGTAAACTTAAATAAATAAAATAGATGTCTTACAATCCTCTCAACTACGAGTCTCGATTCTTCCGAAAGATATTGTCCTTTTTTGCCCTTCCGAGCTCTTTTCCATTTCTCATGTCTAGATGGAGGGGATGGAGGGGCCACCTCTCCAGAGCTTGAAGACTCAGCTCTTAGTTGTTGAAATTTTTCTGCCATCATTTGTTCTTCCAATAATGCATACCCTCCCCGAGATAAACTATGAGGGTATACATTTTTAGATTGGATCTCTTGATGAGCTTTCCTTGTTTGCTGTAAATTAAGAATAAGTAATCATTAACAAAACAATAATAAGATCATTTATATAAGAAAGCTTATAAAAGTTTACATTGCCCTTACCAAAAATGATTCTTTTCTTCTACTTTCAAAAAATTGTCTCCATGTGTCTTCATCTATAAAAGGATATATACGACATGGATTCTCACGACTCCTATGACCATAAATGAAATCAGATGAGAGGGTTGATTTGAAATCCCTCCATCTCCTAGCAGCCAACGATAAGCATTTCTTCCTGACTCCTCCAGTGTCAGGAATATCAAATGTCATCTGATAAAAAAGAGGTTAAAAATATTATATATACTAGAAACATTTAAAGAACAGTCAAACAATAGCAAAAGATCTTACCAAAATGGTCTCCCACAGCTGAGAAATTAAAGCCTTATCCACACTTCTCCAATCATCATAGAGAATGCTTACTTTGCTCTTAGCCTGAGTTGCTACAAAACCCTTAAAATCTTTAGCATTTGGACCTCTAGGAAGATCATCATCATCAAACTCCACGACTATCCTCTCCTCCTTCGTACGGGCAAGTGATAATTTTGGTAAACGTGTGCACCCACGCTTACCAACCTTTGAACTCTTTGTCGTAATAGGAGCATGTGAATGTTCCTCCCCAGATGTATGACCAATATGCTCATCTCCAGAATCATGTGGCTGATCAACTGATTAATCTGTCATTTTCCTTCAAATCAAAAAAACAAACATTAGTTCACAAATAGAAAAGTGTAATAAATTACATAATAGTAAACATTGGTAATATGGTAAGCATGTTAAACAATGATAAACATGGTAAACACAGGCAAAAGGTTGCCAAAGTGTTGGCCCAAGAAAGCTGAAACGTGGACTCACTGAGTCCACCGGTCAGCCGGTGTGAGCACACCGGCCAGCCGGAGGACCCAGGCAGTAGACTTGCCCACTGCCTGGTGCCACCGGCCGGCCGCTGGATCACCACCGGCCGGCCGGTGGACCAGACAGAGAGCCTTCCTCTCTGTCTGGACCACCGGCCGGCCGCTGGCTCAGCACCGGCTGGCCGCTGGTGATCCAGACAGAGAGGCAGGCTCTCTGTCTGGTCCACCGGCCGGCCGGTGGTGATCCAGCGGCCGACCGGTGGACCAGACAGAGAGCCTCCCTCTCTGTCTGGACCACCGGCCGGCCGGTGGCTCAACACCGGCCGACCGCTGGTGATCCAGACAGAGAGGGAGGCTCTCTGTCTGGTCCACCGGCCGGCCGGTGGTGATCCAGCGGCCGGCCGGTGGTCCAGACAGAGAGGGAGGCTCTCTGTCTGGACCACCGGCCGGCCGGTGGACCAGACAGAGCTTTGTTCTGGACCACCGGCCAACAGGTGATCCACCACCGGCCAGCCGGTGCGCCCAGGACTTCTCCTCTTTACGGTTTTTATTGTTTTATCGTTTTGGTTTGATACATGTTTTAATAAGTAAAAAATTTACAGTATCTAACATTATATGAAAAAACTAAATGTAAACAAGAAATAAACTTGTGTTACCTGTAATTTTAGGAATGTACAGTTGGATTGTTTTCCCAAATTCCTTCGTCGTGATCGTTCCTTATGGCACAAACCATGTCTTCAACATACTCATCATTATGTTCTGTTAATCTTTCCATGGAAGTAGGGATCTCACATAAATCAGCATCTTCATCAAATTCATCCTCACCAACATATTGGTTTTTCCCTTGTAAAACAACAGCCCACTGCATATCTGACTGATCTACTACATAGAAAATTTGTTTGGCATGTGTTGCCATTATAAAAGAATCAGCTGTGTCTTCCAATCTATTCAGATTAACAAGTGTCATTCCAAATTCATCGTGTCTGACACTGTTGTTACCGATAAACCATTTACAGTTAAAAACGGGAACTTTAATTTTAAAGTAATCAGCCTCCCATATGTCTTCAATCACTCCATAATATGCAGTTGATGCCGAAATTGGGTTTCTGTCCTTAGCACTCGAAAAATGCATTGCTTCTGCAAACACCAATACACCACTATTCTGAACTGCACTTCTGTTGTCCTGAGCTTTCGTATGAAATGTATAGCCATTAATGTCATAAGCGGACCATGTTATCACATTTAAAGATGGACCACCCACTATCCATTTTAATGTCTCTGATACATCTGATCTACCAAGCAAGGTCTTTTTAAACCATGGCAAAAAAGTTTTGTTGTGCTCATTCAAAATCCACATTTCTTTCTTCTTTGGATGACATTGTTTCAACTCATTAATATGCAATGTGATATACGGTTGAACATCAGCTATGTTATTCAAGATGTATGATTCTAACTTCTTCATATGTTCAGCTGACAGTGATTTGACTTTCAAGCCACGAATCCCCTTTCCCTCATTATTAACCCGTTCATGGCGAGATGGAGGCAAACCTATGTGTTGCGCCGTAGCCAAGTAGCTCGTACAAAACTCTACTACCTCCTCAGAAATATACTTTTCAATAATGGAGGCTTCAGGTCGATATGGATTTTTAACATATCCCTTTAATATTTTCATATACCTTTCAAAAGGATACATCCAACGAAGATATACAGGTCCACAAAGCCTTATTTCTCGAACCAGATGAATCAGTAAATGCACCATCATATCAAAAAAAGTTGGAGGAAAATACATTTCCAAATGACAAAGTATAATAATTGCATCCTTTTCCAAAATGTTCAAAGCATTCACATCAATCGCCTTGTTGCAAATTGAATTGAAAAAATAACACAACCTCATTATAGTCTTTCTGACACGGATGGGCAATATTCCACGCAGTGCAACTGGTAGAATTTGTTGCATCATGACATGACAATCATGTGATTTCATACCTATCAACTTCAAGTCTTTCAATGAGACAAAATTTTTTACATTTGAAGAATAACCTTGAGGCACTTTGATATCATGAAGACACTGACAGAAGCTACTTTTCTCCCTCTTCGATAATGTATGACAAGCCGGGGGAAGAAATGTTCGTCTTCCTTTAGGAGTGGGAGCTAACTCTAAACGTATTCCCATTGACAGTAGGTCTAACCTTGCATTCAACCCATCTTTTGTCTTTCCTTTAATATCTAGCAATGTTCCGATCAAAGAATCACAGATATTCTTCTCCACGTGCATGACATCAATATTATGTTTGACTTCATGATACCTCCAATATGGTAGCTCAAAAAATATTGACCTTTTCTTCCAAATATGTCTATCATTACCAGATTTCTGTGTCTTTCCCAATGTCACATCAAGGTTTTTCACCCTCTCAAAATACAATTCTGGGGATAAAGGTTGAGGAGCAGTATCAAATTCTTGTGAGCCATTGAATGCCTTTTTTAGTCTTCTATAAGGGTGATCCATAGGCAAAAACTTTCGATGACCCATGTACACTGTTTTCCTCCCATGATGCAATTGACAATATGACGTCTGTTGTTCGCAAATTGGACATGCTTTATGCCCTTTAACACTGTATCCAGACAAATTTCCATATGCTGGGAAGTCATTTATAGTGAATAGAAGCACTGCATGCAGTTGAAAATATTCCATTTTATAAGAATCATACACCCTAATACCATCAGCCCATAAAAGTTTCAAATCATCAATCAGCGGTGACAAGTATACATCAATATCATTGCCGGGTTGCTTTGGACCAGAGATCATGATACTCAACATGACATATTTGCGCTTCATACAAACTTCAGGAGAGAGGTTGTAAATTACCAATAAAACAGGCCATGAACTATGTGTGCTACTGAGGGTTCGGTATGGATTCATTCCATCTGTGCACAAGCCTAGTCTCAGATTTCTAATTTCATTTCCAAATGTAGGGTACTGGGCATCAATTTTCTTCCATTGTGGACAATCAGCTGGATGACGTATTTTTCCATCACATACCCGCTCATCAGCATGCCATCTTAACCTTTTTGCATCATGTGAATTAGCAAATAAACGTTTGAAACGAGGAATTATAGAAAGATACCAAAATACCTTTGAAGGGAGCTTTGTAATCTCTACATCAGCTTGTGATTTTTCTTTCACCTTATACCGTGATGTCCCACATTTGGGACACTCTTTCAGAAATTCATATTCCTTCCTATATATAATGCAGTCATTCGGACATGCATGTATTTTCCTGTATCCCAATCCCATCGGGCATAATATTTTTTTGGCCTTATAATGTGAATCTGGAAGATCGTTATCTTTTGGAAGAATGTCTTTCATCAATTGTAGAAGCTCTGTAAAACTTCTGTCACTCCATCCATGTTTCGCCTTCAGGTTAATCAATCTTAACACCGCCGACAAAACCGTAAAATCTGTACAACCAGGATATAATGGTTTTTCGGCATCACCATATAGACGTGCAACTCTCGGTTCTATCTCAATTTGTTCTGCTACAATATCGCGAATCATTTCTTCAATTCCATCGGAGTTACCATCTTGCGATTCATTTTCATCAGTGACATTCTGTCCAGTTTCGCCATGCCAAATCCAAGGGTTGTAACTCGGATTGAAACCATGACAAATCAGATGATCTTTTATCTCTCTACTTTTCAACTTCTTCATATTCAGACATTTCAGGCATGGACAGAAAAATATGTCACTACTTGGAACATTTCGTTTAGCAAATTCCAAAAAGGCATCAACACCTTCCTCATATTCATTGCTCATTCGATGTGCCGTAATCCAACTTCGACTCATTATTACCTATAACAAATAGCAAAAATATATATATTTTTTAGATAAGACAAATATATGTTTATATGAAAAAAATCATAATTTGAATATAACAATTTTGAAATATAAAACAAATCGATGTGTAAACCCCCCTGGACACCCCCCGACCCCTCTGGACAGCCCCCCACCCCTCCTGGACACAACCCCCCACCCGCGACCTGCTTGGACACCCCCCTGGACACCCCCCAACCCTCTGGACAGCCCCCCCACCCCTCCTAAACACCACCCCCACCACCTACCCCCTTGGACACCCCCCTGGACACCCCCAACGCCCACCCACACCCTTGGACAGCCCCCCACACCCACCCACCCCCTTGTAAACCCCCCTGGACACCCCCTGACCCCTCTGGACAGCCCCCCACCCCTCCTGGACACCACCCCCCACCCCCTACCCCCTTGGACACCCCCCTAGACATCCCCCAACCCTCTGGGCAGCCCCCCCACCCACCCGGACAACCCCAAATACCCTCTGGAGAGGCCGCCACCCACTTGGACAGCCCCCCACACCCATCCACCCCCTTGGACAGCCCCCCACACCCATCCACCCCCTTGGACACCCCCTTGGACACCCCACCGACCCCTCTGGACAGGCCGCCACCCCCTTGGACAGCCCCCCACACCCACCCATCCCCTTGGACACCACCCTGGACACCCCCCGACCCCTCTAGAAAGCACCCCCACCCCTCCTGGACACAACCCCCCACCCCCGACCTGCTTGGACACCCCCCTGGACACCCCCCAACCCTCTGGACAGCCCCCCCACCCCTCCTAAACACCACCACCCACCCCCTACCCCCTTGGACACCCCCCTGGACACCCCCCAACACCCACCCACGCCCTTGGACAGCCCCCCACACCCATCCACCCCCTTGGACAGCCCCCCACACCCATCCACCCCCTTGGACACCCCCCTGGACACCCCACCGACCCCTCTGGACAGGCCGCCACCCCCTTGGACAGCCCCCCACACCCATCCCCTTGGAAACCACCCTGGACACCCCCCGACCCCTCTAGAAAACACCCCCACCCCTCCTGGACACAACCCCCCACCCCCGACCTGCTTGGACACCCCCCTGGACACCCCCCAACCCTCTGGACAGCCCCCCCACCCCTCCTAAACACCACCACCCACCCCCTACCCCCTTGGACACCCCCCTGGACACCCCCCAACACCCACCCACGCCCTTGGACAGCCCCCCACACCCACCCACCCCCTTGTAAACCCCCCTGGACACCCCCGACCCCTCTGGACAGCCCCCCGCCCCTCCTGGACACCACCCCCCACCCCCTACCCCCTTGGACACCCCCCTGGACATCCCCCAACCCTCTGGACAGCCCCCCCACCCACCCGGACAACCCCAAATACCCTCTGGAGAGGCCGCCACCCACGTGGACATCCCCCCACACCCATCCACCCCCTTGGACACCCCCCTGGACACCCCACCGACCCCTCTGGACAGGCCGCCACCACCTTGGACAGCCCCCCACACCCACCCATCCCCTTGGACACCACCCTGGACACCCCCCGACCCCTCTGGACAGCCCCCGACCCCTCTAGAAAGCACCCCCACCCCTCCTGGACACAACCCCCCACCCCCGACCTGCTTGGACACCCCCCTGGACACCCCCCAACCCTCTGGACAGCCCCCCCACCCCTCCTGGACACCACCCCCCACCCCCTACCCCCTTGGACACCCCCCTGGACACCCCCCAACACCCACCCACACCCTTGGACAGCCCCCCACACCCACCCACCCCCTTGTAAACCCCCCTGGACACCCCCCGACCCCAAATCCATGCACCTATGCCATGGTTGTGTGTGAATAAAGTAGTAACAACTGTAAAAGGGCAACCCATCCAAATGGACACGCCCCAACCCTCTCGGGAATTTATAGAAAACGATGAAAAATTAGTGAAATCATAAAATTACTCAATATTGCAAGTCGAACAAATAGATCTAGGGATGATAAATAAGATTATGGTGCCAAAACGAGTTAAAAGGGTTCGCAATCGAAGAATCTTAGTTAGTTTCAACAAAAAAATCACAACACATATATATTTACTATACGCGAAAAAAAACGAACGAGTGGGAGGATTACCTGAGTGCTGCGAGTTTAGATGATTGATCCGAGGAGATTAAATATGAGAAACGATGATCGCAAAACGAATCTAAACCAACGAAATGGACGAGCCGATTCGGGTTTACGCGCGAGAGAGACGAGTCGCGACTGTCGAAGGTAAACTCGCGAATGACAATCCACGGGTCTGGGTAAATTTTTAAATGACTTATCACGTCGGTTATTCAATAACCGACGTGCTAATTGTTTTAAAAACATTTATAACGTCGGTTATTTCAATAACCGACGTAAAAACCTTCCTCCGATTCATTTTTTACGTCGGTTATATAATAACCGACGTAAAAAATGGCTCAAAATCCGCGTTTTTTTACGTCGGTTATTCCATAACCGACGTAAAAAACATCTGCGGATTCTTTTTTTACGTCGGTTATATTATAACCGACGTAAAAAAGCCTTCTAAAACCGCGTTTGTTACGTCGGTTATTCAATAACCGACGTCAAAGGGCCTTCGAAAACCGCGTTTTTTACGTCGGTTATAAAAATAACCGACGTAAAAAACGAAGCCGCGAGATTAATAACGTCGGTTATAAAAATAACCGACGTTAAATGTGTACCGAACACAGGTTTTTACGTCGGTTAAGAAATAACCGACGTAAAAAACCTCGTTTTACATATTATGACGTCGGTTTTATATAACCGACGTAAAAAATGGTGACGTAAAAAACGTTTTCTGCACTAGTGTATGTACCTAAATTTTGAATGATGAGGGTGAGAATTCCTTCTTGTACCCATATCATTAGTTTTATTTTCAATATGGGAGAGATGATAATGTTGACTTTAGAAATGAAATGGTTATTGACAAAAAATCCAAATGGGGAGATTGAATAATCCAAATAGAATATTTATTTTCAATTTGTTGCTAATATATTGAGATGATGAATAGTCAGTGAGTTTTAAATGTGAAGATTTATTAACTGCTCTTCCATTATATGAATTATATCCTAGAGGATGCATTGTTCACATTATAATGATGAAGATAGGATTTTCATGAAGACTATGAAAAACAATATTTATTTTTCATGATGATTTTTGGAAAATAAAGACATCCAAGTATTCATTTTGATTAATATTATTTGATGGTAATGTTGACGTTATGGTCTATATTATTCTTTTATATGATGACATTTATATATAGATTATTATAAGAATCACAAAAAAAATATTCATCCTATCAGTTAACCAAATTCATGTGAAAGCACTACATCGGTGGGCATGCTAGTCAACTCATCAAACCCATAAGTGGCATGGAGAGTGAGTAGAGAGGTAGGCATATAAGAGCATAGTGAAGGCACTACCATGGGAGGTGTCACAATAGTGGGAAAGAGTCGGCACAAGTCTATGCATGCGGCTATTGGGAGAAGACCACAAACTCTCATCTGTGTAAAATTTTGTAAAATGAGTAATTAATTTTTTTTAGAAAAGGGATAGGGTTTGGAAGTATTTTTAAAGAAGGGTCTGGAGAAGCGTGAACCCCGTTCAGGCTTCACCCCTCACTGGGAAGCGTGAACGCAGTTCACACTTCCTTTGCGAGTTTTTAAAGGAAGAGTGAACATCATTCACTCTTTGTCTAGAATATTTTTTATTATAAATATTATTAAATAAATATATATATAAATAGATATCTAATTAAATATTTAAATAAATATTAATAAAAATTATTGAAAATTAATTAAATTCTGATTAATACTAATAAAATATAAATTATAAAATTAATCAATATTTATAAAATATCAATAAAGATTAATTAAATATTTATAAATATTAAAAAAATATATTAATAAAAATTAGATAAATGTTGATAATTCACAGAAATATTGATTAAATATTAAATAAATATTCTTAAATATTGATAAATATTAATGAACTTAAATAAATATTAATAAATTTAAATAAAAAACAAATAGAAATATAATATTTTAAAATATTAATTAATTATTCAGAAATATTAAATATATATTCATAAATATAATTATATATTCATGAAATACTAAAAAATATTAATAAAAACTAGTAAATATTAACAAATCTCATTAACTATTAAATAAATATTCATAAATAATGATTAAATATTTAAAAATATTAATAAATATTGGTTAAATATTGATGAAAAGTAATAAAATTTTATTAAATATTCATTAATACTCATAAAGAATATTAAATATTAATAAATATAAATAATTATTAATACATATTAATGTAATAATAAAGAAATACTCATAAATATTAATAAATAGAAACAAATTATTTTTTCAACATTTATAAATATTTTATAGATATTAATTAAAAATTAGTAAACATTAATAAACATTAAGAAAATAATAATAAATATTCATGAATATTAATAAATATATAATAAATATTCATAAATTTTAATAATTTTTTTACAATTTGGGGGTAAAATACTATATTATTAGGAATATAAATATTAATTAAATATTAACAGATATAAATAAATATTATTTAAATATTAATGAATATAAATAAATATTCATTGAATATTAATGAATTTTAAATAAATATTAATAGATGTTCATAATTATTAAAAAATATTAATAAATAAAAGGTACCCATTAAATACATATTAATAAATAAAACCAACTTATTATTGAAATATTAGTTAATATTATTATATATAAGTAAATATTAATATTTATGAATATTTTTTAACATTTAGTAATATTTATGAATATTTATGAATGTTTAACTGATATTTAGTCATATTTAGTTGTATTTATTTAATACTTATTAATATGTATTAATATTTATTAATATTTACTTAAATTTTATTAATATTTATTTAATACTTATCTATTATTTATTATTATTTATTTAAATTCGTTGATATTTAGTTAAAATTTATTAATATTTAGTTAATATGTATTAATGTTAATTTATATGAATTAATATTTAATTGATATTTATTAATATTTATGGATATTTAATTAATATTTATTAATATTTATTTAATAGTTTTGAATATTGATTAATTTTTAATTAAAATAGTATTATTTATAAATATTAAAATTATTTTATTATTATTTATAAATATTTTCTAGTAAATTTTATATATATTATAGAATATTTAATTATAATTCATTAATAATTATTTATATGTATTTATATTTATTGGGATTTATTGATATTTAATTGATATTTATTAGTATGTATGAATGTTTAATTAAATTTTATTACTTTTTTGTGAATATTTGATTAATATTTAAACAATATTTATGAATATTTATTTAATATTTATTATGATTTGTTGATATTTATTGGTATTTATTAATATTGCTTCAGTATTTGTTAATATTTATCAATATTTATTAATATTTAATTAATATTTGTGAATAATTAATTAATAATTATTAATATTTTATTAATATTTTCCTATTTATTTATATTTATAAATATTTATCTACATTTGTTTATTTTCAATAATATTTATTAATATTTATTCAATATTTAGGAATATTTATTTAATATTTATTAATATATATTTTTATTATCAATATTTATGACAATTTATTTAATGTTTATTAATATTTTTTAATATTTATAAATATATATTTTAATCATTATTAGTATTTTATAAATATTGATTTTCTTTTTAATATATATTTAATTCGTATTAATTAGTATGTAATTATTTTTTATATGTTTTTATTAGTATATTTTTGAATATTAATTATATATCTATTTATATATATTTATTTAGTAACATTTATAATAAAAAATATTCTCGAGGAAGAGTGAACGATGTTCACGCTCCCCTCAGAAAACTTGCATAGGAAGCGTTAATCATGTTCATGTTTCTCAGTGAGGGGAGATGCGTGAACGGGGTTCAGGTTCCTCGAGACCCATTTTTTAAAATACTTCAAAACCTATTCTTTTTCTAAAAAAAATTAAAACTCATTTAATAAAAATTCCCTCATCTATCAGAGGAGTAAAACACATTTATTTATTAATAAAATCTCAACACGATGGATTTTCGAAGTGGGACTCATGTTCTCGAGTTACTGTTCAACCACTAAAGATATAATATGCAAAGAATAGTGGTTGTGTGATCTGTTGTCTCTAGTTCATTTGATAAACACTACAAAATTGTCTTCAACATTCAGCTAGAGTGTTTTCTATATGTGTCATGACTTCATGTCGCAACATCCGAAGATCCAGCGGAGCTACTGTGACTATGCCATTTGATTTTTTTTGGAGAATCAGAACAAGATCGAATATTCACGAAACTTCATTTTCATGAATTAAATAAATTCCAAACCAAGGTGATCAAGTGTGAAGAAATTATGGTATGTGGTGATGGTGATTCTCATGGTCACAGAGCAGAGTTTTTTTTTTATATTTTTTCAAAAAAATAATTTTAAAAATACCACCAGGTTTAAAATATTTAACTTTTTACATCTTAAAGGCGACACATGGTGTGCCGCCTTTGGTTCAGTTTCTGTCGGGCCAAAGGCGGTTCACCAGAAACCGCCTTGCGCCTTTGGGGAAATGAAAGGCGGCACACCAGTTCCCACCTTTCGAATTGTTTTTTGCGAAAGGCGGCTTTGGAAGAGCCGCCTTTCGTGTTTCAAATGGCCGAAGGCGGCTGCCCAGGTGTCGCCTTCGACAAAAAATCCCTATAAAAGGGAGCCTCCCCACCCATCCTCCCTCACTCACAAATCCCTCTTCTCTCTAAAATTTTGAGAGCTCCTCTCTCTAAGTTGAGTTTTCCTTCGTGGTGCTTCCGGAGACGCAAGGAGTACAAGATTTTTGTGTAAAGCTTCATTTAGAGGTATTTTTTTATTTTAAAGTTATTTATTTATTAAATTATAATAGTTAATTTTAAATATTTAAGTATGTAGTAGTAGTTATTTAAAGAAAAGAAATAAATAGTTATATTATTAATTTTTTAATTAGTTAATATTTAATGTTAGATTAAGGCATATGTAATTTAATATTATTAATGAATGATGAATAGGGATAATTTATTTAATGTTAGATTAAAGTATGTATAATATAATATTATTAATGAATGATAATTAGGGATAATAATAATTTATTAATATTTTAGAGATAATTATAGAATAATTAAATGATGATTAATGAATAATTAAGTCATGATTAAAGGGGTAATTAACTATGGATGATTAATGGGTGATTAAGGGGTAATTAAGGAATGTTTAAGGGGTGATTAAGTGATGATTAAGGGATTATTAAGGGGTCATTAAGGTAATTAAGGAATTATTAAGTGATGATTAAGGGGTAATTAAGGAGTGATTAAGAGGTGATTAAGGGGTAATTAAGGAATGTTTAAGGGGTGATTAACTAACGATTAAGGGGTGATTAACTAACGATTACGGGGTGATTAAGGGGTCATTGACTAATGATTAAGGAATGATTAGGGGATGGTTAAGGGGTAATTAAGGAATGTTTAAGTGATAATTAAGGAGTAATTAAGGAATGTTTAAGGGGTGATTAACTAACGATTAAGGGGGTGATTAAGGGGTCATTAACTAATAAAGGCGTAATTAAGGAATGAAGGGGTAATTAAAAAGTGATTAAGGGGTTAAGGGGATGATTAATGGGTAATTAAGGAATGATTAAGTGATGATTAAGGGGTAATTAAAGAATGTTTAAGGGATGATTAACTAACGATTAAGGGGTGATTAACTAACGATTAAGGGGTGATTAAGGGGTCATTAACTAATGATTAAGGAATGATTAGGGGATGGTTAAGGGGTAACTATGGAATGTTTAACTGATGATTAAGGGGTAATTAAGGAATGTTTAAGGGGTGATTAAATAACGATTAAGGGGTGATTAAGTAACGATTAAGGGGTGATTAAGGGGTCATTAACTAATGATTAAGGAATGATTAGGGGATGATTAAGGGGTAATTAAGGAATGTTTAAGGGGTGATTAACTAATGATTAATGGGTGATTAAGTGGTGATTAACTAACGATTAAGGGGTGATTAAGGGGTCATTAACTAGGGATGATTAGGGGTGATTAAGGGGTGATTAAGGGTTCATTAACTAACGATTAAGGGGTCATTAAATAACGATTAAGGGATGATTAGGGGGTCATTAAGTAACGATTAAGGGATGATTAAGGGTTCATTAAGTAAAGATTAAAGGATGATTAAGTGGTGAATGACCAACTCCTAACTAATTAACCAGCACTTAAGTAGTGATTAACCAGCACTTAATTAGTGATTAACCAGCACTTAAGTAGTGATCGACACTTAAGTAGTGATTAACCAGCATTGTAATGAATCTTATTTTTTAGAGATCATTGAACATATCTTTAGGAAAGTTAAAAATTGTTATACAAAATATTAGTGGCTTAATTTAGGAAGGTTTTAAAATTTTGGTGTCATGAAATTTTATGTCGTTATCTAAGAAATTAAATCTTTGTCTGGATACTACAAGTAGATGTGGTTCTGGCACAGATGTACCTAGGGGTGAAAGCCCCAATAAGAAGTTTCGGGTCTGACCCGGGGTATCCTGGTACACGACAACGGGCCTTGTTGCACTCTTGGTTTGACACTCCCAGGGGATATGCTTTAGATGATTGATATTTACTTCATGAAGTACTAAAATACCTTTAAGAAGATAAAAATGTTATTTAACACGTAACAAAACATTATTGACATATTTAGTGATCATTAAACATTTTTCAAGTAGAGAGACATGTTTTCTTGTGTTTATTGCTATGGAAAGGTTATTCAAACCGAGTAAGGAGCTTCTTATAGTATACAACCAACATCTATGGTTAACACATCTGATTTTGTAACCATAACTGATCTTCAAGATAGAATTCGTGGTTACTTAAATCTCAGTCCTCATCAAGAGATAAAGTATATTAGTTATAGAAATTTGCAATTCCCTGCCATGTTATGGCATCTTGCTTGTCCATTGGCTGCTGATGAGCACTGGGTCCAAGAGGGAACTTTATTTTCCCAACAGTCTGATGGTGAAATGATGGAGTTATATGTTGAAGTTTCTAATGTACAACAACATCAAAATGTTTGAAGTCATAGACATGCACAAATAGTTGTTGAAGAAGCTTCATCCCAAGAAATTGAGGATGTTCGCCTTGTTGAGGAGGAGGAAAAATTAGATGATCTGCCAGATTTACATATAAATCATTCTTCAGATGAGGAATTTAAAAATGATGGAACAGATGAAGAAGACAATGATGATGGGGAGGGAGTTGGAGATGATGAGGGAGCTAGAGAAGATAGGGTATTAGTTTCTCGAAATAGAGTAGTTCAATAACATTCTCGACCAACAATAAACCATCCACCACCCTTTGAATCTTCGTCTGAAGCAATGGAACGTGTACTTGAATTCAACAACAAAGTTTTGACACCTGCAACAAAGTTTCCTGGAGTTATAGTGGACAGGTTTAGTGAGTTGAACAAAACATTATATAATGGAAGGTATTTTCCAAGTAAGGATGCGTTGAAGAGCTTATTAAAAAGATTTCATATTGAGAGGCACTGTAGATAAGTAGTTGAGGAATCATGTTGAAAAAAATATTTCATACGGTGTGATAAATTTGATGAAGACTATAGATTCCAGTTGAGGGCGATTCCAGACATTACATTTGGTGGATAGAGAATTTCAAAGATTGAGGCAGCTCATTCTTGTGTTCAGCCAAACTTGACACAAGATCACACTACTTTGGATGCCGAATTTGTGTCAACTGTTATCGTCGAGATGATTAGGACCTGTCAAGATGTTCTTATATCCCTTGTGAAAGAGAAGATACTTCAAACTTTCAGTTATAAGATTTCTTATAACAAGGCATGGATGGACAAATAGAAGGCAATTGTGAAGGTCTACGGTGATTGGGATGACTCGTATCGGGTGTTTCTGCAATTATTATCCATACTGATCCAAAACAACCAAGTTTTCTACCATATAAATACGAAGGAACATGTGTTTGAAGATAATCAATTGGATCAATATCGTGTTCAATTTCATCGATTATTCTAGGCATTCCTCTCATGTATTTCCGCATTTCATTTCAGTAAATAGTTCATACAAATTGATGGAACATTTCTATCCGGAAAGTATAAGGGTGTATTGTTGATTGCGGAAACCCAATATGGGAACCTTTCACCACTTCCTCTTGCATTTTCAATAGTGTAGAAGGAAAACTATGAATCTTGGAGCTGGTTTTTGGCATGCATCAGCAACCATTTCACATGCATTCGAGGTTTCTATTTGATATCTGATCGACATAGGGCAATCAATGAGGAAATCAATGTGGATCCTGATTCATGGAGGCCCCCAAATGCACATCATCGATACTGTATTAGACACATTTCTATTAACGTGTGAAAAACCTTCCATAATGAGGCTATGAAGAATGCAATCACGAGGCTTAGTAAGCAATGTCGTCATTGATGTTTACTATTTTAATGTAAATAAAAATATAATTTCTATGACCTGTGATCATATTTATGTAGCATATGATCCAGATCAATGAAGGTTTGAGGTGCGTTACGAAGAAATCTGCAAGGCTAACCAAGAAGTGTATGATTATATGATGAAGATTCCAAAAGAGAAATGGACACTGGCCTATGATGGGGGGAAGAGGTACGGACACATGAACACAAACATTGTGGAGTGTATAAATGGTGTCTTCAATGGGCTTCACAAGTTACCAATTACTGCCCTAGTTCAGTAGACATTTTATCGTTGTGTCAAGTACTTCGTTGATAGACAAAAACTAGCCTCAGATGGGATTCAACAGGGGCTAAGATTTGGAAAAAACTTTCAACTAGATACTGACAATAACATTGAAGAAGCTTCCGGTTATCGAGTGTGTCTATTCCGTCAGGAATACTCATGATTTGAAGTTCAAGAGTGTTTTAACCCCATCATAGGTAATAGTGGTGAAAAAGTAGTGGTACTTCTAGAAGAAAAACAATGTCAGTCTGGAAAGTTTTAGGCATTAAGGTTTCCATGCGCACATGCCATCGCAGCATGTGCATCTGTGAATGTATCATGGGAAGCTTATGTTGATCCAGTATACCGATTAGAGGCCATTGCTAACTGTTATGTTGTGCCATGGATGCCTGTTGGGGAGTTTCGATATTTCCCAATGCCTGAAGACCAGCCCATACTGATTCCTGACATCAGTAGATTACGACCACGGGGAAGACCAAAGACCAACAGGATACAAAATGAGATGTATTGTCCACAAGAACAAGGGAAAAGGTTGAGATGTCGTATATGTCATCAAGAAGGGCATAATCGGAAACGATGTCCTAACATTGTTGGATCGAGTTCACACACTCAACCATAATGATGTGTTGTATCCAACGTGATCTTTTCATGTAGTTAATTATATGTTGTTAATATCAGAGATGACCTTTTTAAGAATTGTTTCACATTTCCAATAAGCAAATTCTCTCCTTCCAATAACGAACCTCTGTATTCAATAATTTTAAATCCACTAATCTGAATGTAATCTTAGAAAACAAAAACATTATTAAAAAAAGGTTAGTTGTCATCGAAGACAAAAAAATTATTAAAAAATTTATCATAAAGGATATTCAGAAATCATACATAACCAGGATAAAATGTTTATATATATAAATGTATGACACCATATCTTAAAAAACATAATTTTCATGGTAAAAACATATCTAAAGACATGATAGATAAATGTTCTCCAAAATATGATGACATTACCTTAACTTTTTCTAAAAAACATCACATATCGTTCATTATACCAATCATAACATTCTATTAAATTTAACATTTTATTTACATTTTATATTGAAGACTAATTTCGTTTTCTAGCTTCCAGATGGATGATATTACACTCCTCACCGAGCAGCATAGGCATGTTTCTCGCGATGTGATAGAGGGTCGGGATGTTTGACGGATTAGGGTGCGGTGAGCACACCATTTTCGACACATGGCACCTCCAGATGCTATTATACCATACTTACGTCGTGCTGGCTTCTACAACATTGTCATTTCTAATTTCACTTACATTGATCATATTCTTCTTTCTGCCTTGGTCGAGAGATAGAGACCAGAGACTCACACATTCCTCTTGCCAGAGGGAGAGATGACTATCACCTTAGAGGATGTGGCAGTGCTACTTGGTCTTCCTATTCAGGGAGATGCAGTTATTGGACCCACCAGTGGGGATTGGGCTGAGCTGGCATAGAGATTATTAGGTGTCGATATTTTGGCTAATCATACTGCTACGAATGGTGGGTCCATATCTATGCCTTGGCTTGCTTTGCAATTTGCACATTTACTGCTGATGTTGATGAGCAGACCATCATGTGTTATGCTCAGGCATATATCTTACAACTTATTGGAGGTACATTGTGTTCGGATCACTCGGGTGTGCATGTGCACATAATGTATCTTAGTTTACTAGAGGACTTTGATCGGATTAGGAGATACAGTTGGGGATCTGCATGTTTGGCCTACACTTATAGAGGATTATGTATGACAGACCGCTCAGATCACATAGATCTCGGAGGATGCATCGTCCTTATACAGTTGTGGGCATGGGAGCGCATCCCTGTCCTCACCCCTGTTACTGTTGGTCAGAGGCTTCATATAGATGTGCTATAGGATGCTCCATGTGGATGATGGTATGATCAGTCATATTTATTTATTTCTGATTGTATTATGATTTATTATATTTAATTTTTTATTATTTATCACTTTCAATGTTGTATTTGATAGGTGGAGTCAGGCACATCACTTCGTCGATGCTCTGACCCACAATTTGGCTGCATATCGTATCATGTTGGACAATTTACTACCCGACAACGTAAGTATTGTTGGTCAAAGTGGATACTCAATAGGGGGTGAATTGAGTTCCAATTAAAATTTCTATTAAAATATTGTCTATTTTAAATCCCCCGATTTATAAAATAAGTTAAACTGTAGTGAATTTATACAGATTGTAAATGTTCACTTAGCTTCTCAAAGATTGATTAGGTCTCGGTTAATTTAACCACAAGATCAAACTAACTTTTGAAACTAACCTACTGATTTATAATAAGTGTAAACACTTGCTAATTTAACTATCAAAGTAGCTTTAAAATAGTTTTGTATTTCAAAGTAATAGCAGCGGAATAAATAAGATATATGTAGTATACTTTGAACTTAAACTAAAGATGCACATCAGATATAACAAGAGGTTCAGTCTCAATCTGAGACTTAGTCCTCTCAAATTTGTATAAAATTTGATCCACACCCTGGATCGGGGTTAACGACAGTTTACAAAACTGTCCAGGCCACGCAGGAACCTCTACCACTGTTCTTCGTGGGAAACAAAACAAAGACCAGGACACACAAGGACCTCCTCCACAGTTGACGTGGGTAAACAAGAGTTAAGAGATTTGGAGTGAGGATTTTGATATCCTCCAGTTCAGTGCAGGAGACAGTGTGTGTATAAGATATACAGAGTACACCACATTGCTCGAAAGTTAATAAATAAATCACTTAGAGATAACAGATAAGAGTTTAGAAAGATCTAGTGTTTATCAATGAAGCTCTAGACTCGTTGGATTCAGCAGGAATGCTTCTGAGTCCTTCTCTGGTTTTTCGGTTGAAAAATAGAGTGTCGTAGTTAAGCTTGTGTTCTACAGGAGTGAGAATGATCTCTTGATTCGTCGTGTGTTCTTCAGTGGTGTTGGATTACATTCATGAGAGTTCTTTTAAAGTCTTGCAATCTCCTTCTTGTTCAAGATTGTTCTTCTAGTTCAGCACAGTGCTCTTGGGTGTATGTAAGTTCTTCTTGTTGTATCGTCACACTTTTCTCGCTTCTCTTCTTTTTTTCTCCTTTTCGTTATTTTTGTGTACTACATATCAATCTTCCTTATATTCCACACGAGTTCTGGTAGTAGGAATGATTCCCTTTTCATAGGTACGAGATACGGTTTCCTGACATGCCAACAACTATCATTAAATAACATTAATTTCATTAAAAACATCAAATATGATCGTTATCATTATTTAAATAATATTGATAAAAAGTTAAGAAACGGTGTCATAGTGATTATGTAAATGATTTCTTCTTCACGGTATATGGTTCATGGTATGAGCTTCATGGTATGAACTTCATGGTATGTCCATGTCACGGTGTCTAACTCACGATGTCGAGGTCACGGTTTGTCCTTCAGGGTGTCTGGTTCACGGTGTCTGGGTCACGGTGTCTAGGTCACTGTGAGTCCTTCATGGTGTCTGGTTCACGGTGTCTAGGTCACGGTGTTTGGGTCACAGTGAGTCCTTCACGGTGTCTCCATACTTAGAAAAATATCTTTATTTAGACTTAGACAGTAATATGCAGTATATGAATTAATTTTAATCATTAGAGAGTAAGAGAACTTGAATCATAAATATAAAGGCATGATAATATAAGTGAGATTTGTGATCATTCATAAGACTTGTAAATAATATAGAGAGTAATTAACATCCATAAGATTTGTTATCATTAAAACATGATGTGTAGTTATTATTGAAATTGATTAACAGTAATAGGATTTGTGATCTTGTGCAATTAAGATTGAGATTAATTAATAGTAATAGGATTTGTGATCATTAAAACATGATTAACACATGAGGAGTCCAACAATCTCCCCCTTTTTATGATCAAAAATTAGATATAGTCAGAATATAAATGGAATGTAACATTAAAGAAACTAGCATATTAGAATAGAAAAAATTAAATAATAATAGATTATTTAATAACATATCGCATTATAGTACTGACACTTGTAGTTTTTCTCCCCCTTTTATACTTGTAGTTTTTCTCCCCCTTTTGGGATTATCAAAAAGTAGAGAAAATGAAATGAAACACTGCATTTTGTATTAAAAAGGGTTTAGAAGAGAACATACAGGTGAAATAAAAACATGAAACAACAAATGACATCCCATCAAAAAGAAAATAGTCCTTGGACACTTTAGGGATCCACCTTTTCCTTGCCTTTATTAGCAGTAGGAGCAGGTGCTAAGGTAGAAGAAGACATAGATGTGGTAGACAAATAGGGTAAGGGTAGACCTTCAAAAACAGATAGAGTCAAAGTAGGAATAGCAGAAGATCTAGGCAGTGGTTGGTCAAGAATGACTGGCCGGATTTGAGAAAGAGCTTGGCTAAATATCAGGGCAGTTGAGGCTAAGGTAGGTAGACCAGGTCTAAGGGGTGCAGTAGCTGGAGCAACTATAGCAGTACTCTACACATGAAGATACAGCTTCAAAAGATTGATGAAATCAGTAATTATTTCACCACCATATTGCATAGCCTTTTCAAAATCGTCCTTATTCTCTATAAATTTGTCCAACAATCTGGTGAACTATGTATGTTTTTGAACTTGAGTTTTAAAATCTTGAGTCACCAGAGGGATTCTCAAATTTTCCACAAGATATCTAAAGTGATCTGTCATATCACTTTTAGAGAAAATCTGAGTGAGATAAAAATCTATTTTCTTGGTGATCTCCTGTTGATCATCATTGGCTATCTTAGAATGAATTCTAACCAAGTCCAATGCTCGATCACTGTTCTTAAACAGTTCTGTCAAAGAAGATAGATCCAATCCACTGACGGCACTCTGAATTTCTTCCTTGATTATGGATCTCAGCATATAATCATCCAAAGAAGATGTGGAGGTCTAACCAGAAGTAGGTGAATCCTTGACAGCTTCGGTTAGAACTTTGAGCTATTTCAAAACTTTTTGTAGGCATCCAGTGTATTCATCCGTAAGCTTATTCAGATTTTCTACAATCTCCCTCATGCATTACAGCATCTTGGTGTGTTTTTTTTCAATCTTTTCATCAAAAGAAAGTAGATATGGATGAACTTGAGACACAATTTCCCTAGCAAGGAGGGAATCAGATGGCTCAGGAGAAGCAGCAACAGGTGCAGGGGCAGAAACAAGAGCAGGCTTTGATCTCAAATATAACTCATTCTACAAGTTTGCTATCATATTTTTCAGATTTCAACATCAGCACTCAGAAGATTATTCTCAACTCTAAATTCTTGAATTTCTCGGATGATCCTTGGTTGAATATGAAATATAATATTTTCCAAGATAATTGAAGCATCTTCTTGACTTAACTGAGTCACTGGACGAGGTTGAGTGGAGACAATTTTCTCAACTCTAGCTAACAAAGTTTATCCAAAAAATTTCAGATCATCTTTGGTCACAAAGGAGTGTAGCTCGGGTAAGGGTATAGGTAAAGATAGAGGAGCAGGTTCTAGTTGAGGTTCAGAGTCATCTTCATACTCAGATTCTGATTCTGATTGAGGTTGGGGCTCTGGTTCTGGTTTTGGATGAGCTACAGACTTCAGTTGAAACAGAGAAGAAAGATCCATTCTAGTTGTAATCACTTTATGTGACTCATTCACATCATAAAAGCTTGGGAATTCATACCGAGTGTACACAGAATATGTGACAGTAGGTTGAGAATCTTCAGCAGATCCAGTTTCTATAATCTCATGGTTTTGAGGTTCCTCCCCCTCAAATTGTGCTTCCATTTCAGAGACTATAGGCTCAGGAACATGGTCAAGATCCACAGGATCATCTCTAATATCTTCAGCAAACTCTTGTCTTTCCAGCTGAAAGGCAATTTCCATCCTCTCTTCAGCAGAGGGAATAATCTCAGGAACCGATTGTTCCACTGGTTGAGCTTTCAGACTTGCTTCTTTCTCAACAGAAAGATCCTCTTCAACAGGATCTGTCTCTAAGGTTGCTTGTTGTTCTGAATCATGAAAAACCAAATTTCTTATAGCCATAGGATGAGTTTCTAGATTGACATCCTCATTAGAATCAGGAGCTTCCTCTTCTCTCAAACCAACAGCAACTTCCTCTCCTTGAGGTATTTTAGTAGGGAAAACAACAGGGACAACAGTCTTTTCTTTTTCAACAGGAGTTGTTTCCATTGGAGGTCTTCCAGCTTCTTCTCTAGGAGATACTTCAGTTGTTACTTCCTATTCTTCTTCTTCTGAATACTCATCCACTTTATCTGGTTCCAAACCAGGATCAGATAGATTCTTAGGCCTTCTTGTATAGTCAACAGGATTAAACTTTTTATAGAGTTGATCATTATCCTCAACCCACTGCTTCTTCCAGGGGTTCCAACTAATCTTCATCCTTCTGATGATAGGCATGGATAGGAAAAAATCAAATTCCTCTAACTTTTCTTCATTTGGTCCAACCATCCCTTTGGAAACTAACATAGCTGAAATCATCCTTGAGTAAAACAAGGAGGTGGATTTGGAAGTGAATTTGATCAGCTCACAGATATGGTTAATAACATACTTACAAAGGTTAATCTTATGGCCATTCTTGAACAGGTGAATCAGGAACACATCCTGATAATTCATTCTATTAAAATATCCTTTTCTCAGACTAATCAAATTTTGAACAAATTTAAACAGAAGTCTAGATTATCCATCTAGCTCTACAGCAATGGCCCTTCTCTTGGTGCCATTACTAGTTAAAATTTCCAAGTCATTTTCAAGATTGAAGATATCAGAAGATGGAAGAGGGTCTCTCTGGTAGTCTTCACAAACTCCTTCATGTGGAATTCTTAGGCATGAAACCCACATCCTCGAAGAGAAATAGCACTTCTGACCATTTATCCATCTTGTCACCATAAATCTTTCTCCAAACTCAAAATAAAACTTCACATACTGATAGAATTGAGATACCAGCCTCGGGTAAATCGGTCTATTCTGTTCAGAGAACCATTCAATCCATCCTTTTTCTTTTAAAACTTTCAACACTAAAGACTTACTAGACAGAAACCACTCTGGGAAAACCTCTTTTTCAGGTACAATTATATGACTTACCAGGTTTGGGTTTAGAGGTCCTTCGGGAGCCTATCCTCGGTATCCTCTTATGTTTCTTAGAGCGGCGCTTCTCAGACAAGGGTGAATATGGACGCTTCATCCTTGGCATCCACTGAAGGTTCGGGCGAGAGGGAAGAGAAGGTTCAGGAGAGAGTTTGGGTAAGGGATCAAATGAAACCCTTATGTTTTATCATTTGGGAATGTCAAACTTCATAAAAACAAAAACGCGGGAAATCAAATAGCGGTGAAATAAAAATTACCGCGATATGGGTTAAAAAATAAGAATATAAATAATCTTCACGGTGAGACTGTGAGTAGGCATTACGGTGTGATGAAAACTAGTCATCACAGTGAGACAGTTGGTAGTCGTCATGGTGAGACAGTGAGCATTCTATGTTGTCACGGTGAGACAGTGAGTTGACAGACCGTGAGCATAAAGTCTTAACGGTGAGACCGTGAGTATGAAACAGTAACTGTAACATAGTGAGTATAAAACCGTAAAGTAAAATATAGTAAAGTATTAAACATTAAAATCAGTAATATATTTACTTATTCTTAATCATACCAATATTATGTATGATGTAGTCTAATCTTTCAGAATTTAATGGTTTAGTGAATATATCAGCAAGTTAATATTCAGTACTAAAGAATTCCGAAGTGATATCACCTTTTTTATAATGATCCCTCAAAAAGTGATTTCTTACATCAATATGTTTTGTCCTAGAATGAGAAACAGGATTCTTAGAAATATTAATAGCACTTGTGTTGTCACAATTTTTTGGGACATGTCTGAATTGATATCCATAGTCTAGTAATGTGTGTTTCATCCACAAATTTTGTGCACAACAACTTCCAGCAGCTATGTATTCAGCCTCTGCAGTAGATAATGCAACAGAATTTTGTTTCTTACTACACCATGATACTAGTGACTTGCCTAAAAGATAACACGTTCCAAAGGTGATTTTTCTTTCTAACTTACATCCAGCAAAATCAGCATCAGAGTAGCTAACTAGTTCAAATGATTGTCCTCTGGGATAGAACAGTCCTAAATTGGGAGTATGCTTGAGGTATTTGAAAATTCTCTTCACAGAATTTAAATGTGACTCTTTAGGATTTTCTTGAAAATGAGCACACATACACACACTAAACATAATATCAGTATGACTAGCAGTCAGGTAGAGTATACTTTCAATCATTCCTCTATAAGTGGTTTGATCGATAGATTTACCATCTTCATCAAGATCCAACTTACAGGTGGTACTCATGGGAGTGTCACTACTTTTTTTGATACCCAATCCAAAGCGTTTTAAAATATCTCTAGTATATTTACTTTGAGTTAAAATAATTCCATCATCATTTTGAAAGATTTTAAATCCAAGAAAGAATTTAAGTTCACCCATTAAACTCATTTCAAATTCATTTTTCATCATTTTAGAAAAATCAGTACATAGGGAATTTCTTGAAGATCCAAAAATAATATCATCTACATAAATTTGTACTACTAAAACATCTTTAGAAATTCGTTTTATAAAAAGTTTAGGGTCAGCTATACCTTTTGTAAAACCTTTAGAAATTATAAAAGTACTTAATCTATCATACCAAGCTCTTGGAGTTTGCTTTAAACCATATAAAGCTTTTGATAATTTGAAAATATGATTTTTAAAATGAGGGTTTGAAAATCTAGGTGGTTGTTTAACAAAAACAACCTCAACAATATATCCATTCAAGAATGCACTCTTGACATCCAATTGATATAGTTTGAAATTTAGATGTGCAGCATAAGAAAGTAAAATCCTAATAGCTTCTAATATGGATACTGGAGAAAAAGTATCATCATAGTCAATACCTTCTTCTTGACTATAGCCTTGTGCAACTATCCTAGATTTATTTCTAACTATGTTTCCAGATTCATTTACTTTATTTCTAAACACTCATTTAGTGCCTATTGTGAAAGTGTCCTTAGGTCTTTCAAAAAGATTCCAAACTTTATTTATTTCAAATTGATTGAGTTCTTCTTGCATAGAAATTACCCAAAATTCATCATTAATAGCATCATCAATGTTTTTAGGTTCAAGTTGTGACAAGAAGGCTTGATGTTCAACCTGATTTCTTAGAGAAGCTCTAGTCTGTGTCCCTCTATCAAGATTTCCTACAATAGCATCTAAAGGATGATTATTTAGAATTCTAGTTGATCTAGTAAAGGTAGGAATAGAAATTTCAGGTTCTTCTCTAGGTTTGGGTTCATTAGGAGCATATTCTAGAATAAGTCCAGAACTGGTTGTCTTTATAGCAGGTTCTTTAGATTTTTCATTAAGGTCTAGAACAGATAAATCTTCTTCAAGATTTTCAAGAGAGGTTTTAGGCTCATGTGGATCAGTTTCATCAAATTTGATGTGAATAGATTCTTCCACACACTTTGTTCTTTTATTGAAAACTCTATAAGCTTTGCTGGTTAAGGAATATCCTAAAAATATTCCTTCATCACTCTTAAAAGCAAACTTATCAAGATTATCTTTTGTATTGAGAATAAAGACTTTGCACCCAAAGACTCTAAAGTAACTAACTTTAGGTTTTCTATTGTTACACAACTCATATGGGGTCTTCTTAAGAATAGGTCTAATTAAGACTCTATTAATAATATAACAAGTTTTATTCACAGCTTTAGCCCAAAAGTAAATAGGCAGGTCATATTCATTAAGCATAGTTCTAACAATTTCTTGCAGGGTTCTATTTCTTCTTTCTACTACACCATTCTACTGAGGTGTCCTAGAAGCAGAAAAGTTATGACTATAGCCATTGTGTGAGCAATAGGATTCAAATTCATGATTTTCAAACTCACAGCCATGATCACTTCTTAGAGTTTTAATCTTAAGTTTATCAAGATTTTCTACAGATTTGGAGTATTTAACAAAGTAAGAACAATCTTCACTTTTGTGAGCTAAGAAGTATACCCAATTATATCTAGAAAATTCATCTACTAGGACATAGACATAGTACTTTCCATTTAATCTAGAAACTCTAGATGTTCCAAACAAATCCATGTGAACCAACTTGAGAGGTTGAGAAGTTGAAACTTCTTTATTTGATTTAAAAGAAACCTTATGTTGCTTTCCCTTTTGACAGGGATTACAAACTTTGTCATTTGGAAACTCGAGTTTAGGTAGGTCTCTAACTAAGTTCTTCCTAGTTAGTTTTCTAAGTGAATGTATATTGAAGTGTCTTAATCTTTTATGCCATAACTAGGAATCTTTATGAAAATCATTTAAACAGGTAACATTTTTCTTAGCTAAGGAATTTAAATCAACTGCATAAACATTTTCATTTCTTAGAGCAGAAAATACTAAAAAAAATTAGAATTAAAAACATTACAAGAATCATTTTCAAATTTAACATTAAAACCATCATCACATAATTGAGAAATACTTAATATATTGTATTTAAGTCCATCAACAAATAAAACTTTAGAAATTAAAACTGAATCAGTGTTACCAATTTGGCCTAGGCCGATGATCTTTCCTTTAGAATTATCACCAAAGGTGACATGACCTCCATCAACCTTTATTAAACTCTTGAAGCATGAGTAATCCCTAGACATATGTCTTGAACATCCACTGTCCAAATACCATGTCTTCTTGTGGGAACTCTTCAAGCAGGTTTCCTATAAAAAAGATTTAGATAGGAAATGATTTTGGTACCCAGATCTTCTTGGGTCCAGAAAGGTTAGCAATCAAAGTTTTTGGTGACCAAATTTGTCTTATGGGTCTCATATAATTTACAGAATCAAAATATTTTGAAAGATAAACTCTATTTGATTTATAACTATGTGAATAACTATTTGAATCATATAAATGTCCAGAACTAGAACTAGTAGTATTCTGTCCAGATTTAGGAATAAATCTATTCTTAGTAAGTTGTCTCTGTCCAGGTTTGTAGCCTATTCCAGTAGTGTATTTTGGTGCAACCTGCTTTCCTAGAATTTGAGTTAGTGTATCTTTTCCATTTCTAAACTTCTCTAAGTCCTTCCTAAGTTTCTCATTAGACATTTTGAGTTTAGTGTTCTCCTTTAATAGTTGAGCATTTTTCTCTTTTTCAATAGTAAGTTCGGTTTTAACAGTTGAAGTGAGAGAATGTTGTTTCTTTAATGATTTATATTTATCCTTAAGTTCATTGCATGTCTCTTCCAGCATATTACAGTATTCAAATAATTCCTCACTAGTCATGTTTTTAGAATCAGAATCAGATTCTGCATCATCTCCAGAATAATAATAATTTAAAACAAGAGTATCTAAATTACCTCATATGTGTTTGTCATGAAACACATGTTGGCATGATTTCTTTCAGAATCAGACATTTAAGATTAACTTGTGCTATCTTCAGAAGAACTCCAGGTAGCCTTCATAGCTTTCTTGTACTTACTGTCCTTGTAATCATATTTCTTCTTGAATTTTAACTTTGGGCAGTCTACTTTAATGTGTCCTTTCCTTTTTCACTCATATCAAACAACTTTATCACTTTTATCTGGATTTTTCCAATCCTTCTTCCAATGTCCCTTATTGTCATACTTTCCTTTGTAATTTTATTTTCTGAAAAATTTCTTCTTCCTATAAAATTTCTTAAACCTTCTGGCTATCTGAGCCATTTCAGCATCACTATCAGAGTCTGAATTTTCACCGGTTGAACTATCAGTTTGTATCTGATCTTTTTATTTGTCCTTACTCTTTGAAGTAGCAGTCTTGAAAGCCACAGATTTTCTCTTAGGTTCATCATCTTCCTCTTTATTCACCTTGAGTTATTCCTCATACATCATAAGCTTACCAATGAGTTCTTTGACAGGTAGAGAGGCAATGTCACATGACTCTCTGATTGAAATAGATGTGCCTCTCCATCGGTCTGGTAAACATCTCAAGATTCACATAATTTGTTCCTTTACTGGAACAGACTTTCCGAGTGAATTCATTGTATTGACTATCTGTTTCGCACGGAATCTGGGGATGACCTCCTGGATGGGAGATTCAAACGTTCTGATCGGTTTCTAACGGGTTTATTCGTAGAACCGGAAACATCCAATGATTCCATATCCGTTTGGACCTACTTTCCAAAGGTAGGTGCTCATTAGTTTGTGGGCTAATGAGGCTTAGGAGTTTGCATTGGTCGAGAGGATGGGAGTTCGGACTCATCACACCTTTTTGAGGGGAATTATTGTCTACTCTGGGACTCTCTTTATAGATTTAAGTTATGTTCGTGAATCCTTATTACATTACCAAGTATAAAATGAGCTTTCCTTCAGTTTAACAATCAATGATTAAATATGAAAGAAATTTAGAGAATCTTTTATATGTATTCGAGGTTCTTCATCAATAGAGAATCATCTGTATCTATTTAGAGATTCTTGGTCAATGGTATCCTTCAAAACATTTAAAAAAGTCTCTTGGTCATTATGATGACCAGGCTGGTTTTAAAGCCACTCAGTGGGGCACTTGAAGTTTATCGTCATTCAGAAGGACAATGAATTACTTCAGAGTTGGGATCGAACCCATAGATGGGCTACCTACGTATCCTTTGTTTTGAAAAAGGAATCAGAACCCACGTAGTTCGAATAAGGGTATGATGTTTATGATTGATGGTTCAAAGCAGGATGTCACAATTACTTTTACACTCTAAGCTCACGGGAGTCATGCTCGGTGTGAGAAACAAGAGGTATTAGTAAAATTTAGACAATTGTACCATGAAAGATGTAATCATAAGAAATGGTTTGGGGCTTATGTATGTATGACTTCCCAGAGGATTTACTTTTAGGGAGAAAATCCATGAACAGGGTCCATAAAAGTATATGTGCTTCATGGAGATTTGAATACTCTAATCTTGGGGCTTACTCCTAAGGAGGATGCCCAAGTTAGGAGGGGACTTATGATTGGGTTTTACTCCTGAAAAGGAAACCCAAATCAAGGGTAAATTGGGACTGGTTAAAGAGAAATTAGGGGACTTAGGGCTTATTCCTGAAAAGGAAGCCCAAGATTATAACTGGGTTTTATACTTGAAAAAGGAGACCCAGGTTAGGGATTAATGTTTGGGGCTTACTTCTGAGGAGGATGCCCATATTTGAGATTGGGGATTACTCCTGAGGAGGATTCCCATATTTGAGATTGGGGCTTACTCCTGAGGAGGATGCCCATATTTGAGATTGGGGATTACTCCTGAGGAGGATGCCCATATTTGGGAACTTTAAGAATTTGGGACTTACTCCTGAGGAAGATGCCCAAGTTAAAGGACTTATAACTGGGGATTATTCCTGAAAAGGAGACCCAAGTTAAGGATTATCTCATCTTAAAGGATGAGGTTTAATGAATGAACTCTCCATATTTAGTGACATAAGGATATTTAAATCACTAGGTTTTGTGAGATATTCCACAGAATTCCTTTCAGATAAGGAAGTCAAATCAAGAAATCATGCCATAAATGGCTTTGAAGAGTGTCTTGAAGACTGAATCTTGAAAAGGAAAGGTGTGATGGCTTAAGAGGGGTAAAATGGGCAAGATGGGCACCCAAAAAGGTAGGGGCGCGCAAGTCTTGAAAGGTGCGCAAGTATTGCAGCGGCGCGCAAGTATTGGTCGCGCAAGTATACTTGCGCGACATGATGGGTACTTGCGCGATTCTCAAACATCATTAGAATATTTGAGCGACTCTTTATAAATCCCTTTAGAATCCTCTTGAGGTTCTTCCAAAAAAGGGACGCGCGAGTTCTATTGAAGGAATAAGGCGGCGCGCAAGTGTTGATGAGTTTCAACACTTAGGCATTCCTTCTTCTCTTTAAATCTTCCGTTCTAGGTAAAAAAATTACCTTTAGAAGTGTTCTGGAAGCTTTGAGAAGAGACTTGGGCGTCGGGAGCCTCAATCCGAGTTTCTGGAAAAAAATCCTCTCGAATGGGGGGACCACAGGGTCTATTTATAGGTAGGAGAAGACCCCGGGCGGTTACCGGGCGGTTATCACTTAGGCCGCGCAAGTCACTTGCGCGACCAAGAGCATCGCGCAAGTGTACTTGCGCGACCAAGAGCATCGCGCAAGTGTACTTGCGCGACAGTGATATAACTTGTGTGGTGTAGTTTTTGTTGATCCTTTGTTCATGACTTTGTCGATTTTTGATATTTTCTTCAAAGGTTGAATCACTTTAAGCTCAGATATTCCCCTTTTCCGATTTTTTTAGATTCTGTGACGAAAGGAGCGTCAACAAAAGTCCCCCCTCAGAGTTGGATCCGGAGAGAAATGAGGATTTGACTCTGAGGAAATCTAATCCATCCAAAAAAAAGGGGGCGCACAAGTATTCAGGGCACAGAGGGCGGCGCGCAAGTGCGCATCGCATAGGGATACGGCGCTCGGTCGCGCAGGGTACGGCGCGCAGGGTCCCGGCCACGTCTATAAATAGAGGGCCTCACTTTCGTACAAGCATCCGGATTTCCGGACTTCATACCTTCGAGCTCTCGCCGCGCAGGTCATCTTAGCCGCGCAGGTTGCTCTGTTTTCCACTGTTTTCCTTGATGTCGCGCTCCTGTAAAGGTATTCATACTTGCGCGGTTTATACTTGCGCGTCAAAAACTAGCGCGGTACACGAATACTTGCGCGCCATGTTTTAGACTTGCACGCCTTTATGCCTTAGCCATTTTTTCCGAATTCTTTCACAAATTTTATGAAAAATAAACCCATTTAAAAGTTTAATTTATTCAACTCTTGTGCAGATTCAATGGCTCCTAGGGGAATTAAAACGTCTGATGAACTGGCTAGCAAGCGGATTGATGACATGATGAACAGTATTGGCCATGATTACTATGATATCTGCAACAGAACTCTCCCAGATTTGGCTAAGTACTTGAAGAAATATCATCCTAATTTTCCACAGAGCATCTATCTGCCTCTGTGTGGTCATGGTCATCTGCAAGGAGTCAATGTTCCAAATGCAAAGAACTATACACCTGAAATGCAGCTGCGCTCCTACTCCTTCATTTCGGTTATGCTGTGCATTAAGAGCAACAACAATGGTGTGAACTTTCAAATTCTTCCTCCATGTCATTTACTTGCAGATATGAAAATGGAAAACCCATGGGCTGAAATGTTTTCCACTAATGGTTGGTGGAGAGAAGACAAAAATGGTATTAGAGCAATATCTGAAAAGAGTACTCTCTCCAAATGGCTCTTTACTTCCAATGCTCCATTCTCAAATCCATGTATCCATCTTCCAAGTCTCTTGGACAGAAACAGAGTCACTGTTTGATCAGCAGAAAATTTTCTCAAACCGCACTCAAGAACATCCTTTTACAATTGTTCCAAGAAGAGCTGGTATCACTGCATCTCTTATTGTATCCAGTTGAATGAATGAATTCCAGGTGGTTGCTAATGAAGCTCGGGATGCCGTAAATCAAATGAAGTGTTATGTTGAAAGCCACTTGTAATTCTTGAAAAAGAGAAGAGACTCCAGTCTGTGGATGTCCTTCTAACTCTTGTGTATCAATGAAAAACACTTTCTTCTTCAATCATTTGTACCTGCATTCTTTCATTACCTGCTTCAAATTTACTTAAGCCAATGGGCCTAGTAAGCATAGTTTGATTTTTACTAGGATTATTACAAATAACCCTATAAACTTTGAATCTTTTAATTGCTCAATATTACCTAAATCATACGAAAATGTATATTTAGTGAGCTGGAACTTGACTTTTATTCAGATTTCCTTTGTCTTTTGTGGGCAGTTTAAAGTCATGCATGCCGGACATAAAGGGGCTAATGTTTAAGGTCAAAATAGCTTTAACCAAAAATGGATTAAAATGGATTCAATTCCTTGACAATTTATCTGAAAACATATTACCATACTCAAGTATGAGGGAAAATATGTAAACTATGGCTTAAGAATATTTGAATCTGAGGAATGATATGAAAAAGAGCTAAAAGGCATTAGAAGAAGTAGTTTCCAAGAATGAAGTTACTATTATTTAAAAAAACCCGTTAGGGGGTTGAAATATGCAGGGCCACCTATGGGCATTGGTTGCATGGTCAAATAAATAGTATCTTTCGGCTGACAAGTCTGTTATGTGGACTGTTTATGCAAGGCCACCTATGGGAACGTTGTTGACGCTCCTTTCGTCACAGAATCTAAAGATCGGAAAAGGGGGAATATCTGAGCTCAAAGTGATTCATCCTTTGAAGAAACATCAAAAATCGACAAAGGGATGAACAAGGAGAACATTACCCATAGGTCGCGCAAGTTCCCTCTTGATCGCGCAAGTACACTTGCGCGCCGCCTAGTGGTCGTGCAAGTACATGCGCGGCTACCTTGGTCGCGCAGGTGACTTGCGCGACCTAATTGGTAACCGCCCAGTAACCGCCCGGGGTCTTCTTTTGCCTATAAATAGACCCCGTGGGCCCCCCATTCGAGAAGATCTTTTTCCAGAAACTCGGATTAAAGCTCCCGACGCCCAAGTCTCTTCTCAAAGCTTCCGGAACACTTCTAAGGTAATTTCTTACCTAGAACGGAAGATCTAAAGAGAAGAAGGAAGGCCTAAGTGTTGAAACTTATCAAACACTTGCGCGCCGACTTAATTCCTTCAATATAACTTGCGCGTCCCTTCTCTGGAAGAACCTCAAGAGGATTGTAAAGGGTTTTCTAAAGAGTCGCTCAAGCATTTCAATGCTGGTTGAAAATCGCGCAAGTACATCATATGTCGCGCAAGTATACTTGCGCGACCACTACTTGCGCGCCACCGCAGGACTTGCACGCCTTTCAAGACTTGCGCGCCCCTATCTTTTTGGGTGCCCATCTTGCCCATTTTACCCCTCTTAAGCCATTTCACCTTTCGTATTCAAGATTCAGTCTTCAAGACACTCTTCAAAACCATTTATGGCATGAATTCTTGATTTGACTTTCTTATCTGAAAGGAATTCTGTGAAATCTCTCTCAAAGTCTAGTGATTTAAATATCCTTATGTCACTAAAATACGGGGAGTTCATTCATTCAACCTCGTCCTTTAAGATGAGAAAATCCTAACTTGGGTCTCCTTTTCAGGAATAATCCCCAGTTATAAAACCTTTGATCTGGGCATCTTCCTCAGGAGTAAGCCCCAATCAAGTCCTCTAATCTTGGGCATCTTTATTAAGAATAATCCTCAACCTCAAATATGGGCATCCTCTTCAGGAGTAAGCCCCAAACCTTAATCCCTAACCTAGGTCTCCTTTTCAGGAATAAGACTCAGTCATAACCTTGGGCTTCCTTTTCAGGAGTAAGCCCCAAGTCCCTTAACCTGGGTCTCCTTTTCAGGAATAAGACTCAGTCATAACCTGGGTCTCCTTTTCAGGAATAAGACTCAGTCATAACCTTAGGCTTCCTTTTCAGGAGTAAGCCCCAAGTCCCTTAACCTGGGTCTCCTTTTCAGGAATAAGACTCAGTCATAACCTTGGGCTTCCTTTTCAGGAATAAGCCCCAAGTCCCCTTAAACTTCTCTTAACCAGTCATAATTTACCTTTGATTTGGGTTTCCTTTTCAGGAGTAAAACCCAATCATAAGTCCCCTCCTAACTTGGGCATCCTCCTTAGGAGTAAGCCCCAAGATTAGAGTATTCAAATCTCCATGAAGCACATATAACTTTGTGGACCCTGTTCATGGATTTTCTCCCTAAAAGTAAATCCTAAACCTTCATCTATCTGGGCAGTCATCCATACATAAGCCCCAAACAAATTCTTATGATTGCATCTTTCATGGCACAATTGTCTAAATTTTACCAATACCTCTTGTTTCTCACACCGAGCATGACTCACGTGAGCTTAGAGTGTAAAAGTAATTATGACATTCATCTTTGAGCCATCAATCATAAACATCATACCCCATTCCTCGAACTACGTGGGTTCTGATTCCTTTTCCAAAACAAAGGATACGTAGGTAGCCCATTTATGGGTTCGATCCCAACTTTGAAATAATCTATGTCCTTCTGAATGACGATAAACTTCAAGTGCCCCACTAAGTGGCTTTAAAACCAGCCTGGTCATCATAATGACCAAGAGACTTTTATATAAATGTTTTGAAGGATACCATTAACCAAGAATCTCTAAACAGATATGGATGATTCTCTATTGATGAAGAACCTCGAATACATATAAAAGATTCTCTAAATTTCTTGCATATTTAATCATTGATTGTTAAAACTAAAGGAAAGCTCATTTTATACTTGGTAATATAATAAGGATTCACGAACATAACTTAAATCTATAAAGAGAGTCCCGAAGTAGACAATAATTCCCCTCAAAAAGGTGTGATGAGTCCGACCTCCCATCCTCTCGACCAATGAAAATTCCTAAGCCTCATCAGTCCACAAGCTAATGAGCGCCTGCCTTTGGAAAGTAGGTCCAAACGGATGTGGAATCATTGGATGTTTCCGGTTCTACGAACAAACCCGCTAGAAACCGATCGGAACGTTTGAATCTCCTGTCCAGGAGGTCATCCCCGTAATCCGTGAGGAAACAAAAATGGTGAACCCGACATGAATCCTTAACCAAGTTAAAGTGATGTTCTTCTTATTTGTTAGGCCCCTTGGGCCAACAAAGCAATCATTGACATATGCTCATCCAAAAGATGCAGTGGCCAGATTCATCTTGATAATGTCTGTTACATGGAACAGGCACTCTTTTTTCAAGATCTTCTGCAAAAATGGATTTCCTTAAATTCACCCCAGTGAATACTACTGCTGTGAACACCTCTACTGTGAGGTCTGCTGCTGTGAAAACCAATACTGCTACTCCTGCTGGAACGTCATCCGCTCTGAGGATGACATCACCAACTCAGCGTCTTCAACGCTGTGTTTCTAATGCACTGGTTAAGGAGTACCGTCGCAACGGTACTATCCCAACTCTGGAGGCCGCTCGTCAAGCCCTCCAAGTTAACAACTCTACCTGGTCGTCCGGACAACGGCGGCCAGCAATCAGGAAGCAGGCGGTGCTGACTACCGTCTCCAACCGTTTCGGGTCGTTATCCCCGGAACGCAATTTCCATTCACTCCCTTACTCCGAGGAAGTGAATGAGCAGGTCCCTCGGGGCCTTAATTCAAAAAGACAGGAGTCCTTCCCGAGGGCTCCCATCAACAATCGCCGCCAGACTCGTGCGGTAGTGCGCCCTCAACATGATGAGGGTACCGACTCCAGGCATTCAGCTCAGGTTCCTCGAACCCGAGCAGGCAAGATGAACCGCCAGAGACGGAATCCGGTTAACAATAGGCAGGTTGTCATCCCTGCCATCTCTGGAGAAGTCCACCAACCTAACTTGGTGGCAAACAACGAGCAGACATACACACCTGCCCGTTTTAATTCAGCTGTCCAGCAGGCTCGTCTGACAGCATCAAGCCGATCCCGCCAGGCAATTCCGACGGAGTACCATAGGCAGGAGCATACACCTGCTTATACATCATCAGTTAGTCAGTAGGCTCGTCTGACTACATATGATGGATCTTGTCAACCGCGTTTGGCGAAGTGTAATCAGCAGGCACATACACCTGCTAATACTAATCAAGCCTACCAACAGTCTCGCTTGGTAGCGCACGGAGAAGTCAGTCGGAAAGCCCCGACGACAAACAGAAGGCAGACTAAACTCTCTGCCTCCACACTTGAGTACTGTCAGGATTCACTGACAGGAAAAGGAGGACAGGAGCAGGCACATACACCTACTCCAATCCCGGAATGGACGTATATCCCTGTTCCGGCGGCTGAAGTCACCAAACATATTTTGTCAATGGTGAAAGAGCAGAAGCAAATTCCTGCTCATATTCTGGATGCTTGCCAGGATATCATAACAGCTTCAGCATCATCTCAGGGACAGACACATAAATCTATCCCTAGCAATGGAGTGACACATCAACGATTCACTCCGGAACAGACACACACATCTGTTCCAGTCCAAGAGGGTTATGGGGCATACTCCCCCATATCATACGGACAACCAAGTCAGGCACATACACCTGATTTGAGCGATGATCGTCAGCCTAACCTGACCATCTTTCCTGATCAGGCACATACACCTGCTCAGAGAAATCACTTTCGTCATCAAGTGGTTTCTAAAGCGAGTAAGAAGGCATCCAAGAAAAAGATCCGCCCAGCACAGTCAGGAGATCAAAGGCCAATCTGCAACAAGGCCTTGCTCGATGCTGGAGTTCTTGAAGCCCTCAGACATTTATCTGTCGGAATTCAAGATTCTACTCCCTCAGTTCCCAATAACGGGAACATTAATTTTGAAGGTCTTCAACAGACACTTCCTCATGAAGACTTGCTTTATGAAAATTCGGTCAATCTTGAAGTTTCTTCTTCAGATGAGAGCCACAGGAACCCTCTGTGTGGTCAGAAGGCCAAGGAGCAAGAGATTTCATCCTTTGCTGTAACCCATCATGACGGTCCTCCTCATGGTGATGAACTTCGCTGCGAAAGTCCTCTCCGCAGTAGTGATTCACGTTGTCTCGAAAATTCTTCAAAAGGAAATGTAGTGACGAGAAAGCCCTCCTATCTCGAGGCACTTGCAAACGTAAAACCAGTCATGTCTGATGCTTTACTATCGGCAGGTGAAACTCTTTCTCCATCAGAAGATAGCCTGGGGTTCAGGTTATTCTCCGAACCTTCCCTGGGTCATTCATCTTCCAGCATGAATAGTGATTTCTCTACCAATCTTGTTGAATCCGATGAAGCAACAAGGAAACACCAACTCTGGTCCAAACAGGTAGAAGAATCTTCATTTAATGATAAAGAGGAAATGCTGAACATGAGGAAAAAACTGGCAAAAGGTGAAGTACCAGTCATGTTTTGGCCTTTGGCTGATTCCCAGTATGACATTCCAATGATGTTGACGGATGATGGAATCCATGATATTCGTCTCAACATATGGAAAACTCTTTGTCAATTAAAGAAGAAGGTATTATCTTACGATGAATATGAAAATCATCTTAAGATAATAGAAGGGTTACAACGCCAGATTGATTTGGCATCTCTATCAGTCTCTCGGTATCCGAAGGCTGAAAAGCAACAGAGAACCCTTCAACGTTCATGCCTTGGCGCACTAAGAAGATTGCGTCAGTTAATTTCCAATGCTCCATCTAATGTTCATATCAGAGGATGGGGTGTTCACGGAGCACTACATTTCACAGTGCTTTCCGGTCAGCAAAGCCCGCCGAAAATGGTCTCATGCAATGTTATTGCCCATGGCCGGCCACAGTCAATGGGCTTTGTTCGTAATCAAAATCTTGCTCGAGATCAAGCTTCAACTAGTTCCTCTCAAAATCAACAATATAGAGAACAGGTTGTTGAATTGCTCCTACATCAAGCAGGCGAGAATATTGCACAAGCCTCTCATCTGGAGCAAACACGTCATCAAATGACAGAAGTTTCGGAAATCATCCAACGGTCTGTTGAACCAGGTGATAAAAGTGGATACAGGTTAATGCATCCATCTAATTTCCGAACTAAGATTCGCAAGATCAAGAGAGATTTCAAGAAGATCTCAGACATAGCATGTCAAGAGACACCCCAGCTTGCCAGACTGGGGACTTCTCTAACCCAACCCTCAGAGTCAACGAATGGGATTCGAGGAGTTGAGCGGAAGCAACAGGAACACCCCCAGTCCACTGGACTGGGGACTTTTTCAAATCTTCAATCCCTCCCTCAGAGAAAGTCAGTATTCTCTCGATTAGGGAATAAGCCTCAAGAGGAACGAAGAGCCAAGATGTCAGGAGATTCTCTCCAAGTGACGGTTCTCCAAGAAATTCCTGAGGGATCAAGTCAACGGAATTCCATGTCTCATCATGGACATAGAAGGATACAATATCACAGAAATGCTGATAGAAAGGATTCCATGCAATATGCATCCATTAATGTCATCAATGCTGTTGCTGCTGATTCACCAGATGAGGCTCAATCAGAGGGATCAGACGAAGAGGTTCCTGCTCAAGAAGTCGCGCACATAGACCTAAATGAAGAAGGTGTGCGCACACGTAATCAAAGGCTTACCCAAAATCTGGGTATTCCTTCAAGTAACCCACTTCCCCCTCTCCGAAAAGGATCCAATAAGGGGAAAGGAAAGAATCAGGTTACTTCTCACCCTTCCTCTGAAGGAGGTCAATCGCTCTCATTAGAGCAAAGATTTGCACAACAGGAGGAAGAAATGAAAGAATTAAGAAGGTTGAATGCAGAACTACTTCAGAGTAGTCTTCTTCTTAAGAATGCTGAAGTCCGACAGCCGAAGGAATTTGTTGTAACTACTGAGATGGATCAAGAATATCCTCCTTTGTCAGTACACCCACAGAGGTCTAATCCTACGGGTCAAACGCAACAACGGTTGGCAGCACTACCATCAGTTGCAGCACCAACCACCACGTCTGTCCAACCTCCATTCATTGCACCTACCCAAAACCAAGTTCAACCTGACGTTTCTCAAAAGTTAATAACTACTATTGAGTCATTAACAGCTCGGTTAGAAACTATGGAAGGGAAACGGGCGCAAGTTCAACCTGAAAAGAAAGTTTACCCTGAATGGGTAGATTCAATTTCTCCTCCATCCAGTTTTGGAAACCCTATTTTCCCTACTTTCAATGGATCAGGCGACCCTGAACAACATTTTACGCATTACGTATCTTGTTGTGATCCTATGATGGGAACTCCAGAGCAGCAAGAAGCAGTGAAACTCAGATGCTTCGTGCGAACCTTGCAAGGACCAGCTTTTGTCTGGTATACAAGCTTGAAATCCCGGTCAGTCATCGGATGGGAGGATCTTCGTCAAAAATTCCTTCTTCAGTTTAGCTCAACTTTTCCAAAAACGACATTTTTCGATCTTACAAACTGCAAGCAAAGGGAGAATGAAAGAGTCTCTGATTTCATTGCTCGTTGGAAGGGATTAACATATTCCTTGAGTTTATCACTCCCTCAGGAGGAATTGTTGCCAATCTGTGTGGCAAATTTGTGTGACGAATTACGCACGCCATTGATCCCTGTGAAATACACAGGAGGGTTTCGAGACCTTACTTCAATCGCTCAACAGATTGAAGATTCCCTTATACAGGATAAGGTTAAATCTCGTATAATTCCATCAGCTCCAGGAAGAAGAATGGGTAAAGCAGAAACTGCTACAGTTATGCTTAAACAGGCAGCTATACCTATTTCTACTTCAAAACCTTCATCTTCTCGAAGAGCTCCACCTCCTGAACGCCAACAACAAAGGCTATTTCATCCAAATGATCAAAAAGATCAACGACGAAAACAATTTGAGGATATTAAGAGTAAAACATACTCTTTCCGAAGTGAGCAAGTTCCTGGTTACTTCATTTCAGCTCTGGAAAATAATTTGGTTCAATTACCAGTGCCCAAGAGGACAAACAAGGAAGGAGATGAAGACCGTCCCAATTATTGTCCCTTTCATCAAATGTTGGGGCATCCCATCCAGGAGTGTTTTGTCTTTAAAGACCTCCTGCAAAAGATGGTCGACTTGGGACAAGTCAAATTGAAGGGTTCTTCAGCTCATGTAGCGTGTATTACCGCTACAAATCCAGAAGAAAGAGGCGAGTGGCAGGAAGTCAAAAGCAAAACTGCGAAAAAATATGATGATTGGATGGTCAGAAAGACAATCAATCGGACCCATTCCATTTTGCGAACACAATTGAAGAAGCTAATTGTGTCTCCTACAAAAGCTGCAGTAAAGCCTCCATCAAAGGACAAATCCTCAAAAGGGCAGCACAATTCAAAGAAGAAAGAGGAATCAGGAGAAGATGAGTATGCATCAAAGCCTAAATTGTCTTTGACTCTGGCAGATTTCATGCCATCTACTTCAAAGCAACGGGCACCGTCCCACCAAACGACACAGCCTAAACAGGCTAACCAGGCAGAGTCTTTATCAGACGAAGAGTTAATCTTTGGTTCTGTTAATATGATTCAATTAACAGATTCATATTTCAGTCTTGATGAGCCTGAATCCCCTGTATCAAATAAGGGAACCCGAGGAAGTTCTAGAGGTTCAGGATATAGGGGAAGACGTGGATCTTTCCGAAGCCACTACTCTAATTCTACCCCTGCTAGCACTGTATACGCAGAAGAAACTCGTGGTAGAGCCCTTCAGCGAGCTCAAAAAGAACAAGCAAGTTCTTCTGCCAATGGCCAACTCAGCTTCGGCACAGTTATTTTGGAAGATCGATTAAATGTTCCATCTTCTTTATCTCAGCAAGTAAATGGATCTAATCAGTCTAATTTTCCAAAACCAAAGATGTTTCCAACTTCAATACAAGATGAATCAGCTTCCAAAGCATCTGCTTCCAAGATACCTGCTAAACCGCATATTCCTATTGGGAAACGCAGGCCTCTAGATCAAAAGTATTATAAATTGATACACTTGGCCCAAGTACCAGCCAAATTATCAATTTTGGATGCTTTGAATCTATCAAGAGATCTTCGGGAAGCACTCATCGAAGCTTTGTCAAGTCCTCAGGAGTTTGAAGCTGAAATTGCTGCAGCTAAAATTTATCACATAGAGAATAATCCTGCAGAATGTCATGCAGTGATATCTTTTACTGATAAAGATGAAGATGATGTTGTGCATGGGCACATAAAACCTTTGTACTTATCTAGAAAAGTCAATAGTATAGATGTTCAAAGAGGTTTTATTGACAATGGTTCAGGAGTCAACCTCATGCCCATTCGCACACTTCGTCGATTGGGCCTCACGGAATCTGATTTATCTCCTTCTACCATGATGTTGCAAGGATATGATAAAAATGAACAAGAACCACTGGGAGAAGTTACACTCAGAACTCAGTTTGGAGATCTTGTTTCCAATTCGGATTTTATGATTTTTGATCAGGACTCAGCTTTCAATATCTTTCTTGGAAGACCCTGGCTACATCAGCATGCAGCTATTCCATCATCATACCATCAATGTCTCAAATACTGTTTCGATGGTCAAGTTGGAACATTGTATGGTGATAAGGCCCCGTTCAAGACATGTGAGTCTCAATACATTGAGGCGGAATTTTATCACATGAAGGGAAGAGAAAAATCTACAATGAAGGAAATTACCAAAGTTAATGCTCCATATGGTTTGGAAAAAATTCCAATAAATCCATTTTCACATGTGAGTACAGATTATGTGTTACCTATCAGTCAAATTGACAGAATAGGCCCAAATCAAAATACTCTTATGGAAAGATCCATAATTTCAATTACAGCAATCGAGCCAGACAACATGGGAGAAATTGGTAACTTACCAAGCAGTGATGAAAGCATAAGTGGTGATGTTTTCATTTCGTCTGCTGAAATCCAACAAGTCTATACTTCGCTAATCAGGACAGAAGAAGTTATAGCAACACCAGAGGTGAATATTGATGTCGATTCTCAATCCATCATCTCCTCTTTAATTCCCAAAGAAGACCCTTTATCATCAATAGGGTCGGAAATGGAAGCTTCTTCTTCAAAATGTGAAAATTTTGACATCTCTTATGGTCATGAGAATTTCATTTTTTAATCTACTTTGCAAGTAGAAACGGAAGAAATAACACATGATGAAGAGGAAGAGGAAGATCTTAGAGATGCTCCTCCAGCATTTGAAGAGGGTATCTCTACCACTGTGGATGAACTCAGAGAAGTAAATCTGGGTACAGAGAAAGATCCACGCCCCACTTTAATTAGTGCGGCCATGACCCTTGAAGAACAAGAGATGTATATTTCTTTTCTAAAGAAAAATAAAGATATTTTTGCTTGGAATTATACAGAGATGCCTGGCCTTGATCCTGAGGTTGCCACCCATCATTTGGGTTTGCCAAAAGAACATCGAGGATTCAAGCAAGCCGCGAGAAGAACACACCCAACCTATGCTTCCAAAATCGAGGCTGAAGTGGATAAGCTTATCAAAGCTAACTTCGTCAGAGAAGTTCAATATCCCAAGTGGTTGGCTAATATTGTCCCTGTAAAGAAAAAGAACGGACAAATTAGGGTTTGCATCGATTTCAGAGATCTTAATCGATATTGTCCCAAAGATGATTTTCCAGTTCTGATTACAGAACTCTTAATTGATGCGACGGCTGGCTATGAAGTACTTTCTTTCATGGATGGATATTCTGGATATAATCAGATCCGAATGGCCCCAGAAGATGAGGAATATACAGCCTTCAGAGCTCCTCAAGGTGTGTTTTGTTACCGGGTGATGCCCTTTGGTTTAAAGAATGCAGGTGCAACATATCAACGCGCCATGCATCGTATCTTCAAACCTTTTCTAGGGAAATTTGTTGAATGCTATGTAGATGATTTGGTGGTTAAATCAAAACAACGTTTTGATCACTTGGCTGATTTGGAAGTCATATTCCACAAGCTTCGACAACATAATTTGAAGATGAACCCCTTAAAATGTGCTTTTGGGGTAACCTCAGGAAAATTCCTCGGCTTTGTTGTACGCCATCGTGGTATTGAAGTCGATCCTGAGAAGACCAAATCAATCCTTGGTATGTCACCTCCTCAGAATTTGAAAGAATTAAGAGGACTTCAAGGACACTTAGCCTATATTCGGCGTTTCATCGCCAATTTGGCAGGCAAAAGTTTACCCTTTACCAAATTATTGAAGAAAGGAGTCACTTACCAGTGGACTAAAGAATGTCAAGAAGCATTTGATGTTCTCAAGAAATACCTCTTGAGTCCACCAGTACTCATGCCACCTGTTGAGGGTAGGCCTCTTATCCTCTATGCGACAGCTTTAGAGCGATCATTGGGTGCCTTTCTCGCTCAAAAGAATGATGCTGGGAATGAAAATAGTCTCTACTATCTCAGTAGAACTATGCTTGAAGCAGAAACCCGGTATTCGAGTATTGAAAAGTGCTGCCTAGCATTAATCTTTGCAGTTCAGAAGCTGAGACACTACCTGCAACATCACGAGGTCCAATTGGTATCTCGTAATAATCCACTCAAATTCATCCTTAGTCGTCCAATGCTTACAGGACGTCTGGAAAGGTGGGCGGTTATTCTACAGCAGTTCGACATCCAGTATGTGTCTCAAAAGGCAGTTAAGGGCCAAGCTCTGGCTGATTTCCTGGCTGAACACCCTTTAGTGGAAGACACGTATTCAGATATCGAACTCCCTGATGAGGAAGTTTTTTCTATTCAAGAGAGTCCTCAAACATGGGAAATGTATTTTGATGGTGCTTCTAGAAGTTCAACAGGGAAGAAAATGGAAAATTCTAAATTCAACAAAGTTGGTTTAGGAATTGTGCTCATTTCTCCAGATAAGGCAGTGTTACCTTATTCCTTTTTGTTGTGGGAAGGTGGTACCAATAATGAAGCTGAATACCAAGCTCTCATTGCAGGCTTGGAGTTAGCACTTCAAGCACAAGTGAATCACTTAAAGGTGAAAGGTGATTCAGACCTGGTAATCAAACAAGTCAATGGGGATTATGCCATCAGAAAAGAATAATTAATCCCTTTGTATGATTACGTCAGAGAGTTAATGTCGGAATTCCCTTCAGAACCGACATTTTCTTATGTCCCAAGATCACAAAATGCTCAAGCTGATGCACTGGCTAATATAGCCACAGCTTTAGCAGATCCAAATCGGGACGAGACAACCATCGGTATTGCCCACCGTCGTGCAATTTCACCTTATGTTCAAGTCAGAACAGAGGAAATTAATGAAATTAGTCCCATTCCTGAACCGTATGGTCATACTACAGGATGGATGTCACCTATCAAGGAATACCTTCAAAATGGAACACTTCCACCTGATAGAGCCGAGAAAGAACAAATTCGGCGACATGTGGTCAATTTTACTCTTTATGATGGTCCAAACCACCTCGAGAAAATTATCTACAAACGTGGTTTTGATGGAGTTCTCTTCAGATGTATTGATGGTGAAGAGACAATGGCTGTCATAAAAGAAGTGCATGCAGGAGTCTGTGGTGCCCACCAGTCTGGACATAGATTGTCTGATCAAATTCGAAGGCTTGGATACTTCTGGCCTTCAATGATACAAGATTGTGTTAATTTCACAAAGAAGTGTCATTCATGCCAAATATATGCCAACTTCATTCATCAACCTCCAGAGTTGCTTCATACAGCTAAATACTCATGGCCATTTTCCACATGGGGAATGGATGTGGTGGGACCTTACCCTTCAGCTACGGCCAAGCAGTTTAAGTAAATTCTTACTGCTACTGATTTCTTTTCCAAATGGGCAGAGGCAGTACCTCTCAAAGAAGTCAGTTCTAAATGCATTGTTAGCTTCATCAAGTCTAACATCATTACAAGATTTGGTGTCCCTCATACCATATTGACGGACAAAGGCACCAACTTCTGTTCTTCTGAGGTAAATAAATTGTATCAAGAATACAACATTAAGTCCAACCATTCATCTCGATATCATGCAGTGGCTAATGGCCAGATAGAGGCCTTCAACAAGACTCTTTCAAATATACTGCAAAAGATGGTAGATAAAGATAAGAGGTCATGTCCTGATAAACTCTATCATGCTTTATGGGCTTATCGGACTACCACTCGCAATGCAACGCGGTCTACTCCATATTCATTGGTATATGGAACAGAAGCAGTCTTGCCAATTGAAGTTCAATTTCCCTCACTCAGAATAGCCATTTGTGATCAGTTATCAACAGATGAGCAATCCCAAAAACGGTTGAATGAATTGTAACAGTTAGATGAGAAGAGATTGTGCACTTTGTACCACTTGGAAATCTATCAGAATCGGATAGCACGAGCTTTTAACAAAAAAGTTCGTCTTCGTTCATTCATTCAGGGAGAATTGGTATTGGTTCTCAGAGCACCAATGATACCAGGAAAGAAGCCTCCCAAGCTTGAACCAAAATGGGAAGGACCTTATTCAATACATAAGGTCTACTCCAATGGAGCGTATTCTCTGATCTCAATGGATGGAGAACACATCACGACTCCAACTAATGCCAGATTTCTGAAGAAGTATTTTGTATAAACACAAAATATTATTCCCAGAACCAAGACTCTTACAATTGGTTCATACAGCAATGGTCCAGTATGACCTTAAACTGCAACTTCGTCCAACATGACGTTAAACTGTGTCACCTTCAATGTCCTACATGACATTAAACTGTACAGAAGTTCCTTATTTGTCCGAGATGACATTAAACTATATGTTGTCCTAGCAACATGACATTAAACTGTGTGGCACTTCCAACGTCCAGCATGACGTTAAACTGTAAAAAAGTCCCCAGAACTGATATCCTCATATTTGTTCACCTTAGTCCTAGTTACATGACTTTAAACTGTACAGCACCAGTTAGTCCTAGCTACATGACTTTAAACTGTACAGTAATGGTCCAGTATGACCTTAAACTGCAACTTCGTCCCACACGACATTAAACTGTGAAAAAGTTCTCTAAACCGTCCAGCATGACCTTAAACTGCATCATCCCTGGTCCATGTATATGACCATAAACTATTTGCAAATCCCTTATGTCCAGCAAGACGTTAAACTGTGACGTCCTAACTACATGACGCTAAACTGTATAAAAGTCCCTCACGTCCGGAAAGACGTTAAAACTATATAATCATCAAAGGTCCAACATGACATTAAACTGCACCATCCACGGTCCATGCACATGACCTTAAACTATTCGCACTTTCGTCCGACATGACGTTAAAATGGTACACTCTTTTGTCCTTACTGCATGACATTAAACTGCACAGTCCCCCTTTTTCGTCCAATATGACGTTAAACTATATTGTCCTCATCGTCCTAACTACATGACGCTAAACTGTATAGAAAGTCCTTGATATGTCCTACATAACATTAAACTGTTATTTTGTCCCTGCTACATGACACTAAACTGTGCAGCACCAATAGTCCTAACTGCAAGGCTTTAAACTGCATAGTCCCTTTTTTATGTCCTACATGACATTAAACTGTGCATCGTTAAGGTTGTTATTACCTCTTGTTTCTCACACCGAGTATGACTCACGTGAGCTTAGAGCGAACATCAACCATAACACTCCCTTTGGGCCACTAACCATGTGTAAGTCCCAACAACATTTTTTATTAGATCATTGTCCCCAAGAATAACTTGATCATTGATTCATTCTTTAATTGAACTACACGGACTTTGATCCTTGCCCTCCAGGCTGGGTATGTAGGCAACCTCCCAGGGTTCAAGCCCAAAAACAATCTCTTCACATCGGTTCACCACCATCTCATATGATGTTGATTCGTGAAACCGCCCCTAGAATCAATATCTTTACATTGATTCACTTTCGTCCTTGTTATATGACGTTAAACTATACAACACTTTTGTCCGGTACGACAAAAAACTACAATATTCTTTGATCTCCTCACTTGAGAGAGAACTATTATTGACATTGATTTTTCAATCATGTTTCATTTCAAAAAGACTACGTGCATACATGGTAATGCCTAAATTTTTTATCTCAGGTTAAAACATCATTGCACTAAAGTCCCCTTTCACCCTTCACATGTACGAACCAAATTTGTACAAAGTGTAGTTCTAGAACTACGTGGACTTGATTCCCATCCTTATGGGATACGTAGGAACATTCGAGTGTCCCTCGAATCCAGTCCCAAGTCTTTTGGGCCTAACCCCAAATTTCACTTTTAGTCCCTTGGCTGAAAAGTCCTCATGAAAACACACACTGTGTATTCATTATTATGGTCCGAATTCTATGACCCTAAACTAAGATCACTCATAATTTTGTCCTGCACGACATTAAACTACATTTTAAGAACTACGTATGGCTTGATTCTCATTCTTATGAGATACGTAGTGAAGTCCAAAATTTCAATTTAGGACCCATCCACAACATGATTATGGTTTTCATTGACCTATGTATCTCTATATACATTGGACAATACCCATGTTTATGTATTATAATCCTAACCTTAAATATTTTCAGATCTTCATAACCCTTTTCATGACTTCTAGTCACAAAAATGTCAAACTTCTGAGAATTCTTTTTCCTGACTATGCAGCACGTGCCCATAGGTGGCCTTGCATAAACAGTCCACATAACAGACTTGTCAGCCAAAAGATGCTATTTTATTTGACTATGCAGCCAATGCCCATAGGTGGCCCTGCATATTTCAACCCCCTAACGGGTTTTGTTAAATAATAGTAACTTCATTCTTGGGAAGAATGCCTCTTTTGTCCTTATTTGTCTTAAACGACAGTATGTAGGGATCCGCAAAAATAGTCATCCTTAACGTATTTGTCCCATATCCTTTTTCATGATCTGAAAGTATTCAAGTCTATGGTTTATTCTTCTTCCCTACGTTTGGGTCAGACCTTCGTAGAAGTGATGTTCATCCAGTTCTTCGATATTCTTGTTTGGAAATATCTTCTCCATATTCAAGTACCTCTTTCCATACAACAAATTCTATGCTTTAGAAAATTTGAATCTCCATAAACTTTCACTAGCTTTTAGCACTATGAAAGTAAATTTCTGGGAGTTCTTTTGCCTGACTATGCAGCACGTGCCCATAGGTGGCCTTGCATAAACATTCCACATAACAGACTTGTCAGCCAAAAGATGCTATTTTATTTGACTATGCAGCCAATGCCCATAGGTGGCCCTGCATATTTCAACCCCCTAACGGGTTTTGTTAAATAATAGTAACTTCATTCTTGGAAACTACTTCTTCTAATGCCTTTTAGCTCTTTTTCATATCATTCCTCAGATTCAAATATTCTTAAGCCATAGTTTACATTTTTTCCCTCATACTTGAGTATGGTAATATGTTTTCAGATAAATTGTCAAGGAATTGAATCCATTTTTTTTAATCCATTTTCGGTCAAAGCTATTTCGACCTTAAACATTAGCCCCTTTATGTCTGGCGTGCATGACTTTAAACTGCCCACACAAAAGACAAAGGAACTCTGAATAAAAGTCAAGTTCCAGCACACTTGCGCACTGCCCTCTGTGCACTGAAGACTTGCGCGCCCCCCTTTTCCTTTGGATGGATTCAATTTCCTCAGAGTCAAATCCTCATTTCTTTCCGGATCCAACTCTGAGGGGGGACTTTTGTTGACGCTCCTTTCGTCACAGAATCTAAAGATCGGAAAAGGGGGAATATCTGAGCTCAAAGTGATTCATCCTTTGAAGAAACATCAAAAATCGACAAAGGGATGAACAAGGAGAACATTACCCATAGGTCGCGCAAGTTCCCTCTTGATCGCGCAAGTACACTTGCGCGCCGCCTAGTGGTCGTGCAAGTACTTGCGCGGCTACCTTGGTCGCGCAGGTGACTTGCGCGACCTAATTGGTAACCGCCCAGTAACCGCCCGGGGTCTTCTTTTGCCTATAAATAGACCCTGTGGGCCCCCCATTCGAGAAGATCTTTTTCCAGAAACTCGGATTAAAGATCCCGACGCCCAAGTCTCTTCTCAAAGCTTCCGGAACACTTCTAAGGTAATTTCTTACCTAGAACGGAAGATCTAAAGAGAAGAAGGAAGGCCTAAGTGTTGAAACTTATCAAACACTTGCGCGCCGACTTAATTCCTTCAATATAACTTGCGCGTCCCTTCTCTGGAAGAACCTCAAGAGGATTGTAAAGGGTTTTCTAAAGAGTCGCTCAAGCATTTCAATGCTGGTTGAAAATCGCGCAAGTACATCATATGTCGCGCAAGTATACTTGCGCGACCACTACTTGCGCGCCGCCGCAGGACTTGCGCGCCTTTCAAGACTTGCGCGCCCCTATCTTTATGGGTGCCCATCTTGCCCATTTTACCCCTCTTAAGCCATTTCACCTTTCCTATTCAAGATTCAGTCTTCAAGACACTCTTCAAAACCATTTATGGCATGAATTCTTGATTTGACTTTCTTATCTGAAAGGAATTCTGTGAAATATCTCTCAAAGTCTAGTGATTTAAATATCCTTATGTCACTAAAATACGGGGAGTTCATTCATTCAACCCCATCCTTTAAGATGAGAAAATCCTAACTTGGGTCTCCTTTTCAGGAATAATCCCCAGTTATAAAACCTTTGATCTGGGCATCTTCCTCAGGAGTAAGCCTCAATCAAGTCCTCTAATCTTGGGCATCTTTCTTAAGAATAAGCTTCAACCTCAAATATGGGCATCCTCTTCAGGAGTAAGCCCCAAACCTTAATCCCTAACCTGGGTCTCCTTTTCAGGAATAAGACTCAGTCATAACCTTGGGCTTCCTTTTCAGGAGTAAGCCCCAAGTCCCTTAACCTGGGTCTCCTTTTCAGGAATAAGACTCAGTCATAACCTGGGTCTCCTTTTCAGGAATAAGACTCAGTCATAACCTTAGGCTTCCTTTTCAGGAGTAAGCCCCCAAGTCCCTTAACCTGGGTCTCCTTTTCAGGAATAAGACTCAGTCATAACCTTGGGCTTCCTTTTCAGGAATAAGCCCCAAGTCCCCTTAAACTTCTCTTAACCAGTCATAATTTACCTTTGATTTGGGTTTCCTTTTCAGGAGTAAAACCCAATCATAAGTCCCCTCCTAACTTGGGCATCCTCCTTAGGAGTAAGCCCCAAGATTAGAGTATTCAAATCTCCATGAAGCACATATAACTTTGTGGACCCTGTTCATGGATTTTCTCCCTAAAAGTAAATCCTAAACCTTCATCTATCTGGGCAGTCATCCATACATAAGCCCCAAATAAATTCTTATGATTGCATCTTTCATGGCACAATTGTCTAAATTTTACCAATACCTCTTGTTTCTCACACCGAGCATGACTCACGTGAGCTTAGAGTGTAAAAGTAATTATGACATTCATCTTTGAGCCATCAATCATAAACATCATACCCCATTCCTCAAACTACGTGGGTTCTGATTCCTTTTCCAAAACAAAGGATACGTAGGTAGCCCATTTATGGGTTCGATCCCAACTTTGAAATAATATATGTCCTTCTGAATGACGATAAACTTCAAGTTCCCCACTGAGTGGCTTTAAAACCAGCCTGGTCATCATAATGACCAAGAGACTTTTATATAAATGTTTTGAAGGATACCATTAACCAAGAATCTCTAAACAGATATGGATGATTCTCTATTGATGAAGAACCTCGAATACATATAAAAGATTCTCTAAATTTCTTGCATATTTAATCATTGATTGTTAAAACTAAAGGAAAGCTCATTTTATACTTGGTAATATAATAAGGATTCACGAACATAACTTAAATCTATAAAGAGAGTCCCGGAGTAGACAATAATTCCCCTCAAAAAGGTGTGATGAGTCCGACCTCCCATCCTCTCGACCAATGCAAATTCCTAAGCCTCATCAGTCCACAAGCTAATGAGCGCCTGCCTTTGGAAAGTAGGTCCAAACAGATGTGGAATCATTGGATGTTTCTGGTTCTACGAACAAACCCTCTAGAAACCGATCGGAACGTTTGAATCTCCTGTCCAGGAGGTCATCCCCGTAATCCATGAGGAAACAAACGTGCTACATAGTCAGGCAAAAGAACTCTCAGAAATTTACTTTCCTAGTGCTAAAAGCCAGTGAAAGTTTATGGAGATTCAAATTTTCTAAAGTATAGAGTTTGTTGTATAGAAAGAGGTACTTGAATATGGAGAAGATATTTTCAGACAAGATTATCGAAGAACTGGATGAATATCACTCCTACGAAGGTCTGACCCAAACGTAGGGAAGAAGAATAAACCATAGACTTGAATACTTTCAGATCATGAAAAATGATATGGGACAAATATGTTAAGGATGGCTATTTTTTGCGGATCCCTACATACTGTCGTTTAAGAAAAATAATGACAAAAGAGGCATTCTTCCCAAGAATGAAGTTACCATTATTTAACAAACCCGTTAGGGGGTTGAAATATGCAGGGCCACCTAAGGTCATTGGCTGCATGGTCAAATAAAATAGTATCTTTTGGCTAACAAGTCTGTTATGTGGACTATTTATGCAAGGCCACCTATGGGCACGTGCTGCATAGTTAGGAAAAATAATTCTCAGAAGTTTTACATTTTTGTGACTAGAAGTCATGAAAAGGGTTATGAAGATCTGAAAATATTTAAGGTTAGTATTATAACACATAAAGATGGGTATTGTATAATGTATATAGAGATACATAGGTCAATGATAACCATAATCATGTTGTGGCTGGGTCCTGAATTGAAATTTTGGACTTCACTACGTATCTCATAAGAATGAGAATCAAGCCATACGTAGTTCTTGAAATGCATTTTAACGTCGTGCAGAACGAAAGTATGAGTGATCTTAGTTTAGGGTCATAGAATTCGGACTATAATAATGAATACACAGTGTGTGTTTTCATGAGGACTTTTTAGCCAAGAGACTGAAAGTGAAATTTGGGGTTAGGCCCAAAAGACTTGGGGTTGGATTTGAGGGATACTCGAATGTTCCTACGTATCCCATAAGGATGGGAATCAAGCCCACGTAATTCTAGAACTACCCTTTATACAAATTTGGTTCGTACATGTGAAGGGTGAAAGGGGACTTTAGTGCAATGATGGTTTAACCCGAGATAAAATGTTTAGGCATTACCATGTATGCACGTAGTCTTTTGAAAATGAAAACCATGATTGAAAAATCAATGTCAATAATAGTTCTCTCTCAAATGAGGAAATCAAAGAATATTGTAGTTTATTATCGTACCGGACAAAAGTGTTGCATAGTTTAACGTCATATAACAAGGACGAAAGTGAATCAATGTAAAGATATTGATTCTAGGTGCGGTTTCACGAACCAACATCATATGAGATGGTGGTGAACCGATGTGAAGAGATTGTTTTTGGGCTTGAACCCTGGGAGGTTGCCTACATACCCAGCCTGGAGGGCAAGGATCAAAGTCCGTGTATTTCAATTAAAGAATGAATTAATGATCAAGTTGTTCTTGGGGACAATGATCTAATAAAAAATGTTGTTGGTACTTACACATGGTTAGGGGCCCAAAGAGAGTGTTATGGTTGAGGTTTTCTCTAAGCTCACGTGAGTCATACTCGGTGTGAGAAACAAGAGGTAATAAAAAAATTAACGATGCACAGTTTAATGTCTTGTAGGACATATTCAGGGACTATGCAGTTTAAAGTCTCGCAGTCAGGACTATTGGTGCTGCACAGTTTAGTGTCGTGTAGCAGGGACAAAATAACAGTTTAATGTCATGTAGGACAAAAGGGGATTTGTGCAGTTTAATGTCATGCAGTAAGGACAAAAGAGTGTACCATTTTAACGTCATGTCGGACGAAAGTGCAAATAGTTTAAGGTCATATACATGGATCGTGAATGGTGCAGTTTAATGTCATACTGGACCTTTGAGATTATATAGTTTAACGTCTTTCCGGACGTAAGGAACTTTTATACAGTTTAGCATCATGTATTTAGGACGTCACAGTTTAACGTCTTGCTGGACAAAAGGGAGTTGCAAATAGTTTATGGTCATATGCATGGACCAAGGATGATGCAGTTTAAGGTCATGCTGGACGGTTTAGGGAACTTTTTCACAGTTTAACATCATGTTGGACGAATTTTCAGTTTAAGGTCATACTGGACCATTGTTGTATAGTTTAACATCGTATAGCAAGGACGAACTGGTGCTGCACAGTTTAATGTCATGTTGCGGGGATAAGTTCTTTTCTACAGTTTAACGTCATGTTGGACGAAAGTGAAAATAGTTTAAGGTCATATGCATAGACCGTGGATGGTGCAGTTTAATGTCATGCTGGACCTTTGAGATTATATAGTTTAACGTATTTCCGGACGTAAGGGACTTTTATACAGTTTAGCGTCATGTAGTCAGGACGTCACAGTTTAACGTCTTGCTGGACAAAAGGGAGTTGCAAATAGTTTATGGTCATATGCATGGACCAAGGATGATGCAGTTTAAGGTCATGCTGGACGGTTTAGGGTACTTTTTCATAGTTTAACATCATGTTGGAAGAAGTTGCAGTTTAAGGTCATACTGGACCATTGCTGTATAGTTTAACATCATATAGAAAGGACGAACTGGTGTTGCACAGTTTAATGTCATGTTGCGGGGACAAGTTCTTTTCTACAGTTTAACGTCATGTTGGACGAAAGTGCAAATAGTTTAAGGTCATATGCATAGACCGTGGATGGTGCAGTTTAATGTCATTCTGGACCTTTGAGATTATATAGTTTAACGTATTTCCGGACATAAGGGACTTTTATACAGTTTAGCATCATGTAGTTAGGACGTCACAGTTTAACATCTTGCTGGACAAAAGGGAGTTGCAAATAGTTTATGGTCATATGCATGGACCAAGGATGATGTAGTTTAAGGTCATGCCGGACGGTTTAGGGAACTTTTTCACAGTTTAACGTCATGTTGGACGAAGTTGCAGTTTAAGGTCATACTGGACCATTGCTGTATAGTTTAACGTCATATAGCAAGGACGAACTGGTGCTGCACAGTTTAATGTCATGTTGCGGGGACAAGTTCTTTTCTACAGTTTAACGTCATGTTGGACGAAAGTGAAAATAGTTTAAGGTCATATGCATAGACCGTGGATGGTGCAGTTTAAATTCATACTGGACTATTGTTGTATGAACGAATTGTAAGAGTCTTGGTTCTGGGGACCATATTTTGTGTTTATACAAAATATTTCTTCAGAAATCTGGCATTGATTGGAGTCGTGATGAGTCCTCCATCCATTGAGATTAATGAATAAGCTCCATTGGAGTAGACTCTATGTATGGAATAAGGTCCTTCCCATTTTGGCTCAAGATTGGGAGGTTTCTTTCCTGGTATCATTGGAGTTCTGAGAACTAATACCAATTCTCCCTGAATGAATGAACGAAGACGAACTTTTTTGTTAAAAGCTCGTGCTATTCGATTCTGATAGATTTCCAAGTGGTGCGAAGTGCACAATCTTTTCTCATCTAACTATTCCAATTCATTCAATCGCTTTTGGGATTGGTCATCTGTAGATAACTGATCACAAATGGCTACTCTGAGTGAGGGAAATTGAACTTCAATTGGCAAGACTGCTTCTGTTCCATATACCAACGAATATGGAGTTGACCGCGTTGCATTGAGGGTGGTAGTTCGATAAGCCCATAAAGCATGAAAGAGTTTATCAGGCCATGACCTCTTATCTTTATCCACCATCTTTTGCAGTATTTTTGAAAGAGTCTTGTTAAAGGCTTCTATTTGGCCATTGGCTGCCGCATGATACCTAGATGAATGGTTGGATTTAATGTTGTATTCTTGATACAATTTCTTCACCTCAGAAGAACAAAATTTGGTGACGTTGTCCGTCAATATGGTATGAGGGACACCAAATCTAGTAATGATGTTAGACTTGATGAAGCTAACAATGCATTTAGAACTGACTTCTTTGAGAGGTACTGCTTCTGCCCATTTGGAAAAGAAATCAGTAGCAGTAAGAATGTACTTAAACTGCTTGGCCGTAGCTGAAGGGTAAGGTCCCACCACATCCATTCCCCATGTGGCAAATGGCCATGAGTATTTAGCTGTATGAAGCAACTCTGGAGGTTGATGAATGAAGTTGGCATATACTTGGCATGAATGACACTTCTTTGTGAAATTAACACAATCTTGTATCATTGAAGGCCAAAAGTATCCAAGCCTTTGAATTTGATCAGACAATCTATGTCCAGACTGGTGGGCACCATATACTCCTGCATGCACTTCTTTCATGACAGCCAGTGTCTCTTCACCATCAATGCATCTAAAGAGAACTCCATCAAAACAACGTTTGTAAAGAATTTTTTCTAGGTGGTTTGGGTTATCATAAAGAGTAAAATTGACCACACGTCGCCGGATTTGTTCTTTCTCGGCTCTATTTGGTGGAAGTGTTCCATTTTGAAGGTATTCCCTGATAGGTGTCATCCATCCAGTAGTATGACCATACGGTTTAGGAATGGGACTAATTTCATTAATTTCCTCTATTCTGGCTTGAACATAAGGTGAAATTTCACGACGGTGGGCAATACTGATGGTTGTCTCGTCCCGATTTGGATCTGCTAGAGATGTGGCTATATTAGCCAGTGCATCAGCTTGAGCATTTTGTGATCTTGGGACATAAGAAAATGTCGGTTCTGAAGGGAATTTCTCCATTAACTCTCTGACGTAATCATACAAAGGGATTAATTCTTCTTTTCTGATGGCATAATCCCCATTGACTTGTTTGATTACCAGGTCTGAATCACCTTTCATTTTTAAGTGATTCACTTGTGCTTGGAGTGATAACTCCAAGCCTGTAATGAGAGCTTGGTATTCGGCTTCATTATTAGTACCACCTTCCCACAATAGAAAGGAATAAGGTAACAATGCCTTATCTGGAGAAATGAGTACAATTCCTAAACCAACTTTGTTGAATTTAGGATTTTCCATTTTCTTCCCTGTTGGACTTCTGGAAGCACCATCAAAATACATTTCCCATGTTTGAGGATTCTCTTGAATAGAGAAAACTTCCTCATCAGGGAGTTCAATATCTGAAGACGTGTCTTCCATGGAAGGATGTTCAGCCAGGAAATCAGCCAGAGCTTGACCCTTTATTGCCTTTTGAGACACATACTGAATGTCGAACTGTTGCAAAATAACTGCCCACCTTGCTAGACGTCCTGTAAGCATTGGACGACTAAGGATGAATTTGAGCGGATTATTGCGAGATACCAATTGGACCTCATGATGTTGCAAGTAGTGTCTCAGTTTCTGAACTGCAAAGATTAATGCCAGGCAGCACTTCTCAATACTTGAATACCGGGTTTCTGCTTCAAGCATAGTTCTACTGAGATAGTAGAGGCTATTTTCATTCTCAGCATCATTCTTTTGAGCAAGAAAGTCCCCCAATGATCGCTCTAGAGCTGTCACATAGAGGATAAGTGGTCTTCCTTCAACAGGTGGCATGAGTACTGGTGGACTCAAGAGGTATTTCTTGAGAACATCAAATGCTTCTTGACATTCTTCAGTCCACTGGTAAGTGACTCCTTTCTTCAATAATTTGGTAAAGGGTAAACTTTTACTCGCCAAATTGGAAATGAAACGCCGAATATAGGCTAAGTGTCCTTGAAGCCCTCTTAACTCTTTCAAATTCTGAGGAGGTGACATACCAAGGATTGATTTGGTCTTCTCAGGATCGACTTCAATACCACGATGGCGTACAACAAAGCTGAGGAATTTTCCTGAGGTTACCCCAAAAGCACATTTTAAGGGGTTCATCTTCAAATTATGTTGTCGAAGCTTGTGGAATATGACTTCCAAATCAGCCAAGTGACTAGAACGTTGTTTGGATTTAACCACCAAATCGTCTACATAGCATTCAACACATTTCCCTAAGAAAGGTTTGAAGATACGATGCATGGCGCGTTGATATGTTGCACCTGCATTCTTTAAACCAAAGGGCATCACCCGGTAACAAAACACACCTTGAGGGGCTCTGAAGGCTGTAGATTCCTCATCTTTTAGGGCCATTCGGATCTGATTATATCCGGAATATCCATCCATGAAGGAAAGTACTTCATAACCAGTCGTCGCATCAATTAAGAGTTCTGTAATCAGAACTGGGAAATCATCTTTAGGACAATACCGATTAAGATCTCTGAAATCGATGCAAACCCTAATTTGTCCGTTCTTTTTCTTTACAGGGACAATATTAGCCAACCACTTGGGATATTGAACTTCTCTGACGAAGTTAGATTTGATCAGCTTATCCACTTCAGCTTCAATTTTGGAATCATAGGTTGGGTGTGTTCTTCTCGCGGCTTGCTTGAATCCTCGATGTTCTTTTGGTAAACCCAAATGATGAGTAGCAACATCAGGATCAAGCCCAGGCATTTCTGTATAGTTCCAAGCAAAAATATCTTTATTTTGCTTTAGAAAAGAAATATACATCTCTTGCTCTTCAAGGGTCATGGCCGCACTAATTAAAGTGGGGCATGGATCTTTCTCTATACCCAGATTTATTTCTCTGAGTTCATCCACAGTGGTAGAGATACCCTCTTCAAATGCTGGAGGAGCATCTCTAAGATCTTCCTCTTCCTCTTCATCATGTGCTATTTCTTCTGTTTCTACTTGCATAGTAGATGACAAAACGAAATTCTCATGATCATAAGAGATGTCAAAATTTTCACATTTTGAAGAAGAAGCTTCCATTTCCGACCCTATTGATGATAAAGGGCCTTCTTTGGGAAATAAAGAGGAGATGATGGATTGAGAATCGACATCATTATTCACCTCTGGTGTTGCTATAACTTCTTCTGGCCTGATTGGCGAAGTATAGACTTGTTGGATTTCAGCAGATGAAATGAAGACGTCACCACTTATTCTTTCATCACTGTTTGGTAGGTTACCAATTTCTCTCATGTTGTCTGGATCGATTGTCGTAACTGACATTATGGATCTTTCCATAAGAGTATTTTGATTTGGGCCTATTTTGTCAATTTGACTGATAGGTAACACATAATCTGTACTCACATGTGTAAATGGATTTATTGGAATTTTCTCCAAACCATATGGAGCATTAACTTTGGTAATCTCCTTCATTGTAGATTTTTCTCTTCCCTTCATGTGATAAAATTCTGCCTCAATGTATTGATACTCACATGTCTTGAATGGGGCCTTATCACCATACAATGTTCCAACTTGACTATTGAAACAGTATTTGAGACATTGATGGTATGATGAAGGAATAACTGCATGTTCATGTAGCCAGGGTCTTCCAAGCAAGACATTGAAAGCTGAGTCTTGATCAACAATAATGAAATCCGAAGTGGATACAAGATCTCCAAATTGGGTTCTGAGTGTAACTTCGCCCAGTGGTTCTTGTTCATTTTTATCATATCCTTGTAACATCATGGTAGAAGGAGATAAATCAGATTCCATGAGGCACAATCGACGAAGTGTACGAATGGGCATGAGGTTGACTCCTGAACCATTGTCAATGAAAACTCTTCGGATATCTACACCATTGACTTTGCCAGATAAGTAGAGAGGTTTTATGTGCCCATGCACAACATCATCTTCATCTTTATCAGTAAAAGATATCACTGCATGGCATTCTGCAGGATTGTTCTCTATGTGATAGACTTCAGCTGCAGAAATTTCAGCTTCAAACTCCTGAGGACTTGAAAAAGCTTCGATGAGTGCTTCCCGAAGATCTTTTGACAGATTCAAAGCATCCAAAATTGATAAATTGGCTGGTACTTGGGACAAGTATTTCAATATATAATACTTTTGATCTAGAGGTCTGCGTTTCCCAACAGGAATATGAGGTTTAGCAGGTACCTTGGAAGCAGATTCTTTGGAAGCTGATGCATCTTGTATTGGGATAGAAGTTGGCAACATCCTTGGTTTTGGAAGATTAGACTGATTAGATCCATTTACTTGCTGAGATAAAGAAGATGGAACCTTTAATCGGTCTTCCAAAATAACTGTGCCAAAACTGAGTTGGCCATTGGCAGAAGAACTTGCTTGTTCTTTTTGAGCTCGCTGAAGGGCTCTACCACGAGTTTCTGCTGCATACACAGTGCTAGCAGGGGTAGAATTGGAGTAGTGGCTTCGGAAAGATCCATGTCTTCCTCTGTATCCTGAACCTCTGGAACTTCCTTGGATTCCCTTATTTGATACAGGGAATTCAGGCTCATCAAGACTGGAATATGGATCTGTTAATTGAATCATATTAACAGAACCGAAGATTAACTCTTCGTCTGATAAAGACCCTGCCTGACTAGCCTGTTTAGGCTGTGCCGTTTTATGGGGCGGTGCCCATGGCTTTGAAGTAGATGGCATGAAATCTTCCAGAGTCAAAGACAACTTAGGCCTCGATACATACTCATCTTCTTCTGATCCCTCTTTCTTCTTTGAATTGCGCTGCCCTTTTGAGGATTTGTCTTTTGATGGAGGCTTCACTGTAGCTTTTATAGGAGACACAACTGGCTTCTTCAATTGTGTTCGAAAAATGGCATGGGTCCGATTGATTGTCTTTCTGACCATCCAATCATCATATTTTTGCACAGTTTTGCTTCTGACTTCCTGCCACTTGCCTCCTTCCTCTGGACCTGTAGCGATAACACACGCTACATGAGCTGAAGAACCCTTCAATTTGACTTGTCCCAAGTCGACCATATTTTGCAGGAGGTCTTTAAAGACAAAACACTCTTTGATGGGATGACCCAACATTTGATGAAAGGGACAATAATTGGGACGGTCTTCATCTCCTTCCTTTTTTGGCCTCTTGGGCACTGGTAATTGAACCAAATTATTTTCCAGAGCTGAAATGAAGTAACCAGGAACTTGCTCATTTCGGAAAGAGTATGTTTTACTCTTCATATCCTCAAATTGTTTTCTTCGTTGATCTCTTTGATCATTTGGACGAAACGGCCTTTGTTTTTGGCGTTCAGGAGGTGGAGTCCTTCGAGAAGATGAAGGTTTTGAAGTAGATATAGGTACAGGTGCTTGTTTAAGCATAACTGTAGCAGTTTCTGCTTTACCCATTCTTCTTCCTGGAGCTGATGGAATTACACGAGATTTAACCTTAGCCTGTATAAGGGAATCTTCAATCTGCTGAGCGATTGAAGTAAGGTCTCGAAACCCTCCTGTGTATTTCATAGGGATCAATGGCATGCGTAATTCGTCACGCAAATTTGCCACACAGATTGGAAACAGCTCTTCCTGAGGGAGTGCTAAACTCAGGGAATACGTTAATCCCTTCCAGCGAGCAATGAAATCAGAGACTCTTTCATTCTCCCTTTTCTTGCAGTTTGTAAGATCGAAAACTGTCATTTTTGGCAAAGTTGAGCTGAACTGAAGAAGGAATTTTTGACGAAGATCCTCCCATCCGATGATTGACCGGGATTGCAAGCTTGTATACCAGACAAAAGCTGGTCCTTGAAAGGTTCACACGAAGCATCTGAGTTTCACTGCTTCTTTCTGCTCTGGAGTTCCCATCATAGGATCACAACAAGACACGTAATGCGTCAAATGTTGTTCAGGGTCGCCTGATCCATTGAAAGTAGGGAAAACGGGGTTTCCAAAACTGGATGGAGGAGAAATTGAATCTACCCATTCAGGGTAAACTTTCTTTTCAGGTTGAACTTGCACCCTTTTCCCTTCCATAGTTTCTAACCGAGCTGTTAATGACTCAATAGTAGTTATTAACTTTTGAGAAACATCAAGTTGAACTTGGTTTTGGGTAGGTGCAATAAATGGAGTTTGGACAGACGTGGTGGTTGGTGCTGCAACTGATGGTAGCACTGCCAACCGTTGTTGCGCTTGACCCATGGGATTAGAACTCTGAGGGTGTACTGATAAAGGAGGATATTCTTGATCCATCTCATTAACTGCAACAAATTCCTTCGGCTGTCGAACTTCAGCATTCTTAATAAGAAGACTACTCTGAAGTAGTTCTGCATTCATTCTTCTTAATTCTTTCATTTCTTCCTCTTGTTGTGCAAACCTTTGCTCTAATGAGAGCGATTGACCTTCTCCAGAGGAAGGATATGTAACCTGATTCTTTCCCTTCCCTTTGTTGGATACCTTTTGGAGGGAGGGAAGTGGATTACCTAGGTTCTGAGTAATCTTTTGACTTCGTGTACGTACACCTTCTTCATTTGTATCGGTGCGTACATTTTCTTGAGCAGGACGCTCTTCATCTGAGTCCCCTGAGTGAGTCTCCTCTGGTGGATTAGCAACAACGGCATTGATGACATTGATTGATGCATAATGCATCGCATCCCTTCTATCAACATTTCTGTGATATTGTCTTCTTTCATGTCTTTGATGAGACATTGCCTTTTGTTGATTCAATCCTTTAGGAATTTCTTGACGAGCTATAATTTGGAGGGAATCTCCTAATAATTTGGCTCTTCGTTCCTCTTGGGGCTTCTTCCCCAATCGAGAAAAGACCGATATTCTCTGAGAAGGGGATTGATGATTTGAAAGAGTCCCCAGTCTTGTGAACTGGGGATGTTCCTGCTGATTCCGCTCAACTCCTCGAATCCCATTTGTTGACTCTGAGGGTTGGGTTAGAGAAGTCCCTAGTCTGACAAGCTGGGGTGGCTCTTGACATGCTACGTCTGAGATCTTCTTAAATGATCTCTTGATCTTGCTAATCTTAGTTCGGAAATTAGCTGGATGCATTAACCTGTATCCACTTTTATCACCTGGTTCAACAGACCGTTGGATGATTTCCGAGACTTCTGTCATTTGATGACGTGTTTGCTCCATATGAGAGGCTTGTGCAATATTCTCACCTGTTTGATGTAGGAGCAATTCAACAACTTGTTCTCTATATGCTTGATTTTGAGAGGAACTAGTTGAAGCCTGTTCTTGAGAAAGCTTTTGATTATGAACAAAGCCCATTGATTGTGGCCGGCCATGGGAAATAACATTGCATGAGACCATTTTCGGTGGGCTTTGCTGACTGGAAAGCACTGTGAAATGTAGTGCTCCGTGAACACCCCATCCTCTGATATGAACATCAGATGGAGAATTGGAAATTAACTGACGCAATTTTCTTAGTGCGCCAAGGCATGAACGTTGAAGGGTTCTCTGTTGTTTTTCAGCCTTCGGATACCGAGAGACTGATAGAGATGCCAAATCAATCTGACGTTGTAGCCCTTCTATTATCTTAAGATGATTTTCATATTCATCATAAGATAATACCTTCTTCTTTAATTGACAAAGAGTTTTCTATATGTTGAGACGAATATCATGGATTCCATCATCCATTAATATCTTTGGAATGTCGTACTGGGAGTCAGCCAAAGGCCAAAACATGACCGGTACTTCACCTTTGGCCATTTTTTTCCTCATGTTCAGCATTTCCTCTTTATCATTAAATGAAGATTCTTCTACCTGTTTTGACCAGAGTTGGTGTTTCCTTGTTGCTTCATCGGATTCAACAAGATTGGTAGAGAGATCATTGATCAAACTAGAAGATGCATGACTTAGGGGTGGTTCGGAGAATGACCTACACCCTGGGCTATCTTCTGATTGAGAAAGTATTTCACTTGTTAGCGATAAATCATCAGACATGACTGGTTTCGCATATGCAAGTGCCTCAAGATAAGAGGGCTTTCTCGGCACTACATTGTCCACTGGAGCATTTTCCAGGCAATGTGAATCACTACTGCAGAGAGGACTTTCGCAACGAAATTCATCATCATGGGGAGGACCACCATAATGGGTTACAGAAAAAGATGAGATCTCTTGCTCCTTGGTCTTCTGACCACACAGAGGGTTCCTGTGGCTCTCATCTGAAGAAGAAACTTCAAGATTGACCGAATTTTCATGAAGCAAGTCTTCATGAGAAAGTGTCTGTTGAAGACCTTCAGAATTAATGTTCCCGTTATTGGGAAATGAGGGAGTAGAATCTTGAATTCCGACAAATAAATGTCTGAGGGCTTCAAGAACTCCAGCATAGAGCAAGGCCTTGTTATAGATTGGCCTTTGATCTCCTGACTGTGTTGGGCGGATCTTTTTCTTAGATGCCTTCTTACTCACTTTAGAAACCACTTGATGATGAAAGTGATTGCTCTGAACAGGTGTATGTGCCTGATCAGGAAAGATGGTCAGGTTAGGCTGACGATCTCCACTCAAATCAGGTGTATGTGCCTGACTTGGTTGTCCGTATGATATGGGGGAGTATGCCCCATGACCCTCTTGGACTGGAACAGATGTGTGTGTCTGTTCCGGAGTGAATCGTTGATGTGTCACTCCACTGCTAGGGAGAGATTTATGTGTCTGTCCCTGAGATGATGCTGAAGCTGTTATGATATCCTGGCAAGCATCCAGAATATGAGTAGGAATTTGCTTCTGCTCTTTCACCATTGATAAAATATGTTTGGTGACTTCAGTCGCCGGAACGGGGATATACGTCCATTCCGGGTTTGGAGTAGGTATATGTGCCTGCTCCTGTCCTCCTTTTCCTCAGTGAATCCTAACAGTACTCAAGTGTGGAGGCAGAGAGTTGATTCTGCCTCCTGTTTGTCATCGGGGCTTTCCGACTGACTTCTCCGTGCGCTACCAAGCGAGACTGTTGGTAGGCTTGATTAGTATTAGCAGGTGTATGTGCCTGCTGATTACACTTAGCCAAACGCGGTTGAAGAGATCCATCATATGTAGTCAGACAAGCCTGCTGACTAACTGGTGATGTATAAGCAGGTGTATGTTCCTGCCTATAATACTCCACCGGAATTTCCGGGCGGGATTGGCTTGATGCTGCCAGACGAGTCTGCTGGACAGCGGAATTAAAACGGATAGGTGTGTGTGCCTGCTCGTTGTTTTCCACCAAGTTAGGTTGGTGGACTTCTCCGGAGATGGCAGGGATGATAACCTTCCCATTGTTAACTGGATTCCGTCTCTGGCAGTTCATCTTGCCTGCTCGGGTTCGAAGAACCTGAGCTGAATGCCTGGAGTCGGTACCCTCATCATGTTGAGGGCGCACTACCGCACGAGTCTGTCGGCGATTATTGATGGGCGCCCTCAGGAAGGACTCCTGTCTTTTTGAATTAAGGCCCTGAGGGACCTGCTCATTCACTTCCTCAGAGTAAGGGAGTGAATGGAAATTGCGTTCCGGGGATAATGACCCGAAACGGTTAGAGACGGCAGTCAGCACCGCCTGCTTCTTGATTGCTGGACGCCGTTGTCCGGACGACCAGGTAGAGTTGTTAACTTGGAGGGCTTGACGAGCGGCATCCAGAGTTGGGATAGTACCGTTGCGACGGTACTCCTTAACCAGTGCATTAGAAACCCAGCGTTGAAGACGCTGAGTTGGTGATGTCATCCTCAGAGCGGACGACGTTCCAGCAGGAGTAGCAGCATTGGTTTTCACAGCAGTAGACCTCACAGTAGAGGTGTTTACAGCAGTAGTATTCACAGGGGTGAATTTAAGGAAATCCATTTTGCAGAAAATCTTGAGAAAAGAGTGCCTGTTCCATATAACAGACATAATCAAGATGAATCCGGCCATTGCATCTTTTGGATGAGCATATGTCATTGATTGCTTTGTTGGCCCAAGGGGCCTAACAAATAAGAAGAACATCACTTTAACTTGGTTAAGGATTCACGTTGGGTTCACCATTTTTTGTTTCGCACGGAATCCGGGGATGACCTCCTGGATGGGAGATTCAAACGTTCCGATCGGTTTCTAACAGGTTTATTTGTAGAACCGGAAACATCCAATGATTCCATATCCGTTTGGACCTACTTTCCAAAGGTAGGTGCTCATTAGTTTGTGGGCTAATGAGGATTAGGAGTTTGCATTGGTCGAGAGGACGGGACGTCGGACTCATCACACCTTTTTGAGGGGAATTATTGTCTACTACGGGACTCTCTTTATAGATTTAAGTTATGTTCGTGAATTCTTATTACATTACCAAGTATAAAATGAGCTTTCCTTCAGTTTAACAATCAATGATTAAATATGAAAGAAATTTAGAGAATCTTTTATATGTATTCGAGGTTCTTCATCAATAGAGAATCATCTGTATTTATTTAGAGATTCTTGGTCAATGGTATCCTTCAAAACATTTAAAAAAGTCTCTTGGTCATTATGATGACCAGGCTGGTTTTAAAGCCACTCAGTGGGGCACTTGAAGTTTATCGTCATTCAGAAGGACAATGAATTACTTCAAAGTTGGGATCGAACCCATAGATGGGCTACCTACGTATCCTTTGTTTTGAAAAAGGAATTAGAACCCACGTAGTTCGAATAAGGGTATGATGTTTATGATTGATGGTTCAAAGCAGGACGTCACAATTACTTTTACACTCTAAGATCACGTGAGTCATGCTCGGTGTGAGAAACAAGAGGTATTAGTAAAATTTAGACAATTGTGCCATGAAAGATGCAATCATAAGAAATGGTTTGGGGCTTATGTATGTATGACTGCCCAGAGGATTTACTTTTAGGGAGAAAATCCATGAACAGGGTCCATAAAAGTATATGTGCTTCATGGAGATTTGAATACTCTAATCTTGGGGCTTACTCCTAAGGAGGATGCCCAAGTTAGGAGGGGACTTATGATTGGGTTTTACTCCTGAAAAGGAAACCCAAATCAAGGGTAAATTGGGACTGGTTAAAGAGAAATTAGGGGACTTAGGGCTTATTCCTGAAAAGGAAGCCCAAGATTATAACTGGGTTTTATACTTGAAAAAGGAGACCCAGGTTAGGGATTAAGGTTTGGGGCTTACTCCTGAGGAGGATGCCCATATTTGAGATTGGGGCTGACTCCTGAGGAGGATGCCCATATTTGAGATTGGGGCTTACTCCTGAGGAGGATGCCCATATTTGATATTGGGGCTTACTCCTGAGGAGGATGCCCATATTCGGGAACTTTAAGAATTTGGGACTTACTCCTGAGGAAGATGCCCAAGTTAAAGGACTTATAACTGGGGATTATTCCTGAAAAGGAGACCCAAGTTAAGGATTCTCTCATCTTAAAGGATGAGGTTGAATGAATGAACTCTCCATATTTAGTGACATAAGGATATTTAAATCACTAGGTTTTGAGAGATATTCCACAGAATTCCTTTCAGATAAGGAAGTCAAATCAAGAAATCATGCCATAAATGGCTTTGAAGAGTGTCTTGAAGACTGAATCTTGAAAAGGAAAGGTGTGATGGCTTAAGAGGGGTAAAATGGGCAAGATGGGCACCCAAAAAGGTAGGGGCGCGCAAGTCTTGAAAGGCGCGCAAGTATTGTGGTGGCGCACAAGTATTGGTCGCGCAAGTATACTTGCGCGACATGATGGGTACTTGCGCGATTCTCAAACATCATTAGAATATTTGAGCGACTCTTTATAAATCCCTTTAGAATCCTCTTGAGGTTCTTCCAAAAAAGGGACGCGCGAGTTCTATTGAAGGAATAAGGTGGCGCGCAAGTGTTGATGAGTTTCAACACTTAGGCCTTCCTTCTTCTCTTTAAATCTTCCGTTCTAGGTAAAAAATTACCTTTAGAAGTGTTCCGGAAGATTTGAGAAGAGACTTGGGCGTCGAGAGCCTCAATCTGAGTTTCTGGAAAAAAATCCTCTCGAATGGGGGGCCCACAGGGTCTATTTATAGGCAGGAGAAGACCCCGGGCGGTTACCGGGCGGTTATCACTTAGGCCGCGCAAGTCACTTGCGTGACCAAGAGCATCACGCAAGTGTACTTGCGTGACAGTGATATAACTTGCGCGGTGTAGTTGCTGTTGATCCTTTGTTCATGCCTTTTTCGATTTTTGATATTTTCTTCAAAGGTTGAATCACTTTGAGCTCAGATATTCCCCTTTTCCGATTTTTTTAGATTCTGTGATGAAAGGAGCGTCAACACTATCTCATTAAACCTGAGATACATATCAGAAATAGGTTCATCAGTCTTCATTTTAAAATTATCATATTTAATAGTATAAGTATTTAATCTCATTTCTTTAACATTGGTTGTTTCTTCATGAGAAACACCCAAAATATCTCAAATTTCAAAAGCAGTTTTACAAGCAGAAATTCTATTAAACTCTTCATATCCTAAAGCACAGTACAGGGCATTAATGGCTTTACAATTATTATTGTAGGCAGTCTTTGTAGTTTCATCCCAAGTTATTCTTTCAGTTTCTGGAATTTTATATTATGACTCTATAGCAGTCCAGATATCAAAACCCATTCTTTCTAAATGAATTTTCATTTTAAGTTTCCACTGAGCATAGTTTGTACCATTGAAGAAAGGTGGCATGTTAGTAGCAGCACCCTCTAGTCTATTATCCATAGCTAGATTTTAGAAAGATATTTTAAAGAGATAAAATTTATAACTAATAGAAATTTAAGATCTTTAAAGATGAAATTAAAATCACATTTGAAAAACAGAGTATTTCAGAAATCTTTAAATAACACAAACCTTTGATACCAAGTGTTGGTCGGAGTGGATACTCAAGAGGGGGTGAATTGAGTTCCAATTAAATTTTCTGTTAAAATATTGTCTATTTAAAATCCTCTGATTTATAAAATAAGTTAAAATGTAGTGAATTTATATAGATTGTAAATGTTCACTTAGCTTCTCAAAGATTGATTAGGTCTCAGTTAATTTAACCACAAGATCAAACTAACTTTTGAAACTAACCTACTGATTTACAATAAGTGTAAACACTTGCTAATTTAACTATCAAAGTAGCTTTAAAATAGTTTTGTATTTCAAAGTAATAGCAGTGGAATAAATAATATATATGTAGTATACTTTGAACTTAAACTAAATATGTACAGTAGATATAACAAGAGGTTCAGTCTCAGGCCAAGACTTAGTCCTCTCATATTTATATAAAATTTGATCCACACCCTGGATAAGGGTTAACAACAGTTTACAAAACTGTCCAGACCACGCAGGGACCTCTACCACTGTTCTTCGTGGAAAACAAAACAAAGACCAGGCCACTCAAGGACCTCTTCCATAGTTGACGTGGGTAAACAAGAGTTAAGAGATATAGAGTGAGTATTTTGATATCCTCTAGTTCAGTGCAGGAGACAGTGTGTGTATAAGATATACAGAGTACACCACACTGCTCAAAAGTTAATAAATAAATCACTTAGAGAGAACAGATAAGAGTTTAAAAATCTCTAGTGATTATCAATGCAGCTCTGGACTCGTTGGATTCAGCAAGAATGCTTCTTAGTCCTTCTCTGGTTTTTCTGTTGAAAAACAGAGTGTCGTAGTTAATCTTGTATTCTACAAGAGTGAGAATGATCTCTTGATTCGTCATGTGTTCTTCAGTGGTGTTGGATTTCATTCATGAGAGTTCTTTGAAAGTCTTGAAATCTCTTTCTTGTTCAGGATTTTTCTTCTAGTTCAGCACAGTGCTCTCAGGTGTATGTAAGTTCTTCTTGTTGTATCGTCACACTTTTCTCGCTTCTCTTCTTTTTTCTCCTTTTTGTTATTTTTGTGTACTACATCTCAATCTTCCTTATATTCCACACGAGTTCTGTCAGTATAAATGATTCCCTTTTCATAGGTACGAGATACGGTTTTCTGACATGCCAACAACTATCATTAAATAACATTAATTGCATTAAAAACATCAAATATGACCGTTATAATTTTTTAAATAATATTGACAAAAAGTTAATAATTGGTGTCACAGTGATTATGTAAATGGTTTCTTCTTCACAGTATATGGTTCACGGTATGATCTTCATGTTATGAACTTCACGGTATGTCCATGTCACTGTGTCTAGCTCACGGTGTTGAGGTCACGGTGAGTCCTTCACGGTGTCTGGTTCACGGTGTCTGGGTCACGGTGTCTGGGTCACGGTGAGTCCTTCACGGTGTCTCCATACTTAGACAAATATCTGTATTTAGACTTAGACAGTAATATGCAGAATATGGATTAAGTTTAATCATTATAGAGTTAGATAACTTGAATCATAAATATAAAGGCGTGATAATATAAGTGAGATTTGTGATTATGCATAAGACTTGTAAATAATAAAGAGAGTAATTAACATCCATAAGATTTGTTATCATTAAAACATGATGTGTAGTTATTATTGAAATTGATTAACAGTTATAGGATTTGTGATCTTGTGAAATTAATATTGATATTAATTAATAGTAATAGGATTTGTGATCATTAAAACATGATTAACACATGAGGAGTCCAACAATTATATATCATCATTTTCGTTTTTTTTAACAAATTTCTCTGATGAAATGTCACGTGTTATTACAGATTCATTGGATGCCATACTGGAGTCTGGTTCAGGACTTACCTACATACTGGACTACTGGACTTCATGAGGTTATGGTTGTAGTGCCACTCATTCACTTTCATATTATTGAGTGGCACTAGCCCGATAGAGTTATGCATCAGTTTTGCTATGTTCAGCTGATTCCACCTGCACCACGACAGTTACCAGCACTTCATGGCTTGAAGCTCATGGGGAGACAGCATGTCGATTGGAGACGACGACATGCCCAGTATGTCTCCATCTGGGATAGTCGAGCAGAGCATCGTATCACAGGTGTACGTGCGATGTGATTCTACCTATCAGATCAGGTAGAGTATGAGTCATGGTATAGAATGAAGTCTATATTGTATCTGACTCAGCACGGAAGAGGGATTCAGGATATGGTAAGTCAATAAATTTCACATAATATATTTATTATGCTATTTTATAATTCATTTTGAATCTTTGTACAGCATACCATACTACGATGACTATGTCGCATGACTGATCCAGAGGAGGAGAAGGTTGCTAGTTTATCTGTGATCCATGCTGCTTTGGAGGAGATGATGCTGATTTGTCGATCTATTCATGATAGTATAATCTATCCTCAAACCCAGAGACATGATGTTCCTGCTCAGGAACATGATGCTCCTATCCCAGGAGATGAGGGTCCTGCTCAGGAACCGGCAGCAGCAGCTGGTGATGTTCCCCAGCGACGACAACGGTGACGGAGACTGCGTCCTGCTGCACGTGAGCCCTCACCTGTTCCAGAGGCACAGGTCAGTGCTCTATCAGTCCAGCCTGACCCGTCTGGGTTTTTGTAGCAGGATGTAGCATGGGATCCATCTTTTTTGACCGGATATCCATAGTATTCTCCAGATATTTATTTTCCAGGGATTTATCAGGGTTCATCTCCCATGCCTCCATCTTTCATACCGGATCCTTCACGGCTTATATGGTTTCCCAAGGCTATGATGAAATAACCTTCTACTTACATAGTGTGAGAAGGATCTCATGCACATGATGACATCCCTTCGACACCTCCTTCTATGTAGACTATGACATAGGATCCCGTGATTGATGTTCCAGTGCCCGAAGATCATCCCTCTCCAGGTCATCATACTTCATCCCAGCATGGAACACGTCGCTCTCGATATGGACGTACAATTCGCACACCACCTTGTGGGATAGAGCCTCACCATAGACACTGAAATTACTTCTTCATGTATATTTTTTATATTTATTAAAAATATTGCATTACTTTTACTCTAAAATAATTTCTTAAAAATTATCGATGACACATAATTTACAATTTTGTCATGCCCCTGAGTATAAATCAACCTCAAAAGCTCTAGATAATTTTTCCTAGTATGGTGAGATAAAAGGGAGGTATTATACCATAAGGAAGAGAGATTCTAGGAATGTACAATGCTATGACAACCCTTTAGATGAAATGTGTCAGTTCCCCACTAGATGTGCATGTTCCTCCAAAATTTTCAGGCTGGAGATAATCCACCTTAAGTTCCACATAGCCTTATGCCTTCCATGGATTAATGTCAAACACTTCATCCCATTTTTTTACTTTATGGGTAAGTACAACCTCATTCAATTGAATATGTACATTACCATGGACATATACAATCATCATTTTGCAAGAAAAACTACTAATCTCATGTTCACTGAAATACCCCTTAACGTAAGAATGATACAAATAGTGTAAGTACCCAATAGCAAGCTTCCAATCCATTTTGACTGGGCTATGTGGAATCGTTGCTGTTTTCATCTGATTAATAATTTAAAAGGTTTCAAAACCACCTTCCTGAAACTCAAAAAATTTCAAGTAAGTGACTTTGAAAGCCTGTAAAATATAAACTATAAGATCTATTGAAATGAAACTTAAAACATGGATTAAACATATAATAAGTAATTGAAAATAAAAACCATTTCTTAAAAAATTTTTATGAAATAAAATTATAAGATTTCAAAAACACTTCTTGAAACTCAAAAATATTTCAGATATGAGAATTTGAAGGCCTATAAAATATAAACTTAAAGACTCATATAAATGAAACTTAGAACATAGATTAAACATATAATAAGTAGTAGAAAAGTAATTAGTTAATTCTGGTGTGGGGGAAAACTGTTAGACCCTAGAATTGAAGGATAATTATGATGACAAGGAAACATCAACCCCCACGCCCACCCCTTCCACCCATTCAACCAACTTCGGTAACTCATATAGAAGTATCTTTTCAAAAAAATGAAATTTCACACCACCACAGCTTCCTACATCCATATTAACCCCCAAATTCAGTTTCATTAAATTTGGACATACCCCATTTTTACCAAAATCAAAGATGCACTATTAAACCATCACTTTTAAACCCCCATATCAATAATACAAAATACTTTGAGGGATGGGAAGTGATTCGGTGCATTTTAAAACATTGAAAATCTTTCAATAAGGAGCTCCTCAATGAAACTGAATTGGGGGTTGAAAGGCACCCAATGTTATGAGGCACTCATTTTTGAAAGGCAACCAATGTTATGAGGATCTCATTTTTGAAAGGCACCCAATGTGGTGATGGTTATTCTTATGGTCACGAAGCATGAGTTGAGGCCTTGCGCATATGCGGTCCACGTAGGAGAGGAGAATGATCGTGGAAATAATTTGGTGGAGTGTTATTTATAAATACCCTGATGGGTGTTAATTTGCATCATGAGCTGAAGGACGATCTGAGAGAGGATCTGGAGAGAGAAACAGTGCATAGAAGTGCTCTTTATTCATATATAGAATTTTGCACGTCATTGTGTTGTGATTTATTAAGCCTTCATGACCGTACGAATGGTATTCTGGTACTGCAAGCCAATTCCTGAGTAGTATAATCACACGATATTTTATGAAGAAATGTGAATGATTTCTTTGAGTTTTAATGCTTTTTGAAGCGGACAAACCATGTATACAGTTGCATAATAAAGTTTGAGACGCATGTATGAGATTATATACAAGCATAAAAAATGGTGTGGTGTGCGTACCAAAGTTAATTGAAGGAACACTGAAGTGGAGTTTTGAGAAACATACAGAAAGAAATTGGATTTTCATGAGTTGTCCAGGGTTTCATGTATGATTTCCATGTATACATGAAATAATATGAATTAATGATGGTTGGAATTGAGGGATATGATTACATAAATGCAGTGGGAGATCATCGTGAAAAATAAGTATATATGTCACGCTATATGAACATCAAATAACTAATATATAAAAGTTGTGAAGCTTGTGAATTCATGTTGATTACACAAAGATAATTTGAGAAGACCACACATTTTATTTTAAATGCATGAGGTTTGATAAAAAAACATGAAATTTATTTTTCATGTATATTTTTTATTGATTTGAGACTAAATCCATGAGAGAACATCAATCAAAATTTGAGAAGGAATTTATATCTAACTAATTAGTGTATTGAGATTTTTCAAGATCATTTGAAGATATGTGAATAGTTAGTGAGGTCAGGACTTCATCATACAGAAGGAAGTTTTTCCTAAGCAGAGTTTCACTGATTCAACTAATCATATTCAAGGGATTAAAAATATTTGAGTAAGAACAAAGTGTTACAAAGGTACTTGGAGGGAATATGACCAAGTGTGATTCAGCTAGCTCGTGGAGTAAGATCAATAGATCATACTACAGTAGATAAGATATTCTTTAGAGAAGAAGGAGCTTGTAATTTGGTGGGTCTAACAAATTTCTGAAGAGGATTGAGAGACAGGGGTGGTAAAACTAGTCGAACAATTGTGGGGGTTTAACCAATTGAGGCAGGAGAGTTGGATTATTGGAGGGTATAACTAGAATCAAATGGAGGATCAACTACTTGGGTTTATAACCAGTTACTACCTGAACCATTGTAATTGATAACAATATTATAGTGGAGAATCCAATTTTGAGGGTCTAACTAACATGGCAAGGAGTATGTCTTTGTACTTAAACTTATATAAATATTGTATTTTTTGTTTCATTTACTTTTTTTCATTGTATACAGGATCCAATCATCTTAATATGTTATAGTGGTTTGACTCAAAAGAGGGTGAAATAAAAAAAGACAAGAATTTTGTCAAACAAGTCACACCTAATTCACCCCCTTTCAGTATGACTACATGATCCATTGGGCACTTAATCTTCCCATAATAAGTTTATCCTTATCTATTAGTTTCAATAAAATAAGCATCTCCATTATGGTCATGTCACTACAACAAAACCGGCTATTAGCGCCGTTTTTTTTTCATATAGTGCGGTTTAAACCGCCACTATATGGTTTGGCGGCGATTTATAGAAACCGCCGCTAAACTGGGCGTTGACAATCTATTAGTGGCGGTTTTTTCCATTTCACAGCGGTTTAAGGGAAGCGTCGTAGATGCCTCATTTCACGGCGGTTTTCGTGACTTTAGCGGCGGTTTGAAGGTGCCGGATATTTTTTTATTCACGGCAGTTTTAACCGCCACGATATTCAGGCGTTTGATGCGTCTCTATCTCAACGGTGAAAACCGACGCTAAGTAGCGGCGGTTATAACCGCCACTAAATATAAACCGTTACATTTCGTGGCGGTTTTAACCACCGCTAATGGTTTACCAGTAAAGCATTAGCGGCAGTTATAACCGCCGTGAAATGCTGACTAGTAAAGAATTAGCAGCGGTTAAAACCGCCGCGAAATGCTGAACAGAAAAAAAAATTGCAGTTTTGCTTCTACTGCCCCACTGCCCTGAAAAACAAATCAAACCAGAAAATGGAACAGGAGACATCATACAAAAAAATAAAATGTTATTTCTAACTTGGTATCCCCAACATGATGAAACAGGAGACATCATACAAACAATCGACCATAATTCTATAGTGATAATAATCAATAATGGATCTATAGGGAAGCATGAAATCCATTCCAATAATTACATCATACAGTTACATGATGGGAAAGAATGAATTCTATATAAAAAACATTTTCCTATCTGATGGGGAAAATAATTCCATCGGTGAACAATCATTGATCGAATAACCAATGAGGTTTACAAATTCTTAATGACACATAAATACACTATATCAAGGACCAGAATCTCTATAAATATATCAAATATAACATTGTATGATGAACTTGTGTCAAATAATGTAGAATCTATAGTAGAGGTTACTAGATTAGTACCTCAAACAATAGATGAATTTGAATTATGCTCCCTATCATATGTTGAACATCATTTAGTTTTCCCATACCATGACTCTATGCTACAACCTGACTATTCTGAGTGGGATCACATTTCATGCACATTAATTCCTAAGTCTTTTATCAACTATGTCGACTACCACCTTGGCCTTAGAAGTATGTGGTATTATAGCTACATCCCTACTAAAAATTAAGAGGACCCACATAATAATTTGGAATATGTAAAGATCTTATCCCCCTAGGAGGAACTGGTGGAAAATTTTTAAAGATGTGCAAGATATGACCCAAACTCCTATAACCTTTGAATTCAACTAGATACACCATACGTTGGGCCTTGTTGGCGTAATAAGGGCCTTGTTTATATATCAGTAATTGTAAGGGACTTGTTGATATCTCAGTAATTGTAAATGCTTTTTTTTAGGTGATGAATATTGGACCATATAATTAGGTAGATTTCATGCACAAAATATTCCAACAACACCTATGGAATGTTATATTGTGGAGTGGATAATGGATATAACATGACTAGTATATTGTCTTTAGAAAAATGGTTCTTTATATTTTTCAAGATACTCCTCAACCTGGTCTGACCAAGTGGTTGTTTCCCTACTTCTTTATTGTAAAAAATGGTATTAGAAGTGGTTTAACCTATTATATTGGAAGGAAAGTGGTCCAAGTGTGCTTTGTATAATTACCATTCTCTTGGGGTTTCCTCTTATTGAGAAAGGGTGTCAGTTGACAATATTGAGGCATCAGGCATGACTAACCTCATTTTCCCAAGTGAATTGTGATAGGAGGTCTTTCTCATTGTCAATCAAACAAGGGGAGGACCTCCTTGATGAAGTAAACTATCAATGTAGAGAGGACCTTCATAATGATTTTCATCATGGTGAGTACTACAATAACAACTTGAATTCAATCCATATGGAGAATTCCTGCAATGTGTACCCTGGAGAAGACCTTTTGTGTGGATGATATTAAGGGAAATAAATCCTTGTTTTTTGATCATCCAGACATTTATAGCATATTTTTGGTGTTGATCAGGATATTGAATCTCATAATCAATCATATTCTAATAATTAAGTGATCCTGGGTGTATGGGGAGGACCTTCATAGCTACTGGCAGCAAAGTAGATAAGAGGACCTTTGCAAATGAAACTACTATTTTTGTAATTTGGTAACAAAGGAGTAGGATCCTGATCATCCATAGATAAACATATGATGGTTTAAGAACACCAATATGAAGTAGATCAAGATCATAGACCAGATATTCATTTTCCAATGACCTTTAGTGTTGCTTCTTTTTGGATGCTCTCTTGTGGGTGATAGAGGTTGCTTTCTATGGATATCATCTTACATATACTTAATCTTGTTTAATTATCTCTCATGTCACTATGATAATTTTATGATAGGTATATGGAATTTCAGTTGGGATATGTTCATACCTTGTAGTGCCCACCGGGGTAGACTGATGACCTTTAGTTGTAACGGGGGTATGGTCCCGATCTGGTTGTCCATATAACATGGGATTTGGCCCATGACCCTCTTGAATGGTAGAAAAGATGTGTATCTTCTCTAAATCTCCTCATATTGTGTTAATGAGTCACCCAAATTATGGTAGAATAGTTGTGTGTCTTCCCTTTAACCATTTTTAGAATATTTTAGGTGACTTCAGTGACCAAAACATGCATATTTTCTTATTCTATTTTTGGAGAATGTGTATGGGCCTGATCTTTTCCTCCATTTCATATAGGTATATACCGATGTTAATTAAGTCAGTGGGAAAGTATATGGTTATTCCCTATATTTTATACCAAAATATTCTTGGTGATTTCTTTGAATAATACCATATTATACCGACAAGCTTAGTAAATGTGGGAAAATGTGTACTCTTGCTCATAGTTTGCCACCATATTTAATTAGTGGGATTCTTTGGAGGGTATAGATGTAGGGACATGTTCTTGGTTGATTGTTCACTACCCTCAGTGGGTTTTCCTGACTACCTAGGTTTGGGAGACTTAGGTCATACTCCCAAGGTAAACACACACATCATATAGAGGTTTTATTGTTTTATAGAATTGGTGATGGTGAATGCTAGAAAGATCCCTTTGGAGGGTCCCTTATGCTATCTAGATGAGTCCATCAGTGACCTCTTGATCATCCTCCCTAGATAAGGGAGGAACATGTTATTTCCTTCCATAGATATGACCATGAAATGGTTTGATATGGAAACTATTTACAACAAATTATGTTCCACTAGTCATTGTCGAGTAGACATCTAGTAGTGATTTTTTAGATGAATGGATTTTTTAGCTTACTCTGAAGATGGAAAGGTACCATTTAGGTGTGACTCCCAAACCAGTGAATTTGAGACCCAATGTTGAGGGTGAAAGGTTGATAATAGATCCCTAGTTTTAAATGAGGATCCAACTTGTGCAGTAGTCGAAGCATATGTGTTCTTAAAGTACTAAAATGTCATTTGGATCAAAGGGGGTTCTAGTTAAAAGTTCCAGAATACTTATGATAAACATTTACAATAAATCCTTATGAAATCAGCATATCAATAAATAAACACATGTATAATCAATTGTATCAAATCCATGTTTGTCCATATTTCATATTTTGAGAGAGAAAAAGGAGCCTAACATGTGGGTGACACATGAATTTTGTTTAAGGTTCCATGTTAGGTTCACCATTTTTGTTTCCAACTACTTTTATTGGTGAGTATATGATTCGTATCACATGATTAGGCTAAACCACATTCCTATCATCCTCTTATGTTTGGTCTCTATACTGCCTACTAGGTTCCAATTTATATAACCAGAACAAAATAACAAAATGATCACTCTTTAGTCATCTAAAATCTCGACTATCAATTCAAACACAGACCTGAATGGAATGATGTATACCACACTCGAGAAATCAAGACATAAAATGAAACATCATAAATCAAAAAAATGCATAGAAGGAAACATGAGAAATCAAGAAAATGTTAGGACATGGAAATGTTTGGTGGAAACTATGTGCCATACATGTTACATATACAAACCAACCATTCTCATATTTGTTCAAAACATCAACAATACTACTACTCATGGTCCGATGATGCATCGTCACCCTCTCCACTTCCATCTCCACTACCTGTTTCCACCTGTAAGAACATTATATTGAAAATTAAATATTGTTTCATATTTATAATTAAACTTAAAGCAAATAAAAGTTTAAAAACTAAATGATTTTGATTTTTTGTGATTTACCTGCTCACCACTAGTAGATGCACTACCACCGGGGGAATATCTACTCATATGCTGACGTATTTCAATCAACAGTTTCTACAAAGCAAATTTTTGATCCCCCTGCTGGTGAACTGTGTTTCGTAGAGAAACAATCTCTTTCTGAGCATATCTAGGTATGGGCTGACTAAATCCAGGAGTAGATATAGTTTCCATCCCTTTTGGTCTGCTAAAAACCTCAGATGGTATGGGTCCCAAACCCATCCCGCGCACTCTACCAGGATGCTCCTTCCCAAGGACTTTATCAACCGGGTCATCCTGGGAGACTGAGTAGGACTGCCCAGGATTGGAATCCCATATTTCTTTAATTTTTATCTATAAATAAAATATCAATATATATTAACATAGTAAAAACTGATAATAAGTTATTATAATAAAAAATTAACTTCATACCCCAACTTCTTTGGCAGGCTCATTAACAAAACTTCCATCTGTTTTTTTGTGAACATCCATCCATAGTTCAGTTTGGGATGCTTCATGCCCTAAACTCTGTGACTGCATTAAACAAAGATAAATCAAAAAATCAATATGTTAAATAGATAATATTGTCTTATAAATATTTAAACTAATTAAAATATTACCAATGACATTCGGCTTCTAGAAAATCTTTTTGAGCCCGCAGTGTGCGGGATGACTTGTTTTGCCCGTTTTGATGCATTCTGTCTTGAGAGATCTTGAAATTAATAAAATTCAATTTAAAATTAATGTATTCGATTTAATCTCCTCTTAATATACATGTATAAATGTAAAATGAGGATAATATAATAATATATATTTCAATACCATCCGCTTCTCATCACAATGTCTATCAACAAAAACTTTCCACTGTTATTTCGGTACCCCACTGGGTAGCTTCTCATATATTTGCTGCACAGTCAATGAAGTATCGTTGACATCACACCACAACCTCCATTTGAAATCTTTCCATCTTTTACCAAGATTTTTCAATGTCCACTTCTGTGCTATCACATCAGCAACAATAAAGTGGAAGAACATCTGTATACAGAAGTTAATTTTGAACATATTAGTAACATGACATTCAATTAAACCATAACATAATAAAATTAACTTTATCTGAGAATCAAAAACATCATTTTTCAAGTTTGGAGGCATATTCCTTCAATCATCATATGAAATAGGCAGGGAAATGGGATCTGCTGCCAGCTGACCTATAATCTGGCCAAGTAACCCTGTGGCGTCATCCGTCGGGACCCCATAAGAATAAAATGGCACAACTATCTTCTCACCATTCATGTTCCAAACATCTAAACTTTTTATGTGTTTTTTCACGGTTGCATTTTTTTCATCTACAATGAGAAAACAATTATTATAAACAAAATGCAATAAATTTATTTAATTAAAATTTGTACCTATGATTATGACCCTCTAGAATGTCTGTGATGAACTGGAAGGGGCGTGTCGCCGCCCCACTGCTGAGGCTCCTGTGGGTGGAGTCGATGACTCATCCTCTAATGAGACATCCAAAGATGGTGTCAGAGATGGTGCATTGGGAGATGGTGTAGGGGTGTAGATAGTTGGTGCCTCAGATGCCGTGGGGACAGACGAATCATCATCTGTCGCAGAACTAGATGAAATAGTGTACCACTTCCTCCTTAGCATTCCTGTCACTTAATCAAATAAAATTAAGTTCAGAATATATATTTCAAAAAAATTATGCAGAAAAAAATTAAAAATTATAATAGATGCACAGTACTAACAAACAAAATATATATAACAATGATAATGAATGACTGCAGAAATCAAACAAGTGGTTTCTGAATGAATAATTAATTATACAATCATTTTCCCCTTCAATCATGTCGGTTTCCTACTCCATTGCATCATCCACTTCATTCATCCTTACTAGACTAATATTTTCAATATCATGATGGAAAAATAATTCTGCTTCCTGTTGTTGATGAAATTCAATTGCAGAGGTCAAATCTTCCACTTCATCACCCATATCATACAAATCTCTTTGTATTACGTGGGTAACTACACTCCACCCTTCATACACAAAATCATTCACATAATATACCATTTTTCTTGTGATGCTAAGATATATGGATCATGCAGTTCATGATCACCAACATCCATCAAGCGAGATAATTTTACAGAAGTAAATTGCAAGGAATATCTTTTAACACCTCTGATAATATCGAACCATTTTCATTTGAATAAAACAACAGAAAAATTCCCATGGTAGTTTAATTCAATAATATCATGAAACTTTTCATAGTATCCCACTTTAGAAAATGTAAATATACCACTATTCTGTGTTTTTAAACCCACTTCTTGATCGATTGTACGAAATCTAAATCCATTCACATTATAAGTGTCGAACTTTCTAACTTGTTTTATAGGACCTCTAGCAAGAAGCTTAAAATCTTCTGACAATTTTTCTCGAGTATCAGTATTCATGATCTGAAAAAAAAATTAATAGATTTACAAATTGTATGTGTCAAACTAATATTCGTATTTATTGCAATATTTATAAACTTACACGTCATGAAAACCATTCTACCAGCTCTTTATTCACAGCTTTCGTTGTATCTTTCTCATTTAATTTTCGGCATCTTATTCGTCTCTTTGTTTGTATCCTCAACTATTCAATAAATGGATCTGAAATTTCACTATTCAGCATCACATATCTATGTGCCTGTAATAATTCCAATTTTATCAGTGTCACATATGAGGTCCTCCCAACTGATCGGCCAATAGCAGGAAATATTTTTGATTTCTGATGCATTTGATATTGATTTGATGTGTCTTCAACACGTCCAACTCGATTAAATATTGTCTCAATATTATCCAAATATCTGGAACAAAAGGTGAGACACTCCTCGGCCAAATAGCCTTCAGCAATAGATCCTTCTGGTTGAGCTTTATTTCTCACGTATGCTTTCAAATGCCCAAGATATCTGTGAAATAAAATAATAATATTATGAATTTTTTTAAATGCCAAAAATTATTTACTTAAATGTAAACATATAAATAAAATACCTCTCAATTGGATACATCCATCGATAATGAACGGGGCCTCCTAATTTAGCTTCATCAACCAAATTTACAGTTAAATGCATCATGACAATAAAAAATGATATAGGAAAGATCATCTCCATTGCACAAAGGGTCAATACAAACCTATCCTAGAGGTTGTCAAGCTGAAATGGATATAGATATTTCTCACATAATTGCCTGAAAAATGTGCAGAATTGGAGTACAACAGCAGTAACTTTTTCAGGTAATAATGTACGCAATGCCAATGGTAGTAACTGTTGTAACAAAATATGTGAATCATGACTTTTCAATTCATTTAACTTACGATTCTTCAAGTCAACACACCTCAAGATGTTACTCGAATACCCATCAGATACCTTTACATTCTTTAAAATTCAAAGGAACGTATCTTTATCCCTATTTTTCATTGCAAAAATGGACGGAGCATACTTTTCATTCTCATCTGGCTAGAGATCACGTTTTATGTTCATTACCTGTAAGTATTTGCGAGCATTGAGATGATCCTTCTAATTTCCATGCTCATTAAGTAATGTGAAAATCAAATTATCACATACATTCTTCTCAATATGCATCACATCAAGATTGTGGCGCAACAAATTAAATTCCCAATACGGAAGTTTGAAGAATATACTTTTTTTATTCCATTGTTACGTTCTGATTTCACTTAACGATACACTTCAGACTCATTTTCCGCTATCATTAAAATGATGAACATTCCCAAATTTTGTTTCAACATTTTCAAGCTGTGTCAATATTTCAGAACCGTTTAACAACTTTGGAGGTGGTCTACGATCAATGGAACCATTAAATTTTGATTTGTTCATCTGAAATCTATGAGATGAATCAAGAAATCTTTGATGGAACAAGAAGCACCATTTTCTACTGTGAGGTAGTCGTTTGGGCTCAAAATAAAATTTACAAACGAGACAAGCCAAACCTGTATAAGTGTTCCAACCAGATAAATTCCCAAGCCCAGGGAAGTCACTAATGGTCCACATTAAAGCAGCATGCATTTTGAACATTGTTTTAGAAGAAACATCAAATGTCTCAACACTGTTGCTCCATAACTCCTGCAATTATTCAATAAAAGGCTATAGGTATACATCAATATCATTTCCAGGCATTTGTTTTCCAATAAAAATCATCAAAATGATAAAATATTTTTGTTGCATACACATCCATGGAGGTATATTATAAGGGATCAAAACAACTGTCCAAATGCTATAACTGGTACTCAAAGTCCCAAATGGGTTGAATCCATTGCCAGCCAATCCCAATTGAACATTCCTAGGATCAGCTGAGAAATCTGGATGTAATGAATCAAATGTATTCCACGATTTGGAATCTCATGGATGTCTCATTAACCAATCATTTTTATTATCTACAAAATTCCACTTCATGTGATCGGTGGTTTTTAATGACATGAATAATCTTTACAATCGAGGCTTCAAAGGAAAGTAATGCAAAACTTTTGCAGGTGTGTTCCTTTTCTTCTTCTCCGTGAAATTATGTTCAGTCAGACTTCCAACATCACCCTTTTACTGCCATCTAGAAGAAGAACATTTCTTACAATTCTGTCTACTTGAATCCTCTCCCCAATAAATCATACAATCATTGGGACATGCATGTAGTTTTTTATAATTCAGACCAAGATTGTTAACAACTTTTTTCATATCATAAAAATATTATGGGATTTTTGCTTCAGGAAATGCATCACGAATCAATTCTAATAACATGGACATTGCCTTATTTGTAATTCCACATAGACATTTGATATGGTAAAACTTCAACAGAAATGAAAGCTTTGAATATTTCAAACACCCACTATACAACTCTTGATTTCCATCGTCAACTAAATCATAAAACGCATTTTTCTCATTGATGTTTTCCCTTACATTTGGCTCCACAGAATCAATAGGAGGATCCAATGATATGTTACAATCTTGATCTGCTTGGGTTATAGTCTCAAAAACATCACTTGTCACGTTGCAATTTGTAACACCCTCTTCTGGTTTTTCTGATGTGTTTTGATGCTCATAGTGGTGTCTTGCAGTGCCGAATGCATCATTTATGAGGTTTTGCATTTCATTTTCCATTTTCGACGAACTTGGGACCTCATTATGTAGATTAACATCAGTCCTCAATCTTTCTGTATTTTTCGATTCTCCATGCCAATTCCAACACAAATATTGACCAGGTAATTGCTTCAGTATTAAATGTTCATAAACTTCATCTCTCTTTAACCATGTTCTAAATTTACATTTAGGACATGGACATCTTATTCTCCCTTCAACGGATCGATTAGAAATTGAAAAATCTAAAAACTCTTTCAAAACCTTAACATATTGAGGTGTGTTCCTCGGTAATGTGATCCAACTTTTATCCATGTATATCACAATTTTCCTACACAATAATAAAAAAAATAAAACACATAGTTACTACTAAATATAGAAAGAGATTCATATATACGATGGTGTAAGATTACAGAAACATAATATAATAAAGATGTCCCATTGATCATAAAGTATGCATAATATAATAAAGATGATACATAGATCACATTTACCACTTACTTAGCATGCCCAAACAAAGCGAACAAGTCTGGTCCCTAGGAGACAGTGTCGACACCTCATTGAGGATTAGTAAGAATATCGGGTTACACACTTATCATAACACTGTCGATCACACATTTATGTTGCCTCAAACAACACCCCATTGAAAGTGATGTCATTGAACACACCAAAGATGCACGATTTTCATACCATTAGTACAACCGCATTAATAGAAATATTTAGCCCTTATATGACACCCTTTGAGACTTATTGTAGGCTAGCTTGGGTACCCAGATAATGGGTAGCCTAGGTCAGTTCATGAAAATTGGTCATGTTTCATCGCTCTTTATGTTTTTCAATCTTTTCACTATCTATTTGAATTTACCTATCTCTTTGAATTTGATAGTGTTTCTTATTTCCTTGAATTTAGAGAGACCTTTGTTATTCATTATATCATTAGGTTGTGCAATTTTAATTCATCCACTTAGATTTACATAGTGGGGTTCTCATTAAAATCTCTTTTAAAAGCTAATGAATGATGTATGTTATTTTCACTTAAATATGTTTTGTGTTTAGTACTATAAAAATTTATCTTCAATATTTCAAACAACTCATATTAAAAAAAATCATGAAAACCATAAAATTTGTATTTGATATAATACAAAGGACATGTCCAATTTTTACTTCAAACATTTATGTATATTTCAAGTCCTAAGCTCAGTTAATTTAAAGTAATTATTTAGAAATTAATTTACAACTTTAACACAAAGTATTATACTTAATTAAATCATAATAAATTTAAAATATTTAGTAAGTGACACTAGTTCAGAACTTATGAAGATCTTTTCTAACATGTTTGAGAATTCCATGGTGATAAATAAAATGTTCTTACTAAAGATATCATTCGACATGAGTATGTAAGAAGAGAAGTTTATTGTAAATCATGTTAACAACTTCAACATGATAAGAATTCAATTGGAGTTAGTTAAGGTGGATTTCAAGGATCTGGAATGGGTTTTGTTGTTACTATCATCACCCCTTGAATCTTGGAATGCAATGATCACCACTATGAGTAACCTGAGTAGAAATAATGACCTGTGTTTATGGACATTGGAGATTTAATTCTGAATGTTGAAATTCATTGGAAAGAGGTCCAGATATGTTATACATGTATATGGTGTGAAATGAATGGAGTGATCCATATTATAGAAGGGTCATAATAAAGAAAAATTAAAGAGAATAAGGAGCAAGAGCAGTTCGGTGGAGATTGGTCCTATGTGTTGGCATTCTGGGAAGAAAGGTAACCTCATAAAATATAGAAATGAGCATAGAGTTAACTCTAGAAGATATACTTCTAGAAGTGGATCCTTGAATCACATGTCAGAAGATGGGAGTGTATTGATACTAAGTGACACTAGTTCACTTGAGTGTTAGTTGATAGAATTTGGAACTTTGATTCAATGAACACCTGATAGAGGAAGTATGAATAAATACACTTCCATGAGATTCAATGGGGAGTATCTGTAAAATGATAAATCTCTGGAGATAGTTAGTGTGAGAGATGTTTCTTTCTGGACATTGAGTGAAAGCTCGCTAAATTTTTAAGGAGTGAGACACATCCTGGGATTAAGGAATAAGATTATTTTTTGGATGGTTTGATGATGGAGAGCCTGAGATCCCAAAATAGGTGGGAATTTTGAAAGACTAAAATCAGTCGGATTTATCCATGTGGGATGAGATTGATTCCCTTCACATTCTCAAAACAGCACAACGGAGCTAACTAAGAGACATGCTGGGAAGAAATTCCTTCAAAATAAATTAGCGTATAGCCTGAAATAATAAGTGGATGGTAGGAATATATACAAGACTAGGTTAAGCACCTCGAGTCGTCGGGAGAAGGGTGGTCACGGGTTGTCAGGGTCTCCGGTCGCGGGGTCTTCCGGAGACGCTAGTCACGGGGTCGCCAGATATGGAGGTCGCTGGTCTCAGGGTCACCAGAGACGGAGGTCGTGGGGTTGCCGGACGGTTGGGGGTCGCGGGTCACAGGGGGGTTAGGGGAATAAGGGAGGGCGCGGGGGTCACGAGGGTTTGGGGTAAATGGTCGGGGTGGGGGTAGGGACGGGTCGGGATTTTTTTAAAAAAATTATGGGTTTCACGGCGGTTTTGTGAACCACCGCCAAAAAACCACCGCTAAACCTGGTTTTTATTATAGTGTGTGATTGGATTCCCCTGGTAGGGTGATTTTATCTTTCTATACATTCAATTTATTGTTATTCTATTGATTTATTCTTATTTCAATTTGAGACATTTCTTCATGTATTAAGAGTTATTCCATATACGGGTCATCATTTTCATTTGGAGTGAAGAGTTTTGTTAAAAACATCAATTGATAAATTATTAAGTTGGAGTTTTTAGGATTAAAAATGTTTATCATACCAATAATGGGCATATAAAATGGACCAAGTTTCACATGTGCCTCATTTCTCCAATGATGATTTTACTAACTCATTAAGGATTGTTATCATGAGGAAATCACATCAAGTTTCACATAGGGAAATTTGGTCACAACTAGATAGTTTAGTTGATCTTGGAGTATGTAATGTACCCAAATGAATAATTTCATTGATATATGACTATAAAATTTCAAATTTTTATTGTTTTGTAATTTCTTTCATTCCCTTACTTTTAGTAGAGAAGCATAAAAACATGCCACCTATGCTAGGTGTTTACCCAACTGAATTTCTTAGAGCCAACAATATTATGGAATAAATCCTTGAATTTGAAGTATTCTTTCATATTGTGTCCCAAAATTCGATGAAATGCACAATAATCATGATGGTCATTCAGCCTAACCTCATAAGGTTTTCTGATCATTAGATGTTTTAGCAATATTTTCTCCATGGTAGTGAAGATATACACTAAAACCTACTCTTTTTTGAAAGATTAAATTTTACTCTTCTTTTCCTCCAATATTGAATGATTTTTTTAGTTTAATATATCATAACGAGGGCATCATTGCAACTTATATTGTTACTGGGGACATGTTATTTCCAAATAATTGGATTTGGAGTTGGCATCAGAGCTGGATTGAGTATAATTGTTGTTGTCTCTTTTTTCCCACTCCCTTACCAATATTTTAAATATTGGGTAATATTTATCATTGAATCATCAAAAATTACCCTATAACCACTATCAAAACTCCATGAACTCTTGAAATTCAAAAGGATATTTTTGTGGAATGATTTGTTCTTGCAACTTATCCAAGTGATTATCGATTCATATCTTCTACAACTAATCGTGTGGTTTTGGAAATGGAAGAAATACGTTTTTATTTTTTGTGCGTTTTTGTTTATTAATAATTTTATCCAAGGGTTGGAGTTTTAAAGAATAATTGAATATAGTGTTATGGATAATTTATGTTGTGTAAAACGTAACAGCACAAGGAATTTTCTTATGAGCATCACTGAAATGGGAAAGCTACAAGGACCAAACTATGGTGCTCCTAGTGGTTCAGTTCTAGTGCACCATAGAAAAATTTTGATGATCTATCACAGGTATTTTAGTTACACCAGGAGGGTTTAGTGTTCATGGTTGAAGGCATAAAACTCATTAGAGATCTGGTTAAGTAAAATAGTAAACTGAAGGACCACAACATATTGTAATTCGGCATGGTGCATCATTCATTCACCAAATAGAAATTTGATGCCCAATACATGTGTTTTAGCATGTTTGGTAGAATCTTATTAAGTGAATGATGAAGAGGAATGCTACACCGATGAGAACTAAATATGATCATTCCAAAAGTCCGACAATGTGATGACATGTTAGTGGTTGTTTCACTAGCCATTTTGAAGATATGTTTCCCCTATAAGACACAATTACCCAAAATAGATTTGTTGCATCCCATGGTGATGAATTTTACATTGGATGAAGTAGGTGGCGATTCTTATTCTCACATAAAATGGTAAAATGGAAAACATTTCATGGATCTAGAAGTTTCAAAGTGAATTTATATTTGATATTGAACATTCCATGTTGTGTTTATGGAAGTAATCTATTTTGGTGGGTGTTTCAGAGAGATACATATCAAATATTTAGATTCTAAATAAGATGATGCTTTAAATATTATTTACTAATTCAATAAAATAGACCACAATTTTATTCCAATATTATATCATAAATAAAAGGTTATTTTTCCTCATTTCAAAGTTGGATCAATTGAAATGTTATCCCATGATGAAACCAAGAAATAGAATTTATATGAATAAGTTATTTCTTTAGCCACATAAAGATGTAATTTATGGAAGTTAATGGTATTTTTTAAAGGAAATTTATGATATTGGAATGTATAATGTTAATTTATAATTATTTATCATTATTAATAATTAATATAACATATTAAATAGGTAGAGTGACATAGAATATCCTTGAGAAACGATAGATGTTCTTTAGACATGCAGTGAAATAAAAAGTGAAGGAGAAGAAAATTCCTCGAGATTAATCTCAATAGAATGAAATCATATTTGGAGGAAGTAACCACCATTTTAGGTGTATATCCAAGTTCTTATCTGATGAATAAGATCAATGTTTTCATGCATGAAGATTTTAGATTCTCCTTATGATGAGAGGAAGTGATCTTTTCAATATATTTGAATAGTGTGTTTTGAGAGTCAGTGAAACCACTATAATGTGAAACACAAATAGAAGTAGGTTAGTCTAGTGTTTTTTTCATAGGAACATCACCTTTGAATTAACCTTGGACTATCCCAATTAGGTTTATCCAACTATAATTCACTATGGGATTTACAAAATTTACTCTTATAAAAGGATAAATTAAGGGAGTGGAAGGATTGATCCTCACATCACAAAAACATGTTCAAAATAAATGGGAGTTGTTTTAATGTGGTATTACCATGATTAACACCCCCCCCCCTAGAGTAATATCCTTTATAAGTGACAAAAAATTGGTATGATGGTATGGTTCTTTGGTTGATATTCTCCCTCCTGGAAGCATGGATGTAGAATTAGTGGTTAATCACAAAGGAATACAAATTATTAAAGGAAACTATTACCAATTTTAGAACAACAGGAAAAAAACAATACTTATTATCATTGGTAATGGATGCATAAATAGTAGTTATTAAAGGTGTAATGGAAAAATGGAATGTGATACTTTATTAGTAAGATACCGCAAAGAATTAGATGTGGATGAAAAATAAATCAATGCATTAAACAGAGCATTGGAAAACCAATCTCTACCAAGTCAATTTCCTGAAAATACAGTCATGATATATGGTATAAACTCATAAAAAAATTATGATGTTGATTCCAATGTTTGAGAGGAAAAGTTTTAAATGTTGTCGAATAAACATGAGGACTTTTAGATGATCCCAGAAAAAAATTTAAATGATTTCCTTGATTTTCCAAATGATCTTGTTGAATACATTCATGGTCTTAGATATAATCTTGAAGATTTCATGATTTTTAAGATTATTGGGGACAATTCTTGTAAAATTCAATGCAATGGTGTCTATTATTAAAGACAAAGATCCCAAGGATGTATCCCTTAATAATAATCATAGTACACATGTGCTGTATGAAATGAGAAGTGATGAAATTGAATCTAGGGCGAAGGAAATCTCTTAAGAGGTCGATTTCATAAAAACTAAGAAAAATTTTATTAATGAATGTCTAGAAAAAGATGATTCCAATAAAGTGATTTCTTTCCTTTCCTTTATCCTCATGGGGGAAATAAAAATTTAAAGGGAATTTTTAACATTGTTTCTTCTAGATAGGTAAGTTATCTTGTTGATAACAGCTTTAAAAAATTTAAAGATTAAGATGATGAAGATTCGTTGATGAACCCTTTATATGGGGATAAAATCCATATAATAGTAAAATAGAAATTCTTTAAGAAGAAAAATAATTTATGTCCTAATGAAAGTAGATCATATGTGTCAGAAGTGTGATAAGTGATGTATTGTAGGTCACTCAGAAAATATTCTATAGTTGCAGTGATGGACAGGCCAGAAACTAATGATATTGATTGTGAAATTTATGACATTAATGGTATAGTGAATATTTAGGTTGATTTTGAGGAAACCCTTTCGGAACATGAAAAATGGAGGACTAAAACTAAGAATGAAAATTCAGTTGTTCAAAAATTATAAATATATATATAGTAGGAGGAATATGATTCATTGTTGTATATGAAAATAAAGATCTAAAAGATGAAATATTGAATTTATATAATTTATGAAAATAAATTCATGATCATGTTAAAGGTACAAGAACATGCATGAATTATTGATTCCTTGACAAACATAGTGAATGAAAGGGTAAAAAAAATTACAAACTCAAAGAATAATTCATGGATTAGTTGTTTAAGAGTGAGGACTAAGAAATAATCCCTTCAGCAGACATGGTATCGGGTTTCTACAAGGAACTAGCCCTATTTAAATATATAAAAGTCCTTTGAGTGACCAATGATGATCATATTCCCATACCAAAATTATAGATCTTTAGAATAAAATGGAAATATATATTAAATCATTTTCATGGGGAGGAGACTATCATTCCATGTGATAGACCTAATTCTTCAACCTCTAAATTAATGTGAACTTGAGAAAATCATATATTTTTACTGATACAGTGATAATGATTGGAAAAATGAAACAAAATGTTAAGCATTATTACTATGGAAATTTGGGACACATTCAATAATAATGATACATATAAAAATGGTTTTTCATATATAATAAATAAAATAATACAATAATGTGGTTTTCTATCATATTCATTTGATTCTAAAGGTTATTTATTTTGTATAAATGTTTTGGGCTTCATGATTCTAATTTCCCCAAAAGGGTTCAATGGTAAGTGAATTATGAGACTCAAAAAATTGGAAACAAGTAGTCGGAAACATTGATAAAAACGTTGAAATTTTTAAATAGATTCTTAGTTTTTTATGGTCATGATAAAATTATTAATTCAATGGAGAAATAAGTAAATAAATAATCTCAATAAATTCCTAAATAAATTTATTAGTGGTCATGTAAGAATAAAAAATGGTTTGATAAGGAAAACTTTTATATGATTACTTTGGGAGAAATAGACAAGTCTGGTTTATTTTTTCTAGATATTGGGTGTACCTCACACATGAACTAGAATAAAGATCTTATCTCCCACAAAAAGTTTGGTAATGGTGGAGTATTTTTATTGGTTAATAATGGGGTATTTTAAATAATTGGCTCTAGGAAGTCTATGTTTGGTTCAATGGATCTCAAGAAGAAATGTGTTCTCTTAATGGAAAGAAATATTGATAATAAACTAAATGTGAACTACATGTGTGACTCAAGGAATGCTATAGAATTTATAGAAATGTGTTGCATTTTAAAATTAATTATGGTTCATTTTATTTATAAATAATACATAAAAATGTAATCATTTTAATATTAGTAAAGAAAATAGGTAAATGTTTTCCAACTAAGATAAGAAAAATATTTCTCACAAACGTATCGAGTGATTGATCCAAAAATGATTTGATAATTCAGTGAGGATTGATGGATCTCATGATTTTTCCAAACTCACATTTTATAATACACATACATGTGATTGATGTCAAAAGGGTAAGACTATTTTGAATACCTACAAGATGAAGTAGGTTAAATCATGAAGAGTATTTGAGTTGGTTCAAGTATATGTTGACAAGTGAATAAATCATAATTCATTTGGAATCAAATGATAATATGTATTGTTCATTGATGATTTCAGCGGGATGGTATGGTTTATGGTAGTTTCTCAAAATAATAATGTATACTAGTGCATAACAAGTTATTGGAGAGAAGCTGAAAAAAATAGTTTGAAAATTCAAAATTTTGGAACTCACAATGGATAGAAACTTATAAACATCCATGTGGAATAATACCAAGAAAATTATAGGATTAAACCCTAATGTTCATCAGTTAGAAATCCTTAGTAGAATGTAGTTGTTAAAAGATGTAATCACATCATCAATAATATGGATTTAACTATACTTACTAAAAAATCATTACTGGTAAACTAACAGAAATAAGGAGTTTTAATAGACTTCTATATCACTAATCAACCATTGTTGAGTCAAAATTCAGGCAATACACTATATACAATTTTTTATGGAATGAATCCCACAAATAAATACTTATTGGTGTTTGGAAATATGTTCTTTATTCTGAATAAATAGAAAAATATAAAATTCTATAAATATAAAGATAAAGTTTTCTTTGATGGATATTCATCCCAAAGTAAGGAATATAATATTTACAACAACTGGATTGTTAAAATGGTTGAATCTAATGATGTGATGGTGATTTATTGTGAGTATCAGTTGTATTTAAGTAAACAAATTTTAGCTATGAATGAGAAGAATTCACATAAAAACATTCTGGTGTTTTATATGCCCTCACAGTGTGACTTTAATAAAATGAAACCTGATGATATATTTGATGATGAAATAAACATATTATAAACACAAATATTAATAGGATAGTTCAGTAGTGTAATCAATAAAAACATTATAAATGAAATTACCTCTTTTTGAATGAATAAATGCATTATCAAGTAATGAAGTTATATAAAACACGTGCACTACTTTGGTTATTTTTGAACTTTTTACCCTATAAAATTTAAAATATTGTTAATCATAATAAGAATTGATAATATAACCATTGACTAGTCATTTTATTATCAGTTTATATAAAGGTTTATGATAAATTCCAATTGACATAGACAAAAGAAGTGATGGCCTTGACTAGTAGGACTATACACTATCAAGACCATTTATCATAACTTTTAAGGGAGATAACATCACTAGGATTTTCCATCAATCAATCCCAAAATGATATTAAAAAACTAAATCAGTAACAAACCCATTTATAGTGGAAGTTTAATCTTATCAATATAATGACCCAAACCATGTACGTTGAACCACACCAAGAAAATATCACTTTCATACACCTTACCCATAGGGAATTCACTGGTGTAATAACGGGATATGTATCTAAACCCTATAAGTATGAATTTATATATTTTCATTTAATTAAACAACTATTATATTAAGTCCCATTTAATTTTATTTTTCAAATTATTAAATAAAGAGTTTGATAAAAATTATATTTTGATATAATGAAACAAAGTGTGCATTTTTTAGAAATATATAGTTTCAATAAAGACAATATTTTTGAGAAATTTATTAATTTTTTAAATAAATTATATTTTAATAAAAATTTATTATTGAATAATATTTGATAAATTTAAATGATAATATAATTTTACAAAGTCAGATATAATTGTTATAAGGGTCAGAAAACTATTACTGTCATAAAACAAGTACTTTTTAATAAATAGGTATTTTGACATAAAAGTTGATTTCTCATATTTAAATAATTTTTTTGATTAAATAAATATTTTTTTCAACCATAAACTCAAAATTATCCAATGATGATTTTTCCATAATAATCTGATACAGATGAATTTTTGGGGCAAAAATTAAATATGATATAAATATACGGTATATAGTATGACATGATAATGACCCAAAAGAGAAGTAATATATGACATAAATGGTATCCATGAACAAATACATAACTCCCCTTAAAAATCAAGTGTTTATAAAATTATTTTATGAATTTTATAAAAACTTAATGAATCCACCAAAACCTATATTGTCTGTGAAGGTTTAAATTCAATTCATTATAAACATGACTCACTTCCACAAAAACAATGGTATTATTTAGATGAGATCAGTTAATAAAATTGTAAAATAATTAAAACCACTTCGCATTGGTAGAAACCATGGTAAAAACCATATAAATGTTTTTGGTTTTGATGAAATTATCATATAGATTCCCAAACCTATGTTTGGAAATTAATAAAAAATTCCTCTCTCTTTTCACATATAAACCCACCCAAACACGCATTCCTCTTCACTATAAACCCTTATATCATAAAATTACTCTAACCTTACCACTATATATTCCTAAAATTTTGACCAGAATCTCTTAAGAATCACTTCCCATGATTTTATAATTTCCCTCTCAAGGTAAGGGATATTCTCATTCTCATCTTTTTTCAAGCACCTCCATTGAGTTATGGATTTTTTTCAAGTTTTCTTGTCGGTATATGTTCTAAATCATCCTTATTACCTCCAATATGATTTCCAAGTGATTACATATCCCTTTTCCTCTCATTAAACCCTCCCATGAACCTTTATGTACCCCCATTATGTTGCCAAAATTATCCTACGATTTTTCGTGCTAAACATATGTGTAGTGAATACCCAAACCCATTTCCACTGAAGTTTATTCACATAGATGTAACTATAATACATTTATTAGGGACTTATATATATGTAAACCACAATCCTTAATGATGGGATTAAAAGTGATGAAATATTTCCTTATGTTTAATGATCTATATGGCACAAATGTGCATGTACATATTATGATGGGTGTTCCCAAATTGTGCTTCAATGCATTGAGTAATGTTTTAGTCTCATGATACATCATGTATGGGATTTGGGAGTAAATATAATCCATTATGGTTCTATTTCCACCATATTATTTTTTCTTGGTAGTTATCCTTGACTTATTTTTATGACATGACTTATGTTGTCGCCATGTTCCCATGTTTCATTTATACTATCATGTCTCACAATGCCTCATTATTCATGATTATGATTCTCACCCTACTTATGTGACCTTGGTGTGCCTCTTGGATTACATTTAATTATTTAACTTATTATATTATTTGTTTATTACCTTAATAGTATTTATATATCACCCCTTTCTTATTTACGTCCCTAGGATATCTAGTGCAGTTATAGAAGAATGATGGAATTTTAGGTGCATGGTTAGGTGGTTTTCAATAATTTCATTTTATTCCTATTTCAGGTTGTTATGTTATGTACCTAATTTACCAAATACACTAGGCCTCAATATCTTTAGGGTTTTTATTATGTGTACCTTTATGTATAAAATCATGAATAAAAGTGTATAAAAATATGGGTTGTCATAGTAGGCATCATAGAAGTCTTGATATTTTTCGGATACCGATTAGAAAACTCTAGTAAAAGACTTAGGGATAAAACTAAATATAAGGAAAAAATAATGTATATAGTATGTACTTTCCATGAAAATACATATTTTTATGGATACTATAAATGGATGTGTCTCTAGTATAGATGTGCACTTGGGTAATAACCCGGAGAAGGGCACATTGAGATGGACTTAATAGTTACATGGTGAAAGAAAACAAGCCCTACTTTATACCTGGTTAGACACTCCTGTTGGATATGTTTTATAAAATTAATAATATCATTAATAATTATTATTATTGGAATAAAAATTACTATAACATTTTATGTTAGGAAATCGATTAGGATAACATAGATTGATTCCTAGAAATTCATAGATTAAGGAATATATTTAAATTATGAGTTATCCCATTAATGTATATGGTTTCCTATTTATGTGTTTAATAATTTAAAAAATATATCATCCCTAACTTTACCTTTATTCTTGTCAATGGGTGTATCTAGGATAAACTGAGTGAATAACCAATGTGAGGGGAAATGTGATGATTGGCCAAATGAGATTCCCAACATGATGGGAGAAGGAATCATAAGCATCATGCCTATACATTAAAATTTTATTTATGTTTTGAAAAGAAAACTGAGTCAAAGGAAAACCCAAATCCATATAAGAATGATAATTTTTCAATTGATAACTTTATTTGAAAAAGTCCTCTGAATTTAAGTTCATCTTTTAATCCCTTAATCATGGGAAAATAGATCAAATTCATTCATAAGATGTTATCCATCATTCAATTCTCTAAACAAGATAATTTCATGATGGTTTTTTATGATATGGAAGGATAATTTGGTCAATGGTTGATGTTGGTAAAAAAAATATCAATCCTAAGGAAGAGATCAAGTGGAAGGAATTATAAAAAATGTTTTTCTTCAAATATTCTCTTCATAATATTTGTCTAAAAATGGAGAGGGATTTCTTTAACCTCAAGAAAAAGGATGATGAATCCATTGGGGTGTATGAGGAAAACTATATAAGACTTGAATGATACACCTCCAACTATTCTGTTACCCCCAAAAGTAAAGTTGATTGCTTTTTTGGTGGGATGAAGATGAGTTTAGAAAAATCCTTATGCACTCAAGGATTTTATAGCTATGACAAAATTATCTAAGGTGAACTCAATATTGAAATTGATATTATAGAATGTCAGGGTTTTCATAGGGATAATAAATGGAAAATAGATTTTCATTATGGTGTTATGATGGAGATATCTTACGATGGAATCAAATACCAACATTCTACATGTATAAATTGTGGGAAGAAGCACCCTATAAATTTCTTATCATGGATGAGTAAACTCTTTAATTATGGGAATGAATGGATCCTAGAGAGTTAAACCAGTTGTTGTATGTAAATTGTATTAAATTTGATTTCTAGATGTTAAATGGATCCTAGAGAGTGATTTTCTAGAGGAAAACTCCACCAATGTGTTGGAACAAAGTAATTCCCTAGTCAATGCTCATCTAGTAGTGCATTGTTTCAATTACAAGGAATGCATGAATTATGAAATAAAATAACCTAATCTAAGGTTTGTCAAAGATAGTCATTGCCAACATCCACCAAGGTAGAAAGGGTGGGATTATTTCATCACAACTGCGGAGGTGGATCCCAAAAATGAAGCGGTGTTAGGTACACAAGTTATTCATTCAAGGATAGTGAACATACATTTTTATTCTAGTTCTATGCATTGTTTCATATATCATAAGTTTAGTAGAACTATTAAAACATCACTATAAATCATGTGAGTAGAGCTATCAGTGGAAATAGAAAATGGGTAAATTATTTCATACCATGTATATAAATCCATCATTATCACGTTTTTTGGGCTGAAAATACCAATAAACCTTATCATAATTCTTTTATAAGAGTTATATACTATTATATGCATGGATTTTATTTCCATATATAGATCCAAGATAAATTGATGAGGGAAGGAAATCATATACCATATCATGAATCTCCCTCTAATTATAAACATGTTTAAGGAGGATGATGAATCTTATGCAGTGACAACATAATAATCATGAATATTATTTCCATACAAGAATGCATGTCTTTCTCCAATGATTGAGTCTAAGAAAATATCATCCTTGAAAACATGCCTATTGTGAGGTAATACACTAATTTTTTTCCAAAAGAATTTCCCAATCATCCTCATAGCTAAGGGAATGAATTTTAAATAAATTGTATACAAACATATTATCCAATATCCATGAATCCATATAGAATTAGTTTTTTAGAAAATGAGGAGATGAAGAAATAGAAATAGGATAATTTGAATAAAGGGTTCATACACCCATGTGATTAATCATGGGGTGAAACACTCTTCTTCATTAAGAATAATTATGTTTCAATACACCTCTTCATTGATTAACATGATCTCAACCAGATCATGATAAAGAACAGGTATCCTCTACCATAGATTGATGAATTTCTTGTTCAGCTACATGGAGCCTAGTATTTCTCTATCGTGAATCTTAGACCAGGATATTATTTTTTAAAGGTGAAGAAGGATGATATCCCCAAGTTTACTTTTCATACATGGTACTGACACAAAATGTTAATATTCATTTCATTTGGAATAACTAATTCTCATAAATATTAATGGATATTATGAATAGAGTCTTTAGAGATTACCTCAAAAAAATTTGGTAGTATTTATAGAAGATATTATCATATACTTCAAAATCATTGAGGAACATGATGAGTAATTGAATACTGTACTAAAGGCCTTTCAAAAAGAACGTATGTATACAAAGAATAGTGAATGTGAATTCTGGTTGGAGAATATAGCATTCCCGGATAATGTTATCACCTGAAAAGGGATATTTATAGACCCTTCAAAATTAGAGGAAAATGAAGGATAACTGAAAAAAACCAATGGGATAAATAGTCATATTTTCCATGGAATACCTCGGTACTATAATAAATTTGTGAGAAACTACTCATGATTTTAAATCCCCCTAACTAAGATAACATGGAAAGGATTCATGTTTTTCTAGAATGATGAATGCATGGAAATATTTAGAGAGCTAAATAAGTGGATACTCACTACAAAATTTCTCACATTACCAACCTGTATGGATGTATTTTCTATCTAAAATGTTGTGTATAAAAAGGTCTTTGGTTTTTTATTCATGTATGATGATAAATTGATAGGCCATTTCTCATTCCAATTAATGATCCATGTTATGAACTACCCATAACTTGATCTATAATTGGATACATTGATCTTTTAATTAATGATTTGGGTTATTATCTCTATGTGGAGAAGTGTGATATATATAGAGACCATAAAATCCAAAAATATATATTCAAGAAAATTTATTTGATATGAAAAAATTATGGTGGTTAGAGCTGATAAAGGATTATGATTATTCAATCAATTATCATTCTAGGATAGCAAAAAAATTGGCATATGCTCTGAGTAGAAATGAACCTACAACTCTATACATGAGGAGGATTTCTAGGTATAAAATATTCTTGGACATGAAAATTATGGATACATGAATAATAAGTATATCGCTATCATTCCATGATCAGATAACTTCTCAACCATCTATTGTTGAGAGTGTCAAGGAGGAAAAGGATGATAATGAGTTACTACAGAAGAATGTAGTGAATATTTTGGATTCCAACATTGATAAAGATGGAGTTATATGGTTGGGATATTTGATATGTGTCCCAAAAAAATCATGACTAGATAGGGAACTTCTAGATAATGTACATACCTCATCCTTTCCTATTAAACTATGGAGAACTAAGATGTACAGAGATCTAAAAAAATTATTATGGTATAACATGAGTAGGGAGATTGTAATGTTTATATCCTAATGATTTGTATGCTAATAAGTCAAAGATGAGTGAAATAGGTATAATGATATGATACAACTATTTCCCAGACCATTATATAAATTTGGATATATAATATTGGATTTCATCATAGGAATCCATAGGACATCTAAAGGTAATAATGCCATCTGGGTGGTAGTTTATTACCTTAAAAAGTCAGTTATATTCATTTTAATCAAGGAATACAGATCTCTTGACCAACTCAGCATGACATACATAAGGGAAGTGGTAATAATACATGGATTTCTAGTATCTATTGTATCTGATCAAGATCTATGTTTTAACTCAAGGTTTTAGAGAAGCTTTCAGTAAGAATTTAAAACTAAAGTTTTATTTAGTATCTTTTATCACTATTGAATGGATAGATAGTGTAAAAATACCAATAAAACTTCAATGGAGTATTTTAGATCATGATTAATGTATTTCAAAGGGTTTTGGAATGAACACCTTCCCCTAGTAGAGTTCTCAATTAATAGAATTTTTTATTCTATCATTCAAATGGAACCTAATGATGCTATGTAAGGGAAAAGGTGTCATACTCTGACATGATGGAATGAAGTTAGAGAGAGAGATATGTTGAGACCTCATCTTATCCAAGATATGACAGAGAAGGTTCAAACCATTTATTATCACATGAAATCCACACAAAGATAATAGAAAATATATACATACAATCATCAATGAGACATGGAGTTTGAGGTTGGAGATAATGGATTTCTTTATATATCTCCAAGGAATAAATACATTAGGTTTGTAAAGAAGGAAAATATTTTTCCTAGATACATTGGCCCCATTTAGATATGTTTTTGTATCAGAGTTTTAGCCTATTGACTAGCACTCCCACCTAACATATCCCAAGAACATGATGTGTTCCATGTGTCCCTCTAGAGTAAGTACATACTAGACCCCTTACATTTACTGAATCTATAGGTGGTACCATTAGAGAAAGATATTTCATATGAGTAGTAGTTTGTGAAAATATTAGATCATTGACATAAGGATATATGATACAAAAAACACACCTACTTAACATGTTCTGGCGGAACCACAATTTTGAGGAAGCGACATGGGAACCCGAAGGGGATATGATAATGTAATACCCTCATATTTTTTAGAGTATGAAATGGAAATTTTTAGGATGAAATTTTTGAATGGTGTAATATTTTAATTACATGATATTTTATAAATGAAATTCAGTCTTTTTAAATGAATAAATTCATTATTAAATTATGATGTTATAGAAATCAAAGGAACTGTATTGGATATTTTGGAAGATTATATCCTATTAGATTTAAATTTCCATTAATTGTCATAATATTTGAAAATATAGTTATTAAACAGTGTTCTTATTATTATTATATATAAAGTGTTACGATAAAGTCTAATTAACACAGATGGATGAAGTGATAGCCTCAAATAGTAGGATGATACCAAATGAATACCATTTATTAGAACATTTATAGGAGATAGAATCTCTCAGCTTTATTCCCGATCCATCCCAATCATTATTCAAAAACTATAGCACAAATAAAACATTTATGGGAGAAGTTCATGATTCTTGAGATCACGACCCAAACCATGTACATCAAACCACTCATTGAAAATATCACCATCACACACCTTAACTACAGGGCATTCCCTAGTGTAATAAATAGTTATCTATATAAACCCTATCATTATGAATTTTTTATTTTTTATTTTAATTAAATAATTTTTATCTTTATCCCTTTTTAATAATATGTTTTAAATGATTGAATAATGAGTTTTATGAAAATTCGATTCTCATACGATGAAACAAAAAATCTATTATTGGTAAATTTATAGTTTCAATAAAGTCATTATTTTTATTAATTTAATAATTTTAAAAATAAAATATATTTTAATAAAAAATTATTATTAAAAATTATTTATTATATAAAAATGATAATATAGTTTTAAAAATAAAATTTTAATTGTTTGAAGGGTCAGAAAACAATTATTATAAAAAACTAGTATTTTACTATAAATGGGTATTTTGATTTAAAAGTGTAAATTCTCATATTTTAAGAATTATGTTGATAAAATAAATATTATTTTTTAAATTACCACATTGAAATTATCCGATGGTGATTTATTTTTTCATAATTTGTTTATAGAGATGAATATTCTGGTAAAAATTAAATACGGTGTAAATACATGGTTTGTATTATGGAATAATAATGACACAAAAGTGAAGTGATATATTCCATAAACGGTATCCATGAACAAATACATAATTCATCATTAAAATAAAGTTTTTTTAAAATTATTTTATTAATTTTATAAACCCTAAATAAATCCTCTAAAACCTATATTATATTTTAAGGTTTAAAATAATTTCTTTGTAAAGATGACTCAATCTACATAACCTGGAGTATTATTTTAATGATATAATTTAATAAAATTTAAAAATAATGAAAACTAATTCATATTGTCAGAAACCATATGAAAAAATCATTGGTATGGTTTATGGGTCTGATTACATTATCATATAGAGTCCAAAAACTATGTTTGGAAATTAATAAATAATTCTCCTCTCTTTTTCTATACAAACCAAACAAGACTCGCTTTCCTCTTCACTCAAACCCCTTGAATATTGAAATTAATATACCCTTCCCTCTTAATAGTCATAATAAGGTTCTCATAATCTCTTATGAAGTTCCTACCAAGCTTTTAGTAGTGTCCTACCAAGGTAAGGGGTCCTCTCCTTCTCCTCTTTATTCAAGAACCTCCATTACATTATGGATTTTTTCTTATTTGATCATGTCGGGATATGGTCTCACACATCCCACATACTTTCCTTGTTACTTAAAAGTGATAAAACCCCCTTTTCTCTCTCATTAATACCTCCTATAAACCTTTATGTACCCATGTTATGCTACCGAGATTATCATGCAATTTTCCATGCCAAATATTCATGTAGTGAATACTCGTACCCCTTTTCACTCAAGGGTATTCACCTAGATGTACAAATAGTTAATTTTCTAGGGAATTCAATGCCTGTAACCCAAAATCTTTAATTTTGGGATTAAATGTGATAAAAAATTTCTTATGTTGAATGATCGATGTGTCAAACATGATCATATACATATTATTTTGGGTGAACCTAGATAGTGCTCCAATACATTGGGTAATATTTTAGTCTCATGATAAATTGTGTTTGGATTTAGGGAGTAAACTTATTCCATTTATTGAATATCTCCACCATGTGATGTTGTCTTGGTAGTTATCCTTGACTTTTGTTTATGACATGATTTATATTGTATGCATGTTCCCATGGTTCCTTTATACTATCATGTTTTATCATGCCACATTTTTCAAAATTATGTTTCTTACCCTTCTTAAGTTACCTTGGTATTCCTCTTGGATCACATGTACTACTTTACCTTATTATATTCTTTTTTAGGCCCATGCTAGGATTTATAGCTCATCCCTTTATTATGTATGTACCCATTTTTTCCCATGCTAATTTGGAAGAACGATGGAATTTTAGAATCATGTTAAGGAATTTTTCAAAAATTTCATTGTTCTCCTATTTATTTTTTTATCTTATATACTTAATTTCCCAAATAAACTAATATTAATTATCTTTTAGGATTTTATTATTTGTAACTTTATATAATAAATCATGAATTAAAGGTTATTAAAATATGTGTTTTCATAAGTAGAGAATAAATCCCAGATGAAAATATCATGAGAGACCAAATAGCTCTTGTTCAGATGAGAAATATGAAGGTACAATAGTATACATCATTTTTATTCTAGGAAAACCAAAAACCATTTAGGAAAATTTTATATATTTAAGTTGGGTCAAATCTATGAATGAGGAGCATTATAATATTGAGAAAAAAAAACATAGAATACTTTTTCAATGCTACAAAATAAAAATGTGATCGAAACCATATGGTTTTGTTGAAAAAAACGAAATGAAGATGGAATGGTGGAAAAGAAAATTGATATTCTAGGGTGAAAATGATATTCTCAAATTGTTGGAGTTAATGTTGATGTAACATTTAAACTAGTGTCTCATCTCAAAACTATCAGATTATTTTTAACTATCTATGTGAAAAATGGTTTTAATGTTTATCAAATGAAAGTAAAATCAGCATTCTTGATTTTTATCTTGAAGAAAAAGTCTACATAGAGAATCCATATTTATTTATTATTCATGATAATGATATAAAAGTGTGTCAATGGAATAAAGAGTGGTATAGATAGAATTATGTACAATGATATTGTTTCTTGTGACTAGATTTATACCTTAAGAGTCTCAGTTGTAATATAGGTGGGTTTGATCTCAACATATACATCATGACGAAGTAAGGAAAATGGATAGTGGTGATTAAATATGTTTAGGAGACCATTTTTAGAGGATAAAATTACACTAAATGCAAACAGTTTTAAGATCTTATGAGTTGTTAATTTGAGATTAAATTAATTGGTGAATTTCCTTTTTTCCCTTAGTCAACACGTAATTCAATGAATGGATGGGAAATTTAACTCCTAAACCAATTAATATAATTAAATATTGAAGAGGTTTCATATGTATGATTCAAAGAAAATGGATACTCTATCAGAGACTCAGATAAAATTATAAAATTATGGTTAATGTGAGAAAGTTTATTTGACTCTCTTTAGACAGATTACTGGTAGTTTTCTTTACCTGAGACCCACTCATCTAGACAATGTTTTACCCATTTTTCATGATTACCAATATCATGGTTGTTCAATGGAAACACACATTAATGTTGTGAGGTGTATACAATGTTATATTAACCATACATAGGATTTTGGGTAGTATTATGGCATAAATTCACAGTATCTATTGGTGGGGTATATAGATGTTTATTGTTCGGTTTTTATCAGTGAATCAAAATAAAATGATGGAGGTTTATGATATATTTTTATTTATGGTATTTATTCAAAATGTAATAAAGTAATAAAACATTTAATTAATCACTATAGAGGTGTAATATCTCAAGGTGAATAAAAATTATACACAATTAATATGGATGAAAAAACTACTTGAAGATATTGTCCTTTATGCGGTATCTTATCTTTCAATAATGTTTGAAAACACATGTGTAAAAAATAATATAAAAACCCCATTCAAGGATCATGTAATAAGAACATTGTGATTAAATACCATTTATTATAGGAAAAAGTGGAACAACTAGCTGTGAAGGTAGATTATGTCCCTACCAAAATCAAGTATTGGATATCATGAAAATGGTGTTACACAATATATAATTAAAATATAATTGATTGTATCTTAGTGTCTAACCAAATAAATATCCTTATATGTAATTTTATATTGATCCCCCACTCCCCCTAGAAAAATTTATATATTAAAGGTATGATTTATTTTCTCAATCCCATTATAATATTTCTAACTCTCTCTTTTTAATATTCAAGTATTTTCTCTTTATATTTGTTGATAATGTGATAGAACTATGTTTGTGGAATAATTATAGAATTTAATCATAGATATTATAGTTATTAGATAATTTAAAAGTGGGGAGAGTGTATGGATTCAAACTTGGGGGTTAAAGGTTTATTTGTTTGATGAATATAGTGTAGCGTGTTATCATATGATAAATAATTTATTTAAATATTTTTCACACATTGAGAACTTAATCACATAATATTATAGTTTATGATTGATGATACATTTATTTAATCATTAATGGTAAGATAACCAGAAAGTGGGTAATGTGTGTGGCTATGTAATTTTCCAAATTGTAAACGAGGGAGATTGTTAGAAAGAAAAAACATCCCTTTTAATGCATGAGGAATTTATGTTTATTGAAAATTATATATAAGGGTTTGAGATATAAAAAAACTAATTGGGATTATTAAATGAATTAAGTTTTAGGGTACAGAATATCATAATTAATTTTACATTTAGGGTTCTCAAAATGAGAAAGCTGGAAAGGACCACATCACGGTGCTCTATGTAGTAGAGTTATGGTTTTCCTATAAAAAAGTGACGATCCTTTGTGGGGTTTTTAGCTATTTTGGGAAATTATAGTGGTCATGGTTGATGTAATGAATCTTTTTTGAGATCATGTGATGAAAAATTCCTAACTGAAGGGCCTTTATGTTGTGGTGTTGGGCATGGTGTGTTGCAAGTTCACCTGAATGAAAAGGACTTCCCAATATAAGGGTTTTTGGTAGGCATGGTGGACCCATCTAATGTGGATAATGAATAGGAATGATACACTGTGGTGTCTTGATGTTAAATTTTTAAACAATATTATATATTGGTGACAAGTTAGTTATTGTTTCACTAGGCATTTTAAGTGAAGTTTCACCTATGAGACCTGATTTTTCCAAAATGAGAGTGGGGGTTCTCGTGTTGATGTTTCTTTATTTGGATTATAGTGGTGATGTTTTCTATTACTATATTGAAAGTAAAAAATGTCCAATGTGACATTATATGGGAGTTTTGAATTGTTTTTTTCCTAGATATTTAACAGTCCATGTTGTGGTGTCTGAAACCAAGATGTTTTGCCAAGAGTTTTGATGAGATAAGAATCAAATATGGTGATGCTAATTTTTTGATGCTGAATAATTCATTAATGATTCAATAATCATGGACCAGTATTTTAGGTCTTGAACCTATCAAAAAAAATGAGTGTTTTTTAGAAATTCAATGGTGGATGAATTGAGAAGTTATTTCATGTTTTAAACAAGAAATAAAAGGTCTATTAAGTAGTTATTTATTTGAACACATAAATATGGAAATCATGGGATCTTAAGGGTGGTTTTGAAGGCCCTTTTTGATGATGAAAATGTAAATGTGAGTTACTAATGATTCCTCCATGTTAATAAAAAAGATCACATAAGAAAGTAGTTGATAAATAGGGAATATCCCAAAATGTATGAGTTCATCAGACATGCTGGGAAATCAAAATTGAAGAAGGAGAATGAAATTACTGATAATTGATCTCACTGGAACATTATAAAATTAGGCATACATGATACACTATTTTTTATGTATATGAAAATTCATATCTCATGATGAATATCAGTGTTTTCATGGAAGTATCAATGATTTTATCCTTATGACAATAATTCATCAAATTTTTAATATATTTGTATAATTAGTTTGAAGTATATGTGAGACTACTTTATTATGTAAACCAAACTACAATAGTGATCTATTTTGTTTTGATGCATAGATACTTCATTTTCAATGCTCCCTATACTATCTCAGTTAGGGTATACTATGTAAAATTCTCAGTGGGATTTAATATTTTTGGTCACTTAATAGGAGAATTAAAGAAGAGAAGAGAGTGTTCCTCACATAAAGAAAAAAAGATAAAAATCAAGGTGTAATGATTTAAATAAGTATTACCCTAATTCACACCCCCCTCTCTGGGGTCATCTCTTTGATAGGGGACTAACATGTGGAAGTTTCATATTTTGTGAATATTTCATTCCCTTCCTTCTGGAAATGGAGTCTTGGACCTTTTAAATTTTTAAAGGTTATTAATTTGGAGAGATCAGGGATCATCACCTTTCATATCATTGAGTCGAATTGTTAAATGAATCAATAATATAAGTCTTCTCAGTTGGTAAAACCCTAATTTAAAGGATAATATACCATAATAATATTGGTCCCTCTAGATTAAACATGATTCATCTAAGAAGAATCGCTTATTGTTGTTGTAGTGTTCATTATACAAAAATATTGAGTCAGGAAGTGTGTCAAATATTTTTTTTATTCTGTTGTTCCATTGATGGTTGGGAATGTAAGATTCTAATGTTTTAGAGGATAAGGATTTTTATCCACCCACTCAATATGAAACTTCCTTTTATATTATAGTAGTTCAATTCTCCCATATATGGATTCAATATGAGTAGCAGTGGAATGGATGGAGTCATGGTAATATAGTCATACTTCCAGTTGAAAAATTACTCAAGTATAGGCATCGTATAGAGCATTATATTGTTTCCTATATTGTGAATTTATCAGATTACTATTTTTATCCATCTTGGGATCAGACTCACGGATTTTTTGTAATTAATACACAGGTATAAAAAATTACACATTATCATTGGTCACCCAAATTAGACAAACCAGTCGTATGAGACCTAGATCAGTTGGATGGTTATAATAATCTCTTAAGGGGTGAGTAGCATCCTATTATTTAAGGGAATTTGTGAGAGGATAAATATTTTCATCAGTGTATGAGTTCTAATTGGTAGGAATATTTCCATGGAGAAGTTTTCCCATGATTTGAGTAAATATCTCTAGATCTGAATCAATTTAGTTAATCATTTCCACAATGGATAGACATATGAATTACTTTCATGATGGGAGGGCTATATAAGTAATACCACCTCTCCCTTTATTTGTTCTTGAAACTCACCGCATATGCATTATTGAAATTTTTAAATGATATACTAAATCATGATCTTGCCTATAATACTAGGGATCCACTTATCCATAATGGGTATCAGTATAACTGACACTTCAAGAATATGTCTCCCCATCATGTTCTTATGTGCCAGTGTTATACTTCATATTATCTGTCTGGATGATGCTAATGAAATTTAATAATGTGAAGTGAAAAGAAGGAAACATATCATTACTTTCCTCAAAATGGTTTAAGGATTTATCACCTTCAAAATACCCATCAATATATAATTCATAATATTTTTTGAAATTTACCTTATAGGTGGATCATTTTAATTTATAGACCTTGTATGGATTCACATTTCCTCCTTGCTATATAATGAACCCATCAGATATTTTATTGAATTTTAACAAATATAATTTTAATAAAGGGGATTCATCGTGAATTTGGAGGAACTATGAGGGTTCATCCTATGAAGTCATTCCCAATCTATAAAAATACTAATTTACTTATATGAGAAGGGGTGATAATACCCCCTGTTCCTATAGACTATGGTTGACTTTGACCTATCAATATCTCATCTTGGATTCACAATGTATTTGATGATTTAAGTGTTGGTATTGGTGGTAGAAATCACCCTGGCCTTATAGGATTGGGTTTCCCGCATATTTTTACTAAGGTAGATACTATTGTAGGGTTTATAAATTTATGAGTAACTATTCAGGAATGAGTTGGATACCTTGACTATTTTGAGTGATGAATTATTTCTATTTAAGGGCACTATTTAATAGTTGGGTTTTTTCTCATATGGGACACTTGTTTGAAATTATTGGTTTCTTTTTATAGGTTTCCACTAATGGTTCTCTCCAACCAATTACACTGATTCTAGGGATAATTTGTAGTATGATTTCACTCGAAAATCCAACTAGAATATATAGAACCCATCTCTATGACCTAGTCTAATGTGATGAAATTATAGGCTTCCTTTCTCAATGGAATATGTTTGACATTGAGCATAGAATATTCCAACACTCTGAATACATCCAACCTACTAATTTGAATGTTGGGAGATGCATTTTCCATCATTTAGAGAACTACATTAATATCACTAAGGTTTGAATGTTGGAAGAAGTCATATTGGTTCACCTCCTTAGTGTTTAAGGACACTGAGATGGTAAATAAGTCAAATCGGTGATTGATCATTCTTATTACCTTGATGTGGTTCTCCTAATCATAATAATACATATATCATTTCATAAGATAATAGAGAGTTTCCCAAAGGTTCCTTCATAGACAAGGTATGAATTCCAATTTTAATGATTTTGGATTTTCATTCAGAGGAGTCTCTGGGCCCAGAATGTGACCAGTATTCTATCCCCATCCTATAATTTCCTTATATTCATAGCATTCTCTTTATCTTCTATGACAATTTCTTCAACCTGATCCTACCATAGAGAACATTTTCTCTCTTCTTTATCAGATGGGGAAGTGTCATTTGAGATCTCTTCAGCTATATCCAAATACCCATAATCTAATAGAGGTACATATGATAGTGGTATCTTTAGGATATATTTTTCCTTGGATGAGTTGACCCCATATTTTGGTGAGTTTTTTGGTGTATATGGACTTGGAATCTAAAGTATCTCATGAAAATAGGGAATCCTCATAGGATTTTTTCATTAGGAGTACTTTTATGTTGATATGAGATTTTATTCCCAGGAATTCCTTCAAAATGAGAACTATAGGGAGCACTACCACAATAAACTTATAATAATACATCATAGGATAAAACTCCATTTCATATTTATGCTCGGTCTGAGAGAGAATTTCTAAAACACAAAACATGGGGTGGACCTTTAAGATGATCGGTCTACATTCCATAAGGACAATCGTAGTTACTGATTACTATTGAGTTTGTAATGAGAGTACCTTTATTTATGTTGATCATATTATCATAGGTAGGATATTTATAACTCACATTACAATGTTTATATTCATAAATAATCTTCATATTTCAATGGGGATGATCTTTAAGGATGTTTCACTAGGGAGAACTTCTAGAGTAGTTGATCATGGTACTATAGGGAGGACCCTCATAGTTGTAGATGTCTTCTCTTGTGGGAAATGAGTGGGATAATTCATCAAGAACTGTAGAGACACATTGAAGGCCTTCAAAAATATCACCGTTAAATGGGGTAGAAATATAATCCTACTAGATACAAAAAAAATTAAATTTTTGAATTTATTTTTTACATTTTCTACATTTATTAACAAGGATAATGTAATAACCTACATTTTGGGAAGATGTTGAAATATAGTTTGGATCAAATTTATCTATGTTTATAAGCACTACTAAATTATTTCTAAACCATTTAACAATGTTTTTTAAAAGGTAGATTAATTTGTAAAAAATTACGTATGTTTTAGATAAACATTGATGACTATTTTTTAAATGAGTGTTTTTTATGAAAAAATGTATATTTTTTTGAAAAATATTTTTTTTATAGGACTCCACTAAAAGAATTGGCCCCTGGCATGGCCCATGTTGATGATGTGGCTAATTCGACCCCCATTTCTACTGGCGATGTGTACCATGTCCCTCGTTGATGAAACCTATCAATATCATCCCCTACTAACAATCCTGACCCCCCCCCCCCCCCCCGTCAGATTTTATCCTCTCTAATTCCTATAAATAATGGATCATCTAGTAACATGCTGGGATGATTCCACTTGGTACTTTTTTCACATGTCTTGGTCGGTTTAGGGAATTAAATTAAGGGTATATCAGTCTTGCTGAAAAGAAACATTGTGCCAGATCTCCAATCAACAAGATTTCCTATCACCAATTAATAATATTATATTATATATTAAAAAAATGATGATAATTGTGATATATTTTAAAACCTAATATATTTTTAAATAAAATTATATTTTCTTTCTATAAATAAAATTATTACATATTTTTAAAAATTGACCAACTAATATGTCTTTTCAGTTTTTTGATTATTTGAATAAAATCAACATATTAAATTTAATATTTTTAAGTGCATGCATTTTTTAAAAACATATTAAATATTAATGAGTTAATTATATTTTAAAACTAAATATATTTTTAATTGAAAGAATTTTTATTTTGTTTAAAAAACTATATTGCATTGTTTAAAAATAATTAAAAAAATATGTGATTAAAATAGATTTTTAGTCATTTAAGTGAAAATTAATAGATTTTATTCAATATAATTAAAATCATACAATTTTTTTAAATTCATAAAATAATATTGAGTTTATTGTATTGTAAATACAATTTTTATTGTAAATTAAATGAAATTTTTGTGTAAAAAATGGTTTATGTCGTTTAAAAAAGACAATAATTTATCTTAAAAATATCTTTTAAAATTATTTGAATGAAACGAATAAATTATATTTAATATTATTAAATACATTAAATTTTTGTAAATGTATAATAAATATTTTTTTTAGTGACAAATTAAATAATTAAAATTTCACTAATTATCTTTAAAAAATAATATTTATTCATAAGTATAAAAAATAATGTTATATGAACAAATATTAGAAATATTTTTTTATCAACATAAAATATTATCATTTCTTTAAAAAAAATTACTTTTTTAATTTATAATTTTATTAATCATCATAATAAAAAATATTTGTATAAATTTTTTAAATGAAATGTGGTTCTTTGAAATATTAAAAACTTCTATTTAATTAATAAAAATTCACAGATAATTTTAAATAAAAATGTTCAGGATGAAATTCTAGAAGGACGTTTCTGAAAAATTACTCTTGAGATTTTTATTGAATAAATTAAATGAAAATTACATTATAAATTTTCAATTATAAATTTTATTACTAAACATCACTTGAATGTTTCTAGTTTCATCATTTATTTTTTTATGAAATCTTTTTTGTTGAGTAATCTACTTGATTTTTTAGTGAAATATTTTTCATTGAAGATTAGTGTAAATTTCTAGTTTATACTAGAATTCTGTAGAGGATGTTTCACTGGAATTTTTGGTGGATGTTTCATTATAATTTCTAATTGAAGTTGAATTGAAATTTCCCATTGAAGTTTCATTGAATTTTCCAATGGCCCCATCTCTAATATACTAAATATTTCAGTAAAAATATTCTTTTTTGTATAGTGAAAGTTTCACTAAAACTTCTATTTGAACTTCCATTGAAATATCTATTAGAATTCCCAGTTGATGGTTTTATGATTATTATTAATATATTTTTTTTAAAAATAATATATTAAATATATCTTATATGTGAATTTATTATAAATTTTGTTTCAGGTATAATTTCATATTTTACTTACATTTTTTCATATAGAATATACATTTTTAAATGGTAGATTATATTTTATTTATAATAATTATGTAACAAATATAATACGTATTTTATATCAATGAATTTATTATAAATATATTTATTAAAATTAAATTAATATTTATATATTCTTTAATTTTATAAATATATATGTTTGTTGTATTTTGAAACTTCAACTGCAACTTCTGTTAGAACTTCCATTGATACTTCCACCAGAACTTCCAATTGATTGATTTATAATTTTTATTAATAAATATTTTGTTAAAATTATATTAAATATATCTTACAAGTGCATTTGTTATAAATTTATTTCTAGTTATAATCTCATTCATTATTTACATTTTTATTCATATAGAATATACATTTTTAAATTATATTATATTTACAAATATATAATTTTATTGTATTGTGGAAGTTCCATAGGAACTTCCACTAGAACTGGCATTGGAACTTCTACTAGGAGTTCAACTAGATCTTCCAATGGAACTGTTAATGGTTTTTTTTTATACAAATTTTGTTTAAAAATATATTGAATATATCTTATAAGTGAATTTATTATAATTTTTTATAAATATAAACATTTTATTTACATTTTCATTCATGTATTATATAAATTTAAAATGGTAAAATATATTATTTTTATAAAATTTATTTTAAAAAATTTAATAAAAATTTAATATAATTTAATTTAATATAAATATTATTATTAGAATCTAATTTGTGTTAACATATTTTGTATTTTTATAATTGTATACTTTTGTTGTATTGTGCATCTTCCACTTAATGTTCCCCTGGAACTTCCTGTAAAAACCTGGATTTTTTCCATGTAGTTTTTTTTAGTTATATGGAATTATTTTGAGACCACAAAATCTGATGGCACGTGATTCCGAGGCCCGGAGTGCCTGAAATGATTCGTCGAATTTTTGTTAAACTTTAAATAGCGCGCGTAAGCAGTTTTCCTAAAAAAAGTGGAATAACTCTTAAACAGTTGCCCGAATCAGAAATCTGAGGGCACCGTTGCACTCAGGATGGCGGTTTTACCCTAGGCGCGACTTAAGTTTAGTCAGCACGGGGCTCCCGTGAGAAACCCCGAAAATGGAATAACCGTAAATAAAATTATTAAATAAAATTATTTTATTTTTCAAATGCTTATAACTCATGAACAGTAAATCAGATTGAAAATCCAAGACCACCTCTGAACTCATGAGGGTATGTTTTCCTTAGGCGGATACTAACATTGGTCGGCGCGGGCCACCAGTGAAAGTTAGTTTTTGACCGTAAATAAAATAATTAAGTGGAAATTATTTTATTGTAAAATCCATAACTTCTAAACGGTAACTCGGATTTAAAATCCGAGAGTACCATTGGGTTCGTTGGGGCATGTTCTCCTTAGGAAAATCCTAACCTCGACCGGCATGGGTCGAGGGTGAACACTAATAATTTATTGAACTTTTTTTCAGGTACGTTCAGTAAACGCGCGAGCGGCGTTTTCTAACTTCTGAACCGTTGCTCGGATTAAAAATATGAGGGCACCGTTGAATCCGTAGCGTCGGTATTCGCTTAAGGGAGGATTTACTTTGACCATAGTAGATCCAAAAAAAAGTTATGTTTTGCAACTTTTTAAAAGAAATGAAATAAAATAATTTTATTATTTTATTTCATATCCTGCAATAGACAAGTAAAGGGGTGGGGCTAGCGATGTGTTAAGCAAATAAATGGCTTCAACCATCCAACCCTAAGTAATGAAATTGTTGGGGAATTATGAAGCTTCCTAATTGATGAGTCTCATTAAATTCTAATGTCGTGACTTACCCTCCCCCTCTCCTATATATATGGAGCTTGAGGAAGGGTATCAGCACAACTTCACCAAGAAATGAAGTGCTGAAGGAGAACCGTGATGTCGGGCCCTTAGAAGATGGATCCAATCTCAGCAGAAGGTAATGGGTGACACCAAACCACGAACCGGAGGACGATGTGCGAGCGGCGTCATTAGAATCCTGTTGCGGGAACGAAGAACACTAACACACCTTCAAGCGCGGGCATTTCTCCGACAATTCGAGGTAGGGGGTTTATTCGTTTACGTTTCCTTAAAAGATTCCCTATTCCTCATTCATGAAAATTATATGAAGAACGCGGGTCAACTGACTAAATGGTTGATCTGTGAATCATTCATTTTGCGGGAGGTTGTTATAGGGTATCCTTGTGGGGTTTTGTTTGTTGTTTAATATAAGAAATTGTTAAACCCATTTTATCCTCCCTTTGATCACGAGCTAACGTGGATGGTGTGGGCCTAACGAACCCGGCCCGAACCCTCCACAACTTTGTTACCCTTGCGCCTTCCATGGAAGACTACCGGCGCGGCGACACCAACCAGCTAAGAAGGAGGCGACCGCCAACGCACGCCGCTAGAGGAGGCTGCGGCACAAAGACGAGATGGACATCGGAGCGGCCGACACCGGCCAGCCGCGGAGGAGGTGTGGCACGTCGTCGGTGTGAAAAGGGGTCGCGGCTCGTCATTCACGGAAGACGTAGAAGGCGGCCGGCTCGTCGTCCACCCACGGAATGGAAGGACGGCGCGCCGTCGTGCACCGTTGGTGAGCAGGAGTCTACGGCCAAAGTCGCGGAAAAGGTGGCAGAACCCGCGCCTTCGGTGGGTTCTACGACGACCGGGAGATGCCCATGTGGTGTCGCCGCTTTAAAGGCCAAATGGCCTTTGGCCGTTCAGGATCTCAGGGGAGCAGCTCCCTTGAGTCGCCTGGCGGAAGCACCACAGGTCGCGCCCATAGCGGCCGGACCGCCCACCAGCAGGTCGCCGCCAGCGGGCCGCCGCCCGCGGGCCGGGCTGCCCCTTTTGTGGGACAGGCCAGACCTCGGCCCAGCGGGTCGATTCTGCCGTGGCCCAACCCAAACCGGGTCGGGTTGGGTTGGTTCGACCGGGTCAGACCGGACCCTGGCCCAACCAGGCCCAGAAACACTTAAAGGGCCTTATCTCGAGAACCGAATGTCTGTTTGACGAACCGTCTGCAGCGTTAAGATCCTTGGAGTGAGATGGTCTTTTTGACTTAATCCATGGGAGGATTCGAGAAAATTGGAGTATGTCCGTGTTGGATCGCACCTGAATCCAATCAGGCCCTCAGCACTGAAATGCCCATAACGCATAGATCGGGCGTCCAGTTGACGCGTCGTCTGTTGCGTTGGAACCCTTGTGACATGATGGATCATCGGGTTACTTCTTTGTGAGACTTCATGTTTTTTGAAATAAGACTGATGGCTTGGGGAGCAGTTCTCCCAAGCGCGGTATGTACGGAACCCTACGACTGGGTGAGACCTGACGATAGCTAACTTTTCGACTCGAAGTGACTCGACGGCCACGGTACGTGATGGGGAGGAGTACCTCAGCAGGACACAGTGGGGAGCAGCCACGGTACGCGATGTGGAGGAGTACCTCAGCATGCCACGGTGGGGGAGCAGCTCTGTGTGACCTGGCAGACCCACGGTACGCGATGGGGAGGAGTACCTCAGCAGTTCAAGGTTTGTGGGAAGCGCCTCTGTGTAACACGGCAAACCCGCTGTACTCGATAGAGGAGGAGTTCTCCAGAAGCTGAGGTGTTTGACGTTGTGACTAAGAATGTTACTTGTTCCTAGGCCTAGATAATTTGTGGCTGGCTATCAGCATTCATAGCGATCATGTGTGGGTCAACATCATATCATGTTTCTCTGAGTTGTATACCTGGTTTGAGCTGAGACTCTAATTGAGTTGTGTCTATTGCTTTGTGCTTTTTGATTGAGATCAAGCCTTGTGGTTTTCCTTGTGGAATTCTTGAGAGACCTTCATGGGTCTCTGGGTCCCTACTGAGTATCGTTATACTCACCCCTGCACGGGCTTCGCCTGCACCTTGTTGTGTCTTGTGTCGTCGATGAGAAATTGGGTTGAGTCTTGAGGGAGCCAGGACTAGGCGGTACACGGAGGAGACAGGCGGACGTGGAGTCCTGAAGAGGTGATCTGTACCTATCCTTCAGGTAGGATCCTCGGAGGACGACTCGGTAGCTGTTTTCCCTTTTTCAGCTGTATTGTTCCTTTCAATTGTATCTGTACTTTCAGTTGTACTCGTACTTTCAGTTGGGCTTGTATTCCGGACCCTTTTACTTTCAGCACTCCATTTTTACTACAGCAGTTTACTTCACAGTTGCTTCTTGTTGTGTTCTCGGACCATGTGTTTGTACAGGTTTAAAGGCAAGGCCTTCCCATTTTAGGGAATACGCCTTTCGGTGCTAGTCGTCGGCCCCTGGCCTATGGAAGACGGGTTTGGGGTAGTCACGACACGGGCCCCGGGGGACGGGTCGTGACACTTCCATAGTAACATCCCCTATAACTTCCATTGGAACTATTAATGGACTTATAATTGCTATTTATACAGATTTTTGTAAAATAATATATTCAATAAATCTTATAAGAGCATTTATTATAAATGTTTCAAAATATGTGCATTTTTTACATTTTTATTTGTGTATTGTATATATTTTGAAATTGTAAATTATAATATTTTTATAAAATTTATTTTAAATAATTTAATACATATTTTATATAATTTAATTTTATATAAATAATTAGAATTTAGATTTTATTAACATATTTATTTTTTTTATAAATATATACTTTTGTTGTATTGTGGAACTTCTTTTTAAAGTTTCACTAGAACTCCCACTAAAACTTCCACTCGAACTTCCAATCGAACTCTTAATGGATTTATAATTGTTATTTATACAAATGTTTTTAAAAATATATATAAAATATATCATATAAGTGCATTTATTATAATTTTTCCTAAATATATACTTTTTATTTATATTTTTATTCATGTATTATATAAATTTTTAAATGGAAGATTATATTATTTTTATAAAATTTATTTTAAAAAAATTAATTCATATTTTATATAATTGAATTTTATATAAATATATTTATTGAAGATTATTTTTTATTAATATATTTTTTATTTTTATAAATATATAATTTTGTTGTATTGTGAAACTTCTACTGGAAATTCCACTAGAACTCTTCATGGTTTTATAATTGTTATTTATAAAGATTTTGTAAAAAAATATATTCAAAATATCTTATAAGTGCATTTATTATAAAATTTTATAAATTTATGCATTTTATTTACATTTGTATTCATATATTATATACATTTTTAAATGATAAATTATATTATTCTTATAAAATTTATTTTAAAAAATATAATACATATTTTATATAATTGAATTTTATATAAATATATTTATTAGAATTTAAATTTTAATAATATACTTTTTATTTTTATAAATATATACTTTTGTTGTATTGTGCAACGTCCATTGGAACTTCCATTGGAACATGCACTGGAACTTCCACTGGAACTTACAGTAGAACTTTTAATAGATTTATAATTGTTATTTATACAGATTTTCTAAAAATAATATTGAATATAACTTATAAATGCATTTATTATGAATTTTCCTAAATATAGACATTTTATTTACATTTTTATTCATTTATTATATATATTTTTATATGAAAAATTATATTATTTTTATAAAATTTATGTAAAAAAATTTAATATATATTTTATATAATTGCATTTAATATATATATATATATATATATTTATTAAAATTTAATTTTTATTAATATATTCTATAGTTTTATAAATATATATTTTTATTGTATTGTGTAACTTCCATTGGAACTTCCACTGCAACATCCATTTGAACATCTAGTGGAATGTCCAATGGAACTCTTAATATATTTATAATTTTTATTTATACAAACTTCGTAAAAAATATATCAAATATAACTTATAAGTGCATTTTTTATGAATTTTCCTAAATATATACATTTTATTTACATTTTTATTCATGAATTATATATATTTTTAAATGTGAAATTATATAAATTTTATAATATTTATTTAAAAATGTAATACATATGATATATAAATACATTTATTAAAATTTACTTTACAATTTCCACTTCTATCTTTTATTTGTTTTGTTTTTTATAATGGAAATTCTTCATTGCCATTCTCCCCTTTAAATAAAAATGTGATTTTTTCATCATATTGGTATTTTTTTAGTTCCATTATAAAATATATTATTTTTATTCCATTATAAAATTAAAGCATAAATATGTTTATGCATTTATAAAATAATGACTTTCCCTTTATTTGAGAGAATTTTACTATTTCAAAACAATATTTTTATAAAACTTTTAAATTTAATAATGTTTTGTTATATTTTTCTTAGCACCTATTTTTAATTTCTTTCATAATTTTTTTTATAAAATTGAAATGATTAATAGTTTTTAGAATTTTATTTATGAAACAAAAAATTGATATGTTTTAAAATAAAGTAACTTATAAGAAAATTATATTTTCCATTGTTAGTATTTTCTTATAAATTGATATGTTTTAATTATTAAATTATATCATCATTTTTTATATGTAATTTATGTTTTTGATATGTTTGTGTTTTATATCAATGTTTTTTATATTTCTTATATCAATGTTTTTATGTGTTTTTTTATTTTTTTTAAATTTATAGCGTTTTTATAGCATTTTAAGTAGAAATTTATTATTTATCATTTTTTTATATTTGTATTTGATATGTTTTTATATGTTTGTTTGAATATTTTGTTTTTTTATGATGTATTACAGTTGTATGGTAGTAATAAAAGCAAAGGGTACAAATGGATTTTTATAAAAATTCTCACAACTCCGTTGTTTTAAAATTTTACAATCGAGCGGATTTCATTTTATTGGAACATGCATCATTATCTCAACAATACTGGATTTTCTTGTAAACCCGTGTAAGTGGAGAAGATGTTAGTCCCACCCCTATTCCCACTGACCTATCTCACGCTCCTTTGAGTGGAAAAATGAAATTTAAACCTAACCGGTATGACCCTGCATTCACAAGGCTGAAAACGTATCACCAAATGACAACAATGCAACATATATATACAGTGATGTTATATACATATATATATAATAAATTAATGTGTGAAGAAACTTAAATATATTAATATATCATCTAATACACCTAAAATAGTATAAATATTTTATAATATATGTTAAAATATATATATGTGTATATATAAATATATTTATATATTATATTATATTATATTATATGTTAATATATTTTTGTGTGCGTGTGTATAAATACATTTAAAATTATAAATTTATTTATATATTATTACACTTATTTATATACATATATTAGTATATATTAAAAAATAAATATATTTACAATAATAATATTTATATGCATATATAAAGTGATATATATTTTTATATAAATATATAAATATAAATATTATTATATTTATTTACTATTATATAAACAAATATTATTATATTTATATATATATAAATTAATATGATTATATTAATAAATCAATATATATATATTATACATTATACTAGAAATGGTGCAGATCATGGATAGAAAAACCATGGCCTTGAGAAATTTATTAAAAAAGATTATAGACATACCGAGAAAAGATGAAGTAGAAAAATAAGAGTGGAACATACATCACCACCACAAAGAAACATGCAATACTGCACAATCAGTTTTTGTGTCTACCACCCCTCCCTCGAGAGGTGCCACTGCTTCTCAAATGCCTTCCTCACCACCATTATTTTGCCACACATCACCTTGATCATCCATGTATGATAAGTCTTCTTTTCCAATATGAGGGTCAACATTTTGACCTCTATCCCCAGCATTGCTCGAAAATAAAGATCAACACTTTTGACTATCATCAATCATATCATGTGATATGATACCAACCAAGGGAAAGATGTTAAGATTGTCCCTAGGAAAGTCTTGAGTTATTACATCCCCAACCAAGGGATCTATAGAAGTCGAATCAACCTAGAGATCCACATTCAAAACCTACACATTAGAGGGAGAAGCAATATCATCAACATATAAAATAAGCTACGAGTAATCAAAAGTCCCATTTATTCTGTATGTCTTTATTCTCAAGGATTTCAAGATAGAATGCATCAAACTCCATGTTGTTAATGGAATCCAACATGCACTACCATAGAATCAGCGTTACATAGCGTTGCCTTTTAACAGTGCTAAAAAAGTGATGATAAAGGGGTTACCTTTATCAGTGCTAAAAAGTGATGTTAAAATGTGCTTTTATCAGTGCTAAAAAAGAATTGATAAAAGTACCCCTTAATCAGCGTTTTTCAGCACTGATAAATGGTTCTTTTATAAGTTCTTTTCTTACCGCTAATAAAAGGTATATTTCATAAAAAAAATATCATTAAAAATCATATATTAATATATAAATATATTTATATTGATATAAATATAATATATTTATGATTTATATAAGGCTAAATGTGCATTTAAACTTAATATATAAGATGTTTAGTGAAAATGGATTATAAAATAATTAAAAAAATAATATTAATTAATAATTTAATAATTATTATAGAGTAATAGTCATTTAAAAAAATTGAAGATAGAAAAAATAAAAAAATTTAATAAATGATCTAATATAAATTGAATGTGTGACTCAAACTTCAAACGACCATAACTTTCGATCCCAATGTCTGTTTGGGCTCTACGATATATGAAATTGAATCCTGAAATAGGCGCAACACCGTCTTGACTGGGAAAACCTGGTCACTATGTTTTGGAGGCCAAAAAGGCCAATAGGGCATCCAAAACTAAATTTTTATTCGGGGTACCCTAATTTTCTAACATTCTATGGAATTTCAGCCTCATTTAAGGGGGTCTTCTTATCTTTTTTTTGGTGGAGACTCAACTTATTTTCAAGGATTACACTCATAAGGATATTATGAAGATCAAATTTTTTCATTTTTCATAATGTACTATTATTTATAAATATGTATACACACATATATACATATTCATATATATTTACACATAAAAATTTAATTTTATAAATAAATATGTAATCATATTCACATATAAAATATATTTATATATATATATATATATATACCATATCTAAATAAAAAATAATATTCATTTTATTTAAAATAAAATATATATGAATATTTATATACCTATATAGTGTGTCTGTATTTGTGTGTGTATGTATTAACAAACTAATATATATTATCTATATATTCTAATATATATATAAAAATATTAATATATAATATATGTAAATAAATAAAAATATGGATCAATATATTTATAGATACACACATATATAATATATATATGTATTTTGTAGATATGTTTGTATTTATTTATTTATTTATTTAAAAACACAAATGCACAAAAACATATTTTATAAATGTATTTGAAATGATCATATAGATATATATTAATATTTGAATAAATATATAGACAAAATTATAACTATATATATATATCATAAAACGGAGAACAAAGCAACATGGAGGAGTGGTAAATGTCCATGTGTTACAGTGAGAGGTATCCGGTTTGAATCTAGGGGGAGGTAGGGGTGCACACGCGGGTGTGTGGCACTCCTAGTACTGATGGGGGGGCCTTTGATTCTGATTTTTTATTTATTTTTTTAAAATTGACTTTTATCAGCAATTTTTAGCGCTAATAAAAGGATAATTTATCAGTGAATTTTTTAGCACTGATAAAAGAGACTCCCTTTTGATAGCGCCTCGATTATGAGTTCTTTTTTAGCACTGATAAAATATTTTTTTTAGTACTGTTAAAACCTTATTCTGTATTAGTAATGGAAAGAAAATTTGGTGTTGTGGAACCCTTAGAAATCAATGGTTGTCCATCCTGAACATCATCCCTCAAATCATCAAATCTTAGAGAATTATTAGAATACCCAATGGGAATGGCAGGAAGGTCATCAATCCCACCAACTTATAGCTTAAAACCCAAATCAGTAGGTAGAATCTCAACATGTATGGTCAGCTTCTCAGTGGAATTATTTGAAGTTTTCACTGTCATATCACTTTCTCCATCCTGAGAATTCAGTCCCAACATGGAATCCTTGATGGTTCAGGAAGTGAGAAGAGAAGTGAGGTTTTCTACCACACCAATACATGCCTCCAACACCACTTGATGAGCCTTATTGTCCCTAGAGGAAGCCCCTTCAAAAGATCTTAAATCCTTTTCAGCATGATCAGAAGAGGTCCCCTCAAATCCCTCAGAGACAGTACCTGCAGTAGGGGTACCTTCCCCATTGACATCGTCCCCAGTACCTGAAACAACCAGCTCCAGACAGTTAGCAGTTTCAGCCGGCATGCCCTACTTCCCAATGGAAGTCCTTAGAGGCTTCAATGCCTTCCAATAATCATCATTGTGAGTTCAAATCCTTTCATGTAGCTTCCCATGGGCAAGATTTAAACTTTCTACTTCACTGTTTCCTTTCATGTTGTAATCGTCAATCAAATTTCCCAAATTACCATCAGATAAATCCTTAAGTTATCCCTCCTCCTATAAACTTGCCTACTGGAAAGCGGCCCGATGAACATTTCTAAGATCAGAAATAGGTTGTGTCAAAGGGAGGGTTCCCTCTTCACTCCACTGTCCAGGATGATGATTAGAGTGCATACCAGTGACTTGAAAATCAAAACCAGTAGTTATGTATGAAGTCCCAGCATGTGATATGAGTTTATCTTTGTAGGTAGATTGAGTTGCTCTTCCCTACAGGTTCACAGGAACATCATGATCAATTTTCTTCTTCTCTTGGACCATACTCCATTCATTGTTCCCCTTCAGCACACACTTTTTCTCTTCCTCAATTCCAGTATTCACAAGAGGAAGCTTGAATTTGCAGTGATCAACTAAGTGACCATGCTTCTTACAAATGAAACACTTCAATCCACTACAACAAGTTTCCTTAACATGTCCAATGCAACAACAATTAGGGAAGAAGGGAGGCACATTCTCATACTCAATATATTATTCAAACTTTAATTTATCATCAACTAAGTAAATAGTTTTAATTAGAGGAGAGCATAAATCAAACTCAAAAAGAATTTGAGCAAAGTGACCATATCTGGAAAGCTCAATCTCCTTGTGAAGCTTGATAGGAGATCCTAAAGCTGACGCAACATCCAACAGAATCTCTAGATTTAAAGTGACCTAGATCAAAGATTCAGTTGTTGAGTTCTTCACCTGAGCCGGATAAAACAACAGATCCTAATCTTGAAATAGAAAAGTACCTGGCTTAAGAGAGATATAGTTGAAGCCCAAAGATCTTAATTAGAAGTTCTGCGACTGGAAAATTATGTTGTGAAACCCATACCAGTTGAAACAAAGTGCCATCCATTAAAGCCTCAAACATGTATCAGACACTGCTTCAGATCCTCAAGCCTCCATGCATTGGAGCTTCGCTGTGGGAAAAAACGTGCAATAATCGAATGCTTGCATTCTTCCACACGGCCCCTCAAGAATTTAGGGTTCTCTTCAACAAAATCCAAACCACTGTTCCTCGTAATCTAGCATGAATACTTATAATCCGAACAAGAACCGAAGACAAAAAGGAGAACAAAGCTAATTCTCTGTTAGGTGGGGGTGATTAACCTTCAAGTCAGACTTATTCTTTGTGCCAGCAGACGAAGAACCACAATTCATTTACGCCACAACCTTCGTTGAGAGAGAAGCATGGACCTCACAATCCTCCTAGGTAGCCAAAGCCAGAGGCGTAATCACATCACCCTTCCCTATACCATAATTCATGCCTTCAATTTTCTTCATTGGACAGACAAAAACTTCAGGAGGATCAAAGAAACAATTGAGATCCATTGAATTCTAGCCCTAATCGCCATGTATGGTTAGAGAGAGAAACTAGCAGTTTTCCTCCATACTCCTATTATATATTATATATAATTTCTTATATATTAATATATTTTTGTGTGTGTATAAATACTTATATGTTTATGAATTTAATTATATATTAAAATATTAATTTACACACACAAACATATATATATATATATATTAATATAAATATATAAATTAATATATTTATGTATGTATATTTAAATTAATATATATTTATATATACATATATTATTATACATATTATTATATATATTTATAAACTAATAAAATTATACTTATATATACATATACGTTCATACATTTATATTTATAAATATATAAATATTTTTTTTAGCATGCAACTATTAGTGTACAATATTAGGTAAAGAAAATATCTTTTTAAAATATGGTGAGAGTGGAAACCCATACAAGATATGAAGGCCCAATGGACCAAGACCAATACAATTTTAGATTTTTCCCAAAGGGGTGCATGGCCCTAAGGATACAAAATTTCCCTTTTCCCCTTAGGTTGGTAAACCCTTTGTACCATCGCTTCTTCCTGGAAAAAATTGTGCGGTGAGGTATTTGATTTTTTTTAATTTTATGGGTATAAGGTTTTGATATTTTGGTAAATGGGGTAGCGAAGTGCTAGATGAACTCATGTTTTTGGGTTTTATCCAAAAATTCTAGCTCAACTGACGTTTTTGGGCGCTGTTAGAAAACGCCAAATGGATTGGCATTCAACCCTACCCCCATTAACCAATTCCATGCCCCCATATGTATATATATAATCTTAATAAATTAACAAAAATAAATAAATATATATTTATAATTAACATATCAAATTATTTATAATTATATTTATAAATATATATTTATATAGTTATAAATAATCCATATTTAATTATATAATTGTATAATTAAATAATCCTTATATATACTTATTTATATAAATAAACCTTATTAAATTTAAAATATAAGATTTATTTATAATTGTATAATTATATATAAATAAATAAATTTAAAATATATAATTATAATAGGAATGGCATGAGCCATCGATTAAAAATCCATGGCCCTGGAAAATTTATTTAAAATAAAGAGTGCGTACAAAATACACATAGGAGATGCAAACTAAAAGTGATACACATGTCACCACCAAAGAGAAAAGAACATGCATAATCAGTTTTTAGATCCACCACCCCTTTCTTGTGAGCCACTCCAACCCTTTGGATGTCTGCATCTCCTCCATTTCTTTAGAGATTACCAAGGTTTCCTTTACCATCCGCATCCAATGGGTTATCCCGCTCACTCTAAGAGCCAACACCTTGATCATTATCCATGACCCAAACAATAATGGACATTCTTTATCTGTATCAACCGGGACATGATCTCATTCAGAGACATATCCCCAGGCATTCCTTAGTTAGTTGCAATATCCCCAAATGATGGCTCCCCAATCTTAGAAGCAAGTTCCACCAGAAGATCCAAGTTTTCATCCTGCACATTCAATAGAGAGGGTGAAACAATACCTTCACCACTTGAAGAATGTGGGAAGAATTCCATAAGTCTCTTTCTGTTCATGACACCCTTCTTCTCAAGACTCTCAAGGTAGAAGGCTTAAAATTATAGACTATTTACTGAGTCAAGCATTGTAAAAAAATTAGGTGCAGTAGTCTTCTTCACTCTTTCTCCATCTGCAGCAGAATTTGCACACACTAGTACATGGATCTACATTTCCATTGAGTATTTCCCAGTGACCCCCTCATCACTATTAGGGACCATGATAGCATATGAGGCTGTGTGTTTCCCAGAAACATCATTCAAATCACCTGCATATGGAACAACCACCTTACTGCCCACAATAGACATCACATTGGAATTACTAGGAATTTTTGCCTATAGCTTCACTTGGGAAAGATTCACACTCTTTCCCTTACTATTACCTTTCAGAAAAGAGTCATTAACCACCATCTCATATTCAGTTGAGCCATCAAGGGATCCCTCCTTGCCTGCATGCTGTTCATCGGCTTGGTGGGCCTGCTCAATTTTATCATCCAACTGCATGTTCATCAAGTTGAAAGTGCCTTTATCATTCCACGGCCTAACACCACTATGGGAGCCCTCCTCCAGATTGCCTACATGCTGCTCATCATATTTTTGGGCCTACAAAATTTTATCATCTAGCTGTCAGTTAGGAAAATTGATGGTGCATGCATCCTGCCTAGCACCACTGATAACAGATGGAAGCCCATCCCACCTATCTGCAGCATCAAATGACACATGATATGAGGCCTGGCGTGGTCTGCCCATTTGGCTAGAAACAAAATCATCCTTCCTATCAGCACCACTCACATGCACCTAATATCCCTTATCATGGGCCGCAAGTCCAACATCACTAAGAGAGAAATCATTGAAATCCGGAGGAGCCGAAGTAGAACCATTACCCCATTTGATGCCAACCACCACATCACCAAAGGAAAGAGAGGCTTGAACTGGGATGTTTCCACCATCCCTCCATCCATGAAATCCATCCTGAACATCAAACATCCCCAATCTAGTCTCGTTATCAGCAGGTAACTTCATCTTACATCTATCAACAATGTTCTGAACCTTCCTTCAATTCATGCATTTTATACCCCAATGACAGTTGTCTCTAACATGTCCAATGCACAAGCATTTAGAGAAAAAATCAGGGATACACTCATACTCAATATCAAGCTCCAATTTAAACTCACCAGCAACAAGATACAACATCTCAATAAGTGTGGAACTCAGATCAAATTCAATTAAAATCTGAGCATAATGTCCATACCTGGCCATTTTATTCTCATTGTCAAACTTTATTAGATAACCAACAACCAAAGCACTATACCAATGGATGATTGAATGCAAAAAAAAAAAAAAAAACAATTCATCACTTTAAAATGGAACCAAGATTGCGCAATCTTGTTCTTGGCCTTAAATGGATCAAAACAGGGGACCCAATCTTGAAAACGAAGGACCCCTGACTTCAAATTAACGAAACCACTGCTCTATGTCATTAGTTTCAGCTCATGAGAAGAAAATTTATGATGATAATAACCCAGACCAATGGACACCATATTCCAATTCTCAAAACCCCATACCTGAATCAAGAGTTTCTTATGAGAACTAGGGAAGAGTCTATCCCAAGAAGAAACACCAATCTTCGCCAAATCCATCAGCTGGGTAGAGCAAGAAAGAGGAGCCTTCGCCAGATCCCAAACCACAACTGACGGAACCAAATTCAAATTATCCAACCCAGATGTAGCTTCAGTCTTCTTCGAAGGACCAATAAAGACCTCCGCAGAGTTGACTTAGCCATCAACGTTCAACATCTTTGATGAAATCCGCCCTAATCACCATTACTAAAAAGAGAGATGCTCTTGATCATTGTCATCAAATATATATATTTTAAATAAACCATGTATTTAATTATTTGTTTATATAACTATATATATATATATAAACCATATATTTATAATTATGAATAATTATTGAAACATAAATAAACCTTATATTTAAAATTTATATATTTATATATAGTTATTTAAATATATAAATAATCGTTATTAAATCTATTTATAAATTTACACACACACATATATATATAAATGAACCTTATTAAAATTATTTATATTTATATAAATAAACCTTCTTAAATATATTGAAAATATGAGGTTTATTTATGTAAATAATTATATATAAATAAACCTCAATTGCTAATAATTTTATTATTAGCAATTTATTATAAATATGTAAATATTTATTTAATATTTATAATATATTTATAATATATTTATAATATATTTATAATTATATATTTATTATATTTATATTTATATTTATTATATATATATATAAATAAACATTAATTGTTAATAATTTTATTATTAACAATCTATTATAAATATAAAATTGTAAATATAAATATATAAATATATAATTGTAAATATATAAATATTTATTTCATATTAATAATATATTTATTAAAATTAAAATTATATATTTATTATATTTAAAATATATATATTTATTATATGTATATATTTATTATATTTATATTTATAATATATTTATATAAACTTATTTATAATTATTAATATATAATTATATATTTATATAAATATAATTACTAAAATAAATAAATTATAAATATAATAAATATATTTATTATATTTATAATTATATATAAATGAACCTTAATTGATAATAAATTTGTTGTGAATAATATTTTATAAATATATTTATATTTATATTTTTAACAATTTATTATATATATATATATTATTAAAATTTTATTATATTATTAAATATATTTTAAGTTAAATAATGTTCACACACACACACACATATATTAGGTACCTCGGGGCACAATTATAATGAAACACATACTCACCACACACCCACATAGTTTGAAAGGTGGGTCACAACATCTTCTAGGATAACCCTATAGCATCCCGTCTTTTTATAACATAACTTTCATACCATTACACGGAACTGAGGATCTTTAAGGTTTAGTGTATTGGAAACAAGGAACATAAAACATGAAAAAAAAAACATTCTTCTTAAACACTTGAAAAACTTCTCCTCATGTTCACCCTAGGCTCATTACTGCATTTCATAACCTGGGGACATACATCAAAAGAAAGGGTGAGCAGAAGGCCCAGCAAGGGAAACAAGTGAAACGTTTTACATATGAACTTGAGATACATCAATAAAGTCATGAAAAGAATTTTAAGGCATGAAAATGAAATCATGAGGCATATCATAATAAAAATAAAACTTTTTCATAACTTGAAGATGTGGCTGCAACATTTAATATTGACAATCGTTTCGTTTCACCAAGGTCCATCCCCAAGGTGTCGTTAAAAATTACCAAGGTTATTCACCAAGGTGTCGTTAAAAATTACCAAGGTTATTCACCAAGGCGTCGTTAAAAATGGTCATCTCTAGAGATTAAGTCTTTACCCAATGCATTAGAGCGCTATCTGGGCACACCCTTGACATGTCTTTATTATCATGTGAGCCACATATATCATCATCAATCATTTCATAAACAACCCATATAACATAAAAGAAATGGGTTTCATTTCATAATCATAACGTTTTAAAAACTGCTTTAAAGACATGATCTCTATGTCACTTTAAACCCACGGAAAGGGAAATCGGGTTTCATGTATGTAAATCCCAGAATTTCAAATAGAACATTTTGATATATATGTGAATACCCCTGTAGAAATAAGAGCTTTGAGTATTCACTTTATAACATAAAATAATTTTGAGAAAAGAGAGAGACATTTTGAGATGAAAATTCTGCAGCATAACGGCTATGTTGCAAGGTTTTAGAAAACATTGAAAAGAGAGGGGACATGGGTCACCCACTCATAAATGATCCATAAAACAGTATGGGGACAGAATATAAGGGATTTAAGAACATGGTAATGAAATTTGAAAGATATACCATATGAAATGAAAAAAATGGATTTGAGACAAAAATAAGATTTCTCTTATTAAAATTCGGCAGCCTAACAGCGTCACTTAATCTTCAATAAAAAATGTTTTCACAAGATCAAATAGGGTCTCTCGTCATATGATCATAAGAGATCAGTATGATAGATATAGAGATCATACCCCAACATAATAAAAAGGAACTTGAAAGATTTGACATGAAAATCGAACTTGAAAAATGAGAAGGGTGAAAGAATCACTTAAAAAATTCGGCAGCCTAACGGCGTCACTTAAAACTTCCAAAAATGGATTGACGAGATCAAATAGGGTCTCTCATAATATGAATATAAATTGTCAATATGATAGATATAGAGATCATACGCCGACATAATAAAAAGGAACTTGAAAGACTTGACATTAAAGTAGATCTTGAAAACGAGAAGGGTGAAAGAATCCCTTAGAAATTCGGCAGCCTAACGGCGCCACTTAAAACATTAAAATACTGAATTGAAGAGATCAAATGGGGTCTCTCATCATATGGTCATAACAGATCAGTATGATAGATATAGAGATCATACCCCAACATAACAAAAAGGAACTTGAAATAATTGACATGAAAGTAGAACTTCAAAACGAGAAGGGTGAAGAACCACTTAAAAATTCGGCAGCCTAACGGCTCCACTTAAAACTTCAAAATAATGAATTGAAGAGATCAAATGGGGTCTCTCATCATATGATCATAAAATATCAGTATGATAAATTTAGAGATCATACCCCAACATAATAAAAAGGAACTTGAAATACTTTACATGAAAATAGATCTTGAAAAATGAGAAGGGAGAAAGAATCCGTTACAAAAATTTCGGCAGCCTAACGACGCCACTTAAAACTTCATAAAACGAAATAATGAGAGTAAGAGGGGATCTCTCATTATGTGAACATGAAAAGGGCAGTAAGAGGAGTATAGAATAACACCCATTAACATAAGAACATGGAGCATAAAAGAAATTACATAAAAGAGATTTCTTGAAAAGAAAGGGAGAGATCAGATCCCTTACCTTAAAACGTAACTCTTAAAACTCAAAGGTTTGGACCTTGAGGGTTTGGGGGCACCTTGGGAGGACTCCTTGGGAGGTAAGGAGACCAGAACGTCATTGGGGGAGAGTGGGGAGTCGAATGGATGAGAGGATGTCTTGGTATTTAAAGGGAAAGTGAGGGGACAAGACATTAATGGCCAAGGGACACCTCATTAGTGGTTTTGGAAAAACCATGGGCTTTACCATGGTATTTGCCCATGGTATTGGCCACTTGGGACACCTCATAACTTATCTTACTATTCATAAGTCGACCATATTTATTACATACTTAATACATCATTTAATGATGTCATTAAACACCCGTAACTTAAAAACTGTATTTTCACTATTCATCGAAAATTCAACTTTCTCAGAATAATCCCAAAATTTCACCTTCAACAAATATCAATGCTATGATTTCAAAAATGAAATCCATTTTATAAAAATAATTTTCTAAATATTTTTAATTAAATTTTTAATTAAAAACACTATTCATCAAAAATTTATTTTTTTCAGAAAAATCCCTAAAAATTACCTTAACATAATATCGATGCTCTGAGTTCAAAAATGAAGTCCATTTTATAAAAATAATTTTCTAAATATTTTTAATTAAAATTTTAATTAAAAAACACTATTCATCCGAAAAAACTAATACTTGAATAATAATTTATGAAACCGTTATTTAACCATTTTATTGAATCACATTACTTAATCAAAGTGCCTGGCTTATTTTAATACGTTCTTTAAGTGAGATTACTAATCCATTTAGACACATTATTAATCCTAATCATAAAATCACTATTCATAATTTACTATTCATCAAAAATCAAGTTGATCTTATTAGACTCTAAATTTCGTACTGAACATAATTGTAGAAGACCATTTTTTGGAAATCATTACACATTTTTAATTATTTAAGGTTTACATAGACATTTTTAAAATATCCTTTTTCTAAAATTCATCAAAAATATGCATACTATATTTATCCGGTCATTTGAAAATTCATAAAAGAAATAAAAAATTTTATTTAAAACAAAGGATTACACAAGACAGTTACGGTCTCCTTACATAGCCCCTTATCACACCAGCATAGGACCTAAGTGTAAGGTGTTCTAAGGTGAGAGAATCCGAGGGAGGCTCGGCCAACATCGCACTAGTAGTAATTTCTATCAGTTTGAACTTCTCGCGAAGGCGATCCCGTTCTAGCTTTATACGATGAAGTTCAGCTTGGGTTTCGTCCAGAGCAAAGCCCAGTGGTGCTACCTCCTTCCCAAGTTCTGTTAGATGAGCTTCGATCGGTCCAAGACTACTGGGTGAGGCCATTAAACCTTCTTTCTATATTAATTAACCAATATTACTTGTATTTAGAGACAATAATCGAAACGTTTAGTTTACAGCGGTCATATTGACCAATGGTCAAATAACGGTCAAAACCCAACAGTCTCATTTTAATTATACTAATGTTATCAAATGAAACATTTTTTTTGAGTACAAAAATAAAATAAAATAACACATAAAATTAGGAAACAAGATTTATTTAAAATTTCGGGTCATTACAATCTTCCCCCCTTAAGAAATTGCGTCCTCGCAATTTTTAAAATTGGGTTTTGAAATTTCATTGAAAGTCCCACATCGAAAAAGGAGTCAGTAAAATTATTACTTTAAAATAAAGAAAGGGAAGTACAAAGGCCACCCGAGATAACCCACACTAGGATTCCATGTAGGAAAACATGGACATGGAAGAAAAACAAAGGGTCAAGTTCTGAGGGAGAGTGATAGAAAACATGATTAGGAGAAAGTTAACCATAATAAAATCCCAAACTTACGATGTGTGTAAACGGTCTTTGATTACCTAGTAGGAAACGTAAACCGACAACGTTTTTGTTTTACGTTCCTTTTCATAATTTTGGGGAATTCATTTACTATATAGAACAAAAACATAAGAAAATATACCTACCTTCAAGTAGAGTTTCATCCTTTAATAAGTCTCTACCAAAACTAATCTTTTCTCCAAATGATGAGAATTCAAAAAAACTTGTTCTCATAAAAAGCACAAGAATCATCTTCTAAAGAATCACATAATCCACAAAAGATTAACTATCTATTTCTTCTATCTTTAAAAATTATCCCAAAAACAGAAAGTTTAAGGTAAAACAACTCTTCAAAAAGAAAGAATCCCATAGGAAGGGAAACTACTTTTAAATCTTCAAAGTTCCATGGTACTACCCAAAGTTCATCATAGACCATTCCATAAATAACGGTCCTTAAAATTCCTCAAAATAAACCAAACTAAGATTGAAACCCAAATACAAGAAGGATTTGATAACATAGTCTTCCAAAACAACTTCATTGTTCATCTCCAGACAACATCAACCACTCCTAACATCTTATAACAAAAGTAGCTAACCTAAACATATTTTACCCAAGATAGGTGAATCATTCCCATAAGTAACCTAAATTACTATAAGTCCACCTTAAATTCATCAATTCTTCAAAGTATAAGTCAACCTTACTCCTCAATGAAAATACTATAGTAATCTATTTACCTCAATCATATAGGGTCCCCAAAATAGTGAACGTCTTCCAAAATAATAATCATCTTTTAATCCCCTAATCATCTCTGTCATATTAATACGGAAATCGTCGCATTTCATATCACATTGGTTGTTGGGACACGTTATTCCATTTCCCACCATTAACTAAGAAGAGAAAGTATAATTAGAGGCTTAAATACTAAACCAATAATCATGAAAAGGAACTTAAAGCATATAAGGATAACTTGTAGAAAAAAAGTATACCCTAACTTGTGATCCCCTAGGTTCCCATCTAGGTTATACATGATCATATATTCTTATCTGAATCTTTATTTTATTTTATCTTTGTTCCTTTAACAATGGTTCATACCAAGCTTATGAATTTACCAAAGCATATCCCCCGGGAGTGTCGTAACCAAGAGTGCAGCAAGGCCCATTGTCGTGTACCGGTTCCCATTCGAGTCTAGCTCAAAGCGGTGTTTTCGGGTTTTACCCCTATGTACATCTGTGCCAGAGCCACCTCTTCCTGCTCGTATCCAGATAGAGATGTATTTTCTTAGAAACCCCTTACTCAATACTCACCAAAATACCAGGAAGACTTCCTATATTTAAATTTTTCTATAGGTTTCTTCCTAAAGTTCTCATATCCTAATTTCCACAAATAACTAAACCATCCTTTGATACCAACTATAGCATCCCGTATTTTTATAACATAACTTTCATTCCATTACACGGAACTGAGGATCTTTAAGGTTTAGTGTATTGGAAACAAGGAACATAAAACATGAAACAAAAAAAACATTCTTCTTAAACACTTGAAAGGCTTCTCCTCATGTTCACCCTAGGCTCATTACTGCATTTCATAACCTGGGGAAATACATCAAAAGAAAGGGTGAGCAGAAGGCCCAGCAAGGGAAACAAGTGAAACATTTTACATATGAACTTGAGATACATCAATAAAGTCATGAAAAGAACTTTAAGGCATGAAAATGAAATCACAAGGCATATCATAATAAAAATAAAACTTTTTCATAACTTGAAGATGTGGCTGCAACATTTAATATTGAAAATCATTTCGTTTCACCAAGGTCCATCCCCAAGGTGTCGTTAAAAATTACCAAGGTTATTCACCAAGGCGTCGTTAAAAATTACCAAGGTTATTCACCAAGGCGTCGTTAAAAATGATCATCTCTAGAGATTAAGTCTTTACCCCATACATTAGAGAGATATCTGGGCACACCCTTGACATGTCTTTATTATCATGTGAGCCGCATATATCATCATCAATCTTTTCATAAACAACCCATATAGCATAAAAGAAATGGGTTTCATTTCATAATCATAACGTTTTAAAAACCGCTTTAAAGACATGATCTCTATGTCACTTTAAACCCACGGAAAGGGAAAGCGGGTTTCATATATGTAAATCCCAGAATTTAAAATAGAACATTTTGATATATATGTGAATACCCCTGTAGAAATAAGAGCTTTGAGTATTCACTTTATAACATAAAATAATTTTGAGAAAAGAGAGAGACATTTTGAGATGAAAATTCTGCAGCATAACGACTATGTTGCAAGGTTTTAGAAAACATTGAAAAGAGAGGGGACATGGGTCACCCACTCATAAATGATCCATAAAATAGTATGGGGACAGAATATAAGGGATTTAAGAACATGGTAATGAAATTTGAAAGATATAACATATGAAATTAAAAACATGGATTTGAGACAAAAATAAGATTTCTCTTATGAAAATTCGGCAGCCTAACGGCGTCACTTAATCTTCAATAAAAAATGATTTGACAAGATCAAATAGGGTCTCTCATCATATGATCATAAGAGATAATTATGATAGATATAGAGATCATACCCCAACATAATAAAAAGGAACTTGAAAGATTTGACATGAAAATCGAACTTGAAAAATGAGAAGGGTGAAAGAATCACTTAAAAAATTCGACAGTCTAACGGCGTCACTTAAAACTTCCAAAAATGGATTGACGAGATAAAATAGGGTATCTCATCATATGAAAATAAATTATCAGTATGATAGATATAGAGATCATACCCCGACATAATAAAAAGGAACTTGAAAGACTTGACATTAAAGTAGATCTTGAAAATGAGAAGGGTGAAAGAAACCCTTAGAAATTCGGTAGCCTAACGGTGCCACTTAAAACTTCAAAATACTGAATTGAAGAGATCAAATGGGGTCTCTCATCATATGGTCATAACATATCAGTATGATAGATATAGAGATCATACCCCAACATAACAAAAAGGAACTTGAAATAATTGACATGAAAGTAGAACTTCAAAAAGAGAAGGGTGAAGAAGCACTTAAAAATTCGGCAGCCTAACGGCTCCACTTAAAACTTCAAAATACTGAATTGAAGAGATAAAATGGGGTCTCTCATCATATGATCATAAAATATCAGTATGATAAATTTAGAGATCATACCTCAACATAATAAAAAGGAACTTGAAATACTTTACATGAAAATAGATCTTGAAAAATTAGAAGGGAGAAAGAATCCGTTACAAAAATTTCGGCAGCCTAACGACGCCACTTAAAACTTCATAAAATGAAATAATGAGAGTAAGAGGGGATCTATAATTATGTGAACATGAAAAGGGAAGTAAGAGGAGTATATAATAACACCCATTAACATAAGAACATGAAGCATAAAAGAAATTACATAAAAGAGATTTCTTGAAAAGAAAGGGAGAGATCGGATCCCTTACCTTAAAACGTAACTCTTAAAACTCAAAGGTTTGGACCTTGAGGGCTTGGGGGCACCTTGGGAGGACTCCTTGGGAGGTAAGGAGACCAGAACTTCATTGGGGGAGAGTGGGGAGTCGAATGGATGAGAGGATGGCTTGGTATTTAAAGGGAAAGTGAGGGGACAAGGCATTAATGGCCAAGGGACACCTCATTAGTGGTTTTGGAAAAACCATGGGCTTTACCATGGTATTTGCCCATGGTATTGGCCACTTGGGACACCTCATAACTTATATTACTATTAATAAGTCGACCATATTGATTACATACTTAATACATCATTTAATGATGTCATTAAACACCCGTAACTTAAAAACTGTATTTTCACTATTCATCGAAAATTCAACTTTCTCAGAATAATCCCAAAATTTCACCTTCAACAAATATCAATGCTATGATTTCAAAAATGAAATCCATTTTATAAAAATAATTTTCTAAATATTTTTAATTAAATTTTTAATTAAAAACACTATTCATCAAAAATTTATTTTTTTCAGAAAAATCCCTAAAAATTACCTTAACATAATATCGATGCTCTGAGTTCAAAAATGAAGTCCATTTTATAAAAATAATTTTCTAAATATTTTTAATTAAAATTTTAATTAAAAAACACTATTCATCCGAAAAAACTAATACTTGAATAATAATTTATGAAACCGTTATTTAACCATTTTATTGAATCACATTACTTAATCAAAGTGCCTGGCTTATTTTAATACTTTCTTTAAGTGAGATTACTAATCCATTTGGACACATTATTATTCCTAATCATAAAATCACTATTCATAATTTACTATTCATCAAAAATCAAGTTGATCTTATTAGACTCTAAATTTCGTACTGAACATAATTGTAGAAGACCATTTTTTGAAAATCATTACACATTTTTAATTATTTAAGGTTTACATAAACATTTTTAAAATATCCTTTTTCTAAAATTCATCAAAAATATGCATACTATATTTATCCGGTCATTTGAAAATTCATAAAAGAAATCGAAATTTTTATTTAAAACAAAGGATTACACAAGACAGTTACGGTCTCCTTACATAGCCCCTTATCACACCAGCATAGGACCTAAGTGTAAGGTGTTCTAAGGTGAGAGAATCCGAGAGAGGCTCGGCCAACATCGCACGAGTAGTAATTTCTATCAGTTTGAACTTCTCGCGAAGGCGATCCCGTTCTAACTTTATACGATGAATTTCAGCTTGGGTTTGGTCCAGAGCAAAGCCCAGTGGTGCTACCTCCTTCCCAAGTTCTGTTAGACGAGCTTCGATCGGTCCAAGACTACTGGGTGAGGCCATCGAATCTTCTTTCTATATTAATTAACCAAGATTGATTGTATTTAGAGACAATAATCGAAACGTTTAGTTTACAACGGTCATATTGACCAATGGTCAAATAACGGTCAAAATCCAATAGTCTCATTTTAATTATACTCATGTTATCAAATGAAACATTTTTGTTGAGACTACCTTTATTGAAAACTGCATTTATTGGCTAGAGACTGCATTTATTGAAAACTGGTTTTTGTGCAACCGTTAACACATTGCTGAAACTAGCTATTTCCAACAGACATCATCAGTAATCGAACCTCTCTAACCAACCTTCGATGTTGGGCCACCCCATGCCTGCATCGCACGTCCCTGCGCCAACACTGCCACAACACCCGTAACCGACTCGCTGATCGTCGTGACAGTGCTACCCCAATTGCAATAGAACAGACCCTCCCGTCAATCAATGCTGTTGAAGTCCTCTACTGCCTGCGCCTCCAGACCTCTTTGCCTCTTCCATTGTCGATTAGTCGACTACCCACACAAAGGCCAGACTGCTCCTATTCCGTTGCTGCTTCACTGTTGAAACCACCTATCGACTGCCCACACACATATCAAAATCTGCACGCACTCCCAATCTGTCGTTAATCATACGCTACCATCTCTCCAATGCACCGTCAAATGAGGCCGACCAATGCCCATATGATAACACCCCACCAGACCTCTTTACCATACTAGAATGTTTTGTACCTCCGGAATTTTCATGATGTTATGCATGTTCGAAAAAATGTATGTGATAGTTTCATTATCATGCTACTAAATTCACATGGAAAAACAAAGGATGGAATTATGGATCAGTTGGACATGATTGACATCTGATCATGGGAAGAGTTGGTTCCAGTGAAGAGTGAACAAATGATCTTTTCTTCCTCCAACTGCTTACACTAATTCTAGGAAAGAGAGATACCAGTTTTGAACTTCTTTAATTAAGTAAAGGTTCCAGAGGAGTATTTCATCAAATATCAAGAATATAATGTAAATGACTAATTTAATGTTAAAGGGTATGAAATCACATGAATTTCAAGTTTTAATGTATGATTTAATTCCAGTATAACTACGTTGCATTTTTTTTTTCAGAATGTCAGTCATACATCAACCAAGATCTTTTCATTTTCAAAGCTATATGCAGTAAAGTTATAGACCTGAAAAAATTGACAACTATAGAAAAAGAAATTTATATGTTATTTCTATTGATATTCATTGATATGATGGTTCAATTGATGATTCTCTTGGTAATCGAGTTTGGATTATTTGGTCTTGTAAATTATAGATGGATGTTCCCCATTGAACGATATATGAAAATTTTGAAAGAGTATGTCAAAAATTGAAGTTATCCAAAAGGTTTCATTGCGAAGCAATATTTTGTTGAGGAATCATTGAATTCAATATTAAATACTAGACTAAAGTGGAACGTATTAGTCTACCAAAATCTCATCACACCATACAGCTTGGGTGAAAGAATTTTTAGAATATATGTTGTCACAATAACTATTACTGATTGAGAGAATGCCTACCTTTATGATTTACATAACACTTTAGAGGTTCCCCCATATGTTAAAACACACAAAACAATTCTTAGGAATTTGAATCCACCAAGGGATAAAATATGGATATCAAATAAACTTAATCAATAGTTTATAGGATGGTTTCAGAACCATATTTTAAGGAGTCAACTGAAAACCCTGATTCAATTTCATAACAACTTTGATGGGTAGCTATAGGACTAAGTGTGCACATATTTTATTATAATGGTTATGTAATTAATGGTTATAAGTTCTATAAAAATTAACATGATGAATGAAGTACCATAAAAAATAGAGGAGTTACACTTATGGTTGAATAGATGCATAAACCTGGTACCAATGATAGAAATCAAATTTATGAGAATATTTCATACTTTGGCATTATCAAACAAACATGACAGTTGAATTATAAAACATTCCAAGTCCCAATTTTTCATTGCACGTGGGTTGATAATAGGAGTGATATTAAAATAGATTAATTGGGATTCATGAAAGTGGATTACACTAAAGAAGGGTACAAAAATGATCGGTTTATAATGTCATCACATGAAGTACAAGTATTTTATATTTCAGATCCCGTAAACTGAAGGTGGTCAATTAATCTGTTATCAACCGAAGCCACTAAAGGGTTAGATGTCAATTCAACTGAGGATGACCCTTTCACTAGGACTTCATAATCATTTCACAATAGCCCCAAAGCATATAAAGTCTTGTATACTAGAGGAGAACACAATAAAGGGATTTGGATACTCAATAGAGGGGTAAAATCCCTTCAACCTTAAAAAAAGAGTTCAATAATCATGTTATATATATATATATTAATATACATTATGTTACCAAATATTATTATCTTTTCACTACTCCATTTATGTAATCTAAATTAAATATTCAACCAATTTTATAAATAATTACTTTTGTACATGATGATGTTCCCAATGCCAAAGAACAACTAGTTTCTCAACATGCTAATCCTCCCAATGCAGAGGAACAACAACATTCTACATATACTAATTCTACTAATCCATAGGAATGACATATTATTGATGTTAAATCCAAGGAAAAGGTAGATGATGAACAACCAGTGTCCTAGAAAAAATCAAAGTGCCATAGATTGACATTTTTATAAAAAATTATTAAGGTGTGAATCGAAAGAAATAAATTCTAGGTTGTATGGGATGTACACAACCAACCTGTTAACCCCAACACGACCATGTTCAATAGTTACATTGTCCTCACCACTCGCATGCACATGCCAATTGATGTAGATTCACGAAACAATGTTGTTCCCATGACTAAGACACTAATTTGGGAAATGATTAGGGTAATTATGAAATACTTCAATTATTTGAGTAAAAAAGAAAATAATGAATCATTTAAATACTCTTCATTATCCCATGCAGAGTGCATTTATAGTAGTTGATTCCCGAATACATTTTTTATTAATGCTCATCAGAAAGGATCACAAAGTCTTTAAAATAGTTTTTACAAAGTATCATATCAAATATGATGGTGGGAAAATAAACCCACACCCACCATAGATGTATGCAGGCATAAAAAACCACCCAGTGTGAGATGCGTTTTTCAGTCATTGTTAGGAGACATATTTTTTGGTACATTATGAATGGTAATACATTTCATGATAGCATGTGTATTAATCACTTTGATTAATAATTTTTAATTTATGAAATAACAACCAAGTGATAAAAATATGAAACATGTAACATAAAAAATGTACCCCCAACGTAATGTAAGCATAAGGTATACTTCACTCAAAAAAATGGTGCGTATTATAAATATACCATAACAATTTATGTGACATGAAACAAATACATTATTATATTCCTCTATTTATATATATATTTTTGAATCAAAATCTAAATGCACTTCAATACCACTTTATGTGCCATGGAAGAAGGAATGTGTAGATAAAAAAGGGATACTAATAGTTTAAATCTTACAAAATAGTGCGGGAAGCATGTCTAAGTATAACATAATAAAATATTATTTTGTTTTAAACTAATATTCCATAATAATAATTAATTTTTTTATAATATTTTTTTATCAAACTTAGACTGGGAATCATTATCAGCTATACCCGATGAACAACAACTATCAGTGGCCTTGAAGCAACAAGAACAGTATGGCCGCATCAGAGGTGCCGACTTTGGGGTGTCACGACAAAAATATTTTGAGGAAAGAAATGAATTGGGGTAAATATAAGATAATGAAAGAGTTGTAGGAACAATTAGTTTCTCTAGAAGAAAAAATTAATTGGAAGTCAGAGTTTCTAGAAAATTTTATAGGAAGGAATCAAAGAGAAGAGACAACATAAGAACAACAACTATGTGAATACCCCCATGCCCACTAGCATTGAGGTGAGCCATTATCCTAAAGGATATGTATTATAAGAGTTAATAAATATTGGAATAGTTGTTTATATGAAATGTGAATAAAAAAGATACCGATACCTTTTGTCACGACCCATCCCCCGAGGCCCGTGTCGTAACTACCCCAAGCCCACCTTCCATAGGCCAGGGGCTAGCGACTAGCACCAAAGGCGTAAATCCCTATAACTGGGAAGGCGCTGCCTTTATAAAACGTAAACACACACAAACAGAGTAAAATCGGAATCAAACACTAAGTAAAACAGTATAAAAAGTGTGTTGAAAATACAAAGGGGCCGGAAATACAAGCCCAACAGAAAGGTACAACTACAACTGAAAGAAAGTACAACTGAAAAAGACAACAGCTAGAAGATGGAAGAAGCTCCTGGATCGTCCTACGGGTTCCTACCTGAAGGGTAGGTACAAATGTCCTCCTCAGTAATCCACATCTATTGGTCCACTCCGTGTGCCGTCACACCGAGTGTCCACCTCTGGGTACCGTCCCGTCCTCATACACTCCAACTCAATCAGCACTGTCCGTCGTCTGCATCCAACACAACGAGGTGCGGGCATAGCCTGTGCAGGGGTGAGTATAACAATACTCAGTAGGGACCTCGAGACCCTCAAGGTCTCACTAAATCCAACAAGGATAAACCACAAAGAAATATCTAAACAGATAACCTTTACTTAGGTATATGCCCACACATATACCTAAGTTATCAAGTAACCTATCTCAATCATAAGGAAACACACAAAGGTCATTGACTCATCTCAAACCAGGATTTTATTCACGATGTCGTAACCACAACTACTGGAGAACTCCTCATCTGTTGAGCACAATAGTCCTTTCACGACTCCGAGGTGCTACTCACTAACCTTAGACTACTAAGGTACTCCTCCTCTGTCGAGTACCATGAGTCTGTCGCCCCAACACAGTAGCGATTCCCCGCCATGGGTCTGCCGTTACAACCAAGCGCACCCCCTAATAGCCTACAGAGGTACTCCTTCTATCGAGTACCGCGGTTCTGCCGCCCCAAAACAGTAGTGCTCCTTCTCCATGGGTCTGCAACCCCAACACAGTAGTGCTCCCCACTGGTCTAGTCAAGTCACTCCGAATCGAATCGGACAAGCAGTCATCAGGTCTCAGCCAGCTACAAGGTCTTCGTACTCCGTACGCTCATCTCAAAGAGGGTACGCTCCACGAGTTACTGGTCGATACTTCCAAGTGTCACATAATCTCACGTGGAAGTATCTCAAAGGATCACCTCGTCATAGGGGTCTCAACGCAACAGACGGCGCGTAAATCGGATGCTCGGTCTGTGAGTTATTAGCATTTCCATTCCAGGGGCCTGGTTGGTTTCGTGTACGAACCAACCCGACCGTATCTCAACTATACCCTGAACTCCAATGGGGTATACTCAAAGGAACCGTTTCTCAATGATATTACCAACGCCGCTGACGGGTTGTCAAACAGACGTCAGGTCTGAGAGTTATTGGCTTTTCCGTTCTAGGGGCCCGGTTGGTTTTTAAGCTAAAACCAAACCGACTATACTCCAACAGCATCCAAAACTCAAGTGGAGTTTTACAAAAGAACCGTCTCATCAAGAGGGATCGAACGTAGTTGACGGCACGTCAATCGGATGTCCGGTCCTTAAGTTATAAGCGTTTCCGCTCCGAAGGCCCGGTTGGTTTCGGGATCGAACCAACCCGGCCGTAGCCAAAATTCACCAAAACCTTGAGTTTATATACCAAAATTACCGTTTCGATCCAAGGAATCCTACGCAACTGACGGTGCATTGATCGGAGGTCCGTAGCTCAAGTTATGGCCGTTTCACCAAAAACGGTCCGAAAAAGGGGGTCTGGGCCCGGTCTGACCCGGCCCAACCCACCCCGGGTTGGCCCGAACCGGGTCGACCCAACCCGGGTCCGGGTCCGGCCCAGCTGGCGCGGCCCGACCCATGTGGCCCGCCCCGGCCTGGCTGGGGGCTCTGGCCTGGACAGCTGGCCGAGCGGGGAGGGCACGACCTCTCCACAACTGGGGCGGCTTAATGTCGCGCCTCTTGATTTCCCGGAACGACTTTGCCATTCCGGTTCAAACCACTGCCGCGACGGTCTGCTCCGGCGGCTCACCACCGCCGCTAGATGCCGGTGCCGCCGTGCCAGCTTGGTGCGCCGACACCGCCTTCCGCAGACCACCGGACGCGCTCCGGTGGTCCGATTCGCCCACCGCTTGCGCCTGCGGCTCTCCCGGGACCCGTTCTTCACAGCGACGACTTCCAAACGCCGTCGTGGTCCCATTTCATAATCGCCCGTCAATCCATGCACCAAAAAAAAATCTACGGATGGTCGTCGGGCTGTGTTTGTTCGGCCCGCACCCTCCGCATTAGGCGTTAAAATTTTTCCAAAGATAAACAAGGTTTCACGTTGTATGAAGAACAATTTTATTCGAATAAAATTGAAACAATCCATCCTACAATTTCCCTCGCAAACAACTATTCCCAACCCCCAAAAGAAAACATTCGCCGATCAACTTGATAATGAGTTGATCCGTGTTCTTTTTTTTAGAAGGGGAGAACATGAGAATATAAACATACTCAAAATAAACCCCTACCTCGAAAAAGATTCGCGGTAGCTGAGCATTGCGGAAGACGACATCACGGAAAGTGGATTCGTTGACGACGTCGAAGTGCGTCCGAGGAGGAAACGAAGTCTCCTCACTTGTTACGAAGATGAAGAAGGAAGGCACATCGTCGTTGGCGTTCCTTGTGGGTGGCTTCTACTCCTTTGGCTAGGCCGAAGATTGAAGGTGAAGATGACGTTCCTCGGCGGTTCTTCGTTGGAAGAATGATGTTCTTTCTTTGAGAGAAGAACACCCTTCTCTAATTCTCAAGAGATCCCCAAAGTTACAACACAAGAAAATCCAAAATAAAATAATAGCTAAGCTATTATTTTATTCACACAATCCATTCAAAATTCAAAAAACTTTAATTAATTAATTGAGGATATTCAATTCATTAATTAAAGTGTGTTGGATAAAATAATAAATAGGGAGAGAGAGAGTTCTCATTTAATAAGGGGGTTGTCAATGAATTAAATAAAGGGGGGTTTAAGCAAGTTTAGGGAAGATGAAAGGTCGGGGCTCGTGTGGGACCCACCTCACATATATCCACACATGGGAAGTTAGGTGGTTGTGAGTCCCACCCTTAACTCCCCTTTGTATGATATAACTATCATAGATATAAATAAAATTGTGCTAACAATTTTATTTAACTTCTTTTATTAAACCCCAATTTTAAACCTTCAACCCGCATAAAACGCAACTGCGGTAAATGTCCCCTTAAGAAATTACCAGCGCTGTGAGTTCATCGGTGCCCTCAGATTTCAATTCCGAGTACCGGTTCAAAAGATAGAAAAACCCGCTCGTTCATTCACTGAACGTACCCGAGCTAAACTTCGGAAATTGATTCTGGGAACACCGGGCCTCAAAATCAAGTGCCTTCAGAAGCCACAGACTCGTAAAATTAAAAAGTATTTATGAAAAAAATTTCCTTGAAATTTAGGGGTCTTTACATTACTCCCACCTCAGGGATTTACATCCCCGTAAAGCTACAACATAAACTAGGAAAACAAAAGAGGGTACTGAGCACACATTTGAGCCTCTTGCTCCCACGTGCTCCCCTGGAGGTTCCCATGCTGCTAACAAAAGTGCACCAGAGGAATCAACCATCCTCGTAGGACCCGCTCCTGTCGATCCTCAATCTCCACCGGGAGCTCTGTGAATGTCGCCCCGTCATCGATGTCCAGCTCCCCGTGATCGATGATGTGGGACGGATCGTGCACGCATCTCCTCAGCAGAGATACGTGGAAGAAATCGTGCACCTAGTGCAATTGAGGTGGAAGGACCATGCGATAAGACACCTCACCTACTCTACTGAGGTCCTGGAAAGGTCAGATGAATCGTGGAGATAACCTGCCGCCCTGACCAAATCTCCGTAGACCCCATCAAGGTGAGACCCATAAGAAAATGTGGTCGTCACCCTCGAACTCCAGTGGTCTTGTCTCCTATATGCATAGGACTTATATCTACTCTGTACAGTCTTCATCCACTCCTGGATGATCTGAACCTTCTTTGTCGTAGCCTGAACCATCTCTGGTTCTACACGTGATGACTCCATCACTATCCACAAAGGATATTTGAAATGCAGCCAGCTGCTGTCTCGCCTCTCTTAACAACTGAATGCCTGATCTTCTGCTGAGCGCATCTGCTACAACGTTCCCCTTCCCAGAAGTATAAACTATCTCGAAGTCATAGTCCTGGAAGAATTCAAGCCATCACCGCTGTCTCAGGTTCAGGTTCTTCTAAGAGAAGATACACCTAAGATTATTGAGTTGGTGAGAACTGTAAACCATTCACTCAACGAACAATGGGTGAGACTAGCCAATTGTAAGAACTCATCTCCACCCTTCTTCATCTACGTTCTAGAAGAGCTGTTGAGATCTCTCCTCTGCCAGAAAGAGAAATCTGGTCTCATCCCCTGGATGAACCACGTTCTTTGCCTAATATAGTCAATCCTGACTTGAACGGTACAATTCATGTCTTGGATGACGTCGTAAGGCCTCGACGCTACTACCAAGAGATCCAACCATTACTCTCGCCTCCAAGGGTTGAGTCACACTGTCGGCATCAGTGTGTGGTTTCTGGGTCTTCTCCAGTAGGAATATCGAAAGTGAGGGTCAAGTCAACAGTTTTAACCGAAACCTCTCAGTATCAACCATACTAAAAGGACAGGAAAGTAAACTCCACAAGGACAAGTGTCTTTTATTACTGCAGTTCGAAGTACAAAGACACAAAGCAATCACAACAACAACAACACGGAAACTAGAATCACCAAGAACAAAGGTCTCCATGCCTGGAACTAGTCTCACTCCTGTTCACCTACTTCCGAAGCTCCATAGTTGTATACTTCAGCTGCCTGAAGCTGTGCTCTCCCATATCCACCCATTCCCTACGGTCGGGGTGGACCTCCTGGTGGTGGTGGTGGTGACACCTCGAAGCGTCGTACACCACTGGATGTAAGGCCAGCTTCTCTGCCCCGGTCTGGTAGGTTCCTCTACTGCCTGCTGCACATCTGCTGGACAAGTTGGGTAGTCTCGAGTTAAGTGACCCTGCTTGCCGCATGCATAGCACTTCATGCACCTCGTATGACTGGCTTTGTTTTGTGTACCTCGCACAACCGAACCTGTATCCTGAGGTCGCCCACCTGTTGGCCTAGTCTGCTTGGACTTCTATGTCATCTATCTACTGCCAGCTGCAGAAGACTCTACTACAGTCAGAAAATCTTGCGGCAAGGGTAGCAGCTCCTGAGCACGCTCAGAGTGTAGAGTCGCTGGTATAAACTCCACCCTGAAAAAAGTCTCGAAGTTTCCCCAGGTGAAGGTCGTCTCGTCGCAAAACTGGAGCATCTGGCTCCACCACCTCTCAGCTGCTCCCTGAAAGAGACTAACATCTAGGTACACAATCAAGTCAACGGGTGTCCCAGCTGTGTGGAAAGCTCATGCTACAAACTCCAGCCAGTGCCCAACCGTCTGAAAATCCGACTCGCCTCGAAACCTCGGAGGCCTCTGTCGCTGGAACTCCTACAACACGCTCAAATGGAATGCACTCTCTGCTGGTGTGTCAACTGGGTGAGGGCCCTGCACTAAGTCCTCTCTACTCGGTGGGCTATCATCGTGCTCTCCACTCGGTACCCACGCTGACTGACTAGGTGAAGACATCTTGAAAGAAACATATGTGACATGGTCAAAAGACTATACCTGGTGAGCTGACCTGGTTTGAGATGATTTAAAAGAAACTTTTGAAAACACACACACAATCAGTGTTTTAGTGCACTAAGTCGGAAATCAGAAGTAAGGGTCCTGGTGTATGGATACGTCAGCCGCCTGCACCAACACCAGACTCCCTGAACTGAAAACCACACTCAGTACCCTTAACACTATTGCTTCATAGAAAAGAAAGATCAGAGTCCTGAGTTCTGCGGTAGAACCGAGTCCTTTGATACCAATTTTTCAGGACCCATCCCTCGGGGCCCATATCGTAACTACCCCAAGCCCGCCTTCCATAGGCCAGGGGCTGGTGACTAGCACCAAAGGCGTAAATACCTATAACTGGGAAGGCGTTGCCTTTATAAAACGTAAACACACACAACCAGAGTACAAGTGAAAGCAAACACTAAGTAAAACAGTATAAAAAGTGTGCTGAAAATAAAAGGGGCCGGGAATACAAGCCCAATAGAAAGGTATAGCTACAACTGAAAGAAAGTACAACAGAAAAAGACAACAGCTGGAAGATGGAAGCAGCTCCTGGATCGTCCTTCGGGTTCCTACCTGAAGGGTAGGTACATATGTCCTCCTCAGCACTCCGTGTCTATCGGTCCACCCCATGTGCTATCACGCCAAGTGTCCACCTCCAGGTACCATCCTGTCCTCGTACACTCTACCTCGGTCAACACTGTCCGTCATCTGCATCCAACACAACGAGGTGCGGGCATAGCCCGTACATGGGTGAGTATATCGATACTCAGTAGGGACCCCGAGACCCTCAAGGTCCCACTAAATCCAACAAGGATAAAACACAAAGAAATATCTCAACAGATAACCTATACTTAGGTATATGACCATACATATACCTAAGTTATCAAGTAACCCATCTCAATCACGAAGAAAACACAAAGGTCATTGACTCAACTCAAACCAGGATTTTATTCATGATGTCGTAACCATAGCTGCTGGAGAACTCCTCCTCTATCGAGCATAGTAGTCCTATTACGACTCCGAGGTGCTACTCACTAACCTTATACTATTGAGGTACTACTCCTCTGTTGAGTACCACGGGTCTGTCGCCCCAACACAGTAGCGATTCCCCGCCATGGGTCTGCCGCTACAACCAAGCGCACCCCCTCATAGCCTATAGAGGTACTCCTTCTGCCGAGTACCGCAGGTCTACTACCCCAACACAGTAGCACTCTTTCGCCATGGGTCTGCCACCCCAACACATTAGTGCTCTCCACTTGGCTAGTCAATTCACTCCGAATCAAATCAGACAAGCAATCATCAGGTCTCAGCCAGCTATAAGGTCTTCGTACTCTGTACGCTCATCTCCGAGAGTGACCGCTCCACAAGCTACTGGTCGATACTTCCAAGTGTCACGTAATCTCATGTGGAAGTATCTCAAAGGACTGTCTCGTCATAGGGGTCTCAACGCAACAGACGACACGTCAATCAGACGCCCGGTCTGTGAGTTATTAGCATTTCTGTTCCAGGGGCCCGGTTGGTTTCGTGTACAAACCAACCCGACCATATCTCAACTGTACCCAGAAATCACATGGGGTATACTCAAAGCAACCATTTCTCAACGAGATTACCAATGCCGCTGACGGTTCGTCAAACGGACGTCCGGTCTGAGAGTTATTGGCTTTTCCGTTCGAGGGGCCTGGTTGATTTTTAAGCTAAAACCAACCCGACCATACTCCAAAAGCATCCAAACCTCAAGTGGATTATGCCAAAAGAACCGTCTCATCAAGAGGGATCCAACTTAGTTGACGGCACGTCAATCTGACGTATGATCCTTAAGTTATAAGCGTTTCCGCTCCGAGGCCCCGGTCGGTTTCAGGTTCGAACCAACCCATCCGTACCAAAACTTCACCTAAACCTTGAGTGTAATATACCTAAACGAGATTCTTGATCCAAGGAATCCTACGCAACTGATGGTGTGTCGATCGAAGATTCGTAGCTCAAGTTATGGTCGTTTAACCGAAAACGGTCTGAAAAAGGGGGTCTGGGCCCGGCCCAACCCACCCCGGGTCGGCCTGAACCGGGGTGACCCAACCCGGGTCAGGGTCTGGCACGGACGGGCGCGGCCCGGCCCGCGTGGCCCGCCCCGGCCCAGCCGGGGGGCGCTGGCTCGGCCAGCTATCAGAGCGGGGAGGGCGCGACCTCTCCCCAGTTGGCGCGGCTTAATGCCGCACCGCTTGATTTCCCGGAACGACTTTGCTGTTCTGGTTCAAACCACCACCGCGGCTCAGCCGCGGCGGTCTGCTCCAGTGGTGCGCCTCCGCTTCTGGACGCCGGCGCCACCATACCGGCATGGCATGCCGACAGTGCCTTCCGCGGACCACCAGACGCGCTCCAGTGGTCCGATCCGCCCACTGCTTGCGCTTGCAGCTCTCCCGGGACCCGTTCTTCACTGCGAAGACTTCCAATCGCCTTTGCGGTCTCGTTTCATCGTCGCCCGTCAATCTGCACACCAACAAACAATCTGCGGAGGGTCGTCAGGCTGTGTTTGTTCGGCCCGCGCCCTCTGCGTTAGGCGTTAACAATTTTCCAAAGATAAACAAGGTTTCACGTTGTTCGAAGAACAATTTTATTCGAATAAAATTGAAACAATCCATCCTACAATTTCCCCCGCAAACAACTATTCCCAACTCGCAAAAGAAAGCATCCGCAGATCAACTTGATAATGAGTTGATCCGCGTTCTTTGTTTTAGAAGGGGAGAACATGGGAATATAAACATACTCCAAATAAACCCCTACCTCGAAAAAGATTCATGGTAGCCGAGCATCGCGGAAGACGGCGTCACAGAAAGTGGATTTGTTGATGACGTCAGAGTGCGTTCCAGGAGGAAACAACGTCTCCTCACTTGTTGCGGAGATGAAGAAGGAAGGCACGTCGTCATTGGCATTCCTTGCGGATGGCTTCTACTCCTTTGGCTAGGCTGAAGATCGAAGGTGAAGATGACGTTCCTCGACGGTTCTTCGTTGGAAGAATGATGTTCTTTCTTTGAGAGAAGAACACCCTTCTCTAATTCTCAAGAGCTCCCCAAAGTTCCAACACAACAAAATACAAAATAAAATAATAGCTAAGCTATTATTTTATTCACACAAGGCATTCAAAATTCAAACAACATTAATTAATTAATTGAGGAGATTCAATTCATTAATTAAAGTGTGTTGGCTAAAATAATAAAGAGAGAGAGAGAGAGTTCTCATTTAATAAGGGGGGTTGTCAAGGAATTAAATAAAGGGGGGTTTAAGGGAGTTTAGGGAAGATGAAAGGTTGGGGCTTGTGTGGGCCCCACCTCACATATATCCACACATGGGAAGTTAGGTGGTTGTGAGTCCCACCCTTAACTCCCCTTTGTAGGATATAACTACCATAGATATAAATAAAATTGTGCTAACAATTTTATTTAACTTCTTTTATTAAATCCCAATTTTAAACATTCAACCCGCATAAAACGCAACTGCGGTAAAGGTACCCTTAAGCAATTACCGGCGCTGCGAGTTCATTGGTGCCCTCAGATTTCAATTCCGAGCACCGGTTTAAAAGATTGAAAAACCCGCTCGTTCGTTCACTGAACGTACACGAGCTAAACTTCGAAAATTGATTCCAGGCACACCGGGCCTCAGAATCAAGTGTCGTCAGAAGCCATAGACTCATAAAATTCCAAAGTATTTAAGAAAAAATTTTCCTTAAATTTTCTGGGTCTTTACACATTTCCTATATAAATATTATACATGGTGAAAATTATTGTGGTTTATATCTATTGACATCCACCCATCACCTTGTTGTGAGGGGTACCATATAAAATATCGAATTAGATTTTCTAAAAAACAAAAAACTTCCGATAGATTATCTTTTAGTGGCAGTTTATGTAGATCAAGTGTTTAACACCAAGCTAATTGCTCCAATTGATGATTCAGATATTCATACAGTCAATAAAGCTATTGGAACATTCATAGAATGGTTATTCGATATTGTAAAAACATGTCAATAAAGAGAAATTAATTCCCAATAATTTTTTCATGTAAAATCATTATCAATTAATGAAAAATGTTTGAACCGATGAATGTTATTACATATGGACAAAGGGAAGGGGTGAAACAAAATGAAGAATCAAAACGATCTAAAGTATTAAAAAAACAATCGAAAATATCTTCACGGAGTACATTTACCTCGCCCATTCGATTTATACATTTACCAACATTAAAGGTTCATGTGGATACTATGATAACATGGGGTGATATGAACACAATTTATTTTGAATAACAGTTTTATATAGAAAAAATTATAAACTCTATTGGTCTTTAGATTGTAAATTAAATCATCATGCATGAATGGCTAGAATTTGTCGTCATAAATGTATACACAAGGTGTGTTTTGATGATTTTTTTGTCCAATAAATTATCTACTATGTTAAATATGACTTAATATTATTAGTTATATTTTTAGGAGTTTAAATCAATATTACTTGAAGGTAAAATGATAGGAATATAAATTTGGACACATTATTCATCACATTACTTCTAAACAACTATTATCATCTGAACCAAATGAATATGAAGGGATAATGAAAAAAATGACCACAATGATTGAAAGAAAACATGCAAAAGATAGAATCTTCTTAATACCAATGATAAAGGGGAAAACATTAAAATTTAATCATATTAAATACATTTCATCCATTTCATTACTTATTCCTTTTTTATGAAATATTGGTTACTCATTTAATTCAATTTGGATGCTCTAAAGATTTATTTTCTGTACTCAATGCATGGATACCCAGTAAGCCAACCATGCATGATAATTATTATCAATTTTTAATACACTACATGTAACATTATACAACCAAACTACAACTTATATATTTTGAATTATGTTTTAATGAAAATTATTTTATGATAGGGTAGTGTTTAAATAACATCATGATCATGGAATAAGGATAGTCCATGAGCACATGGAGCTTATCGACTTCTACAAGTGGATAACTATTATGGTTTATTTAATAATATTTAACTATAAAAACACACACACATATATATATAATTAATTATTTTCTAAATTTTTATATAGTGTCTTAAACAAAAAAAGGAAAATATTATGGTTATTATGTTTGAAAATTCATGAATGATATCATACACCATTAACAAAGTAATATCACCGAGAATATATTTTAGAAGATAATTAAAATTTCATTAAAAATGATTATTAATCCTTTATTTATTTATATTTTTCCAATAATACTAAGATTTTTTATAGTCCTTATATTCAAAATAAGAAATGTATTTTTTTAGAAATCAATGGGCATCATACTTGGTGTCAGAATGTATACAGACATCATGAATAAGTGACTTCCTACTACTTATTTAGTCTATTTTCTCATCCTTTTATCTATTTTTTAATTAATTTTATTATAATTTTTATATATACTTTAGGAAAATGATACATAAGTCATTTGGTATATTTATAAATAATCCACACCTTAATCAAATACAAGGCATGCCCGATATGACTCCATGTACGTTTTTCAATTTAAAATTGAAATTTTAGTTGAAAAAACACGCCAGATACTCAAAACTGAAAAAATGAATTTTGATTATTTTGATACATTAGAAAAATTATCCATAAGTAATTTTTTATGTGTCTGAATCAACTACACCACAATCCAATACATGGTGTTCCTGGTATGTCTCAAAGTGTTTGTCATTAGTTTAAAATTTAAAATTTAGTTAAAAACATGTGCCACTCACTGAAAACTAAGAAAGCATGCTCAAATTGTCTTGATAATTTAGGTAAATGATTCATAAGTCATTTTTTATGTGAAATAATTAGTCTCATGTTAAATAGATATACGATGTGACTGGTATTACTCAAAGTGATTGTTTTCATTTCAAATTGACATTTTAGTAAAAAGGAACGTGACATACTCACAATCGAGAAAACAATTTTAGATTATGTTGATACCTTAGAAAAATGATCCTTAATTCATTTTTGACATGTGGGAATCAACCAAACATCAATATAATGAATGGTGTGGCCGATGTGACTCAATGTTCATTTTTTCATTTTAAAATGATATTTTAGTAAAAACCACATGTGACATAATAAAAATCTAAAAATAACATTCATATTTTTTTAATAATTTATAAGAATGATTCATATGTCATTTGTGACATGTAGGAATCATACGCGCCTCAATTATACTCCTAGTTTGATCATTATTACTCCAATAATGTATTTTTATTTACAACATAATTTTTAGTAAAAACAAAAAGTGAAATACTCATCACAGATAAAAAAATCACATTTTTTTGATACATTAGGAAAATGATCCATATGTAATTTTTTAATATATAGGAATCATATGCACCTTAATATGATACATGGTGTGTTTGTTATTACTCGAAGTGTCAGTTATCTATTTTATAATGATATTTTAGATCAAAACAAGTGCCACTCAATAAAAACCAAGAAAATATGCTCCGATTGTCTTGATAATTTAAGAAAACAATTCCTATGTCATTTATGATGTGTAGGAATTAGTCTCACATCATACTAATAGATGATGTGACTAGTATGAATCAAAGTTCATATTTTCAGATTAAAATGACATTTTAGTAAATTTTTTTGACATACTCAAAATCAAGAAAAGCATTGATATTGTTTTTATATATCAGTAAAATGATCCATAAGTCATTTTTTATATGTTAGAATCATCCAAACATCAATTCAATGCACGATGTTATTGGTATGGCTCAAAGTGTGTGTTTTCATTTTAAAATGACATTTTATTAGAAACCAATGGTGTCATGCTCAAAACTAAGAAAACACATTCATATTTTTTTGATACTTTATAAAAAATATCCAAAATTAATTTTTTATGTGTAAGAATTAGTCGGACCTCAATAAGATATACAGTGTGATCGATATGACTTCAAGTGTGTCTTTTTATTTAAAATTGAAATTCTAGTAAAAAAGACAAGTGACATACTCCAAAACAAGAAAATTCATTCAAATTGTTTTAATACATTATGAAAATGATTCATAATCCATTTTTGATGTGTATGAATCAACCACACATCAATATGATACAATATGTTCCTTGTATGACTCAAAGTGTTCGTTATTAGTTTAAAATTGACATTTTAATTCAAAATTTGTGTTATGCACTAAAAACTGAGAAAACACGCTCAAATTGTCTTCATTATTTATGAAAAAAAAATTATAAGGGATATTTTTTGTGTAGGAATTAGTCTCATATCAAGCCGAAACAAGATGTGATCAGTATGTCTCAAAGTATGTGTTTTCGGTTTAAAATGTCATTTTAGTAAAAAAAAGTGACATACTCAAAAAAAGGAAAACAATTCAGATTATTTTATACTTTTGGAAAATAATAAATATGTCATTTATGACATGTAGTAATTATCTGTACATCAATCTGACGCATAGTGTGATCAGTATGACTTCGAGTGTTTCATTTTATTTAAATTTGAAAATTTAGTAAAAAAGTTAAGTGATAGGCTCAAAACTGAGAAAAAACATTTGGATTGTTTTGATACTATTGTTTAGTGATCCGTTTTTCATTTGTGATTTGTAGGAATTATCCATACCTCAATCCAATACATAGTTTGACTGGTATGACTCCATGTGTGTATTTTTTATTTAAACATAACATTTTAGTAAAAAAGATATGTGATATAATCAAAATCAAGAAAACACATTATTATTATTTTTATAATTTATGAAAATGATCCATCTATCTTTTTTTATGCATAGGAATCTTCCTTAACTTAATCTAATACACAGTGTTCCTGGTATGACTAAAAGTGTGTATTATTAGTTTTAAATTGACATTTTATTTCAAAATGTATGCCACTCAGGGAAAATGTAGTAAACATACTCATATTTTCCTGATAATTTAGGAAAATAATCCATAAGTTATTTTTGAAATTTTGGAATAATTCTCATATTAAATCAACACATGATGTTACTGGTATAACTCAAAGTACATGTCATGTGTTTAAAAAGACATTTTAGTAAACAAAATTGGCATACTCAAAATAAAGAAAACACATTTAGATTTTTTTGAAATTTAGTAAAATCATTCATAACTCATTTTAAATGTGTATAAATTTTCCACACATTAATATAATACATGGTGTGACTGGTATGAATCAATATATATGCCTTCAGTTTAAAATGACATTATAGTAAAAACCACAAGTGACATACTCAAAACCAATAAAACTAATTTGGATTGTTTTGATACATTAGATGTAAATACCCAACCATAAACAATACATACTATAGTTATTATAAAACTAGAAATCACTTTCTCTCCCTAAATATATTTTAGGTTTCTAGTTTTAGAGAAGTAGGATGAACTCTTGCACAGTAAGCCCATACATTACAGGTGGTCACTTATACTCAATATCCTTTTTTTCCACCAAAGGAAACCATTTAAAAAAACATTTTTTCTTTTCATGAAATATCTTTAAAAATATGATCTTGACCCCATAATTTTCCCTACCCTTCCTTAAATCCCCATGAAAAACATATTTAAACTTGGGACGATCACAAAGAGTTTAGTAAGGGACATAAAAAGTAAAAAAAGAAAACATTAGTCCATAAATACTTATAAAATTTTCCTTTTAAAAAAAATATATAGTTGAAAAAAATAGATATTTTCTTACCCAATAAATAACTTTTTATTACCCAAGAATTTGATAAAACACTTCATAAGAGAACATAAAAAACCCACAAATTTTCATGAAAACCTTTCACAAATTTATAACTTTCACCCATAAAACATAAGATCTTTAACTTACCTTATGAAATATTAAGTCTCATAAAAAATAAATATAAAGAATACATAAATAATAAAATTAACTTTTGGAATCATTTTTATATCATTATTATATATTAGTTAACTCTCATGGCTATAGAGAGTAACCATCATAATTTAATTTGGAATAACCATCTCAATATATTCATATAATCTCTTAGGAGAAACCTAATTGGATAAATTCATATCTTTAACAAATTAATTGGAGAGATATAACCTGATCACTTACCCTAAATTTATAAAGGAACCACACATCCTCCTAAAAAATCCACAATAAAGATAACATAATCATAACACATAAAACTTTCATAAAAAAAATCCTTGAGGAAAATAACATTTCCAATTTGAAATCACTTTTATTTTTGTAAAAAGATGCGTAATTAAATAAAAAAACATTTTATTTAAAAATAATATTATAAAACTATAAAGGAAGGTTCAAAACATTGAGTCATGTAGATGTTGGTAAAATCCTCTCATCCTGCATAAGTTAAAAAAAATTCTTTTGCCTTTGGTAAAAAGAGATTAAAGATGAAGATTAAAATATTATTCTAAGAAGAAAGTCCCTTACATAAAACTGTTAAAAGATTCATTTTTGAAAAAGGTGAGTAAAATTATAAAATTCCATTTTAAAAACATTAATTTCTATATATCTATATATATTCATAAAAATCATTTTAAAAACATAGACATGAAAGTGAAAGATTTAGAAAATAAATCATTAAAACATTTAAAATGCGGTTTTTTAATTAAAGAGTCCATTGCTTGAGTCTGATTCATTATATCCATTATTTATCCTCTAGAATAATAATAATAAATTATTTTTTACTTAATTTAGAACCATTTTCATTTTTATCATTCCTTTTATATCACTTGTTTCTATATTACACACAATTACTTAATCATTCAAGTCCATGTCAGACATTTTGATGATATTCAGTACCTAAGTCCAAGTGGATTTGGTAAGTATAAAATAGTCAAAGAGGTCATCATTAAATAATAAATATAATATTATTCAATAAATAATTATAATTTTTATACCTAAATTATATTTTTAAACCAAACTATTAAATATGGTTAGAAAAAATGAACTACGTTATAATCATGGAGACGGTAGACTATACGTACTCATGAGTAACATTTTAATTTTTCAAAGACCAATATGGAAAGAATGTAAGTATTAATTTATATTTATAAAATGATAAGTGTATAATACATACTATATTAATTCTTTAAATTTACTTATATATACCATTCATGTGATATGGTGATGAAAAACGAATCACATCGCTTCGTGGAGGTGATAGTCAACACATACGCACAAATAATGTTATCATTTTTTTGTGCATGGTAAGGAATGAATTTTAGTGATATATTATCTTTACAGAATGATAAATATTTCATTAATATCATATATAAATATTAATTCCATCATTATAACTAGTCTTGATAGACGGTGATGGAAAACAAATTACATCAGTTCGTGAGGCGGTAGTCCGTCGTACACATGAACGACAGATTATTTTTCCATTTGATCAAAGTAAAGATGGATTTTGGTTATGATATACAAATAATACCATAACAGTATAATGAGGATACTTATTTTATTATTTTATCATGGTTTAATAAGACATTAATGAGTTTGAAGAATAAATAAAACTAAAACAAGTGGATAAAACTATACCTCTTCTTCAGAAAATCTTCTTTGATTAACACCTTAAACACCATAAATATTGTGTTATTCTAAAATTATGGACTCTATAAATAGTATAGTGATTCTAGGAAGGTATTTGGATAGATATTATCTGATCCAAATGGGGTTTTAAGTGTGTTGAAATTATAATAAGAGGTTTCGTTTTATAGGAGAGGGGAGGGGCACTCTTGGATGTTCTCAAAATATTAAATTAATATAAATTAATTTTAAAACAAAAATAGATATAAAGAGAGTTATTTATAAGATAAGACAAATATGGGTCTAAATCCCCTCATACAATAAAATTTAGACATGTTTGGATATATTTATACCCTCATCTTTTGGTTTTAACCCTTATTTAACCCTTTTAACTCTTAATGTGACTACACTGTTTTTTTACTATTTGTGGGTTAATATAGTTACTATAAAATTAAAAATGAACCTTAAATGGATCATGGGTGACATGTTGAACCTTATACCAACAATATTTCTAAATATATTATTTTTATGAATTTTATATCATTTAAAAAGTATTATTTATTTTAAAACATCATTAATATCAATTTTGACACTATTAATTACATTGAATTTTAAAAATATCAATACAATAAGATACCATCGAATAAAATCTCTTAGTAAATATATATCATGTAAAATTCATCTATAAAATGTGTGTGTTACATTAATTATCTCATATTAAATTTAATTAAATAATTACTGCATTAGTGTTGCGAAAGAATTTAAAGTAATTATTTATTAACTAAAAATTAAAAATAAATTACCATGTTGAAGATAAAAATATTATATTTAAAAATAATATTTATAGTATAATGTAAATTTTGGATAACACCATACTAACAATATTATACTTTTTAAAAACAAGAGTGTGACATGTTTCATTTTTCTTTAAATAAAATAATATAATGGTCATAATCTAATCCTTGTTTCCATAAATGGTAATATAACCAAAACATGAATGATTATTGATGATTATTAATCATCCAATAAAATGTTGGGAAGTGTTATAGTCATTTTCTCATCCTAATAATTTTATTTTTTAACCCTTAATTTCACGATTTATCCTTTACTATGGTAACAAAAATTACTAAGGATACAATTCATATTGTCCAAAAATAAAAGTTAACTATTTAATAAATTCAGACATGAGAATTAAAAATATTTAATCATTTTTGCAATATTCAAAACACATAATTTTCTATAAATAATTTAAAATTAAATTGAAAAAACACATTGAAAAAACGTTTTCAAAAAAATTTCCCTTTTAAACATAAAATGTTTTTATAATATATTGAAGACTAACATCAATTTCAAAAACCATAATTTTATTATTTTAAATAAAAAGGAACAAATTAAATTTTAAAGACAATCTAAAATATAATTGGAATTTGTAAATACTTGAAAATAAAATTCAATTTTCAAAAAAATCGGTATTTTTGACTATTCATTAAAAAATCAAATTTTTAAGAAATTATCCAACTTTTACCATAAGATATTTTTGATATGAATATTTAAAAAATTATATATATTAAATTAAATAAAATTTATAAAATTTATATAAATTAGTTATTTTGTTTACTCACAAATGCAGTAAAAATCATTCTTGAATAAAGTGTATTTGAAGATTAAAATTACTTTACTAAAATTAACTGCTTAATTATTTAGGTATTAATTAACACATTATTAATAAGTATGAAAATTTTATATTTTTTAATTAAGGTAATATTATTCATTCACCCCAATTTAAGGGCTAGGTTATAACAGTCACATAATAACAATATTTAGTTTTTCATTTAATATCGATGTTGCATATCTTTTATGCTATCGAACATAGTATTTAGTTATAAAAACTAACGATCTTACATTTTCCTCACCTTTTGGAAAAATTTTCCCCTAAATTTTTTATTTGGTCTCAATAACTAAGTTTCTTCATTTTAAAATATCTTTATTGTAATCCCACATTCAAAAAATTACTAATAAAACATCAACTTAAAAAGAAATAAAGGGACGTACGAAGGTAATCTTGAATAACACATTAATAGGTTTCCATATTGTAAAACATGGAAAAGGAAGAGAAAATATAACACTAAAGTACTAATAGAGAGTGATAGTGGACATGGTCCTGAGAAAGTGAAAAATCACAAAACCATAAATCTGTGATTGGTTACATGGTCATTGATTTCTTGATAAGAAAAGTAAACAGATAATGTTTTTGTTTCGAGATCCTCTTCATAGTATTGAAGAATCAAATTAATTACCTGTATAATAACTTGAGTAAATATAATTACTTTACATATATAGTTTCATCCATTAATCAATTTCCACTACAATATCAATTTTTTCTCCAAGCGATGACTATTTATGAAAAAATTTTCATGCTTGAAGCATTAGAATCAATTTATACGGATCAATAAATCCAAAAAACATTTAATACCTATTAATCATGTTTTTATGAATTAAAAAAATCCAAAATGGTTTGTATAAGATTAAATAATTCCCTAAAAAGAATAAATGCTTAACCAAATAAAAACTACCTTAATATCCAAAATTCAACAATAATACCCAAAGTTCAACATAGATAATTCAATAAATAATTATCCTTAAAATTCCTCAAAATAGAAAAAACTAATATTGAAACCCAAAAATAATAATTATTTGATAACAAAATCATATAAGATAAATTTAACATTTATCTCCCAAAATAAAATCATCTACTCTTAATGTCTCATACGAAAATGTATATATAAAATCATGTAATCTCTAAGATATGCTAATGATTTATATACTTATAAAATAAATAAAAATATAATTCAACCTTTATAACTAAAATAAAATCTCATATAATTATTTATACCTTATTCCTACAATGGTTACAAAAATTATAGTGACCTTCTTCCAAAATAAAATTAATATCTTAATCCCCAAATACATTTTTAATCCCATGGTATTATATACGATAATATGTATGTTCCCAAAATAAAAATATTCTCCATCCATAAAATCATTTAAGTAAAAAGAAAAATTCATACTAACAAATACTTCACGTAGTCCAGTGGTAGGTGATAAACCCTTGTTTCCCTTCAGCTGTGTATTCAAAACTAACGACCTTGATATATTTGATGGGTTGTCACATAGTCTATGAGATTTCCTTTATTAAAAATACATAATTTTTATAAAATTCCCGAAAATATAATAAATAATCAAAATAAAATTAATATATTAAACATTATTGAAATGTTTTAACTTTAGTTTTTATCTCATATTTATCATTTTTCATCCCAAAACATAATAAATCATCATTACATCAAAAAATAAATGTCTCCAAAAATATCCTTAGTCACCTTAAAATTTCATAACATAAATCCTAAAAAGGAATTATTAAGACATTGATATCATGATCAACCTTAAAATTATAATCCCATGATGGTATACATAATTTTTTAGATAACCTCACCTTAAAACTTACTAATCTCAAAATTTATTCTAACCATTCTCTAATACAAATTGTAAAGAACTGAACACAAAAAAATAAATATTTTTAGTTATTTTAAAACTATAAATAAATTTATTTCCCCATATATATTTTTGGTTTATAGTTTTATAGGATTATGACAAAATATTAAATAGTAAACCCATACATTACAGGTGAAAATGTATACTCAATATCCCTTTTTACACAAAAAGAAACCCTTTTAAAATAAAAAATATTTTCATTTCATTACCTATCTTCACAAATTTTATATTTACCCCATACTTATACCTAATATTTCTTAAAACCATATGAAAATCATTTTAAAACTTTGTATGACCACAAAGAACTCAGTATTGGACATAAAAAGAATGAAAGAAAACATTAGTCCATAAATACATATAAATTTTTTCCTTTTTCAAAAATTAACATTAGGGTCAAAATAAACATTTTATTAGCCAAGAAATCATCTTTTATTCCCAAATCAATCCAAAAAACATTTCATAATAGAACATAATATAAAAACTCATAATGTTTTATGAAAACATTTCACAAATTATATAACTTTCCCACATAAAACACAAGCTATTTATCTTACCTTAAAAAATCACAAGTTTCATGAAAAATACATAGAAAGAATAAATAAATCATAAAATTAAATTTTGGAATCGTTTTCATATCATGATTAAAAATTAAGTTTCTCTCATAGATACACAGAGAGTAACCATTATAGTAACATTTTGACTAACCATCATAGTATATTCCTACAATCTCTTAGGAGAAACCTAATCGGTTAACTCTATCTCTATACCCAATGCATTAGAGAGATATAACAAGCTAATCAGCCATTAGTGTATAATGGAACCACCCTTTATTATAAATAATGTTAATGAACTATAACATAATCATAAAACATAAATATTTCATAAAAAAAATTATTGAGGAAAATAATTTTTCCATTTTGAAATCACTTTTCTTTATCTAAAAATATGCCCACATAAAAATGAAAAAATTTTATTAAAAAATGAACTCATAAACATATAAAATAATATTAAAAAAATTTAGGGATAAATAAAGTGGTAAAATATTCTCATTCCATATAAGTTAAAAAAATATTCCTTTTGAATTTTTTAAAAAGAGATGAAGAGAAACTTTAAATGTTGAGTTTTTTTAAAAGAAAGTCCCTTACATAATTCACAAAAAGATTCATTTTTAAAAACATTTGAGATAAATTATAAAATTAACTTTAAAAAAAATTAATTTCCAGATAAATAAATTCATAAAAATAAATTCAAAAACATGGACATGAATGAGAAATATTTATAAAATAAATCTTTAAAACATTTAAAATGAGGTTTTTTAGTTAAAGAGTCCCTTACCATGAGTCCAAATAGTCACATAGGTTCTTTATCTTCTTGAAGAATAAAATTATTTTAATTTATAATTGATTGAGAAACTTTTTCATGTTTATTATTTATTTTATATCACTCATTTTTATGTTATATAAAATTACACAATCCTTTAAGTTCACATGAGATGTTTTGGTGATATTTGGTCCTAAGTACAAAATGAACCCAATAAGTCGACTATGGTAAAAGATTTAATCATTAAATCATATCCAAAAAAAATATTCCTAAAATAATTATCATTTTTATAAATTAATTATATTTTTAAATCAAAACATTAATTATGGTTGGAAAAAATGAACTATGTTATAATCATGGAGATGGTAGGCCGTATGTACTCATGAGTAACATTTTTATTTTTCAATGATCATTATGGAAATAAGGCAAGTAATATTTTATCTTTAAATAATTATAATATTATCATAAATATCATATTATTTCTTTAAATATACTTATATATACCATTCGTGTTATATGTTTATGAAAAACAAATCACATCGCTTTGTGGAGGTGGTAGTCCACTCGTACACACAAACGACACTATAATTTTTATGTGCATAGAAATATAAAAATTTAAGTGATATATTATATTTAAATAATAATAAATATTTCATTAAAATCATATATAAAATTTTGTTCTTTCATTACTATTTGTCTTGAGAGATGGTGATGGAAAATGAATTACATTGGTTCGCAAGGCGGTAATACCCCGTGAAAACGAACGATGAATTATTTTTCCATTTTATGAAAGTAGAGATGGATATAGGTCATTATATACATATAATAACTTATAAGTATATCTAAGATACTGGTGTTATTATTTTATCATGGTTTAAGAATATTTTAATAAGTTGGAGGAAGAAACAAAACTAAAACAAGTAGATAAAACTATACATCTTCTTTGAAAAAACTCCATTGATTAACACCTTAAAACTATTAAGGATAGTGTTACTCTAAAAATAATGCCTATATAATTAGGTTATGGATTCTAGGAAATTATTTTGGGAGATAGTTTTGAAAAAATGGGTTTTTAAGTTTGTTTAAATGAGAAGAATTGCTTCCATTTTATATGAGATGGCAGGGGCACTCTTGGATGTTCTCAAAATATTAAATTAAAATGAATTAATTTGAAATTAAAAGTGTTTAAAAAGTGATTTATTTGAAATATAATATTCTTATCGGTCTAAATACCCACATAAAATAAAATATATATAGCTTATGATTATATTTATACCCTCATCTTCTGGTTTTAACCCTTGTTTAACCTTTTTAACTTGTACCATGACAACATGGATTATTTACTCATTAAGGGATAATATAGTTACTATAAAATTCCAAATATCTCATAAAGGGATCATGGATGATATTTTAAACCTTATCCCAACAAGTTGGCCAAATATAATATTTCTAGGAATTTTATATCATTTAATAAAAAAATATTTATTTTTAAAATTCATTAATGTCAATTTTAAAACTATTCAATACATTGAATTTTTTAAAATATCAATACAACAAGATAAATTGAACCATACCTTTAAATAAATAAATTTATTTTCAATTTAATCTATAAATTTATTTTACTACATTAATTATATCATATTATATTTATTTAAATATTTTTAATATCATTGATTTGATGTGTTCATTAATAAAATAATTACTGCATCATTGTTGTGACAGAATTTAAGGAAATTATTTATAAAAAAAAATTAAAAATAAATAACCATGTTGAAAATAAATCAATTTTCCTTAAAAACACTATATATAGTCAAACATATCTTTTAGACAACACCATATTAAAAATATTATTCTTATTAAAAAAGAATAGTGTGATATATTTGATTTTTCATTAAATAAAATATTATAATGATCATAATCGAATCTATGTGGACATAAATTGTAATATAACCAAACCGTAAATGATTATGGATGAATAATAATCATCCAATAAAATTTGGAATGTGTTAGGGTCATTTTATGGTCTTTATCATTCTAATTTTTAACCCTCAATTACTCAATTTCCCCTTTACTATGGAAACAAAAATTACTAAGCTTACTATTCCAATTATACAAAAATAAAGGGTACATATTCAATAAATTTGGACCTAATGATTCCAAATACGGAATAAATTTTTCAAAATTCAAAAAAATAATTTAAAACATTTAATTTAAAATTAAATTGGATAAAAACAATTAAAAATATTTATTTCGAAAAAATGCCTTGTTCAAACAAAAAATGTTTTTATAATAAATTCAACTATAAAATATATTTCAAAAAAACAAAATAAATCAATTTTTTTAAATCAAAAATCAAAAAATTAAATTTTTTGAACTAACCTAAAATATAATTTTAATTTGAAAATACTTTAAATGAAAATACGATTTTTAATAAAAATCGATAATTTTCATTATTCATTGAAAAATAAAACTTTTCATAAATTTATCAAAATTTCACAATAATATAAATTTAATATAATAATTTCAAAATTGATATTTATTTTATTAAATAAATTTTCTAAAATTTATATAAATTAATTATATTATTTCTCACAAAAGCAATAAAAATCATTCTTAACAAAAATGTAATTGTAGAATAAAATGACTTTACTAAAACTAAGTGCTTAAATTTATAAGAATTAATTAATAAATTATTAATGAGTAGGTCCATTTTATATTTCATAATTCATTTAATACTATTCTTTCCCACCAATTTAACTGCTAGGTTATAACGGTCACATAATAAGAATATTTAGTTGCTTGTTTAAGCTTGGTGTTGTGTATATAGTACGCTATTGAACATAGTAATTCCCTTAAAAAAATAAATATTTTACATTAAAAAACTAATCTATAAGTCATTTTTGATGTGTAGAAATCATCCTCACCTCAATCTGACGCACGCTGTGACCAATATGTCTATATGAGTGTTTTTTATTTAAAAATTTCATTTTATTATAAAATGGTAAGTGATATAATAAAAAAATGAGTGAATTCATTCATATTGTTTTGATACATTATAAAAATGATACATAATTCATTTATGATGTGTAATAATCAGATTCACCTCATTCTGATACACGGTGTGCCCGATATGGCTCAATATGTTAGTTATCAGTATAAAATTGATGTTTTAGTTCAAAACAAGTGTCACTCACTGAAAACTAAGAAAACATGTTCATATTGTCTTGATAATTTAGGAAAATGATTCATAATTCATTTTTGAGTTGAAATAATTAGTCTTATTTAAATCCTATATATTATGTGACCGTTATGACTCAAAGTACATGTTTTCACTTTAAAATTACATTTTAGTAAAAAAAACAAGTGACAAAATCAAAATTGAGAAAAAAATTGGATTATTTTGATACTTTATGACAGTTATACATAATAATTTGGGATTTATAAGAGTTAAACATGTCTTAATCTAATTCACAATGTGAACAGTATGACTCAAAGTGTGTTTTTTTATATAAAACTGACATTTTAGTGAAAATGAAACGTGACATACTCAAAACCTAGAATAATCACTCATATTGTTATGATAGTTTAGGAAAATGATCCATACATAATTTTTTCTATTTATAAATCATCCTCACCTCAATCTGATACCTATTGTTCTTGATATTACTCAAAGTGTATGTTATTAGTTTAAAAATTACATTTTAGTTCAAAACATGTGTCACTCACTAAAAACTAAGAAAAAGAACTCAGATTATCCTAATAATTTAGGACAATGATTCATAAGTCATTTGTGATATGTAGGAATCAGTCTCATGTTAAAAAAATAAATGACATGACCAATATGAATCAATGTGCATGTTTTCAGTTTAAAATGTCATTTTAGTAAAGACAAAAAGTGACATACTCAAAATTGATCAAATACATTCAGATTGTTTGAATAATTTAGGAAAACGATCCATAAGACATTTGTGATAAGTAAAAATTATCCCCACTTCAATCAGTCATATGGTGTGATCAATATTACTCAAATTGTGGGGTTTCAATTTAAAAATAAAATTTGATTAATTTATTGTTTCATATTTACATTTAATTTATTTCTTTATAGTATTACTAATGTAATAATTATTTTCTAAAAAATGTAGATTATTTTTCTCAAGTTGGGATGATTTGTTTTTCCAACGGATACTATGATCAGCCTTTTTTGAGAGGGGTTTGGGTGCCAAGGACAATGATACCATTGATGTTTTTTAATTTTTGGGCTAAATTGTACTTCCTAATGTAATTGTAAAAAAAATGTTTGAAAATTCTATAATAGTGACTTTTTTATTATATTTTTGATGAAATTTTCATTTCAGTTAAATTATGAATTTTATATATCCTATATTTTCCTTTACTTTTTGTCATAGTTTTCTATAACTTTAATAGCACACTTTAGCTATGGCCTTTTTAGGGCTAGTTCTAGCACTAATAAAGGGGTGCCTTTATTAGTGTTTTTAACACCAATAAAGTCCCCCTTTATCAGTTCTTTTCTAGTGATGATTAATGGGCCCCCTTTAATGAATCTTAGATCAAAAAACCTTTTTTAGTGTTTATTAAGTCTTTTTTTGGTACCAATAAAATCCTGTTCTACAGTATTATGATAAAGGGTACCTTTGACAGTTCTTTTTTTTATTACTGATAAAGAGGGAATTTATCAATTATTCCTTATTATCACTAATAAAGGGTACCTTTATAATCTATTTTTTTAAAACTTATAAAGGCCATATCAACTAATATATAGCTACAACGCTACAACAACCATGCAACACCCTGATAAAAAAATCCATTTAGAATACATAAACAAGAATAAAAATATATATAAAACCATACTAGAATAGAATTATCAAATTTAACTATTATTTCAATTAAAAATTTATATAAAAAATAATTACATTGATGTCTAATATAAAATTAATAAAAAATACAAGCCATATACAAAATAAAAATTGGTATTATTTTTCCAATAATCAGCCTCTGTATAAAAAATTGTCCATGAAATAAAACCAATATTTATTTTAGTTATGATAAATAATAAAATAAATATATTATAATTTTAATGTTATATAATCCTCAAATGATAATTAATGTTATTAATTACTATATATATTAATGATATTATCAATAAATTGTGTATTAGATTGATGTTTGGTCAATTTATATACTTAAAAAATTAATTATGGATAATTTTACAAATTCTTGAAAATAATCCAATCTTGTTTTCATGGTTTTGGTTGTGTGATATGCGTTTAAAACTAAAATAACACTTTATATTGAAAATTCACACTTAGAGTCATACCCACCACATCATGCTCCTAATTAACGTGCTTTCAATTACGACATGTCACAAATGAATTATGGATCATTATTATAATTTTTTAAAATAATCTTATATCTTTTGGTCAGTTTTGGATATGTGACACATGTTTTAAACTAAAATGACACTTTTATATCGAAAACACATACAAAGAGTCATACCAACCACATCATGTGTTATATTGACATGTTGTCAATTTCTATATGTCACAAATATATTATGGATCATTTTCATATAGTTTGAAAACAATCCAAGATCATTTTATTATTTTTTTAGTGACATGTGTTTTAATCTAAAATGATACATTTATATTGAAAACTTGTAAATCGAGTCAAACATGACATATCCTGCATCATATTGACATGTGGTTGATTTCAAAATGTCTAAAATTAATTATGAACCATTTTCATAATGTTTAAAAATAATTCAATCTTATTTTCTTAGTTTTGTCTATGTGATGCATGATTTAAACAAAAATGGAACTTTTATATTGAAAACATGCACTTCGAGTCATATCATCCACATCGTGTGTCAGAATGATGTATGGTTAACTAATACATGTCAAAAATGAATTTTGGGGAATTTTCCTAACATTTTAAATCCACATGTGCTCATTTTATAAATTTTGGCTAGTAATGTACATTTCAAAATAAAATAACACTTTTATGTTAGAAACATGCAATTTGTGTTATAGAAACCACATCATGCATTAGATTTAAATGAAGTTGATTCCTATACATAAAAAATAATTTATAGATTAATATCCTAGTGTTTTAAAATAACATGATATCATTTTTTAGGTTTGGCAATGTGATACATGTTTTAAACTAAAATGATACTTTTATATTGAAAACATGTACAACGAGTCATACCGACCACATCATATTTCTACATGACATGTGGTCAATTACAACAAGTCAAACATGAATTATGGATCTTTTTACTAAAGAATGAAAACAATATGATCTTTTTTTGAAGTTTTGGCTATTTTATGCACGTTTTAAATTAAAATGAAAATTTTATATTGAAAAAACACACTTTGAATGATACAACTGACATCATGTTTTAGATTGATGTGAGGTAGACTCCTACTCATAAAAAAGGAATTATATAGTTCTTTTATAATGTTTGAAAACAATCCAATATTTTTTTCTTGGTTTTGGCTATGTTACACCTTTTAAACTAAACTAAAACTTTTATATTAAAAACATGTACTTTGAGTCATACCGACCACATCGTATGTCGGATTGATATTTGGTTAATTTACAGACATAAATAAATAATTATGGATTTTTTCATAATGTTTGGAAATAAAAAAACTTTGTTTTCTCATTTTTTCTATGTGACACATGTTTTAAACCTAAATAGAACTTATATATTGAAAACATGCACTTCAAATCACCCCAGCCACATCACGTGTATGACTAATGTGCAGTCAATTCCTACACATCACAAATGAATTATGGATTGTTTTAATAAAGTATCAAAAATACATGAATGTGTTTTTCTCATATTGGAGTATTTGAAGTGTGTTTTGAACTAAAATATCAATTTTAGACTAAAATCACACATTTCAAGTCATACTGGTCACACTGTGTATGAGATTGAGGTGAGAGTAATTCCTACAAATAAAAAATGATGAATGGTTCATTTTATTGAAGTGATAAAACTATTTGAATATTTTTAATTAGTTTTTAGTATGTCACTTACATTTTGAACTAAAATGTCAATTTTAAAATAAAAACATACACTTTGAGTCAAACCGAGAACCCCATCTATCATAACGAGGAGTGGTTGATTCTTACATGTCATAATAAATTATGGGTTAATTTCCTAAAATGAAAAAATAATACGAATAGGCTGTCTTCATTTTGATTATGTGATGTGCATTTTGAACTAAAAATTCAATTTAAAACAAAAAACATACACTTTGAGTCATTCCAAGTGCACTATATATCATATTGAAGTGCTGATGATTCTTACACATCAAAAATTACTAATAGTTTTTTTTTATAATTTATCAAATTATTATAAATATGTTTTCTAATTTTTTAATATGTGACATGAATTTTGAACTAAAGTGTCAATTTGAAACTAAAAACATATACTTCGAGTCATATCAAGTGAAAAATATATCAGATTTAGGTGATGTTGATTCCAACTTGTTACCCCATTTATTATTGTTCTAAATTATAGATGATCTTTAATTGGATCACATTTGTGGTGATAAGAAAACCTCACCATTGATGTGATCTAATTCAAGAGAACACACTTTTGAGAACAACATGCCTATTACCATCACACAATTCCTTGTTTGTTTTAAATAAATATCTCTTTTAAAATTATATAATTAGTACTAGTAAGTCACCTTTTCATGAAGTCTATTTACATTCTTCACCCATTTCACAATCATAATTATCTCAGTTGCAGCCTCAAATCCCAATCTCTAACGATCACGAGTAGCTTGATACATGTTACTGGATCTTTTAGAATCTATAGAGCATAACCCTCCACTATACATCCCCTTGAGAAATAGATCAAAAATAATAAAAAAGTATTATGATATTAATTACTTACATCCCAAATGTATCTCTAAGGTCATATCTCAAACTAAATCAAAACATAATAGTTAATAACCTAAATTTGATGTCGGTAATCATTTTGACACCATGTACTCTGCCTAATCATATCTAAATAAATTTACTTCTTAATTTGAGTATGTATAATTTTGAAAATCATGGTATTACTAATAAAATATAGATAAAAAATTATTAATAAATATCATTAATGAAATTGTAATTACATTTGGATGTTTCTTATTTGGGGATGATAATATTTTGATGGTTTATGACATATTAAATTAATTTTCAAATGTAATATCCACAATAGTTATTGTTATTTTTCACCAGTCACTATAGAAAATTTGACCAAAATAAGAATTTTTTTTGGAAATATGTTTTGATAGTTAAATTCAAATATATACCTTAATCTTTATCAATTTAGTGAAATCCATAGGCTTCTTATGTTCAGTCACCGAACTCATCTCACGATTTAATATATATTTATATATCACTCTATCACAACAAAATTATCATTTAAAAAACAAAAATATATAATTTGAAGTTTATATGTAAACTATTTATTTTAGTGCATTAAACATTCACAATATAAAAAAAGTGTGATCAGTTTCATGGGAATCCATCCGTTAGATCCAATAAATAAACATTTTGGGTATCCAAATAGATTACTTTGATCATATAGTGCTTCATAAAAAATAATAAACTTATGAAAAAAATGAAAATATAATTTATATGATTATATTAGAGAGTTTTACCACTATATTGTTGACATTAAGAAGAGTTTTTTCTCTATTATTTTCTTCTCAAAAACCCCACTTAGTGTATCTTTTTTCATTTCAATTTCATTTAATTCCAAATAAAGTTCATGTGTAGAAATGATACAGGGATTAATGAGTGAAAATCATTCTTCGTAGGGATTTTCCATTATTTAGTAGTAACATATGAACGTATATAAAATATGAATAGTTATTAACTATAATGAACATAGTAAATCATTTTCTAGATAGTTGGATTATAAAAATGTTCCTCATATATTTATTCATAACTGAGACACCCTACCATTAAAACTTGTTAATCTCATTTACACTCACTAGACCAACCATGTATGTAATGAATTATCCAAATATTTCTTCTTTATATAAAATATATGACATATTTCTATATTTTAATGTTGTTTCTTCATAAACATGTAATGTTAATATATGAACTGGAAGAGAGAAGGTACTCCCATAAGGTCCATTTTATTTCTTGGTTTACTCACTAGATTGTCCTGATCTTACCATAAATTTTCCAATCATTTTATCTATTTGTAATACTATAACTCATATCAGGACTTATTCGTCAAGTGTTAATGTGTTTTCATTGAAAAAAAATTATTAAGTACATACCTCCTATATACTTATAATATTAGATAGGTATGCTATAAAAGTTCCAAAAACATTATCTATCGTGGAAACATTCGAATCATTAAGAGGAATATAAAATTCAATGCTCGGCTCATGATATAGTTCAATCCTCACTCTCATGTTATCTTTTGGGAGTTATTTATTATGTAGGATTCCACATATGATATTATAAACCATACCCCTCATAACTAGGAAACACATGGGTGTTGATATATATAAATCACATACAACTTCACGTACAAAATCTTAGTAACAAAAAGTTATTATAAGTTTATTGATTAACATTTAAGATGATGATTAAGGATTTTTTTACCTTGGGTAAGGTTGGATGTTCAGGGGAATGGATAACCTCAAAGATAGTGGGGTCATTCAACTCTTTTTTACTCATCATTGTACTACTACTGGTTCCCTTTAAACATTTCGCATATTTTGATCCAACAAACAAGACTGGACAATAATATATTTCAAATCATTTATCTGTAGCTATAGTCCTTTCATCATCTCATAAGTATCTCCTTGCATCTTTTCATCTAAAAATATTTTCGACGTGAAACTCCAAAACCTACACCCATAATGCATCCATATTATCATGGATTATTCAATGAAACTAAAAATATTTATTCCTTATGTGCATTAAATGTTGATCCTTTCTTATAAACTATATAAAAAACATTTGACCATAAATATATATTTCTATGTAATACTGTTATAATGAATAATTAATTAATATTATGTCATGATTTCACATGATTCCCAAACTGCTTGTGTGTTTTCATCAACTAGATTACCCTCCTTATTTACATGGTCCTCCTTCCATAACACATGACATGGGATATAAGTGGATTTAAATTTTGATTCATCACCATACATATAAAAAAAGGAACATATTTTGTTTCATATCATATAAAAGTTATATTGTAGATTTAAAATACATAAAATTTTCTTTTCAAGTGAAGTGTACTCTATACACGATTTACGACAGGGGTACATTTGTTTTTCTGTATGTTATTTACTTTCATCACTCATTTTTTTTTTCATAAATTAATAATTTTGAATCAAAGTGGATAAAATAAATAATGTAAAATAAAATATTATCAATCACATTGCGCTTGAAATTATTTCTCATCACAAAGACTAATGGAATATTACCATGTATCCTATTTTATAATGTGTTTATACATAAAAGGTAGGTGGGTTTATAATTTTACATCATCTTCCCTAAGATAATGATTTATAATAAGTTTATAGAATCTTCCATGTACTTTTCTAGCGGTAATGATGATATATTTCATATAGAAATCCTCTAAAATAAACGAACTTTATAAGGGATAATTAAAATTAAATAAATGTTTCATTATATATTTTTTGGGTAAAATAGATAAATTATATCATATCATTACCTTAATATATTCCCAAAGTTTTTCCTTCAATACAGACAATACAAGGTGACACATATCTATATCAATTAGAACATGCATTCTCATTGTGATCCAAACATAACTAATGATAATTAACTTGTTAGGGTCAATAGTTTGGCCTCATTGATTCCATCCAATATCAAATTTTATACCCTAGATTCTTACTTGAAAATTTAATTTAACATAGTGAATCCATGTTGTTCTTTTTTTCATCAACATGTTATTGATCCCATAATAATTCCAAAGTTTCTACATCAATAATCTATTATTCCTCAGGATTGGAAACATCATCATGTGAATAATTCATTATCCACATGATTAATAAAAAAATTAATTTAGATTTTAAAAATGAAGAATAAAACACATAATATTATGAGAAAAATAATAGTATACTAAAAACACTTTAACATTCTCATAGAACTATCATTTTCTTCATTAATGTTTAAAGAGATTTGGCTCATCTATCAAGTATCCAAATACCCTATTTGTGGTCCCCTCAAATGTACAAGGAATTATCTACATTGGTTCCAACATGAAATGATTACAGCCTCCCAATTAAAGGTTTATCATCAATTGATTTTTTTGACCCTGTAGTTGTTTTAGTCACCAACAAGACAATTAACTAATTCTCGTCTGCTAGATCTGAGACATAAAATACCAGCACTACTTGTGATTCCATTATGAATTTCTTATCTATATACCCTTCCATACTAATATTCACCTTCATAAATCCAAATTCATTAACTTTTACTAAACTCCTATTTTCAAACCACTTTTAATAGAAAATAGGCACTTGAAATGATGTATAATCCAACTCATATATATATTCGATGATGGAAAAATATAACATGTTGACATAAATAAGATTTATATCCTTTTAATTGAATATGATCATCTCTTCTATCATAACTGTAACTGTACTATTTTTCATCATATTACCTTCATATTGTTATATTTTATAGAACATATAATAATTAATTTCAAAACTAGTGTAATATATAACATTTACATTTGGTTCCCTGGATAACCATCAATATCATTTGATAATTTAATTTAAATTTTCATATAACTCCTTATAGATATGATCTTGTATACATTTTATAAACAATTGATTATGCATATTTGATATCAATACTTCAACCCTTGATGGGTTCAAATGTATAAGAATTATGTTGTGGGAATTAATATATGATGAAACCTCTACACTATTTGTAAATTGTAATAGTGAGATTTCTACCAATCTATAATGGTAATTGTAAAAACATATCTTTTATTAATCTATTCATCCATAAGGTATCTATTGTGATGAGACTTTGAGAGACTGATACTATCAACATCTGATAGGTAATCAATATATAATTTAATATATTCTTCGAAAATATATCAGTCGGCAATAAAACCTGCTGGATAACATCAATTATTGATTTACCCTTTCAAAATCTTCATATATAATTCAATGTGGTACATCTATATTTAATGGTAAAGACCTCATAATTGAACCTCTCTAATAAAGTGAACCATCAGGTGGACCATTATATCAATGAATGATGGTGGGAAAAACATATCCAATTCACATAATATGAATAAAAACTCCTTATTCATGATTGGAAACTTCATTGGTTCTATTACTTTCTTGAATATGGATTTGTAAAATAAGAAGATTTTTGTTAATGTATGTCATACATTTATATCCTAAATTGAAGGTAAAAAAATTGCTATAAAATATTTCATAAAAACATGGAAGTCATGTGATTATAGACCCTATAACTTAAAATTAGTCATTAACATGACATTATTTATATTTTATGCACACCCCTATAGAAATTTTAAAGCATTAAGAAAATTGAAAAATTGAAATTTTTTATCTGGATAGTGTGTAATCTGTTGGAGGAAGAAATTCTACCATTCACCCTTCACCTGTGCCAACTCTTCCCATATCCCCATGTCAATCATGTTTAACCTATCCTTTATTCCGTCTTTTTCTTTGTCAACAAAATTTAATAACATTCCAATGACAACATCAAATATATTTTTTATACATGCATGACATCAAGAAAAAGTCTGACACACAAACAATTCTAGTATGGTAATTCAATGAAAATTGATCTTTTTTCAAACATGACATCATAAGTTTTTTTTAAAATGTCTATCAAAAATTGTGTTAATATATTTTACTTTCTCAAATTATTGATCACCTTTTAGTGGATATGGTGTTGTACATTGTCTTATATTCCCATAAAATGATGTTTTCTAGGATTAGTATTTAGATGGTTGAGGTAAAAATTTATGATGTCCAAAAAACACAGTCTTCAAGGAATGTTTCAACCAAATCGAGTGTGAACATTCTTCACAAATGGTATAACCCAACATTACTTTAATGCTATGTCTCAACAAATTTCCATAATAATGGAAGTGATTTATCATCCCATATAATGAGGCTCTAAATTTAAATTATTCATTTCTATGAGCATCATACAATGTTACACCTATATCCCACATCAATTTAAAATATATTCTCAATGGAGAAACATACACATCAATATAATTACCTTGTTGTTTTGGTATAGATATTAGAAAAGAAAACATAATGTATTTATGCTTCATGCAAAATCATGGTGGAAATTTATAATTTACCAACATAACATAACATATACTATGATTATTACTATATAAACTAAAATTATTTATTCTATCTATTGATAATGAAATATATAGGTTTCTCAATTTATTTCCTAATTTAGGATACTCATAATCAATGTTATTCTACTAAGGAGAGTCTACCGGGTGACATAGTTTCTAATATTAAATTATTATATCTTCAAGCCATGTAAACTATCTAGAGGTTTCTTGGCCTCCATATAGTTTTATAAACCATGGAATGATATAAAAGAACCATAATTTTTTTTGAAGGATTGATTTATTTTCTTTGTGCCAAAAATTGGTCCCTTGATGGAAGTGTATAGGGAAGGGGGCATGAAAATATAATAGTAAAGGATGAATGATTATGAAGTAGTGGTAAGGGTTTAGTGTCTATTTGTGGTGAAAGTATGAAGGAATAGGTTAAAATTGGTGTTTCCATTGATTGAAGTAGCGGTTCGGAGGTCATGCGCTTTAGAACACATGAGGGCTAGGAGTTGGTGGGGACAAAACTCCCTCATAGTTTGAAATATGAATAGCGGGCTCCAAACATAACAACAACGGATTTCACTATTTAGAAGGAGGAATGTCCATTACTCCCCAATCCAAAATTAGTCAACATTTATGGAATAGTGAAACAAGATTTTGAGGTGGAGTATGAGATAGGGCTTATAAATATTCTTATGAATGAAGTTATAACAGCATCCAAAGAATATGTAGTGGAAATGGGAGATGGAGAGAAATACAAATAGGTATTTCAAGAGGTAGGTGAGGAATATGAAATGTTCTGTATAACTATTAGAGGAAGCAATGGTTGGGAGAATACAATAAGCAAGGTCCAGTTGAGAAAGACCAATTTGACTATTAATGTTTGTAATCTCTTTGAAAATATGGAGGTTGAAGGTTCGATACAGGAATACGGGGAAACAACTCAATTTGAAATGGGAATCTAAACTATAGTACCAGTGAATAATATCTATGACTATAAATTATTTTTTTGTAAAATTTAGAGGATTATATATCAAGAAATGTTTTTATGGACAATATTAATGGAGTGCACATAAGAGACCTACACTTCACAAGGAAGAAGAAGTGGTGGAAAGAAAAAAATTGATTCTGATAGCTGCATTGTGTCAAAGGAAAATAAGTAAAAAGGGAATAATTACAATTCTTAGTTACAAAAAAAATTGAAACAATGTCTTGAAAAATAAATAAGGAAAAGGATAGTGAAACTATATATCATGATCAGGAAGGCACGAAGAATTCAATTTTTCACTGTGAGAATCAGATGGTGGAGGGTGGGGAGGCTAAGGAACAAAAATAGGGTAACAGTATGATGGAAGATCTAATTCAGAATTAGGTGGTAACTAAGAGTAATGTTAGGGTAGAAGATAAGGATGCTGTGGAAAAAGGGAAGCATGGGAGCTCATAATTTATTCCATTAAATAAATGTTATAGGAGGAATTTGATATCAATGCTACACATGATGAGTTTGATAGGATGGTTGAGAGGATGATTCAAGTGGACATCAATAAGGAACAATGTTTATGGATAAAAAAGAAATACCATATTTTGGTACATTCCCTAAATGGAATAAATATTAGTGTTGGAGAGTATATCCAAACTTGGGACAAGATGGCCTGCAATTTTGAATACATCATCATGGATAACTCAAACACAAAGTTCACTACTCTTCAATGGTGTATATATAGAGATAAGTTTTATAATATAATTAAAATCAATTTCAATGATTCATTGATCTCTTATATTTTCGGTGGATTTACTATTCAAAACTAGAATGGTTTCCCACTTTTTTTCCATAAAAGTGATTTCATAATAAAATGTTAATTTTCAGTTAATTCACACCACACTTAAAGGATTTATTGAGTGATTAATGGTCCTTTAAAAAAACATGCATTCATTTTTATAGATAATTATTTTTTAGAGATCATTACCATTGAATGTATCATTTTTAGGGTCATATGTTTGAAAAGAAACCTCGTTTTCTTATAGTAGCATATCATTTAGGAGACCAAGTAGTTCTGTAAATATAATATCTCTCCATCTACATCCATATTTCAAATTATATAACTTCAATATTGATGAAAATGTTGTATATCTAGTACAAATAGTATACAATGGTCTCTTAGAAAAACAATTTAACTTCTCAAAAAACTTTGTACAATCATGATTGTCATCTTCAATTTTCATTGTTATTTCATCCATATGATCTCCATAATCATTTACACCAATATTTATTTCAAATGATCCATAAATCATAGTATCATTCCAATTAGTATTTACATTTAGTTTCTCCCCATGTTTAGTCCAACATTAATAGATCTGATCTATTCCGTGACAAATCAAATTTCCTTCTAACTATTCTGAATTAGTTTTTCATGAATAAAAACAACATAATAACAAAAAAAGGATTTGAGAAGGGTCATATGTGTGATATATTGAAAACTTGATAACATTTTTAACTATATACACACACTAATTTTCTAATTATTAGATCCCATCCATTTTTGATTCATATATATCTTATTAGTTTAATAAAATATTCATTTTCTACAAAAAATAAGTAAATACACATAAGGTATTCATAATCAACAGAGAAAGTTATAAGTACTACTAATAAACAGGTACCCAAAATTTGAATATTATTGGTGATGATTCCAAACAAGTTATCATTCTACACTAGGGTGACATAAAAAGAAACAACTTGGGGTAAACATGTGGTTGTTGGTCCAGATTCACTATTTGGTGTTTTGTGGGACAAAAGGCTATAATTCTAAGATGATTTATATAAACTTTATGTTTGAGAGTTCAATAAGATAGAAGATTTGTTCTTAATTCATATATTCATTTGGTATGTTGTGGATCATTGGGTGTTTTAGTGATAGGGTTCCTAGGAACCAATGTTGATGATCAACTATCAGATGATGAAATAATCAACTTTAACACAGGATAAAAAAGATTCCCAGTGGGATCAATATAGAGTATCCTCTCAAAATAATTATTGGAGTATAAGACCAACATCCTAGGATCACCTAAAAAAACCTCAATGGAACCAACATAGGGAATAAAATTATAAAAAATGTTGGAGTGGAAACATAGAGTGAGTTTTAAATAGGACAAAAGAAGATATTGATTTTTTGAATGTGGGAAGTGGGGGGGGGAGAAACTAATACGATTGAAAATTTATAAAATTGGGGAATAATGAATGAAAAAGTAGCTTAATTAACCTAATTAATAATAATTTGAAACATTATATTATGTATTATCACATTTTGAATCATTCTTACAAGATTAAATTTTTTAACTGAACATAAGGTTAGTGCCCTGCATTGCAAAATTCCTATCATGGATGTTCACAAAAATGAAAATTTTGAAATTATTTAGGTTCTTTTTCCTATTAAAGAAATAAAATGGGAAATTATTTCTGATTTTAATCCATGAGATTAGGTAAGATACATAGAAATTGTTTTCTTTTCCCTCACATTTGATGTTTGATCCAAGCACTCACTCTAAAATTTCCTCAAGATTTGGAAGGAGAAAAAATGTTTGGGTGACCAACACTTGTTAGTGGATAAATGTGAAATATAATTAATTGAAAGATATATCACATGATTAGACATACAATATCTTGAAAAATCAATGACCAATAGAAATTATATACAACATTTGGAAACTGGAAAATATCAGTCACCCGAACATGAAATCAAAAGAAAACAATGTGGATGAGGAGAAATGAGAGGACCAGTAGAAGCATGACTTTGGTGGTGAACCAGGTGATAGAACCACATGTTGAGGAAATTATTAGGACTTTAGTAATTAGTGTGTGATGATGGTTCTATATCCGGTATATGCGAGGGATGAGACATGCATCAAGAAAAATATTATAAGGATAAAGACCCTAATAAATGAGAAGTGGTGATTTCAACAAATGATATACATTTTTAAATAAAGTATATACATCAATATGAATCAATTTACATGTGGTTATAAAAAATATAATAATAAAATATTCACAAATGGAATTCACAAAAATTAGTAAAAATAAGATTTCCAAATATTTTTTACAAGCTTTATTTTAAAAAAATGATTTAAATTAGAATATAATAACATATATAGTTTGTATGAAATTAATAAAAATGATTTAAAAAAATAAAATTCATCATACTTAAAGGTTAAATCTATATAAATTGTAAAAATTCCAATTTAAAACTATTTTTTTATAAGATATATTTTTTGAAAACCACTAAAGTATTCAAGAAAACAAAATAACAAAAACTAGTTTATATGAAACACAATTCAATTTAAGTTCAAAAGATACATTTAGTAAAACGATTCTCACATTAAAAACTTAGAAAAAATGATTGATTATCATTTTTCATTTTAAATTACACACAAAAAGATTTCAAAAGATTCATATGTACTCTCTTGGAATTTCTGTAGATCAATTGGAAATTTTGAACTAAACAAATTTAACAGATAACTGCACAACCATTTTTTAATATAGAATATATTTAAACTTTTAGAATATCTCTTAAAAACATAATATAATGTAAGGTTTATGTACATTCTAATTATATATAACAACAACATGTACAATAATGGATTCAAGCACAAATTAACCTCATTTATGAATAATTAATAATAAACATGAGGGATAGAGAGAGATAGGGTAAAGAAATAGTAGATCTAGTCAAGGGAGAGTGGGTAGATAATCATTGAGGTTGATCAAGGTAAAATCACTTGCATATGTTGGTCAAATAATTTAGAAAAATTATAAAATCCCAAAGAAGAACTAAAAATGATAAAAAAATGAATGGCCATGAATAGTGTATTAGAAGTCATATACAGTGGGTTTTGAATGTGTCGATCATACGAGGAGTTCGTGAGAGAGTAGTGGTGATGTTTTAGTTCTCTAGGATCTTTAAATAAGAAAGTGATCGAGTCCTCAATTAGGGTTCTATTTAAAATATTGTACCTCTTTTATCAGCGATTTTTAAAAAGAATTGATAAGGACCTATATTTATATGGGATAAAATAAAAAGTGCTAATATAGGCCACTCTTTGTCACAACTACATATTAGCACTAATAAATACAATTCTTTATGAGCACATTAATTTTTACACTAACAAAATAGATATTTATCATCACTCTTTTAGAAAGCACCGATAAAAATATATAAAAAAATTATAAATATTAAACGAATATATATTAAAAATAAATAAATAATAAAATAGTTAAAATTTTATTAACATTTTTAATAAATAGATAATATTAAATGTATGGATGTCAGAAATGAATGAAATTTAATAACTAAAAATGAATATACATCAAAAAATATTTTAAAAAAATGAATGATTTTTACTAATTTTATAAATTATTAAAAAGGTAAACATGAATATGTTTGAAAATGAAATGAATAAATATTAAATATATACATTAAAACCATATTAAAAACCATAAATTTTAATGAAAAAATATGTAAAAATAAATATTAAAAATGTTGAAATTAAAAAAGTATTAAAAGAATAAATATCATAACCCAATAAATTAAGAAGAAAAGTAAAAAACATTAGTAACATTATTAGTGAATAAAAAATACTAAATAATATTAAATGAGTGAATTTTAAAAAAGAGTGAAATTTAACAATTAAAATTTAATTTATTTCCAAAATATTACAAAAATGAGCAAGTGTTATTACTTATAAAGATTATTAAGAAAAAGTAAAACTGATTATAAGTTAAATTAAAAAATGATTATGTATTAATTATATAAAATAAAACCATATTAAAAACATTAAATTTCAATTAATAAACATGTATAAATAAATATTAAAAATGGATAAAATATAAAAAATATTAAACAATGAAAATTTTAAAATGAATAATGTATAAAAATATTTAAAAACAATATAGATTATTAAGGAATAAATAATATTAAATTTGAATAAATTAAAAAAAAACTAAAAAGTAATAAATAGTATATATTGAATAAATTTTTTAAAAATGAATAAAATTTACTATTCATCAACATAATATATACTAAATTTATAATGTTAATAAATATAATTCTAAAATTAATTTTAAAAATTTAATGAATTAGAGAAATTTTATGTGTGTTAAAATCCTATATAAAAATAAATTAATTATGAATATATATTTGTGAAATTAATGTAACACATGTTTGATATATGTTAATTTGAAAAAAATGAAATTTAATTAAAGGTCTGTTACTCGATACAATTAGAAAATATTTTTAATTACCATTAATTTTTAATTATAAACCACTTTCCCCAAAATATAAGACTTATTTGAAGTAAATATATATATTTTGTATTATATTAATCATACGTAATGAAATAATACACACACACACACACACACACATATATATATATATTAGGTGCTTTGTGGTACAATTACATTAAACACACACACACAACACACACAGGCCGGAAAGGCAGACCATAGCCCCCCCAAGGAATAACCCACCTATAAAGCCTTATTTATCCAGTATATGGCCTGAAGGCCTAGTGGTCATGAAGCCAATTATATTAAATATTAAATTTTAAATTTTAATAAATAAAAATATAGAATCTTAATATTAATAATTTATATTATTTGTGTATGTTTGTCTCAATAAAATTAAATTAATTTCATATATGTGTATGTATGAAATTATTGTATGTCATATTAGTTGTAACATATTTCTCCTATTTTTTAATTAATAATTAAATATTTATTAATTGATTTATATTTCAAATTGATTAAAAAAAAATTGATAAATAAAATATCTTGTTTTAATGGTAGGGACATACACTTTATTAAAAACTAGAAAATAGAGAAAACAAAGGATGTGGTAAGACAAGGAAATACAGGCCTCATCCATAAAATAGTCAAAGAACAAATTTTTCTCTAATAAATACCCTAATCCTATGTTCCTAATCACGCATAGCATTCTAATTAGTTTATGTGCACCCATTCTAGTGTCCACTTGCTCTGGGAATACAACCCATTCTCTTTGTTTTCACTTGTTGCAAGAGGCTTTCAACTTCACTGCCCTCCAAGTTCGATTGAACCACATTTTATTGAACCTCCACAAAATTAGGTATTTCATCAAAAATTATATCTTATTTACCTTTATTTGTGGGGGTCTGAGCCACATTTATCAATAATTCACCAACCTTCACTTCATCATCCCCTTTCATGTGCTATGGGGTCCGGGATTACTTATTCAGAGAGATCACTTGGACCACTTCATTCTGAGATTGATTTTTACCTTCATTAACCATATCAAGAACTCCAAAGAGATTATAAGTTGACACATGAAACTTTATAATAATTCCCATTCCATTTATATTTTTTTATTGCAAGGTCAGTTAAAGCTTCTGATAGGGTGTAGTCAAACAACCTACAAGTGGGGTTGTTTACTGGAACCTCTATATGAATGGGCATCATAATAGGGGCCAAGTTCGGGTCACTTGAAATTTCAGAAAAAGTAACATGTCTAGGATCATTAGAAGGAATCTTGGTCTTCCTGAAAGAAAATAATTGGAACCCATCACTATCTACTATGTTTTCCTTGACTGGGGGTGTTTTTTTCTTATGAGCCACTAGCTCTATGATCCTCCACACTACCATCAGAAGCAACATCTATGTCTTTTCCTTTAGGGTGATCCAATTTAGTATCAAAATCCTTGTTAGTAGGGGATGAACATTCCAAATTCAAGGGTATTTTTCCTTTAAAAACAATAAATCTTTACCCTTATATCTATCAATGCAGGTCACCATTGAATTTTTAGATAAAACTTATTTTTGAACAAAAATTATAGAATTAGAATTATTATTTTCCCGTTCATCCACTTTTTTTTACCTTTTCTTGATTTTTACATAATCATCCTCTCATGAGAGAGTTGTTGATAAACAAATTTGTGTGAAAAAACTTCAACAGTTGATCCCACCATCCCTTCTTCTACTATATCCACCCATAACCTAGTAGTCTGCTACCTAATCTAAGCCAATACATTCACAACTAAAAAGGAAAGATAACATTGAGAAATAGAGGCATCCAAATCATCATCAACTTTATTTTGAAAATTGGAAGCCTCCATTGGTTCATAAAATCCAAATTCCTTATCATGATTATGATCCACACTAGTCCTAGCCGAACCTAGGGATCCAAATGGGCTTTCCCTAGGATGATCCATATTCGAAGAGTAACCATTCCCACTACTGATCCTAGTCATCTCCATATTTAAATGAGGTATCAATCCAACTTTTATCTTCTCCTGGACATGTTTTACAATTCTAACTTTAATAAAAGGTTTCACAAATTGAGAATTCCTGATGCATGGATTTTATTCATGCCAAAAATTTGAATAGAAACCCAAACAAGATATCTCTTGTAGTCCAAAGAGGCATGGATAATAATCCAACAATCTCAGAAGAAACATGGAACCCTTCCATACTGAATTTCCAATTCAATGTTTTTAGAATAAGTAGAGAGGGGAACTCTATCAACCTGGGTAGAATAATATTCCACCGCAACTAAAAATCTAGTGTAATGGAAAAATCAAGAAATTTATATTTCTTTTTCCATTTTTATGGGGAAACCTATCATCATTTCAATATCATATAGATTTTTCATATGCCACAATATCTAGTTTAAACTGAATCCTTTAACACATAATTGAACCGAACAATTTATTACCTCCTCTGGGTTGATTTTTCAGTCCCATTCATGAATGTATAGGATACGAGGTTTGAGGGAAATATACCCAAACCCCCATGCATTCATCTTTAAATCTTTTTAGGGGAAAATAATATAGAAGAATCCATGACCCATAGAAACACATTTTCAATTACTGAAACCCTAAAAAACTGAAAGATACAGGATAAGATCTCTGACTCTCCATGGCTTATAACAGCTTAGAAAAATTATTCTCATAATGATATAGTTTTTACCATGTTTTAGATTCTCCGAAATAGAATTTTCATCAACCTTAGATTTTCTAATATATATCAAGTGAAAATGTATATTTAGTCATCTATAAATCATATATAATAAAATATGTTCATTTTTATCAATATAAATATATTTATATATTAAAATATAATTTTTAATGATGTAATTATTTAATGGAATACAACATTTATCAAAGCTAAATAAAATCACTGATAATGGTTACCCTTTATCTATGATTTTTATAAGCATCAATAATGACCACCATTTAACTATGCATTTATCTAGCACTGATAAAGGATACCACTATTTATTTCACATTTTTTAGTAATGATAAGACATGACATGTGCAGGAATATCCCCTTCATGGTTGAATATAAAAATACCCAATTGAACACCCCAAAATCACCAAACACAAACCATCAAGCGAGTATTTTTATCAGCATCACATATGCATATCAATTAGATTACGAAACATAACAATGAAAACATCCATATATACTCATGGTAGGAACTAAGTCTTAATGTAATGCCACAACCATACTGCCAACATAGGATTCTAGCTTGAGGCTTCAAGGTAACACTATTCTAGGAGAAATCACTCCATGGGCCTAATAGCACTGATGAAATACATCTGAGAAGTCCTGATTTTTAAGTCTAACCATGAATAAGTATATGATGGAACTTAGAACATATCGATACACATATAGGGGGGTCGCACCAAGGCCCATGGGGTATACCAGACTCTATATAGAATAACCCACTAAGTGGGGGATCAATTCCTAGGAAGGTTGGTCATACCAATTCTTGTAACCCCACATAGGTAAGAAGAGGATAGAGGATCCCACTGATGGACTCATGGAGGGATTCCTAAACTCTACTAGATACTAATCCAACATAGGGGATCACTTCATATGCACGAGACAATATGCCTCACTATAACCTATTATTGAGGGTTCTAGGTAACTCAACCTATATATAGTAGTGTACACTGAGGAGAATAGGGGCCTCAAACAACCCTAGAAAAAGTAAACAACGTGTAATGGGAGTACATGACATTTCCAACTAATCCTAGACTTATCTGTCTGCCCCATAATGTTTCCATGTACCAAAACTTGTACCAGTGTACTTTAGGTCATGCTAGTGCACATAACCATGTCTATGTACCGGGCCATTCACGTGTACTATGACCATTCCTATATACCTTGTTGTGTATGTACCCATACACCCTAGGGGTAAATATCGAGATACTAATAAATAGTTTACATGGAATGTGGTGGGTACCAAAAATCATATGATATTTATCTCTTCCTGAATCCATATCTATAGCAACCAGGGGACTACATGACTTGTGTTTTTCAGACTACATGCTGTGTAGTCGGGATTTTTATAGAAATCCTGAAACATGAAACATCTTCCACTATCACCACTGAAACCTTTATTTTTCCCCAAATCTCACCTAGAAATCATGAATATGGATTAGCCAAACCTCACCATCACTGATGGCTGGATTCCAGCCATCCAATATGCTCGAGAATTACATCTTATTGCACTACACCATCACCACATGCCAAACTGCCAATTAGTATCTCCAAACCAGGTTCTGATCTACAAATAACTATTCACCGTCACTCTTTCACCTCAATTTATTTTTCAATCATAAACATAAACCTGTGGTGATGATCTGTTACACTAAATTATTATTTTTAAACAATTTTTCCTATGGTAATTATTGAATGGATTGAAATAGGGATTACTGGTGATGAATGTGTGATGATGGGTCAAAGAAAATTACAAAACAAAAAAATAAGGAATGATCCTTGGCCAATGTTTTAGCTGGCCTTGATTCGTTGTTGTTAGAATAATTAATATTGAACAATAAACAAAGGAACTTGAATAAACAAGTAACTGTTAATCTATAATCCAACTTCAACTATAGAATTAATTTATTAGGGAATAAATTCACATTTGAGTTGGGGAAAGACAAAATAGGAATAATCCAAATAAACTAGACAACCTACCTCAAGTCTGGATCGATCGCTGTTAAAGAATGGTTGCACGTCACTATTGTTGGTGAGACCCACAAGCTTTGATCGACATGCTAATATCTATTCCACACTCTATCATTGATCATTCAATAACTCTCATACAATGGGTCCTCTCTCAATCCCTAATGTTATACAACTATCCCTATAGATTTTCCATATTAGATTTCATATTAGAGATGACTTGGCCAATATATTTAAAATAATAAACAAATGAATTTATTTATTTATTTTAATATTTTAGCTCACAACTATACTTTATCAAAACACTTGATCCTAACAAAAATTATGTTTCACCTAGGGTAAACCTCACATCCCTGATTCAATGGAGGTATTAGATTTTCCATCCAATAATTCATTTGGGAGTTATTCAATTATTTGAGAAACAACTATACATGTATGATATAATATATTTATTATCTTTATTATAACAATACTGAGCCTCTTAGGACCTATAATTTCACACGAACTCATATTTTATATTTGAAAATATTATTTAAAATATTGAAAATATTTAAATGGGAAAATAGAGTCATTATATTCCCCCACCACAAGGATTTTATTCCCAAAAAGAAAAAATATTATTCACAAAGTTTGGTTACCTCGATCACATATGGGTCTTTAAATCCGAAGATCTTTGATGAAGATTCTCATTCTACCACTGGAATTGCATAAATGGAATATCTCAACAATGAAGTTTCTTCCCCTACAGATCCTTGATCTCTACTGGGTACTCTACAATGGTATCCCAATACTCAATGTTCATCTCTCCCCAGTTGATATCATATGATGGGTCATGAAAATACCTCCTCAGCTACGACATATTGAATCCATCATGTATCTGATAAAAATATGGTAGTAGTTCTAGGGGGTACACCACCTCACCAACCCTAGAAAGTATTTGTAAAGGGAAAAATGAATGTTATAGTTAGATTCCCACCTCGACTAAATACTTGTAATCCTCATCAAATAGAGAGCACCAAGAACACATGGTATCCCTCATCAAACTCCTAAATCCTTTGTTATTAGTCCACATTAGACTTCCAATGGATCTAAAAAGTATTCATCTGCTTATGAATGCTCCTCACCTTCTATGATGTAGATCACACCAGCTCTGGGTGCATATGTGCTGACTCTCTTGGATTAGTCCAAAATTGTGACAAACTATAGGGTCACCCGTATGAGGGACTAAATGGTTCCATAATTATAGTGTATTGGTAACTTTTCTTATTTGAAAACCCTCCCAAGGGTAGATGATCTTCCCAACTACATCCAAAATATAAAATGCAAGCCAGCAACAAGTCCTCCAAAACCTGAATAGTTTGCTTTGTTTGGCCATCAATCTAGGGATGAAATTTTATGCTCAAAATAAATTGAATCCCAAAGTCCTCATGAAATAATATCCATAATCCTGACATGAATCGATTATCACAATCTTAAAATATTCTTGAGGGAACTACATGAAGTCAGACTATCTTCTACACATAAATGCATCCCAAGCTCTCTACTGAACTTTCCACACGAATAGCAAGGAAGTGTTATAACTTGGTATCTAGTCTACAAGATGGTTATGGAACCCCCATCATGATGTTCATAGAGAAACTTCACCCCTTTCAATTTGGTAACTCAAGGGGTTAAGCTAAACCCACTAGGACTTGGTTCTCATCCTTCTCCTACTAACAAGTGATGCATCGAGAGAAAAACTCTTCTACAAACTTCTTTATCCTTGGATACCATAAATATCATCAAAGGTCATAGTATATATTCTCTACACATGTATGTACTTCCATGGGATATGTATGAAAATTCCACAAAACATCCTCATGCAATGTCACTTGTACCATCTCCCAACATTGAAAAAGTTTGAAGTTCTCCCCTCCTTCAGAAAATCCACCAAGAGAACAAACAATAGATTTTTTAGTATGAAAAGTCTCAAAATTAGTTTCTCCAATATGGGACACCATAAAAAGCTGTAGAAGTGGAGGGTTAATATGACATCCCACCATTTTATTACATAACTCTACATGACATTTTACAAATAGAAGATCTTTAAAGTTTAGTGTCTTGGAAATATATACAAAATACATGAAAACATAAAAAATTATATTAATACACTCGTAAGGAATCATCATGGGTTCACCCTAAGTAAAATTACTGCATCTCATAACTTGGGGATATACATCAAAGGAAAGGGTGAGCAGAAGGTCCATTATGGAAAAAGAAGTGAGACAATTTACATGTAAACTTGAGCGATATCAAAAAGAACACGAGGAATATCATAAGTGAAGGAGAAAGAGGCATCTCATAAAAATAAAAACTTGAATGATAGTATGAAAATGTGGCTACAAAAATTAATTTAGACATTAATAATCATATCATCAAGGTTCATCCCCAAAGTGTCATAAACATTACCAAGGTTATTCACCAAGGTATCATAAAACTTTTCATCTCTGGAGATTAATTTCATTACCCAATGCATTAGAGCGCTATCAAGATGCACCATTAATATGTATTTATATTCATGTGAGACACATATTTCATAATCAAACATTTCATAAATATCCCAAATAGAATAAAATAAATGGGTTTCATATTAGAATAATGATGTTTTAAAAAGTGCATAAAAACATGATCATTATATCATTTATAAACCAAAAAAGGGGAATGAGGGTTTTAGGTTTGTCAATTCCAAAATAAAATATATCATTTTTACATATTTATGAATACAAATAAAAATGAAATAGGTTTGGGTATTCACATAATGAAAATAAAATAATCTCTTAATAAAAAGAGTGATATTTTGAGATGAAAATTCTGCAGCATAACATATATGCAACATGGTTTTAGAAAACATTAAAAAGAAAGGGGGAATTGGTCACCAATTAATAAAAAATCATAATATAGTAGAGGGAAACAATAATATGGAAATAAGAACATTGTATAGAATCTTTAAAGACATACCACATAAAAGAGAACTTGAATGGAAAAAAAGGTGGGAATTCCCTTACCTTGAAGAGTATCTTCTAAAACTCTATGATCGGGACCTTGAGGGATTGAAGAAACCTTTGGAGGACTCCTTGGGAAGTAGAACTAGCAAACAATCCTGGAGGATGAATTTTTAGAGAATAGAAAAGAAGTAATGAGTGGGTATTTATAGAAAAAGTGAGCAAATATTTTATTAATTTCAAAGAGACCTCATTAGTGATATTTGAAAAACCATGGGTTTCCCCATGGTATTGGCTAGTTGGGACAAATCATATCATATTTTAATCCATATGATTTTAAAATCATATTATCTCACTAATTACATCATTATGACATAGTTATGATGTCATTAAACATACTGAAAACTCAAAATTGTATTTTTATTATTCACCGAAAACAAAAATTTTTATAAAAATATCATAAATTCACAGTAACCTAATACGACATTATGAATTAAAAAATGACATTTATTTTACCTTTATAAACCTATAAATATGATAAATTTAATTTTTAACTATAAAAATAATTGATTATTAAAAATAACAGCGGACAACAAATGTATAGTGACATGCATAGAAAACTTTTCGATACTTAAAAAAATAAAATAATATTATAATTTGTAAATAAAAAGGAGTGTTTTTATAACACTATATCATTATAATAAACATTATTATTAAATAATTATTTTAATATATTAATAAAAGTAAAATTTTTACCCAAGAAACAAAATTTTCAAATTTGTCTCAATTCAAAATATATCTTATTAAGCAATGCTATTATTAAAATGGAAATGATGAAGTAACAATTTTATTTATACAAAGGGATTAAACAAAGTAAATAATGCCTTGAAACATAACCCCTTAAAGCACCCACATATGACCTTAGGGTAAGGTGTGCAATGATGATGGAATCTTGGGGTGGCTCAGATAACATTGCCAGAGAGGTAATCCCCACTAACTTGAACTTCTCCCATAGGCGATTCTATTCAAGCTTAACATGTTTAAGATCAGATTTGTCTTGGTATAGAGTGAATCCTAGTGATTCTACCTCCTTCCTAAGCTTCGACAAATGGGATTCTTATGGCCTGAGTCTATTGGATGAGGCCATCAACTCTTCTTTCTGCATTAATTATCCATTATTATTTATTTTTATAAAAAATAATCATAACATTAAAAAATTATTATGGTTTCCAGCAGTTATATTATCTAACAGTCATATAATGGTCAAAAATTGATTTTTATATTTCAATTATACTTATATAGATTATTGATTATGAAAAAGTAAAACTTATATTTTTAGGAAATAATTATTATTCAAAATGTTTGGGTAGTTACATTCTACCCCCTTAAAAAATTTCATCCCTGAAATTTCAACTTGTTCTCTCAATTGTGAAAAGGTGAGGGTACTTCTGCTTCATAGTCTACTCTAGTTCCCATGCGGCTTCTTCATATTTGTGGTTCCTCTGCAACACTTTAACAAGGTGGGTAGTCTTGTTTTGTATAACCTTGTCTCTACAATCCAAGATCCCCACCGGCTGCTCCTCATAAGATAGGTCATGTTCCAATTGTACCTCCTTGGGATTAAATACATGTGAAGGGTTAGGTATGTACTTTCTCAAGATGGATATGGGAAATACATCATGAACTCGAGCTAGATTTGGAGAAAGTTCAAGCCGAAAGACCACACCTACACGATCAAGGATTTCATTGGGGCCAATGTTCCTAGGGATGATATTCCCTTTCTTACCAAAACTCATGACTCTCTTTAATAGAGAAATTTAAAGGAAGACTTTGTCAACAACATCAAACTCTATGTCCCTTCGATGGTTATCAGCATAGCTCTTCTACCAACTCTAAGAAACCTTAATGTTTTACTGGATGGAATGAACCTTTTTTGTCATATATTGCACAAGATCAACCCCAAGATCTTTCTCTCACTAGGTTCAGCCAAAAAAGTAGAAGTTCTACATTGCTTCCTATATAGAGCTTCATAGGGTTCCATTTTAATGCTCGAATGAAATCTGTTGTTGTAAGAGAACTCAAATAATGAGAGATGTTGATCCCATCCACCTTTAAATTCTATTGATCATGTCATCAGTATGTCCTCAAGTGTCTGAATAGTCCTTTCAAATTGGCCATCAGTTTGGGTGTGGTAGGTCATATTGAAATTCAATTCAGTGTACAAAGAATATTGAAGGCTTATCCAGAATTTTGATGTGAACTTTGGATCATGATCAGATATGATAGAAAATGGAAGTCCATGCAGTCTTACCACTTCCTTCACATAAATCCTGACAATTTGATCAATAGAAAAATCTTCCCAAATAGAGACAAAATGGGCAGTCTTGGTGAGATAGTCTACTATAACCCATATCGCATTGTTTCCTTTGGAAGTTCTCAGGAGACTAGTGAAAAAGTACATAGTGATATTATCCCACTTCCATGGTGGTATAGGTAGTGGTTGTAATACCCCTTTAGGATGTTGTCGCTCTTCCTTCACTTGCTGAAACACCAGGCACCTTGTAGTGTAGTCAACAATCTCCCTTTTCATGTTATCCCACCAAAAATGGTAACGAATGTCCCTATACAATTTATTTCTTCTATGATGTATAGAGAATGTAGATCTATGAGATTCATCCCTCATATCCTTATTTATTTCATGAATAGATTGAACACATAGTCTTGTATGAAATTTCAGTACTCCTTCTTGATCAATATTGAACTCAGGAAACTTTACATTCTTTAAAACATCAAACTTATTCTATAAGAAAGGATATACTTTCAAGCATTCTTGATCTTATCTAGTAATGACATTTGGGAAATAATTTGGGATAGGGTGGATGATTTCCCTTTCCTTACAATTACCATGTCCAGTTTCACTAGGTCTTTGATCAGGGGATCTCCTTGAATCCTCATCATTGCTAGAACAATAGGGTCTTTCCTACTTAATGCATCAGTGAATTTGTTTCCTCTCTCTGAGATGATAATGAATTGAACAATAATAGAATTTAATAAGTTCCAACAATCTCCTTTGTCTCATGTTCAATTACTTTTGCATGAAAATATAATTCAAACTTTGATGGTCTGTGTATATACTACACTTATCCCCATAAAGATAGTACCTCCATATCTTCAAAGCAAAAACAACCATGGCCAGATTAAGATCACGCGTAGGATAATTCTACTAATGAGGATTTAACTATCAATATGCATAAGAAATGACATTTTATTTTTTAATGAGGATACACCCAATCCCTTTTAGAGATGAATCACTAAAAATAACAAATCTTTATCCAGTTGAGGGAAGAGTTAACACAGATGTAATAACCAATATCTTCTTCAGATCTTGGAAACATTCCTCACACTCCTTATTCTAGATGAACTTGAAAACTTTTTGAGTTAACTTGAATAATGGATTATAAAGTCATGAAAAGTTTTTCACAAACCTCCTATAATATCCTGCTAATCCAAGGAAACTATGAATCATAGTTATTGTTGTAGGATGAGGCCACTCCTCCACAACCTTTGTCTTTGTAGGGTCAACTGATATTCCTTCATTGGTTACAATATTCCCCAAGAAATCATCTTATTGTAACCAAAACTCACACTTGCTAAAATTTCTGAATAACCTTTCCTTCATTAGAGTTTGTAATTTAACCCTTAGATGATCTTAATGCTCCTCCAAACTTTTGGAATATATCAAAATATCATCAATAAAAACTACCAAAAAGTTATCAAGGTCATCCTTGAAGACTCTATTAATCAAATACATAAAAATAACAGGTGAATTAGTCAAAATTAAGGGAATAACAGCAAACTCATAATGCCCATATATTGATCAGAAGGCGGTCTTCAGAATATCATCTTTCTTCACCCTCAATTGATGACAACTAGATCAAAGATAAATTTTTGAGAATAACTAAGACCCATGAAGTTGGTCAAATAAATCATCAATTCCTAGAAGAAGGTACATGTTCTATACTATGATCCAATTAAATTCTCTATAATCAATGCATAACCACATTGATCCATCCTTCTTATTCACAAAGATAATATTTCCTCCCCATGGAGACATAGTTGGCTAGATAAACCCCTTCTCTAAAAGATCTTGGAGTTTCTTCTTTAATTCCTACAACTCCACATTCTACATTCTATATGGGGTTTTTGAAATTGTCTTGGAACTAATCATGAGTTCAATGGAGAACTCTACCTCTTTTTCTGGGGGAGGTTAGGGTAACTCTTTAAGAAATACTTCATTGTATTTCTGGATAATGGGGACATTCTCGATCCTTATACTCTCATTTCCTTATTCTTCTTCTTCACCAATCAACTCCCTAAAGAAGGCTATAGGAGGTTATTCTGCACAATGATCAGGTAAAGATATCTATCATTGGAAGATAAATGTCGGTTTTACATTCAAGAATTCTGAGATTTCCTTGATTTTTCATTTGATATTAGCATTATACATTTACTAATAGTCCATCCATAGTATAATGCTGAATTCCAAAATGGGAATGACTACTATATTTTTTATAATATTTTTCTCACTAAAGTAAATAATAGAGTTTCTAAACACTATTAATTCTTGGTTAATCCCTCAAAGATCCTTGAATAATAACTCTACTTTAAAATTTAAGGGATTTATTCTATATGATTTGTAAACTTGGAGGAAATAAAGGAATTCATAGAACTAGAATCAAACAAAGTACTTGCCAGCTTTGAGAGAAAAACAAGAGTACCTACCACCAATTTTTTTGGAGATTCAACTTTAGCCATCATGATAGGAAAAGCATGGAATTTCTCCCTTTGCTTATACTAAGGTTGATGGTGATTTCCCTCCACTTCCCTTGGATTCAAACAATGATTGGAAAAGTTCCCAAGATGTCCACACTTGAAGCATTGGACTTCAGGTAGGGCCTACACCATATTCCCTTTTTCTTTAATGTTGGGAAGTTGAGGATTTACCTCCCTATGACAATTCCAAGTGATATGTTTATCTATTACACACTTGTAACACTTCCTGCTCCCAATCAGACAGTTACCCTAATTCTTCTTCCCACATTGATTACATGGGGGATTCCGCACTTGCTTTCCTCCTCTACCCTAATAAAAGCTCCTCCCCAAGATTGGATCCACCGATCTCTTCTTTTCATTGGATTTTTGAGACCAATATGTCACAAAAAACTCCATTTATACTTTCATTTCACCCCACACAATCTCCTCATAGATATCATAGTCTCGGTTAGCTAAATTCTTCTGTAGATGAGGTCTTAGTCCACCAAAGAATCTATCAACCATACCATTGGAATCGAAGAAATCTCTAGAGGTTTAGCGTCAAATAATTATAAAGTTCATATCTTATCTTCCCATATATTCATTCTCCTTCTAATTCAGATTGAGAAATTATTTATCTATTTTTGTTCTCATCGAATGAGGGAAATACTTGTTAAAGAAGATTCCACTGAACTCTTACCACTCCAAAGATTCAATCTCCCCTCTTGGCCTCATGTTTTTAATCAGCACCCACAACTAATTAGATTCTATCTCTAAGCGGTAAACAACAAAGGTGAATTTATCTTGTTCCGAACAATGAATTATATATAATATCATTTCTATAGATCTTATCCACTGTTCTATAATCAATGGGTTAATAGATCCACTGAACATTGGTGGTCATTGATGAATAAAGGACTCAACAGAATATTGTTATCTTATTGGTGAAATTGGTCTATCATCTTGATTCATGTTATTTACCATAACTTGAGTTATTTGATTCATCATTCTCGTGAAAGATTATATTCCATATTCCATTGGAAGGCCATTAGTGCATGGTCCATTGAGGTCACCATTTGCACGGTTCCTTCTATTTACCACCATTTTCTAAAAGAAGAAAATCTTAGTGAGAAAATTGTTTCATTTAAAAATATTATAACTCTAAAGGATTTTTATGTATTAAAAAATCATGCTTCAAAACATTATTCATTATCAACAATTAAATTTTCTATAAATACTTTATAATGGTTTATAAAAATATTGTGATTAACCAAACATATCCCCCTAAGAGTGTCAAACCCATAGTGCAGTAAGACCTATTATCATGCACCAGTTCCTGCTTGAGTATAGCTCAAAGTGATGTTCTAGGGTTTTAATCCTAGATACATTCATTCCAGATCCATATCCACTTGTTTTTATCCAGGCATGGGTTTATTTTTTTGGAAACCACTTACTAAATATTTCACCAAAATACCCAGAAGTTTTACAATATTTAAACTTTTCTATAGGGTTCTTCCTAATGTTTTCATATCCTAATTTCCACATATAACTAAACAATCCTTTGATACCAACTATGGAATACCTCCTTTTTATTACATAACTTTACATGACATTTTACAAACAGAGGATATTTAAAGTTTAGTGTCTTGGAAATAAGGTCCATAATACATGAAAACATAAAAATTTATTCTAATCCAATTGTAAGGCTTCATCATAAGTAAATCCTATATAAAATTATGACATCTCATAACATGGGGAAATACATCAAAGTAATGGGTGATCATAAGTCCTAGTAATAAAAAACAAATGAAATAGTTTACACGTGAACTTAAGTAATATCAATAAGAACACGAAGAATATAATAAGGGAATAAGAAAGATGCATATCATAAAAATAAGAACATGAATCACAACTTGAAAATGTATTTACAACAATAAATTTAGACATTCATAATAATATCACCAAGGTCATTCCCCAATGTGTCATAAAAATTACCAAGGTTATTCACCAAGGTATCGTAAAACTTATCATCTATAGAGACTAAATTCATTACCCAATGCATTGGAGCGCTATCAGGGAAAACCATTAATATGTATGTAATGTATCAAATTCTTTGTGTATTATTTTTAAATATTATTTGAAATTAATAAATGTTAGGTCCAATAGGTTAGATACCCTGAGAGGGGGAGGGGAAATCAGGGCATGACAGATTAAAACAACTTAGCCTGTTGATCTTGTTTCACTGTTAAGCAAAACTCTTTTCTCTCTCTTTACCATATAAAAGTATAAATAGAAATTAAATCATGCATGGGATACAATTATTTTTACTTGGTTAATCCTCACTGGGCTACATCCAAGGAGTATACACTGGCAATGTGCTGATGTACCAAATTCAATAAAAGTGCACTGCTCTTTACAATGTTCGAAGTGGACTCACTATCCCTTCTGGTTTACAACCTCTCACAGTTTGAGAACTCACTGCTCTCTCAACTACAGTGAGGTCACTACTTCTTCATAAGATCCACTCACAGTTTATAGACCTGTAGGTATCTTCATTATGAAAAATTAATGCATCTTCCTTTGTATGTAGATTTTCTATTGAAGTTCCATTTTCATCCACTGATGAATAAAACTTTACCAAAGGTGTACCAGATAATCTTCCAACTTTCACACAGCCCTAGAATGACTGGAAAGCTTCTTCTAGCTTGGTGCGCTTATCTATGCCTTGGTGTGCTTCTCCAATCCTGGTGCAGAAGTGTCACCTTACCACTTATGTGACAATCCCTTCGCCAACTCCAAACTTGGGTGACTCATAGCCTTTTACACCCAAACCAATATTGGTGTGAAACTTCTGAATATCTTTATACTTACACGACCAAACCACCACTTGCATGACCGAACCACCTATAGGACTAGAGCTCTAATTTTCTCTAAGTGTTGAACTTCGTCAAAAATGAGGAGGGGTAACCCTCTATTTATAGGAATTTTGGGCACCCTGAGCACCAACACGCAAGTCTCCTCTCAGCACACAAGTCCAGCCACCCTAATCACCTTATGTGCCCAAATCCAAACTTGGGAACCCTATTTCCTTTTCCATATTTGGATGTTATGATCTCAAAAAACATATGGCGCACAACTTTCCAAGCTTCCAAGACATCGGTGCACAAGTTCCTTTTCCAAAAACACTTTTTCTACATTTGTCAATTTTGAGGCCCAAAAATTTGGAAAACACTGGAAAACAGCGCCACCATGTATCTGCTCTTTTTGTAATGCCTCTAAATCATCCATTACTTTGTCAAGGTTCTTAATTCAATCATGGATTGTGGAAAAAATCACTTGAACTCAACAAATCACCATGTAAACCACCTTTGTCAACAAATTTTTACATCGTGGTCTGTTTTTTCAACAAACACAACACATAGGCTTGCTTTGTCAACAAACACAATCACCTCAAAAATGATTCAATGATACCTTAAGAGATTTCCCCCCAAAAATATCCCCCTTTGAGTTTGATGACAACTATTATCATAAAATGATACTGTGTTAACTCTTAATCCACCATTCATCTCTTGCGATTCAGATAATGATCATGGATTCAATCAACACATACTCTAAGCCCACATGAGCAATGCTCGGCATGATAAACAAGAGTAAATTAAAAAAGTTAATAAATGAATCACTTCATTTATGTCACCAACTGTTGACACCAAACTGATACCAATTTCCAAGCTAATACCAATTGTTGACCACTAGAAACCTTCTGACACCATTCCAACATCACTCTTCTATTATTATCATGATCCTAAACTATCATGATATCTATTCTTTGAGTGATCACTTCTAGCATCATCAAATTTAATACTCTACCCCTATCTCATTGCTCTCCCCTATCTCGCTACTCCACTTGTTAGCTTCTCCCCATGTCTTTGACTAAGACATTTTCTCATTTCCTTATCCACAGTTTTCCCCCTTGAGGAGTCACTATTTCTCCCCATTTGTCAAAGAACCCAAAGGTCACTCCTCTGTGGTATGAGACATTGGAAAGAACATAGATTAGTACAATAGAGAAAAACACACCCAACCTCGGGGAGAGGGGGGTAGGTTCCCACATCCACACTTTTTCATGTGCGGGGAGTTGACTGAACTCCCAGAGCCAGTCGATACCTCTCAAAAGCTTCCTTGGGTAAGTCATTTGTCAGAATGTCTACAACTTGTAGTTCTATAGGCACATACTCCAACTTCATGATTCCCTGCTCAACATTCTCCTTGATAAAATGATACTTTATCTCAATTTTATTTGTCCTTGAATGATGGATGAGATTTTTGTTGAGATTTATAGCACTTGAGTTATCAAACTGAATTCCAATCAAAGACTTCTCTTCAACGCCCATATTATCAAGCTGCTACTTCATCCACAATAATTTTGTGCAAGCTTGAGTGGCAGCAATATACTCAGCTTCTGCGGTGATCAATGAAATTCAATATTGATTCTTTATTATCCAAGAAATAAACAATCCACCAAGATATAAAGAACCTCCTGACGTTGATTTCCTGTCATCCGCTAAATTGGCCCAATCTGCATCAGTATATCCCAATAACATTGACATAAAATTTTCACTATATATCAGGCGAAAATACACCATGCCTTGGATATACTAAAGCATTATTTTCACTACAAGCATGTGGATTTCCTTGGGATTTCTTTGATATCGTGCTGCTTGGCATGTGGAGAATACGATGTCAGGCCTTGTCACAATCAAGTACATAAAAATTCCAATGATTTGCCTATATTCTGTGATATTAACTTCCTTTACATCCTCATATTTAGACAGTTTCATCTAGGTAGCAACCAGAGTCTTCATCTCCTTGAAATTGTCCATTACAAATCTCCTCAGAACTTCCTTAGAATATTTGGATTGAGAAATTTAAGTATCATTCCTTTCTTGTGACACCTGTAAACCAATGAAAAATGTCAGCTATCTAATCATTGACATTTCGAACTCACATTTAATGAATTTGTAAAATTTTCTTCACTGAGCTTCATCTGATCTGCCAAATATTATGTCATCAACATAAATCAACACCACCATCCTTTGATTACTTTCATTGTTGAAATAGTGATTGTAATCAACTCCCCCACATTGGAAACAAATATTCTTCAAATACTGATCAATCCTTGAATAACATGATCTTGGTGCTTGTTTCATCCCATAAAATGACTTATTTAGTCGACAAACCTTGTTCTCATCCGCATGAATGAGAAAACCTTCTGGATGTTCAATATAAAATTCTTCATCTAGAACCCCATTCAAGAATTCTGATTTTACACCCACCTGGAACACTTTGAACTTCCGTTGCACTAAAATGGCTAGGAATAATCTGATTGCCTCTAGCCAGGAAACCGGTGCAAATGTCTCATCAAAATATATTCCCTATATCTGGGAGTATCCTTTTTTACACTAGTCGTGCTTTGTTTTGGATCATTGTTCCATCTTCATTAATCTTTTTGTGATAGACCCATTTAGTCCCGATGACAATTTTATCTGCTGGCCTTGAAACACTCTCCCATGTCTGATTATTCTTAATCTGATCAAGCTCTTCATTCATAGCCTAAACCCAATTTTCATCTTTAGTTGCATCAAAAAAACATTTAGGATTTACTTGAGATAATAATGATGTCTGCTGCAGAGATTTCATTCATCTTGTCTGAACTAGAGATGACTGATCACCAATGACATTCTGCATGTCAATTTCATCTTGAATTCTTGGATTTTGTCCAGATACAGATTTTACTTCCTCATGCTCATCATCAGTATCTTTTTATGAATCAGCATCAACCACTTCTGGTCCCCTGTGTTGTTTTCCTCCTCATCACTTTCATTATGAAATTGTTCACTGTGCTATTGAATTCTCTCTTCATTCTCTACTACATCGACATCATTGTTCTCAACTACTTTTCCCAGCCTTTTGTTAAAGAATTTTTATTATTTTATTTTTCCTATGTAGCCAAGGAATATCCCCTTATCTCTACGCGACTCAAATTTCCTATGTTTCTCCTTGTTGAGGATAAAGAACTTACTTCTAAATATTCAAAAGTATTTCACTATTGACTTCTTTCCATACCACATCTCATATGGAGACTTTCCTTCCTTCGGACACAACAGAGCCCTATTATAAATGTAGACCTATGTCAATACTGCTTCCTTTCAAAAATTTTCTAGTATGTATTTCTCTATAAGCATTGTTTTGGACATGTTGTTGATGATCTGATTTCTCATTTCAACCACTCCATTATGTTGGGGAGTTCTCAATGATGAAACTTGATGCCTTATCCCATGTTTCTTGAGATATTCTTCCACCTGAAAATTTGTGAATTTTGTACCATTATCAGTATGAAACTTTAAAATTTTCTTTCCAAGCATCCTTTCAAACTCCCTCTGGTACTATTTTAAGCATATGAACACATCAAACTTATGGGAAATACCAAATAACCATTCCATTATTCTATAGTCATCAATGAAAAGAACATAGTACTTCTTTCCATCAATTTCTCTTGGTGTGATAGTCCCACAAACATCAGCATGCACCAATTCGAGCACTCTTGTTAACTTCTTTTATTTTTCCTTATACATCTTTCTGATGAGCTTCCCTTATTTTCATGCATCGCACATGTGAGTATGATCACGTGATAGATTATATAGGTCTCTTGCTACATCACACTTTACTAGATCTTCAAGGTATGGTTGGAATAGATGACCAAGTCATTTATGCCACAACTTGTTTTCTTCCTCTCTGGACAGAAAGCACATATCTTCTTCTCCACTTACCAGGTAGAGATTTCCATTTGTTCTTTTTCCCTGTAGAACTACTTCCCCTTCTCTTCCTTTGATGATACACATCTTCTTAGTAATCCTTATAGAATGTCCTGAGTCACATAGTTGACTGATGCTAATAAAATTGTGACTGAGGCCTTCTACTACTAAGACATAAACACATCTCATCTTTTTGCCCCAAACTTAGCCTTTCCTGAGCCAATGATATTCAGGCCTTCATCATTTCCAAACTTGAAAACTCCTTCTTTGTTATATTTTAGGCCTGTAACAAGATCCTTATTTCCTTTCATGTGATATGTGCAACCACTATCAAGGATCCATACACCAGAATAGTGTGATGCTTTAAAGGCAATTTTAGCAACCACTGCCTTATCTACTCTCTTCTTCTTGGTCCATATTTTTGTATTCACACTTGGCATAGATTGATAGTTTTAATCATTCTCAGAGTATTATAGACCAACTTCATCTTGAAAATCTGAAAATTTATTTTGTATTTTCAACTCACTTTTTGGTTCATTGATCTGCTTCTTGCAAACATTTTGATTCTGCTTTGGCACATTCCTTTGTATAGTCGAAGTACAATATCTAGAAATGTGACCAAATCCTTCACACCAAAAATAGTGTCCTTTGAAATATGTTCTATAGAACCATTCTCTATTTGGCTTCCACCTCTTTTCTTGTACCCTTCGGTATATTCTGGCTATAGAACACACATTTTTTGAGTGTCCTATCATTCCACAGCAATAACACCTAATGGAAGGTTCATTCATGTGTGTCGCTTCTGTACTTCCAGTTTTCCCATGGTTTCTTTGAATTTCCTGATTATGTATTGTACCCACATCAATTTTCATCCTCGGAACGGGCACTTGTGGTCTAACTTCAACCCTAACTTCTTTTTGTTTTTGATCGAGCCCCAAATCAGCCTTAACATCTTAGCTTGATTACTGCTTCTTTCCTGTTGAACAACTAGGCTCATCTTTCCTCTTTTCAGTCTTATGAATGATCTGATTTCTCAATAATGTTTTGGGAATCAGAAGTTTTTCTTGATCCATAATTTTTTTTCACAAACTGGAAACTTCTCCTTCAGTTTCATCGATACACTTGATTTTATCTTTCATTGTGTCATTCAAGCCATCGATCTCCCTTTTATGTTCTTCAATATTGATTTTATACTTACTAAAAAATCCTAAGTCCTCTAATTTTGATGACTTGAGTTTCTCAATATCTTCCATCAAATCACACTTCTCTTCTTCTTGCTGCTGCATATAGAGTTTGGCATCATGAAATAATTTTTTATATTTCTTTGTTTTATCACTCCAAACTTCTATCTCTTCATGAGCAGCCTCTAACTCAGCTTGCATATCAATTCTTCCATCAACTTCTTCTTCTTCATCAATGTCAGATTCTTCCTTTTCCTAAGCACTACTGACAACAGCCACCATAACATTTTCTCTAAAATATTTTCAATTTTCAATCTTCTTATCCTCTTCATCCTTAGACTCATCTGAACTATCAAATTCTTGTGAAAGAAGATTCTTCTTCTTGAAGAAATTTCTCTTGAACTATTTCTTCCCTTTCACAAATTCTAAAGACTTATTCTTGGTAATTTCAACTTCATCATCATCATTATCATTATATTGAAACTTTTTGGGGCACCTTACCCCAAGGTGACCAACCTTTAGACATCGAAAGCATGCTAGTGGAAGTTTCCCTTTAAAATTTCATTTTCCTATTTGCAGGTTGGAAGAAAGGAATTAAATCACCTCATCCATCTCTTATTCTTCCTGAGTATCTTCAAAAGTGGGATTCTTCATGGTCATGAATGCCACCTCTTTTGATTTACCTTTTTCCACAGCATCATTATAATCATTTCACATTTCATATGGTACAAGAGTACTATGCAAGTTATCTAGTGTCATCTCTTTCAGATCCTTATCTTCCACTACTGAAACCTTTGGATTGAAGTGAGGTGGAAGTTTTCTCAGGATGTGATTCAAAATCTTTATGTCTTTAATGAATTCACCTATACCTCTCATGTCTTCCACTACAACATTTACCCTATCAAAAAATGAACCAATGGACTCATTCAGGTTCATTCTAAGATCTTCATACTTCTTCCACAACACTTGCATCTTTGATTCTCTGACCTTTGAATCTCTTTAATATATGTTCAATAGTTTTTCACACATGGAATGTGATGTTTTTCATGACATCACCTTTGTATAGATTGGATAGGATAGGTTCCCCCTAAATCATTTATTCCCTTGGGGTTAGCATCCAATTCTCTTCGCTCGGATTCTGATAATGCACCACTGTTAATATTAGCTGTTATACCATGCATTGCTACTGTGAACACATCCATTCCCAAAGATTAGAAGTAGTGTTGCATCCAATTCTTCCATAGCTTAAATTTTTCCCGTCAAATATTGGAATTCCTTCATGATTAGTGACCACCATTTGATAGAGAATCACTGATATCAACCTTTTGATCTAATACCAATTTTTAGGTCCACTAGGTTAGATACCTTGAGGGGGGGGGGGGGGGGGCGAATTAGGGTATGACAGATTAAAACAACTTACCCAATTGATCTTGTTTCGCTGTTAAGAAAAACTATTTTCTCTCTCTTTCCCGTAGAAAATAATAAACAAAAATTAAATCATGCACGAGACACAATGATTTTTACTTGGTTCACCCTCACTGGGCTACGTCTAAGGAGCTTACACCAACAATGTGCCAATGTACCAAATTCACTAAAAATGCACTGTTGTTTACAATGTTCGAAGTAGACTCACTGTCCCTTCTGGTTTACAACCTCTCACAGTTTGATAACTCACTGCTCTCTCAAATGAAGTGAGCTCACTACTTCTTCAGAAGATCCACTCATAGTTTATAGACTTGTAGGTCTCTTCATTATCACAAATGAATGCATATTCCTCTGTATGTAGATACTCTATTGAATTTACACTTTCAACCACTGATTAATAAAACTTTACCATGGGTGTACCGGACAATCTTCCAGCTTTCACGCAGCCCTAGAATGGCTGACATGCTTCTCCAAGCCTGGCGCGCTTCTCTATACCATGGCATGCTTCTCCAAGCCTAGCGCGCAAGTGTCACCTTACCACTCTTGTGAAACTCCCTTATCCAACTCCAAACTTTGGAGACTCACACCCTATTATGCCCAAACCAATATTGGCATGAAACTATCAATTGGTGTGCAACTTCTGAATATCTTTATACTGGGTGACCAAACCACCACCTGCACGACCGAACCACCTGCGTGACTGGAGCTCTAATTTTATCAAAGTGTTGAACTCTATAGAAAATGATAAGGGGTAACCCTCTATTTATAGGCATTTTGGGTACCCTGAGTTCCATCGTGCAAGTCACCTCTCGGTGCACAAGTCCAGTCGCCCTAGTCTCTGTCACCCTAGTCACCTTGCACGCCAAAATAAAAACTTAGGTGCCCCTCTTTACTTTTCCATATTTTGATGTTATGATCTTAAAAAACATATGGAGTGAAACCTTTCATGCTTCCAAGACACCGGCGTACAAGTTCCTTTTCCAAAAAAACTTTTCTCCATTTGTCGATTTTGATCCCCAAAAATTTGGAAAACACTGGAAAATGACGCCACCTTGTATCTTCTCTTTTTGTATCACCTCCAAATCATCCATTACTTTTTCATGGTTCTTCAGTGAATCATGGATTGTTGAAAACATCCCTTGAACTCAAAAACTCACCATGTAAACCCCCTTTTTCAAAAAATTTGTACATCGTGGCCTGCTTTGTCAACAAACACAACATGGAGACCCGATTTTTCAATAAACATAATCACCTAAAAAATGATTCAATGATACCTTGAGGGATTTTCCCCAAAAATCTCCCCCTTTGGGTTTGTTGATAACTATTCTCATAAAAGGATACTGTGTTAATGCTTAATCCACCATTATCCTCTTGTGATTCAGATAGCAATCATGGATTCACTCAACAAATACTCTAAGCCCACATGATCAATGCTCAGCGTGAGAGACAAGAGTAAATGAAAAGGTTAATCAATGAATCACTTAATTTATGACACCAACTGTTGACACTAAATTGATATGAACTTCCAAACTGATACCATTTGTTGACCACTGGAAACCTTCTGACACCATTCCAACGTCACTCTTCTGCTATTATCATGATCCTCAACTATCATGATATCTATTCTTTGAGCGATCACTTATAGCATTGTCAGATTTAATACTATCCCCCTATCTCATTTCTCTCCCCTATCTCACTGATCCACCTATCAGCTTCTCCCCATGTCTTTGACTAAGAAATTTTCTCATTTCCTTAGCCACAGTTTCTCCCCCTTGAGGAGTCAATATTTCTACCACTTTGTCAATAAACCCAAAGGTTACTCCTGTGTGGTTTGAGACATTGGAACGAACAAAGATTATCACCTTTGAGAAAAGCACACCATACCTCAGGGAGAGGGGGGGGGGGTAGGTTCCAACACCCACACTTTTTCAAGTGCGGGGAGTCGAATGAACTCCCAAAGCCAGTCGATGCCTCTCAAAATCCTCCTTCGGTAAGACCTTTTTCATAATGTCTGCAACCTATAGTTCTGTAGGTACATAATCCAACTTCATGATTTGTTGCTCAACCTTATCCTTAATAAAATGATACTTTATCTCAATGTTCTTTGTCCTTGAATGATGGATGAGATTTTTGCTGAGATTTATAGAACTTGAGTTATCGCACTGGATTCCGATCAGAGACTTCACTTAAACACCCATATCATCAAGCTGCTACTTCATCCACAATAACTATGTGCAAGATTGAGTGGCGAAAATATACTCAACTTCTACGGTGCTCAATGAAATGCAATCTTTCTTCTTGATTATCCAAGAAATACACAATCCACTAAGATAGAAAGCATATTCTGACATTGATTTCCTATCATCCTCTAAACCGGCCCAATCTACATTAGTATATCCCAATAACTTTGACTGAGATTTGTCACTATATATCAAGCCGAAATCCACTGTGCCCTTGATATAATGAAGTATTATTTTCCCTATAAGCATGTGTCTTTCCTTGGGATTGCTTTGATATCGTTCTGATTTTCAAGTGGTGAATACGATGTCAGGAATTATCGCAGTCAAGTACAACAAACTTCCAATGATTTGCCTATATTCTATGATATTAACTGCCTTTCCATCCTCATCTTTATACAGTTTCATTCGGGTAGCAACATGAGTCTTAATCTACTTGTAATTTTCCATTCCAAATATCCTCAGAACTTCTGTAGTATATTTGGATTGAGAAATTGAATTACTATTCCTTCCTTGTGACACCTGTAAACCAAGGAAAAACATCATCTCTCTAATCATTGAAATTTCGAACTCACTTTTCATGAATTTGGAAAATTGTCTGCACTGATCTTCATCTAATCCACCAAATATTATGTCATCGACATAAACCAACACCATCATCCTTTTATTACTTTCATTGTTCAAATATAGATTGTAATCAACTCCCCCACACTAGAAACCAAGCTTCTTCAAATACTGATCAAGCCTTGAGTACCATGCTCTTGTTTCTTGTTTCAACCCATACAAAACCTTCTTCAGTCGACAAACCTTGTTCTCATACTCATGAATGAGAAAACCATATGGCTATTTGATATACACTTATTCCTCCAGAACTCCCTTCAAGAATACTGATTTTACATCCATCTATAACACTTTGAACTTCTGTTTCACTGCAATGGCTAGGAATAATCTAATTGTCTCCATCCTTTCAACCAGTGAAAATGTCTCATCAATATCTATTCTATCTATCTGGGAGTATCCTTTTCACACTAATCATGCTTTGTTTCAGATCACTATTCCATATTCATTCATCTTGTTGTGATAGACCCATTTAGTCGCAATGACATTTTTATCTACTGGACTTGAAACAATCTCCCATGTCTGATTCTTCTCAATCTGATCTAGCTCTTCATTCATATCTTGAACCCATTTTTCATATTTATCTACCTCAATAAAACATTTAGGCTCTACCTAAGATAATAAAGATGTTTACTGCAGATATTTCATTCTTCTTATCTGAACTGGAGCTAACTGATCACCAATGATATTCTTCCTATCAATTTCAGCTCGAGTTGTTGGCTTTTTTCTAGATACAAATTTTGCTTCCTCATGCTCATCATCAGAATATTCTTCTAAATCAGCATCATCCACTTATACTCCCCCTATTTTTATTTCCTCCTCATCAATCTCGTCATGAAATTGTTCACTGTGCTGTTGAATGCTCTCTTTATTCTCTACTAATGTGACATCATTGATCTCAAATACTTTTCCTAGCCTTTTGTTAAAGAATTTGTATGATTTTATTTTTCTTGAGTATCCAAGGAATATCCCCTCATATCCAAGTGACTCAAATTTTCTATGTTTCTCCTTTTTGAGGATAAATCACTTACTTCCAAATATTCGAAAGTATTTCACTATTGGATTCTTTCCATACCACATATCATATGAAGTATTTCCTTCCTTCAGACACAACAGAGCCCTATTAGAAATGTAGACCGATGTCAATACCGCTTCTTTCCAAAATTTCTCTGGTAAGTATTTTTCTATAAGCATCATTCTGGACATGTTATTGATGATCCAATTTCTCCTTTCAACCAATCCATTCTGTTGCGGAGTTCTCACTAAAAAAACTTGATGCCCTATACTGTGTTTATTGAGATATTCTTCCACATGAATATTTGTTAATTCTGTACCATTATCAGTATGAAACTTCAGAATTTTCTATCCAATCATCCTTTTACACTCCCTCTGGTACTGTTTTAAGCAATTGAACACATCGAACTTATGGTAAATAAAAAATACCCATGTCATTTTTCTATAGTAATCAATGAAAAGAACTTAGTACCTCTTTCCATCAAATTCTCTTGGTGTGATAGGCCCACAAACATCAGCATGCACAAATTCGAGCACTCTTGTTTACTTATTTTCCTTTGCCTTATACATCTTTCGGATGAGATTACCTAGTTGGAATGCATCGCACGTGTGAGTATGATCACGTGATAGATCAGGGAGGTCTCTTCCTGCATCACACTTTACCAGATCTTCCAGGTATGGTTGGAATAGATGACCAAGAAGTTTATGCCACAACTTGTTTTCTTCGTCTCTGGACAGAAAGCACATATCTTCTTCTCCACTTACCAGGTAGAGATTTCCCTTTGTTCTTTTTCCCTATAGAACTACTACCCCATATCTTCCTTTTATGATACATATCTTCTTAGTAAACCTTATAGAATGTCCTAAGTCACATAGTTGACTGACACTGGGTAAATTGTGACTGAGGCCTTCTACTACTAAGACATCAACACGTCTCATCTATTTGCCTCAAACCAGGCCTTTCTTGAGCCAATGATCTTCAGGACTTCATCATTTACAAACTTGAAAACTTCTTCTTTGTCATATTTTATGCCTATAACAAGATCCTTATTTGCTTTCATGTGAGACGTGCAACCACTTTCAAGAATCCATACACTAGAACAGTATGATGCTTTAAGGGAAATTTCAGAAACCACTGCCTTCTCTAATCTCTTATTCTTTATCCATATTTTTTTCTTCACACTCATCATAGATTGAGACTTTAGATCATTCTCAGAGTATAATGGAACGACATTATCTTGCAAATATGCAAATCTATTTTATATTTTCAACTCACTTGTTGGGTTATTGATCTGCTGCTTGCAAACATTTTGATTCTGCTTTGGTACATTCCTTTGTATGTTCAATGTATAGTATCTATCCATGTGCCCAAATCCTCCACACCAAAATACTATCATGAAAAATATGTTCTATATAACTGTTCTCTGTTTGGATTCCGCCTTTTTTCTTGTACCCTTCAGTATATTCTGTCTATAGAACACACATTTTGTGAGTGTCCCATCTTTCGACAACAATAACACCTGATGGAAGGTGCATTCATGTGTGTCTCTTCTGTACTTCTAGTTGTCCCTTGAGTTCTTCGAATTTCCTGATTATGTATTGCACCCACATAAATTTTCATCCTTGGAATGGGAACTTGTGGTCTGAATTCATCCCTAACTGCTTTCTGATTTTGACTGAGTCCCAAATCAGCATTAACATCTGAGCTCAATTATTGCTTCTTTCCTACTAAACAACTTGGCTCATCTTTCATCATTTTAGTCTTATGAATGATTTTCTTTCCCAATAATGTGCTGAGAATCATAATTTTTTCTTGATCCTTAACTTTTTGTCATAAACCTACAACTTCTACTTCAATTTCATCGATATGATTGATTTTATCTTTCATTGTGTTATTCAATCCATCGATATACCTTTTCTGTTCTTTAATATTGATTTTATACTTACCAATTGATCCTGAGTCCTCTGGTTTTGATGAATTGAGTTTCTCAATTTCTTCCATCAACTTAGACTTTTCTTCTTCCTGCTGCTTTATATAGAGTTTGGCATCACAAACTACTTTGTTAGCATTTTTTTTGGATCTCCAAACTTCTATCTCTTCAAGAATTTCCTCTAACTCATCTTGTATATCAATTCTTCCATCAACGTCTTCTTCTTCATCAATTTCGGATTCCTCCTTTTCTTGAGCACTACCAACAACAACCACCATAGCATTTTCTCCATGATCTTTGCAGTTTTCAATCTCCTTATCCTCTTTATCCTTAGACTCATCTGAACTATCAAATTCTTGTGAAAGAAGATTCTTCTTCTTGAAGAAATTTCTCTTGAACTTTTTCTTCCCTTTCACAAATGCTAAAGACTTATTCTTGGTAATTTCAACTTCATCATCATCATTATCATTATCTTTAAACTTTTTGGGGCACCTTACCACAAGATGACCAACCTTTAGACATCTAAATCATGATAGTGAAAGTTTCCCTTTAAACTTTCCTTTTCCTATTTGTAGTTTTGAAGAAAGGAATGAAATCACCTCATCTGTCTCTTCTTCTTCCTGATTATCTTCAAAAGTGATATTCTTCATGGTCATGAATGCCACCTATTTTGATTTCCCCTTTTACACAACATCATTATCATCATTTCACATTTCATATGCTAAAAGGGTACTATGCAAGTTATCTAGTGTCAGCTCTTTCAAATCCTTATCTTCCAATACTAAAACCTTTGGATTGAAGTGAGGTGGAATTTTTCTTAGGATGTGATTCAAAATATTTATGTCTTCAATGAATTCACCTATACCTTTCATGTCTTCCACTACAACATTTACCTTATCAAAAAATGCATCAATGGACTCATTCGGGTTCATTATAAGATATTCATACTTGTTCCACAACAGTTGCATCTTTGCTTCTCTGACATTTGAATCTCCTTAATATATGTTCAAAAGTTTTTCCCACATGGCATGTGATGTTTGTCATGACATCACCTTTGTATATATTGGATTGGATAGGGATCCCCCTAAAGCATTTATTCCCTTGGCGTCAACATACAATTATCTTCACTCGGCTTACAATAATTCACCACTGTTAATATCGGTAGTTATACCATTCATTGCTACTGTGAACACATCCATTACCAAATATCGGAATTAGTGTTGCATCTGATTCTTCCATAGTTTAAATTTTTTCCCGCTGAAGATCTGAATCCCTTTATGATTAGTGATTTCCATTTGAGAGAGAAGTACTGATATCAACCCTTTTCTCTAATACCAATTATTATTTCAACTAGGTTAGATACCCTGAGAGAGGGGGTGAATCAAGGTATGATAGATTAAAACAACTTACCCTATTGATCTTGTTTCGCTGTAAAGAAAAACTCTTTTCTCTCTCTTTCCCATAGCAAAGTATAAACAAAAATTAAATCATGCACATGACACAATGATTTTAACTTTGTTCACCCTCACTGGGCTACGTCCAAGGAGCATACACCGATAATGTACTGATGTACCAAATTTACTAAAAGCACACTGTTGTTTACAATGTTCGAAGCGGACTCACTATCCCTTCTAGTTTACAACCTCTCACAGTTTGAGAACTCACTGCTCTCTCAACAGAAGTGATCTCACTACTTCTTTAGAGGAACTAATCATAGTTTATAGACCTGTAGGTCTCTTTATAATCACAAATGAATGAATCTTCCTATGTATGTATATGCTCTATTGAAGTTCCACTTTCATCCACTGATGAATAAAACTTTACCACGAGTGTACCGGGAAATATTCCAACTTTCACACATCCCAAGAATGACTGGTGCGCTTCTCCAAGCCTGGCGTGCTTCTCTATGCCTTGGCACACTTCTACAACCCACGCACACAAGTTTCACCTTACCACTTGCATGACACTCCCTTCGCCAACTCCAAACTTGGGGGACTCACACCCTTTTATTCCCAAACCAATATTGGCGTGCAACTATCAATTGGCGGGAAACTTCTGAATATCTTTATACTTGCGCAACCAAACCACCACTTGCACGACTGAACCACCTACACGAACTAAGCTCTAATTTTTTCTAAGTGTTGAACACCATAAAAAATGAGGAGGGTTAGCCCTCTATTTATAGTCATTTTGGGTACCCTGATCACCAGCGTGGAAGTCTCCTCTCAGCGCGCAAGTCTAGCCGCCCTAGTCTCTGTCGCCCTAGTCACCTTGCACACCCAAATAAAAACTTGGGTGACCCTTTTTACTTTTCCATATTTTTATGTTTTGATATTTAAAAACATATGGAGCACAACTTTATAAGCTTCTAAGACACCGTCAGGAAAGTTCTTTTTCCAAAAACACTTTTCTCCATTTGTCGATTTTGAGGCCCAAAAATTTGGTAAACACTTGAAAACTGCGCCACCTTGTATCTACTCTTTTTGTACCACCTCCAAATAATCCATTACTTTGTTGAATTTCTTCAGTAAATCATGGAATGTTGACAACATCCCTTAAACTCAACAATTCACCAAGTAAACCCTCTTTGTCCACAAATTTGTACATCGTGGTCTTCTTTGTCAACAAACACAACACGGAGGCCCGCTTTGTCAAAAAACACAATCACCTAAAAAATTCTTCAATTATACCTTGAGGAATTTTTTCCCAATAATACAAGACCATGATTTTCAATAGTGTGGGATTTTGAGGCCCGGAGTGCCTGAAATAAATGCTTGAAATAAATTTAAGCTTTTAAACTGTGCGCATGAGCGGGTTTCCTAAAAAAGTGGAATAAAATTTTAACGGGTTCCCGAATCAAAAATCCAAGGGCACCATTGCATTCAGAGTAGTGACATTACCTTAGGTAGGACCTAGCATCGACTGGTGCAGGTCATCCACAAAAGTTAGTTTTTGGAAATTTTTAATGAAAATAAAATAAAATAAAACAATAATTTATTTTATTTTAAATGTTTCCATAATGCATCGACGCTTATTTTCATTAAATAAAAAAGAGCCTAGGGTTAGAATCATAACCCTAGAGAACTCCCTAGAATCCTATGGATCTTTGGGGAAGATCCAACCTTGGAGGATTCTTGACAGACGCCGATGAACGAGGATGCGTGGATCATTGCACAGTGAGATCAAATTCCAACTGACGACTGATATCTCTCTTCGTTGACGACTGAGGTAGGGGTTTTGTTCCTTTGTTTTGTTTTGCATTCTTTGATTTAATGATGAACACAGATCAACTGGCGAACATGGTGATCTGAAGATTGCGCATTCTTGCAGGAGGGTTCTTATTTTCTAGGGTTTAATTTGGGAAATTTATTTGTGATAATTGTTAGATTATCGTTTGATTCGCCCTATTTAATCCTTATAATGAGATAAGATCAACGTTGAGACAAACGATGGAGGAGGTTCATTCCTCAATTTGATTTATTGTATTTCTTTCTCTTTTCTTCACGTTATTTGGGGTCTTCGTGGGGCGATGAACAACTGATCATTGTGAGTCCGTTTCACAACACAACAATCCCAAATTAGAGATCAAACATCATGATGACCCAATAGATGTTCGACGGTGACAACATATGATAAATCGACTCAGAACAAGGAGGATCGTTCTTCGAGTGTTCTTCATGAGGGTGGATCGAATCTTGTTTTTAGAGCCGATTAGAAGCCCAAAAATAATGGAAAGAGAATTTCAGTGTCGAGGAAACCTTGAATATGGAGTTTTGTGGAAAACGGAACATCGAAACGAAGATCGGAGCATCACTGAGGTGCGTCGAAGCAGTTTTATGATTCTAGAAAATTTCAGAACACACGGCGTTTATCTCGATGAACATGCCATGTGAACCGACGACGATGGCTATGGTTTGCGTGCTACACAGGATGAAGAACACAACATACCTTCGAGGAGACATGGTGTGTGGAACCCACTTAGCAGTGGATGGAGTCCCAGGAAACATGAAGTATAGACACGGCGTGTGACCACTGTCACACGACATGTGGGTCCTTACATGGGTCTTGGTGTATATCTAAAATGATACACAAACATGGGGTGGAGTACATTCGATGTACTCCACCACATGGCCATACGAGGACAGTAATGCGGGTCACCCCGTGTACCGATTACACAGGTTAGCCTACATGGGTTGAGGTCGTGTACGGGAACATGGCTAGCATACATGGAGTGGACCCCAGATACCTTGAAACAATGTGTGATCCTTCCTACACACCATATAGTTGCGTTTTACATGAAAAGCCTTATGACACGGGCCATTGTACACAGGAAGTACCTGGGGTTAGAAGACATGACGCATGACACTTATACATGCCATGTACTTCTCAATACATGGCTTGATCTTCTTGTCCACCGTTCCTTGGAAAGGTTCCATTTAAGTTAGTGCCCCATTTTCTCATTCCTCTAAAGGTCAGGTATCGTTTCCATTCAGTGGAGTATGATCCCTTCAGCAAGTCATTCTGAGATAGAGGCAGGTATCTTTCTGAGAAGCCTAGAGTGAGATCCTCTATCCATTCTTAACCCCAGGTAGAGTCAGGTATCGACATGAATAATCCTACATGACACTGATCCTATAATTAGTAGGTGAATCTAGATGAGTCGTGGTATCCTCCAAGGCCCTGGTAGTGATCCTCATCTGTGTATCGTGATCTTTCACTACTCAGGAGTGTGTTATCCCGAAATGAGTGTATCTATCTCTCATGGATTTTCCCAATGAATAGTACTTATTGGACATACGTCATCAGGGCTATCAGACTCATGGAGTGAGTTCTCCTAGATGAGTGCTTCGTGGAACCTTTGAATTGAATCCCTAGCGGTGGTATGCAGTTTTGTGACTTGTCTCGAGATTACGGGTCTGGGTTTTGAGTATATCTGGATTGTGTCTCTGTTATTATATGTTCAGTAGACATATACTGTGTAGTAATGACTGTACCTTTACTTTTTGTATTGCATTGTGGTTTTCGGGGTCCTCTACTGAGCATTATTATACTCACCCCTACACAGGCTTTGCTCGTACGTGTCATGTTTTGTGCAGACGAGCGACCTTTTGATAGAGTCCAGGAAAGACCAGGACCAGACTAAGATTTATGAGTTCCCTATAGGCTGAGGTGTTCCTACGACTACAATCACCAGTCCCAGTACCTATTCTTGTTTACAGGTTGGACTTTGTAGTTTTCATACTACTGTTTTTGGTGGTCTTGTATTCTGGCCCAGTTTTACTTTCCGCACTTTACTTCCATTGTACTCTGTCAGTTGGGTTTAGTTGTATGCATGAATTTTGTTCCTTTGTGGTTTTTAAATTTCTGTCTTTTTGGTCTTAGATATGTGTGCATGTGTATAGGTACTTATACAATGCCTCCTATGTTAGTGATATGACTACTCGGTGCTAGTCACTAGCCCCTGGCCTATTGGAGGCGAGCTTGGGGAGTCACAGCGCGGGACCCATTGAGACATGATGTGACATAGTGGTATCAGAGCCGGTCAATTCTACCTTAGGACAAAGTGTCTATGATTTTGGTTTGGGGCAATAGTTTTAAGTGTTTCAAGCTCATCTTTTAGGCTAGAGACTCCGGTGTTGGTGCGGGCGACCAACATATCCATACACCAGGACTCTGATAACTTGATTTTCGAATCAGTACATGAAAACCACTAGTTGTGGGGAAGTAAAATAATGGAATATGCATCATATAGGAATGAGTTGTGTTTTCCATGTCCTTTGTGTCAGTTATCCAGATATACTCGTTGAACACGGTACATCTTGTTTCCTTACAGGATGCCTCCATGATGCATACCTTCTAGGATTAAGTAGCATGATCATGTGGATGATCCCCTTAGTGACGAGGCTTCGATACAGGGACCAGTTCCCCTGGAGTTTCCTCCAGGTGGTGCACCTACTATACCACCATCAGTGGAGTAGCCCGTGGTACCTATAGTACCGACAGACGAGGGCCACAGGATGAGCGCGCTCCATGAGTTCCAATGATAGACACCCCTCAGGTTTCGAGGCGATCCTGACCCTCAGACGGATGAGGAATAGCTTCAGGTGGTGACCAGAGTTTACCATTTAGTGAGGACACTAGTGGACCAGATGAAGATCCTAGGAGCAAGCCTTCCTCAGGGTTCCGCGGGACGATGGTGGAGTTTGACCACACAGACTCACGATGAAGAGACTCTTTCATGGATAGTGTTTGAGAAACTCTTTAGGGAGGAGTTATCTCTGGTTATGCTAAGAGAAGTGTATATCCAAGAGCTTCTTCATCTCCAGCAGGGCAATTTGACTATGGTGGACTATTCATTGAGGTTTACCAACCCTGCTAGGCACTTGATTTATATGGTTAGGGATCAGTACTTCAGAGATCGGACCATTGAGAGAGGTCTATTATGGGACATCCAAGATAGTGTCATTACTCTAGGGATTTTTACTTATGTTGGAGTGCTCAAGTGGGATTTGGTGATTGAGAGATTCTTGGCGGAGCAGAGACAACCGACGATAGTCAGCAGCAGGCAGACAGGTGCGAAGACCTCAGTAGTAGGGATCCAACGTTAGGCAAAGGAATCATGACATGGGATATGTCACAGGAGGACCCAAGATAGGGGTTTGGCATTCCAGGGCTCTTAGGATGGATCTAGTCAGCCTAGGGAGAGGTGATGCTACTCGTGCGAAGGTAGAGGACATATCACACGAGACTGTCTAACCCGTCAGGTGCTAACAGGGAAGTGGTGGATGGACCACTGAGGTAGAGGTAGAGAGTCAAGCATACAGACCCACTAAGAAACATACATGGAAAAGGATTAGGGAGAGCTATAGGTGGTGACATACGCTTCTATCTACTTCCACCACCACCTCCAGGAGGTCCGCACCAGGCTCAGGGAGCTAGGGGACAGGGGCGGGGACAACTGCATGCAGTCGAGGCATATGAACCAAGGAATGTAGAGATGATATGAGGTATTATCTGTGTCTTTTCTACCTTATCTACTGTACTTATAGACACAAGTTCCTTTCATTACTTCTTCACCACATGTCTTGTGAAAATCCTTGAGATTCCGGTAGATCTGTTGACTTGACCCTTACCCTTGGAGACACCTACATGAGGTGACTCTATGATCACAAACCATTGTAGACAATGTGATCTTACCCTTGGAGGCGAGAGTTTCGGTTAAAACCTCTTGGTGGAAGGGTTGAGGCCTTAGGATGTCATTCTTAGTATGGATTGGTTATCTTCGGTCCATGCCCATATCGATTACTTTAGGTGAAGAGAGTGGTGTTTCCACAACGATGGGATGAGGTTTTCCTTTGTTAGTGAAAAGGAGACCTAGGTAGCATAGAATGGGATCTTGAATAGGAGGGTTGCATTAGATCACTCATGAGTTGGCTAGCCTTACCCTCAGAGTAGTAGATGTTGTGAGATTCCAGTTCCCAACAGTAGTGGTAGAGTACGGGGACGTCTTTCCCAAAGATGTTCCAGGACTACCTCCCCGACAGGAGATCGAATTCTGCATCGACTTATAGTCAGGTAAGACACTGATATCCTCACCAGCATATCTAATGGGTCCCACAGAGCTTCATGAGATTAGGGTACAACTCTAGGATTTTCAGAGGAAGGGGTTCATGAGACCCAGCGTTTCACCTGGGGCGGCTCCAGTTTTGTTTGACAAGAAAGAAGATGGGAGTTTAAGGTTGTGCGTGGATTACTGGTTCCTGGACCAGGTGACAATGAAGAAGAAGTATCCACTAACGAGGATCGAAAACCTCTTTTATTAGCTAAGAGGGGATAAGTAGTTCTCAAAGGTTGACCTTCGATCAGGTTACCACCAATTACGAGTATGGGATAAGGATATACCAATGACGGAATTCATATTCCACTATGGTCACTATGAGTACTTGGTGATGCATTTCAGCATAATGAATACCCTTGCAGTGTTCATGGGATTTATGAACCATATATTCTAACCATATTTAGACCGGTTCATAGTAGTCTTCATAGATGACGTCCTTGGGTACTCGGCGTCTTAGGAGGAGCATGCGAGACACCTGTGGATGGTTCTAGACATACTCTGAGAGCACCATATTTATGGGAAGCTCTTGAAGTGCTAGTTCTGGATTTTGGAGGTCCACTTTCTAGGACATGTCATCTTAGTAGATGGAGTAGCTATGGACCCAGCCAAGGTGGAGGTGGTGTCATCATGGGATCCACCTCAGAGAATGATGGAGGTGCAAAGATTCCTTGGGTTGGTAGGATATTACCAGAGATTCATTCATGATTTCTCATCACTGATGATGTCCTAGACCAAAAAGGGAAAACCCTTCACGTGGAAGGAGAAGTGCCAATATGATTTTGAGAAGTTGAGAAAGAGTTTGACGAGCTCCCTGATCTTGAGATTGCTGGAGGAAGGTGTCGAGTACATAGTTTTCTACTACGCATTAGGGACTAGGCTTGGATGCGTCATGATGCAGAGACAGACAATGATTGCTTATGATTCGTTCCATCTTAGACCACATGAGAAGAACTATGCAACCCATGATCTCGAGTTGGAAATGCTATTCTTTATGTTGAAGATGTGGAAACACTATCTTATAGGCGAGCAATTTATCTTCTACTATGAACATAATAGACTCAAATACATATTATCATAGAAGGATCTGAATCTAAAGAAAATGATATGGCTAGAGTTTCTCTAGGATTATGACTTTTAGATTGTATATTTTCCTAGTAAGGGGAACTTTGTGGAAGATGTTCTCAGCCGGAGATTGAGTTTGCAGCTACTAAACAAGGCGACATAGCAGTTAGAATCATTACAGTTATCCTTCATGGATAGAGAGGATGTATATTACCTTCAGTCATTGGTTTTCACCCCTCTACACTTACAATGAGTCAGGGTGGCATAGCTTGGGGATGTCAACTGTGAGACTTTACATGCTCAATTATCCCCAGGACATGCTCCTGATGGATATTCGCAAGGTGGGGAGCACATTTTTCTTTTTAGGGGACACAATGTTGTACCAATAGCATTGCGGGAGAAGGTCCTGAGGGAGTTTTATACATCCCCCTTGGAGGTATATCCTGGGGTGGAAAAAATGTACTAGGACCTCCAGTGTCAATTCAAGTGGTCAGGTATGAAGAAGGGAGTAGCAGAGTTCATTTCTCGATGCCTTACGTGCCAGCAGGTGAAGGCTGAGCACCCGGTTTCTAACTGATGACCGATCTCCCTCTTCATCGATGACCGAGGTAGGGGTTTTGTTTCTTTGTTTTGTTTCCCTGTTCTTTGATTTAATGATGAATGCGTATCAACCCATGAACAAGGTGATCCGAGGATCACGCATTCTTACAGAAGGGTTATTATTTTATGGGGTTTGATTCGGGAAATTGATTTGTGATAATTATTGGATTATCATTTGATTTGACCAGTTTAATCCTTCTAATGGGATATGATCAACATCGTAACGAATGATGATGGTAGTTCATTCCTCAATTTGGTTTATTGGATTTCTTCCTCATTTTCTTCACGTTGTCATGGGGCGATGAACATTGGATCATTGCGAGTCCATTTCACAATGTAATAATCCTAAATCGAAGATAGAACACTGTGACAACCCAATGGAGGTGTGACGGTAAAGGCGGATAACGAATCAGCTCAGAACAAGGAGGATTATTCTTCAAGCGTTCTTCAAGTGGGTGAATTGAAGTTTGTTTTTGGGGATGATCGGAAGCCTAAAAACAATGGAAACAACATTAAGGACTCAATGTGACCTATAATCAGAAATTTCATGGAAAATAGATCATCAGAATGAGGATTAGATCATCACCGAGCTGCAGTGAAGTAGTTTCATGATTCTGGAAAATTACGGAACAAACAGAATGTATCCCAATGAACATGCTTTGTGGACCAGAGTTGATGGATAGGGTTTGTGCACTACATGTGATGAAGAACATGGCGTGCCTTCAGGGAGACATGATGTTTGGAACCCACTTAACAATGGCTGGAGTCCCGGGCAACAGGAAGCGTAGACACGCCGTGTGACCACTGTCACATGGCATGTGGGACATTACATGGGGCTCAGCATGTATCTCGGATGATACACAGACATGGGGTGGAGTACATGACATGTACTCCACCACATGACCATATGAGTCCAGTAACACGGGTCACCCCATGTACCGATTACACGGGTTAGACTACATGGATTGGGGCCATGTACGGGCACATGGACACCATACATGGAGCAGACCCCAAATACCTTGACATGGCGTGTGATCCTTCCTACACACTGTGTAGTTGCGTTTTACACAACAATCCTTACGATATAGGCTGTTGTACATGGGCATTACCCGAGGTCAGAATACACGACGTGTGACACTTCTACACACCATGCAATTCTCAGTACATGGCTTGATCTTCTTATCCACTGTTCCCTGGACATGTTCTTTTTGGGTTAGTGCCCCTTTTTCTCATTCCTCTGATGGTCAGGTATCATTTCCATTCACCAGAGTATGATCCCTTCATCAAGACTTTACAAGATAGGGTTATGTATCCCTCCGAGAGGCCCTAAGAGAGATCCTATATCCATTCTTGACCCTAAGTAGAGTTAGGTATCTATATGACTAATCCTACGGGATGCTGATCCTCTACTTAGCAGGTGAATCCAGATGAGTCGCGGTATCCTCCAAGGCCCTGACAGGGATCCTCATCTAGGTATCATGATCTTTTCCCACTCAGGAGTGCATTATTTTGAATTGAGTGTATCCATCTCTCACGGATTTTCCTAAAGAACAGTACTTCTAGGACATACGTTATCTGGGATATCAGACTCATGTAGTGAGTTCTCCCGGACGAGTGCTTCATGGAACCTTCAAACTGAATCCCTAACGACGGTATGCGGTTGTGTGACTCATCTCGAGACTACGGGTCTAGATTATGAGTATATCTGGATTGTGTCTCTCTTTCTATATGTTCAATAGAAATATACTATGTAGTGATGAATATAACTTTACTTTGTGTATTGATTTTCGGTTTTCAGGGTCCTCTAATGACTATTGTTATACTCACCCCTACACGGGCTTTTCCCACACGTGTCGTGTTTTGTGCAGACGAGCGACCTTTTGATAGAGTCCAGGGTGGACCAGGACTAGACCGTGATTTCTGAGTTTCTTATAGGCTGAGGTGTTCCTATATCCATGATCATCAGTTCCAATATCTCTTTGTGTTTACAGGTTGGACTTTGTAGTTTACAGACTCTTGTTTTTGGTGGGCTTGTATTCTGGCCCAGTTTTACTTTCCGCACTTTACTTCAGTTGTACTCAGCCGGTTGGGTTTAGTTGTATGCATGAATTTTGTTCCTTAGTGGTTTTTACATTTTAGTTTTTGTGGTCTTGGAGATGTGTGCGTGTGTACAGGTACTTAGTCAATGGCTCCCATGATAGTGATATGCCTACTCGGTGCTAGTCACCAGCCCCTGGCCTATTGGAGGCAGTCTAGGGGAGTCGTGGTGTGGTCCCCATTGGTACGGTTCATGAAAATGTATTTATTTTCATGAGATCCAAATATATCATAATGAAACATTTCATAAATATTCCAAAGAGAATAAAATAAATGGCTTTCATATCAGAATCATGCTGTTTTAAAAAGTGCTTAAAAACATGATCATTATGTCATTTGTAACCAAAAGAAAGGAAATGTGGGTTTTAGGTATGTAAATTCCAGAATAAAATATATTATTTTTATTTCTTAATGAATACCCATAAAAATTAAATAGTTTTGGGCATTCACATAAAGAAAATAAAATAATTTTTTTAAGAAAAAGAGTGAGATTTTGAGATAAAAATTCTGTAGCATAACAATTATGAAACATGGTTTTAGAAAACATTAAAAAGAGAGGGGACATGGGTCACACATTCATAAAGGACTCATAATATTGTATAGGTAATTAATAAAATTAAAATAAGAACATGGTATTTAAACTTTAAGGACATACCACAAAAAATAGAACATGAATGGAAAAAAAGAAGTTGAGAATTCCCTTACCTTGAAGAGTAACTTCTAAAACTTTATGATCGGGAACTTGAGAGCTTGGAGACACTTTGGGAGGACTCATTGGAATGTATAATTAGTATAAATTCGTGGAGGATTAATTTTTAATTAAAATAAATGAATTAATGGGTGTGTATTTATAGAAAAAATGAGGGAATATTTTATTAATTTCAAAGGACACCTCATTAGTGGTATTTGAAAAACCGTGGGCTTGACCACGGTATTTTCCCAAGTTATTGGAAAATTGGGACACCACATATCATATTTTAATCCATAAGAGTCTAAAATCATCTTATATTACTCATTACATCATTATGACAAGGTTTTTACATCATTAAACATACCGAAAACTCAAAACTTTATTTTTACCATTCAATAAAAAAACATTTTATAAAAATCTAATAAATTAACCATAAGATAATATAGAAATTATTAATTAAAAATTAACATTTATTATTTCCTTAATAAAACTCTACATATGAGAAATTTAATTTTTAACTATAAAAATAATTGATTATTAAAAATAATAGCAGACCGAAAATGCATAGCGGCATGCATAGTAAAATTTTCGACATTTAAAAAAATTAAAATTATTTTATCATTTGTAAATAAAAAGGAGTTTTTTAACACTATTTCATTATAATAAAAATTATTATTAAATAAATTATTTTAATATAGTAATAAAATTAAATTTTTTACTCGAAAAATCAATTTATCAAATTTGTTTCAATTCAACATATATCTTACTAAGCAAAGATATTATTAAAATGGAAATGATGAAATAATAATTTTATTTATACAAAGGTATTACACAAGGTAACTAGGGCCTTGAAACATAAATCCTTATGACACTTTCATACAACCTAATGGTAAGGTGTAAGATGGTGATGGACTCTTGGGGTGGCTTGGATAACATCGCCCAAGTGGTAATCTCCACTAACATGAACTTATCCTGTAGGTCATTCTGTTCAACCTTAAAGTGTTGAAGCCCATATTGGGCTTGGTACAGAGTGAATCCTAGTGATTCTACCTACTTCCCAAGCTCTGATAAATGGGATTTGTATTTCCCGAATCTATTGGATGAGGCCATCAAATCTTCTTTAGACATTAGTTATCCATTATCATTTCTATTTATAAACAATAATTATAACTCTAAAATATTATTATGGTTTCCAATGGACATATTAACCAAAGGATATATAACAGTGAAAACTCGATGGTTATATTTCAATTATACTTATATAGTTTTATTTATTATGACATAGTAAAACATCCATTTTTAGGAAAAAATTATTATTAAAAAATTTCAGGTCGTTACAGGTAAAAATAATCGATTGGATGTAAGATGTACCATACACATCCATTAAAAACAAATGCAATGTGTCCAATTTATTTGATGCCTCACTAACCAACTATGAACAACATATCCTGCTGAGAGCATCTATCACAACCTTCCCTTTCTTAAGAGTATATACACTATCAATGTCATAATCTTAGAAAAAAATATAACCATAAATTTTGTCTCAAGTTAATATCCTTATGTGAAAATATATACTTGATAATCCTATGTTCATAATAAATGATAAAAAAATCCCACATAAGATATTGTCTCCATATCTTTTGGTGGAAAACACAACTTCTAGCTCTAGATCATGGGTCACATAGTTCTGCTCATGGGGTCTCAACTATTGGGACCCATAGGCTATCACTATCCTTATATGCATCAAGAAACATCCAAGAATAATCCATACTGAATAACACATCACCATATACTAAACACCCTCCTTTGGTAGTCTCAAGGTGGGGGCACTTATCAACCTCTTCCACAGCTCCTAGAAATATTTTTGGCACCTCTCTGTTCAAATAAAGGACTTAACATTTTGAGTCAATTAAATCATGGGTGATGATATCATAGAGAAATATTATACAAATATCTGATAGTATCCAACCAACCCAAGGAAGCTATGTACCTCAATCACACTCTTGGGTGGATCACAGGCTGGAACCGCCACAAAATTCATCAAATCCACTACTATAACCTCTTATGAGATGAAATATCCCAGAAACGTATACCTATTAAGTCTATATATGAAACTTCAAGAGCTTCCCATAATGCTGGTGTAGTCAGAGTATATATAGGAACATCCTAAATTATCTCGGGTCCTCCTCCTTGGACATCAAGTATGGTAGGATGTCATTGATGAAGAATACAACTAACCCATCTAAGAAAGGTTGAAAGATCCTATTCATGAGTCCTGTGATCACTACTGGATAATTTTTCACAACCAAGGGTAGTACCAAGTACTCATAGCTACTATAGAGAAATCAAAATGTTGTCTCTGTTATATTCTCACCCTGAACTCAGAGCTAGTGATAGCCTTACCTATAATCAATTTTGGAGAACCATATCATCCCTCCTAACTGGTTGAAGAGGTCTTCCATCCTTGGATGTAGAAAATTTTTATTCATATTCACTGTTTTTTTTGTGATGATAATCTAAACACAACCTCAATATCCCATCCTTATTCTTGAAAAAAAACAGGGTCTGTGTGGGGGGAATCACTCAGTTTGACAAATCCCTTCCTCTTTAACTCCTCTAACTGCACCTTCAAATCATGAATATCATTGTGATCCATCTTATATGGTGGTGTAAATATTGGGGAAGTACCTGGGTGTAAGTTTATATTGAATCATATCTCTTGGTGGGGTGGTAATACCAACATTCCTTTAAGAAATACTTACTCATACTCAACTACCATTGCTAGAAGCTAAAAGCCTATTTCATTTGATACTCTAATGGTAATACTAGATAATTAAAGAGTAATAATTTTTATCCACCAGTTTATAAGAAAATATTACTTTGACTAGGCCTCATTCTCACCCATGAAGGAAATGCTAATCTCATATGAGTAGTGACACTAACTACATTTCCTAAAATAATCAATCCGGACATGAACTATAGATATCTAGTCCATAATTAATATGATGTTATAAGGAATCATCACTACTACAAAGTTATCCCATATGAATCTCTCTCCTTCGATGGTCAATTCACACTACCGGTAGAAGCTTGTGATCACTGAATCCCATTTAGTAGGAGTCTTTAACTATAAGAGTTGATCTAATGGATCTACCAGAATATCAAGATCTGAAGCAAGAGAGGTGGAAAGAATAGTGTATATTTATCCTCTATATTAAAGTTTAAAGGAAATATACCATACCTCTAATCATCCTTGGAGAATTTGGGTCATAGGACTCCATGGCTTGTAGTTGTCCTCATCCCTGACCACTAGATCCTTGAGCCTAGCATGGAACACCTGAGGGTAGTGGGGTAATAAATCAAACCACTCTCCACCTCCCATTATTTTCCCAACACCTCTTCCATGTTTTCAATGATAAATATTTCATTACTATAGAAGTTACCTAAGGTTAGGCAGTCCCTTGATTTTATTTCTGTCAGATGTATGAAGGGTAAGACAATCCCATTCTAGATTTCCCTGACCATCCCAAGAGTAGAAAAACCTATACCTTTCCTAGTTAGAACCATATTTAGACCCTTTAACTACAATAAACCTATCCCAAGATCATCTCCTGAAGCATCTAGCAAACCTGGATCCATATATCTATTGTTAATTACTAGTTAATGAAGTCTAAAATCATGTGTTCCCAATACCATCACTAACTATTAGTGACATCTCCACCAAGAATCTATCCACCACAAAATCTCAATCAAGTTCCCTTTGAATAAAAAAGGGATGAAAAGAGATATCACTCCAGCCATGATATCTCAGTGGAGACTTTGATCAATGGTACGTGCTAAAAAAACGGATCAAAACCATATCCATTTTCTATCATGATAGGTTATTAAACCTCAATGAATTATCTTCAACAAACATACTTTCCTAATGAATCTATATATAATTATATTTATTCACCACTCACTAGGAATATAAAGATAAGTATTCTTCAAAAATATGATCAAAATATATCTATGAAATATTCACCTCATTGAATGTATGAGTCACTAGACTCAACCATCTCATTATGGAGAAATTAATATGCCTCACCACTAAGACCACCATCTTCCTTGGATGTATCATAACAAGGTGTAATACTAGAGTAATCACCTCAAGACTATCCTTAGCTATTTTGGGGGTCTAGTTTACCTTAAAGACAAAGAGTACTCTATCCCTGAAACTCATGATGCACGCATAACCTGTGTACCTCATCCTCCGATGCTTCTAGTAAAACCTAATGCTCAAAAGGTTGTGGAATGTTTGGAAAACCACATGGAGGTACCACCTCCTAAATAGTTCATATATAGAAGCCACATCTCTTAGTAGATCATCCTTGTGATCCATCAATGGAATCCTAGATGTAAATTATCATGGAGACAACTATAAAAAGAAAAGACACACCAAAGTCAATGAGTATATATAGGGAGATAACTAAATAAGGACATGGAAACCACAAACCATTACTATATGATTCATGTACTAATGTTTTACTTGTAACCAGTTCCTATATGTACCAAGTCAACAAGAATGTTTTCAAAGATGAAAAATACAACAATCACAAAGCCATAAATTTCTGATGATCTAAGGTACCATCAGATTCATTGGATATGAGGACACTAGGACAACATTTTGGGTTTTCAAGATCATTTCCCTAAAGTTGATGAATTAAAAGAAATACTTACACAATTTTGGCACAATCTTACTATTGTTCATGCCTTGAAAAATTTACACTTCATCTCTTAAAGTAATGAAGTTCAATTTGTTATTCGTGAAGTGTTAGCAGATCATGCGATAGAATGATAGGTCATTCCATCTATTTTTATCACAAAAAGTTTATCACAATTTATTAAATATACATAAGTCCATCTATATAATTCCAATAATGGACTTATACTTCATCTATAATACCTCTTAATAAAATAAAACTAGTTTCTACTAACCAGGGACTTCCTGTAGGCCAGTGGTAGGCGATAAAGGCCTATCGCACTTTGGTTGTGGGTTCAATTTCCGCAACCTTGTCCGACGCGACGGGTTGTCACCCATCCTGCAGGTTGTCCTTTTTCTAAAACTATACTATCTTATCATTTCTGAAATAAAAACAAATAGTTATAGCCTTAATCAATACTATATGATGTGCATTCCAACTTTTAGGCTTATCGAAAATACTTTTTTTCCGATTACTAGAAATTTCATCTACCGAGCATGTGAATTCCTTCATTTTTCCCCCACATATCATAAGATATATCTTGTTGTTGGTCACATTCCAATCATGTGAATAACTTAATCATGTATTCTCTTGAAAAATGAATACCCATTGAACCTTAGTGAAAACATGAATGTTGTTAAAAGGTAAATCTTTCCACATACCAAAATCCCAAAATTTCTATATACTCAAACCATGATATAACTTTGTCCTTATATTAGTCATGAGCTCATGAATACTATAAAACATATTATTTTCTCTTTGTCCCTTCATTATGCTCATAGCATCTTCTTTCCAAAAATATTTCAATCACTTTTTATATTTATCGATGCCATATTCTTATGGAAAACCACAATGGACCAATATATAGTTATTCAAATATACCATAAAAGTACCTCAACAACATTACTCTTGAATTCCAATACATAAAAAATTCAAACCATCATCTTCAATGATTGTCATGGAATAAGTCCTTACTTGATTTAGAAGTAACCTCTTAGGTCAGGGAATTTAGTTGTGTAATGCCCATGTTCTCCACAGATAAGACATTGAACTCCATAACAGTCTGTCACTCTATTACCCTTTTCTCCACACAGATAACATCTTTCCCTCCATTTGAGGTATTCCTCAAGGTTCTTCTTCCCTTCTTTAGAAATCTCAATCTTCCTTTATTTATGATCCTCAACATGCGAACATGAATAAAAGTCTATCTTTCTCATATTTGATGAATTAGGAATACCACTAAAGTTCACCTTGTTAATCATATATCGCGATGTCTGATTCGGCATAATCATAATATCTTTCTCTCTAGGAATTATGCAATTTCTCTACTCATAGTCACCAATTTTTCCATCGGATTCAATGTTATCCCAACTCCTTCTGGTTCCCTCCATTAACTAAAACCAGAAACCATTGTGTAAGAAATAGTTAAAATAACGAGGAACCACATAATCATAAAAGTCACTTTATAGGATGTATAAATTATGACAACTTCTTTAACCTATGATAGCTTAGGTTCACCCTAGGTTATTTATGATCGTCAACTTAATTCTAGGACTGTAACCTATAGTTATACTAAACCTTAGGGACATTAATAAACCTTAGCGACATCCCTAGACATACCTTAGAAATATCTCTAGGGATCTCACTAAAGTTTTCGCATCCTAGTTTCCAAAGGTTAACTAAACCTTTCCTCTGATACCAACTGTAGAGGCCCAATACTTGACGCACATGGACATTACATTACTTTCGCGGAAAACTTAATACATAACAAAAACAGAAACACAAGGACCGTAATAGTTTAGTGTCTTTGGAAACTCAGTACGTAATCTTCTAATCATGGTGAAAGATATTCAACATCTCCCATAAAGATCTTCCCCTTTTGGGTTTCTTACCTAAAACCTTTCTTTAAATCCTGGGAAAAATAAAACATATAAAGGGGTGAGCTCAAATGCTCAGTAAGGGTAAACAAAAGAAATATCAATCATATCATATTCATAAGAACATAACATTTTGAAAATCTTATCCTACAAAAGAGATCATAACATGGGATAAATCATAGAAGTGAAATGTAATCCCAATAATCATAACTTAAAACTTGATGCTTTGTGGCATACACACATAATCATATAAAATCATTTCATATTAGTCAAGTCTCATTGCTAAGACCATCATAGAGTATAAAGTCCATTACTGAACCGAGTTCACTCCTCATTCCAGTCCTGTATCACTGAACCGGTTTAACCTGTTTTTCCAGTCATGTCTATCTCATGAGATATAAATCCTTACCCAATTCATTGGAGGGAGATATAGGTCCCACCCATCTCATAATTAAACCATTCTAATGTGTGCCACAAAATCATATACCATACATCATAGCATAACCCATGTAATAAAAATGGGATTCTTAAACATCATGCCATCATAACATAACCCATATAAGATAAAAGTAAATCATAAAATTAATTCCATCATAAAACAATAAAATCAATTTAAAAATAGGTATAGAAATAGAACCCTATTTTATCTTAGATGGAAAATAATTTTGATAAAACACTTGAACTCCATTCTTGAGGAAAATATCCTTTCTACTTCAAAAACATTTTTCCTTTCTTAACATGTCATAAAATTTTAAACTAAGAGAAGATGATTAAAAATAAACTTGAAAACTTGTAAAGGAAGCTTCTTGGAAATAATTTTCTAAAAATCCATTCATGCCTTATAAGTTAAAAAAACATTCTTCTCGTACTTTGGACGGAAAAGTTAAAAAGTACCTCGTACGAAAAACGACAAAAGATTCCTTTTATATCTTTTACTAAAAACACAACAAAAGGGAAAATTGGATTTAAAAAATTGTAGGAGGATTGAAATAATATTACATATTGAAGAAACATGGATGTGGATGATAAAATACACCCCAGTAAATACCAAAGTACAAACAATCTCGGATAAAAATGAGATTTTGAGATTTTCCCTTACTTTAGGTCTGATATGCTTTGTACGTGTCCGAACCTCCTGTATAATGATTTAAATAATGTCATTTACTTATTCCAGAATCATAATAATTGTAATGATATCATATATGGTCATATTTGTATCTTCTTAGTAGTAATATTTCATTGCTACTTGTTATTCAGGTGTTTATTGCTTTATGTTCTTATGCGTGTTTTGTCGAATAAATTCTTATTCCTATTTATAGGATATGGATACATCATTTACAGAATGGTATTAGTGTAATATATATCATATTAATTCATTCAATTCATTTATATAATCATTATTCAATGAAGATCATATAGAACGAGTCGCATCACATCATGGAGACGGTAGGCCGTACGTACGCACGAACGATGATATCATTCCCATGATCGTGGAATTTTATTGAAGTGTATCTATAATATTTCAGAATAAATACCACTTTACAATGATCATATATAGTTATATATTTACAACATTATATCCATCCAAGTAAGGTGGTGGTGGATAACATATTACACCACGACGTGGAGACGGTATTCCGTACGTACGCACGCGCAGTGATTTTGTTTACCGTAGGATGGATAATAGTTGAGATAGGTTTGTTTCATATTTATAATAACATATCAGTATATGAGGGATACTAATGTTATTACTTCATAATGAAACAACTAAAGAAGAGGGAGTAGAAGAAGAATGAAACTTGAAGAAAACGGTAGAAGGTATTACCTCTTTCTCGAAGTGCCTCCTTTAAACATTATCTTAGGTCACTAGAGTTGGTCTTTTGAGAAGACTAGTACCTCTAGTAGGTTTATAAGGAAGTGGGGAAGTAAAATGGTCAGGGGTTGGCCAAGCTTGAAGGCTCAAATTGGTGTGAGGGGGAGAGGGAGGCGGTTCCCTTTTATAAGGGAGGAGAGGGGAACCTTTGGAAAGTGTGGAAATATTATTTTACTATAAACTTATCTTCGGTTTCAAAAGGTCCAAAAATAATTAAAGATTAATATAAGATGACTCATGGTCGAAATAAAATCATCCAATCAGAATTGGACATGTTTTGGATAATATTTTAATCATTATAATCTAATTTATTTAAATCATTTATTAATGAGGTAAATAATGCATCATTATTGTGTCACAAATAATTTAATTTATTTGATGTCTAAAAATTATAAAAAAAATACCAACATGTAGAAAATATGTTTAGATTTCCAATTACTATTTATAGTTGAAAAGATAATTTATATATACCCTTATAAAAATTAATTACTAAAGTATTTTTGTTAATTCCAATTTTTTCTTTACATTAAATTAATTAATCTGATGTGTCATTATCTTTCATAAGTGTCTCCATGGGGTCCCAAAATCGACCCAAGGATGCCCATGGTCGGCCATTACTCATCCAATAAGGTTTGGATAACTGTTAAGGTAATTTTGAATTATTATAATATTCTTTTAACCTTGAATTATCCTATTTACCTTTAACTGTGGTAAATAAAAGTAAAAAGTTACTATTCACAAAAAATTATTTTTATCTAATTGAACCACATTTTACTCCTTGTTATTAATCGTGTCTCTCAAATTTTCAAAATTCAACTCACAGAAGCAGTAAAATTAAGTTTTATGAACAATTGCAAAAGCTCCTAGGAGGTGGGTAAAAGATGGTGAAAAGTTCAATAAAATTTGTACATATCTAAAATTAATATAAAATGACTCCAATTAATTACATTGAACTTATATAGGTATTATGTATCAATTTTGACCTAAAATAAATTGAAATAAAATAAATAATTATTTAAATAAAAAGTCAGTTTTTAAATAGTAACCTAGTGTTTTCACTATTCATCAAAAATTGAAAGTTTTCAGAAAAATACCAAAAATTCAGCCTAAGCTATATTTGATATTCCGAATTCAAAAATGATGCCTATTTTTCCAAATTCAAAACATATAAGTGACATTAATTAATTTTAAAATTAATTCCCATTATCAAAACAAATAGTGTGTTTTTAAGAAACAATAACTATCAACAGATTGATACTTGTTTATGTCCAATTTCAATGTGAAATTAATTACAATGACCAAAATTGGATTAAATGGTAAAAATATATTCTAATTACACTTTAAAATCAGTTAAAAATATAATACAACCATATAAATTATTGTGATGAAAAAAGTTGTTTTTAATTAAAATATAGCGTGTTTTTACTATTCATCAAAATATGAAAGTTATCAGAATAATATGAAAAAATTATCCAAATTAAATTTTTATATCCTGATTCCTAGTAAGAATTTTATTTTGTCAAATTGAACTTATAAACATGTCAAAAACTAGATTTAAAGTGGGTGCGCCATCAAAAGGCAGCAAAACTGCATATTTTGAAAAATATTTATTTTACCCGAAAAATTTATTTTGTTCTCATACCATGTTCTAGAAAATATGTAAGATGAATAATAATGTTATAAAATTAAAAATTTAGTTAATACTATTCATAACGGCTAGTCCATAATAATATTATAACAATATATCGTTGTTTAGTGAAACCCGATATTGCATACTACACACGCTATCGAGGAAGGTCGCAATTGCGTGTAATGCAAGCCAGGTCAGGGATGCCTGTTGTGCAAGACTCCTTTTTTGTTGCGTATAACAAAAATCAAACCATATTTCATTTATACATTGAATATATATATATATATATATACTCAATGTTGCGTAGAATAACTACTATCAAACAAACTTGAAATTGTGTGTAACACGATCCAAGAATAGTGTTGCGCATACTGCAAGCTAATACATTATTGCGTATAGAACAAGATAATCTGGGTGTAGCATAAAACACATGATAGCAAATAAATTAAAAATATTACTTATCATAAAATCTCGGGGTGTTACAATTTATGTGATTTCTTATCTATGGATAGATGATCATAGATGGTAATACAGATTGATGGAAATCAAACCTCACTATTCATGACTACTTTTGTTTTGTATACCAATGAGTATAGAGTTTCTTGTGTGGCAGTATGGTTTATAGTCTAGTAAGATGGTAAGGCATGAAATAGCATGTTTGGTCAAGACCTTTTATCATTTTCCACTATCATATGGATTAAGTTCGATAGTGTCATGTTGAAGGCCTCTGTCAATTTATTATTCATTGAATGATAATGAGATTAATGGTTGGATTTGATATTGTATTCCTGATACAGCTTCCCCACCTCAGTGGAATAGAAATTTGTCTAGTTTTCCATTAATATTGTATGAGGGACATAAAATCTATTAATGATGTTATATTTTTTGAAGCATAAAATTCTTCTGTTCCCAACTTCTTTGATGGTTATCACCTCTTTCTATTTGGGGAAAAAATAATTAGTAGTCAAGATGTATTTGAATAGCCTAGCCGTAATTAGAGGGTAAGACACCCCAACATCCATTCCCCATATGGAAAATTGACAGGATTATTTGGTTGTGTATAAAAACTCAGGGGGTTTGTGGATGAATTTATCATTCACATGTTAGGAATGAAACTTCTTATGAATTCAATGAAATCTTGTTCCATAGTGGTTTAGTAGTACCCAAGCCTTCATATTTTGTTGGAATTCATGTGTCGTGATTATTGTGCATGACAGTCTCCCATGTGTACTTATTTTATGATAATAATAGTCTCTTATCTGTCAAAAAATCTGAGAAGGAATCAATCAAAGCCTCATATATAGAGGACTTTTTTTGTGAATTGGACCGTCATAAAGAGTGAAGTTGGCTGATCAACATAGGATTTTCTCTTTCTAAGCTCTATCTAGTGGATGTAATCCATCCTAATGTTAGTATAATATTAACATCACCCACCCAGTGTTAGGGCCATATAGATCATGGATGGGATTAAATTACTTAATATCTTCTATTCTAATTTGAACAAATGGTCAGACTATTTGACATCGTGCCATGCTAATGACTATTTCGTCCCAATTTGGATCTTCCAAATTCATAGCTAAATTTTTCAACAAATCTTCCTAGGCGTTCTTTGATCGTACGATCTAATTCAATTTTGGATCTGAGGGTAATTCTATAATTATGCATTAGACACAATCAAACAGAGGGTTAGCTCTTTTTCCTAATAGAATAACCCCCATTGATATTCTTGATTACCAACTATGAGTCACCTTTCACCTCTCGGTGGTCCACAGGTATTTGGATTTCTAGTTCCAAGCCAATAATGATGGACTAATATTCCACCAAATTGTTAGTTAGCCTTCCAATAGTAAGGAGTAAGGTAAAATTTAGTTTTCTAGGGAGATGAACATGATTTATAACCCAATTTGTTTGAGTCTAGGGTATTACATTCTCCTTCCTGTTGGAATCCTATAGGTCCATCTTGAATATAAAATATTTCTTCATATGGAAATTCAATATTTAACAATGTTGTTTCTATAGATGGGTGCTCTCCAAGTACGTCTTCCAGGTCCTGGCATTTCTCTGCTTTCTAAGGAAAAAAATTTATATGGAACTACTGAAGAATAACCTCCCACCATGCCATTCTCTCTCTCAACATAGGATGACTCAGAATATATTTTATTGGGTTATTTTCAGAGACCAATTGGAACTCATGGTGCTGTAGGTAGTGACTCAATTTTTGAACCATGACGATTAATGAAAGAAATCCCTTCTTGATATATGAATAACGTGTCTCAACATCAGTCATGATTAGAATATGATAATAAAGGTTTTTTTCATTCCTAGATTTTTAAATTTTCACAAGGAAGGATCTTAGTGATCTCTCCAAGGTCATGAAATATATAATGAGATACTTTACCTCAATAGGTGGAATTAATACTAGTGGTCCCAAAAGGTATTTCTTGAGGTTATCAAGTTCTTCCTAATAGTCATTGGTCCTCTAATATGTGACCCCCTTCTTCATCTTTCTGGTGAAGAGAAGACATTTTCCTACAGGGTTGGATATGAAGATCCAAATGTAGGAAAAGTGTCATTTAAGTGCTCTAAACTCTATAAGGTTTGAGTTGGTTAAATGATATATATTTATCTCATTTTCTTAGTATCCACATTAATGTTGTGATGGAATACTATGAAGCTAAGAAACATTCCTGATGATACCCTGAAAGCACATTTTAATGGGTTCATCTTTATACTATACTGTCAAACCCTTTTGATGATGGTCTTCAGGTCACCCAAGTGTTCATAACATTTCTAGGAATTAAACACTAGATCATCAAATTATCATTCAAAAATCTTCATGAAAAAATATTTGAAGATGTGATGCATATCATGTTGGTATGTGGCGTTGACATTCTTCAATCCAGAGGTCATTACCTGATAGTAGAATACTCTATGAGAGGTTCTAAAGGTGGTGCATTCTACATCTTCTGGGTAAATATTAATGTTCCTTTACCTTGAATAGATATCCATAAAGTATATGGCTTTATAACCATCTATTTCATCAATCAAAAGTTCTATGATTTTAATTGGGACTTCATCTTTGGGACAGTAAAGGTTGAGATATTTGAATTCGATGAAAATTATAATTTTACCATTTTCCTTCTTCACTTAGATGATATTATCTATCCATTTTGAACATTTCACTTCTAAAATGAATTTTTCTTTGATGATATTATCCACTTCTTCCTCAGCTTTGGATTTGTGATTTGGATGTGTCTGTTTGGATGTCTATTTATATCCTCATAGTTATTTTGGAAAACACAATTCATGGGTGTCTACATCAGGATTGAGGCCTGGAATATCAATTTAATTATAGGAAAAAACATATGTGTCTTACATTAAGAAGTAATTTTACACCTTTTATTCTTCATAATTAATTCCTACACTGATAAAAGTGGGTTGCGAATCTTCTTATGTTCCTAGATTTGTTTCCCTAAGTTCATCAACAATGGTGGATACACCATCCGAAAAAGTTAGAGGGGGTGTCTCTAAGGTGATTTTCCTATTCTTATTCCTCATTTTTACCTCTTATACCTATTCCTGAAAATTATGTCATGAGGAAAGTTTCTCTAAGATTAGGGAAGATTTGAAATTTTGACATTCAGGAGACAAAGTAACAATTTAGGGCCAAATTTATGGTCCTAGATTTTTGGAACTCCAATGGAGAAATTAGAGACTCATAATGATTATATTCATTTTCTCCCCCGACATAGAAACTTCTTCCAATATGAGTGAAATAAAATGGGTTTATTGAATATCTAATGATGGAATGAAGACATTTTTATGCAGACTTTTTTTACAGCTTGAAGAGTTAAAAAATTCTCTAGTGCCTCCAGGTTTGGTTTTCATGACTGACATCGCAGAAGTCACTGGATGTTTGTTTGAGTTCAGGACCACCCATTCGATTTTATTGATGAGAATCATATACTCTTCACCATGCTGGATGAAAGGGTTTGTTGGATTTATCTCTATAAAATTAGGGGCATTGATGCGTGTGACATCTATAGTTATATACTATTTCACTTTCTTATGGTAGAATCATGCGTCAATGTACTATGAATCACCATATTTGAACATGGACTTGTCACCATGAAATGTTTCAATTTTACCATTGACAAAATATTTAATTCATTGGTGGTATGACAAAGTAATAACCACAAGATGATGTAGTCACGATCTCCCCATGATAACATTAATGGTTCTGTCTTACTGAAAAAACATGAATTATAAGTTAGACACGAGATCCTAGAAATGAGTTTTGAGTTTTATTTTTCAAAGGTACATTTTCTCATTCTTATCTTAGCCATCGAACATTAGATTGGAGGGATACAAGTGAGATTAATTGAAACCCAGTTGAAGATGGTCTAGACAAGAATAAGGTTGACTCCCAATATATTTTCAAAAGGGCTCATCAAATATCAATATCATTAATCCTACAATATATATATATATATATGTGGATATGATATGTCCATGTATGATGGAATCCTCATCCTGGTTCGTGGAAGGGATGATTGTGTGGCATTCTAAAGGATTATTGTCTGCATGTTAAACTTCAACAGCATCAACCTCAACCTCAAACTCAAGAGGGATTTAACAAGACTCTATAAGTGCATCTTGAAGGTATCTTGATATATTCAAGGAATCAATAATTGATATATTTGATGGAACATGGGCTAGTTTTTTTTAAAACATCATACTTCTAGAGTAATGTGCACTCCAACATGGGGATGCGCTTTTTTAGTTTCTTTAAGATCTCAGGTAAATGATGTGGATGGAGTAGCCCTATGAATAAGATATTAAGGTTCTTCTACTCCTGGTGGATTGGGTCAACTATATCTTCCTGCATGTCGGGGTTAATTAGGTGATGATGTATCATCAAATCAATCTTCTAGTATGATTGTGTGGGGCAGACCCAATCATGTGTGGGGGAACTTCTTGTTCCTACTGATATCAATGGAGAGCTTTCCCATGATTTTTGGTTTTATAGATGCTCCGAGTGGGGACACCATTGGATTAAATAATCCTAGAACGACCGCATATTCCTCTATGTCATTGACCCTGATAGCCTCTTCCCCCAGTTTCCAAATCAAGTGTAGGAAATTTACTTTTATGGTTTTACTCATCCTTCGAGAAGGGATCCATTAATTTTATGACATTAATGGAGCCAAAAATAAAATCTACTTCAATAAAAGGTTATGACTGATGGATTTATTCTTGGTTAACCATTTAGAGAGGTGGTTTCTAAGCTTTTTATATTGTAGGCATGAAGTCCATTAATTTGAAGATAACTTTGAATTTGTAATTGAATCGTAATATTGCATTTTTCTTCTTTCTCATCCAGCCATGTTGATTTTTAGAGGGCTTCCTTAGAAGGATTGCACCACCGATAGATTCGGTTTTTCTGTAGCGGAATTTTTTAGAGGCACAGTTGGTTGTTTCAGCTATACTATGAGGATATCATGAGTTTGATTGATCATGTTAATGACCATCTAGTCACCACGCATCTATATAATTTTTATCTTGACTTCCTTCTATTCATTTTCATCCTCTATATTGGTGGAAGAAACAAATTCTACCTAATCAAGAGAATTATTTAGCAACATTTTCCTAGATTCCGCCATATTTTATAGGATTAATTTTTAAACAAAAAACCCTTCGATGTTATACACCAATTATTTATGGAAGTGAAAATAGTTTTTGAAATCATTATAACCATCCTTGATAGGTTTCCTATTCTTTGGAAACATAACCTTGTTGTTCTCCAATGCCGAGATGATGTATCCAAAGACTTGGTCATTTTGAAAAGGATAGGCATTGTTTTTAATCTCTTAAAACATTTTCCCCTGCTCTTTTTTATCATCCTCATGAGGTGGGAATTGTTGTGGACAATTGGGAGATAGAACCACATGATACATTGCGGGATTTAGAGTAGGAGCAGGTACATGTACCTTATTAAGTGTAACAGTGGAAGCCTCTACTTTCCCCATTCTCATTCCTTGAGCTAAGAGAATTACTTAGGACTTATCATTAGTCTCTATGATGGATTATTCCACCCTTTGACCGATCACAGGATTTTCATGAAACCCTCCTATATAAGTCAAAGGGATACGTGGTGTGCACAAATCATCATGAAAGGTTGATATACAGAAGGGTATAATTTCCTATTTATGGAGCTATAGGTTTAAAAATTATGTCAATATTTTCCATCGAGCAATGAAATATGATACCCTATCATTCTCCCACTTCTTATAGTTGGATAGGTCACAGACTTTCATCTTCTGTAGCATCGAACTAAGCTAGAAGAGAAAATTTTGGCAGAGGTCTTCCCATCCTGTAATTGACTGAGACTGCAATCTAGTGTACCATACAATGGCTTGTCCTGATAGTGATTGTATGAAGCACCTGATTTTCACTTCCTCCTTTTGTTTAGGGGTCCCCATCATGGGATTACTGTAGGTTCTGGGCACTGCGGAAGTGAGTTGGTGGATTTTCCCAACTTTAATTTTAGCGTTAAACAACATTCAATCCGAGATCCACCATGGTATAAAATGCCCGATCTTCGGAATGGAACGAAGAACAAAAAAGAAAAAGAAGAGTCCCAGAACCATTGAGATAGGATCATCATATGTTGTTTATAAATAATTTAATTAATTCACAGGAATTACCTTGGTGGAATTCTTTCTTCGTCAATGTCTCCAGTCATGATCCTGTGATCCATTGTTGCATCGTAGAATCCAAGTATAGGATTCCTCTAGTGGTGACCCACACGTCCTCCACATATCTCTGGACGTCGCTGAAGGGATCTCCGGGTGCTAGCACGGAAGAACATTCACTTGTGATGCCCGCCTTCGACCGCCTTGATCCGGTGGAGGATCTCGCTCTCGTAACTTGAGGGCGTTCTTGGTGGAAAGGGAATTCTCTCTTGGCTTGAGAGTATTTTCAAATCCATTGTGCACAACAAATGGCTCTCCAAAAGTGTTGGGGTTGTGAGGATATTTATAATCGGGTTTGAGGTTAATAGAGTTATGAAAATAAATAAATGTGTTACACGTTTTATTTATTTCATTAACTATTATTGAAAACCCCCATGTTGAATCATTAATTCCTTGACATGTGCCCACGCTGATTATAATAAATATTATTTAATAAAACAATATTATATCCTCAAAATCCCGACTGGAAAACTACACGGCGTGTAATAATTAATACATGGCGTGTACTTGTTTTCCATAAAACTACACTGCGTGTATATTTAATATACATGGTGTGTACTTTTATTTTTCATTTTTCTCCACCACATTTATTAGACATTGAGTAATGGATATTTATTTCTTAAATAAATGTAACTTCATTACTCGCTAATAAATATATTATTTTGCCCATAATATATTCTCTCGAATAACTAGTGTCGAAATAAATGCGATCAGGCATCCTTAAATAATTATTAAACCACAGTCGGGAATAATATTTATTTAACTTGTTAAATTAATATTTAACTAAGATACATGGACAAATTTAGTGTGTGACCCTCTAGGCCTCTTTCTCAGTGGCATTAGGCGGAGCCTGCCTAAAGTCCAAGGTTAGCGTCTAGCAACATGCCAAGGCACCCATAGAGAAAGAAGTTAACGCCGTAATGACGTGTCACCTTCTACAAATGCTTACCGTGTAATATAATCCATTTGTCTCAATATCTGTAATCAAGCGGGCTGCATGTTAGTGTCATCAACCCATATGCTTGATTATTCTTTATTTGACTTCTCGGAACTGAACTTGCCCATACCTTAACATGGCCATGGATTTATTTAGGCAATATCAATTCCATCAAAGGGACTGAGATATCTACTTTCATTATGGAATATAATGGACAAATCCTTTCTCACATTATCTATTAATTCAGTATTACCCGTGACACACTAAACATATCCTACCTCACTGCGAATAGTGTGTCATCACAGTTTTCATCAATACATCTAAGTGTGCGAGTTGTAATACCCATTAATAATAATCTTAAAGTCTAAGGACCAATACACACGTCTGCAGATAAGAACATCCAATGACACTATGAAATGTGGATTTCCTACTGGAGGGTCTCGTTCTCAAAATATCCTCCTGGATATCACCAAGGGCGCACACCATGAGTAGGTGCCTCGAAGTTTTATGAGTCCTCACCCCTAATGACCTGTATTATTTGTGTACCTCAAATAATATTATCCGGCCATAGAACATTTATTCAAGAACAATGTTATGACACTTCTGGGTTCTCATCATAGCAGGGATCTGCTATGAACCTTTAATGCAACATCTATCCTTAGGACATTATCACATACATTGTCACAGAGAAGAACAATCAAGATGTGATAAGGCTTTTATTAATGAATAAAGTACAAAGTAGTTGGTTCTAAGACACCAACTCCAATAGACTCCCACTTGGACTAGAGCCAACTACTAACAAACTTTAACTCGCTAGCTCTCACATGATATTCATGATTCTGCTAAGATAGGCCTCTTGTCATGGGGTCTGCCATGTTCTCTTCTGTAGACACTCTACTCACAGCAACTTCACCCCTCTGATAGAAATCCCTCAAGAGATGATACTTCTGGAGTATGTGTTTTGTCTGTTGATGTGACCTTGGTTCTTTTTCAAGATCCAAGACTGCAGTATTATTACAATACAATGTAATGGGATCTTTACTGTTAGGCACCACATCAATCTCCTAGACAAAGTTCCAAATCCAGACGGCTTCCTTGGCTGCATCAGAAGCCGCTATATATTCATACTCTGTTGTAAAATCAGCGACAACTAGCTGCTCAGAACTCTTCCAGCTCACAGCTCCTCCATTGAGATAGAAAACATATCTATATTGTGACTTTATATCATTATGATCTTTCTGAAAACCAGCATCATCATACCCTCTTATGACAAGCTCCTCGTCTCCTCCATACACTTGGAACATATCCTTAGTTCTTCTCAGATAATTAAGGATAGTATTAACAGTAGTCCAATGTTGTTCCCCTGGATCTTCTTGATATCTACCTACCATGCTCAGTGCATAGGCAACATCAAGCCTGTTACATAGCATGGAATACATGATGAATCCTATAGCCGATGTGTATGGGATCTTTCTCATCCTATCTTTCTCTTGTTGTTTTTGAGGACACATTTTCTTAGAAAGATGTAAGCCATGTGACACTGGAACCAATCCTCTATTGGTTTGTTCCATACTAAATCTCTTTAGTATCTAGTCAATGTATGTACCCTGACATAGTCTTAGTAGCCTCTTGGATCTATCACGAATGATCTTGATCCCTAGAATTTAGGCTGCTTCACCTAAATATTTCAGGGAGAAGAACTTGTTTAACCAGTCCTTAACTAACTTTAAGGTTGGTACATCATTTCCAATAAGCAATATGTCATCAACATATACTACTTGGATAACGACCACATTCCCATTAAACCGCTTATAAACACATGGCTCAAATTCGTTCTTAATGAAACTAAATTCCGTTATGGCTTCATCAAATCGAATGTTCCATGACCTGGATGCTTGCTTCAATCCATAAATGGATTTTTGCAACTTGCAAACCCGTTTGGCTTCACCTGGTGTCACAAACCCTTCTGGTTGTGTCATATAGACATCTTCCTAAAGGTTCCCGTTAATGAATGATGTTTTGATATCCATTTTCCAAATCTTGTAGTCATGGTAAGCTACTATGGAAAGTATGATTCTTATGGATTTAAACATGGAAATTGGCGAGAAGGTTTCATCATAGTCAATTTCTTGACGTTGTCTGAATCCTTTAGCCACTAGCCTTGCTTTATGGGTACTAACTTGACCTTCTATGTCCAGTTTTCTCTTGAATACCCATTTGCATCCAACATGCTTTACATCAACTGGCTCATCGACCAGAACCCATACTTGGTTCTGATACATGGAATCCCTCTCATAATTCATAGCTTCTAGCCATCTTGCAGCTTCCAATATTTCTACTGCTCTCTTGTAGGAGAGAGGTTCATCATTGTCCGACAATAATGATTCACCATCCTCGGTGACTAGGAAACCAAATCCCTCTGGTTCCCTTACCTCTCTTGAGCTCCTATACAGTACTTGTGTTTCTGAAACCTCTTCCATGGGGACCTGTGGAACTTGTTCTTGTACCAACTCTTGTGTATCTTGAGAATTAACTTTGTCGAAGTCAATCTTGCTCCCACTATCCCTTTTGAGGATGTGCTCCCTCTCAAGAAAGACGGCTTGTCTAGCGACATTTACTTTATTATCTTGAGGGTTATATAAGTAATATACTTTCATTTTCTTAGGATATCCTATAAAGATACACTTTGTGCCCCGGGGTGCTAGTTTGTTGCCTGAGAAGGCCTTAACAAACACCTCGCATCCCTATACACGTGTATGTGACAAAATGGGTTTCTTTCCTTTCCATAACTCAGAGGGAATTCCATTTTTCGCCTTAGTTGGTACTCGGTTTAATGTGTATGCTGCAGTTTGTAATGCATATCCCCAAAATGATAATGGAAGATCTGCATGACTCATCATCGACCTCACCATGTCCAACAAGGTGTGGTTCCTCCTTTCACTAACACCATTCCACTGTGGTGTATAAGGAGGAGTGAGATGAGATAGAATCCAAGACACCCGTACAAGATCAATGAACTCTTGGTTCATATATTCTCCACCTCGATCCGATCAAATATTCTTTATCTTCTTACCAAGATGATTCTATACTTCATTCTTGAATTCCTTAAATTTCTCTAAGTAATTTGACTTATACCTCATTAAGTAGACATAGCCATATCTACTCAAATCATCAGTAAAAGTAATGAAGTAATAATATCCACCTCTAGCTTCTACTGGAAATGGTCTACACACATCCGTGTGTACCAATCCTAGAAGCTCTGTGGCCCTTTCACCTTATCCACCAAAAGGCAGATTGGTCATTTTTCCTTGTAAACAAGCATGACATCTATCAAGAGGTTTTAGCTCAGTAGAGTCTAAATAACCATCTTGGAATAGCTTTGTAAAATGCTTCTCGTTTACATGATCGAGACGGTGATGCCACAACTGGGTGATGTATGAGTCATGTGAGTGCATTTCATTATTGATTGCCAATACATTGTTTTTGTAATTTAATACATACAAACCATTATATAAATGTTCCATACCATAACATATGTTGTTCTTATAAAAGAGACAACCCTTATTTCCAAACATGAAAATAAATCCATCCATATCCAAACAAGATATAGAAATTATGTTTTTGGTAACACTAGGAACATAATAATAGTTATGTAAATCCAAGATCATCCCAGTCGGCAACAAGAGGTGGTAGTTGCCAATATCCAACGCAGCCAGCCTTGCACTATTGGCAGCTCGAAGATCCATCTCTCCTCTAGAAATATTTCTAAATCTACTTGGTTCTTGCATTTGAATATAGATGTGATCCCCACAAGCTGTATCTAATACCCAATGTGTAATGCCCCGACCCCAGTTTCCCAGAGTTGGTGCATTATTACATAACATTGGCATGATCACAAGAAAGATAAAGTCTAGAAAGACCGATTAGTTTAGTAGCCTTGGAATAACTAGATACATTCATAAAGTTTACATTACATCATAAAATGAAAACTACAACAATATGGTCTCCATATTCTACACTCTTATCCCCTTATACTATCCCTGCAAGTCATTCATAAATTACTTCTTCACATCCTGGGAAAAATAAAACATAGAAAAGGGGTGAGCTCAAATGCCCAGTAAGGATAACAATATAGCGGAAAATTTCATAAATAAGAATAAAAATTTAAGGCAATGTATAACTAAAATAAAAGCCTTTTAAACTTGAACTCCAACACAATATGGAAAAAATAAAATGAAATAATTCCATTTACTTATTCACATGGATATTCTACTAATCGAATAATCACATGCAATATCAATAACAACTTTCATAATGATGGAATGCATAATGCCAGACTATCATAACCACATAGCCAAGGTCTCTTGCCAAGACTACAAATAAAATTTTGTCAAGGCCTTATTACAAGACACTAGTTTGTCTCATGAGACCTACCGATGCATCGAGGAGCTATATCGGGCTCCACCCGTCACATATTAAGTCCAATGCATTATTCATATGAACAGGTTTAAACATAACATAAACATTCGTATTAAAACTAGCATACGAAATGTCAATACTTTCTCTATAAACCATGAATGGTATAAAAATAACACATCCACAGTCAAAAAAATCACAAAACCTTTAATACAATATGGAAGTTTTGTATCATAATAAATCAACTTCAAATAAGCTTAAAATCCATCAAAGGATGTTGGCATAGATGAAATAAAAACTATTTGAGAGAAATATCCTTTTTTTGAAATCATTTAAAAGTCACATAATTATAAAATAAAACATTTACTTTGAAAATTTTCTTATAAGATTGTAAGGGAAGCTTCGAAGATTTTATAACGGTGGAAAATAGCTGCACCCTCCATATAAGTTAAAAAAACATTCTTACCATAATTCTGTCGAAAAGGTTAAAAAAGACCTTGTTTGGAAAACAATGGAAAGATTCCTTTATAAACCTCTTATAAAAAGTCAAAAAAGGGTATAAATGACTTTAACCCATATTCTAGTAAATATTAAAAATGTTTTGAAATACATTTTTAAGAAACATCGATGTGGATGATAAATAAGTCCCAGAAGATTATTACGTATAAACAACCTCGGATAATGAAGAGATTGCGAAATAAATCTTTACCTTGTTCTTTTTCTTGGTTGGGGGTTGGTTAAACTCCTGTATAATGGTGAAATAATTGTTATTAAATTATACAAGAATCATATATATTAATATGATATCATATATGATCTTTTAACATTGCTTTGTTAATAATATTTTAGAATTATCGTTGTTTCGGGTGTTAACTTACTCATTTCTTTTATATGTTTTGTTACATAAGCTGTGTTAGTTATGGATAGGTTGTATCTTATTCATATCCAGAATGATATCAAGTCCTTAAAAATTATTTTTAATCATCAAATGAGAATTATAATTGAATGGATACGATGGAGAATGAATCTCATCGTGTTCGTGGAGACTGTAGTCCGTACGTATGCACGAGCGACAATATCATTCTTTTGATATTAAAATAATATTTAATTGGATGGTAAATAATATATACAGAATCCTTATCATGTTATATTTATTATTTACATGAATTACACATCATTATTATACCCATCCAAATAATAATTTATTGAATAACAATTACACCATGACGTGGAGACGGTAAGCCGTACGTACGCACGTATGGTGACATGTCATTCAAAGGATGGATAGAATACTGAATATGGTAGTACCATATTTATAATAACATCATAGTATATATAAGATACTGGATTTATTATTTTATAATGGGAATAACAGAGAAAGAAGAAGTTGAAGAAGAAAGGAACTTGAAAGAGGGTGGTGAAAACATTACCTCTTCTTTGGGTTCTTCCTTTTGATTTGATCAAAAAGGCTCCTTAGGTTGGATTTATGATCAAACTAAGGCCTCTAGGTTTAAGTGAGGGAATTTGAGAGATTATTTGGGCAGGGGTTGGCCGATCCAAAAGGCTTTGAATGTATGAATTAGTGAGAAGGGGGAGTGCCCTTTTATAAGAGGGGTGAGAGGCACCTTTGGAAAAGCTAGAAATATTATTTTATAATAAATTCATATTCAGTTTATAATGGCTAAAAAGTATATTATTTAAAGTTTAATGTGGGGATGGGTCCAAAACCACTCAAACAATAGAATTTAGATAGGTTTGGGTCATTATATTAACCTTATAGTTTACTTTTAACTCTTAGTTAATTAGTTTGACACTTACCACGTCACTCTGTATTTTTACATTATATAGCTAATAAACTTACTATATACATCCAAGAAACCCCCAAGTGGTCCATTAATGATACACCTATCATGATATAAGTCTCTTGGTCAAACATTATATTTTTAGTAATTGAATATAAATTAGTAATATAATATTTGTTTTAAAAACTCTTTTATGTCAATTTTTGACACTATTGGGTATTTTGTTTTTGATAAATTAATAATAGCATTATTACTTCGAAAGAAATTATATAATCAATCCTAATATGTCATATTAACCTATAAAATTAGTTTAATTCATAAAAAGTCTCAAATTACATTTATTTTGATATTTATAATATCAATTATTTTAATATTTCATTAATTAGGTAATTACTACATCACCATTCTGTCATAAATAAATTAACTTATATAATGTATAAAAATTATAAATAAACTACAATTATGTAGGAAATTGTTTTATCTTTCTAATTAATATTTATAGTCGAAAATCCAACATATATAACCCTATGTAAAAATCTTTTTTCTAAAAGATATATGCTTATGTCTTTTTTGTATTTATTTTAACTTAATTAAAATAAAGTGTCCCTATCACCTACAAGTGGCTCCATGGGGTCCCAAAATCGACCCAAAGACACCCATGGTCGGAAATGTATCCACCAATAATGTTAGGACACATTTTAAGGTAATTTAGTATTATTATAGTATTATTTTTTAACCCTTATTTACCGGATTTACCCTTTAACCATAGTAAATAAAATATTTACCGAAGTAATTATTCAAAATGTCTAAAAATAAAAGTTACCTATTTATACAATTTTGACATCCTGATTACAAATATGGAATCCATTTTTACAAATTGAAAACACAGAAGTGTCAGAAATTAATTTAAAATTAATTCCCGCTGTCAAAACAAAAAGCGTGTTAATAACTATCAAAAGATTGATACTTGTTTATGTCCAGTTTAATTGTGAAATTATGTCTAATGACCAAAATTGTATTAAATGGTAAAAATATTTTCTAAATATACTTTAAAACCACTAAAATTCATAATTTATCACTATTAATTATTTTTATTTAAAAAGTTGTTTTTAATTAAAATTTAGTACTTTTCACTATTCAAAAAAATATTAAAGTTATCCGAAAAGTACCAAAATTTCACCTTAGGATAAATTCGATAATACAAATTCAAAAATGAAGTCCATTTTGAGAGATAAAATTTATAAAATTTTAAAAAGTAGGTATTACTATTCATAACGGCTAGTTTGATTGGTTATGGTGTGTGTTAGAACTCGATGTTGCGTACAACACACGTTATTACATTATTCAAAGAGAAGCGTACCGTAGAAGCTTGGGGTGTTACATTCTCCCCTCATTCAAATAATTTCATCCTCGAAATTTCTAGAATACTACCGCATGAAAAGACTTGGGTGGTTCTTCATCATAAGTTCCTCGGGTTCCAACGTTGCCTCTTCCATCTTATGGTTTCTCCATAGAACTTTTACCAGGCAAGTCGTCCGGTTTCTCAGCACTTGTTCTCTCGTATCAAGAATCCTGATGGGCTCTTCGCAATAAGACAGATCAGATTCCAGTTCTAATTCCTCATTGGTGAGTACATGCGTTGGGTCAGGCTTGTATTTCCTCAACAGAGATACCTGGAACACATCATGAACTTTGGAGAGACTTGGCAGCATTGCCAATCAGTAAGCTACAACCCCAATTCGTTCTAGAATTTCGAAAGGTTTGATGTACCTGGGACTCAATTTACCTTTCTTACCAAAACGTATGACTCCCTTCCATGGATAAACCTTCAGGAAAACATGATCACTGACTTGAAATTCCAAATCCTTCCTTCGATTATCGGCAAAGCTCTTCTGCCTACTTTGAGATGCTTTGATGTGGTTTTGGATTACCTTCACCTTTTCCATCGTTTCCTTCACTCATTCTGGGCCTACAAGTTTTCTTTCAACAATATCATCCCAACAGGTTGGTGTGCGACATCTCTTTCTGTATAACGCTTCATATGGTGCCATCTGAATACTCTAATGGAAGCTATTGTTATAGGAAAATTCTACCAGAGGTAAATATTGATCCCACATAACCTGAAAGTCAAGTGAGCATGATCTCAACATATCTTCTAAGGTTTGAATAGTTCGTTCTGATTGTCCATATTTTTGAGGGTGGTAGGCAGTGCTCAAATGAAGTTCATTATCCAAGGCTTTCTGAAGACTTTTACAGAATCTTGAAGTAAAACGGGGATCACGATCAGAAACAATCGATAGGGGTACTCCATGAAGTCTCACAAGTTCATCAATATATAGTCTTTATAGACGTTCCAGTGGTAGATATTCTCTTATAGAAAGAAAATGTGCTGACTTGGAAAGACGATCAACAATAACCCATATTGCATCATTCCTTCTAGGAGACTTTGGTAGTCCCGTGAAAAAGTCCATCGTGATATTATCCCATTTCCACTCAGGTATGGGAAGAGGTTGCAAGACTCCTCCAGGCTGTTGCCTTCCAGCTTTCACTTGTTGAAAAACCATACATCTTGACAAAAAATCGGCAATATCCCTCTTCATGTTGTCCCACCAAAAATGTTCCTTCAAATCTCTATACATTTTGGTGCTCCCAGGGTGTATAGAGAAATTGGAACTATGAGCATCGTCCAACAATTCTCTTTTTAGATCAGGTATATCGGGAACACAAAGCCTCTTCCCAAATTTCAAAATTCCTTCTTCATACACAAAGTCTCTCAATCTCCCATCATTCACTGCTTTAATCTTCTTTTGAAATTCTTCATCATCAGTCTGAGAACTCTTAATCTTTTCTAGTAAAGATGGGTTAGCAACCATTTGAAAAAGCATTGATGTTTCACCTTCCATGGTTATTCCCATGTCCATATTCACTAGATCCATGAAAATTGGATCCCTTTCAATTCTCATATTGTTCAAAACTCCATGATCTTTTATACTCAAAGCATCTGCCACCTTGTTTTCTTTCCCCGTGTGGTAGTGTATTGTAAAATCATAATCCTTGAGTAATTCAAGCCATCTCCTTTGCCTCATGTTGAGTTATTTTTGTGAGAAAATATACTTCAAACTCTTGTGATCAGTATAAATCTCACATTTTCCACCATAGAGGTAGTGCCTCCATATCTTCAAATCAAATATCACAGCTGCTAACTCGAGATCATGATTAGGATAGTTTTGTTCATGAATTTTCAACTGTCGTGATGCATAGACAATAAACCTATCATTCTGCATAAGGACACAACCAAGTCCTTTCTTCGATGCATCACTACAAATAATGAACCTATCATTCCCCGATGGTAGAGTCAATATAAAAGAATTGACTAATCTTCTCTTCAGTTCTTCGAAACATTCTTCACACTCTTTTGTCCAAACACATTTAACCCCTTTACCTGTGAGCATTGTTAATGGGTTAGCCAACCGGGAAAAATTATGGACGAAACGTCGATAATAACCTGCTAAACCAATAAAACTACGTACCTCAATTATACTCATCGGTGCATGCCATTCTTGGATTGCCTTGGTCTTAGAAGGATCAACATAGATTTCATCTTTAGAGACAATATGGCCAAGAAAAGAAATATCCTGAAGCCAGAATTCACACTTGCTAAACTTCCCATATAATTCATGTCTTCTCAAAGTCTTCAGGATAATGCGCAAGTGATTTTCATGATATTCGTAACTTTCGGAGTATACCAAGATATCATCAATAAATACCACAAAAAATTCATCGAGATATTCCTTGAAAACTCTATTCATCAGATCCATGAATACAGAGGGTGCATTAGTTAATCCAAAAGGCATTACTGTAAACTTGTAATGCCCGTACCTGGTTCGAAATGCTGTCTTAGAAATGTCTTCTTTCTTCACACACAACTGATGGTCTCCAGATCGAAGGTCAATTTTTGAAAAGTATTGAGCTCCATGTAGTTGGTCAAATAAATCATCAATGCGAGGTAGGGGATACTTGTTATTTATTGTTATAACATTGATCTCCCTGTAGTTGATACATAACCTCATAGATCCATATTTATTTTTAACAAAAAGAACATGGGCTCCCCATGGAGAAACACTAGGGAGAATAAATCCATTATTACTCAATTCCTCTAGTTGTTTCTTTAGTTCAAGTAATTCTACAATGGTCATTCTATAAGGGGTATTCGATATAGGACTTGATCCAGGAATTAAATCAATGGAAAACTCAACTTCTCGTTCTGGAGGATGTCCAGGTAAATCTTATGGAAACACATTTACATACTCTTTCACAATAGGTACATCCTCTATTTGAACATTCCTTTCCTCACCCACAGTCACTTCATTCTCTTCCTCCCCAATAATTGAATTTAGTTGAGCTACTGGGGGTGGATCTTATATAAGAATTAGGTGGCAACGATTCTTCTCTAAAGATAAGGTGTTCCTTATCATCATCATCAAGAATCGTAACCACTTTCTTCTTAAAATAAATCTTCGCATCATGGTCCGAAATCCAATCCATACCAAGGATTATATAAAATTCAATCATAGGAATGATGATGAGATCAGAAGATAAAGAACATTTATGTGCCTTAATGGGGACTGATTCACAAAACTTTGTTGCAATGATACTTCCCTTAGGAGTTTTAACTGAAAACTCCCTCATTAAATAAAATTGGAAATATCTAATTTTCTTAGAAAACTGGGAAGATATGAAATAATGCGATGATCCAGAATCAAATAATGCATTTTCTAAACTTGAGGAAACCATTAAATTACCTGCCACCACATCTTTTGGAGCTCCTACCTCAGCAGTAGTGATAACATAAGCTTGGCCTTGATCCCTTGGCCTTTTCTGAGGAAAGTTCCCCTGAATCTTAGGATATTCATTTGCATAATTTCCCATCTCTCTGCAATTGTAGCATTGGATATCGGTAGCTTTTTTCTTCCCCTTGCAATCACGAGTTTGGTGGCCTTTTTTACCGCACTTGTAACAAACTCCCGTTCCTTTTAAGCAAGTACCAGGGTGTTTTTTCCCACATTTACTGCAGGATGGATATTCAACTTTTCCCTTCTTCCCTTTATTTCCATTCCTAGATTGATCAGCAGATACCTTCTTCTCTTACTTTGCTTTAAAGTCATATGACTTAGAGGATTCTTTCTCTGTCTTGATATCACATGAGACAATGTCTTCGTACGAAGAGAAGGATTGTGAGACTAATGCTCGATGGAGAAATGGTTTTAACCCATCAAATAAACGATCAATATTACTTCTTGGGTTACATATATAATCTCCAGCATACCTTGATAACCTTGTAAAGTTAGCCTCATACTTTGCGACATTCTCATCCTCCTTTTGTCTCAGACTCAGAAATTGTCTTTCCATATATGCTTGATGGTCACGAGGAAAGTATTTTTCTAAAAAGAGATCTTTGAACTCCCTCCATTCCGTATTTGATACTTCATCATCTTCCTTCATGTTTTTAATCAATGACCACCATTGATCAGCATCTCTAGTGAGGCGGTAAACTGCCATGATAACTTTTTCCCTTTCACTACTCTCCAAATCCTGAAATATTTTCTCTAGGGAATTTATCCATTGCTCAGCTACTAAGGGATTTGTACTCCCATTGAACGTTGGTGGTTGTTGCCTCATGAAGCGATCTAACATTGATCCTCCATGTTGTGGATCAGGGTGCTCCATACGGGTAAGGTTATTTTTCATAACCTGAGTGAGTTGTCCCAATATGGTGATTAGCTGATCGACACCAGTTGCATCACCAACTCCACTATAATTATCTTGAGTAGGAGGGAAATCCCTACATGGAGTGCGTTCATTGATACGGTTTCCATTTCTTCCACTAGGCGCCATTTCTAAACAATGGCATAAACTAGATCAGTTTATGGATCAAAATACATAATTTCATACTTATAAAACACTTAACATAAATTGAACTATTTATGGATATAATCCATAATCATAAATTTTTTTATTTAAGGAAGTATATACTCATAAACCCTTCATAATGATTTGTAAATAAAATGAGAGTTATCCTAAGAATATCCCCCAGGAGTGTCGTAACTAAGAGTGTATCAAGGCCCGTTGTCATGCACCAGTTCCCGTTCAAGTCTAGCTCAAAGCGGTGTTTTTGGGTTTTACCCCTAGGTACATGTGTGCTAGAGCCGCCTCTACCTGCTCGTATCTAGCTGGGGATTTATTTCTCGGAAAACTCACAAAATTTCTACAATACCAAAATTCTAGGAAGTTATTCTATACTAATCCTCAAAGTCCTTCTTAAATCTATGTGCTCTAATCAGAGTTTATTTAAATATAGCTTTCGAGGTTTGTACTAAACTTCATCTGATACCAACTGTAACGCCCCAACCCCAGTTGCTCAGAGTCAGTGCATTATTACATAACATTGGCATGATCACAAGAAAGATCAAGTCTCGAAAGACTGATTATTTTAGTAGCCTTGGAATAACTAGATACATTCATAAAGTTTATATTACATAATAAAATGAAAACTACAACAATATGGTCTCCATAGTCCACACTCTTATCCCCTCATAATATCCCTGTAGGTCATTCATAAATTACTTCTTCACATCCTAGGAAAAATAAAACATAGAAAAGGGGTGAGTTCAAATGCCCAGTAAGGATAACAATATAGTGGAAATTTTCATAAATAATAATTAACATTTAAGGCAATGTATAACTAAAAAAAAAGCCTTTTAAACTTGAACTCCAACATAGTATGGAAAGAAATGAAATAATTCCATTTACTTATTCACATGGATATTCTACTAATCAAATAATCACATGCAATATCAATAACCACTTTCATAATGATGGAAAGCATAATGCCAGAATATCATAACCACATATCCAATGCCTCTTGCCAAGACTAAAAATAAGATTTTGTCAAGGCCTTTTACCAAGACACTAGTTTGTCTCATGAGACCTACCGATGCATCGAGGAGCTATAGCGGGCTCCACCCGTCATATATTAAGTCCAATGCATTCCTCATATGAACAGGTTTAAACATAACATAAACATTCGTATTAAAACTAGCATACAAAATGTCAATAATTTCTCCATAAACCATGAATGGTATAAAAATAACACATCCACAGTCAAAAAAATCACAAAACCTTCAATACAATATGGAAGTTTTGTATCATAATAAAGAAACTTCAAATAAGCTTAAAATCCATCAAAGGATGTTGACATAGATGGAATCAAAACTATTTGAGAGAAATATCCCTTTTTTGAAATCATTTAAAAGTCACATAATTATAAAATAAAACATTTACTTTGAAAATTTTCTTATAAGATTGTAAGGTAAGCTTCGAATATTTTATAACAGTGTAAAATAGCCGCACCCACCGTGTAAGTTAAAAAAAATTCTTACCTTAATTCTGTCGAAAAGGTTAAAAAGGACCTTGTTTGGAAAATGACGGAAAGATTCCTTTATAAACCCCTTATAAAATATCAAAAAAGGGTATATATGACTTTAACCCATATTCTAGTAAATAGTAAAAATGTTTTGAAATACATTTTTAAGAAACATGGATGTGGATGATAAAGAAGTCCTAGTAGATTATTACGTATAAACAACCTCGGATAATGAAGAGATTGCGAAATAATCCCTTACCTTGTACTTTTCCTTGGTTGGGGGTAGGTTAACCTCCTGTATAATGGTGAAATAATTTTTATTAAATTATAAAAGAATCATATATATTAATATGATATCATATATGATCTTTTAAGATTGCTTTGTTAATAATATTTTAGAATTATCGTCGTTTCGGGTGTTAACTTACTCGTTTCTTTTATATGTTTTGTTACATAAGTCATGTTTTTATGGATAGGTTGTATATTATTCATATCTAGAATGATATCAAGTCCTTAAACATTATTTTTAATCATAAAATGAGAATTATACTAGAATGGATACGATGGAGAATGAATCTCATCGTGTTTGTGGAGACGGTAGTCCGTACGTACGTATGAGCGACAATATCATTCTTTTGATATTAAAATAATATTTAATTGGATGGTATATCATATATAAAGAATCCTTATCATGTTATATTTATTATTTACATGAATTAAACATCATTATTATACCCATCCAAATAATAATTTATTGAATAACAATTACACCACGACGTGGAGACGGTAAGCCGTACGTACGCACATATGGTGACATGTCATTCAAAGGATGTATAGAATTCTGAATATGGTTGTAACATATTTATAATAACATCATAGTATATATAAGATACTGGAGTTATTATTTTAGAATGGGAATAACAAAGAAAGAAAATTTTAAGAAGAAAGGAACTTGAAAGAGGGTGGTGAAAACATTACCCCTTCTTCGGATTCTTCCTTTTGATTTGATCAAAAGGGATCCTTAGGTGGGATTTTTGATCAAATTAAGGCCTCTAGGTAGAATTTAGGGAAGTTTAGAGAGTATTTGGGCAGGGTTTGGATGAGACAAAACGCTTTGAATGTATGAATTAATGAGAAGGGGGTTCCCTTTTATAAGAGGGATGAGGGGTACCTTTGGAAAAGCTAGAAATATTATTTTATAATAAATTCATATTCGGTTTCTAATGGCTCCAAAGTGGATTATTTAAAGGTTAATGTGGGGATGGGTCTAAAACCACTCAACCAATAGAATTTAGATAGGTTTGGGTCATTATATTAACCTTATCTTTTAGTTTTAACTCTTAGTTAATTTGTTTGACACTTAGCATGTCACTTTGTATTTTTATATCATATAGCTAATAAACTTACTATATACCTCCAAGAGACCCCAAAGTGGTCCATTAATGATAAAACTATCATGATATAAGTCTTTTGGCCGAACCGTAGATTTTTAGGAATTTAATATAAATTAATAATTTAATATTTGTTTTAAAAACTCTTTTATGCCAATTTTGACACTATTGGGTATTTTATTTTTGATAAATTTATAACAGCATTATTAATTCGAAACAAATTTATATAATCAATCCTAATATGTCATATTAACCTATAAAATTAGTGGAATTCATAAAAAGTCTCAAATTACATTTATTTTGATATTTATAATATCAATTATTTTAATATTTCATTAATTAGGTAATTACTGCATCACCATTATGTCGTGACTAATTTAAATTATATAATGTCTAAAAATTATAAATAAAATATAATTATGTAGGAAATGTTTTTATTTTTATAATGAATATTTATATTCGAAAATAAAACATGTATAACCCTATGTAAAAATTGTTTTTCTAAAAGATATATGCTTATGTCATTTTTGTATTTATTTTAACTTAATTAAAATAAAGTGTCCCTATCACCTACAAGTGGCACCATGGGGTCCCAAAATCGACCCAAAGAAGACCATGGTCGGAAATGTATCTACCAATAAGGTTAGGACACGTTTAAGGGTAATTTAGTATTATTATAATATTATTTTTTAACCCTTATTTACTGGATTTACCCTTTCACCATGGTAAATAAAATATTTACCGAAGTAATTATTCAAAATTTCTAAAAATAAAATTTACCTATTTAAAAAATTTAGAAATCCTGATTCCAAATATGGAATCCATTTTTCCAAATTCAAAACACATAAGTGGCATAAATTAATTTAAAATTAATTCCCGCTGTCAAAACAAAAAGCGTGTTAATAACTATCAAAAGATTGGTACTTGTTTATGTCCAGTTTAATTGTGAAATTATGTCCAATGAACAAAATTGTATTAAATGGTAAAAATATATTCTAAATATACTTTAAAACCACTCAAATTCATAATTTATCACTATTAATTATTTTGATTAAAAATGTTGTTTTTAATTAAAATTTAGTAATTTTCACTATTCATCAAAATATTAAAGTTATCCGAAAAGTACCAAAATTTCACCTTAGGCTAAATTCGATACTCCGAATCCAAAAATGAAGTCAATTTTGAGAGATAAAATTTATAAAATTTTAAAAAGTAGGTATTACTATTCATAACAGCTAGTTTGATTGGTTGTGGTGTGTGTTAGAACTCGATGTTGCGTACAACAGACGCTATTGCATTATTCCAAGAGAAGCATACCATAGAAGCTTGGGGTGTTACAAAATGTGTAGAAATAGAAATATTACACTCAATAACGAATGCACCATTAGCGTCCCGACGCTTCTAGGTGCATTTCCTCTTCCAGTGGCCTTGCTTGCCACATGCAAAACACATTGCTTCCCGTTCCTTGCCCTGCCTCTAGATCTTCCCCTTCTTGGAGGGATGGTGCTCAGGGGATTCATACCATTTATAAGTCTTTGTCCCCTTTTCCTTGTCCTTCCTTTTCTTATTCACCATATGGAGTGTAGGTTTGTCACGCCCCATGTCCTTATCTACCTAGTGAGTTAAGGGTAGAAGTTCCGATCTAGACGCAACTGGAACAGACTCTTCCAGCACATACAATTTCCTCTCGTGGTGATGGATAACGTGTAAACGCCTCTTCCACTCTTGGAAATTGGTGCTGCTGAGAAGGTTTTCCTTCTCGAGTATGGTTCGCAATGATATGTTTGAAGTCATTTTCTTTTCGTTTCTACAAATTAAGATGAGCAAAGTTTTAGTACTTTTTTACAAAACTAAGACAAATAAATAAATTAATACTTATTAGTCTCCCACTATTCTATCAAAATCCAATAGCTCTCACCATTAACTTCTGAATATTATGTTTCCTGAATATTCTAGTGGAAAGGATCCATATTTCCCTTCGCATTACCCTAACTAGGGTTGGTCAAGAAACTTGAAAGGTTTTAGGTAGGCATTCCAAATTCCAACTACATTAACTCGTAGCTCCTTGATCTGCTGAGTGGACTCCACAATCCTGAAATCATTTTATTTTGGATTTCCTCAACCTTTGCCTCTTGGTCACACCAAGTCCTATTGTGGCAGTCAATCCTTGATGCGAACCAATTCAATTCAACCCAAAACATTGAATTATAATTCCCCGATAATAGAAAGCACCCCAACTAGGGTTGGTCAATCACTTTGAACTATTGTTCGATTCTAACCAAGATTATGGAAGGCTATACCGACTTAATATTTATTTTGAGGGATTTTATCCTTATACGTAAATTTCCATTTTATTATCTTTGATTACATGCTTCTTAATATTAAGTGGGATATACATAAGTGATTAACCATGTATAAGATAATATTTACGTATAAGCCGGTTTTTTATTTTAGTTCCATCTTGCATGCTCGTTTAATTCATTAATTGTGTGATCGTGACAACATGCCCACAATAAATAAACCATGCAACTGACAGAAATAAAATAAATGGTATTATCATGAGATTTTTCTATTGGTTATTTTATCTAGCGGTTGATAAACTAATCCAAGACCTAGGGAAGAAACACCTTGAACCTTTCGGGTTCGTGTTTACAGCTTTCCACCTATCCACATTTGTATCTCCTTGGATTGGTTTCACCTTGGCTCCTAACTTGAGCTGCCTCCACTAGCTTGGGATCTCCATCCATTACATATGCATTTATCTCACATGCAGGTGAGGGGTAAAAAGGGGGTTTTACATAAAATAATCCTTGGGCTTACATGCCCTACATATTAATGAGGAGATGGCTCGCATGATAAAAAATTTAATTTAAATAAATAAATTAAAAGAAACCATTCACATACAAAGGTCTCGGTCTAGCTCATGATCATCCATACATGCAACGATATTTACGCATAAATAAAACTAGCATTCAATTCTTTATTCGTTCTTGTTTAAGATAAATCACGCTCGAATCAATTAATTATCTTCAATTAATCAATACTTTTATCTTAAACCCTTTTTTTAAACTTCCTTGAGATTCTCATCCATCATAATTTTAAACAAATAAATTCATTTAAAATTATCCTTGTACGTAATTTGTACCTTGGAGGAAACCCGGTGAGTTCCCATTCATTATGTAGATGTTAAATTAAACACAGATATATAAAACACCTATCACGTGTTGTGCCTTACCTTTACGCTTGAACCATGGTACATGTCTCAAGGGTTTGTATAATATAATAATAAAATTTAATAAATCTGCGTAATTTGGGTGAATATACGGCGTGTAGTTCTGACTACATGAAGTGTACTTTTCTTCACTGTCCATCCTAAGTACACGCCTCGGGACATGGCGTGTTTATGTACTTTGTCAATTTTCGGAGTACACGGCGTGTTCAGTGGGACACACGCCGTGTAGTCTCCGCATTACACGGTTTCCAGCCGGGCAAGCCATGTACGGGGTACACAGCCCAACCCTAACCCGAAGGGACCACACTCCGTGTTACTTGGACCACACAACATGTAATCCAGAAACCGTGTGCCACCTCTTTCTGGTCAACACACGGTGTCTTAAATTCTTAGAAATAATCCAATACACGGGCTGATTTGGCGGATCAGTAAATACATTGAACCTAGACTACACGGCGTGTACTTTCGAATACACGCTGTGTATTCTGGTGTTGTATGGCCAGAAACGTTTTTCTCCTCCGGATGAGTTCCTCTATTTTATTTTAATCAAAATTAAAAGAAAAATTTGTTTCTGTGAGGTGAATGAGAAATGAGGGAGGAGGAACAGATCTCAAGATTCAGATTTCTAGAATGATTAAACATAAATTAAAATATCTAAATTAGTAAGTGCGTAAATCACTAACAAAAAACTAAATAATTATAATCAACGATATGACCCCTCTGATACCACTTGTAGGTTTTGAGTGCAGCAGAAGTGCGTTAGTGGGTTTTCCAAACTTTAATTTTAGCGTTAAACAACGTTCAATCCGAGATCCGTCACGATATAAAATTCCGGATCTTTGTAATGGAACGAATAATGAAAAAGAAAAGAAGAGTCCCAGAACCATTGAGATAGGATCATCATATGTTGGTTATAATTAATTTAATTAATTCAAAAGAATTACCTCGGTGGAATTCTTTCTTCGTCAATGTATCCAGTCATGATCATGTGATCCATCGTTGCATCATAGAATCCAAGTATAGGATTCCTCTAGTGGTGATCCACATGTTCTCCACGTATCTATGGACACCACCGAAGGTATCTCTGGGTGCTAACACGGAAGAACCTTCACATGAGATGTCCGCCTTCGACCGACTTGATCCGGTGGAGGATCTCTCTCTCATAACTTGAGGGCATTCTTGGTGGAAATGGAATTCTCTCTTAGCTTGAGAGTATTTCCAAATCCATTGTGCACAACAAATGGCTCTCTAAAAGTGTTGGGGTTGTGAGGATATTGATAATCGGGTTTGAGGTTAATAGAGTTATGACAATAAATAAACATGTTACACGTTTTATTTATTTCATTAACTCTTATTGAAAACCCCCATGTAGAATCATTAATTACTTGACATTCACCCACGCTGATTATAATAAATATCATTTAATAAAACAATATTATATCCTCAAAATCCTGACTGGAAAACTACACGGTGTGTAATAATAAATACACAGCGTGTACTCGTTTTCCATAAAACTACACGGCGTGTATATTTAATATACACAGTGTGTACTTTTATTTTCCATTTTCTCCACCACATTTATTAGACCTTGAGTAATGGCTATTTATATCTTAAATAAATGTAACTACATTACTCGCTAATAAATATATTATTTCGCCCACAATATATTCTCTCGAATAACTAGTGTCGAAATAAATGTGATCAGGAAACCTTAAATAATTATTAAACCACAGTTAGGAATAATATTTATTTAACTTGTTAAATTAATATTTAACTGAGATACATGCACACATTTAGTGTGTGACCCTCTAGGCCTCTTTCTCAGTGGCATTAAGAAGAGCCTGCCTAAAGTCCAAGGTTAGCGTCTAGCAACACACCAAGGAACCCATAGAGAAAGAAGTTAATGTCGCAATGACGTGTCACCTCCTATGAACACTTACCGTGTAATATAATCCCTTTGTCTCAATATCTCTAATCAATCGGGTTGCATGCTAGTGCCATCAACCCATGTGCTCGATTATTCTTTCTTTGACTTCCCGGAACTGAACTCGCCCATACCTTACCATGGCCATGGATTTATTTAGGCTATATCAATTCCATCAAAGGGCCTGAGATATCTACTTCCATTATGGAACAGAAGGGACAAATCATTTCTCGCATTATCTATTAATGCAGCATTACCCGTGATGCACCCAACGTATCCTACCTCGCTGCAAACAGTGTGTTGTCATATTTTTCGTCAATACATCTAAGTGCGCAAGTTGTAATACCCATTAATAATAATATTAAAGTCTAAGGACCAATACACACGTCCGCAAATAGGAACATCCAATGACACTATGAAATGTGGATTTCCTACTGGTGGGTCTCATTCTCATAATATCCTCCTAGATATTACCATGGGCGCACACCATGAGAAGGTGCCTCAATGTTTTATGAGTCCTCACCCATAATGACCTGTATTATTTGTGTCCCTAAAATAATATCATCCGGCCATAGAACATTTATTCAAGAACATTGTTATGGCACTTCCAGGTTCTCATCATAGTAGAGATCCGCTATGACCCTTTAATGGAACATCTATCCTTAGGACATTATCACATACATTGTCAAGCAGAAGAAAAATCAAGATATGATAAGGCTTTTATTAATGAATAAAGTACAAAGTAGTTGTTTCTAGTCCACCAACTCCAACAATTACAATAAGAGATGAAATGTGTCAAATGCTTCAATGGGTCCCTCAATCCATTGAAAACCATAAATGTGGTTTTACAATGTTTGGAGGGGGGATTCAGATCTACCCATTCAGGGTAAGGATTATTTTCTAGTTGAATCGATGCGCGTTGTTCCTCCATGTCTTCCAATAAAGCTGTTAGTAACTTAATAATGTTCATAATTATTCAAGTAATGTCTGTATGAGCCTAATCTTGAAATGGCGTGTCGGTAAGAGCCTAAGTAGTTAGGGTATCTAATAGGTCCATCGATGGTGGCACTTCTAGTATCTACCATGGGTAACCTATAGGGGAAGTCCTATAAGGATGTGTCATACCCTGTTCTAGTTGTGCTGCCAAAAGATGTAATTATTTATTTTCTATGTGTGATATAAATATATTGGTGATTGGTATGCCATGCTGATTGGATGTTTTATATATTCTTCAGTTTTTGTAGAAACCCCTATTTATTGAGTTTCACCAACTAGAATCATAAGTTGAGGATATTCTTGTAGAACATATCCAGCAAGAAGGATACCTTGGAGTAATTATGCATTCAGTTTTATCAATAATTTCATCACTTCCTCTTGCTGAGAAAATATTTCCTCAAGTAAATGTGGATTAACATATCAATGAGGTTGGTGAGGTGAAATTTTAACATTACCTTTTTCTTTGATGGATTCCTTTCAAGGTGGTAATGATGGAATTTATGAGGGAATTCCAAAATATAGGGAAATTTTTTGGTTCTGAGTATGCAAACATCCTTAATAATTTTAGTGTGTACCACATTTTGAACTAAAATTTCCTCCACTATATCCTCCTCTGAATTACCCTCAAGTTCTATATTGTCTATAAGGGAGGTGTTGATGAAATTAACTAACACGTAATGCATTTTAGTAATTTTATTAGTGTCTTTCTGATATTTAATTCTTCTACATCCTCTACAAGGCCTTTTCCTATCATTTTCTATTGTTATTTTACCTTCAAAACTCTTCGGGATTTGTTTTCTGACCTTGAAGGTCATATTGAAAAATCCCCCATCCTTGCAGGATGGGGTTTGTCTAGAACTATCGTGGATTCTACTATTGTGGATGGCCATTTTATTATACAGTGTTTTTTCTGATCATGGGTTGGGTGCATCGTTCAGTTTTTACCTAAATCACCTACCTTTGAAGATCATTGTGTTATTTCTAACATTTGTTCTATTTGGTAACTTAATTAAACATAATGGTAGTAATTATTGATAATTTGAAATTCTCAATGGAAAAGTCTATCAATATCATGCTCTCTTCTACCCCGACATCAGTGAGAGTAGGTCAGGTCCAATTTTTGTTGAGCATGCCTTCCATTGTGAAAATATTCTGTTTATTTAATCTAGCATGAATCTATGACATTATGTGATATAACCTACATTGATATTTACTTGTTAGGTATCATAGTGAAATGTAATGCTTCATGTGAACCTCATCCTATGATATGAAAATGATATGGGGTATTGGTGATCATCTATCACAATCTCAATAATGCATTGATTAATTCATATTAAATGGATCCTTGTTGTTTCTTCATCTTTAGATTTCATGTTTCTATGAGAGCGGCCAATTAAATTTGGAATTAAAAACCTTCTATTACCTTGGTTTGACTTCGATACCCATCACCAGGTAATACTTTTTCTCTCAAGTTAAAAATAGTTTTCTATACATTAAGGTGGATGTCGAGCACACAATCTTCCAAAAATATCTCTAGAATGCTATATTTTGTGGGGGACATAGTAAAGAACATGACTGGAAAGTCATCTTTATCGAGTTGTTTCCTTAAGTTTAGAATGTCTTCTTCATCTTTAACCAGAGGCTCCTCTACCTGTTCTGACCATAGTGGATTCTTTTATGACGCTTTATCATAAGTAGTGAGATTGGTACATACATCCCCAATCATTTTTGAAGGAAGATGGCCCATGGATGGTTTTGAGAATGGCCATCACCTTGGGATGTATTCTCGTTGAGGAATCACATAACTTATAAATGAAAAGGAATTAGGCATGATTAAATTTGTTTTCTCATGTTCCTCATGGTAGTAGGGCCTTCTAATCACTACATCCCCAAGGAGATGACTCTTTTGATGACATGAAACACTATTGTGGAGAGAAATTTCATAGAAAATGTCAACATAGGGAGGACCACCATGGTGAATTATAGAAAGGAGAGGAAGTGGTTTCTTCTTGATATTATGGACACATGGAGGGTTACTATGAATCTCATAAAGAGATAGGGTCTCGAGATCGATCAGATTATGGTCATGAAGCAAGAAATCATGGTTAATTGTCCAAGGACCTTTAGAGTTACAAATTTTAGTCCTGTAAATTTTGTAACGAGAGAGTATTATGTTGATCTACCATAGATAAACATACAAGGGATTCATTAAATCCATCATTAAGTAGAGTGGGATCATAGATTGGGTCTTTTTTTTCTAGTTTTTTTTGGTGAGGTTAATTTATGGATGCCTTCTTACAAGTTGTTGCCACTTACTGGGGGAAGTGGTTTTCATAGACAAGGGTTTGTTCGTGCCATGGAGTGGCCATTGGGATATGCCAATGGTATCCTATTGGAATGGTTGTATGTTCCTAATCTGGTTCTCTATGTATCACGAGAGATTTTCCCCCCACAACCCTCCTAGAAAAGAGTATAGGTGTGTGTATACTCTTTGGTGACATGATCATGAGCCTCCCCATTTGTGGGGATATTGTTGTCTTTCCAACCCTTGGAAACTAATTTCATCACTATTGTGATGTCCTCGAAAGCCTGTAGAATGTGGGTTGGGATTCACATCTTCCCTTTCACCATTTTCAGTATATTATTACCGAATTCAGTAACTTGAATGGGGATATATGTCCATTCTATATTTAGGGCATGAGTATGTGCATTATCATATTCTCCCTTTGCTCCCAATTGATACTGATAGTAATCATGTGTGAGATAATAGGGTTGGGTCTACCCCCTGATTTTTATCAAGACTTTTTAATTGATTTCTCTATGTGATTCCAGACTGAACTAATATATGGATTGATGAATATAGGTAGGTGTGTGTGCTTGCTTTCGGTTTACAACTAAACCTGGCTAGAAGACTTCTTCAAGTGATGTCAGATGATCTTGCCAATAGTCTTGGTTCATGTGGGTAGTTATGTGTTCATGCTCATAGTTTTCCACCTAATTTAAAAAGTGATCTTCCCTATATGATGCTAGGAGTGTCTTCTGGTATCAGTAATAGGGTGGGCATGTGTATGTGTCTTCTCATAGTTGGACTCCAAATTTGAATGGTGGGATTCTTTGGAGGGAAGAGGGGTGTGGCCCTGCTCTATGTTGGTAGTCTACTACCCCATATGGGTCATCTTGCATGACCAGGTCTGGATGACCGGGGCCAGGCCCCCGAGGATGGCATCCTCTTCGTGTTAAGGTTACACAACCATGTGGTGTTGGGGGAAACAATTTTTCACAGGATCCTTTTTTAAGGACCCCTATGTCTTTTGGACAAGGACATCCATGGCCTCTTGATCCACCTCCCTAATGTAAAGGAGGGACTAGTATTTATGTTCTATGGATAGACTCCTGAAATGGTTGAATATGGTAGTTGGTTTCATACACTTTTGGACCACATATTTTCACTAACCGAACGATAGTTGGGGATTTTCAAGCTAGAGGGCTTGTCAGACAGCCTCTATGGTTGGGATTTTACTATTCATATGGTACTCCTTGACCAATGTATTTGAGACCCAGCATTGAAGATGTTGGTTTGGTGATGGAATCCTCTGGGTGGATGAATACCTGACTTAAGTAGTATCTAGGGAATACATTGTTTATAGCAAGAAGAATACCCTTGGATTTAAGGGAGTTATAAAAGGAAGAACATGAATGTTGATAAATATAATCAAGAAAAACCCATCAAAGAAATATCTCATTAAAAAAACATGCATGATTTATTTTCTTGTATGGACCTCTTTTATTAAGTGAAGGAGGATTGAAAGATGGGTGAAATTATCATCTTATTTTAAGATTCATGTTGGGTTCACCATTTTTTATTTCGGATGTAAGAAACATGTCACCGGGCGATTTATTAGAGTGGTTAAATTATGTGCAATCATCTACACCAGTTTCTCTATTTCCGAACTGTTTCTAATGGGTTTATTCATGGAACTCTAAACGGCCAATGCTTCTATATCCATGAGGGACTTACCTTCCAATGGATGGTGCTCACTGGGGAGTTTAGTCAGTGGTACTTAATAACTCACATTGGCTGATACAATTTTAGGTTGATCTCATCACACCCTTTTTAGTGGAATTATTTCCTACTCCCAGACTCTATTATAGGTTTAATAAATGTGTTTTAATATTTAATTAATTCCCAAGTATGATGTGGGTCACCTTTAAATTAACAATCAATTACTATCTTGTGTGAATCTTATAATTTTATGTATGTATCCAAGGTTCTTCATCAATAGAAACATATATATGTATATGATTTTATACATTGATGGCATCCTATTACATAAAAATTATAGAATCTTTTTACTTTATTGCATCAATTTTGATTTTTAACTATAGAGTGGGTATCCCTAGAGTGTATCATCATCCAGGGAGATGGGAGTTATTTGATGTCAGGATCAAATCCATGAATGCGCTTTTTATGTATTATTATGAAATGAATCCAAACCTACATAGTTTGGTACTTTTTAATGGAGAACATCATACCTTTTATGTTTATGTGATAAGGACCTAACCATAAATTTTAACAACATATAGAAATAACAGCTATATAAATGGGTCCTAGTCAATTTTTGGTGTGAGACTTATGTTGGAGCATCCTAGGGAACCTAGAAGGGATGTGTGTTTCCAAGATAAATGAGGCCCTATTGGGAACGTGACCTAGAGATAATAGGGTTGATTTGGGTGTTGGGTTTCGAACTCGGAAAGGCTTCTTATGTTTTCCCTTTGGATGGAAATCAGAGCCTATGTAGTTCAGTTATGGGGATCCTCACCTATGAAGGCTCTTTGAAGGTTTGTCTCGCAGGGGAGTATATCCCTTTGAGAGGATTAAGTTGAGTTTTATTCTTGAAAATGATTTCTTGTGAAAGGGGACATTAGGGAGGTCTCATCTCATGGATGTTTGAAGGATTTTTTGTGCATTACACCTAAGAAGGATTCCCATTGAGCTCGGTCCTTAGGTAAGCATCCTACGTATCCTGATTATGGAAGGAATTATTGTTCTAGTAGTTCAATTAAGTTAGACATCAGAGATTATTCCTAATGAAGATTACCTTAGGTTTGGTTTGTAATTGCACTAGGAATTAGTCGCATTAGGATCAACCCTTATATAGGAATCCTATTTATCTTGATTATGATAGGAATTGTAGTTCTCATAGTTCAATTGGACTAGTTGTTGGGGAATATTCCGGAGGATGATACCCTTTTGTAAGATGATAGGTCTTATACCAATTAGGAGGCTTGTGGGTTTGGTTTTGGGGATTATTCATGGGGACTATTCCCTAGGTTAAGGTTTGATCATATGCATAAAATGAGGCCCATTAGGTGTTTAGGAACCGATTGATGTTGTGATCACCAACAACCTTTATGCCCAAGTGAGTAATAAAAGTTGTGAGAAACAAGAGGAAGTGGAAGATTTGAGAAACCACACAATATTCTTTGTACGGAGGTTGGATACATGGCCTTGAGGACCATATCCATGGAGGCACTCTGAAGGAAGGAATAGGGAATATCTGATGAAGGTTCTATAACTAAACATGCATCTGACCATACAGAAGTCATGATCATGGAAAACCTCTAAGCCCATATGAGTCATGATGTGTCATGATTGTATGTGTGAAAAAAGTGGAAGTAGAATATTCAGAAGACTAACATGACCCCTCTTCTTCTGGTGGAAGATGTTGGCGCTAGGGAACTTCCCTCCCATCATGGTAACCTATACCCAAAAGAAGAGAGAAATGGATTTTAAGTGTCAATATCTCATCCAACTTTTGTAACTAGGATAGATGGAGGAAGGAATGACGTAGAAGTCCTTAAAGAAATTCTAGGGGTCTACTCCATGAGGGATTCACTAAAAATGGTTCTATGACCAAAGAGGATGATCTCATTCTATTATTAATGGAAAATCAAGCCTAATAATTACCCTCCTTCCTTGGAACTGGTTACTCTAGGTCATAGGGATGATAAGGGAAGAACATGGTTATAGCCCTTGTTTCCAAGACCAGGATTTCCCTAAAACCTCCCACTATTTTGAAGTCTTTGTGACCATAGTAATTCACATCCAAATGCACCCTGAGGACCCTGAACATCAGGTTGGATAAGTTTGAGATACCACTAACCATAGGAATGCATATCCAAATGGGAGACACATTGGTGTGCCTCCTCCCATGGGTTTTCAAGTCTTAAGTATTTTTTTCAGGTTTCGATTTTTCCCCCTCAGATGATGTTTCCAAATGAAGAGGATCACAACCATTATACCTTAGAATAGGTATTGAAGACTAACTCACAGAGGTCCTATGTGGAGGTTCTCAGTGAAATTTTCCCACACAGGTCTGGGGAGAAATTGAATGTGCTTTACACCAGTAGTATAAGACTGCATGATCGGGATATGCCTTGGGAAATGGACCACTTGAAAAAAAAACACTTGGGTAAGGATTTAGCATAATAACCAAGAGTCTCCTTAGGTGTCCCTAGATGGGTCACATATAGGTCCCTGCTTAAGGAAGAGGCCACATGCAGGTAGTTTCCCACATGGAAAGAATATTTCCTTGTAAAGGTGTATTGTGATTGAGACATAATGGGAATTTGATCTCTCTTATCCCATTTGATTGTCTCTTTAGTTTGGTTTTTGAGAGGTACCTAACAAGTTTTTGAGGACCTGGGTGAAGGGGCAGTAAGACCAGAGTTTGGGAGTTTCAGTGAATTTTTATTTTTTAAAATGCGAAGCACAATGGTCTTATTTATAGGCAACTCGGGGACCCTAGTCAAAGGAGGATTCCATCACAAGTCCTAGGAAAATGTTCTCTACACAAGGGTCCATCATAGGGGTGGCCTAAATTTAAGTGCCATAATGGGGGACTATGTGGACCTTCTAATGAGAAAGTTAGTGCGTGTAGGATAATTTGAACAAGCCCCTTTGATTTTTCTTGGGGGTCTTCACTGTGTTAATATACTTAAGGTTCTCTTAATAATAATTCCATACCCCTTGAAAAAAATTAGTGTCAAAAGTCATGAATTATGAGTTTTTAATGAATAATTCAAGTTAATATTTTTCCCTTCAATATTTATAGAAGTTGATATCTCAGCCCTTTTATTGGAATGGAACTCCCACATTAATTTCCATGGGTATGGTGTAATGATGAATTTATTATAGATAATAAAAGAGATACATATCATGCATATATCTTTATGATACAATTTTGATACATTATTGATGAGAAATCATTACAAAGGGATTATATTACACAGTGATCACTTGTATGTGGTTATCAAAAGTGTTACATTAACTTATTTATATTGGGTTCCTTGATCCATTCCAAGATAGTAATCATGGATTTTAGGTAAGCCCTCCTAATTACAATGAAAACTAATCCTATAAGGGCACACACTATGTTTTTTCGTTGATCTTAGAAAAATTATAATTCAATTTAATCATTTAAATAAAAATTATTCTCCAGTACGATGAATTATTTTATTTAGTATTTATTGACTGTATACATTTAATAAATATTTATTCACAAATTAATTATTAATTATTCAAATATATATATATATATAACATTTACTTATTGAATGGAAAAATATTTAATCATCTATTTGATAGATTTAAAGGATGTCTAGCAGACCAAAATTTTGTCTGATAAAAAATATTAATTTGAAAGTAGGTAAAATAATATTTATCATTTGTTTAGTTCATTTACACCATTAGAAAATAATAATATTATTCTTATTAAATGGAATGGGTTCATTATGGATTAATATATTTTTTAAGGTTCATTATGAAATTAAATAATATTTTAACCCTAAACTTATCTCTATAAATAGAACACTATGTCTATTGTGTACAATTTGATCAAAATTGAGAATCATTGTATATAATAAAATCTAGATATATCTCTCAAGATCAAAGAATGCTCTGGATATTCTCTTTAATCCTTCATAATCTCAATAGAAATAATGAAAAGATGACTCTTTAGGAAAAATCATAACCTCATTGAAATCAATATAAACATTACAAGACGGTCTATCCACCATGCTAGCACCAAGGAATCTATTAGAATTTTATGAAGATCATTGGAGCATGTGTGGATCACCTCTATAGGGATTCCACACTTGGATCCTATAAGAGAAATTATAGTTGACCGAAAGGGGTTTTGATTGATTAATATCATCATCATGGAAATAAATATAGATGAGATATTATCTCTTATAATCTATTTAAATTAATTAAAAATTTAATTTGAAAATATATTGTCATGATTCTAGTGACTACTCTAAATCAATATTAATTGAAAAATGGTTGGTAATGATTATAATGAAATGTAAAATTGTGAATATTCTAACAAATATGAAATTTTTTATCTGGATTCGGCCCCATTAAGCACTTCTACTATGCCCAGAACCACCAATTTGTATCATAGGGGTCACATTTAAATTAATAATAATTTTTTTTATTTTTATCATTACACATTTAAAAAGAAATTTTGATTTCAATTTTTATTCATTAGTTTTCTGATCATTGAGATCACTTCTTCCTATAATTTGTTTCTCACACTAATAAGAATGGTCGGTTAATAATTGAAGACCAATACAGCTGAAGAACCCATATAGAGGTTCCAAGAGCTCTGTCTAGATAACCTACGGTTACACAACATGTAATCCTTTATCACACACCATTTATCCTTGTTCATTAAACCAGGACACCCATGAGGAATCCAGGTCATTGTGTAATGAATACAAATCATTTTCACTTAATTCACCTTGTGTTGAAAATCCAGCGTGTCACGTGGATTTTTTGGACCATATTTCATGGATATTTCCAACATTCTATGTAGTACACATGTTTTTATGTAAGACATGGGGTCAAGACATCTCTCATAATTAATATACCGCATGTATTTAATATGAAACATATATAGGTTGGAAGTTGTGTAACTTGAAGTACATGTCATGCATCCTTTATACCTATCATGTATTTCAAAAATGTCTATAAAAAGTAAATTTCAAGTCCCTTGAAATATACTGTATATATCCAATGATGACAATTACATTTTGTGTGAACATATTTCATGCACCATGTACCATACCTATTTATATGTAAATATTAAATTTAATTAATCACACTATTTATCCTCATAATCCCAAGTTCCATGTACTATTATTTTGATTGTACACATCATTCAATAGTTTTTTATATTATATTAAATTCCTAATAAATTGGGTGTAATATTTGAAACAACAAATCTTTTATGGTCATCGCATACTAAAGACTCAATTAAAGAAAATGTATAGGAAATATAATCTTCATGTGTTCCATGGGTTATTAATTTAACTGTACACATCCTAAAATTGTGACACTTACCTAGTATATAGAATGTCCCATGAGTGCAAAATATAAAACAAGGACCAGACTTTGTAGTGCAGATAAGTACTCACCTGGATTCTTCCAAGTATGTATATGTGTACTAATTTCATTAAATATTAAATTAAATTAAATTATTTATTTTATTTATAATTAAATTGGATGGTAATCACCATGAAAATTGGATATAATAATATAAAATGAATTAATTTATTAATAATAAAATTAATAAAATTAATTCATTTGTGTTTTATTTTATCAAAGAACAATTAGAAATGAATGCTACATAGGTATTTTAAATGTATAGTAATTTCATGTGTATTATTACTACTGAGATTTGAAAAGAACTTTTTATGTGTTGGTTTTGTTTTATTTATTTCTATTTCAAGGGTTTTAAATTATTTATTATCAAATTAAATATGATGGTTTATTTTTCATCTTTCTCCCCTTTATTAATGTTATTTTATATAATTACCTTTAAAAAATCATTTGGTTTACCTCACCTATGTGTAAGTTATTAATGGGAAAAATAACTAACGGTGTTATTTCAGTGTGATTGTGTTTGTTGAGAAATCAATATGACTATGAATTAGTATGGTTGGTCTTGCTGAAGCGGGTTTTTTTGGTGCTATAGTTTCTCAATGTTTTCCAAATTTTTAGGCCTAAAAAATGGGAGTTTGTTCTTTCTAAGGGATTTCCCCCAAAGGGGTTCATGATTTTTGGAATGAAAAGCATAGTTCAAAGATCACAAAAAGAGGTATGCATAATGGAAAATAAAAATAGGTAAAGGTAACATTTCCTCATAGTAGCGCTTTGTAGACGACGAAGTGCGTTACGTAGACCGCATATGAAAAAAACTATGTGGGAGGATCTTAGTTCACAGGAGGGTTGAAGTTCACTATTGGTATGTCATTTTTGAAATGAGGAGGTGTTTATTAGATATGAAAAGGGTTTCATTTGCGGAAGACATTGACATTCATAGAGGATTGAAGAGCTATATGGACCGCATAGCACAGTATGTGGTGAAGGCTATACTGCATCAAAGATTAGGGTGATTCAGATTAACGGGGTTTTTGGATCTATTTTCCTATATAAGGACAGATAATCAGATCACTAGTGATATATATTTTCATTAGAAAACATTATTGATCTGGTAATAATTTGGTTATTTCCAAATTGGTTCATGTGGAAGGATTCTGCGAAGGGTGTCAGAGTTTTTTGGGACAGTTTTGTGAAAGGAGGTCTGAAGGGCTCTACAACTCGCAAAGGAAAAGAGTCTATATAAGTAGAGGTAGTACATCGAGGAAAGGGTATCCCGCAGAATAGGTGATGTTCCACATAAGTATCATTGTTATATGGAATAGAGGACGTTATGAAGAAGCAGGTATGGTCTGGAGAAGAGGAGACAATCTGTGGAGGCGAGGGTGGTCCGTGAAGTACTCACTCCACATAGTGTAAGGTAGTTTGTGGAGGACTCATGAAATTTCACAGGGGAACTAAAATAGTTTGGGAAAGAAATTTCCTCAAACTAACGAAAAGTGGAAAAGTGGGACATCAATATAGAATCTATCTATTATTGAGGATGCATGAATTCATGAAAATTAAGATACCTACAAGTCCACAAATAGTGACTACATCCTTTCCAGAGAAAAGGAAGATAAAAATGGTGATCCTTTCTACTGGAAGTGAGAAAGAGAAAGATACTTAGGGAGTAACCCCTGGGAATAAAGTTAACTAACCCAAAACATTATAAAGGTAGTGATTCTAGTAATAGAAGTGATTTATCTTGAACAATGTATTTTGGTAGTAAGACTTAGTGGATTTGGTCCATCAGTGCTTCTCCATTGTAAGCTGCATGGATATAGCTCATTGAGGGCGAACCAAGTAAAATAATTATGTCTCATGCATGATTTAATTTATGTTCATAATTTTTTATGGGAGAAGGATAGAATATTTTTTTTAATGATAGAATACGGTCACAAGGGACATTAGTTTTAATCTTTCATACTCTGATTCACCCCCCAGGGTATTTGACCTAGTGGGACTAATAATTGGTATCAACGCTAATTTTTTAAAGTTAGTAGTTCTCGGTCAGTTGAGTAAATGGAGGTTTTCAAACACAAATTGATTCTGGTCTTCAATGGAATCAATTTTCAATTATGGAAGAATTGGATGTAACAGTACTTCTCATCATTAGGAATGGATGTCTTTATAGCAGCTATGTAGGGAATATTATCCAATATCGAAAGTGGTACTTTATCAGAAAAATATAGAAGGGAATTGAATGTTGATTCTAAATGGATCAATTTTTAGGGGTTTCCCTATCATACTCAATTTATACGAAGTTAATGTCATGTAAGTCATCACATTCTATGTGGGAAATGTTTTTGAATATCTATGAGGGAGACTCAAAAGTTAGAGAAGAAAAGATACATGTAATATGGAATAATTATGAGAATCTTAGAATGAAACCCAGTGAATTTGTTGTTACAATATTTGATTGGGTGTTTTTTTTATGGAAGACATGCAAAGTCTCATAGAGATTATTGAATATATAAAGATTGTTAAGCATATATTTGGGAAAAAATCCACCTTAATTTAATTTGAATTTAAATGTATTGGAAGATAAAGATCTGAGGGGGGTGAAATTGGATAACTTTCATAGTAGTCTTGTAGAATATGAAATGAGAAATTGTGATAATGATGTTGTGGAAAAGGGGAAGTACAAAGAAGTGGAATTCAAGGACATAAAGAATATCACCTTCAAGATGGATAGTAATATGAAAATATAGATGAGGTAATTTCATTCCTTTCCTCAAATCTTCACATAATAAAAGGAAAGTTCAAAAGGAAACTCTCACTTTAATGATTTCAATGTGGAATGGTTTGAAATAGTTTAGAAAGGTTCCCTAATAATTTTCAAGAAGATGAAGCTGATAAAAGATGAAACTTCTTGGAAGAAGTATTTATCACATTTGAAAGGGAATAAATTTTTTAAAAGAAATTTCTTCAAAAATAAGAATCTATTTTCAAGAGAAGATGAAAGCTAAAGCGAATATAAGGCAGATGAATTGGAGGACTACAAGAATCACGAAGTGGATACTATGGTGGAAGTTGTTCTAAATTCTATAACAAGATAATATATAAAAAATGAAGAAGGGTAATTTGAAGGAAGTGTTTTACCTCATGTCTAATTAGAATATAATCTTGAAAAAATATATGTTTAGAGAGAAAAAAATGAATAAATCTAATAAATTGGTTCATGATGAAAAACTTTATAGGTAGTTATGTGAATAATAGAAGTCTGATCTGAAGAAATAAATTAAAAAAATGAATTATTCAATTCCATAGAACTTAGATAAGGTTGTTGTGTACAATCTAAAAATTGAAGAACAAAAAATAGAAATCAATAGTTTTTTTTGAAACATGAAAATATCAAATAAAATGTATCAAATAACTTGAAGAGGAAGTTTTCGGTCTATAAAAAAGTGTGAAGGGTCAAGAATAACTATTGAATCTTGGTACAACATCGAGAAATAAGATCATATAGGAACTGAAAAAGATGAAAGTAGAGCATAAAAGTCCAACATAACAGAAGAAACAGTCTAATCCAAATGATGAGACTGGTATGAGGCTTGATCAAAAACAGAAATTAGTAATGGATCAAGTCGTTCGATAAGCACCCACTCTGAGATTGAATATTTATTTGGGTATGAATTAGAATCATAATATTTATAGATCCTAAGGGGTAATTAGTGGTGAAATAGTGAAACATAAGAATGAACCCCGCATTAGATGCTATTATTATTGAAATATAGAACACTCATAAAATGATTATTCTATAGCCAAGAGGTATCAAAGAGAACAAGACCAACAGAGGTATCCATACAAAACTCAATATTCCAAATCATCATTTAATGGTCACTATTTCAGGTGTGGAGTAATTAGACACATGTAAAGATATTGAAAATCAATAATGTAGTGGAATTTGTAGAGGCAGACTAAATATGTTCATAAGAAGCATCTAAATGTGTCGTCAAAAGAGTTGAAAATACAAATTTGATTTGTAGTTTTCCTCGATGAATCTTGTCTATCATACTTTGGGGAAGATAAATATTATCAAATTGTATTAGGTATGAATTCAAAAACATATTTCAAAAATAAAATAAAATAAATAGGAAGTGGTTGCAAATATTTCCTTTAAAGTATCATATCACACTAGAATATGGATCATTTATAGTGGATGCACCTCACACATGATAGTAAATAATGATATTGTAACCAAAATCAGGTGTGATAAAGAAGGTATCATAATATTTGGTTATTATGAAGGCTTGAAAATTATTTTCTTTGAAAAAGAAATGTTTGGGGTGAAAGAAATGAGACGTGAAGATGTCTTGGTTATTTATGGTCTTAGTCACAACTTACTATGTGTCAGTCAATTACCGGACTCATGACATTTCATATGCATTTACAAGTTATTATTTTTCATCAAATGAAAATACGGTGCAATTTTTTTCAGGTAAATTGTAATAAATGGAATATATACCTAGTAAGTGGAGAAGATATGTGATTTTTTTTCAATGAAGAAAAAAAAAGTTATGGAATAAACATCTTGTCCACTTGATCCAAACATCCTTATAAGATTAGCTGAAATATGATGTTTTTCCAGACCACCCTAGATTTTTATATGATCATACCCATACATGTGATTCCTATTAACAAGGGAAGATCATTCAAAATACATATAAGAAAAAAAATTAAAAGATCAAAAAAAAAATCTTGAGTTGATGAATATTTATGTGTGCATACCAATTTCACAAAGAGCTATTGATGGAAGGATATATTATTTTCTCTTCATTGATGATTTTATTATAATGGAATGAGATTCATTTATCACTCACAAAAATGTTGTTTTTGGTTTCACAGAAACTTTTCAAAGGGAAGTTTAGAAGATACTAGGTAAAATAATTTAGAATATCCGAACTGAAAATGGAACTGAGTTAACAAATTTCCAAGTGGAGGAATATCTTGAAAAATATGGGATAAGGCACCAAGTTTTAGCTAAAAAACTCTACAGTAGAATGGAGTGTGTGTGAGAGAAGAAATCATATTATTAACAACATTTCTATAAAAATTCTCATTTAGGAAGACCTGTTAGAGAGATTATGGACAGAAGTAGTGATGAAATCAGTCTACACATAAAATAGATAATTATTATGTCCAAAGAAAGAGAAGACTCTACATGAGATGTGGTATGAAAATAATCCATCATTAATGTAATTTTGAGTCTCTGAACTTAAGTGATTCATTCTCAACAAGTAGAAACAAAGGAAGTTTTAATCTTCTAGAGATTAACAAATATTTCTTGGCAATGCAAAGAAAAGAAAAGTATATAAATTCTTCAATAAGTGAATGGGAATGGTTTTTGAAATCCATGATGTAACCATAGTAGAGAATGATCATAATCTTCATTAATACACGATCAATCTTAAGAGGATAGTGATTATGAGATTAGAAGATCAAGGGATGTTCTAGTTCTAGAGGCTACATTAGATAAAGATTCAAATAATGAAAAGGATGAGTAGAATTAATTATCTACAAAAAGACAGGCAATAGATGGAATTGATAAATATAACATGATTGGTTATAAGACAATGCCAGTACAAATAAAGTTGATGAATACTCTATAATAGGCATTGTACTTACCACAGGTAGAGCCTAAATGTTTTTATGAATCATATAGAGATGATAATTGGGTTCAGGCTATAAATGAATAGCTTGACCAAATTGAGAAGAACCCGATATAGTAGATTGTTTCGAGGACAATAGATAAGAATATCATCGGGAAAAAATGGGTATTTCAAAATAAGATGAATGAAAATGGTGTGGTGGTTCAAAAAAAGCATGATTAGTGTTCAATGGGTCCTTGCAGATAGAGTGTATCGATGTTGATGAATAATTTTCACTTTTTGTTGGGCTAGAGAAAATATAATTATTCTTTTCCATAGAAATGCAATGAATGTTCAATGTTTTCCAAATGGATTTCAATTCTGAATTTCTGAATGCAGTCTTAGAAGAAGATTTTTACATTGAGAAGCCATATGGTTTTCTCATTCACGAGGAATAAAACAATTTTTCCGGATTAATGAGGTGTTATACTGGTTGATGTAGGAACCAAGAGCATGGTATTCAAGGCTAGATCAATTTTTGGGGATGATCAGTTTTTTTAGTGGAGTTGATTAAAATATCTATGTCAAAAATGAGAGTAACACAAGGATAATTTTTTTTGGTATATGTCATTGACATAATCATTGTTGGATCAGATGAAGTGCAGTGCAGATAGTTTTTGTAACCCATGAAAGGTGAGTTTGAAATTTCAATGATTGGAGAACTAATGTTTTTACTTGGTTTGTAGGTGACATAAGGAAATAATGGAAAATTTATTTCTCAACATAAATTTTCTATTTAAGTGTTGAGAAGATATAGAATGGATAATTTCATGAAGATTATGACTCTGGTGGCTATAGGTATGAGACTATCATGAGATGTTGAAGGCAAAGCGATTAATGTCACCAAATACAACAAGATATTTGTAATCCTAGTGTACTTAACAGTTACACGACCTGATATTATTTTATACACATTTCATGCAACATTATATCAAATAAACCCCATGGAAATTCACTTTCTTTCAGTGAAAAGAATACTTCATAATATCAAGGTCACAATGGAAATTATTTTAATGTACAATGTGAATCCTCTTAAAGAGTTATTGGGATATAAAAACATTAGTTGGGTTGGATCAACAAATGATAGGAAATCAATCTTCAGAGGTTCATTTTTTCTTGGTATATTGTTTATTTATTGGCTAATAAAGAAAAAATATTTTATTTCATTGAGCACCAGAGAATATGAATATATTACAACAAAAAAAATCATGCACATAGTTATTATGGATGAAGAAACTGTTTGAAGAAATGGGAGTTAAAGTGAAGTATCTAATTGGAATCTATTTTGATAATTCATGTGCTATAAATTATAGAAAAAATAAAGCATGTCAATGAAGGAAAAATAACATTGAAATAAAATATCATTTTGTCATAGAGAAGGTGGGGAAAGGGCTTGTAAAGTAAGCATATGTGCCCACAGAACTTCTGGTTGCATACATTCTGATAAAGAGTTTACCCAAATAATAATTTGAATGGAATCGAATGGCTCTAAGAGTTTATTTGAATCCACTCACTTGAAAATGTGTGGATTTGTGACCCCAAATCTATGAGAAATGATGTGTTTTTTCATAATATGTTGATCTATTTTCTTTACCATGTTGTAGACCACAATGAAGTGACCTCTGAATTTTTTGACAAAGCGGGAGAAATTATGGGTATAAAAAGGGAGAAAATGTTTTAATCAAGATAAGTGAGAATCATATAGTGGGTATTAAATATATTTATGATAAAGGTGATCTATCAAAGATTATATGTCACGAAAAATGAGGTTCATGGTGAAAGTAGTTGAGTAGTTTTTGAATAAAGTGATTCATTGGTAAAATTTTCATTATGATCTTTTTTATCACAGTGAGTATGGATCATGTGGTCTTATAGTGTGTGTTATGTAAATATGTGATGGCTCTCATAGTTGAAAGAAAAAATTCTACTTGAAGATGGAGGAAGCTTCAGTGAGGTATGAAATTGAGAAGAATTGTCAACAAACCCAAAGGGTAAGATTGTTGGGAAAAATTCCATCAAGGTTTTAACTTGATGTTATTGGGTTTGATTTTGTTTTTTTACAAAGAAATATGATTGAAAACTACATTGGTTGTTCTTTCCAAACTAGTTTTTTAGGTGGTGCAGTTTCTGAGTGTTTGCAAATTTTTAAGACTCAAAATTGGGAGTTTGGTTTTAGAAAAGGAAAGTTTTCCACAAATGGGTTTGTGATTTGTAGACCACGAAGCATAGTTTTCATAATACAAATGGAGGTACATGGAATAGAAAAAGAAAATTTGAAAAGGCATTATTTACATATAGCAGTGTTATGCGGAACACAAAGCGCACTATGTGGACTACAAATGAAATATATTCCCTATGAGGAATTCATTTCAAAGGGGGCCTGAAGTTCATAGTAAGAATGTAATTTCAAAAAATATGTGGTGTTTATTGGAGCCTCAATGGGGTTTTTATGGAATACCTCATCATCCACAGAGGATCAAAGCACTATGTGCGTTTTATAGCACAATACGCAGTAAATGTTGTACTACATTGAAGATTTTAGTTATTATAATTAGCGGGATTTTCAGATTTACTTTCCTATATAAGGACCACTAATCAGATCACTAGGGAGATAAATATTAATAAGAAAACATATTTTCTCTAGGTGAAATTTATTGATGTCATAAGTGGTTCATGAGGAATGATTCTGGTAAGGGTAAAAGATTTCACGTGGACACTTCTGTGAAAGGAGAATTGTGGATCCCTACAGTTCGCAAAGGAAAAGAGTTCATGAAAGCAGATTTATCCCACGGAAGAAGATGAATTATGTAGAATATATGATGGTACATAGAGGAGAAGATTGTTTGTAGATATAGGGATGGTCTGTGGAAGAGGATATGATCCAAAAAAGTGGAGGCGGTCTACAGAATTAGAGGTCATCTATGAAGCACTCTCTCAATGCGGTGCAAGGTAATTTGTGGAGGACTAAAGTAAGTTCACGTAGGGACTAAAATAATTCCAAAAATCTATTCCCAAAAAATAACCATACACATAAATGTGGGACTGCAATATGAAATCTATATATAGTTGAGGATGTGTGCATTCATGAAAATGATTGGACAAAAAATTTCATAAATTCTATGTGGATCCTTTCTAGGGATGTGAGAAAAGGAAGAGGAAGACAATGATCATTTCCACCAGTAGTGAACCAAAGAAAGATAATCCAAAATTGAACCTTGGAAAAGTTGTGAGATGACCCTAAACATTGTAATGGTATTGATCATGGGCATAGAAATGATCTAACCAAAACGTTGTATTTTGGCAGTAAAACTTAGTGAATTTGGTACATCATCACATCACTGTCGTATGATCTTTAGATGTAGAACAATGATGGTGAACCAAGTAAAATCTTTATTTCTCATTCGTGATTTCATTTTTTTTCATACTTTTATACGAGAGAAGTAGATAAGAGTTTTTTTCACGTCGTAAAAATATCACAATGGATATTAGTTTTAATCTATAATACCCTGATTCACCCATGCCCCCTATCATGTTATTTTACCTATTGGGTCCAACATTTATAAACTATATTAATAAAAATATTATCTGAAGGTGTATGGAACTAGTTCAATATGAAGTTGAGGCATATGCTGTTGAAGAAGAAACAGATATGGAACCAAACCGAGTGATACATTGGTGAACAAGTGGAATGTTGTAACTAATACCAATATCGACCCAAGGTGTTTCCCCTAGTTTCATAGGTAGATTTATTGTATATGAAATAAATCATCTTTTACATAATCTCATGATCATGTCATTTATTTTCTATTTTATTTTTATCTTTTTCATCATTTATTTTATGTATGTAAGACCATGGTCGCCTAAATAAATGGACTAATATGCAAAGATAGAATTAATATAAATGGGTTATGTGTAAATGTTTTATTGGAAAATGGTTAATCCCTTATGTAAAGCCATCTTTGTAATAAAAACACATGAAAAGGATAAAATAAGAAAAATTTATTCATAATGAAAAAAATTCCTTGAGTTGATATTAACTCCTTAAGCCTTCCGTCACTTGAATTAAGATGAATATATACATAAATTGTCAATTTGACATCCGTTAAGGACACATTGAATTATCTAGAAGTATTTAATAAGATATTGGGTCGATATAGTTGAATCTATATTGTGTTTAATAGCCTCCATATGTCATATAAAAATTTAGAGGCATTTTTTAAAGAAATATAGGCCAATATTTATACTTTGGAGAGTCCACTAACTGGTTCAAGGAACTATATGTTTGTAGTTAGAAATACCAACTACCTAAAGAATTCATTATTAATTTAATGGTATCTATCTGGATTAAAAGAAGTAAACTATAGATCTTTTCTAATAGAAGGTCTATATGATGGGGAATTTCGAGTTCAATGGTGAGAGCTTTCAGGACATGATAAAATAGAGGGAGATATAATAAAATTAATTAATTGTGTCTCACATGATTTGTAAAAAAAGTACTAATATTATGATCTTTTATTATTATATAATATTGAAAATTTCATCATAAAAATTATCCCTGATATCAATTCTAGTAGAATAATATATTCTAACTAGAAGTAACTTCCATGAATGGTTTAGATTCTTGTGGGTAATATTTCACCACATACAGAAGTCTTTTGTGCTAGAATCATCAATGCCTGATAAACCTGTGAAGGAGGTGTGTGATGAGGATTTATCTATCTATGATAAACACCAGAGTGATTTAGTTAATGTTTAGTGTTTAATATCTTCATCCATATGTAATAAACTCATGAAGTAACATGAAAACATGGATACCTATAGAATTATCTATAATCTCGGTGTTCTTTATTAAGAGAGTGAAATATGGGAATTATTTGACATATCCAAGGTTCTATTAATGAGAAAACTTGGAGACTTATCACCATTTGGGACTCACATAGTGAAACTCATTGGATACATTGAGCAAATAGATGTTATAGGGTTTAAATTGCATGAAGAACTATGTAGTGGTATTATTCATTCATTATTCTATCAGATATTCTTTGTCTTTTTTATAAATTTCAATAGGTATGAAATAGATAAATCTCCCCTAGATCTTGTCACTATACTTCACCATGTAAATAATAATATAAAGAATAGAAAATATTATTTCCTCCTCGAGAATGAATGGAATGTCCAGGTGAAAAACATTATGGCTTACTCCATGTTTAAAAATTCTTCACAAATCTTCTCGAAGAAGATAATAATAAAAAGAAAATATATGAAAAATAATGCTAACTGTATTTCATGTGGCATGAAAGGACACTAGAAAAAAATTCACCAAGATAAATAGGAAAGGGGAAGCTTCTTGTTCATTTGTTACCAAGTGAAATTTATCGATTTCTAATAATTAGTTATTAGATAAACCATGTGGTGCTAAAATATGAATTAAAATACATAAACCAAGTGGATTGTAGAAGATTCATGAGGTATTTTAGATCTACATGCTTCCGATGGAGCTAGAAACTCTAAACTAGATATTGAGTACTACCACCTCACATTGTTGATGAGAATGATATAGGTTTTAAAATATTTTTATTATGTGCCTTCAATATCTTAACACATTATTTCTATATAGAGACTTGATAAATATGGAATTATTTTCAAATTCAGGGGTAAATTTTTATTATTTTATAATGAACACTTTTTTTGTAATAATATATATTTAATTAACAGTCTTTACTTGTTAGGTTGCAAAAACCAAGTAATGGAAATTGATAGAAAAATTATTTCACATGATTCATACCACACTCAAATATGGGATCAAAATATATGTCATGAAAATGAAAAAATATTTTGATATATTACCCCAAGATGGATATTTGGATTCTTTTGAAGTAAAACCACATAGTTTATGTCAAACATATAAATAAGAAAAAATGACCAAATCTCTATTTAGTTGAAAAGTTTAAAGGACCATTGATCTTCTTGATTTGGTTAATACCAATGTGTGTGGACCATTTCCAATTGAAGATAGGGTGGTAACAAATACTACATATGTTTTACAAATTACATTAATATAAATAGATATGTCTACTTAATGAGGAATAATTATCATTCCTTTTAAATATTCAAGGAATATTATAATGATGGCTAAAAAAATCTAGTTTTGAATATTAGGAAACTTCACTCATACCATGGTGGACAATATCTTAATCAAAACATCATTTATTATTTATGGGATTATGGGACTCTATCCTATGTCACTACTACTTATACACCACTTTGGAAGAGTGTAATTGAAAAGAGGTACTAAAACCTGTTAGGAAAAGGGTGATCAATGATGATTCATGTGAATCTTCTATTATCCTTCGGCAGATACACATTTAAGATAGTTGTACACATTCTAAACCAATATCTAACTAAAGCAATATAGGGTATTCCATATGAAAACTAGTTTGGAAATAAACCTATTTTTTCATATGTAAGAGTTTGGGGATTTGAAGTGTTTGTTAAGTTTATTTTTGGAAATAAACTTTCACCTTGAGGAAATAACTGCATCTTTATTAGATTTCCCAAGTAATTAAGAGGGTATTACCTAGAAGATCACTCAGATAAAAAGTTTGTGGTCGATAGACATCTCATATTACTCAAGATGGATCATATCTCTAAAAAATATATTAGGAGAGATGTGGATTTTGATGAATTCCATGCTCAAGATACCAAAGCATTTGTATTGGAATATATTTCATAAATCTCCATGGATGATAATGTTCAAGAGATACTAGTATTTCATAGGAATACATGAGATTATAGAGAATCAGAAAGATATGGTTTTCTATTCACTGATGATGGTTACTTTTTATTAATTTATTATAACAAGATTGTAACAAACAAAGAAGAATCAAGTGGCATGGATGTTGCCAATTGGAAAGAAGATCTGAATTCTAATAAGGTATTCTATATATCAAAACAATGTTTGGGTTTTGGTATATCCTGCAGTGAATATGAATCCCATTGGTTTTAAATAGGTACTCAAGAAGAATCTATACTTAGATGGTCAATGAATACTTATAAGGATTAGATTGTGGTAAAATGGTTCAAATAGAATAAAGGAATAGAATATAATGAAACATTTTCACCTGTTTATATGTTTAAATCCATCATAAATATACTTGTTCTGGATGATTAACTTGACAATGTGATTTGGATGATGAATTTTTACACATTCCTTTATTAGGACATGGTAAAATAAAATTTCTATTTCCCTAGTGTAGAATAGTGGTTGATCATGGTCATCTCACTTGAGAGGCTTCATAACTATTTACTCACTTATTTTAATTCACCTAAAACTACTTCTTTTTTGTATTTTTTTAATAATTATATTAAAATCATAAAATTTTAGTTTTAAGTTTTTGGATATAATTGAAGTGAAAAACAAAAACTATACTAACATATAATGAAATATGAGAATATAATTAAATTACTTGGAATTTAGGTTCTGTTTTGGATTGTTTCATTATTCTTATACTATTTCTAAATTTATTTTTCTTGTTTAATTATGAAGTCTCATTCTTAAAATACTATTCTTTATTTATTGGGTATAAAACATGTAATGATTAATGATAAATAAACTCTACATCCTCGAATAATCATGTTTAATTACACACCTCAATTGATAATGTGTCACCTTATCGGACCCAACTCTATCCAATATTGATTCATACACTAAATTACTCAACTCTAGTATATGAAGGGACAATGTTCAATAAAAGTTAGCTAAAATATTTAAATAAAATCATAGAAGTGAGTTTCAATTCAGTGTCATTGTGTAAAATATCCACACTCATTCACATCACCCTTTCTAAAAAAAAACATAAATAATATACTATAGAACTAACTAAATAATTCAAGAATACCTAACCTCTCCCGATCCAAACCCTTGATTCAACATCCCTTTATCTTAAGTAAGAGGTAACTGGTGGTAGAATGAGAATATAAGAAGAAAAAAATAAAAAATAAATAAAAATAGTGATGAGAGAGAAAGAGAATGAGAGATATAGAGAGAATGAAAATAAAATAAAAGAGGAGGGAATAAGAAAGTAAAATAAAAAGACATATTGTGAAAAGAATAAGAATATAAATGGTGGTTGGAAGAAGAAACATGGTCAAAAAATGCATGAACTAATTTAGTTATGAAACTAAATTAATATTATAGAAAATAAAAAATTAAGGTAGAATAAAATTAAAATAAAATAAAAGTAAATAATATAAAATAAAATAGTAGCATCCCATCCTTTACTCTGTGTCCTCCCACCTTTCGATGATCCCCCTTTGTGGTTAAACCCTTATCCTTTTATAAAAATGTAGAAAAACCATAGACTCCCATTCCATATAACTTCCCATGTATTTGAGTGTTTAATAGTTTTAATTTTAAAGTCACACCCCTCAAGACCCGGGGTGAAAAATAAGAAAACACCCAAAGATCTCAAGTGTTTAAAAAGTCAGTTATGGACATCATGATTTAGTGTGGTCTCCTCATCATTTTCATGGTATACATGGAATGTGTGTCTACATGGTATTGCCTCCATAGTGGTTTAGAGCCTCAAAAAATGTGTGTTAGCAGCGATATCCCTCTTCATCAACCCCTCTATCCTTTATAGTGGTCAAATAGATATCTCATGGAATGCATGGTCTCATCCTGTTCAAAAAAGTGGTTCATAGAGATAATTTGAGGTCTCATAACAGATCCTGGTTGATTTTTATCCTTGAATGCGGTGGTCATATCAAGATCAATATTCCTGGGGAGTGATAATGGAGTTTTTCAGTTGGATCATGCATTAAAGGTGGAATCAATAAGTGACGAGTTATGGATAGGTAGTAGATATCGAAAAGGGAGAATGTTTGAGTGGGGTCACATATGGTTGTGGTGGGATGTCACCATTTCGGTTAAGATGAACGATGCCCATGATATAGTTTTCCCACATCAGAAATATGAATGTGCTCCGCATTTTTTATAAGTTAATCCCCCACACCACTCCAATAATGATGTCATACTGGTGATGGATGAAACCTACCATAGTTACAAACTAGAAACCCAGTGAGTCTTTCCTCTCATTGACACACATAGATTTACCATCTATCAGTGCCTTCCACCACCTATACTCACCACTGGTTCCTCCCCATGGCCCATTATTCCTCACCCCTCAAGAAGGATCTCCCTTGGGTTACATAGATGGCCAGTCTAGTAGGGATGTCTACTTAGTGTGTGGACCATGGTTGAGGGATAGCCATCAGCTGGCCAAATTTGTACCATAAAAATATTTAACGCTTTTGAAATATTATTAACAAATATCATTCATAAATAATGTTAACCACTAAAATTCAAAAATAAATTCCAAAATAATATTAATCATTTACAACTCCTCTTTTTATTCCTATCAATTGTTTTTAATTCCTTAAATATAAATTCCCACTTTTAAATAAAAACCTTTAATTATTTCATATTATTAATTATAAATACTAAAAATTATTAGAATATTTTTAAAAACATGAATAAAAAATTGAGTGCATCAAATACCCCCACATTTAAACCATTCTTATCCTAAATCTTTAAATATAAACATTGAAATTTAGAGGAAACCCATGTTACCAATTTTTAAATTCATAGAAATAAAATAAAACAATTATCAATGTAAAATGAAAAAATTATTTCCACATAAATTATCAATTCAATTTGACTGTTTTCAACGAAATAATAAATCCATGTATTTTACTTTCTCCTTATTATAAATGGTTGAATTTATCCTTTAATCAATTCATGCTGCTCAATTAATTATTTTAAAACATTCTAAATCATGATTTATCTCACATTTTATTCTTTTCACTGATCACTCTTGATATAAATTCAATTATATTTATGTTTATATCATGATAAATTATCATTATATTGAGGCTTTAAAAGGAATAACTTTATCCACCTTGTTAAGATAAAAGTCACATAATATCATGAGGGATTTTAAATCAAGGTTTATTTGTATTTGAGGCTTAAGGTTGGTAGGATTTAATGTGAAAATTTAAGGCTCAAATAAGAGGCCTCTATATTAATGTATAAACCATGATATCAAAAATAAAAGTGTGACCAAAATCTTCCATTCCAAAAGACAACACGCACTTCCCAAGATCAAAGTAATGACATGATCAAAAAAATCATAATGAAGGAATTTTTTTGCCTCTTTAACTTTTTTTAATTTTCATTTTTCTAAACTAAATTTTTATTTTTCTTTGAAAATTATTTCTTGGAATAAACCTCAAATAAACCACCTAACCAAATATGATATAAATCATCAGACTAGTATTTGTGATTATTGATTATCCAAGTGAAAACACATTTATATTTTCCTATTTTTTTATTTTATTTTCTTATTCAAGATGGCTGAACAATTAAGTACAATTAATTTATCAACAACATTTCTCAATACCCAATTACAACCCCCAAAATTTTTCCTTACAATGTATTTTATCCCTTCCACCATGACTTCACTAACCCCCAAACTTCAACATTAAAATATCAAACAAATACTAAGAGGATGGTAAGAATGGATAAAAATGGATTGAAATAGTTATCATCCATAACAAGTTCATTCATGTTCTCTATGGGATAAATAAGGATGAATATATAAGATAGTCACAATGACAAGGCCTTATTAATTAAAAAATGCCTTAATCATTTGAATTTTTTTTGAATAGTCATAGCATTGAAAAAATCCAATGAATGTTCTATAAGGTGGCATGTCTCTAGACCACTCAAGAAATATGATCATGATAAAATAGATAAAAATTTAAACTATAAAACATTTGTTTTGTAAAAATAACCCTTTATTGACTAATAATAATAAATCAATTCACATTAATTTCAAAAATTAAAATCCTGAAAATGTTTAGGGAAATTTCATTTACATGAATCTAACTATTCCATCAAATCACGAGTCATTATTTAAATATTAATGATTTAATCTAATAATTAAATTCTCCACCTTACTCATTAAATATAATGATAATTTAAATATTAAAAATGGAATCACTGGGTCCTCAGAAAACTCATTTCTTCTGGATAAATTAGGTAAACCATAAATTTATTGAATGGGAATGAAAATTATAGTTCAAAGATCAAAATAGTTTTTAGAAGAAAAAATGTAGAGAGTTTTAAAGATAAAAATTAAAAGTGAACTCCATTTTCTCATGAAAATATGTCCTCTTCTTCTACTATTTTTTTGCCTTGTTTCATCATGGACTTAAAAAAAATAATCATTCATTTAAAATAAAGGACTATGCCATTAAAGATAAAAATGATAGAGGGTTTTTGGTTTCTTGCTAAATAAGTACTAAGAATAAAATTTAATGTCCTAAAAATAATTTAGAAGGATAAATCTTGTTATGATCCTCTAATTGGGCCCTAAATTTTTAATTCATCGATAAAGGCAATAAGAGTTGTTATCCATAATCTAATGGTGGGATGATCTTATTGTACTTGAACCACCAAATGTGTATTTTATGAGCTTCCACTTATTCTTTGTTGATCAGAAAGTCCCCATGAATAGAGTACACCCAATATGTCCCCTTCACAATTATGTGCTTATCCCATGTTTGGGGTAGGATAAATTATTGAAAAGCCACCATCATGGTTGTTACTTGTGAAACCTCCTCATGATTTTTAAGAGATTTCTCAATATAGGATGCAAGAATTGAATATTTAAAGCAAAAATGAGTAGGTAATTTTACTTGAAAAAAATTATACATTTAGAACCAAAATTAAAATTCTATATTTCAAATTGAGAAGTATGTATCTTGGTTTCCTTAGTATATTCCACTTGGCATTACTAATGGTCTTCCTCTAATACCTTTTAATCAGAATTAGGGAGCCTCATGTGTTGCCTAGTATGTGCATGTGTTATATCTTCATATTCCACTATGGAAAAATATCGATTTTATTAATATTAAAATTCAAAAAATAGAGTTAATACCCAATTTATATTGAATAAAATAAAATTCAAGATTTTAAGATAAGATTAAATCCCTAATTTGGTTCAGTTTCAATCTATTATTTATTGGTAAATACATCTTGAAGTTGGATCTCACTGGATGGAGGTGGATAGTTTATATCCTCCATCATTTCATCAAATTACACCAAATGGGTGGTGTATTCTTCCTTATCTAGGTACTAGTACAAAGTTTTTGGTGTTTTTTCTTTTTAAGGTGGGGATAAAACTTTTCATATTATCATCATCCCAGTTACTCTAAAATTTATCATGATATTATCGATATCTCAGGTTCACCTCAGTATGAGAGTCCTCATCCTCACTTTCTATCACTTCATTGTAGGCATAGATATGAATTTTCAAAAGGATAGGATGTGGTTATTCTTAATTTGTGGCATCAAACTCTTATATTTCTTTATTAAAAATAAGATACTCTAGAGGAACTTCCTCCTTGGACTTTAGTCTTTGATAATATGATTTTACATCATTAACCATATCTTCTAGTTCTTGGAACAAAAGTTATATGTCATTCCCATTCAACATATGAATATCCAAAAAGGCGAGTTCATCAATCCTTTATAGGAGGACCTTCTCAGAATATTATTCCACTTTATTTTGGTCTTTCACCTATGGGTAATTGATCCATGAATTGAAAAATTAATCATTTTAAAAAATCATGGATTTTATTTATATTTTATTTTATAAAAATAATCAAAAACTATATACAATGTTAATATAGAAAAAATACTAATTGGATCCCCATAAATGGAACTAGTTTTGACACATTCTGATCATAGACCATGGTAAAATAAAATTTCAATTTCCTACTATAGCACACTATCTAACTAGGGTTGTCTCACTTGTAGAACTTCACAACTATTTTCTCCCATATTTTAATTGTATTAAAACTTTTTCTTTTTATATTTTTTATTAATTTTATGAGAACAATAGAATTTGAGATGTAAATCAATGATGTGAAAAACTATAACTATACTAACATGTAATGAAATATGATATTATAAGATAAATAATTGGATTTTTAGTTCAGTTTTGGGTTCCTTCATTATTCAAATTTTTATTTAAATTTAGTTTAATATTTTAATTATGAAATTTAATTATTAAACTAGTATTATTTTATTTATTAGTTGTAAAATCTTATATACTTAAATAAAACTAAATTCCACCACTTCCTATAATTATGGTTGATGACACACTTCAATCAAGTATATGTCACCTTTTAGGACCCAACTCCATCGTATGTCATTTCTTCCATAGAACTGCTCAAATCCATCATATGAAGATATTATATTTAGCATAAGGGAGGTAATAATATTTAAATAAAATCAAATAATTGAGTATTACTTTATATTCGTGGAGGAAAATAACCACACCCATGAACATCACCCTCAATCATGACACACAAAAATAAAACATTAAATAAATAAGCATAGAATTTAGGAACACCTATCCTCCCCTTAGGCCAGGCCTCAAGTCAGTTATCAATTATATGTAGTAAGAGATCACTGTTGGTATAATGAGAAGAGAATAAGAAAACAAATAAAATAAAATAAAATAAAATAAATTATGATAGAAAAAGAAAAGAAAATAAAATACAATACAATAAGAAAATAAATTAAAAAGATGGAATGCGAAAATATGAAGAAGAAGAAGAATAATGGAGAGTTGAATAAAAATATGGTTAAACAATTCATGAACTATTTTATTTAATAAACCCAATTAACATTAAAAAAATAAAAATAAGGTAGAAAAAAATATAAGTAATGTAATGAATATAAAAGAAAATATCTGCATCCAGATCGTCAACATGTGGCCTCCCACCTATCGATTTCCCCTGGTGATCAAACCATTATCCTTTTATATGCATAGAGAACCTATTCAACCTTCCTTTAATTTAAACATTCCATATCTTTGTGTGTTTTAAATTTTTTAAATAAAAATTTCACCCCTTAAGACACAATGTGAAAAATATGAAAACATCTGAAGATCTCGGGTGTTTAAAGATCTATTCATTGATAGTGGGGGTAAACATGGCCTCCTCAACAGATGCATGGTGTACATGGCATATGGAAGCACCATTATGTTTATTCTAAGCCTCATACAAGGTGAATTAGTGGAGAAGAATCTCTTCATCGACACCTTCATCCTTTATAGTGTCTGGAGGGAGCTATCCTAGCATGTGGGATTTCACCCTCTTTGAAAAAGTGGTTCATAATTATCATATGAGGTCGCATATGTGATTCATTATGGTTTAGAGCCCTAGAAATGGTTTGTTGTTCAATATTAACCTTCCTAGTGTGTGAAAATGGTGTTTTGTAGTGAGTTTAGGTGTCATAGGTGGCATCAACTAGTGACATGTGGTAGTAAGGCAGTGAATTAGGCTAAGAAGAAATGTTCAAGCGAGGACATGCATGGATGAGGTGGGAGAAAACCATTTTGGTTTAGGTGAATAGTTCCAATGATACTATTTTCCCGCAATGGAAATATCAATGTGATCTGTGTCTATTTATAAGATAATCGGTCACACCACCCTAATAATGATGTCAGACTGGTGTTAGAGGACAACTACTACAGCCTCGGACTAATGAAAAATTGATTATTTACTCCCACCACTGCATAGAGATTCCCCATGAGCTAGTTCCTTATTCCACCAATGCTCAATATAGGTTCCTCCCCATGGCATGTGCTTCTTCACTGCTAGGGAAGCCTCTCCCTTGGGTTGTTTGGCCAGCTGGCCTAGTGGTGCTTTCTATGTGGGGTCTGGCCCATGATTTTGGGCTAGCCTTAGGATAGACAAATTTTACTTGAGAAATATTTACACGTTAGATATATTTGAAAAAAATATCATTCATAAATAAATTTAACTATTAATATTTCCATTTAGATTCCATATTAAAAGTAAATATTTAAAACTCATCTTTTTATTCCATTTAAATTAATTTTAATTAATTAAATATAAATAATCATCTTTCAATAATACATGAAATTATTTGGGACTATTCATCAAAAAATATGAAAATTATTCAAAAAATAAAATTAGGAATTAATATATGAGTGTGTAAAATATCAAAATGACTATACATAATGAGAACCTTCAAGAAGATATCAATATGAGTAAAATCAAAGTGTTTGTGACACCAATGTATTCCAACAATATATACAAGTTATAGATATCCATTTATTGAGTAAAGATAACATCATGGTCATGAAACATTTAATTTTATGATTTTTTTAATGTAATTTCGTTTTATAAAGAATGAATGTGATATTTGTGTCCATATAAAGTTATGTGGGAGTGTAGTTACTTTATTAATATTTTATATTGATGAAATACTATTTATTGGTAGTTAAATACTTGTATTATAGTATTCCAAATCATAGTTGAATAAATGATTCTTTGTGATTGACATCGGTGATGAAACAAAAAATATTTGGATCAAGATCAATCATGATAGATCCAATAGTATTCACTATCTAAGTCAAAGTAAATATATTGAAAAGATACTAACAAGATTTATTATCTTGTAATATAACAGGGGATAGTTACTAGTGTCACATGGAATTCATATTTCTAAGAAAATATACCCTTAGAAACATGAGGAGAGACAAAATATGTCAAGGATTACATACACATCATTGATTGGGTCAGTCATGTATGTTATACTATGTACTAGGATAGATGTATCATATCCTGTATGCACGGTAGAAAGATACTAAGTTGAATCAGGTAACCTCCATTGGATATTATTCAGTACTAACCATATGTAATTATGGAGAAATAAGGATATGTTTATGGTATATAAAGGAGATTAAGATCTAGTAATTATGGGATATGTAGATTCTAGTTTCTAACCAAGTCAATATGATCATAAATCATAGTCGGTAAATATCACCACTCTCAATGTAGGAGTTGTGAGTGGGAAGAGACCAATGAAAGCCATGATCATAGATTATACATTAAATTATAATTATTTTATAGATTCTGTGGAAGCTAAATAAGTAGTGTGGATATGCAACTTCATACATTTTTTTATGTGATTCATTTAAGTAGAGATCATATTATGCTCTATTGTGATAATCCTCTAGTGGCAGATTTTGTAAAGGTGAAAAGATTTCATAGGTGGATAAAATAAATATATCATAAATATAATCTCTTGAGGTATTTTTATCAGATATGTGAATTCTCAGTTATTAGAGTCTGCATGGAAGAAAAACTGGTTGATTGCTTGACTAAATAATTTACTCCAGAAAAACCAGATCGTTATGTGAGATTTAACCTACTAAAATTTGATGGAAGTTGGATCTAGTCCAAGTGGGGGTCTATTGAAGTTAGTGTCTTAAAACCAATATTTTATACTGTGGATATCATGTATATTAAAATATTTTATTATCAATGAAAATATCTTATTATATATCATTCATTGTTCTATATGACATTAATGTAATAACTCAATGTATTTTTATCATTGAAAAGGGAATAATATTTCCCTGCTATGATGAAAACATTAAAGTGCCATGGAAATATTCTTAAACATTATTTAATAGTCTAGTAACATTATATGTTGTGGAATATAGTATTTATATCATTAGTTGTGATTACTCATAAGCAGTTGAGACTTTAACTCATGAAGTTCTCACCTAGTAGTTTTCAAGATGGGAGATTATAAAACAGATCCACCAGACGGAATTCCAAATGTTTATGTATCATTGTAAATTCCTATTTTTGAATGTGTGTGATGGTACTTAGACTTTAATATTAACACTGATTTATATCATGACTCCAGAACTAATATGTATTGTTATAAACCATGAGGAAAATTGTTCATGTCAATGTTGGGCGTGTTGGGTGCATCATGAAATATGTATTATTAATAAATAAGTTAAGGAAGAATTTATTCCATACATATTTAAAATTTATATATCTTACATTTTATTGAAATAATACTCTTATGTAACTCCCATATAAATTATGATATGGTTTTCCTTAAATAGATTTAATTTCTTCGATGAATTACGATACACGCAACCCCGAGTCTAAATAAACCATTATATAATATAGCATTATAACCTAGCTATTAAATTTTAGTTGTGAATAGAAATAACCAAATTTTAAAAAATATTTATAAAGAATTTATATATAACAAATACAATAAAAAATAAATTCTTATTTTTTATTAAACTCTTGATATGTTTCTTCCTAAAAAAATATTGGTTTTTATTTATTTTTATAATAAAAAATAATAATTTCTTCTACTTTTTGAAAATTTATTTGAAAAAATTATCACTTTTTTAAAACAATATATAAAAACTGACGTAAGGTAAATTTTTAATATGTTTCTAAATTTTTTGATTTTTTAGTGAATAGTGATAAAAATATGTATTTTTCAAATTCTATCATTACATTTCATTAAATAATATAATTTAAAGGTCAAATAATATTTTGTATTTTCTATTAATGTTCAATATTTTATTTATGGTTTATAATAATATAATTAAAAATATTTTAATTAAAAAATTTCAACATTTTTATATAAGTAAATTTTATGCTTAAAAAGGAATTTTCAAAAAAGTTGTTTTTCATTCTTTTTTATTAATTTATATTAAAATAGAGTTCATAAACAACTAGATATTAAATATTTAAAATTTTATACAATATTATTAATTCTAATTTTCATATTTGGTAAATAGGTCTCCTTTATTTTAGTCATTATGAATAGTAATAATGGTAAATATTTGTCACCTCGGTAAGCGTAAGATTGGTAAAAAATGGTTAAAACCATTAAATAAGTTCTAAAAATAAACCCAAAACTTTACATTATTTAATTTTATGTAATTATTCCGATCATATAAACCAAAATTTATAATATATTTCATTTTGGTGAAATTTTCCCTTGATAATGAAAAGTATATTATTTTAAGTAACGAAAATTCCAAAATATCACTCTATTGAATTTAATATCTCTAAAATTTTTCATAAGGATAAAATTAATATATGGTTAGTTATAAATTATTAATTTAAATATAAATTAATTTTTCATTAGGTTAATTTATTGTTTATTTTTAGTGGTGAACAAATTACCTTAAATTCTTACAAAACAACAAAATATTTCCTATTCAGTTGAAAGATAAGGTAAATGTTTTTAAAAAGGCTAAATGTAATATTGTTTGAATGAGTTATAGTTTCTTAGAAGTATTATAGAATAATATAACATATTATAATTATTTTAACTATTTATATTCTATCTCAATTTTTTCATTTTTTTCAGTTTTAAATTTTGTGAATAGTTCTTAAAATGACATTAATAGTGTTTTATGGAAGTAATTTTTTATTGAATTATTTAAAAATCATAAAAATAGAAAATAGAAAAAATAAGATGATAAATGGTAAAAAAAATATTATCTTTTTTTCATTTATGAGGAAATATTTATCTTATATGAAAAATTATAACACTTTAATATTAAACAGTCATTACAATGATTAAGATAAATATTTGTTAACCAAGGGGTTAAACCAAAAAAAATAATGTTTAAAATGATGAAAAACCATATAAAAACTTATTTTATGATTCCTTTAGACATTATTCTATTTTTATTCAAATATCTATCTATTTGGAATCATTTTTCTGGAGAATGACTTAATTATATTTTAAAGTTTTTAGTAATTCCAAGTGTTCCTTTTCCTAACCTTATAAAAGGACACCCATTATCTCTTTTCATTACACCACATTGACCCATGTATCTCAAAAAAATCATTCCCAGTAATATTTTAAACATCCCTATTTTTGAATTATAGGTGTTGGTATTCTTAAAATAAAATTCCATGGGCCATCAAGAAGTGATCTAATAGAGGCCCACTAAAGAAGAGGCAATCGTCTTACCTGGAATCTTTCAATAAATTTATTCATCTACATTTTCTAAATAATTTCTATTAAACATTAGATAATAAATTTAATATAATATATATATTTAAATATTATTATGATTATGGTACCACCAATATCTGTCCTCTATTATATCAAATGGTAAGTGAATGTATTGTTTGTGTATGTGTGGACTACCACCTCCACATATCAATATAATTTATTTTCCATCACTATGTTTCATCGGTGGTTATTATGATGATTTTAAAGTTTATATTTTATATTTATGAAATAATTACTCTTATATAATTATAATATCATGTAACGACCCAATCTTTTTGAGTATTATATTAACTTACTCTTAATGATTTAATAAGACGTTAATGGTTAATGCATAAAGGGGATTTGATGGCTTCATCCAGTTGACTCAACCCTTATGAAGCCCACTTAACAGAGCTTGGGAAGGAGGTAGCATCTGTGGGCTTCGCTTTGGACCAAGCCCAAGCCGAGCTCCAGCGTGTCAAGCTTGAACGAAAACGCTTGCAGGAGAAGTTCAAGTTAGTGGAGATTGCTACTAGGGCAATGTTATCTGAGCCTCCCTCAGATTCTCTCACCATAGCACACCTTACACTTAGGTCTTATGCCAGTGTTATAAGGGGCTATGTGATGAGACCCTAGTTTCCTTGTGTAATCCTTTTGGGTGAATAAATTGAGATTTCTTCCTTTAGTGATGTTTGTGATATTTCAAATGTCTAGATAATTTTAGAATGTATTTTATTGATGAATTTTGAAAAAGGGATACTTTGAAATATTTATGTAAACCCTAAATAACTAATGATGTGTATTGATTTTCAAAAAATGGTTTTCTACAAAAGTGTTCATTAAGGAATTTGGAGTCTAATAAGATCAACTTAATTTTTGATGAATAGTAAATTATGAATAGTGATTTTACGCTTAGGATTAGTAATATGACCAAATGGATTAGTAATTTCACTCAAAGAAAGTTTTAATATAATTTAGACACCTAGATTAAGTAATGAGATTCAATAAAATGGGTAAATAACGGTCTCATAAATTATTAGTCAAGTATTAGTTTTTTCGGATGAATAGTGTTTTTTTAATTAAAAATTTAATTAAAAATAATTAGAAAATTATTTTTATAAAAAGGACTTTATTTTTGAACTCAGAGCATCGATATTATGTTAAGATAATTTTTGGGGATTTTTCTGAAAAAAATGAATTTTCGATGAATAGTGTTTTTATTTAAAAATTAAATTAAAAATATTTAGAAAATTATTTTTATAAAATGGATTTCATTTTTGAAATAAGAGCATTGATATTTGGTTAAGGTGAAATTTTGGGGTTATTCTGAGAAAGTTGAATTTTCAGTGAATAGTAAAAATACAGTTTTAGGGTTTCGGTATGTTTAATGACATCATAATGGTGTCATGATGATGTCATGAGATCTTTTGAGGGTTGGCCGGCCAAGGGTGATGAATTATTGTTTTGGGGGCCCCATGTGGCCTAACTCCATGATAAATGCCAAGGGAGAGCACATGGGTTTGAGAAAAGCACATGTGAGGTGTCCCTTGGCCATTAATGATTTGTCCCCTCACTTTCCCTATAAATACCCACCCTTTCCTCCCTTAGTTTTCACTCCCAACTCTCCCCCAAAGAAGTTCTGGTCTTCTTACCTTCCAAGGAGTCCTCCAAAGGTGCCCCTAAGCCCTCAAGGTCCAATCCTTTGAGTTTCAAGAGTCACGTTTTAAGGTAAGGGATCCGACCCCTCTCTTTCTTTTCATGTAATCTCTTTTATGTCATTCCTATTATGCTGCATGTTTTTATGTGAGAGGATGTTCTTTTATATTCCTCTTACTGCCCTTTCATTTTTATATGATGAGAGATCCCCTCTTACTCTCATCATTTCATTTTATGAAAGTTTAAGTGACGCCGTTAGGCTGCCAAAATTTTAAGGGATTCTTTCACCCTTCTCATTTTTTTAGTTCGATTTTCATGTCAAGTCTTTCAAGTTCCTTTTTATTATGTTGGGGTATGATCTCTATATCTATCATACTGATCTCTTATGATCATATGATGAGGGACCCTATTTGATCTTGTCAAATCATTTTCTTTTGAAGTTAAGTGACGCCGTAAGGCTGCCGAATTTTCATAAGAGAAATCTAATCTTTTTTCCTTCCATGTTTTTCATTTCAAATGGTATGTCCCTCAAATTTCATTACCATGTCCATATGTCCTTCTTACTCTTTCACCCTACTGTTTTATGGATCATTTATGAGTGGGTGACCCATGTCCCCTCTCATTTCAATGTTTTCTAAAACCCCGAAACTTAGCCGTTATGCTGCAGAATTTTCCCTTCAAAATGCCTCTCTCTTTTCTCAAAAATTATTTTATGTAAAAAAGTGAATACTCAAAGATCCTATTTCTACAAGGGTATTCAAATATATACCAAAATGTTCTATTTTAAATTCTGGGATTTACATACATGAGACCCACCTTCCTTTTCTGTGGGTTTTAAAGTGATATAAAGATCATGTCTTTAAAGCAGTTTTTAAAAAGTTATGATTATGAAATGAAACCCATTTCCTTTATGCTATATGGGTTATTTATGAAATGTTTGATGATGATATATGTGGCTCACATGATAATAAAGGCAAATTTAGGGGTGCGCCCTGATAGCGCTCCAATGCATTGGGTAATGATGTAACCACTAGAGATTACAATTTTCACGATACCTTGGTGAATAACCTTGGTAATTTTCAAATGACACCTTGGGGATGGACCTTGGTGATATGTTCATGATTGTCTATATTAAATTATGTAGCCACATCTTCAAGTTATGAAAAATGTTATTTTTATTATGAAATGCCTCATGATTTCTTTCTCATGCCTTAAAGTTCTTTTCATGTCCTTATTGAAGTATCTCAAGTTCACATGTAAAATGTTCCTCTTGTTTCCCTTACTGGGCCTTCTGCTCACCCTTTCTTTTGATCTATGTCCCCAGGTTATGAGATGCAGTAATGAACCTAGAATGAACTTAAGGAGACGCCTTTCAAGTGTTTAAGAAGAATGTTTTATGTTGTTTTCATGTATTATGTTCCTGGTTTCCAAGACACTAGACCTTAAAGATCCTCAGTTTTGTGTAATGTAATGAAAGTTTATGTTATAAAATGACGGGATGCCATAGTTGGTATCAAAGGATGGTTTAGTTATTTGTGGAAATTAGGATATAAAAACTTTAGGAAGAACCCTATAGAAAAGTTTAAATATAGGAAAACTTCCTGGTATTTTGGTAAGTATTGAGTAAGTGGTCTATCAAACAAATACATCCCTGTCTGGATACGAGCAGGTAGAGGTGGCTCTGGCACAGATGTACATAGGGGTAAAACCCAAAAACACCGATTTGAGCTAGACTCGAACGGTAACTGGTGCACGATAACGGGCCTTGCTGCACTCTTGGTTACGACACTCCCGGGGGATATGTTTGGTTAATCACATGCTTTTTATGAATCATTATGAAGGAATTATAGAGAACTATAATTGTCTAAGCACGAAGTCTTAGTTAAAAGATTCATAAATGAAATGAGTTTCTCACTAAGGTTTTATTCTTTTAGAAAATGGCGGGCAATAGGAGAAACCGTGCCGATGGTGACCGCAATGCACCATGTGCTGATGGCCCTTCGATGGAAGCCGGAATGGAAACATTCATGCGAATGATGAACCGACTGACTCAAGTTATGAGTAATAACTTGAATCAAGCTGAGAGGCCGACCTCACCACGAAGGGAACAACTTTCTGTTGAGTCCTTCATGCGTCAACGACCGCCAACATTCAGTGGATCTACTGACCCATTGGTTGCGGAACAATGGATAAGCTCCATTGAAAAGATCTTTTCTGTACTTAATTGTTCGGAACAAGAAAAAGTCACCCTTGCTGTTTACCGCCTAGAGGGAGAAGCTGATCAGTGGTGGTCACTGATCAAAAACACGAAGCCACGAGGAGAGATATAAGATATGGAGTGGGAAGAATTTCGGGGGATTTTCTTTAACAAGTATTTCCATCGTTCCATGAGAACGAAAATGGAGAAAGAGTTTCTCGAGCTGAAGCAGAAGGAGAACGAATCTGTCGGAAGCTATGAGATGAACTTCACAAGGCTTTCCCGTTATACCTCCAACTTTGTCATGGACCCTAATGGGAAGGTTGATAGATTCTTTGGCGGACTACGACCACATCTGCGGAAGAATCTAGCCAACAGGGACTACGATAGCTATGAATAAATAGTTCGAAGTGCTATGAAAGTTGAACTAGAGTTTGGGGAGACACAATGGTCTCACAAATCTAATGAGAAGAAGAGAGCTCTAGAACCAAGCCTGGGAAGAAGTTTTGATCAGGAAAGAGGTGGAAAGCATATGCAACATGCCACATGCAATAAATGTGGGAAGAAGCATCCGGGGAACTGCTTGATCGGAAGTGGAAAGTGCTATAGGTGTGGAAAAGAAGGCCATATTTCTCGGAATTGTCGTGGTGATGTGAAGCCTCAACTTCCCAACACTAACAACAGAGGAAAGATGGTTCTGGCCCTACCCGAAGTCACATGCTTCAAGTGTGGACAGCTTGGGCACTTTGCTAATCAATGTCCAAATTTGAGGGCGGTGGAGGAGAATCACCATCAACCTCAGCAGAGGCCAAGGGAGCAAGGTCATGCTTTCGCTATCACAACAACTAAAGTTGAAGTTCCGAATGATGTGGTAGCAGGTACTCTTGTTGTCCTCTCAAAACTAGCAAGTGCTTTATTTGATTCTGGTTCTACGCATTCATTTATTTCTTCCAAGTTTGCAAAGAATATAGAATCAATCCCCGAATTGCTTGAGGTAGAGTTGTCAGTCAAGACTCCAAGTGGGATTATCCATGCATCAACAGTTTTTAGAGACTCTAGTGTTTACTTTGGTGAGCACAATCTTATCGCAAATCTAGTAGTCATTCCCATGATGGAATTCGACGTTATACTAGGGATGGACTGGCTCTCAAAGTATAACGCTAAGATCAAATGCAGAAGTAAGGAAATCTCAGTAGTCTTGAATGAACGACCTACAGTTATCTTCCGAGGAGAGATATCCCGAACTAATCCCTATCTAGAAGCACCTCCCATAGCTTTCTTTATGGAGTTAATCGGTGATGATGAAGAAGGGAAAGGGAGCATACAAATTGAAGATGTTCCGATTGTTCAGGAATACATGGATGTATTTCCTGAGGAGTTACCTGGACCTCCCCCAGAAAGAGAGGTAGAGTTCTCCATTGAACTCGTACCTGGGTCTCAACCGATATCAAAGACTCCGTATAGAATGGCAAATGTGGAGCTAGAAGAGTTAAAGAAACAAATCCAAGACTTGTTGGAGAAGGGGTTTATCCGACCGAGTGTGTCTCCTTGGGGAGCACCAGTTCTCTTTGTGAAGAAGAAGGATGGATCAATGCGGCTATGCATTGATTATAGAGAACTGAACGGGATTACAGTGAAGAACAGATACCCTCTTCCAAGAATTGATGATTTATTTGACCAACTTCGTGGGGCTCAATTCTTCTCTAAGATTGACCTTCGATCTGGTTATCATCAACTGAGGGTGAAGAAGGAAGATATTCCAAAGACTGCTTTCCGATCAAGATATGGGCATTATGAGTTTACTGTTATGCCCTTCGGCTTGACTAATGCTCCTGCTATTTTCATGGATTTGATAAATAGAGTCTTTAAGGACTACCTTGATAACTTTGTGGTAGTTTTTATTGATGATATTTTGATATATTCAAAAAGTCGCGAGGAGCATGAAGATCATCTGAGGGTTATTTTGAAAACTCTACGGAAGGAGAGGCTCTTTGGGAAGTTCAGCAAGTGTGAGTTTTGGTTACAACAAGTGGCTTTCTTGGGGCACATCGTAACCAATGAAGGAATCTCGGTTGACCCTGCAAAGACAATGGTTGTGGAGGAGTGGCCTCAACCCACAACAGTAACTGAGATTCGAAGTTTCCTTGGTTTAGCAGGATATTATAGGAGGTTTGTGAAAAACTTTTCACGGCTTTCTAATCCACTAACCAAGTTGACTCGAAAAGGGGTTAAGTTCATCTGGACAAAGGAATGCGAGGAAAGTTTCCAAGAGCTGAAGAAGAGATTGGTTACTGCACCTGTGTTAACACTACCCTCTATCGGAGAAGGATTCGTTATTTTTAGCGATGCATCTCTGAAAGGGCTTGGGTTCCTCCTCATGCAAAATGACAAAGTAATTGCTTATGCATCTCGACAGTTGAAGATTCATGAGCAGAATTATCCTACGCATGATCTAGAGCTGGAGGCAGTTGTTTTTGCTCTAAAGATATGGAGGCACTATGTTTATGGGGAGAAATGTGATATATACACTGACCACCAAAGTCTAAAGTATATTTTCACTCAGAAAGAATTGAACATGAGACAAAGGAGATGGTTGGAGCTTATTAAAGACTATGATTGTTCAATTCATTATCACCCTGGAAGAGCAAACAAAGTCGCGGATGCATTAAGCAGGAAAGATCCTGTTGTCCTGGCAACAATGAGGATCTTAGGGGATCCCTTGATTAAAGATCTAGTAAAACTGGACATGGGAATTATAAGGAAAGGGACATCATCAACCCTATCCCAAATGATTTCCCAACCTTCATTACTAGAGAAGATCAAGAAGGCTCAAAAAGAATATCCTTTGCTGCAGGAGAAGTTCGAGGCTGTAAAGGATGGGAAGTTCCCTGATTTCAATATTGATCAAGAAGGTGTATTGAAATTTCGTACAAGACTATGTGTTCCATCTATTCCGGAGATAAAGAAAGAACTGATGGATGAAGCTCATAGCTCTACTTTCTCTATACATCCGGGAAGCACTAAGATGTATAGAGACCTTCGTGATCATTATTGGTGGGATAACATGAAGAGGGAGATTGCCGATTACACTACAAGGTGCCTGGTGTGTCAGCAAGTAAAGGCAGAAAGACAACTTCCTAAGGGGGTATTACAACCGCTACCCATACCAGTATGGAAGTGGGATAATATCACCATGGACATTGTAACTGGTCTCCCAAAAACATCCAAAGGAAACAATGCGATATGGGTTATTGTGGACCGTCTCACCAAGACAACCCATTTTATCTCTATTCGGGAAGATTTCTCTCTGGATCAGCTTGCCAAGATATACGTGAAGGAAGTGGTAAGGCTGCATGGGGTACCACTATCCATCGTATCTGATCGTGACCCAAGATTCACATCAAAATTCTGGAGAAGTCTTCAGCATGCTCTGAACACTGAATTGAATTTTAGTACGGCCTATCATCCTCAAACTGATGGCCAATCTGAAAGGACTATTCAGACACTCGAAGACATGTTGAGATTATGCTCAATGGAATTTAAAGGTGGATGGGATCAACACCTCCCATTAGTTGAGTTCTCCTATAACAACAGCTTCCATGCGAGTATTCAGATGGCACCCTATGAAGCTCTTTATGGAAAGCGGTGTAGAACTCCTACTTGTTGGGATGAAACTGGTGAGAGGAAGCTTCTTGGGCCTGATCTTGTGCAAGAAATGACAGAATAGGTTCATGCCATCCAACAACACATAAAAGCTGCTCAGAGTCGGCAGAAGAGCTATGCTGACAATCGACGAAGAGACTTGGAGTTTGGTGTTGGTGACAAAGTCTTCCTTCGAATCTCTCCATGGAAGAGAGTCATGCGGTTTGGGAAGAAAGGGAAGCTCATCCCTAGGTACATTGGCCCCTATGAAATCCTTGATCGCATAGGAGCAGTGGCCTATCGTCTAGCACTTCCACCGAACCTAGCTCAAGTTCACAATGTCTTCCATGTATCTCTCTTGAGGAAGTACATACCCGACCCTTCGCATGTACTGAACCTAGAGGTGGTACAACTTGAACATGACCTCTCTTATGAAGAGCAGCCAGTGGAGATCTTAGACCGTAGAGACAAGGTTCTACGAAACAAGACTACCCACCTTGTGAAAGTGTTGTGGAGGAATCATAAGTACGAAGAAGCGACTTGGGAGCCTGAGGAAACGATGAAGCAAAAGTACCCTCACCTTTTCGGCTAGGCCTCAAGTATAAATTTCGGGGACGAAATTTCTTAAGGGGGGAAGAATGTAACGACCCAATCTTTTTGAGTATTATATTAACTTACTCTTAATGATTTAATAAGACGTTAATGGTTAATGCAGAAAGGGGATTTGATGGCTTCATCCAGTAGACTCAACCCTTATGAATCCCACTTAACAGAGCTTGGGAAGGAGGTAGCATCTGTGGGCTTCGCTTTGGACCAAGCCCAAGCCGAGCTCTAGCGTGTCAAGCTTGAACGAAAACGCTTGCAGGAGAAGTTCAAGTTAGTGGAGATTGCTACTAGGGAAATGTTATCTGAGCCTCCCTCAGATTCTCTCACCATAGCACACCTTACACTTAGGTCTTATGCCAGTGTTATAAGGGGCTATGTGATGAGACCCTAGTTTCCTTGTGTAATCCTTTTGGGTGAATAAATTGAGATTTCTTCCTTTAGTGATGTTTGTGATATTTCAAATGTCTAGATAATTTTAGAATGTATTTTATTGATGAATTTTGAAAAAGGGATACTTTGAAATATTTATGTAAACCCTAAATAACTAATGATGTGTATTGATTTTCAAAAAATGGTTTTCTACAAAAGTGTTCATTAAGGAATTTGGAGTCTAATAAGATCAACTTAATTTTTGATGAATAGTAAATTATGAATAGTGATTTTACGCTTAGGATTAGTAATATGACCAAATGGATTAGTAATTTCACTCAAAGAAAGTTTTAATATAATTTAGACACCTAGATTAAGTAATGAGATTCAATAAAATGGGTAAATAACGGTCTCATAAATTATTAGTCAAGTATTAGTTTTTTCGGATGAATAGTGTTTTTTTAATTAAAAATTTAATTAAAAATAATTAGAAAATTATTTTTATAAAAAGGACTTTATTTTTGAACTCAGAGCATCGATATTATGTTAAGATAATTTTTGGGGATTTTTCTGAAAAAAATGAATTTTCGATGAATAGTGTTTTTATTTAAAAATTAAATTAAAAATATTTAGAAAATTATTTTTATAAAATGGATTTCATTTTTGAAATAAGAGCATTGATATTTGGTTAAGGTGAAATTTTGGGGTTATTCTGAGAAAGTTGAATTTTCAGTGAATAGTAAAAATACAGTTTTAGGGTTTCGGTATGTTTAATGACATCATAATGGTGTCATGATGATGTCATGAGATCTTTTGAGGGTTGGCCGGCCAAGGGTGATGAATTATTGTTTTGGGGGCCCCATGTGGCCTAACTCCATGATAAATGCCAAGGGAGAGCACATGGGTTTGAGAAAAGCACATGTGAGGTGTCCCTTGGCCATTAATGATTTGTCCCCTCACTTTCCCTATAAATACCCACCCTTTCCTCCCTTAGTTTTCACTCCCAACTCTCCCCCAACGAAGTTCTGGTCTTCTTACCTTCCAAGGAGTCCTCCAAAGGTGCCCCCAAGCCCTCAAGGTCCAATCCTTTGAGTTTCAAGAGTCACGTTTTAAGGTAAGGGATCCGACCCCTCTCTTTCTTTTCATGTAATCTCTTTTATGTCATTCCTATTATGCTGCATGTTTTTATGTGAGAGGATGTTCTTTTATATTCCTCTTACTTCCCTTTCATTTTTATATGATGAGAGATCCCCTCTTACTCTCATCATTTCATTTTATGAAAGTTTAAGTGACGCCGTTAGGCTGCCAAAATTTTAAGGGATTCTTTCACCCTTCTCATTTTTTTAGTTCGATTTTCATGTCAAGTCTTTCAAGTTACTTTTTATTATGTTGGGGTATGATCTCTATATCTATCATACTGATCTCTTATGATCATATGATGAGGGACCCTATTTGATATTGTCAAATCATTTTCTTTTGAAGTTAAGTGACGCCGTAAGGCTGCCGAATTTTCATAAGAGAAATCTAATCTTTTTTCCTTCCATGTTTTTCATTTCAAATGATATGTCCCTCAAATTTCATTACCATGTCCATATGTCCTTCTTACTCTTTCACCCTACTGTTTTATGGATCATTTATGAGTGGGTGACCCATGTCCCCTCTCATTTCAATGTTTTCTAAAACCCCGAAACTTAGCCGTTATGCTGCGGAATTTTCCCTTCAAAATGCCTCTCCCTTTTCTCAAAAATTATTTTATGTTAAAAAGTGAATACTCAAAGATCCTATTTCTACAAGGGTATTCACATATATACCAAAATGTTCTATTTTAAATTCTGGGATTTACATACATGAGACCCACCTTCCTTTTCTGTGGGTTTTAAAGTGATATAAAGATCATGTCTTTAAAGCAGTTTTTAAAAAGTTATGATTATGAAATGAAACCCATTTCCTTTATGCTATATGGGTTATTTATGAAATGTTTGATGATGATATATGTGGCTCACATGATAATAAAGGAAAATTTAAGGGTGCGCCCTGATAGCGCTCCAATGCATTGGGTAATGATGTAACCACTAGAGATTACAATTTTCACGATACCTTGGTGAATAACCTTGGTAATTTTCAAATGACACCTTGGGGATAGACCTTGGTGATATGTTCATGATTGTCTATGTTAAATGATGTAGCCACATCTTCAAGTTATGAAAAATGTTATTTTTATTATGAAATGCCTCATGATTTCTTTCTCATGCCTTAAAGTTCTTTTCATGTCCTTATTGAAGTATCTCAAGTTCACATGTAAAATGTTCCTCTTGTTTCCCTTACTGGGCCTTCTGCTCACCCTTTCTTTTGATGTATGTCCCCAGGTTATGAGATGCAGTAATGAACCTAGAATGAACTTAAGGAGACGCCTTTCAAGTGTTTAAGAATAATGTTTTATGTTGTTTTCATGTATTATGTTCCTAGTTTCCAAGACACTAGACCTTAAAGATCCTCAGTTTTGTGTAATGTAATGAAAGTTTATGTTATAAAATGGCGGGATGCCATATATCATAACTACCTTCTTACCATCATATCTTTTAGAAAATGATATTGTCACTCATGTGTATGTGTGGACTACCACCTCTATAAAGTGAAATGATTCATTTTTCATTTTCAATTTACATTGATGTTATTCAGTATGTATTTAATGAATATATATGTCACGACCTGTCCTCGGGGCCCGTGCCGTGACTACCCCAAGCCCGCCTTCCATAGGCCAGGGGCTGGCGACTAGCACCAAGGCGTAAATCCCGGTAAAAAGGGAAGGCATTGCCTTTGTAAAGTAAACAAGCACCACAGAGTAAGCAAGCTAAAAGTAAACACTAAGTGAAAACAGAGTACAACTGAAAGTGCGGAAAAGTAAATGGGCCAGTATACAAACCCAAACTGAAAGTAAAGTACAACTCGAAAGGGAAAATAGCAACTGTAAAGTAAAAGCCGCTACACCGAGTTGTCCACTGGAAATCCCACCTGAAGGGTGGGTACAGATAGCTCCACTGCTCCTCGGGCCCCGCTGTCCGCTCCGGGAACGTCCTGCCCAGTGGTCCACCTCCAGGTACCGTTCTGCTCTGCAAGCCTCAGCCACGATCAACGCTGTCCATCATCTGCAACCAACACAACGTAGTGCGGGCATAGCCCATGCAGGGGTGAGTATAAGCTACTCAGTAGGGACCCCAAAACCCCTGAAGGTCTCCCAAAATCAACAAAGGATAAACCACAAAGGAAGATACAATCACGAAGTAACAACCGACACTACTTAGGTATATGCCCATACATATACCTAAGTCATCAATTCCAATATGCTCCAACCTCCGAGCCCAAGTACAACTCAGTCCACACAGGAAAGTATACGTATTCCACACAGGAAAGCAAAACAAAATCCACACAGGATAGCACAACACAATCCACACAGGAAAGCAACAGGATTCAGCTCACACAGGTATACTTCTTCGAAAGATGATAAAGATGATCTCTGATCCATCTAAGTCGTCGGACCCACGAAGGATCGATAGGTAACTAACCCCCGCAATGGCCCACACAGGATCGGGCCCACACAGGACCTGTAGGCGCTGGTTCACACAGGACCGCTGAGCGCAATGACCCACACAGGATCGGACCCACACAGGATCGGGCCCACACAGGACCTGTAGCACTGATCCACGTAGGATCGCTGAGTGCTGTAGTCATCGTCGAATCCACCAAGGATCTCTGTACTGTCGTCATCACAGTCACAGTAGTAGTAGCAGTAGCAGTAGCAGTCACAGTCGCAGCCAGCACTAGGGTTCCCGCACACAGCAAGCTCGTTCGGGAGGTTCCGCTCCACGAGCCGAGAGGTTGATACATCAACTGTCACATAGCCCAGAGTTGATGTATCCAAAAGTTCCGTATCGTCAACAGGAACTCAACGCCGCAGACGGCGCGTCAATCGGACGCCCGGTCTGAGAGTTATTGGCTTTTTCGTCCCAAGGGCCCGGTTGGTTTTTAAGGCAAAACCAACCCGACCATACTCCACCTGCGTCCAAACCTTGGGCGGATTATGCCAAATGATCCATCTCACTAAGAGGAACTCAACAAAGCTGACGGCACGTCAATCGGACGTCCGTAGCTCAAGATATGAGCATTTCCGCTCCGAGGGTAAGGTTGGTTACGTGAATGAACCAACCCGGCTGAACTCAAAGTATTCCAAAACTTTGAGTGCAATATACCGAATCGACCATCTCGATCCAAGGAGCGTATCGCCGCTGACGGTTTGTTGATCGGAGGTCCATATCTCAAGTTATGGGCAAAAGACCGAAGTCAATTCGAAAACGGGGGGTCCGAGTCCGGGCCGACCCGACCCGGCCGGCGGCGCGGCCCGGCGCGGCGGCACGGCCGGGGCGCCGCTCGGGTGCCACGCGCGGGGGGCAAAGACCCCGCCTTACTCTACTGGCGGCGCAGCTGGATGCCGCGCCTCGGATCAAACGGCCCCCCCTCACGTGGGGGGCCTGCCTTTGAGAAAAACGGGGGGGCCGCCTGCCCCACTTTGTGAAACCGACCCCCCTCTTAATGGGGGGCCATTTTGCCTGGCCGGGGGAATTAATTTCCCCCGGTTTTGCCTCCCTTCCGGCCGGCCGGTTCTTCCTCAACGGGACCGGCGAGGCCGGTCCCCTTTCCGGCTTCCGACACCGGCAGCCCGGCTGGCTGCCGGTCTCCTCGTTCCGCCGCGGCCTTCGCCGTCCGGCGCGGTGTGACGACACCGCGCCCCTCCGCCTCAGCCCCACTCCGGCCGTGGCGCCTTCGGTTTCCTTCGACGCGGCGCGACGGCGTCGCGTTCATGATAAATCTTTCCAGGGCGCGGCGCGACGGCGCCATGCAATATTTGTCGAATGATATCTGCGTGGTGCTACGGCACCATGCCATCACGTTTCATCCGCAAGAAACATTCAAGAACAAAGGAGGGGGTGTTTTCCGTGTTTGTGCGGTCCGGCCCCCCTCTCGTTAGATGGTAGCACATAATCATTTATCCTCAAGATTTTCATGCTAGAACCAAGAACGAGAATAAATAAATAATCAACAACAAACCCCTACTTGGTTTCAATAATGATGATCATCAACGACCCGCGGAAGATGAGCGTCGCGGTGGTCGGCGTTGCGGAAAAAGGACGTCGATGTCGTGAAGTGAGGATTCGAAGATCTTTGACAGAAATTTCGTCGCGGGAAACCGTCGCGGAAGAGATGACGCAGAAGGAGACGTCGTCGGTGTCGCGGGTATGGCGTCGCGGAAGATGGTTCCCAATAACGTGGCGTTCTTCGTCGATGTCCGAATGTTCTTCGCGTTCTTCGTCAAAGTTTGAAGAAGATGGAGAGAATTCTTCAAAACCTCTCAAGATAGCTAAGGAGACCAACCAAAATAAAATAAGCTAAGGCTTATTTTATTCACACACAAAAAAAAAACAATTTGAATTTCAAAGGTTTGAAATTAAAAAACTCAACCCATTTAATAATCAAAGTTGTCAAGTTCATTAAAAGAGGAGTTTAAGGGAGTTAAAAAAAAAGAAGGTGAAGAGTTAGGGTTCGTGTGGGCCCCACCACACTTAATACTCTCAATGGAGGTTAAGTGGGTGTGGGTCCGACCCCTAACTTCCTTTGAGAGGAGTTAACCCACAAGTTAAAAATAAAATGTGTTTCCACATTTTTATTTAACTTCTTATAATTTCTCCCAAAACTAACTTTCATTCCGCATAAAACGCAACCTTGGAAAAGGTCTCCTTAAGCGAATATTGGCGCTGCGAGTTCATCGGTGTCCTCAGATTTCAATTCCGAGCACCGGATCAAAAGTTAGAAATTCCCGCTTGTTCGTTCACTGAACGTACCCGAGCCAAACTTCGGAAATTTATTCCGGGCACACCGGGCCTCGGAATCAGGTGCCGTCAGAAACCATGTTCTTGTAAAATTCCAAAGAAAATTAAGAAAAAAAAATTTCCCTTGAATTTATGTGTCTTTACATTACTCCCACCACAGAGCTTTACGTCCCCGTAAAGATACATAAAAAACTAGGGAAACAAATGAGGGTACTGAGCACGCATCTGAGGCTCCCGCTCCCAAGTGCTCTCCTGGAGATTCCCGTGCTTCCATCTGATGCGCACTAGAGGAATCGACCGTCCACGTAGGACCCGCTTCTGTTGATCCTCTATCTCCACCGGAACCTCCGTAAAAGTCACCCCATCGCCAACGTCAAGCTCCCCATGGTCAATGATGTGCGTCGGGTCGTGCACGTATCTCCTCAGCTGAGACATGTGGAAGACGTCGTGCACCCGGTGCAACTGAGGTGGTAGAGCCAGGCGATAAGCCACCTCGCCAATCCTGCTGAGGACCTGGAAGGGTCCGATGAAGCGTGAAGATAACTTGACGCCTCAGCCAAATCTCCGTATACCACGTCGAGGTGAGACCCGCAAGAAGACGTGGTCGCCATCCTCGAACTCTAGTGGCCTCCGCCTCCTGTTAGCGTATGACTTCTGCAGGCTCTGAGCTGTCCTCATCCGCTCCTGGATGACCTGGACCTTCTCTGTCGTGGCCGGGACCATCTCCGGTCCCACAAGTGCTGACTCCCCAGGGTCTGTCCAGCACAAAGGAGATCTACAAGGTCGGTCGTACAACGCCTCGTACGGTGCCATCCCGATGGTGGAGTGGTAGCTATTGTTGTATGCAAACTCCACCAACGGTAGGTGGTCCTCCCAGCTGGGACCAAAGTCGAGGACACATGCACGGAACATGTCCTCGAGAGTCTGAATGGTCCTTTCTGTCTGACCATCCGTCTGAGGGTGAAAGGCTGTGCTCAGACGTAGCTACATCCCGAACACCTCCTGTAACCCCTTCCAAAGCCGGGAAGTAAAGCGAGCATCTCGATCGGAGACGATAGATTATGGCACACCGTGGAGCCGCACAATCTCCTGAACGTAGAGACGTCCCAAGCTCTCCACTGAGCCCTGCTCTCTGATGGGTAAGAAGTGTGCCGACTTGGTGAGTCGGTCAACATTCACCCAAATGGAGTCGTGACCTCTGGAAGTGCGTGGAAGTCCAGTCACGAAGTCCATAGATATCCCGTCCCACTTCCATTCCGGGACCTCCAAGGGCTGTACCAAGCCTGCTGGTACCTGATGCTCTGCCTTCACCTGCTGGCAGGTGAGGCATCGAGAAACGAACTCTGCTACAACCTTCTTCATGCCCGAACACCAGTGCTGTCGTCTGAGATCCTGGTACATCTTCGCCACTCCAGGATGTACCGCCAAAGGAGAAGTGTGAAACTCTCTCAGCACCTCCTCTCGCAAAGCGACTGGTACCATGGTACGTCCTTTGAAAAGGATGTCGTGCTCTGCTCCAAGGGAGAAACCATTAGGTGCCTGTCCCAAGGATATCTGTGCACGCCGTGTCTCACAGTCAGCGTCCTCACGCTGTGCCTCTCTGACCCGCTGCAGTAGTAGAGGGGTGACTATGAGAGACTGAAAAAAGGCTGCTCCATCTCTATCCACGAAGGATATCTGCAAAGAGGCTAGCTGCTCCGTCGCCTCCTCAAGTAGCTGAATGCCCGTCCTCCTTCTGAGGGCATCGGCTACTACGTTCCCCTTCCCAGGAGTATAGACTATCTCAAAGTCATAGTCCTGGAGGAACTCGAGCCATCGCCGCTATCTCAGGTTTAGTTCCTTCTGCGAGAAGATATACCTGAGACTCTGATGATCAGAAAAGACTGTAAAATGCTCGCCCATTAGGTAATGTCGCCATGTCTTCAGAGCGAAGACCACTGCTGCTAACTCCAGGTCATGGGTAGCGTAGTTCTGCTCATGCGGACTCAACTGACGTGATTCATAGGCGATCACTTCCCGCTCCTGCATCAGAACACATCCAAGTCCGGTCCCTGATGCATCGCAGTAGACTACGTACCCTACTCCCTCCTCAGGAAACCTCAAGATAGGTGCGCTGGTCAACCTCTGTCTCAGCTCCTGGAAGCTCTGCTGACAACTGTCTGACCACACGAAGGGTTTCCCCTTCTTCGTCAAAGCTGTGAGTGGTGCCGCAACTCTAGAGAAGTCTGGCACGAATCTCCGATAGTATCCAGCTAGTCCCAAGAAACTTCGAACCTCCGCCACACTCCTGGGTGGCTCCCATGCTAACACAGCCTCGATCTTCACAGGATCCACTGCAACTCTTGCCTCAGAGATAACGTGTCCCAAGAAGTGGACCTCACGTATCCAGAACTGGCACTTCGAGAGCTTACTATAAATCTGGTGCTCTCGGAGTGTGTCTAGTACAACTCGCAAGTGATAGGCGTGCTCCTCCTCAGTCGTAGAGTAAATCAGAATGTCGTCGATGAAGACCACGACAAATCGATTGAGGTATGGCTGACAGATCCTGTTCATGAGGGCCATGAACACTGCTGGAGCATTGGTTACGCGGAAAGGCATAACCAAGAACTCATAGTGGCCATACCGACATCTGAAGGCCGTCTTCTGCACGTCCTCGTCTCTGACTCTGAGCTGATGATAACCTGACCTGAGGTCTATCTTCGAGAACCACCGTGCTCCCTTGAGCTGATCAAAGAGGTCATCAATCCTTGGTAGCGGATACTTGTTCCTCACCGTCACCTGGTTCAGGCAACGATAGTCAACACAAAGTCGCAAGCTCCCGTCCGCCTTCTTGGCGAACAATATCGGGGAAGCCCAGGGTGAAACACTGGGTCAGATGAACCCCTTGCCCTGCAAGTCCTCCAACTGTACCCGTAGCTCTCGAAGCTCGGCAGGGGCCATCCGATATGCTGGAGTGGATATCGGGGCTGTCCCGGGGTACAAGTAAATATAAAAGTCTACCTCTCTACGAGGAGGTATCCCTGGAACGTCGTCGGGAAAAACGTCCGCAAACTGATCCACCACTGCAGGAAAACCAGGACTCCGCACGTCAACTGCTCCAAGGATGAGGCTAGCCAACTGATGAGTGATGGGCTGTCCTTTCCTCTGCGGAAGTCCATCCTGTGCTGCAAAGGCTCCCTTCTCACCGGTGAAGGTGAACCTGCTCCCGTCGGTGCATACACAGCGCACCTTGCGCCTAAAACAGTCAATCTGTGCATGGACCGTAGATAGCCAATCCATGCCCAAGATGACGTCGTATGTCCTCGACGCTGCTACAAGAAGTTCCCAGCCGAAGCTCTCACCTCCTAGAGTAAGCTCGCACTGCCAGCACCAGTGCGTAATCGTCGAGTCTTCTCCCGTAGGAGTCTCTAGCCGTAAGGATCGAGCCAACGGCTCTGTCGGAATCTCCGAGCTCTGAACAAGGGCAGCAGATATGAAAGAGTGACTCGCTCCTGTGTCTATAAGTACTACAGCAAGGGTGGAATAGACACAGATAGTGCCTCGAATCATCTCTGGCGCACCGTGGTCATAGGCCTCTGCTGCCTGGAGCTGTGCCTGTCTCTGCCCGCCAGCTCCCTGTGGTTGGGGTGGACCTCCTGGTGGTGGTGGTGGCAGAGCCACAAAGCGTCACCCACCACCTGCTGCTCGGCCAGCTCCTCTGCCTCGTCCGCCTCCTCCCTGCGGACCGCCACGGTCGACCCTCTGCCTCTGCCTCGGTGGTCCCTCAACCATCTGCTGCTCCTCGGCACGGCGGGTCGGGCAGTCACGAGCCATGTGGCCCTGCCCGCCACATGAGTAGCATTGTCTGCCTCTCGAAAGACTGGCTCCGCGCTGTGTGCCCCGCACTGCTGAGCTAGTGTACTGAGGTTGTCTGACTGAAGGTCTGGTCTGTCTGGACCCCTGAGTCATCCGTCGACTGCCTGCTGCAGATGACTCTGCCAGGTGCCGCCCTGCGGTGGGTTGCGGCGCTGGTGTAGACTCAGCAAGGAAGATCTCGATCAAAAGGGCCCGCTCCAGTACTCCTGTCTGAGTCGGTATGCTGAGGGAGATCAGCGATGCCCTGATCTCGTGTCTCAAACCCTGCTCGAAGGTCCGAGCCCAGAAGAATGGGTCCCGTACCATGTCGGTCGAGTAGCGCGAGAGATCAGTAAATCTCACCGAGTACTGAGCGACCGTCATGGTGCCCTGCCGTAGCTGAAGAAGCTCCTGGATACGCACCGCATGAAGGGTGGCTGGGACGAACTCCGAGCGGAAGAGGCTCTCAAAGTCCGTCCAAAGAAGAGATGCCTCATCGTGCACATGGAGCATCAAGCTCCACCATCGGCCCGCTGCTGCGTGCAGTAGGCTCGCAACGAGGATCACCATGAGGTCTGCAGGTGTCCTCAATAGCCTAAAAACTTGTACCACTGCCTCCAGCCAGTCCTCTGCTGCCTGGGGGTCCGTCTCCCCACGGAACCTAGGCGGTCGCTGGAGCTGGAACTCGTGCAGAGCTCCAAGGCGTCGTGCATCGTCAGCAGCTGGTGTTGGAAGCATCGGTGGCTCGACGGGTAGACCTACCGCCGGTGCCACTGCTGACAAAGGGCCCTACACCAAGGCCTCGTCGCTCAGTGGGCTGTCGTCACGCTCGACTCTCGGAACCCTAGCTGGCTGCCGTCGTGGGGCCATCCTGAAAAGGAAACAGGTGCACCACGGTCAGAACAGTATACCTGGTGAGCTGATATAAAGTAATCACAATGAAAACTTTGAAACACACATGCAATCAATGTTTTCGTGCATTAAGTCGGAAATCAGTAGTCAGGGTCCTGGTGTACGGATACGTCAGCCGCCGCACCAACACTGGACTCCCTGGACTGATAACCACACTCAATACGCTAAACATTATTGCTTCACATAGAAAATATCAGAGTTCGCGGTAGAACCGAACTCCTTTGATACCAATTTGTCACGACCCGTCCTCGGGGCCCGTGCCGTGACTACCCCAAGCCCGCCTTCCATAGGCTAGGGGCTGGCGACTAGCACCAAGGCGTAAATCCCAGTAAAAAGGGAAGGCATTGCCTTTGTAAAGTAAACAAGCACCACAGAGTAAGCAAGCGGAAAGTAAACACTAAGTGAAAACAGAGTACAACTGAAAGTGTGGAAAAGTAAATGGGCCAGTATACAAACCCAAACTGAAAGTAAAGTACAACTCGAAAGGGAAAAAAAAACTGTAAAGTAAAAGCCGCTACACCCAGCTGTCCACTAGAAATCCTACCTGAAGGGTGGGTACAGATAGCTCCACTGCTCCTCGGGCCCCGCCATCCGCTCCGGGCACGTCCTGCCCAGTGGTCCACCTCCAGGTACCGTTCTGCTCTGCAAGCCTCAGCCACGATCAACAATGTCCGTCGTCTGCAACCAACACAACGTAGTGCGGGCATAGCCCATGCAGGGGTGAGTATAAGCTACTCAGTAGGGACCCCGAGACCCCTGAAGGTCTCCCAAAATCCACAAAGGATAAACCACAAAGGAAGATACAATCACGAAGTAACAACCGACACTACTTAGGTATATGCCCATACATATACCTAAGTCATCAATTCCAATACGCTCCAACCTCCGAGCCCAAGTATAACTCAGTCAACACAGGAAAGTATACGTATTCCACACAGGAAAGCAAAACGAAATCCACACAGGATAGCACAACAAAATCCACACAGGAAAGCAACAGGATTCAGCTCACACAGGTATACTTCTTCGAAAGACGATAAAGATGATCTCTGATCCATCTAAGTCGTCGGACCCACGAAGGATAGATAGGTAACTAACCCCCGCAACGACCCACACAGGATCGGGCCCACACAGGACCTGTAGGCGCTGGTTCACACAGGACCACTGAGCGCAATGACCCACACAGGATCGGACCCACACAGGATTGGGCCCACACAGGACCTGTAGCACTGATCCACGTAGGATCGCTGAGTGCTGTAGTCATCATCGAATCCACCAAGGATCTCTCTAATGTCGTCGTCGCAGTCACAGTAGTAGTAGCAGTAGCAGTAGCAGTCACAGTCGCAGCCAGCACTAGGGTTCCCGCACATAGCAAGCTCGTTCGGGAGGGTCCGCTCCACGAGCCGAGAGGCTGACACATCAACTATCACATAGCCCAGATTTGATGTATCCAAAAGTTCCGTATCGTCAACAGGAACTCAACGCCGCAGACGGCGCGTCAATCGGATGCCCGGTCTGAGAGTTATTGGCGTTTTCGTCCTAGGGGCCTGGTTGGTTTTTAAGGAAAAACCAACCCGACCATACTCCACCTGCTTCCAAAACTCGAGCGGAGTATGCCAAAAGATCCGTCTCACTAAGAGGAACTCAACAAAGCTGACGGCACATAAATCGGACGTCCGTAGCTCAAGATATGAGCGTTTCCGCTCCGAGGGCCCGGTTGGTTTCGTGAACGAACCAACCCGCCCGAACTCAAAGTATTCCGAAACTTTGAGTGCGATATACCGAATCTACCGTCTCGATCCAAGGATCGCATCACCGCTGACGGTTCGTCGATCGGAGGTCCGTATCTCAAGTTATGGGCAAAAGACCGAAGTCGATTCGAAAACAGGGGTCCGGGTCCGGGCCGACCCGGGTCCGACCCAGCCCGGCCGGCGGCGCGGTGGCACGGCCGGGGCGCCGGTCGGGTGCCACGCGTGGGGGGAAAATCCCCCGCCTTCCTCTGCTGGCGGCGCGGCTGGATGCCGCGCCTCGGATCAAACGGCCCCCCCTCACGTGGGGGGCCGCCTGCCCCCCTTTGTGAAACCGGCCCCCCTCTTAATAGGGGGCCATTTTGGCTAGCCGGAGGAATTAATTTCCCCCGGTTTTGCCTCCCTTCCGGCCAGCCCGACCTGGCCGGCCGGTTCTTCCTCAACAGGACCGGCGAGGACGGTCCCCTTTCCAGCTTCCGACACCGGCAGCCCGGCTGGCTGCCGGTCTCCTCGTTCCGCCGCGGCCCGGAACCGGCCGCGGCCTTCGTCGTCCGGTGCGGTGCGACGACATCGCGCCCCTCCGCCGCGGCCCCGCTCCGGCCGTGGAGCCTTCGGTTTCCTTCAACGCGGCGCGACGACGTCACGTTCATGATAAATCTTTCCACGGCGCGGCGCGACGGCGCCGCACAATATTTGTCTAATGATATCTGCGTGGTGCGATGGCACCATGCCATCACGTTTCATCCGCAAGAAACATTCAAGAACAAAGGAGGGGGTTTCAGCCGTTTTTGTGCGGTCCGGCCCCCCTCTCGTTAGATGATAGCACATAATCATTTATCCTCAAGATTTTCATGCTAGAACCAAGAACGAGAATAAATAAATAATCAACAACAAACCCCTACTTGGTTTCAAGAACGATGATCGTCAACGACCCGCGGAAGACGAGCGTCGTGGTGGTCGGCGTCGCAGAAAAAGGACGTCGATGTCGTGAAGCGAGGATTCGAAGCTCTTTGACGGCGATTTCGTCGCGGGAAACCGTCGTGGAAGAGATGACGCGGAAGGAGACGTCGTCGGTGTCGCGGGTATGGCGTCGCGGAAGACGGTTCCCGAGAACGTGGCGTTCTTCGTCGATGTCCGAATGTTCTTCGCGTTCTTCGTCAGGGTTTGAAGAAGATGGAGAGAATTCTTCAAAACCTCTCAAGATAGCTAAGGAGACCAACAAAAATAAAATAAGCTAAGGCTTATTTTATTCACACACAAAAAAAAAAACAATTTGAATTTCAAAGGTTTGAAATTAAACAACTCAACCCATTTAATAACCAAAGTTCTCAAGTTCATTAATATATAATTCCAAACTAGCAATAAATTTTAGCATCATGGTCCAAAATCCAACCCATACCGAGGATTATATTAAATTCAATAATGGTTATGACGATGACATTAGCAGATAAAGCACGTTTATATGCCCTAATGGGAACTGATTCACAAAACTTTATTGTAATGATACTTCCCTTAACAGTTTTGAATGACAACTCCCTTGTTATATAAAATTGGAAATATCTAATTTTCTTAGCAAATTGAGAAGATATGAAACAATGAGATTATCCAGAATCAAATAATTCATTGGCTAAATTTAAGGAAACCATTAAATTACCTGCCACCACATCATTTGGAGCTTCAACCTCAACATTAGTGATCACATAAGCTTGGACTTTCTCCCTTGGCCTTTTCTGAGGTAAGTTTCTTTCGCTCTTAGGAAATTCATTTTCTTAATTCCCCATTTCTCTACAATTGTAGCATTCAACATTGACTGCCACTTTATTCCCCTTGAAATAACGAGATTGGTGGCCTTTTTCTCCACACTTGAAACAAACTCACATCCCCTTTTGAAAAGTATAGGGGTGTTTCTTCCAAAATTTATAGCATGATGGAAATTAAACTTTTCCTTTCTTCCCCTAATTTCCATTTCCAGAGTGTTCAGCAGATCCATTGTTCTATTTCTTTACTATAAAGTCGTAAGACATAGATAATTCATTTTCTACCTTGATAGCACATGAGACTATATCTTTATACGATGAGAAGGATTTTGAGACTAATTTTCAATGAAGAAATGGTTTTAACCCATAAAATCAATGATCAATATTACTACTTGGATTATGTATATAATCTACAACATGCCTTTCTAACCTTGTAAAGATAGTCTCATACTTTGCGACATTCTTATCCTCCTTTTTCCTTAGACTCAGAAATTTTCTTTCCATATCTGCTCGATGGTCAGAAGGAAAGTATTTTTCTAAGAAAATATATTTAAAATCTCTACATTCCATATTTTATACTTCTTTATCCTCCTTTGTTTTTTGAATTAATGGCCACCATTGATCTGTATCTCCTATGAGGTGATAAAATGCAATGACAACTTTTTCCCTTTCGCTACTCCCCAAAGAATGAAATATTTTCTCTATGGAACTTATCCATTGCAGAGCTACAAATGGATTTTTAGTCTCATTAAATTTTTTTGGTTGTTTTCTCATGAAGCGGTCTAACATTGATCCTCTGTATTCTGGATCAGGGTGCTTCATACGAGTAAGGTTACTATTCATAACTTGAGTGAGTTTTCCCAATATGGTTATAAGCTATTCAGCACCAGTTGCATCACTAGTTCCACTATAATTATATTTTGTAGGAGGGAAATCCCTACATGGATTATGTGTGTTGATATGGTTTCCATTACTTCTACTAGTATCCAATTCTAAACAATTTCATACACTAGATTGGTTTATTAATCATAATATATAATTCCAAACTAGCAAAATACCTAACATAAATTGAACAGTTTATGTATATAATCCATAGTCATAAAAAATATTTTCCTTGGGGAAGTATTTACTCATAAATCCTTCATAATAGTTTGTAAATTAAAAGTGAATTATCCTAATCATATCCCTCAAGAGTTTCATAACCAAGAGTGCAGCAATTCCCATGGTCGTGCACCAGATCCCATTTCAGTCTAGATCAAAGTTGTGTTTTTGGGTTTTACTCCTAGATACATCTGTTCTAGAGCCGCCTCTACCTAATCGTATCCATACAGGGATGTATTTCTTGTAAAAATTCACAAAATCTTTATATTACCAAAATTCGTGGAATTTCTTCTATTCTAATCCTCAAAGTTTATCTTAGGGTAATGTTCTATAATCAGATCTTTCTAAATCTAGTTTCCTAGGTTTTTACTAAACTTACTCTGATACCAACTATAACGCCTCGACCCTAGTTACCCAGATTCGATGCATTATTACATAATATTTTCAGGAGCACAATGGATCAAATCCTGAAATATCGATCAGTTTAGTATCCTTGGAAGTACTAGATACATACATAATTTTTACATTACATTATAAAATGAAAAAAAACAACATTTTTTCTCCTTTAAACACACTCATATCCCTTATCATATACCTATAAGTCAGTCCTAATATACTTCTTCACATTCTTGGAAAAATATAACATAAAAATCGGTGAGCTTAGATGCTCAGTAAGGATAACAATATAGAGAAAACTTTCATAAATAAGAATAAACATTTAAGGAAATGTATAAGACAAAAACACCAGCCTTTTAAATTTAAACTTTAGTATAATATGGAAAATATAAATCAAATAATTCCATTTACATATTCACATCGATATTCTACTAGTAAATATCAATAGCTAAATTTATAATGATGAAATACATAATGCAGGACATCATAACCACATAATAAAGGCCTCATGCCAAGACTACAAATAAGATTTTGTCAAGGCCTTATGCCAAGACACTAGTTAATCACATGATACCTACCGATGCATCTAGGAGCTATATTGGGCTCCACCCATCACTTACTAAGTCCAATGCATTCCTCATATGAAAAGGTTGAAATGTAACATAAACATTCGTATTAAAACTAGCATATGAAATGTTAATACTTTACTATAATCCATGAATGGTATAAAAATAAAACATCCACAATCAAAAGTATCAAAAAACCTTCAATGAAATATACAATATTTTATCATAATAAATCAGCTTCAAATAAGATTAAAATCCATCAAATGATATTGACATAGATGAAATCAAAACTATTTGAAAGAAATATCTCTTCCTATTTTGAAATAATTTAAAAGTCACGTAATTATAAAAGAAAAAATTTATTTTGAAAATATTATTATAATCTTGTAAGGGAAGCTTTGAATGTGTTATAATGGTGGAAAATAGTTTCACCTGTCGTATAAGTTAAAAAAACATTCTTACCTTAATTTGTCAAAAAGGTCATAAAGTACCTTATTTGGAAAATGACAGAAATATTCCATTCAAAAAAAATTATAAAAACTCAAAATAGTGTATAAATGAATTTAACCCATATTGAAGTAAATAGAAAAAAAAATTGAAATGCATTTTTAAGAAACACAGATTTGGATGATAAAGAAGTCCCAGAAGACACTTTCGTAAAAACAACCTCAAATAATAAAGAGATTGTAAAATTAACACTTACCTTGAACTTTTACTTAGTATAGGGTAAATTAACATCCTTTATAATAGTAAAATCATTTTTATTAAATTATACAAGAACCAAATACATAAATATTATATCATATTTGATCTTCTAGTATTTCTTTGTTAATAATATTTCTGTAGTATCATTTTTTTGGTGTAAACTGATTCATTTTCCTTTATATGTTTTGTTATGTAAGTCATGTTTGTTATGGATAAAATGTATTTGATTCATATCCATAATGATATTAAGTTTTTAAATATTATTTTAAATCATAAAATGAAAATTATTCTTGAATGGTTATGATGGGAAATGAATCTCATTGCGTTTGAGGAGACGGTAATCCGTACGTACGCACAATTGACAATATCATTCTATTGATGGTGAACTCATATGTAATTGGATGGTATATAATATTTAATGAATAATTAACATGTTATATTTATTATTTACATCAATTTTAATCATTATTATACCCATACAAATAATGAAGTGTTGAATAACAAACTACACCATGACGTGGAGAATGTAATCCGTACGTACGCACGTATGGTAACTTTGTCATTCATAGGATGGATAGAATAATGAATACGGTGGAAAAATATTTATAATAACATAATAGTATGTAGAAGGTACTGTATTTATTATTTTGGTATGGAAACAACAAATAAAGAGGAAGTGGAAGAAGAAAAGAAATTTGAAAGAGGTGATGAAATTATTACCTCTTCTTCGGGTGCTTCCTTTTGATTTGATCAAAAGGGCTCCTTAGGTTGGATTTATGATCAAACTAAGGACTATAGGTTGAATTGAGGGTATTTGGGAAGATATTTGATCAGTTTTTGTCCAAGCCAAATGGATTTTGAGGTGTTAATTTGAGAGAAGGGGAAGTACCCTTTTATAAGAGAGGTGAGGGTCACTTTAAGAAAAGTTGGAAATATTATTTTATTATAAAATCATTTTTGGTTTATAATGGCTCCAAATATATTTATTTCGAGGATAAGGTGTGTATGGGTCTATATCCTATCAACCAATAGGTTTTAGACAAGTTTACGTTAGCATATTAACCTTATCTTATAGATTTAACTCTTAGTTAAATAGTTTTACTTTTATAATGTATTCTTGTATTTTTATCGTACATGATTAATAAAATTACTATAAAATTCCAAGAGAACCCCAAGTGGTTCATTAATTAAATATATGTCATTATATAAGTCCTTTTTTTATCCTTATATTTTTGGAATATTATATCATTTAATAATATAGAACTTGTTTTAAAAACTAATTTATGTCAATTTTTACACTATTTAGTATTTGGTTTTTTTGAAAGTCAAAAAAACTTTATTATTTTGAAAAAAATACATCAAATAAATCCTATAATGTCATATTAACCTATAAAATTAGTGGAATACATCAAAAATATAAATATAAATTTATTTGGATATTTATATTATCAATTATTTTAATCATTCATTAGTAAGGTAATTACTACATCATCATTGTATCATAAATAAATTTAATTATTTAATGTCTAAAAATTATAAATAAAATACAATGATGTATGAAATATTTCTATATTTATAATGAATATTTATAATCTAATTTATCTTATGTATAAACCTATATTAAAAATGGTTTAGTTATTAAAATTTGAATTTAACACTTTTAACTCTTCTTTAAATAAAATAATAATAAATTTCCTAATATAATTTACATGTATCAAAAGGATAATATTTTATTTTTAAGGTTTATTTTGGTCTAAATAAACTTATCAAATAGAATTAGGACATGTGTTAGTGTAATTATAATATCATTTTTACCTTTAATTACACAATTTACTTTTAACTGTGGTAAATAAAATTCAAAAGTTAATATTCACCAAAAACTATTTTCATCCAATTAAACTACATTTTACTTATTGATGTCAACAATGTCTCTCGTATTTTTGAAATTCAATTCACAGAAGCAGTAAAATTATATATTATGAAAATTTGCAAATGTTCCTATAAGGTGGGAAAAAGGAATTAAATAGTTCAATAAAATTTTATATATCTAATATTATTATAAAATGACTCTAATTAATCACATTGAACTTATATAGGTATTATATAAATATTCCGAATTAAAATAAAATTTAAAAACTAAATAATTATTTAAATAAAGATTCGGTTTTAAACAATAATGCAGGGTTTTTCACTATTCATCAAAAATTGGAAGTTTTCAGAAAAATACCAAAAAATCCCCCTATGCTAATTTTGATATAAAAAAAATTCAAAAATGAAGTCCATTTTGAAAAATAAAATTTATAAAATTCAAAAACTGGGTATCACTATTCATAACTATTTTTTAAACGGCTGGTTTGATTGGTCGTGGTGTGCTAGAACACAAAGTTTCATACAACGCAAGCTATTGTATTATTGAAAGATAGGCATAAAGTTGAAGCTTGGAGAGTTAAAATAACTAATTTTTCATGGTTATATGATTTATCAAAATAATTTTTAGTGTTCATGATAAATTTTATGTTTTAATTAATTAAGAAGATATAATGATGATTTTGTGATGGTTATAAGAATGAAAAATGTTGAAGTATCTTATTTTATTTTTTTCATATGAATTAATTTATATCATGAAAATCCTCTATGAATGTTAATTACTATCTTGAACAATTATATGTTTAATTAGAGATGAAAACTCCCAATGGTATGATTATTGCATCTCAAGTCTATGATTCTTATCTGATAGAATTTTGTGGGAATGTGCTTCAAGAAATTGTCCTTATTCTCTTGGAAGATTAATTTGATGTAATGTTAGGCATGGATTAGATTTATTTACAAAAATACCATGTTGATTGATGAGGAAGGGAATTCACATTTGATAATCCAAACCATCCTATGACCATCTATAATTCTAATGATAAATATTAACTTATAATATATATTACACATTATATGGATTTTGATTCCATTTAAAAAGTTGTATTTATCTCAAATGGTTTGGGAAAACTCAACATTGAAGATATTCCCATTGTATGAGTGTTTATTGATGTTATTCAAGAATAATTTCCTAGTGTTCATCCAAATCCTGGTGTTGAGTTTCCAATAGAACCTATACCTAGTGATAAACCTATTTAAATTACTCCATATATAATGGCACTGATTAAGGTGTAGAAATTGAAGAACCACCTCTAAGAGAATAATGATAAGAGATTCATTTAGAAAAGTGTTCCTCCTTAGGGTGAACCTATTAATTTTTTAAATAAGATATATGGATTAATGTGAATATTCATTTATTATTGGGAATATAACAATATCAAAATCAATAATAAGTATCCCCTAACCCATATTAATGATTTATTTGATTATTTATGAGAATCTTAATATTTTTCCTAGATTTATCTTTTATTTGTATACTATCAGTTGATGGTAGAATGCAAAACTGTACTCAAGACAGCCTTCTGTATGAGGTTGGACACTATGAATTTATATTAGTGTCATTTGATCATACTAATTCCCCACTATCATCATGGATTTAAGGAATAGAGTATTTATAGATTATCATGATTAGTTCATGGTAATGTATATAGATGAAATTATAATATATTAAAAGTGCAATGGAGAGAATTTTGATCACTTGAGGAGTGTGCTAAAATCCATATTAAAGGACAATTTTTATAAAAAAAATCCAAATGAGAATTTTTGCAATTAAACGTTTTATTTTTTGGGTCAAATCATCTCAAGATAGGGTAAATATATAGATCAATAAAAGATAGAATTTGTTGAACATTAGCCTAGAACAGCCACTAGGACTTGGATAGATAGTTTCCTATATTTTGCAGGATATTTTAGAAGATTTATTGAGATTATATCGCTGATTTAAAATTCACTCACTAAGTTAACTCGAAATGGAGAAAAAATATTTTGGATGAATGAATGTGAGGAAAATTTCATGGTACTGTAGTGAATTTTAGTTGGTACACCTCTTCTTACACTACCCTTCATTGAAAAAAGTTTTTATCTATAATTATGCATAAAATAAGGGACTGGGATTTGTCCTCCCAATGAATGATATTTCTATAGCTTATTTCTCATGATAATTAACTATTCATGAGAAATATTATCTAACCCATTATTTCGAGTTAACTTTGGTAATTTATGCATTAAATATATATAGGAGTCATCTTTATATAGAAAGGGGTGACATATATATCAATAATAAAAGTTTAAATTAATTATTCACTCAAACTGATCTGAATATGTTCTCGGTAAAATGGTTGGAGTTGATTAAATATTATCAATTTGAAATAAATTACCACACTAAGAATGAAAACAAAGTGACAGATAATCTAATTGAAAAGGATCATGTTATCTTATCTATGATTAGAATCATAATAGATCCAATATTTTTGGATTTTCAAAGGATGGATTTGGAAATATTGAAGGAAGAGGAAAATCATATCTTCATCAAATGAGCATTCAATGATCTATATAGCTAATTATTAAAGTGGTAAAAAAGGAAGATAAATAATTGAAAAAATAATGTGTGAAATGTTCTTAAGTTTAACATTGCTTATAATGGAATGATAAGGTTTGGGAACAATGTATGTGTTCTTTCCATACCAGATTTTAGAAATGATCGTTTGGATGAATATCATAATTCATCATTGTAAATTCATCCTAGAAGTATGATTATGTATAGAGATATAAAAGATTATTTCTCCAGGGATAACATGAAGAGAGATATTGAATAGTATGTATCTTAGTGCTTGGTATGTCAGTAAGTTAAGGCTATGAGATAGAATTCTAAAGGGATACTAAAACCATTACCCATATAAGAATGTAAATGGGTAAAGGTCACCATGGATTTTTATGTTAGACCCTAAACAATTTCTATTATCCATAATGTTATTTCGTCTTTATTTAGTCAACTTATGAATTCAGCACACATCATTTCTATTAGATAAGATTCCTCTATTGAACATATTTCCACAATATACATTAAATAAGTAGTATGGTTTCATGGAATGCTACATTATATTATATCTTATCTAGACATGATGGTTACCTATAGGTTATGGAAAAATATTTAATAGGATCTGGATACAGAGTAGAGTTTTAATACTTCTTATCAACCTCATATAGATGTTCAGCCAGATAGATCCATTCAAATCCGACAGGATATGTTGAGATTGTGAATTGTATATTTCAAAGGTGGTTGGGATCAACACCAATATGTAATTGAGTTTATTATAATAATAAATTTCACCCAAGAATTTATATATCTTCTTGTGAACCCCTCTATGTAATGAAGTATAGAATGGTAATGTTCTAGGGTGAAGTTGGAGAAAAAAAGAAATCGAGACCTGAAGTGGTTTAGAAAATGATATGGAAATTTAGAGCCATTTAGCATCATATGAAGGCAGCTAAAATTCAATAGAAATTTTATTATGATAATAAATTATTAAATATATAATTTAAAGAATATAAGAAGTTATTCCTATTAATTTTATATAGAATAAGTTAATGAGATCTGAAAATAATTGAATTCTAATACCATGGAATATTGGCCTCATTTAAATTCTTGATTGAGTAGGGATGGTATCGTGTCACATTAAGCTTCAAAAAACATCTCAAATGTTCATGATGTGTTTCATGTATATCTTCTAAGGAATTACATACCTAATGTAATGCCCCAAAATTAAACATTACATAATCTTGAGTTTTTTTGAATAATTTACTTTCATTCACATTGAAGATCTTTTCAGGTTTAGAGTTTTAGATAATTAGGCCATAACTATTACATTAAATCACAAATATTAGTAATTAGACACTTTTACTCTTCCAATTTTTTTAGAATATTAAAACTCTTTAAATAAAACAATAATTATTTTCTTGATAAAAATCTTCTTGAATTCTTCTTTTCTCTTACCCTTGTTTATACACTGTGAAAAAAAATTCAAAAAACTTGGGATGATCATAAAATGCTCAATAAGGGATATAAAATAAGGAAATAAAACATGAGTCCATGAATACATAAAAATCCAAGAAATCATAATTTTCAATCATAAAACTTAATTTCTTTAACATACCTGATGAAATCATAAGATTTATTAATAACATGAAGAAATCAGTAATCATAAAGTTAACTTGTGGCATCCCTAACAGATATACTTTTTATGTTTCACAGCTACATAGGGAGTAACCTTAATGGTTACGATTAGAATACCCCTCACAATATATTTCCTAAATCACTTAGGAGAAATTTTAAAGTTTACCTCAATCATGTTACCAAATTCATTTGAAATCTATCACAGGCTCACCCACCCTTGGTAATCAGAGAACCACCCATATACGTAAAGAATTCCCAAAAACCATATCATATTCCTAACACATAAAACAAGCATAATGTAAAGATAACATTTCTAAATTCAAATAAAAATATATCATTTCAAGATATTGATATAATCAATGCTTTCTAAAACCCATTTACAATAAAAAAAATATGTAAAAAGGGTATATGGTATTTATTTTCCTTTTAAAAACATTACGGCTTGTTAAGAGAGCCAAATATCAAATAATGCTCGCGGTGATGGAAAGGTCGTTGACATCACATACATTAAACATTCCTTTTGACATTTAGTAAAACAATTCGTAGAAAAATATTTCTTTTTAAAAAAATCATTAATTAAAAGAAAAATGGAATAATTATACACTGTATAAAAGAAGGTCATGTACAAACCAAAATATTCCTCAATGAAAGGATATTAAGACGATGTCCCTTACCCTGTGTATGACTTGTCTTGTTCATTCTTTATCTCCCTGAATAATAAATATACGGTAATTTATACTTTTTTCAGGGCCTTTTTCATGTTTATTATTCCCATTAAATTACTTATGACCATGTTATAATAATTAGTTAATTATTTGAGTTCATGTCGGTCATTTTGTTGATAATTGGTTCTAGATTCGAAAAATGAACTTGTTTCAATTTAAATTATCCATGAAGTCAAAATTACATCATATACATTATGATATTTATGATTTAAATATCATATATTTCTAGTATATAAGTATTTTTAATAGTCCAAACACTTGGATAAAATAAATGAAATACACCATTCCTGGAGACGGAAAGTCGTAAGTACTCATAGACACTACAATCATTTCTTTTTCATATTTAAAGGATTTAAAACAAAATGATACATAGGTATGTTATAATTATTTTATAATATCTATTTTATAAATGTTACATATTTTAATTAATTTCATCCTTTATACATTCCATGTTTGGCATGAATGAGTCATATCACTTTGAGGGGGTGGTAGTATGTACTTCCTTAAATGAAATTATCGTATTTACACATTATGGAAAGCATAAAAGGTATGTTGTAAATAAAAAATACCAAAGCATATAGAAGATATAAATATAATATATATCATATATAAAAATAGTGTTGTCTTAATGTCCACCATGATATGTGGTAGGATAAAATTGAACAATCATCATTTTGTGAGGCATAAGTTCACCGTACACAGAAACAATATGTTCGTATCCATTAATGAAGGTGTGTGTAAGTGTAGTTAATATACATATAATAAAAACATCCTAGAATATTTAGGATACTTTTATTGATATTTAATCAAATAATAAGAATATAATAGGGAGTGGATAAATAAAATAAAGGAATGGAACTTGAGAGAATATGTTACCTCTATATCAGGTAATTTGTTTTGATTTGATCCAAAAGGCTTTCATGAACTTCCGTCTACCCATGTTAAGCCTTCTAGAAGGAAATTAGGGATTTTGAGAGATTAATTAAGAAGAATTTGGATGATCCAATGGGCCAAAGATGTGTGAGTAAATGGGTAGAGGTGGTGGCCTTTTATAAGATGGAGGAGGGGCACTTCAGGAAAGTCTTGAAATATTATTTTATTATAAATTTATTTTCTATTTAAAGTGTTCCCAAAATCATTTATTTAATATATAATATGATTTTGGTTCTAAATAATCTCAACCAATAGGTTTTAGACAAGTTTATTTCACAGAATTAACATTATCTTTTAGCCTTAAGCCTTAGTTAAGTACATTAACTCTACTATGTATTCTTATATTTTCATAATATATGTTTACTACAGTTACTATAAAATACCACTACTAGAATTTTACCCTTTTCTAATGGTTCATAACCATTGTTAAAGGCTAGGAAACCGTTGGTATATTATATACCAATGGTTTCCCAAACTATGGCCAAGTAAGCCATTTGTATAGGCTTATACCAACGGTTCTGTGTAAACCATTGGTATATGTGTTAAAGTAAGAGATAAACCAACGGTTTCACAAAATGTTTGTATATGTTACCCTTATACCAACGGTAAAGAACCGTTGGTATATAGTGTACAATATGCATCCAAAGGATATACCAAAAGTTTTGAAAACCATTGGTAGAAGTTTATACCAACGGTTATAACAAAACCGTTGGTATAATATACATCAAACGGATATAAAAATGGTCTTGAAAACCATTGGTATAAATATGCTGGAACTCCACAGCAGCAGCAGATAGCAGCCACCTCCATCCTGCAACTCTCCATGACCTGCAAACATACACCCAGAATCCAAAAGGCTACATGGGATGTTTAAAATTCATCCAAAATTCCGAAATTTTGAAATTTAAAATTCATTCCTCACTCAAACCACAACATAAGAGAAAAATCCAGAATCCAATACATCCACAATCTAATAAATCCATAATTGAAATGAAATAACACCTATAACACCAATAAAAAATTAAAATCCAATAGATCCAGAATCCAATACACATAACAGTATTAACAATATATAATTCATTACCAATACAGCTAGAATCCAATATATCCAGAATTCAGAAATTTAGAATTGAAAAGCAATAACACCCATAAAAATATTCAAAATTTAGAATTCACTCCTAACTCAAACTACAACACCAATACACACAAGAGAAAAAACCTACATGTTATAGGAAGAACATGGGATGTTTACTCATGGTCTTGGGTTGACTATCTTAAAACCAATAGAAAAACTAGGGTAAAGTGGACAAGGATCATGATACCCATAAAATAGAAAATGGTAGTGGTCATGTCATTAGACCTAGGATGAGTTATAGGAAGCTCATGAGATTTTTATATTCCTCTAATGACTATGTATCCATGTATAAATGGTTCCCAATGTGTTAGTGGGAAACATTGGCCAATCTGGACATATGAGATGGGTTACTAGAATAGCCTACATTTTTTCAAGGAATTTTCAGTTGGAATAAGAGGGTATGTGGATAATTGTAATTTGGTCTCCTGGGTGTGATGTGAGATGAATCCCCATTTTGGGTAGTGGGTATGAATATTCAATTATTCCTTTGGTATTAGGTTCCCAAAGGGACTTTGGTTTGGTCCTAGAACCCACTGTTTGAGGATGGGATTGGGATATTGAATTTCATGTGTTTTAGAATAGGGGTAGAAGTTCCTCACATGAGAAGTGGATTGTGTGAGGCTAGACCATGGATCCTTGTGCTAAAGTATCAACACAATCCGAATACATTTGGTTGGTTTTCCGTATGAAAGTTTTTGTTTTCACTTAAAATCCTGTCCATTTCAAAATAAAGTGAGACAGTTTGAGTGGTACCGACCACACCATGCCTCATATTGAGGAGGGATTGACTCTTACATGTCAAAAATGACCCATGGATCATTTTCATAAAGTATCAACAGAATCCAAATGCATTTGGTTGGTTTTTCGTATGCTAGTTGTTATTTTCCCTTAAAATGTTGTCCATTTCAAATAAAAGTGAGACACTTTGAGTTGTACTGGCCACACTATGCCTCGGATTGATATAGGGTTAACTCATACACGTCGAAAATGAACCATGGATCCTTGTGCTAAAGTATCAACACAATCAGAATATTTTTGGTCAGTTTTATGAATGTCTGTTATTTTTACTTAAAACATTGTCCATTTTAAACAAAAGAGAGAAACTTTGACTGATACCGGCCACACCGTGCCTCGGATTGAGGTGGGGTTGACTTTTACACGTAAAAAATGACCCATGTATCATTTTACTAAAGTATCAATACAATCAGAAAGCGTTTGGACAGTTTTCTGTATGCAAGTTGTTGTTTTCACTTAAAATTCGGTCCATTTCAAATAAAAATGAGATAGTTTGAGTGGTACCGGCCACACTGTGCCTCGGATTGAGGCAGGTTTGACTCTTACATTTCACAGATGACCCATGTATTGTTTTCCTAAAGTATCAACAGAATGAGAATTTTTTTGGTCAGTTTTTCATTTGAAAGTTGTTGTTTTCACTTAAAATCATGTTCATTTCAAATAAAAGTGAGAAAATTTGAGTGGTACCGGCCACACCGTGCCTCATATTGAGGCGGGGTTGACTCTTAAAAGTCAAAAATGACCGATGGATAGTTTTCCTAAAGTATCAATAGAATTCAAAGGTGTTTGGTCAGTTTTCCATATGCAAGTTGTTGTTTTCACTAAAAATCTTGTCCATTTCAAATAAAAGTGAGACAGTTTGTGTGGCACCGACCACACCATGCCTCAGATTGAGGCATGGTTGATTCGTACATGTCAAAAATGACCCATGTATCATTTTCCTAAAGTATCAACATAATCCGAATGTTTTTGGTCAGTTTTCCATATGACAGTGGTTGTTTTCACTTAAAATGTTGTCCAATTCAAATAAAAGTGACACACTTTGAGTGGTACCGGCCACACCATGCCATGAGTTGAGTAGGATTTGACTCGAAAATTTTAAAAATGAACCATGGATACTTGTGAAAAAGTACCAACACAATCCAAATATGATTGGTCGGTTTTCCATATGCCAATTGTTTTTACTTAAAAGGGTGTCCATTTTAAACAATAGAAAGACACTTCGAGTGATATTGGCCACACCGTGCCTCATATTGAGGCGGGGTTGACTTTTACATGTCATATATGACCCATGGATCGTTTTTCGAAAGTATCAACATAATCCAAATGTGTTTGGTTGAATTTCCTTATGTCAGTTGTTGTTTTCACTTAAAATGTTGTCCATTTCAAATAAAGGTGAGACACTTTGAGAGGTACCGGCCACACTGTGCCTCAGATTGAGTTGGGGTTGACTCATTCACGTCAAAAATGACACATGGATCCTTATGATAAAGTATCAACAAAATCAGAATACGTTTGGTTGGTTTTCCGTATGTCTGTTGTTTTTACTTAAAACAGTTTCCATTTTAAACGAAAGAGAAACACTTTGAGTGATACCGGCCACATCGTGCCTCAGATTGAGGCTAGGTTGACTCATACATGTCACAAAAGACCAATGGATCATTTTACTAAAGTATCAATGAAATCAAAAAGCGTTTGGTTGGATTTCCTTATGAAAGTTGTTCTTTTCACTTAAAATCTTGTCCATTTCAAATAAAAGTGAGACAATTTGACTGGTACTAGCCACACCGTGTCTCGGATTGAGGCAGGGTTGACTCGTACACATCAAAAATGACCCATGGATCGTTTTCCTAAAGTATCAATAGAATTTGAATGTGTTTGGTTAGTTTTTCATATGAAAGTTATTGTTTTCACATAAAATGTTATTCATTTCAAATAAAAGTGAGATAGTTTGAGTGGTATCGGCCACACCGTGCCTCAGATTGAGGGGTGGTTGACTCGTACATGTCACAAATGACCCATGGATCATTTTCCTAAAGTATTAACAGAATACGAATGCATTTGTTCAGTTTTCCATATGCTAGTTATTGTGTTCACTTTAAATGTTGTCCAATTAAAATAAAAGTGAGACACTTTGAGTGGTACCGGCCATATAGTGCCTCGGATTGAGGCAGGGTTGACTCGTACACATCCCAAATGACCGATGGATCCTTGTGCTAAAGTATCAACACAATCCAATTACGTTTGGTCGGTTTTCCCTATTCTAGGTTTTTTTCTTAAAAGGGTGTGCATTTTAAAGAGAGCTTAGATTGGGATCCAAGTCATAGAATAAAGAGTGTGATAGTCTCTGGAATCAAGGTAGGTGGTCCTTTGCCTTTCATGAATTGTCGTGATGTTTTATATATGCTGAATCACTGCTCTCCCATTATTGGGATGTCGGGTCTGGGGGCTATCTGGGGTCTAGGGAGGAGGGTGGGGGCTGTCCAGGGTCTAGGGAGGAGGGTTGGGGGCTATCTGAGGGGATGTCTGGGCTCCAGGGAGGAGGGTGGGGGACTGTCAGGGGGGCTGTCTGGGTGGATATCTGGGGGTCTGTCCAGGGGGGTGTCTGGGGGCTGTCCAGGGTCCATGGAGGAGGGTAGGGGGATGTCCAGGGTCTAAGGAGGAGGGGGGCTATCCGGGGTCTAGGGAGGAGGGTGGGGGATGTCCGGGGGGCTGTTAGGGATCCAAGGAGGAGGGTGGGGGCTGTTCGGGGGGGTTGTCCGGGGGGGCTATCTGGGGGGCTATCTAGGGGCTGTCTGGGGGGCTGTCCGGGGGCTGTCCTGGGTCTTGGGAGGAGGGTGGGGGGGGGGGTCTTTCCAGGGTCTAGGGAGGAGGGGGGATGTCTGGGGTCCAGGGAGGAGGGTGGGGGGCGGGGCTGTTTGGGGGCTGTTCGGGGTTGTCTAGGGTCGAGGGAGGAGGGTGGGGGTTGTCCATGGTTCAGGGAGGAAGGGGGCTATCCGGGGTGTAGGGAGGAGGGGGGGCTATTTGGGGTCTAGGGAGGAGGGTGGGGGATATCCGGGGGCTGTCCGGTGTCCAGGGAGGAGGGTGGGGGTGCTGTCCGAGGGGCTATCCGGGGGGTTGTCTGGGGGCTGTTCGGGGTCCAGGGAGGAGGGTGGGGGGGCTGTCCGGGGGGGGGGGGGGCTATCATGGACACATGGAATGATATTTACATATTTTCTAAGCAAATTCTTTCAAGGTTAAAAAAATAATATTAATACAAAATTCTAATCAGACCATCAATTTTATAAATTCCACTAAAAAATTAAAATTTTATTAAAATAGATAAAAAATAAAGATAATGCGACCTACATAATCACACATATATTCAGGAACAATAAATAAATAAACATCAAAGGTCAGTAATATCAGTCAAAATTGTAACGGATCAATATGTCCCTTATCACCATCACTATCGTCACCATCATCATCACCCTCACCCTCGTCCTCATCATCATCCCCATCATCATCCCCGCCCTCGTACTCAGCCTCGGAATCCTCATCACCCTCCTCCTCCGCCTCGACCTCCTCCTCGCCATCCTCCTCTGCCTCAGCCTCCTCCTCAGCCTCCTCCTCCTCCGCCTCGACCTTCTCCTCTCCATCGTCTCGACCACCACTAGAACTTCCACCTATTTCACCATATATAGAATGCATGGATGACATATATTCATCACAAGCAGTGATGGCCTATGGTGGAAGTTTTGTACGTAAAACATCCTTCAGTTTTATAAATACAGTGCTTGCCCTAGCAGACTGTTTTGTCATCTCTATGGCCCTTTTTCAGCATGTTCTTCCTGTGCCTTAACCTGCTGCAACTCGGTGGCACTACAAATCTTACTTGAGGAGGGCCAATACCTCATCGAAACTATACTCTTCCCAGGTCGGCAGAATACTCTACCAGGGTTCTCATCTCCAAACACCTGATGTAAGTGATCGTCTGGCCCAAAATTGTAAAGTTCTTAGGAATAAAGGGCCTCTAAAGCAGCCTGTTACAAATATAAATAGATTATTAAGTTGAAAAATAGAGATTAAACTTTTAAATCTACAATGTAAAACTTAAAGTATGCTGCTGAGTCGGTTCATTAACATCACTTCCGTCTTTCTTCTTTCTACTCAAGAAAAACTATTTTTCTTGAGGCACACGTCCTTCTATATTCAATTTATTCCTCTACAATGACATTGAATTTAGAAAAACATAATTAAAAATAGTATACCAAAAAAACATAGTTATTTCATAACTAAAATTATATAACAACTTTAGAAATCGAATAAATTATGGAGGAAGCAATAGAAATTTCAAGTCGTAAAGAAAGATTATAAACTATCATACCTGCTGTCTCTCATGATCTTGAATTGTAGTACGTCCCAATGTGTGGACATATTTCTTAGCATCAATGTTTTTTTTATTTCTTTCAGATGCATCCTAAATAAATTTCAATAATTTGTATTAATGAAAAACTTGAAAATTTTCATTTAAATACTTCTAATTTGATTAATATTGTAAATTGAAGAGTCATCCAATGAGTAATCATCTGTTGGTACTGTTCTATTGGACAATCAGCCATGACAGGGACCTCCTCTAACTCTGGTCCCACTCTATCACGTCATCCAATGTAAAAATCATGCTTATAAGCTCTCCAAAGCTCACCTAAATCCTTTAGACGTGCTTGTCGTGCACCCTCACCATTGGGGAAATTAAACCGCAGCTAAAACCAAAATATTAATTCATATAAATACAAAAATTAATATATTTCATTAAATAAACCAGATTTTTTTACCCATATCTCTACCAAGGCTTTATCCTTGACTTCATTTGGCAGTTGTCTCCATGAGAGTGGACTGACAGAAATGATGTCGGAGTATTTGGAAAGCATCGCCAAAAAACTCCAACATTGCTGCCTTGATTTTTCAATCATCTCACTATCTTCATTGTAGTCCACTATCAACTACGTGCGGCGGTTCCACATCGAACGCATGTGTGTACGCCCCCGCCCTCTCCTCCAATCAATAGATGTATCTGTTATGAAAGAAAAACAAATATTTTATCAATACATATTATAATAAAAATAAATAATGGTCTAAAAATTTGTTATAGTTGTATAAGTATACCTGTAGTAGTCTGATCAATGGACGCCACTCGATCCGCAGAAACTGAAGGAACACCCTGTACAGATTGAGTGGGTCCCAATGTAAGCTCTGTAGGGATAGACTCTGGCGGAGCAGTAGTCGAAGAAGATGGAATATAAAATCCCAGAGAGAAGGAACCAGAAGTAAAAGGAGATGACAGGGATGGTTGGCCAAATGCTGGATGGGGAGTGGGAATCATCATCGGATATGGTACAAACGGGTGAGGAGGCTCATATATAAAGGGTGGTGAAAACAGGGGAGGTCTAAATATCTCGTGTGTCCCTAATGACACACCGAGATCAGAATGTGGGATGGAAGGTATGTCAGTGGGAGGGGCAGGGTCTAATCGAGTACGCCGGCCATATCATCTAGATCACGTACCCCCCCCCCCCCCTCATACAAACACCCCGTGTACTGGGACCACTAGTAGGCTTCTCATCAAATAACTATCGCCAAATAGATGGATCTTGAAAAAATGTTTTAAACAAATTAATCACATGACATTTTATATTATTCAAATAAATATATTTGAAATACAATACTCATTGTAGGCACTAGTGCTGGAATGCCCAGCTCATCCACACGTCTACTGTTATCCATAATCTATTTTTGTCACCTCTCTTCAATTGGTTTCATTTTCCTGCATTTGAAAACAAATATAGAAGTAAATAGAAAAGGATAACTAATGTGTAACCCAAAAAACAAAATAAATGATAGGGAATAGGGGGATTCAAGGATAATTTAACTAACCATTATTTTAGGTGAGCTTGAACAAATATATAATGAATTCAATAAATCATACAAGATGTAATAAAGGAATTTAATTTTTAGTTGGACGATTATTTACTAAGTGTCATCATTCTATTAAAATCATGGAACATTGATTCTACCCGATTCATTAGTGGTGAAGCAATTCTCAAAATTAAGGAAAAATTTAATTTCTTTAGCTTAGGTAGATGATCCAGGTTTCAATACATGTTTTAAAAAAGAATACAAACCATCATGTTCATTACCTGGTAAAATGTTAAAGAGAGGTCTTAGAGTTATACAAATTTTATACAAATCACAGTTGAAGCATTGAAATGTTCACCAAGTTAGAAATGTAGGGTTAGTAGGTTTAAATACAGTTCAATTCAAAATTACAAAATGCAATTCAAATAAAAATTCCAACCAATAAACATTGAAAATGCACATAACGGTCAAATCAGATACAACATATTTGTAATCAATTTGAATAGTACCAACCTTAACAATCCAACTCGAGGTAAACCAAAAGAATTGAGAACATGGATGGATGATTCTATATATTTTCCACCACAACTCTAGGTTCACAATCAACTCTGACAATTGATCTATTAGAGTCATCAAAAGAAATAAATGGATTGGTTCTAATGGCAGTAGGGATAGTGTCAATTCCATCATCACCATCATCAAATATATTTCTTGGAAATACTTCAACTATGACACCAAATTCATGTTGAAGGTGGTATTTGACATAAAAAACTAGTTTATCCGTTGATTCTAATACATATGGTTCTTCGGTAGCAAGATTGAGAGTCATATTAATTACTCAGAATCCACAATCATAAATAAATGTTCCATGTCTCATTATCGAATCGAACCAATGTCATTTCATCATCGTGAATCGTCCATGAGAGTAATAATACAATATTACTATTTTTCAACGACTCCATAATAACCCCCATTTTCAAATCACGATTTATTATCTAATGCACTATCATAAAAATATGTTGTGGTAGTAACCATAACAACATCATGTTTTTTTCTCATGTTCTTTGCTTGTTTAGTGAAAATAAATTTTTACCCATTGATAACAATTGATTTACAGTCATGAACCACGGTATTAGGACCAAAAGCCAAAGCTCTTATTTCCTCAAAGACAAAGTCAGCAGGAAAAATCAATACCTGCAATATAAATGAATATTAAACTTAATTAACTATTGATTTAATTAATTTAAACAGTAATATATTTACCTTCAATTTTAACCTAGCAGAAAACTCTTTTCTATGCAATGACTCCCTCCTTCTCAAAGATAAAAAATGATGATTTCTATTTATCATTGTTTTATATTCCCTACAGATAAAAAATATGAATAGATTAATATATATATATATATATATGTAATATATATATATATTCAATTTAGTTACCTGATGTAGTCATCGAACAAATCACAGTTGAACAAAACTATGTGATGTGTCATCTCCCGCTCTTCAAGGCTTAATGTATTCAATGTATATGTTCCAGGAATTACTCCTGTTTGAGGAAGTGATGGAAAAATGGGTTCAATTTTCTCATACTGTTCTTCTTCATTTCCCATTGGTCTATTCATTCTTGTAGTAAGATCATACAAATACATTGAGCATAAATCCATACATTCTTGAGCCATGTAACCATTCATGATAGAACCTTCGGGATGATTCCTATTTCGGACATAAGACTTTAATGTGTACATATTTCTTTCAGTTGGATACATCCAATGAAAAGAAACAGGTCCTTCGAGAAGTATTTCAGTGGGAATATGGAAACTCAGATGTAGCATGCATGTGAAAAATGATGGAAGAAATATTTTTTCTGACTCACACAAAATTAATGGGGCATTTGTCAAATTTTTTTGCAAGAAAGACTTGTACAACTTATTAGTACAAAGATCTCTAAAAAAATGGCATAACTGAATAATAGTCACCCTTACATTATTGGAAAAAAGATGATGGATTTATATTGGAATCAACTCATGTAGAAGAACGTGATAATTATGAGTCTTTAATGATTTTAGCTTCAACTAACTTCTGTTGACCCGTTTATATATGTTTCTTGAATATCCATCAAAAATTATAATAGTCTCTAATACTTCCAGAAATTGTTTTTTTCATAGTTTTCATCACATAATAAGGACATGAAACTTTCCATTTATTTTCACTGATACGCAGAGGATGCAATTCTAGTCTGATGCCCCAATCCACCGAGTCACACCGAGACTGTAAATCATATTTTGTCTTTCCCTTAACATTTATAAGTATAGAAAGAAACATTTCACATATATTATTTTCAATGTGCATTACGTCTAAGCAATGACGTAACAAATTGGTTGAAAAATAAGGAAAATAAAAAATGATACTCATCTTCCTCCATTTGTAAAATGTTTCAATGGAAACATTCTTTCTCTTTCTAGATTTCATTTGACCCTTCCTGAATGAAAAACTGAAATCTTTCAATTCATTAAGCACATCAGTTCTAGACATACACTGAGGCGGATCATCGGTCTCTATGGTATTATCAAATCTTCGACGATTATTTCTATATGGATGGTCCATTGGAAAGAATCATCGATGTTCCATAAAACTAAAACTATAGTGATGTTTCAGTCTTCTAGATCGTGTATTATTCATACAAATAGGATATGATAGTTTTCCCTTTGTGCTCCATCCAGACATCATTGTATAAGTTGAAAAATAATTGATCATCCACATAAGCGCATCACGCATCTGAAATATGTATTTCGAATATGCATCATATGTGCACACACCCACATCCCAAAGAAGTTTCAACTCTTTTATTAAAGGTTTAATGTATACGTCAATATCAATGTCGGGATCAGAAGGGCCAGATGTGAGTATACTCATGAAAGTGAAAGTCTTTTTCATACACAACCATGGGGTAAGATTGTAAATGTGTATAAAACTGGCCATGTGCTATGCAAAGTAAGAATCTTCCCAAACAGATTAAAATCATCGCATGAAAGACCCAGCCTCACATTATGCACGTCAGCTGCAAAATCAGAATATTGATCATCAAATCTCTGCCATGAAAATCTATCTCTAGGGTGAACCAACTCATCATTAGTCTTACTTATCTTGGTATCATGCCATCTCATTTTTATTGATATTTCATCAGACAAAAAAAGATTTTGGATTCTGAGGATCAATAGAAAGTGCCACATTACTTTCTATGGCACACGAGATAGTGTTCCATCGGATTTTGACTTCCAGTGGGATGTGCCACATTTTATAAAATCATTTCATTCAGCGGTTTCCTCCTAGAATAAACTGAAATATTTCAGGAAAACATGAATTTTGTTTCTTTAACATCCAAGTTCCTCAACTAACTTCCATGCCATATAGTGGTTTGAGGGAATATCTGTATCATCTAGAAGTAAATCCTTCAAGAAGGTAAGAATGTAATAGATTTCTGTATTAGAAATTCCATACATAGTTTTTTCATGAAACAATTAGATTAAAAATTCTATTTTTTTCATTTTATCGCATTGTCGAAATACTGGAGTCGTGGCAGCATCATTCAATTTTTTCACACTGAAAACATCATTATTTTCACCCTGAAAACATCATTATTTTCATTAGATGCATCATGTGTGCTTATATCGAAGTCTTTTTGGGTCAGAATCCTTTCTTTTTGATGATGATGAATAAACAGAAACTGGTCATATAAAAAATTCTCCACTTTAGTCCTCTCATTTGGATAATCAGTAATTTAAGATTTCATTTTCTCCCCATTGTGATACCACACATATTAGTTTGCTTGAAAACCATATTTGGTTATGTGGTAGCTGACTTCTTCACTGCTCAACCAAGGTCTTC